>JASJET010000141.1:3795000-5060000 GCA_034092305.1 Diaprepes abbreviatus | reverse complement strand
GTTGCTCTTGATAAGCCTTTTGGGTAGAAACTAAGTTAAGCCTTCTTCTTGGATATCATAAAATTTTTGTACAATTTCATCGATACCATCACTGTCCCCTATAAATGACCAATCAGTCCCTATAAAAAATCTGTTGAGTTCAAGAAAGTTGACATTTTGAAATTGCAAGGTTTTGTTGGCCTTGCTGTCTCGAAGTAAAGGTAATGTTCTATTTAAGAAGGAAATATTCAGTGGGGGATGTGAGACATTAATATTTGACAAGGGAAAATAGCACCTGACACAAGAAATAATTTCGCACACAAATATGAGGTCAAGGATGGGTTGACAAGAATCTAAAATATAATAGATGGATCGGTGAAGATGGCTGGACATTAATGAATTGGAAGAACACTCGAGGGGAAAAATGGAAAAAATATGGGAAAGGCTCTTACACAGCAAGGGCCAGAAGAGAATCGACAATACAATACCACAATTGTTAATGATATCTTAAAATTTCTTAGTATCTAAAATGTGGTGGCCCTGAAGTACCAATATGATTTTTTTTCATTAAAAATCCATTGTATGTGTGGATATTTTTTAAAATTATTTTACGAAATTATAAGATTGGTATCATTCGGAAATTTTGGTTAATCAAGTGTTTAATACATAAATGTAAATTTATATTCTTGCATTCCTTATTTTATTAGCTTCCATTTAGGTACTACACAATGAGTTAAAAAACACAAATTTTGTGATTAGAATTTGGTCCATTACAAACTGCAGATACTTTCTGAAAAACAGTTAGGACAAACGAGTTAACTTCATAAGCATTATATGTTTCTAATTATGATACAAAACGTGTAGATAGAAAGCTACAAGTATATCAAACGTTTTAAAATTGAAAGGGACCATAGTCAATTTGACTCTTATTGGCACCTCCTATAAAATTGTCAATATTGTCTGAGTAATCAGATATAATTATCGATAAAAAAATTTTGAAAACAGTGCATTTTTATCCGTTACTAAATAGTAATATTTTTTTTTGCGAAATCAACGAATTTAAAATAACATTGGCTGAATTTCTTGTTGGTATTAAAGTAAATAATCTTGGTTACTGATAATAAAAATATTTAATATCAAATAAAATCAATAGATAATATTTTCCGACAAACATATACGTGCAATATTATTTTATTTACTTATAAGATTACGTTGCTTTATTTGATAAATATAATATCCATGATTGAACGTAATTTTATCACAGACTGTGCGTACGTATATATCCAATGTAAATGTGGCTGTTTATCATACATGTTTCTTTATTTTGTTTTCACTTTCACTGCATATTCTTGCACCCAACAACAGTAACAATTGATAGTAACTAACAAGGTTTTGATGCACTTATTTGATTTTTTTATTTTTTATTTTATTAGTGACGTGATGTCTACTAATTTACTACTAGGACAAATTATAGTTTGGTAAACAGGAAAATATGTTAACAACTCTTCGACAAATAAGGCAATATAAGGTGCTAATTAATTTGTGTCAATAGGTGTAACTTAGCAATCAGATATGTCAACAAAATTTAGAAAACCAATTGCACTAGGTATATATCTACAATTCCGTGAGATTTCGAATAAGATAGTTTACGTTTGTTTAGTACATACTTATACAGTGGTATATATTTTAAAGTAAAATGTTGGTCAAAGCAGTTTCGATACGGTCATGAAACCATTAATGGTACAACCAACCCCGATGTTTTCAAGAAAGTAGAAATCATTGTTCTCGAAAATTGTCATTGGTAAATGTGTACTCTTGCTAAGCTATTGAATATATCAGAACCAAACATTTTAACAGTTCTATATGATGAATTAAGCAGTCCCGAATGACTATTACTTGGGCAGCAAATTTCTCAAAATCATTTGGAATCTTTGTATGTATACCCTGACTCTTTCTAGTGACAGATGAAGAGACTTGGATAAATCGTTGGGATCCAGGAAAAATATAGATTTTATCATATACTTATAAAAAAAACGCAGTCATTATTTAGCTAAGACGCTCATGGCTTTTGGGATCAAGGCAGATTTATTCTTATTGAATACGTGTCAAAAGGTACTACAATAATAACGATTAATAAATTAATAAAACTACAACGTATGGCTATCGATCAAAAACATGTCAGTCTTCTTCACAATAATACACTAGTTCAAAAAGCACCCAAAATTGAACTCGTTTTCCATAAGTGCAACTTCTAAACGATCTGTAGAATCCAGATTTCGCTCCGTCTGACTTATTTTTATTCAGAAATTTCGAAAAGCACCTTAAATGACGTCATTTACAGATGATAACCAAGTAAAAGAAAATATTGATACCTATTTTGATGGCCAACAGGAATAATTTTTTAACAATGGATTAAAATTGTTGCTGCACAGGTGACGCAAGCCCTTTTAACTTAAGGAAGATTATGTTGAAAAATAAAATTACCAAAAACTCATAATCGTAACTCTGTTGTTTCACAGAAACTCTTCTACTGCCCCTCGAAACACTGTTTATCCTTGAAAAAGTGTCCATGCCTTGATCCATGAGCCGCTCCAGCCATATAAAATGGTCTGAGGCTGCAGCAATATATATGGAACCCAATATGAAAAAAAGAAAATTTATAGAAGCAGCATACATTAAAAACAATAATGGAATCTTCATTAAACCGAGTGTTGAGATACCTAATCTTTGGCAACCACTACTTTGTAACATCAAATCATTGAGGTGTGTACAGTGAAGCGAAACGATGCGCTTCAATGGTCACAGTCCCTGTATAAGCTCGTAGTCTTAAGACAAAACATTCAGTTTATACTTGCTAACGATTAGAGATACAACCTAATCGAAACGTCGTAAAAATAAAAATAAAGACAATGCAAGTCCGACTACATTTTAGTCGTATTTTCTATCATGTATCATAATATATCCTCGTTGCTTATTATCTGTTTCCCTGATATTCCTGCTAATCTCCTCAAAGCTTCATGTCTACAGCTTTTACTCGTTTTTTACTTGTCTCTGTAAGTCTCAGCCCCATAAATTAAACAGCTTTTATCATTGTGTTGTATATGTTATATTTTCGGTTTTTGTTAATATTTGTGCTCCCCAGTATCCCATTTAGGCATCCTCTCACGCATCTAGTGTGGATAATTATTGCACAAATTTATCGTCAGTTCCCGTTTTATCAAAGATGACTCTTAAGTATTTGTAATCGTCGCATCTTTCTACTTCTATATTATAATTAATTTAGAGGTTATTCTTATTATCTCCTGTGCATAAGTATATTGACAGTAAAAAAATGTAGACATTTTGATAAAGTTTGCTTCACATATATCTTAAATAATTTGGGTGACATGCAGCATCCTTGACTTGGTGATTTTAAAGGATTTCCATAGCTTGTTACCCATTTTGATGTTTAAAATTGAATCTGTAAATAGATTTTGTACAACTCTAATAAGTGCATGGTTCATATTTGTGTTCGTCATCGTTCCCCATCGTTTGGTCATAGAGATGTAATCGTAGGCCCTAAATCTGTAAATAATATATGTATATCTTGATTTGTAAATGCTCTTTTTTCACTAAAGGGGAAAGGTCTTAACAATTAAAAACATGTTAAACAAGTTTAAAGCCGAGTTTCTACTAATACTGTGTGTCTAGAATTAGCATTTCTATGATATGTGGGAAACTTTGAGTTGCTCAAGGTGAAATTAAACCAGAAATGAGTACTTAGTTTGACAAAACTTTTTTAAATATTTTAATCCTTTAAAAATATTTTTAATGAACGACAATTATCAACAAAACTTTTGGATTAGACTACGCACAGGTTCACTAGATGTTGTAAATAAATTATTTTAAACTATTTAAAACTATGGATAATTCAATATTACTGCGGTAAACACAAATAAATTATTGCCACTACTGGCATTAATATATGGACCTGTTTCCACAAAATACTGTCTAGTAGAAAGATGGAATCAAAAGTTTCTGGCAAACTTAATTGTTCTATATAATCTCCTTTAAAATATATGCTCGTACATTTAAACCCCCGTACAGTGAGCTGAAAAGTAGTTTTTTGATCCAAAAATTCCTCGTCAAATCAATCGTTATCGATTTGAATGAATTTCAAACTACTTGTGAGAGTCACTATTCGTGTGTATTACTGCTGAATCATGGAGAATAGTCGTGCATAACCTCTAAAAATCAGTTCAGAGTGCCAAATACTAGATAAGAAAAAGTTACTAGACTTTGGCACGCTGAAAAAGTCTGTTTTTATGTATAAGACATCTCCCTATATATATTTTCAGAATTCTGGACTAACGCTTCCAAAATTTATCGAACACCTAACCTCAAAATCTATAAATTAGTATTTGGGATGCATCCCATTACCATAAGAAACATTTTCATGAAAATTCATGCTCGGAGTAATTTGAGGTAGCTAAATACACATCTGGTAGTAAGTTTTCGAATATCCACAGATTAAAAATTTCAAATTCCAACAGCTTAGATCTCGGATGAACGATGAAGGAATGAATAAATGAATCGTCCACCAGCCAAATAAGAGATACATTGGTTACCTTAAAAACAACTTATCTCGATCACATTGTAAACCTCAGCACCGTACTAGAGCTATAAAATATGCATTGAGAGTATGTCTGAGGAAGACAATTGTTTTGATCACGGGTCTACAGAACCTATAATGAAACAAAACTTTTTGGGATATTGTTTGTAAGCTTTAGCAATTAAAAAGATTCCACATTATATCTAAATCTAAACTAACACTCTTTAATGCGAGAAATCGTAAGTGAACCCCTAAAAAAATCATGGTCCGGCTACAGGAAGGCGGCCCTGAGAGCAGGGAACAGCTGGCTACGGTCCTGACCACAAATGTGTGGTCATAAGAAAATCAACTGTAAATAATGCCTATTGTAATTAAGTAAAAACGATATTTTTAATTTATTTTTACCTAAAGCGAATATTGATACTAACTTACAAATGGTTTTGTTCTAAGGTCAATTTCATCATCTAAAACCAAAAAAAAAACATAAAATTAAAAGCCAACTAAACCAGTGGCGGCGCGTTCATAAGTGCTGCGGAGCTGCAGAACACACATAATTTCGACAAATTATATATTTTTTAATGTAGTGTATCCCTAAACTAAACAATAAAAATATTAAATTATTTCTCTAATAGCATTGGCAAAATGGCAAACAAAACACCGCAAGTTTTCCGGCCTGAACACTCGAGCGTAGGGCCGCCGCTTACGAGCCCGCCGCGGATTTGGGTTCACAGCTAATGATTTCTGAAAACAAAGCGAGTGATTGGTTTAACGCTGCACGTGGCTTAATACGGCGATTTATGGAAAATTTGCGGCTGCAGGACGGCAGCACCCAGCAGTGGTTTTGTAATTTTATATGCGCGCGGCCGGCTATTTGTTTTGTCCTGTTGTTTTATTTAGTTTAATTATAATGAATTCGATCGAGTTTTTGCAGAGTCATAGTTTTAGCTCTTTGGCATACGAGGACAAAATTAAAATTAAAGAACTTGGTCGATCGACACCACAATTAAACATTGAAATTAGCGGTTCAAGTCGAAGCAAAACATACAAACGCCAGTTTAATGACACGGTTTATAACAATACAAAGTGGTTGTGCGGTTGTGACAAAAAACACGCGCTTTTTTGTTTCCCTTGTATTTTGTTTGGAGGTGACAAATCGTGGACAGTTACGGGTTTTAGAGATTTGGGACATTTAAGCCAAAACATTAAACGGCACGAAGGAACACAGAAGCATATTTCCAATACGGTAAGCCTGGCATTATTAGGAAACATAAACATCCAAAAGCAATTGGATAATGCCTACTGGATTAATGTAAAACGGCACAACGAACAAGTTGATAAAAATCGTTATGTGCTATCGCGTATTATTGATTGTATAAAATTTTGTGGAACGTTTGAGTTAGCCCTCCGTGGCCACGATGAAAGTGACGAGTCTGATAATCCCGGAATCTTTCGTGGATTGGTGAATTTTAGTGCAGATCTTGACAACGTTTTCCAAAAACATTTAGAATCTGCTACGTTATTTAAAGGTACATCAAAGGACATGCAGAATGAACTATTACAATGCATGCTGGAGGTATGTAGAGAAAAAATCTCTGATGAAATAAATGAATCAAATTATTTAGCAGTTCTGGCAGATGAAACTAGTGATGTTGCCTCAAAATTTCAAATGGTGGTCGTTTTACGATATGTACATCAAGGAAGCCCAGTTGAAAGATTTTGGGGTTTTATAAATCCTGAGCAACATGACGCTCAATCTTTAGCAGCCTGTATTAAATCCGTTATAGATCCATTCTTAACGAAAGATTTCAACAAGCTGATTGCACAAACCTACGATGGCGCTGCTGTTATGAGTGGCAGACATAGAGGAGTACACACAGTAATCAAGGAAAAATATCCCCAGGCACATTTTGTTCACTGTTACGCTCATCAACTCAACTTAATAATGGCCCAGGCAGTGTCTCAAGATACAAAAGTGCGGGTATTCTTTTCAAATGTAGATGACGTTGTAAATTTCTTTTCGAATTCTCCTCAAAGAATGGATGTGTTAAACGAAGTAGTAGGGAGAAGATTACCACGCGCCGTTCAGACTCGGTGGAATTTTAAAAGCAGAGCAATAAACGTTATTTATGAGCACAGAAATTCTTTAATAGAATGTATGCAAGAAATTCAACGGAGGTTTGCTAATAGAATAGTCGTAAGTCAGGCAGTTGCTATAGAACGTTCGCTTAATGATGAATCATTTCTGTTTTGGCTAAATATTTTTCATCATGTTATGCCGCATGTTGACATTTTATATAACCAACTACAAACAAGGAAAGCCGATTCGGTAGAAATTAAAAACTGCGTCGATACTTTTGAAAAGTGTATCCAAGAGTTGAGAGATAATATTGACGGGGTAATAGACAGAGGAAATCTTCTCAGACAGGATTTGGAGCCCACTGTTAAACGAATTTGTCTTTCAAAAGAGAACCTTCGTGCGGCAGCATTAGAAGTTTGCGACACAATAATTCATACTGCCAAAACTAGATTTGATTATGTAGATCATTTAGCAGTCGCGACGTTATTTACATCTGAATTGTTCGAGAAGTTTTCAAAAAAATTTCCAGATGGGATATTAAACTCTGTGCTAACTATGTACCCTTTATTTGAACTAGAACGCCTAAAGACTGAACTGTCCATAATTTACATAAGGCCAGATTTTAGGAATCTTAAAGGGGCAGTAGCATTTTTAAATTTACTTACATCTAACAATTTGGATGAGTCTTTCAAAGAAACTGTCAAGTTATTACAAATAATTATAACTATTCCTATGACAACGGCAGAGGCAGAAAGATGTTTTTCTACTTTAAAAAGAGTTAAAACTTTCCTACGCAATACCATGGGTGAAAGTAGATTATCCGCACTTTCTATGCTGTCAATAGAAAATGCCTTTATTAGAAAAGACCCCAATTTTAATGAGAAAGTAATTGAGAAGTTTGCAAGAGCTAAACAAAGACGTATTGATTTGATATATAAAAAGTGAACTTTAGATTTTTTTAAACGTTTAAATTTTTGTTGTTGTTTTTCGTTTTTTGACATTTATTGCCCCTTATATTCAATGTGCTACCAGGTTACCACCTGCGACAAAAGGATTGCATGTTGCATGTTTGTACCTTGTACCAGAGCTTAGAAGGAATACAGGTAGGTCTAATAATTCTTTTTTTGCTTTGCGTATTTCGCGTATTTTCAATGCAGAACACACCCTTGAACATCCCACACGCCGCCACTGAACTAAACTAATTATCTCATTAATTCTAAACAGGAAACAAAAACGGTACTGACCTCCGGAAGTTGTATAAATTAAAAAGAAAATAATGACAAATAAATATTTAAACAGCTACTATGTAAAGTAACAACAAACTGATAAAGATATCCTTTCGTCAACAAAAATATCGCAAAATGGTAAAATTAAACTTAAACGTAAACGTAGGATGTTACTTATCTTTAAAATATTTAAATAGTAGGTGATCGTAGACTTTATATACAGGATGTCTGGAATATGTGTTAGGAAATTTAATTAACAAAAATCTCGAAATCTCAATAGTTTCCAAATTAAATTTAAAAAATGGTTTATGGGTTTCATTCTTTTACGAATAAAATTAATATTTTGCTGACAAACTAAAAATGAGCTTCCAACGAGCTGCAATGGAATCAAGTTTTTTACACATAATTATTGAACCTCCAGGTATTTTTTTAATATGATGTATACCAGTTAAAAACCATTAAATTACTATCTAAACAAGTGTTATAAATTACTCACAGCTGCAGAGACGGACTAGCTGTGACACTCATGACCCCCATGACAACGCTTTTTACATAGCTTTAACTATTGATCAAAAATTAGGTACTCTTCATTAATGTCGCAAATCCTAAGCGTTTTCGAAAAAACGTCATTTTATTTACACTGTTAGCCCTCGAACTTCTGTCGGGTTAAATATGAAAAAAAAAGAATTTTCCCCCGTCACCATAATTTCAATAAAAAGTTAAACTAACTACTTAGTTACCCAAACAGCAGAAATACGTCTTAAATACGTCCATAAAACGTTTGATCTCAACATTCAGGGCGTCTTATGGATCTCCATAAAAGACGAATGACGTCCATAAGACGTTATATAGACGTCTTATGTTACAAAAGATAACGTCTTTAAGACATTTGCTGACAACGTCTTATGGACGTCCCTTCCTAGCATTAAAACAACATATTCCACCAATAAAATTATGTACATTAAAAAGGGTCCCTTTAATTTTTTTGTTTGTCTTATTTACAAAGTCAAACCGTAATTATTCAAAAGTCCAAGAAATAACTTTAATTAAGAAAAAATCAAGAGCAAAATATGCACTACCATTTTAAATAACAAGTTTCGCATATAATATAATCTCTTTATACAAAAAATACATAACTTAAGCATAATGTAAACTTTTTCTAATTTGAAATTTAAGAAGTAAGGTAGAAGAGCAAATATTTTCAGAACTACTACTGTTCGAACTATAAATGAACCTATCAAATTTAAGTTTATCCCTTCGATATAATAACTCTAAAAGGTAGACTATCAACAAAATAAAAGTTTATTGAAATGAAAATTACACAAATTTTTAAATAGTTTTAAAAACAAGAATTTTTATTTAGTCGAATAACAAATCTGGTCTGATGCCCTTTTCAGCCATGTTTGGATTGAAATTTCCTCATTCTTCCAACTTTTTGTCAGTCCTGTTGTCTCTGTAGATCCTAATAACAAACTGATTTTAATTTTATAGGATAAAGTTTATCATTTGTGGGAGTAAATTTTTTGATATTTTTGCGAATTTTTATAATTGTCCTCTACTATAGAATCGTGACTTATGCTATTTCAAGGTTAATATGTATAATGAAAGACAGAACTTACTCATAATCTCGCCAAGTTGGAATCGTAGAACTTTCTCTTTCCTTTTCGTACTAATCAACTGTACATGGTAATTTTACAAGCTTGCTTTAGAAAGTCATAAATGCTCCCTACTCCCAGTTTTGAAATTTCTAAAACCTTAAACAAAATTACTTCTTGTAATTAACAAAACTCTATTTTCTATGTTCTTTAAATATAAACCAATCATCAGGAACAAAATAAATCTTACAGGTTTCATTAGTGGAGCACTCCATAAACAAACATTTCGCCTTCCACTTCATCAGTAATATTTCTTGTAATATTTAGGACCGGGTCTGGATGAGCTGTGCAAGCCTTCTTCACACAGATAATATTTTTGAAGATTTCATTTCATACTTCTAATAACATAGAGTTACTACAAAAATATAAGTGGTAAAGCATTCGGAAATTTCCTGTAACACAACCTATAAATAACGTTACTGTTTTTCCTAAGTACATATGATTCTCGATCTTACCTTAAGTATTACATAAACACGAATAAAAAAGATTTTCAGAGGCACATAGATAAATCAACTATTTTAATAAAATTCTTTCAAAAGCTAAATTTTCACAGTGGGCACCCCAACAATATTAAAAATGAATAACGACATGACGAAACACAAATACAAAAATGAAAAATGACAGTTGACAGAAACAAAAGGCGGGTTTTTAAAGTTATAGTTTCGCTGGCATCATATTATCATTGTTATCGGTACATCAAACAGTCTGTGACAAAAAGCACCAAAGTATTGATAAAAAAGATCATGCAAAAGTTCCATTAACCAAGGTCGTAGTGAGGCTACTAAAAATTTGTCGTTCAATCAAATATTTTAACCTCAACTTATATTCAGCTGAGCTCTGTGCGGCGTTGCAAACTTATTACCCAACTGAGACAAAATCCATAGGGAAGGAAATGCATTTCAGTTTTTATCAACTAAATTATACACAGCTGTATTTATTTTCATATAAAATTTAGTATGTAGACTTTTAAAAGATATCTTAAAGACGTTGTATATAGACGTCTTATCGACGTCTTTAAAACAACGTCTATAAGACGCCTTATTTATGTCTTAAGACGTTCAAACATAATCTGTATATAAAAATAACGTCTATAAGACGTCTAGTGCTGTGTGGGTAGAGGGTCCAACATAGGCTCCGTGAAGTCTGATACACTCGCGGACACGATGAATTGAGGACTGCTGTAGCCGCCACATTAACTCATTTCAGGAGCTCGCGCACAGCAACGCTGAAACGAGGTGGTACCTCATCGTGCATGTAGTACATGTTTCAACGGGTTTTAAGTGGCTAGTGCTCTACTAAATGGTGAAAAAATTGCCAATGGTTCCTGCCCAGACATTAATTAATTGGAACTGATGTCGATGATGCATGAGGATTTTCATCAGACCATACATGTGAGTTGTGTAAATTTATGATACCAGTTTTGACAAACCCTGCTTTATCCGTGAAGAGAATAGTGCTAATGAAGTTTACATTATTTAGTTGCTGATTCAGTTTGCAAACTGCATTCTACGAAGAAAACCTTAAAAAATCAGCTCATGCACTTTTTTCAAATCATATGGATATAACAGTTAGTCTTGAAGAACTTCATGTACTATTGTTTTCGACATATTAAACTGCGCTGATAATTTTCGAGTCTTCGTTGAAGGAGTGTCATCTCCGGCATTTAAAATATATTCCTCCAATTGCGGCCTACGTACTGTTCTTCCTCGACCAGCAATTCCAAAAATATCCTAAAATTATGAAGAAATTTAATAACATTACCTTATTAAATGAAATCGCCTACTATTCTCCCTTAGACGTTGTTCAACTCGTTGAAATGTTTTCTGATCTGGAAGAGTAGGATTAGGATATATGTCCTGATATAACTGGCTACCAAAGCATTGCAAGATGCAAGACCATACATCAGATGCATATCTGCATACTCAATAAACGTGTATTCCATATTTCAAATTACAATTAATTTCACCACGAAATCCAAAAATCAGTAAATTAATATCCAGGTGAAGAATCAATGTGTCAGCGATGTAAAAACTGAAAAATTCTAAACTGCAGGATATTTATTTCTTTTGTATCTAGCAACATTTGCAACAACAATACTTTGTTTTTGGCGTCGACAAAATAAAATGCACATTTTTTGCAGGTCGAACTGCAATTCACAGAATTAGACGTTTTTAACTAAAGAGGTAAACTCTAATTTTGGATCGAATTTGTTCTGTCATAAGCTTGAAGGTTGAACATTTGATAGGAACAGAGATGTACCTTTTATCGAAATACGCCAAATACATGATTTAAATAAAATGACGTTTTTTCGGAAACGGTTAGGACTAGCGGGCTCTTTGTATGTTGCAAGTAGTACCAAGACGTTTAAAAGACAGTAAAAATAAAAAGAAATGTCGTTGAGATAAGGTGAAAAAGACACTGATTAAAAAAAAATAACATTACCTAACCAACAACCTTTTTTCGTTTTCCCAGCTTTCAATCTCTTTGCGATAAAATAAATTTTGGAATAGCATTTAGAACAAATTTCCAGTTGTAAAACTGGTTAAAATCAAAAGATTACCTCAAATACTAAATTAACATGTCCCGAAAATAAAAAAAATAATTAATTCGTTATACAAAAAAATAATTAATATTTAAAATTTAATTTATTGTCGAGTAATAATATCTAAATTCTATGAAATTTTTATTTATTTTGTCGATAATAGTCCACTACAGTTCACGTTTATGTAATATTTGCTGAATGACTACTACCGAAAAGTACCAAGACTCTAAAACAAACCACGATATAAAAACGTAAATATCAATTTCGAGTAGTTAAATACAATTAAAGTGTACAGCCCTACTTGTCAAAGTAACATCAATCGGTGTGTAAATAATTATTAAAGTATTAAAATATCTCGTAAAAAAAATACTTACTTCAATTGTGTCGGAATACAAAGTACAAAAAAAATTAATTAAATTAAATTTTGTGGTAATACGAAGTCCAAAATATCAACAATAAAAACAAACGTTGAATATAAAACAGCACATTCTTACTTAAAAATGACATAGTGAGTTTTAGCCCGGGATGGATATTCAAAAAGCACAGAGCAGCTTATTTTCACTAAACCCAAGCACTCCATAACATAAGATCTAAGGTAACATTTTTAAATACATCGTTCTAAATTATTTTGGAAAATTCTTTATGATTTATTTAATTTCTAATTTTAATTATTTCACCTCTTTATCTAGGTAGCATTTATACATTATTGAAAATTTGAACTTATTTTCGAAATTTATTTTGCAAAAAATAATCGTTATCGACAAACTTTCAAATATATTTTATTAATTAATTAATAGAATTTTAACAAAAAAAAGTTGACGTCACACTAATATCATAGTACCGGTAGAGAACATTTTTACTAAAACTCATATTTTTTTTCGCTTCACGGTGTAATTACATATCGGCTTTAAAGTTCTTATTTTTTTAACGTAATATATTTCTATGGTCTGAAAGTATTTGAATTAAAATGTTTGGAAGGTCACTTTTTATCCTAGAGGTCTGAAATATTTGTATGGGTTCTGTGGGTTACAGGAATGAAGGATTCGCAACCCAGTTTTTGATTTCTTCTCTGAGATAGATTTTTTATTCTTGCCTCTTCGAGACAGGCTTATTTATATACTGGTTTTACTATAACTTTCAAAGTTTTTTTATGCCTTTTCTGATCACCTCATATAACAAAATGCTTTCTGTATTTTTCCATTTCGAAAATGCCTTAACTGCAATCCTCGAAATAGTAAGGAGATCGACTCTATCCTGCAAATAAGCGCATGAATTAATTAGTATAAATAAACAAGGAATGAAAATTTCTGCCCACAATAACCACTTTGGTGCTAAATTTTGATTATAAATACTCCAGTCTCTAAATCATTTCTATGAAAGGAATTTTTGTGTAAATTAGTCTGACTGTAGGTATGTAGTATATTGTATCTAGATGTTAGAATGAAATTAAATATATTAACTAAAACATAAATATTAGAATGGAGTTACCAAATGTCTAAAACAAAAACTGAAAAATATTTGTTACCCTAAAAGCCTACTTCGTCGGTAACAACAAGTTGCCACAAGTAGTAAAATTTAGACTAGTTTTGATTAAATTGTTATCAAGAGGCTGTAAAATTTTAAAGCTACCGACGATATTACACAATAGCCCAAGCCATAGGTAAATATAATGACGTAAATTCCGAGATGGATGGAACCTACACAGAAGGGTTTTTTGGCATTTTTGCAATAACAAATTGACGAAAATGATCACACAAGCTCAAAATGTAGGTTTTTGAAATCTCTACAACTTTTATTTGAAACTTTTTTTTTTCAAAATGCGTTCCTTGGCTTGTAGATTCAAAAACCTGCCTTAGCCAACTTTGACTTACCGCCTCCCCCCCCCCCCCCGTCTCTTTATTCCAACCTATTTTTTACTGTTACATTTTATGTAGGATTTGTTCTTACATTGCCCTCAACACCCCTGGATAATTCTCATCCATCTAAGATTTTACATCAAAAACAGCACTGGTCTCAGTCACTGTCAGAATATTAAAAATCGACGCTGGACAGGGTGACAAAAGCGAGTATAATTTTTTGAAAGCAACGGTTATGTAGCCGAAATTCTCCCTGGTATTCTCTGGGAATGATTTTTTCAACCATGTTTCTTTATTGATATTTGCCTTTCTATAAATATACATTTTAAAAAACTCACCCAGATATTTCCCAAAATTTAGTTGTAGGGTTCATCCAACTGTGATCTTAACTTTGACCTCGAGTCTGAGTTTCAAAGTTACTGTAAGGTGAAGTTGTTTTTTTAAACTTACTTACTGCGCGGAAAGGATTTTGAAAATACTCCTCTTTTTTTCAAAAAAGAAAATATAACACATGTTTATAAATATATGGAAACTTAAGCGTGTTTAGAAGAAAAAGAAACAAAAAACAAAATTTCAAATTCAACCATATAAATATTATGGGAGATTAAATGTCATTTGGAGGTCATTTGAAGGTCCAGTGCCCTTTTTCTATAAATCAGGGTAAAATCAGCCAATAACGCGGAAACAAAGGGTATTCGAGAAAAATGTTATGAACAAAAATTGTAGGAATTTAAACCCGGCATCTCATGGTAACGTTAAGATTGAAGAGTAGAAAACGACATAAATCTAATTTTGTATGAAAACAGGGATATTTCCGGTGCACTCAGAGACAAGTAACTACATAGTTGAACGTGGAACTTTTCGTATATTCCATTTATGTAATAAAAATGGAGATTTCTATTAAAAAAAATTTAGAGTGACCTTGAAGGATATTTCCAAGGTCAAAATCAGGTCACTGTTCAATATCCCCTTCGAATCCTACAACTTTTGTATTGAACATTTTTCTCTATTTCACATGCATCAGTAAATATTTGAGTGGATTTTTTTAAAACTTACTTCCTGTAGGTGTAAATTAATTACATTTATGATTTTTAAGGTAGTCAGTACAACTTATATATTCATTACCCACAGCCAATGACTGAGTTAATTTTAAAATTACAATATACTATTCTTTGGTTTAATTTAATATTTTCAACAAATAGTAAACATTTGCCATTTTGTCAAGAATAATTTAGTAAATTGCAATAATTTAATATATTATTTAAAAGCTACCGCTTTTATATATCAAGAATGACCTACTTAAAAAAAAAGTCAGTTCAATATATTACAACAAACTTTCATTTAAACAGCATATTTTGAAGCTTATTGGTTGGCGCTCGATAGTGCGACGAATGCGAGTATTTTTTAAAATAATTGCTATGTAGATTTTTTGACGAGATCTTTGTTAACTACTTTGCTAGGAATTTTTGTAAAATGTAACCCCAATTCTCTCTGACATTCCTTGGAAACATTTTCTTCTATCTTGTTTCTTTATTAATATTCTTTGCATTGCATTTCTATAGATAAATAAATATGTTTAGAATATAGATACTTTTGAAGGCAGTCAACACAACCTTATATTTACTATATTCACTCATTTTCCAAATTTAATTAATACATTTGCCCACAATTGTGGTGCTGTTGAAAGTCGATATAAGTATTTAATCAAACTTCTTTTTAGTTTTGCGACTTGTTTGTTACAAGTACAATTAAAAAGTTCTTTTACAATTCCTATTGATACCACTCACACCACACCCTAAATTAGCAAGAATACTATGCGTGTGTTGTATGTACATGTCCGACTAGTAAAGTGAAAATACATAATAAACTAACCGTATATTCCGAATTGTAATTTAATACATATTAATCCGAATATTTCGAATATGGATGATACGGATGAACAAGTTAGATTTTTCATTCTTTGCCAAGAAGGGTATAACATCGGATATAATTGATTCCTACTGTTTGTCCTACATTCCGTATTCTACATTACCACCCGAACATTCGTATTGGCAGAGTACATATGACGGATGGTAGTAAGTAGTAAAGTGGTATGAACTCCGGATTTTTAATTAATCGGAATATTAAATTTATCCGTATCATCCGAATATTTCAACATTATACCCGACTATCCGGGAGTCTCATGGATAGATCCCCAAACCCAAGAAATCAGTAAGCCTCCCCGAGGGTCGCCAGATAAAACGATGTAAAACGCGGAACGAGGAAACACTGAGGAATGATACTCGCGTAGCCGTCCCCAATAAAGAAGAAGAAGAAATGTTCAAACAGGATTAAACATTTATTTTATTAATACTTTATTTACTTGAACCCCCTAATTCACTAACATGGTTTAACTATAACAATAAGTCAATCAGGTTTTGAATTTTAAAAACAAAAGGAGCAAAAATAATTTACTTTGATTATTAAACAGGAAAAAATAGAAAATTTTGTTTGTTTTCGAGAGACAGCTATGTCCTTGCCTATTCCGAGGCTTTATGTCTAGGCTTTTATCCCAGCTTTTATTATAAAAAGGTTTTTTTGTGAACATATATACTACAAATTGTCACAATGTCATAAGCCAAACAAAATTGGGCAACTAGAAGATCCATCTTGCACGGTAACTACATAGATATAAAAATCTAAATTATATAGACCGCGAATTCTATAGAAACGCGTTGGGTCAAGATTATAAAAAGATAGAATCTTTTCAATAAGTAGTACCTCTCTTATTATGACCAGAAATAAGCACGATATTCCAAGCGTCTTTGAACGTCTTAAGAATGACAAATATTACTAATCGAAAACGCTCTGTCTTTCTAAGCGTGAGCCATTGCGCTTCTATAGGGTATGCAGTCTATATAGTTTACTTTTATGACCATGAGCAACTAGATGGGCTTTTAACCTTTTTAATGAATCTGGATGGAAATATCCAGCACTACTACGTGGTATCAATATCAGATATTAACTTTTGATGAATATTTTATGCATAAATTAACATGTGTTGATATAATTTTAGATAAATTATTTGAAATACATTTCTCAAAGCCAAGAAGTAGCATAGATAGTGTGATAATATTGTGACTATTTTCAAATACGAGTCATTAACGAGTTATCAAAAAGTTATTGTGTATGCTTTCTTCACGTTTAATTTATATCAAAATAAAATGTTGATCAGTTCGTTTCTGATGTCCAGAGTAAGCTGATGGGATTAGAATTGTTGATTGTGGATACCGAGAAAAAGTTTCACGATATCTGATGGTATAAAAAAGCCTACAATTCCTGTTTGCACAACGACTTTCTTTTTTATCAGGAAGACACATGAGACCGTATTTATTGTGGACGTGATGCAGTAAACAAGTGTGGTTGAAAAGAGAAAGGAATATTATAACCTTAAAAGTATCGTGCAAAGATTTGTGCAGTTTAAAAAGAAAAAAAATATGTAAAAAATTTAAAACGTCCAAGTATTTTAATATTTCACTACCTGCATATTTAATTTTTTTATGTGCTTGCCTTTTGAAGCAGAAGTCATAAATGTCCCCCACACTTCCGGAAGGGTTGCTCCAGCTCTTATCAGAAAGGAGGGATATAAAAAATAAAGAAAGAAAGAAAAAAACTATAACATATAAAAAATTAAAAAATAATAAACAAAAATCATCGCCTTATTTTTGAAGAAATTTTAATTATAATATTTTAATATTCATCAGGTATTTAGTAATACCGAAACTAGAAATAAAATTCTCTGTTAATTTATGGATCTACCTCTAAGCTGATGACCTTTAAGAGCCAGTAGTGAAAAATTAGTCGTACTAACAACAATAACCTGATAATAACTTGAGATGAGTCATTTGAAAATTACATAGGATGACACACGATAGACGATGAGGAAAATATATATTTAGATAATATTATTCAAAGATTGAACAGTATTTTCAAAACCTCAATTTAAAGATAAAACCTTGTAAATAAATAATAAGTTCTAAGCAACTAAGAAAAAGCAATTCAACTGAAAATGGCTAAAATATGTTCAAAATGGCGGCACTTCCGGTTATACCGGAAGTAGATGTCAACTTGCTTATTTTAAAAGGAATACCCTATATATTATTGTATTTTTGATTTCTACGTAAAATTCTAGACATATTTTATGGAAAATATTCTATACTTAAGTCTCACCGTTTTGAACATAATTAAATTTTTATGTCAATGATGACGTTTGCGGACCAAAACTTAACTATAAATTTTTCCTATAAGAAAGTCTTTATTATTTAATTTGGGTTTGTTTTTGTACAGAGTGGTCAAAAAAAAGAATAAAAATTATATTTAAAAAATCGTCAAAAGTCAATTTTTTCAAATGAAAAGCACCTATTTTATAATTTTATCAATTACGCATGAAAAATAAGGGTATATTTGTATAAGGTTGTCTATTTAAAAAATTTGTAGTTTTCAAAATATTGGTAATTCAACATTTTTCTATTGTAAAAATATTATACGACTTTTTAGTTTTGTTATTAGTTG
The DNA here is from genome assembly GCA_034092305.1 of Diaprepes abbreviatus. Lineage (NCBI taxonomy): Eukaryota > Metazoa > Arthropoda > Insecta > Coleoptera > Curculionidae > Diaprepes > Diaprepes abbreviatus. The sequence goes on along the minus strand of JASJET010000141.1, from coordinate 5,041,523 downwards.
GCCATGACAGCGAGACGTGGCGAATATAAAACGATCGAACCCTATAGAATTGTCACTATTTCTTGCCATTTGACATTCATTAATAATGATCATGCGGGGCGATTAAATTACATGTACAAAGATTATTTAAACGTGATAGAGTTATTTCAAGAACATGTGATACATTCGCGATCTAATATCCGTAGAAACAGAAACCAACACCACCAACTGTTAAAAGGATTACAGAAAACTTCAAGAACTTTGGATTCATAAAAGCAAAAAGAAATAAAAATAAACCAGTTGTTAATAATAAAAATATTGAAACTACAATTTTAGGACATTTCGCCGCATATTCGACAATATCTACAAGGCAAGTAGCATTGGAGTCTGGATTATCTCAAAAATCAGTTTTAAGGATTTTATGGAAACACAATTTTCATCCCTATGTGCAACATTTAAAAGACCCTGACTTTCCACGAACCGTAGAGTTCTGTCAATTTATTTTACTTCGGTCACAAGAAAATGCTGGCTTTTTGGATAATATTATTTGGTCGGACGAAGCCAAATTCACAAAAAATGGATTGTTTAATTGACACAATTCCCACTATTGGAGCGACTCAAACGTATATCCATTTTGAGAATTAAATTTTCAAGAGTCTTGGCAGTTTAATGTGCATTGTGCTATAAGAAATGACGGCGTCGTCGCCTTAGAATTCTACCAAGATAATCGGAATGGTAAGTTAACCATTTTTGAAGACTTCTAGATATAAAATATATTTTTAAACTTATAGGTGAGTACTATTTTAACATCTTGAGAAATTTGGAAGTGAACTATTTAGATAACTTGACGCTGGCTGATCAAAGAAATATATTTTATCAACATGATGGGCGCCTCCACATAATAGTCATTTAGTTAACAATCATCTGCAAAACTTGTTTTATGATCAATGGATAGCCAAGAATAGGCCGCATCGGTAGCCACCTAGCTCCCCTGACCTAACAGTACTTGATTTTTTTATTTGGGGGACAATCAAAAATAAAGTATACAACACCGCATTAACCACTATGGAAGATTGCATGCAAAAAAAGCCGTATAGCATTTTTACAATAGAAAAATGTTGAACTGCCAATATTTTTGAAACTGCAAATTTTTGGAATAAACAACCATACAAAGTTACCCTTATTTTTAATGCTTAATACGATAGAATTATAAAAATAGCTGCTTTCAATTTGAAAAAATTCACTTGTAAAGATTTTTTAAATATAATTTTTATTCTTCTTTTTTGACCACTCTGTACTAATAATTTTCAAAATATCATAAAAAGACTATTAAAGTCGATCTTCTTCTACAAGACAGCTAACCCAAATTAAATAATAAAGACTTCCTTATAAGAAAAATTTATAGTTAAGTTTTGGTCCGCAAACGTCATTTTTGACACAAAAATTTAAATATGTCCAAAAAGGTGAGACTTAAGTATAGAACATTATACATTAAATAGGTCTAGAATTTTACGTAGAAATCAAAAATGCAATAATATATAGGATGTTCTATTTAAAATAAACAAGTTGACACCTACTTCCGGTATAACCGGAAGAGCCGCCATCTTGAAAATATTTTAGCCTTCTGTCCCCCATGCACCGATACGGCGCAATATTTTGGCAAATCCTCCTCGCATTTACCCTAATACAGTAAATCCCCAAAAATGCATGTTCGAGAATTCATACTTGCTTGTCCAAACCAGGGTGTCCAGATATATCGCCATATTGGGGATTTTCTAAGGACGACTAAAATTTTAGGGTTGGTGATGGCGATTTCTCAGTGTTGTGGCTGGCGACTTGGCGATAAATAAATATATTTTCCGGTTTGTGTTAGTACCTAATTCATCGTACCATTGTGGCCGTTAGAGTTAATTCTAAAACTGAAATTTATAAGGAGCTAAGGCTTACGGACAATCTAAAATCTGATTCTAAAAATTAAGAAAATGATTTGAAAATTTCCTTAATTATTTGTCATTACACGCCTAGCATTTTTTTGCAATTTTCAATCTTCCATTTGTCGATTAATGTGCCTGTAGGTGTCGACACACATACAACTAAACCTATTCAAAAAAATATTATTTAATGGAGATCAATTATCAACTACCAAATAAAAGAAAAATTATTCTATGTAGTTTGATCCTATATTTAAGTTAAAATAATTATAGATAGATATACATATATATGTGGTTCACCGTATTGACATCATTTTATCAATACTGTTTTACCTTTTGTCTGCTTTTATGTAATTTAAATATAGAAAACAGTAATTTTCTTGCTTCAATACTTCTGAATTTTTAATAAATATTAGTACATCAACGTTTAGAATCCATTTTACAAATTATTTATTTATGAAATATGAAGTGGCACGCTATCATATTGAATCATGGAAAATGTGTTTAATATTTTTTATTGGACTCTTACAAGTCGATATTGTTATTCTATCTTATTTCTATGGATATTCTTATCTAGATTATTATTACTTAACAAAATATCATGGACGCAAATAAAATCTAGATAACATTTTTGATTTTGAAATTTTAACGTTTTAAATAGATCAATTTTAGACGACAGTTCTCGTCACTACAGAGTGTTGGACAGCTTAAACAATGTATGATATATTTACAGGTAGCAGGTTGGATGTCGGTTGATTAATAAAAGTGGAAAAATATACATACAGGGCGTAATGATATAATGATGTATTTTTGAAATATATTATAAAAACTTTTTGGAGGTAGATATAGTTAGTTGCGAGGCTTGAAAAGCCACCGTATTACTGACTATCTTGCAGGAAAGAGCAAATGTGAGATCGACTCACACCAGCCACATCGTTATTGAATTTCACTCAGATTTTAGTGATAATAATAATTATACCACAATTATCAGAGGCTCTAAATCAAAAGTTCCCAAACTTTCTTGTCCCTTAGCCCACGTGTTTTTGACAGTTAAAAAGTATCCAAAACGTCAATGCAGTTCTGGTTCAAGTCTAGATATCTTTGCTATTGCATATTTGAGCGCAATGTGTTGCTATCAAATGCGCAATTTTTCATAAATTGTAGGTAGTGTAACCACAAAGCGAATAGTTTCTTACTTACAATTATTTAATGAAATATACTTAATTAATTTATAAATAGATAATTTCTTTGGCTACTCCATTAAGAGTATTATGTAAGTATTGTTCCTCGACGGCCGGTCTTTAAACACACTGTACACACTGTATTATTTGATAACCTTTTATTAAACCTTCAGTTCCGCCACTTGACAAACAATTCAAGTTGCATTAACGACTTCTCAAACTAAACTGTCTACGAATGCCGATCTGGACCCTTTAATACCTTTTTTCTGGATTCCGCATTTTTCTAGAATGATTTTCATACTACATGGTGTAATAAAAATAAGAAAAAGAGGTAATTTGGTGAGATCTAGACCTTCTGTCATAAGTGTTCCATGTTAAAAATAAGGAAATAGAATTTTCTAAAAAGTTCGAGACCTTCTTTCATAGACGTCTCCTGAGAAAATTAAGGAAGAAAAAATTAATTGTGTAAATTATGAACTCGTAGAAAATAAACCTAAACCGTACAAACTATAAACACAAAATAATACTAAGAAATGTATAACGCTATAAACTTCGTTACAGTATATAAGTATATTCTGTATTAGATGCATTATCAGATTTATGGAACGCCTACATTTTGCTGATGATCTGCCGAAATAGGTTCACCTTTCATGGACTCCCATTTACATCTCATTCACCCCCAATTTTTTTTCCGTTGATATGGACCCCTTGTAGATCGCAGTCGACCCCTGGACCACTTTGAAAATCAATGCTCTAAACTATAACGTTCAAATACAATGAAGGCTTACACTTCCAATCCTCTAACTCAACTCGTAAAAAAAATCAGTATTAATTTTCAAAAATGTCAAATGATTTTGAGAAATATTCAGTCAATAACATTAATACACTTATTATCAACACTCAACAAACAGTCTTAGCTCAGATAGGCTCTAAATTTGATTCAGAGTTTTAAATTAGAATCTTTATAGACCATACTTGTCTAGAAAGACATTAACTAGTGATATCCAAAGGTGCTTCATTTTTTCGATCATCGTCCAAAAATTTCATTTTGTCTTGAACATAGAAATTACCATCTCATAAATATTTTTCATGCCAGTTCTTTTCTGTGTTAAAAATGTGAAGACTTCATTTGTTTTAATTTGACAATACATTTCAGCGGTAGGCGTGTAAATAATAAGGTATCGATATTGTAGATATTGATTTTTTCACAACGATATTATCCGGTATCGATACCATTTCTTGTGATACGAATCGATATACCTCGCACATTCCTAGCAATAGGTATTAAAGAACATGAAAATAATAGTAAAATGGATTAAAGTTTTAAAAATTATTTTTACAATGGAGATATCTGATTTGTGAAATATAACCAGGTTAAAGAAAAACCATGTATTTTTATTCTCGACGCAAAGGTATTTAAACGCTTTCTCGATCAAATTTACAATGTTAAAACGTAAACGTACATAGTCCCGTACTTTTGGGCACGTGCACTACAAAATTTTTAACAGGCCATCGATAGAACCGAACTTCGAAAATCTATTTTTATACAGTTACTATCACTTTTAGTCCAGATCAGTTTAACCATCTGCGAAGGCTCCTGTCATTTTTAGTTAGTTCCTCGGCATCATCTTTGAGATAAAAAAACTGTCAAGTAACACTACACAGTTCCATTCGCTGATCTTTTTGAAATTTTACACCCGTGTAATAGATTAAAAAACATCGTACACGTTTTTTTTTCTTAATTTTGGCTAACTGGGTGTTTTAAGGTTCGAAAACACATTAAATATATTGCCGTTGTACATACGTCAAAAGTTTCAAGATCGGCCAATGAAACTCGTAAAATGTGAAAGTATCCAACAGTTAGAGCTAAAGACGATCATAATAAGATTCAAGGTTAATAAGATCAAAATATTTAGTGAGTTTTAAAGTATCAGTTATCTTTAGGAGTTCACGACAAAATGATCATATGGTATTAAGAATTTAGCTGGCTCAGACTATACTATAATTAAAAAGACCTACTACAAAATTGTTTTTTACCCCAATTGCGAGCTGGCTAGTGAGAATGCTATAATATTTATAAATAAAAATATATCAAACTGTCTTATTTGAATTACACTTTGTTATTCTCCAAAATTGATTACCTCTCTTTCATAAATAATTCTAGTGGGCAGCAATATTCGAAATTAAAAGTTATTGATTTTCTTATTTAATGTATTTTAATACACTTATGGGTGTCGAACTTCGTTAGGAAAATTTTGTTAACTCACTGTAATTAATAAATTGGTAACCTTATTTCACCCAAATTTCCTTCATTCAAACCAAAAATTTTAAAGAGAAAAATTTTATCCAGCCGTTATTAAAACAATTTGCAGCATGTTTTTTGTGATCGGATTTTAATGTTTTATTAAAGGAAATGCCATTCTTAAAAAATTTTAGACGAAGAATATGTTTCACTTTTTATGGTCCCAGCGTCTTATTTCGGTAAATTACAGTAAATGAATATATCGCTAGAATAGGCAGATAGAATAGGGATAATTAACTCACCGTAGTTCCCTACGCATTGGGCGCCCCAGATTTATTTTTTCCAATTCAACCTAAAGACCTCAATTTCTGTTGTATCTAAACAAATATTTGCTTAAAATGTAAAAAATTGCAATGCCAGTCTAATAAAAAGATGATTGGGCGCTCTAGATTTATTTTTTTCAAATTAACCTAAAGACCTCAATTTCTGTTGTATCAAACAAATATTTGGTTAATATGTAAAAAATTGCAGGGCCAGTCTAATAAAAATATGACTTTCAAATTTCGCATGTGAAATATTCTTAGATACAAAAGCCTTCAAATAATTTTAACACAATATTTAAAAATTTAAAATGGTAGTTTCAAAGTGACCAAAAAAAGCAGTATCAGTGTCTAATACCCTTTAAAATTTGCCTATTATAATAACTATGAAGTATATATATAAGCGAGCGGTTCATCCTCCTAAGAAGAGCATGAACAGACCAATTTTTTTTCGCATTTTTAGTTCACGAAACCATTCTTATTTGTTATATTTTTTTGATTTATTTTTCTTAATAAAATTGTTGTTCGAGTAGGCCGTCAATTGTTATTAACAAAAATCTTGCAAAAAAAAATAAAATGCACGGAATCGATTCGGCATTTTTTAGATAAAACACGTTAAAATACATTTTTGTTTCTTAATAAATTTTTGAAAAATGCTTCCTCTCCGAGATATTTGCGATTTTATGTAAAAAAAAAGTCATTTATGGAATTTCTTCCTTTTTGAACCTTCAACTTCAACAGAGATTCTTTTCATGTGGGCCAATGGAGTTTGTGAAGCTGAAAGGGGAGCTCAAAAGTAAACCGATGATTTTTACGGAGAAATGGGTTCCCAAAGAGCTGCAATGTAATAAAGTTTTCATGCATAATTATTGAACCACCTGGAATATTTCATTTTTTTTTAATATGATGTATACCAGGTAAGACCCTTCAAATTGCTAGCTAAAAAGTGTTGTGAATTACTCACAGCTGCAGGGACGAATAAGCTGTGACACTCGTGACCCCATTTTTTCACGCCTTATATTATAGGAAGTTTGGACAACGTTTTTTGCATACGGAATTGAGGACTGCTATACCCTCTACATTAACTTATCATTATTCCTTATTTGATCATAATGAAATGCGATTATCCCTAAAAGTTTCTCCCTACTATCGACCGGAATGGAATACATCAAGGTTTTGAGGTGTTTCCACAGGTAAAACTTCACCGGCGTTAGGTCGGGAGATCGAGGAACCCAAGCAATAGGTCCTCAGCGACGCTGAAATGAGGTAGTGCTCCATCGTGCATATAGTACATGTTTCAAGTGATAAGTGCTCTACAAATTGTGAAAAACGTTCTGGAGAAACTCCGAATAAAGTTTTCCATTCAGTCGTGCCGGTAATACGAATGGTCCAATCAAAAAAATACCAATGATTCCTACTCAGACATTAAATGATTTTGATGATGCGAATCAATTAAATAGTTGCATGAGGGTTTTCATCAGCCCATACATACGAGTTATGTAAATTTATGACAACATTTTTTATAAACCCTGCTTCATCCGTGAAGTAATAGCCAGTTTGAAAATTTCATTCTACGAGGAAATCTTCAGGAATCAGTTAATGCATTTTTTTCAAATGATATGGATGTAACAGCTGTTCCTGAAGAACTTCTTTAACTTCGCTGATAATTTTCGGGTGCTCGTTGATGGAGTATCGCCTACAGCGTTTAAAATATTTTCCTCTAATTGCAGCGTCCATACAGTTCTTCCCTGACCAGCATCAGTACTTTTTTTCCCTAAATTTCCTAAAATTATGGAGAAATTTAATAATATTGCCTTATTAAATGGAATCACCTACCATCCTCTCCTAGACGTTGGTCAACTGGTGGAAATGTTTTCTGATCTGGAAGAGTACGATTAGGATCGATGTCGTGATATAACTTCCTGGCATCAGATGCATATCTGTGTACTCAATAAACGTGTATTCCATATTTCGAATTAATTTTCACATTTCACAATTAATTTCACCACGAAATCCAAAAATCAGTAAATTAATATCCAAATAAAGAATCAATGTGTCAGCGATGTGAAAATTGACAAGTCTTAAAATGCAGGATATTTATTTCTTTCATACCTAGCAACGTTTACAATAACAATGCTTTGTTTTTGGTGCCGATAAAATAAAACGCACATTTTTTTTGCGAACCTAGGCCGAACTGCAATTCACAGAATTAGACGTTTTTAACGAAAGGGGTAAACTCTAATTTTAGATCGAATTTTTTTTATTATAAGGTTGAAGGTTGAACATTTAATAGGAACAAAGATATATCTTGTATCGAAATACGCCAAATACATGATTAAATAAAATGACGTTTTTTTTTTGGAAAACGGTTAGGATTAGCGACATGAAAGAAGAGTATTTAATTTTTAGTCAATAGTTAAATGTGTGTAAAAAATGTTGTCCAAAGGTGTTATCATACAGAGTGTAGAAAAATGAGATCATGAGTGTCACAACTAGTCTGTCCCTGCAGCTGTGAGTGATTATTTCACAACATTTTCTTGGATAATAATTTGAAGGGTCTTACCTGGTATATATCATATTAAAAAATAATTGAAACATACCTAGTGGTTCAATAATTATATGTGAAAAACATTGCAGCTCTTTGGGAGCCCATGTCTCCGAAGAGGAGGCTTATACGAAAAATGTTTATATGAACTTGTAGTATTGTTTTCACGTATTTTTTTCATATCGTACGTACTTTTTCCCAGACACCCTGTAAATATTTTCGCAATAATCATTTAGAGCATAAACAGCAAATCGATCTTAACCGGTCAAATCTTAAAATATTGATGTTGGCTACGCAAGAGATTAAAGTATCCAAACAAAAATTGGCCTATGTAAGAGAAATTTTATTCACAATATGTAGTAAGATATCACGTTAGGTAGAATTAGATAAGTAATTCTATCATATAAATCACAATTTTTTCTTGTTTTCTTAATTAACTAGAAGTATGAAAAAAATAAATACTTTTCAGAAGTAACACCAGCTCATGTCTCGTATTTATATTCTTTGTGAGCAGGAAATTTTTATAAATATTTATTCTTTATAGAAGTTGATATTTAATCCAAACTGTTGTGTGATACTGGTATTAAAGCGTTATTTGTTTTAAAATACATTTAAACTTTTAATCGTAAAATATGTTTAAACTAAATGTAAACACAAATCCTTCATAAATTGATGGGTTGTATACATACCTACTATTTTAAGGATTTGCAAAGGTTTACCCAGTTGCAAGCATATTGTTCATATCTAAACAATTTATATGTAGGTAATGATTGTTTTTAATGTTTTTCAAATTCTTCTCCATTTTACAAGTTAAACAATATCCTTTCACACAATAATAAATATACATTTGTAAACTGTGCTATTACCTCTAGGTACATTATAAACACGAAGAGACGTCGGGAAAATTAATAACTATACATGCGAAATGTTAAGAAAAATCATTAATATTAACTGTTATCAGTCAGTATTATTAATGATCTTTTATTTAGTGCAAAAGAATTTATTGGAAAAACAATAAAAGAATTTACAATTCTTTAAAATATTTTTGTTACATTTTATTGCTAGGAAACCTGTTTTTATTGAACATGTTGGTAGACGTTAAAACGGTGGTATAGGTTGAAATTATACACCGATCTAACTCTTCCCATAACGTAATAACTTTGAGAACATTGTTTTAAGTCAGTATATATATATATATATATATATATATATATATATATATATATATATATATATATATATATATATATATATATATATATATAGTACACATTAATATTAAGAAAATAGTTTAATTGAAAAAACTCAAATTTTTCTAATAAAAAATCATAATAAAAATGCGTTTAATTTTTATAATATGATTTTTTTAGAAAATTTGAGTTTCCTCAATTAAATTAATATTAATGTGTATTATTTTTAGACACAAATTGCGTTTTCAAAAATAGTTATTTTAGGAAGTGACCTTATACAGGGTCAAAAAGAAATAACCTATGCATCACATGTAACCAAATTTAAATAGACCTATTTGGATTTTGTAAAAATCACACATTTAGTATGGCGCTACTTTAAACAAAATATGTCTGGGTTGAAGCATTGTGAAAACTAAGAAGTTTTATGTAGGACATATGGTCAAAAAATCTAAATTATCTTATACAGCTGAAATTTTGCGTATGGACTAAAAATTGAATTTAGAAAAACTTTTTCTAATAACTTTTTTCGATATTTTGAGATATAACCCCATTTTGAATTTTTTTTCAAAAAAAATTCAAATTTTACAGATAATGATAATCACGTGACTACTATTTTTTTTTTTGGTTAATTTTCATCTCAATCGAAGCAGAAATTGATGCCAAAGTCAAATTTCGAATTTCGAATTAAGTTATTATTTAAAAAAATCGCATATGATGCCGACTTTACTGGTCACACTGTATATATATATTTTTGTACTTGTACTCAAAATATTAAGTACTTTCTTGACGTAACAGCATAAGGTTATTGTATATCGAATTCTTTTTAATCCCAACTAATTTTACATTTTAGTGAAAAATAATGTAAATGTTATTGCTAGAGGAGCCATCTGAAATATTCATAAAACTATTTTTATTGTGGTTATACAAAATTTAAAGGTAGACTTGGACACCATAAAATAAACAGGATGAAGCAGATGTGACAATTTTTATCTTTAGAATAACATATGACCAAACGCTTATATAAACAAAATTTGTATATCTATTGAAACGGAGTATTTCAAAATCGTATATTAATATTATAGGATATTATGAAGGATTAAATTTTTGCACCAGTTTAGATGTTTAGAAATCCTATGATGATTTATAAATGAAAAATATGATGCATAGTGAGAAATAAAAAAGTCGTTATGTCAGTTCCACTCAGGTTTGTTACTTTTGGGGATAAAAATCGGGACAATCGGTCGTTCCTCGGAGGCAATCGAAGTTCGGACCGATTCGAGCCATCTGATTTAAAGAAAAAATAAGAACTCTTTTTGTTCTTATATTTACTTAATTTATTTACTACATTTCCATGTATATTTTTATTGCTACGGGCCGCTTTCATTAATTCCGCATCAATTTTATATTTATTATGAAATCCAAGCAAAACATACCTATACCGTTAAAAATAACCTTAAATTTAATGCAAATTTAATGCCCATTCTACATTAAATTTAATGATTTTGTACTTTAAAGCGTGAATAATTTACATTTATTTTGAATTTAAAGCAAATTCATTAAAATATCAGTTCGTTGTACATTAAAATTTATTAAATGGTATTTTAAATTTCAGTAAAGTAACTGAAGAGATATTTCAACTTCTGTACATTAAAATTAATTCACATATACTCTAATACTAAAGGAATTTAAATTATTATTCAATATACATTGCATGAGGTTCCGGGAGATGGCGCAACTTGTATTGAATTTTTTATTTAGTATAAGTTGCTCAGAGGACTCAATTTTCTTATGGGAGGTGTACATATCTACCCCGTACTGACGGGAACCAATAGGAAAAATGTCCTCCTTTTCATGGTAGTTTCAGAATTTCTTGAACCTCATATTAATGTTGATGCATTAAATATGTGATAAAAAACAAAGTCAGTGAATACTGGGTGTCTATTTAATGTACATAGTTACCTTAAAAAGTAATGACCAAACTTTAAATTTAATGTATGATTACATTAAATTTAATGGAATAAATTTATTTAGATTTATGTAAAAATTATTAAATTTAATGCATTACATTAATAAACGTTTGTGAAATTTGCTTCCAGCACATTTACCTTAAATTTAATGCATTTCCTTTTTACAGTGTAGTTTAAGTGTGGTTATCAAGAAATAAAAAAACTCGCATTATTTATCAACATATTTCCAAACATAAATAAAAATATTATTATATTACTCTATTCAGGCAGTGGAATAACTAAGAGTGTGTGCACCCCCTCCCCCACAGATTTTTGAAGGCACCCTACTATTTTGCACTCATCTTGATCCTTCGTATTTATTAATTTTCATCAAGGGACTTGAGGGCGCCCCTGGATTGGCTGCGCCCCCACGCCCCGCGGAGTCTGCGGGATCGTTATTTACGCCACTGATTTCAGGGTACTTTATTTTCGAATCGACCTACCGATTAGAATATCACACTAGTTTAAATAATGTAGTTAGAAAAGGATAACATAAATAAAAATATCATATTATTTAGCAATCATACCTCGGATTTAAACAACAATAAATTTAGTTGCACGTTGTTTATGGTCGATGGGAGAGGAGTTTTTTTGATGTTTGACAGCCATAAACATTTTTCTTTAATTTTGCTTTCAGTTTGTTTGTCGGGAGAGTTTATTAATTGTTCAAAATTACTACAAATGCGAAGTTTATGATTAACAACAATAGAAAGAGAATTTAAAAACTAATTTTAAAAATAGCGTTATAACTTAGGCAACCAGAAACTCATACTTCTACTCTATTTCAGACAGTGGAATAACTAAGAGTGTATGCACCCCCCCCCCCAGCAGATTTTTGAAGGCGCCCTACTATTTTGCACTCGTCTTGATCCATCGTATTTATTCATTTTCATCAAGGGACTTGAGGGCGCCCCTGGATTGGCTGCGCCCCCACGCACCGCGGGTTCTCGGGGTCGTTATTTACGCCACTGATTTCAGGGTACTTTATTCTCGAATCGACCTACCGATTAGAATATTTTACTAGTTTAAATAATGCAGTTAGAAAAGGATAACATAAATAAAAATATTATTACGTTATTCACCAGTTATACAACAGACTCTAGTTCTAATGACACGTTAATTCTGCGAGGGAATTCGTTAAATCACACAAGGGGCCCTGATGATATTTAATTATACGGGGAATTCATTGGTTCATTATATTTAAATGACTTGCTGAAAAAGGAAGATTTGCGAGAAATAATAAAAGTTGAAAAAATATGAACAGTGACGAGAAATACTATTCCAAAAAATAGAACTATTATCCTGAAAATATTATTTAATAGATAAAACTAACATAGAATAATAAAAATTATCATATTTAAAAGCCAACTAAAAAGTGTATAATAAAAATTTTGATTTAAAATCATTCCTCGGGTATTGTTCTGAAATATAATTAATGCAATTTGAGAACAATCCGCATATTTTCTAGCTCAACAAATATGAAGCCATACTTAACTTTATTTGTATTTGCAATCATTAAACAAAAGAAGAAACCTTATAAATAAAATTGATTTCCGATTTTCACAGATTTCAATGGTTTTAAGTATCCGTTTGCACAAAATTCATTCGTCTCATTGTTTGGTAAATGTTATTTTTAAGGTATTGTTCTTTGACCTCTTTACCTACCCATATTTTTTAAGCCTTTGTTAAAAGATTTGAAATAGGAATTATTGTCTAATTTTTTGTTGTTATTGTATCGTATTGAAAATTACTCTCTCGTAAAATGTATATATATTTTAAAGCCTTCCTTCTAAATTGTCCAAAATATGTGTAAGACATGAAGTGCGTATTGTTAGAAGGTCTTATCAAGATTATTAACCAGTATATTATATCCTAAATTTTAAGATCGATATAAATGCATATTCTGAATACTTAAATATCTGGTTATACTATATACAAATTTGATTTAATCGGTAAAGAAATACTCTGCTTTTTTCCACCATTTGTATTACGGCCATGAGGTCATTTTCGGTATTATCTCCGATTAAATTGGATGTGAAAATATGACGATTCTGGATAATAGTTCTGGCATTGTTCTGTATTTTAAAATATACATATTTTCATCCTCTTTGGACTAATTTCGGCTAGGATCCATCATTTTCTAGGAAGACGGATGAATATGGACTTTTAAAGAATAATATTGAATTAATTGATTTGAATTTTTATATCTCTAAAAAACTATCGAAATATTCGGAAATACATTCTCCATGTCATCCTTTCAGTAAAATTTAGGATTGTTTCAAATTTGGCATCTTTACAAAGTTCTCTCATTTATGGTTCAACTATCTTGATCTTAAGTAAACCTAAAAAATTTTTCTGTAAACTTAGGAAAGCATTTCTTCTCTGTTCAAGACTTTAACAAAATCTTCCTAAAACGTGATTTTATATGGAGTTGTGGTAAATATAAATTTTGCATGTCTGCGCCACATTTTCTTTACCTAAATAGAATTTCTACGAAGGGGCAATTGTTTTACAATGGCTCTACTCTCCCATTCACATCAATATGTCCCCTCCTTATAGCTCTGTAAGTAAAGCCACCACCTTCAAATCAGCGCAAATTTTTCCTTGTAATTTTTGATTAGTGTATACTTCGGAATAATACTAGTGTCGTAGTTCAGTAAAAATATCAAGTCTCAATTATTTGAAGAATTTAGGGGTTAATAATTCGCTACGGGAAGTTAATTTCAAACATCTTCAATCAGATATTACCATAATTTTCAAAAATTCCTTAACATTGATGTACTATGGTGATTTTAAAGTTAGTTTTAGACTAAATGTAAAATTACCCTAAATACCCATTAGTTTCGGAGGACTTGGCCTATATTCACTAGCTTTATGCGAAAAAGGGCTTGTTTGTGATTGAAATGCCAATTTTAATTGCCATGTCTCGAAAACTATCAAAATTATGTTTATATTTTAGTAAATTCTAGATAAGGTATCGAATATAGAAAACTGTGATTAAGGATCTTATTGTCGATATGACATTTTTAATTGCTATTTGTTCGAAAATCGTTGAGAGAAGCATAGGGTGGGGTAAATATTTTTTCCCTAAAATTTTGCATCGCATCTACATTTGAAACATATACAAATTAATAAAATTACCAACGAGTTAAACCTGAAAAGACTTCGACATTCAGATGACCAAGTACTTAAAACATGTTTCTTAATTAGTCATATAACTTTTCATTTTGAGAAATAGATTTCATTCTTTTAAGAAATTAACAATTTTATTGTTAGTAATGGTAGTAATAATGAAAAGTAACAAAAAACAAAATGAAAATAGGTATAATAATAAAAAATATGTCCACGTTGCAACATAGCTTACTATCTCTCCTTCGACGTGCGCCCATCCACTTCTGAATGTAAGTCTCTCCCTACGGTTTCCATCATTCTTTCTCTTGAGTTGTTCTCATCCATTGTTTACCTGCTATATTTCTTAAAACTTCCACCCATTTTTTTATGGTCTTCCTATGCTTTCCGTGGCAAGAGTGTTCTGACTTCATTTTCACTTTACCTCTGTCTTTAGGTTAACTAAAACGATATGCCTATGAAATATTGCAAAATATAGAACAATAACGATGTTACAAGGCTGAGAAATAGACCGAGGGACAAACGGAGATGGTGAAATTAGTAGCTACGACAACCTAAAACTGTTCATGACGTCTCATTGTATAGTACGTGCTTCCAAACTTTCTTACATTAGTTATTTTTGTAAACTTGTTCTTGATAAGCAATAAAATTTCCACATTATCATCGACGCCACCAACCCAACCATCTACTGTTACTCTAGAAATCTTTGGGTCCATCTACCGTCGCTACGTCTAAAATCGTGGCCAACTCATTGTCATTTCAATTTAGCTATTTTCTTTATATCTTTTATTTTCATTCTATTCCCTATTATGGAATTTCTAATTTTGCCCCTCAGTAATACTTCAAGCATAACCCGCTCTGTCTCTGTGTATCGTTCTAAGTTAATTGACTGTTTTGTTGGTAAGGGACATACATAGTTTCTAGTCTATGCGTTCAGACAAGCTAGAAACAACCGTTGTAAACTTTCTTCTATGATTTATAGGAGTAAGACTGTTTTGGTCTTCTATGCCAAAATTTTACGGTATGATCGGTGTCACTCTTTATTGCATGATTTTCTACAGATATATAGTTCTGTATCTACAGCAGCCAGATTTAGTTGTAGTATTTCGTTTAAATTCTTGAGGTTATATACTATCAGGACTATGTAATCAATGAACCTTGGATGGTTGAAGTATGACCCGTCGATGTTATACCTTGATAATTATTCCAGCCTCTTGAAAACGTCTTTGAGAGATAACATGATTAATTTGAGTCAGATAGAACCCCATTGTCTCAAAACTCATAACGCTGTGAATTGAACTTGATTAGTTTATCTAGTTTGACATGAATGGTTGCTTTTTAATAAATATTCTTGATAATTTTGTATGTATCTTGGTACTAAAAGACCAGTCTGTTCAACAGATTGGTAAAAATATATCTCTCCTGACAGGCGGTTCGATATTATCTTGGTAAAAATATCGATCGATAGTATTCGATGTTAGTGTTGCCCACTTTTTTGAAAATCAGTATCACTTCCGAATCATAGCAATCTTTTAGTATCCTACCCTAGTCTAAAACTCGACTGAGTAAGATCTCTAATGCCTTCTCTACATAAGCGCCTCCCATTTTTAACATCTCGACTATGATTTAATCCTTGTCACGATATTTGTTAGTTTTTAATTGACTTAGTGCTCTCCTAACTTCGCTGCTTGTGATTTTTGGTATTTATTCTGAGTCTACATTTCGAATCGTTCTTGTTTTATATAGTTGCTGATGGGAAGAGGACTACTGTTTGGTATACAACTTTTCGATGGCTCCAACTATATCTCTTCTGTTTTGAACAAGCACACTTGATTTATCACTTATTTTAATTATCTGTTATGCCCCTCTTGAATACTCTGATCGTAGCACTTTCAATTGTTCATAACGATGTCATTTATCATGTTATTATTATAGTTTCACTTGTCTTTATGGATTTCATTTTTAAATTTTTTGTTGAGTACTTTGAAGCTGGTTTGCCGTTCTTCCTTATTTTAGCAATGTTATAGTGGAGTAACTTAGATTGTTTATATTTTTTAAAGCATACTTATTTAACAGATATTATACTCTCTTTAATCGTGTTAACAAGTTTGTCCGAGTCTATTTCTTCTAAAGTTTTCTTTGGAGTTAATCTTGACTATAGCTCGTCTTCATAGGCGATTTTATTTGATGATAGGATATCTACCATTGGGTATCATTTTTTATGAATCAGTTTGCTTCGTTCCTTTTAAGTCTGAATAACCATTTTTGTTCTTATTAGGCTGTGATCACTCCCAATAAAAAACTGGTTTAATATTAACATTTTGGTACCGCTTAATTATCATTAGAAAGTATATAATTTATTTCATTTTGATTAAGTTGTTAGGGCTATGCCATGTCCACTAACTTACTATGCTGGCACTATTTTTGGAAAAAAGTAGAATTGTAAAATATTTTCCTAGGACAAATAAATAAACTTTCGGTTTTTGCATGCAAAATGAAAAATCAAATATTTCATCCTTTATGGGGGAGTTATACCATTTTACAACCAAGTGCAACTAGAATCTGACAAAATAATGATTTAATTTCCAATATAAAAAAATGGTATGATGTTGCTTAAAGACAATTTAATTTTCTGGCACTCGCCCAACAGTAGAAATATTTAAAAAAAAAATTTACTTTGGGGTAAATGCGCTTCTTGCACAAAAATACTGTATACACCGCTGATTTAAAGTTTGTTTTCGATCACTGAGAACGAGTGAATTGTTGCTCTCGCAAACTTAGAAAACCTTCATCAGTGGTCAATATTAATCAGTTGGAAAATACATAATAAACCTAATTTTTATTCTTAAATATCCTAAAAAAATAATCATCAACAGCATTAAAATTACAGAGATTCTTTAAAAGATTTAAATTAAGAAATCACTAAACTAATGCTGTCATATTTGGAACTCTGCTCCCAGGCATATACTGTAGTTACTAAATTCTGCTTAAATGATTTATTTAGGAACCCTGAGTTCAGTAAAAATCTTTAAAGCTTAGAGCATCGAAAATAAGTTGATTATGTAAATCTGATGTGGCTCACTTAATTTTTTTTCCTGAAGACCAGCATGTTAAAAGTAAGCAACCGGTGAGAATAGCTAATCTCAAAAAATTTTTGAAAATTCATTTACTAGGCAGTCAAAAACCTTAAAATCAATAAAGCTGTGGGACCTGATAATATACCATCTTATATAATAAAGGGTATGATAGGATTTTTTGCAGAACCACTGAGAATATTATTTAACATGTCTTTGAATACTAAAACTTTTCAAAAAAAATGGAAAGAAATCAAGATTTGTCCAGTGCTTAAAAAAAGTGATTCAGCGAATATCCAGAATTATAGACCAATAGCTATTTTATCATGTCCAGCAAAAATTTTTGAGTCAATTATATACAAGCACATTTATGCTTATGTTCGTAACAAAATAACTGATAGACAACATGAATTTCTTAAAAATAAATCAACTTCTACAAATTTATGTAATATTACTCAATATATAGCGGATAATCTGGATAAGTAATTCCAAATAGATGTTGTATACACAGATTTTACAAAGGCTTTTGACAAGATCCCACACAGTATTCTTTTGGATAAGTTGGATATAGAATTTGGCTTTGACAGTAATTTACTTCAGTTTTTTCAATCTTATTTAAAGCATAGACAGCAAAAAATTTTTGTTAGAGGATATAGGTCAAATTATTTTATTGCAACATCAGGTGTCCCGCAAGGATCCAATCTACTGTTTCTTTTATTTATCAATAATCTAACTAGAGAGATTAATAATTCAAATTCTTTATTGTTTGCTGATGACTTAAAATTATACAAAAAAATTGAAAATATACAAGACTGTGAAAACCTTCAGGATGATTTAAACAGAATTTATCGTTGGTCACTAAAATATGGTCTACACTTTAATATTAGCAAATGTAATGTAATCAGCTTCACAAGAAAAAAAAGTAAAATTGATTATGATTATAGAATTAATGGAGAAGTCCTGTCTCGAGTTGGTGAGATGCGGGATCTTGGTATTGTTTTTGATCCACAACTTGATTTTAAAACGCATATCAGTGAAATTGTTAACAAGGCATATAAAATGTATGGATTTATAATAAGAAACTGCAAGAACTTTAATAATTTAAAGTGTATTTCAACGCTTTATGTTTCCTATGTTAAAACCACCCTAGAATATTGTTCTATTATATGGAACCCCTATTGCTCTAATCATAAACATGCCATAGAAAAAGTTCAAAATAAACTATTGAGATACATGTATTACAAGCAAACTGGCACTTATCAGTTACACATTCCAAAATTCGATATTATGAAAACATACAACTTAAAGACATTAGAAAGTTGCCGAACTATGGCATGTTTATTATTCTTGCATAAAATTATTAATAGTAATATTGACGACCCTGATTTGCTGGCTTTGATAAATTTTCATGTACCGGCTTACCCAACAAGATATCCTGTGGTTTTGTATGTGGATGGACCACGTACTAACTATTATTTAAATTCTCCTATTATAAATATGTGTAAATTGTATAATGAAATAAGGCAACAGTGTGATATATTCAGTATAAGTCTCAATAGTTTTAAAAATTTGCTCAAAGAAATATTGTTATTTTTCTTTATTTTCCCTGTAATTTGTAGTTGTTATGTACTTGTATTAAGTGATTTTGTAAACCTTCCTACTCTGTAACTGGACATATGTCTGTAGAGTTTGTAAATAAATAAATAAATAAACTAGGAGGGTTTATAAATCTAGAAATACTTCCCGAGGTCATATTTTAGTGTAATTTTTAGTGATTTAAAACCAATATATTGCGTAATTTGAATATAATTTATAATACTTGTTTTATTATTTATTGCAGAATCGAAAATGTACAGAGGAGTAAACGGCGAGGCTCCGTCAAAATTTACAAGAACTGGCAGTCAGATCTGTGCCAGTCCTGACGAAGAACTTTTAGAAGCAGTACTGAATAATAATACACCTAAAATCAGACAGATCATTTCAAAAAATGAATATCTGTTAAGTTTTACTTATCCAGAATACAACAAAAGGATTTTACTAATAGCATGTTCTGAAGATGGTGTTAATGCTGAAACCGTAAACACATTACTTACCTTAAAAGCAAATCCCAGAGATCACAACGAAGATGATGGATGGGAAGCTTTACATTTGGCCGCTTATAAAACCGATTATAACATCCTGGATGTCCTTCTAAAAAACAATCCAGGGGATGTAAATGTAACTGATAAGCTTGGTAAGAGTATGATATATTTGTTTATTTTCATGTCAAAATATTACGTTCATTAGCTATGCGTGCAGTATTTATTACATTCTCTTTTAAGGCAACTTTAAGTTTCACAAAAAAAGTATGGACTGGAAACAAACATACCCAGAACGTAAGAACTGGGAATTATTACGTGATTTTCTCATTCAAATTAATAACCCTTGTTGTTTTACTTTGACTGGATCTTAATTATTTGTAAATTTATTATTAGCAGATTTTAAAACAATTATTTTAATATTTTTTACATGCAATTTAGTGTATGAAGATGTTATCGCTTATTGTTTAAAGTTTTTTTTTAACTTATTTAATTTATGTGTCATATTTCACAACTAGGATTTTCCCTTGAGAAAAGAGCTTCTTGTTACATGATACTTTTTGCGTAACAGGTACTCGGTACTGTCACATTTCTTTCAGGTGCTTTTTGACAAAATTTCTATTTAAAAAAAAATATGTAGTTATTAAATAAAAGGCAAAAAAATGAAATTGGCCTAAAATATTCTTATATCTTTTTGATTTTTTCATTAACATTGGCTCAAAAAGTGGCCAAAATATCAAGAGACAAAATATATATACATGGTCATTTTTCACATCATAGTAGCTTTATTTATTCAGTATTTTGATATAAAAAAAATTCCCATTCAACTGATTGCAAAAATTCTTGTTTTTTTAAAGAAAATATATACACCTGAAACTATGTACATATTTCTGTAACACTCCGAATGATTTATTTATTTTCTAGGCAGCAATGCTCTACATATTTTGATTCGATATGGTAATCGAGAATCTCCAGATTTTTTAAAATGTGCTGAACTTCTCGTAAAGAAAGGAATTAATGTAAATTGTGAAGATTCAAGGAACAAAACTCCACTCGATTGGGCTGACAAAAAGGGAGTAGGAGAGGATATTAGGAAGATTACAGAAAATACGAATCTCATAGGAAATCAGTATCCTCAGGTAAAATATCGCAATAATGTAGAAATAATAAATAAAATCGGCATACCACGCTAAGCTTGGAGGGTAAGAGTAAGACTTCTGAAAATTTGTTCATAGTTATCCATTAAGAAAACTAAATCACCTGGAATCGAGATTTTCTAAATTAATAGTAAGGGTAATTTTTCAAAAAATTTGCAGTTGATAAAAAGTATCTTAAATTAAAAAATTTTGGACTCGAAATATTTTCTCAATTACTGTAGACTTTTTTAAATTTTTTATTAAACATGTAATTTTTCTATCCTTTTCATACTAATAAATCTTTATATTAATATTGCAAGTTTATTTCTTTCAGTTATTGTTATATGTTTCTAATGGCAAAGCTAAGCATGATACTTCAAACGTCATTGAAGATTCCTGTTACCTGACCAAAATTAGACAGAGAGTTACTACCTTTCGAAAACGCTCTGTCTCTTTTTAAGCGTAACCCAACTTTCTTCTATATGATCCGCAGTCTATATTAAGTAATATTAATTTCTCTTACGTCTATGAATGTCTATTACTTATAAACTTGATAAATATACTAACCTAACTTAGTTTTAAGCTACACTGTTCGCAGAACGGGCAACGAAAATAATATTATTTCTATCTTTAGACTGGCAATAATAATCAAGAAGGCGAGGAAGGTCCAGTTTTAATGAGATATTTGAAAGACAAAAATGAAGAGGCATTTGTTAATTTTAAAAATGGACATATTAAAGACGTAGTGAACTACAGTGATGATATTTATACATTACTGCAAATGTGTTGTAAAAGAAATTTGGTCAAAGCTGCCGTACATTTACTAAATCAAGAGGCTGATGTAAATTATACAACGAGAAAAAATTCCTCTCTGCCGGTAAGTGTTTCAATATATGAAATAGATTAAGATTGAATTTCAAATCATTTTTAAAAATGTTGGGTTCTCTAAAATTGTTATACCTTTAAAACTCATATTAAATTTATTTTAAAATGAACATGGGCACCCTATTATAAATATTAATTATTTGGTTAACTAAACCAGTGATAGAATATTTATGTTTTTAGTAGGACACAAGTACTTTTAAGTCTAATGTAATCATTTTACAAAGAACTTATTTGTATTAGTATCCTAACCTATACTAACGAATATTACAAACTAATGCACGAATATCATTATCTTTAGCCCAATTTACTATCATAAGTTGTCTCTATCTAAAATTATATCCTGAAGTTCAAACATTTAAGAAAGTAACGATAATTTTTTTAAATTTTTGTTTATAAAGTCATCAAAAAAATTATTATCGATTAAAGCTCCTCGCAAGTTAATACATTTGGATTTGGTAACATCAAATTTAATATAAAATGAACAACAATACCCAATTCATATTATCACCCACCCCTGTCTTTCTAATGTTGAATTTTTACAATTTTATCAACATAAAGGTGGTTCTGATGGCTTAAGCCTTCGCGTTCAAATGCACAGTGCGGATAGTCGAGAACAGTGTGAAAAAGTCAACGTAACAACAAAGAGTGTTAACATTTTTCACAAGATCTCCGACAGGGTGCCACGTAACGCTCACCGCCGTGTTGTGTTCGAGTTACAACTTATACCTTTATTAACTGAAACGACACAAAATCATATCTTGTCAAATTCTTACATAAATTGCATATATCAAAAAAATCAACCCTTTTATTCTGCTTGTCAAATTTTATGGCAGGTGAGGCACAGAATACAAAAATCGCTGCATTTTTTCTTTCGACGCATCGTTCCCCACCTGCCATAAACCTTAACGATAGTTATAAAATACTTTTAATGAGCGGTATGAATCAGGTTTAGTTTTCAATCTCTTAAGCCAGTGATTTCCATTCTGGTGTTATTTTTTGTAAAAAACTTGGCAACCGCGCTGAAATCCCTTTCCGTAAGGTATGGATATTGAAAAGTTATCAAAACTTCGTTGAGATCTTCGTTAGTACTTATTCCGATAAGTTTTTCTTGTAATATGACACCGATTCATCAATGTCACCATATGGGTTGATAAGCTTGTCATAAGTGATGGAGCTCATTTTTGTTTAAATAACTTCATAGATAAGCAAAACTGTAGCATTTGGTGGGATTCTAATCCACATGTAACCATTGAGGCATCACTAAATCTACAAAAATTAACTATTTAGTGTGGTCTTTGGTCTGGAGACATCAACAGAAGATTTTGTCAGAAATGAAAATGGTGCTGCCGTTACAGTCAATTAAGAATGCTACAGAAAGATGATTACTAATGATGACTTTAATCTTGACAATATGAGGTTCTAATAAGAACGGTCAACATACCATACATCTCGTAAACCGAGATAAGTTCTTTGTTAGTACTTATTACGATCAGTTTTTTTTTACAATGACATCTGATTCATTAACGCCAGCATATAAGTTGATCATTTGATCATCCACTGGGGTATTTCCATGGTCAAGATATCTTTAAATCTCTTTTTTATGTCAATGTACAGGGTTTTAAATGTTGAACATAAGCCGAAACTTCATCATCCTGGCAACATCGTAGCAAGTTGGGGAATTGAGAAAATTCTCACTGTCTAATAACTTGTTTCATTAGTTTAATTCTGACAAGAAAAGCTGCAATTCGAACTCACCTTGTAATTGTAAAATAACCTTGTTAAATTTGGCAAATAGGAATTTTTTAAATAGGCAATGTCTTATTCCTATTTGATTACATTTTCTTTTAAAATGGGATTTTTAGCATCCAAAAACTCTAAAACAGTCTCAAAAACCAAAATCTTGTCAAACATAAACGATCCTCATGGTTTTTTTGCACAATTGCGGAAATAACCTAGGATTCAAAGTGCTGCTCCGAATTTTGTTAACTGTTTCGGATTTTTATCAAGTAAATATTGTTGATGGATGACACAGTAAATTGTAATCACCTCAGATACAATTTGTTTTAATTGGCTTATAAAACTACGGTAATGGCCAAATAGTTGATAAAGGAATCGCTTTTTCGAAACATTGAATATTGATTCGCGTTTTGCATCTGTTATCAAAGTTCTCACAAAGAGCAGGTCTCTGTGGATTTCTTGTTCCATACCATAAGCAACAAATCCCAACAACAGTGCCTCATTTCCAGATAAAGTTGACTTGTCTAGTTTTATGGAAAACTGTAGCGTTTGCAGATAATTATAAAAGAATAAGTTATTAACAGGTTGTACACCGAAGAAATCAAGAAATAGATGGATTTTGTATTTCAGTGTATATTTTTAAATTATTACAATCGGCCAAGCGCTTTCGGTCCAACTTAGACCATTCTCAGGGCTCAGACCCTAGAAACAAGAGAATATGGTCGGCAAATAAGCTTACTCAGTACTCACCAACCACACTCACTTGTCAAAGGGCATACCTTAACCCTGCCAGTTTGAGAACAGTCTACAGTCCACAGCGTAGCCTCCACACAGAACAAATCGTTTACAATTAAAAATTTAAAAAAAAAAACTTTTTTTTTTTAATTTTTCTTTTTTTTTAATTAAAAATTTTTTTTAAATTTTTTTTAATTAAAATTTTTTTTTAATTTTTTTTTGTTCTGTGTAGAGGCTACGCTGGCGACTGGAGACTGTTCTCAAACTGGCAGGGTTAAGGTGTGCCCTTTGACGAGTGAGTGTGGTTGGTGAGTACTGAGTAAGCTTATTTGCTGACCATATTCTCTTGTTTCTAGGGTCTGAGCCCTGAGAATGGTATAAGTTAGACCGAAAGCGCTTGGCCGATTGTAATAATTTAAAAATATACACTGAAATACAAAATCCATCTATTCCTTAATTATAAAAGAACCTTTGAATACCATTTTTCACTTTTCTTCTCAAAATTCATAAAACGAATAAACAGTGTTTGCCTTTGACTCACGTAATAATAATAATAGACGAATTAAACAACTCCATGCACCGCCTTACTTGCAGCTTTGCTTCAAATTTGCTGTCCGGCGTATGAGCGCAATATATTGCTGTCAAATGCGCAAGTTCTTATAAGTTACAAGTAGTGCGACACAATAACGTAATGAAATATACTTAATTATTATGTAAATAGGTATTTTCTTTATCTATTCTAAGTATTATATATGTAAGTATATATGTAGGTACAATCTTTGTTAGGTACATTATGAAATTTTCAGAACGCCTAAATTTTGGTGATGGGGTGCCGAAATAGGATCCTTTTTCGTGAACCCCCATTTACATCACATACACCCCTAATTTTATTTCTAAAAAGTGACCTCTAATAACACAAACTGAGCAATACAGACAAGCGCCTACAAAACGCAGATATTATGTAAAAATTCCAAGCCTGCACTGAAACGGTAGACAAAAAGGTGTTGGAATAGATTATTTACAAATAGCATCTTCTAAAATCTAAAAGATGTCAACGGGCAGTAAGATGAAAAACAGTGGCAAAATATTGCACGATATATAGACCACTTGCAGGTCGCCATCGACCTCTGGTGGTCCATATGGACCTATTTGGGAATCAACGAATTTAAATGCTCGAGTTTGCTAAAGTGCAAAAATATTTCTTTAAAACGTCATTAAACATAGAATACTTTTGAGATGTGTACAATACAAAATCATGTTTCATAATAAGTTGACCTTTAAGCGTAAACTTAATTTATCCAATTTTAGACTCACTTTGTAATTTTTTTGCTTTGTAGGTGGAAATTGCAGTAGAACATGGATTTTCTGACATATTTAAAATATTACTAGATAAATACGATCAAATATCAAAAATTCCACATGGGCTACTCGGTACCATTCTAAAACACATAGACAGAGAACATCATGGAAATAATAAATGTTATCAGGTGTTTATAGATAGACTAAAAAAAGCAGATCCAGATGAAGTCTCTTTAAAACTGAATGAAATGGACGATATCAACAATACTCCACTACATTATGCAATAAGGTAATAATGCTTGTGAATTAGAGAATTCAGCACTATATCTTTACTAGAGAAGTGTGTGAAATTAGCTAAAATGTCTCTCATATACACATGTTTGATTAATGCAAATTTCGTTTGAATTCGTCTCCTTGCTCTAATCATAATCATAAATTCTCAGTGAATTATCTACTACTAATAATACTAATAATAATAATACGTTATTTCGAAAGCACAAAAACATCACCCTCGGAGTGCTATTGAACGTACAATGCTTCCAAGACATCAAGGAGGAAGAGGATTGGTGGATATTGGTAAGCAGCTCGACCAACAAATAATAAACTTACGTTCATATTTCCACAGGTTAGCGGACTCTTCCACACTACATCGAGCAATATGCGAGGCAGACGTTTCAACGCCGCTACAGTTGAGAGAACAAGATATTACTTCTCACCACCAAACAGACCAAGAGAAGTTACAAACCTGGCTTCAGAAGCCCCTTCATGGACGGCATCCAAATGAGGTCAATCGGGACAATGTCGACAACTCAGCGTCGAACTACTGGTTGATTTCAGGACAGATGTTTCCGAAAACGGAGGGCTTCTTGTTAGCTATTCAAGACCAGGTTGTTCCGACGAAGAACTATCGGAAGTACATCATTAGAGATCCCTCAATAGAGAATGACCAGTGCAGATATGGCTGTCGAACATCGGAGACAATTCAGCACATAACTGGAGGATGCCAAGCGTTTGCCGCAACCGAGTATAAGGAAAGACACGACTCAGCCGCTAAGATACTCCATCAAGAGTTAGCAGAAAAGTTAAACCTATTACAGGTGGGAAAAGTGCCTTATTACAAATACAATCCAGAGCCTATTCTTGAGAACAACCAGTTCAAGTTATATTGGGACCGAACGGTTCTGACGGATCAAACAGTTGCTCATAATAGACCAGATATTATACTAATAGATAAAATTTCTAGGCGAACTACACTAATCGACATCGCTGTACCTAACAACAACAACCTAAGACCAAAATACAACGAGAAGATCGCCAAATACAGAGATCTGGAGGTGCAAATCCGAAGACTATGGGCAATGAACAGCGTCCAAACGATTCCCATAATACTGTCAACAACTGGAGTGATACCAAAGAACCTCCTGCAGAACATCAAGGGACTGGGTCTTAGTGAGCATCTGTATAAATCGATGCAGAAATCAACTCTCCTAGCAACCGCGCGAACCGTCCGAAAGTTCATGGGAAATACAGCAGACCACGTCACCTAGGACCCGATAACATGGAAAGGGTTCCCACACAGCTTCATACTTTTAGTACCTTTGTGTACCTGGTATAAGTGAATATTCCCTGGAGGGAGTGCGAAGCCGTCTGGCTTGTAAATAATAATAACACGTTATTTCGATTAAGAAAAATTTAGGAAAACAACGTTTTTTCTTGAAAGTTTCTTTACTTTTTTCGGAGTCCTAGAACACGATTCCCGCTTTCCTTTTTCGGGAGCCACAAAAAAACACTTTTCACTTTAGGTTTCATTTTGGCCACCAAATCGTAACAATTTAGATATATCCACAAATTTCAGGCTCATAAAAGCTTTTATATTATTTAAAATTTCATAAAATTGCATTTTTATCGAAAAAATAAAGGAAAATAACAAAAAAAAAGCTTTAAAAACAAAACCACGGGTTACATCTGTCGGCAACATCACTTGTCTCAACAGGAGGATAATTTTCGTTGTTGCTGTAGCATAGATAAGATTTCTGTGAAATGAGCATATATTTTTTCCATTTTTTAAAATTTTTATGTTACGTCTGATTTTCGCTTCAAATATTAAGAGTTTTAGGGATTATATTTGCTCGTCTTTTCTCTTTTTTAAATTTTACATTAGAAATGATTTTCGTTCTAAATTAGGATTAGGTTTAGCACGGGTAGTAATAATTGGGTAAATTTTTATAGCTAAGTTTGCCTAGTAATACTAGGTTAGAAAATTCTAAAAAATTGGATAATGAAGGAAAAATTGTTGAAATAGGTGAGTACAAGTAGGGTAAGAGAAAGTACATAGGGTAGAATGAAGACAAATGAATTTCGGAGGGAAAGACACAAAAACGAAGAAGGTCTTTCTAGTTCCCGTTGCAAGACAATCAAAGGAAAGTCTTTTAACCCTTATTCAAAAATAAGTACTACCAGGAAGCAGACGATGATGCCGACATTTGTGAATCATTCACAAATTTCATAGATCCCAATAATGTTATGCCCACTCAAAACACTGATAGGGCCTGAAGAGATTTAAGTGGAAATGTTCCGTGATTTCGTCGGCGAGAAGGTTTTATTGGATATTTCTTTATGTCGCCTATTTTTCTACTGCTACTACTATAAGTTATTTTTACACATCATAGCCTTACAATTTTATTCACCATATTATTTTTTGCAGCAGATAGCCGCTTTCCCAATAACTTAAACCATTCTCAATATCCTTCTTTGGCAGGGAAGGTCTCGCTCTCACATGATTTCTGCTGACAATAAAGTTTTTTAACTAAAACTGAAACTGACCAGAACTAACCTATGTATATATATATATATATATATATATATATATATATATATATATATATATAGGATATAGTTAACTGAGCTTGGTAATTTTACACATTTTTTAAAAATAAGTTTATTACATAAAAATATTTTACATTTGGCAACATCCCTACAAATATTAAACTTTTTAAGTAGTAAAAATATCAGCGAAGCTTATTTTTGTCTTTGCATCGAAACACAAGTTTTTCTCAATTTGTTGGCTAAAATTTGTCCAAAAACAGTTGAAAAATATTACACGACGTATCTTAACCAGTACTATTAATAATAATTACCAAGTTTCAATGTTTCTTCAAGAAATAAAATGACCTTGAAGTCAACAGTGTTATTTGGATGAAAAATTGTAGAAAATCAATCCCAAAGTCGTGTTCTACGACCTCGAAATAGGGGCATTTTCGGAAAAAATGCGTTGATATCACTTCATCGAAATAATTGCTGAAAATATGTAGTTCATAGGATTTAAAGAAATTTTATTTTTAATTAATATTTTTGCATCATTGAAATATTATAAGACATTAAATAGCATAATTTCTAAAATATTTAGAATTTTTCGACCTATAACAATTGCATCTACCTAACAGTCCTTGGCTTCTTCCTATAATGTTGGTCCAACAAATTGTTAGAATTCATAATATAATATTATAGCTTCTCCAGATTAATTGCACCGCCAGGCAATTAGTTATTATGCTTTAATTTGTAATAATTAACACTTTTGCTTTCAATCGATTGTAATGTGGATTGTAATAGACTATTAGGGCTATTTTAAAGAGACTGGTTTGTCTTTGTGAAACAAAGTAAATTAAATTGTAAACAATGGTAAAAGACTGTGTAATTTGCAAGAAAAATAAATAAATAAATTTATGGAGCACACGTACTTCTTAAAAAAAGCAAAGATGCGATGTTCAGGACGCTTCGCATGCGGCGTGGTTGTCCATATGTTAAATATTTGTTGTAATATAGGCTAAGACTGTTATTGCTACTTAAGGACTTGTCCCCGAATGTGCCTACATTACAAGCAAATCTATTTTCTAACCGGTAATAATTTTTTCATTTTTCGGTTCGTGATTTTTTTTAGCAAAGTATTCTCGTACATATCTCTCAATTTAGATAATAATAGTTATTCGGTCTTCTGCAAATTAGCGAACTTTTTGAGTCATCTTCAGTGGAATTGTCATCATTGGTAACTTTCCTATGCCTTTATCGGATTAAATGTGCCGTTTGTACTCGACATGTGAATAATTTCTCTAAAAATGGGGTACTTCATCCCGGTACCAACTATAGGACTCATCAGTAAGGATTTGGTTGGCACCTTGCCCAGACATCTTTGTCGTACTTATTATTGTTCGGTACTACTATTTGAAGTCATTTCTGGCAGGAGGATAGCGGTAAGATGTTGACAATACGACATATTCAGCTTTATATACCCCTATTTTATGCGCCTTGTGGCGTCATGCATTAAGAATATTTACAATATGCAAAAAATATCGAATAAACAAAATAATTTACATAGTACTATTAAATTGTGAAATTAATCATAAGTAAAAAACTATTAATGTCAAATTGGGAAAACTTATTGCTGGAGAACCACAAAGAACAAAGTTTCCAAAAACACTGTAAATATTGAAAATAAAACTTTAAAGAAACTATTTTGTACACTAATATTTACGACTACTTTTAATTTAAAAATTTTGTATTACTAAAAAATACATACATTGTCACTTTTCAAACTCAGTGAAGGAAACCGTATATTACTAAGATTCCATTTTAAATATTGACAGACTAAATGTACATTTACCATTTAAATATATGTACATTACCTACTTTATTTGTTTAGATTTCGGTTTCACAAAATATGTACATTAAGTGACTGTAACTAAATGTTTTTATTAATCAATATCTAAAAGGATACACAGGGCGATCCGCGAATGGTTTGCCAATGTATAATTTTGAAACATATCAAGATATTGTCTTGGTTCTTGGTACAAAAATTTTGAATCATTTATTTTTTAATATTGAAAACGAGAAGTTTATAAATATATCAGTTCATATGCATCGCCTTGCTCAATTAATTTGTAGAAAATAAATTAAGTAAACATTTTTTTTTAACCCAGGGTACACACCTTTCAGTGAACATGCATAAAAAATGAAGTGTTCCAGGACAACAAAATTAACATATATTAGTAGTTGAAAAAAAATTAAAGAGACGTTATGTGTGTTATATAATTAACTCATACTACCTATTTGTATATATCAGGCAGAGGATCCAGAATCATCAAGGTTATCCGAAAAATTTTATCGGTTAAAATAACACACACAGGGTGACAAATTTCAGAACCAGAAATTGTACTTTTCCGAATGTTTTTGACACGCTGAGTATCTTTAATCTTTAACTTAGAATTAACGTGTTGCTTCGAATTTTCGCGATACTCTAATCTAAAAGTGCAAAAATCACTATTTTTGGTGTTGTATAAGAGGACAGTTTAATTTTATCACTAAACTATATATAATAGTTGAAAGTACTAGTCTTTCCCTCCAAAATCTACTTGGAAATATATATTCGAGTCTTTCAAAAATTTTAGTCCACCATATTGAATCCGTCACCTTGAAATGATTTTCACATACCTCGAAAATCCTTAACTAAAATTTGATCTCACCTCAAGGTCGCTAACGACCTCACTTCGATATCGCTACTTTTGCCTGTGCTTGAAAATCTGATCAAAAACCTTAATTTTGAGCCGCCATATTGAATTTTTCATGGTTTGTACGAAAAAACTGACACGACCAATCAAAAGATCATCCCTTAAAATAGCCAGAGTAGCATATAGACGAGAAAATTTCAACTTCTTTAAAAAGAAAATCAATCTGTCCAAGATTGGATGGTTGGTCGTTAACGGGTTATTATGCCAAACTAATATATTTCAGTGGATAATATTTTAAACATAAAAAAAGATATCGATATTAGTCGAAGTAAGTTTAGGGGTAGGATTTTAAAAAAATGTGGTATGCCTTGGGTAAATTTTTTTAATCATTTTCTCTAATTTGATCTTTTGTTTTAAACAAAATTTTCGTCTTGCGTTTTTTTTTGTATCTCTCGTCAGTTTTCCGTAATTAAGGCTCTTGTAAATATCATTTTTTCCATTGCATACACAGAGAAATGTAGAAACATGAACAAAAATGTAAAAAACACAAACATTATTGGGTATGTTTTGACTTATTTTTAAAAACTTGTCTTATGGTCATTTCAAAAATACTCTTAGACGTTTGAAATAAAATACTACTAATTAATTAACAATAATAAATGTAACTATTAACGTACAAACTTAAAGTAATTACCAATTAACAAAACTTATTCAAACTTATTCAAGTTTTTTTCTGGTCATTTGCAGCAAGGATATCATCTGTAAACAGAGAGGTTGCTCTGTGAGATTCTGTGAAACCAGGTTGGTTTTACCGTCGATAAAGCTGGTCTCAAATTCTCCAAAGTTTAAGGGTTTGCAATTTTGGGCAGGGGTCGAACGGTGGCCCCTTTTTAGGTAGATGGGAAATTGCCAATTTCCAAACAAATATAATTTACATATAGCATTATATAGTTTAAAATAAACGGTATGCAATATTTCAACATTCTTAGAGACACGAGATCAGTATCAGAAGCATCTGATTTTATCAAGTTTATGGCCTTTTCCATTTCGAAAGCTGGTCCAAAATTTAAATATTTTGTTAGAAATGTGTATATTAGATTTATTAAAATTAATTTGATCGGGAGAGGTATGATTAGGGCTTCAAAATTGAACAAAGTAATCATTAAGATACTTTATTAGAATTTGCGATATCTTTAGGAATGACGCTTTTACACTAAAATATTGAAGTTTGCCCACTTTCTTTTATTTAATTAATATTAATTAATAACGCTTACGAACTTTAGAAATATTTTCAAGCAATTTTCGAGGAAGAAAGAAAGAAAATTAAAGGGGAACATTACAAGTTACTTCTAATATATTAACTGAATTATTTTTTTTAGATACGCACCTCCAAATATAATTGAAGAACTTCTTAGTCTTGGAGCTTCTCTGGGTGCAAAGAACAAGTATGGAGTAATGCCAGTACATGATATTGAACCAGATACACTAGAGAAACATCTCGATAAATGCGTAATATTCGATCTAGAGAGCAAGAAAATTGAAAAGGAAGATTTTCAGGTCACATTTAACTATCGGTCCATAATACCACCATATGTAAAATCCAATTATAATGAAGCAAATTCCTTTAAAGATCTTGAAGCTGCTGGAATAAACTCAACAGTTCAAAAGGAGCTAGTAGCTGAAACTGAGGTAAACCACAAAAACAAAATTTAAGAAAATAAAAATTTTTTACAATTTTTTCTATAAATAAATATAAATATGTATCCTGTACGTGCCACATTTTTATTAAGTACAGTCTTTGACTGTTCCATCTCAGCTATTTCGGTATATTCAGCATTTTATAACATAGACTCCGAAATAAAATTACACAATTTTACCTAATTATTTTTTTCTAGGTTATATTCTTCATGAGTAAAGCATTAGAATACAAGCATCTACTCAAGCATCCGGTTATAGTCAGTTTTCTGTTCATGAAGTGGTTACGAATACAATGGCTTTTCTGGGTTAACTTGGCATTTTACGTTACTTTCGCGCTCTCTCTTGTAATTTACATTTTTACTGATTATGCATATTTTTCCACAGAAGAAAAATCAACAGTTCACAACATATTTATAAAACTTTCCTACGTATTTTTGGTCATCACACTCGTTATATTAATTCTTAGGGAACTATTTCAGATATTTGTAGCTCCAATAAAGTATTTCAAGAATTTTGAAAACTATATGGAAATACTTTTAATAACTCTCACTGCTATGATAGTATTTGTAAGTTTTCCTTCAATTGATACAAGAAAACAACTTTCCTCTTTATCGATACTTCTGGCAGCATTTGAACTTGTGTTAATGTTGGGAAACCATCCCTATTTTTCTACTAATGTGGTAATGCTTAGAACAGTATCTTTTAATTTTTTTAAATTTCTTATTTGGTACTCACTATTAATCATTGCTTTTGCATTAAGTTTCTATCTCCTCTTTACCACTCATACGGTTGAATCGCAAACAAATTTGAATAATACTGCATTATCAGACTTAACAAAAGAAAATTCAACTTCAAAAGATGACGATGGTGATGATGATAAGTCATTTGACAATCCAGGAAGATCAGTTTTTAAAACTATAATTATGTTAACAGGAGAATTTGATGCCAGCGATATAAACTTTGATACATTTCCTATAACTAGCAAACTAATCTTTGCTCTATTTATTTTCATGATTGCTATAATATTGCTTAATCTTCTTAATGGTCTGGCTGTAAGCGATACACAAATGATAAAAAATGATGCTGAGCTGGTTGGTCATATTGCTAGAGCTCAACATATTCGGTATGTAGAAAGTATGTTGATGGGTAATATTCTCCCAATTAATGTTATGCAAAAATTAAGCGATATTTGTTGTTGCTTGCCATTTTCTCGTAACTGGAACTATAAAATAGGCCAGTCATTAGCTAGAAATGTCAGTCTTTTTCCAAAATATCTTAATTATGAACTAATATTTTATCCGAATAAGTGTGGCTTAATCGATTCGAATTCGATCAAAGAAACAAAAGGTTCGTCTCTGAGGAAAAGTTGTGCTCCTTGTTCTGCTATATATTTAGATAGAGAAACTATAAAGAGAACTAACAATATCGTTCAAGCAACAAAAGAAGAAAAAATTAGACACGAAGAAAGTTATATTAAAAAAATAGAAGACGACCTTGAATCGTTAAAAAAGAAAATGGACATGATTTTGAAACTTCTAAATCCTGCTGAAGAGAATTAAGGTTGTACATAAGTTGTGATAATATAAGTTTAAGACATCTGTATTTTAAATTTTTGATTTTTTACGATTTTTAAGTGCTTATAAAAATTTGCGTTTTCTATTTAAAAGATCTAAAGATTCAAAGATTTTTACGATCTTGAAGTATATCTAAAAAGGTATCATTTTACAAACCCTTAATACCTTAAAGATTATATATACACCATCATTTGACTGATAATATTTTACAGTTTGACATGAAGTCAGTAGATCCAACATACTGCCGACAAATCACGAAACGATCATACTAATGTTGTTTTCTGTAAATCTGAACTTTATTAGAAATAACTATCCCTTCTTTTAAGAGTTTTAAGGAGAAAAGGCAAATTTTTGAGATTTATCTTTATATAATTAAATATATACTGTTATATTTTAATAAAAAAGTATCTGTAATGTGTGTGTTTTAATAGTATAAAACTGTGATAAAAACTAATTATAAAGTTACTATTCTGTACCGAATTATCATGAAAGAGAACTCCAAATCTAATGCAATCGACGGGTTGGTTAAGTTAAAATTTAGTTTAAAAAAGCTAAACCGGGATACAAAAATTTCACTAAAAATAAATTAGAAACCGTTTTTATTGCAATTAATTTAATAATTGTAATTTTACTTACGTACTGGATAATTCTATATATTCGTCTAAAAATATATGATTTCATATATTTTGGTTTTCCGTATTTGACACAAACACCGGGGTTGTTGGTGAGGTCCCTCCAAAACCACCCTACCAAAATGGACTCTCTGGCCACCTCACCTGTTTATTTTCACCACAGCTTGAGGTTGAGACAATCCCTTAAAACATTTTCTTTAAAATATCACGCTACTTTCGAAAGTTTTGTGTAAACAAACTTTACAATATAAAAATTAAGATACCCGTGATTGTCGGCGTTAAAAATATTCATTTTAATGCGATGATACAACTTAGTTATTTGGACATTTGGATTTTTTAAACATTATTTCATGTACGGACTAAAAGATAGGTCTGTTTTACAGTAAGAAAAACGAAAGGACGTGTTTATACCTCACCTGCACTTGACTCTTCAACATCACGTAAAGCTTAGGAAAATTAATGTAAAATCGTTTTTTTTTTACTAGTCATGACTTTTGCAGGTACAAATATCTGTAATATATAGACATTTTCACGTGATATAAGTGTCAATCTTCAAAATTTCTATTTAAATAGTTTTAGTAACTTGAAATATGATCAATAAAACCAAGGTCATTAATCAATCATTGAATTCTTTTTTATATACGTTATTTTTGTTAAACGTAGTATTCTCAATTATATTTAACAACAATATCAGTATATAGTGATAGACCTTATAACATTTTCAAAATTTGACAGTTAACTAAAGTCGATGGGGACAATTCTACTAAAATATTTTCAAGATGGTGGCACTTCCGGTTATACCGGAAGTTGATGCCTTCTTGCTTATTTTAAATGGGACACCCTATATGTTATTTCATTTTTAAATTCTACGCAAAATTATAGACGTATTTCACGTATAATATCCTATACCTAAGTCCTTCGACATGATATTTTAAATTTAATATCAAAAATGGCATTTGCAGGCCTAAACATAACTGTCAATTTCTCCTATATGAAAGCCTTTATTATTTAATTGGGGTTGGTTTTCTTCCAGAAGGGTGACTTTGTATAAGGTTGTTTATTCTAAAAATTTGCAATTTTTGAAATACTGAGAATTTAAGATTTTTGTAATATAATAATGGGCTTACCTACAAACATTCAAAATTTCCACCCTGAACTTCCAAACATTTTTCGCATCATCGAGTTAGTTCGTCATAGGTAGCTGCTCTAATTGAATCAGGAGATAAACTTTCGAATGCATCCCTTACCCTTGCCATACAGGCATCCATCGTTGTCAATGGGTTACAATAAACGACGGTCAAATCAGGAGAACGAGATGGTCACAAAAAAAGGTCTATTTTTGACAATCCATTGTCAAGAAGTTGGTAACTGAAACGGTTATGTGTGGTGCCAGAGATAAATTGCTTAAATATTCATTATCTAACTCTTCTAGAATATTTAAATATATCTCTCCTACAAAAGTTAATACATAATTTAAAATGGGGACATAATTTGCTTTATATTATTAATGAATTACCATTTAAGTTTTCTTCATAAAAATGTAGATTTACTATTCCATCATTTCTTACAGCACAAAATACGTTAAATTGACAGGTTTCATGAAAATTTCGCAATATTACTGCCTGAGAATTTGAACCACTCCAAAAATGGGAATTGTGTGTGTCAAAAAGGCCATTTTTCATACATTTTGCTCCATCAGTCCAAATTATGTTGTCCAGTATCTCTTAGGTGTTGAACCAATGAGATCAAATAAAGTTAGAAGTTGTATTTCAATAGAATTCTATGTATTGAGCCCTTCGAGATTCCTGTTTGTAGAGCTACTTGTCTTAATGATGTCATAGGATATTGAAATTTCGACATCTCCGTCATTGAGAATATGTTTCCTCTTATGCCTTTTTTGCCTTAAAGGTGCCAAAATTTTTGAAATTTTCCAGTATTCCTTTAACACTTTTCCGTCACGGTTTCTGTTTATCCGGATATCTATCAACAAATTTTTGCATTTTCTTGATAAAACTCTATTACATTCCCCATAGATAATAAACATATCTAAATAATCTTCGTACGTATAATTTAATCGCCCCGGCATGACTTTTATTAATAATTATCAAATGGTAAGAAATAGTGACATTTCTGTAGTACTCTATTGTTTTATTTCGTCACGTTTCGCCGTCATGGCCAACTAATAACATTTTCTAAAGAAGTATAGTGTTTTTACAATACAAAAATGTTAAATTGCCAATATTTCAAAAATTGTAAATTTTGTGAATATACAACTTTATACAAAGTCACCCTTATCTTTAATGCTAAATAAAATAACATTCCAGAAAAAAGAGGGTTTATATTGAAAAAAAAAACTTTTAATGATTTCACGATCACCCCGTATTATTTATTACAATTAAATGATAAAGGCTGTCATGTAGAAGAAATTGATAGTTATTATTAGGCCTGCATACGCTATTTTTGACATAAAATTTCAAATATGTCAAAAACAGTTACACTTTGGTATAGGACACTATACATGAGATATGTCTATAATTTTAAGTAGAATCTAAAAATGAAATTATATATAGGGTATTCCATTTAAAATAAGCAAGAATGTATCAACTTCCGGTATAATCGGAAGCGCCACAATCTTGAAAATATTTTAGACGAATTGCCCTCATCGACTTTGGTAAAGTGCTAAATTTAAAAATTTTCCGCAGTATATTTTCCGAGAAATTGATCGCGTCAGTTAGTCATGGGGCACACTGTATATGGGAATATATAAAAATTAATGACAATCCGACTTAACCATCAAATATAAAATTGACGAAAAATTCAAAATTCTTTGGAAGGTATAACATTTTAGTCAACGTTCATCAGCACGGTATCTCTACAACTTACCCAACAGATAACTCCACAAAGAACTTGAACGACGTTCATATATTAATACACAAAATAAGAATATATCTTTTAAATTTAACCCCTTTTTATACATTTGTCATGCCGGACTTGATTACTTAACTAAGTTAACTTCAAATAGATGTGCCATGTTGTATTAAAAGTATGGTTATAATACGACGGTAAGTAAAGTGGATTTATATTGTATTAATAAGTTTATAATTTCGAACTATTTTTACTGGTACTATCTGTATCTTCGTCTGACGAATAGACAGAGAACGACGTAATGAAGACGATTAGAAAAGCGCGCAAGCCAAGGCTGTGCGAGGCGCTAAGAAAGTCGTGGTCCAGGTCCTGGCTACAACGGCACATCGCACCCAGCTTTGCCTATGGTTCACGCATAAGTGGCTATATTAACGCAGCTCACGGTCTTGATCTGGTCTGCTTCTCTAATCGGCTCCACCATGTCGTTCTCTTCCAATTCGTAAGCAAAAAAATACAATTTTAGATTATAACAGTACAAATAGTTCGAAACTACTCATACACCCCTTAAGGTAGTTCACTCGCAACAGTCGTAGACAAAAGTATAGCCTACCAAAAATTAAAGATTCTCAGGCCTAAAGAATTTTGTACGAGACTGTACCCAACACACGTTAACTTTCAATATACAGTCACATTCTTATACAGTAACAACTTTAAATATAATAAATCTGGCAGCGCCGCAAATGTCTATATTAAATGGTCTATAGAGTAAACGTGATTAAAATGATTATTTTAATAAAAATATAGCATAATTTATTTTTTCTGTATGTCTTGTGATTTTATATGACATGTTGTTATAAGTAACTATGTAAATTAATCATTATTTTTATGAATAAATAAATTATTCATTTAAAACAAAAGTCTTAAAGAAATTCATTTCTCTTGTATTTATTTTTCTAAATTATAAGTTCCCCATATAAATTTTCCAAGGTTCCAATTTTACTTTAAAGGCCGTCAACAATGGAAATTTTCATTAAAAAATCCTTTTTTTATTTTCTTTAATATTTTTAATTAAGTTACAATTAAAAATTCAAAAAATAATTTGTTTTTAATTCTTCTTCTTCTTAAAGTGCCTATCCTCTTTGGATGTTGGCTATCACATTGGTCCATATTACTTTATTCACTGCTGCTCTGAACAGACCTGTTGATGTCATTCCAGTCCATGTTCGTAGGTTGCGCAGCCATGATATTCGTGTTCGTCCAGCTGATCTCTGGCCTTCCATCTTCCCCTGCAGGATAAGTTGGAGCAGGCGATATTTCTCATTCCGCGTGATATGTCCAAAGTACTTCAATTTTCTGCGTTTGACATTTGTAAGGTATTCCAGTTCTCCACCGATACGTTGTAAAATGTTTTCATTTGATACGTGGTGTATCCAAGGAACCCTAAGCATGCGGCGGTAGCACCACATCTCAAATGCATCTATACGTTTACATGAAGCATCGGTAAGGGTCCAGGCTTCTGCTCCATATAAGAGAGTTGAGAGTACATAGCATTTCAAAATCCTGATCCGCGTATGTATATTAAGGGATAGGTTGCAGAGTATGTTGCGCAGCTTATTAAAAGTACCTCTTGCTTTCTCGATTCGGCTTCTTATTTCTCGAGAGTGGTCCCAGTCCTTATTCAACGTGCAGCCTAGATATGTGATCGTCTCGGCCATTGTGAGAGTTACGTTGTTGGCAGTAAACTGTATATTGCCGACGTCGTTTTTACTGACAATAATCGTTTGCGTCTTCTTGCAGTTTATCTTCATACCATATCTGTTGCAAGCTGTCACTATTCGGTCGGTAATTCTTTGAAGTCCCTCTGCAGTATCGGCTATAAGAACGGTATCATCCGCGTTTTTAATTCCTTAAACCTTAATTACATTGATACTCACAAACTATCCGAACTAACTTAGGTTTGAATTATCACGCGTTAAGTATGACGATAACAAAGTTGCCAAGTTGTGATCACTGTATCCCACTACGCGTCAGATATTTTCAAATTATTTTTATTTAAAAAATCTGTATTTTCTAAACAAAACTGTCAAGAAATTCCGGGTTTTTTCTAAAAAAATCATAATTTTTAGATCTACGTTGCATCAGTTTTTAAAAAATATGGTAAAAACCGTTTTTGAGATATTCCAAAATGTATTGGCATTTTGTTATATGTAGTGACCTCCACCATGTTAATTATGCATATTTTAATTGTTAATCGTCGTCTCACAGACGATTAAAAAATTTCGTTTTTTTTTTAATTAAATATAAGACGTTTTTGTAAACTATATATTCAAATTCAATCACATTCCTAAGAAAAGCCGTTTCACGAGTGAACTACCTTAATAAAAAATAAAGTTAAAATGGCAATTTTCATTATCTCTACAAAGATATATGATAGTGGATATGATCACTTTTGACTGTATCGTGAAGAAAATTGAAGGCAAAAGAAGTAAAAAAAACTGGTCAAATGTGTGTGATATACGCCTTATGTTAGGGTTCCTTAGCAGTTATTGTTATTGTTAGTTTGGGTTAATTGAAAAAATGTGTATCATCATAAAAGATGGGTTTTTTGTTGGAGAGAATATTAAAACATTAAAGATTAAATTTCAGTAACTTAGTTCAATTACCAATTTTCATCGAAAGGATTACTAATCGTCAAGTCTGACAGTCCATTTCCGCAGACGTCTCCAACACCTTTCACAGTTCGTCACTGCATGAAGAATACAAAATTCGTCATTTTTCGTAGTAAATGACCATCCACTTCACATGCCCCATTTCGAGGATAGGTTCCCTGGTTGTGTGGGATCTGACTCCATTTTGCTGAAATTACTTTTCTAAGTCTATTTTATACGTCGTAATGAACAAAATTTTACAGCATTACCCTTTACTGTGTACTATTTATGGTCAAAGTAGTTCCGTATTCAGTTTCAAAGAAATATGATCCGAGGATGCCCTGAGCTGTCACGAATCACAAACGGTACATTTTATGGAATATAATTGTCTTTTGGAAATGACTTCTGAATTTTTTATTTCCCAAATCCTACAGTTTTGCTTATTGGCGAAATCGTTCAGATAGAAATGGACTTCGTCCCACAACCGGTTCAGGAAATTGCTTCTTCTCTACAAAGTTGTTGAAAAAAAATAGGATACTGGAGTCCTTGTTGGTAATCTTGAGGATTAAAATTAAATTTTGTATGAAAACAAGTCTATATGCCTTAAAAATGCTAAATTTAATCTCTGTAGTTCATTACAATGGCATGTAGTTGATGTACCTACATCTTCTTCCACGCTCCTCGTACGCGCTAAATATTATGTGCTTTAGTAGCAGCGTAGTGCTGAAAGAACTAAAAATAGAAGAAAAAAGCAGAAGATCCAATTATTGGACGGAGCGGCAAGGATTAGGACAAGCGAAGATACTTCTTGGGAACTACGACCAGAAGAGATCCAAAAAATGCATAAGCCTAAGTAAAAACCAACTCAGAGTTCTGACAGGGGTCCTGACGGGGCATTGCCAACTTAAGAGACACCTCAAGAAACTCGAACTGGTAGAAGGAAAAGAGTGCAGATTCTGTGAGGAGAAAGACGAAAGCTCTATTCATATCCTTTCCGAGTGCAGCGCTCTAGAAAACCCTAGGATGCGGTTCTTGGGAACACACCAAATCGAAAAAGTAACATAACTTCACTAACAACTAATAACAATTGTGAATTCTGTTCAGCTTGTTTTTTCTGTATTTTTCCATACATAAAGTCTCTTAGCTTGACACCATTTCTTTCCAGTAAGAGCATAGTGGCTTTCCTAAATCGCAATGTCGTGGAATCCTGTTGTTGAAAACGTTTAATTAGGTTGCTTGCAGTGATATCAACTGAAACATTTCATCATTAAAATGTCTGAATTGTAGAGTTATAGAGGGTTTTAGATTAAAAAGAGGTCATTAATTTTGTAACCAAACTAAGATGTAATTAAAAGAAAACCAGGATAAATTCAACAAAAGGATAATTTAATAATTTTAAGTAGCCGAAACATTAAAGCAATTTACATCAAATTAATATTACTAATTTAAATAGATTTATCTATATTGACGGGTCCAGTTTGGGAGACACTTTAAATAAAATTAAATTACCATCGACAGTAGAAACTAGACTGTTACAAAACAGTGATTGCTAAATAATAGGTATTTCAACTGAACATCCAATATTGCTGCAGCTTTAGACTATTTAATGTGGTGTTGTTTGGCCTAGGATGGTTCTGCAAGACCAGATCTCAATATTTCCCCTTTTTGTATATTAATTATTGATTCTTTAGTTCGAATCTGTCATAGGCATTCGATTTCACAATATATATTTCATCACACTCACATGAGATTTGTAAATATTTTTTCATGTTTGTGCTTTTAAATTTTGTTTTTGTTAAATGAGTCTGTATTTCTTTATTTGAAGGCTGCTCTTACGTTATACTTACTGGAACTTCGACTTATTTTCTCTTAAGTTCCTTTAATATGCAAGATTATGAGAAGGAATGCGGATCTTGTTGTCCAAAGGTTTTTTCTGACATTTGTTTATAACATCTCCTATTATTTTTTTGACTTATTGTTGTACTTGTTAATTTGCATCAGTTTTAAAGTTAGAGGATGTGAGTGAATTGGGGAGTTAATGATTTTCTTTAGAAACTACTCTATTAAACAAATCGTCGAGTTTGCGCATTAAATCACTATTTGTCCATTCACGTAGCATTAGATAACTTTCTATTAAGAACTGTAAATCAGTTTTCGCTAAAGAACATGGCAAGATTGTATTTTTACCAAGAGTCAGTAACATAACTTCACTAACAACTAATAACAATTATTAATTTTGTTCAGCTTGTTTTTCATGTATTTTTTCATACATAAATTTTCTTCGCTTTACACCATTTCTTTCCAATAAGATCAAAGTTGCTTTTCTAAATAGCAATGTCCTGAAATTATGCTTGAAGAACCCACTTTCTTCAACTGAGTTGCTGGTAACAAATTTGTCAATTCTTGAGGAGAAAAAATACTGTTATTTCACTCCATTAAAATATCTGAAGTGTTATAAATATATATAATATATTCAAAATAACTAAAAACAATGAAAATTCTTAAGGATTTCTTAACTATACTTTTTATAATAGAGCGTATTAAAGTACAAAATATGCAATTTGTGCGCAAACGCAATTGAATTTATTTTTTTATCTAGGTAAAGTAAGCAACATAATGTGAGCAATATCTGGTATAGATAAATCAGAGGTAACCATACTCACTTAAGAGCAATTGGTTCCTCAACCTATTTCAAAAATATTTTGCTTTATTTTATTCGAATCAAAAATAACTCTTACTAAACCTTATTTGCAATTTTATCATACAAACAAATTTCCCGTTATCTACCTAAATATTTTAATTTTTATATAAAAATACTATTAATGCATCTTTCATATTTTGTATAAATCCATTTCAATTAATAGACAGAACCACATCTTCCTGAACTTATAGTTATTTTGTGGGTAGTTATTCCTAAACCATAAATTATCGTAGCATATTACCTATTTTTAGTTAATATTAAGCTTTAATTGAATATGTTATATTTGAAAGACTATTAACATATCTTGAAAATATTCATATAAAGTGGCTTAAGTAAGACTAACAGTGCTTCACACCAAAAAAAAACGTACGCAACAAAGTTCGTCATTTTTAAATTTATCGAATTAAAATATGGGTCAAAGCGATGAACCATCAGTAGAACTTAAAGAAGCAGTTTTAAAAAATGATTCACAAAAAATAGTTGAAATCATTCAGAGTAATGAATATTTACTAAATTATACTTATCCGGAAGAAAACAAATCAATATTACTTTTTGCCTGCTCTGAGGATAATGTTAAGGTAGAAACAGTAAGCACCTTACTGGATCTTAAGGCTAATCCTAGGGATTTTACTGAAATTGATGGCTGGGAAACATTGCACTGGGCAGCAAGTAAAACAAACTATGATATTCTTAATATCATTTTAGAGAAATTTCCAGAAACTATAAACGTTATTGATAAATACGGTAAGTTCTTATTTTACTATAAAAACGTTAGCAGTAATAAAAATTTATCAAATTCAATACAAATTTGCTTTAAAAAAATTTTATACTAAATAATTAACTCCGTTCCTAAATAATGGCTTTATTTATTCACTCAGTTTTTTTATGATACTTTGATGTGTTTTTAAAATGTAGTTATATCTTTTTAAATTAAAATAGTTAAAATTTTAACACTTTCTCTTTGAAAATCATCATAAATTAAAGACTTGAAAATATTTACAACATATTTTGGTCACAGGAGATAGGCATGGGTTACGCATCTACCTCTGAAAAGGGCCTAAATTAATTTATCGGTAAATCGAATATTTCGCTTTGCAAACTTTAGGCCAAAAATTAAGTCACGGATGGGAACATGTGATT
This sequence comes from Diaprepes abbreviatus, assembly GCA_034092305.1. Lineage (NCBI taxonomy): Eukaryota > Metazoa > Arthropoda > Insecta > Coleoptera > Curculionidae > Diaprepes > Diaprepes abbreviatus. The sequence goes on along the minus strand of JASJET010000141.1, from coordinate 4,997,297 downwards.
CAGTATTAATCCGGGAATACATCCGTTCGTTCGTTTGGTTTCCTGTGGAAGTTTGCAGACGTTTCGCCAAAATCTCATTTGGCATCTTCTGTGCTTGGTGGTTGTAGATCAACTGTTGATGGATAGGTTAAATATTATTTATTCTAAGAAAGTAATACTTGTATTAGAAATTGATAATAAAATTAAAAAAATAATCATCATATAGGATTTATTACTTAGTATTTAGACAGAACAAATTATAAGTTACAAATACGAAAATGTGAGAAATTGTTGAATCATTTTTGCGCCAACCTAAATATCTTAATTTTTTCCCATTCTTCTAGGACTCATTCTAATAATACGTTGAACGAATACGGTGCAAAATAATAATTATTTGGTCGAACATGTTTTAATTGTTAGCACACATTTTCGTAGCTCGGTTGTAGCCCCCTTCCACATTTTATCCAGGCTTAGGACTGGTCCAAGAAATTTGGAGCGTGTTTAAGGATCAACAGGCCAACAACAATAAAAATTAACATACCAATGAGCTAACAATGACAATAACTGCTAAAGAAGAATAAGAATAACACACAAAGTTATTATCAAACCAAAATATAAAAATTTTATTTAATTTTTTAATTAAACTTTAAGTAAATGTTCAAGAAGGCCTTAGTTTCATGTAGACAAAGATTAATGCTACGGAGAAAGTTGAACTATACCACTTCCATCATCTCTGCATCTAAGCATAAAGTGTTTACTGAATTTTGCATTCGGGCCGACAATTCTTCGGTGTTTACAGGTCTACAATATAAAAATTTACATCATGTGCTCTCCGGTCATTAATTGACAGAATCCTGGTCTCAATTCGAGATCGAGAAGTAAAAGCCCTTGTACTGTCTGGAGGTAGAATAGATACAACAGCTATTCTCTTAAAGACATATTCATTGCATATCTAGGGATTCTAAGTGTTAGGCACTCAGATTCGCATTTTCCTGAACTCATTCTAAAATTTCTTCCTCAACCTCCGGTGTCCTAGTCGTAAGATTCCGTCCATAATCGATCGTTGCAAGAGCAAAACTATCGGTTTTTCGAAAACGCCTTTCAACAGCGGAAAATGTTTGATATGCGTCTATTTGGAAATCTTTCTCTGTACACTCTCACCGATTCCTGACCATTTCCTTGACAATAACCGTAAATTAATATCATTTTCGTCATTTATGCGTTAGTATAATGTTTGACCATGGCAAAGACTTTAAGAATTAAATGATAAGTTTTAAAATAAACGAGGAAGTAAGTAATAACGATACTTATCACTGCTAGCTAGTTGCTATGTAAATTTAAATTCTATTATCTCACAACGGCTGCTTGAAGCGATACCTACTGGTAGTTGTGACACCATCTGCAATGAACATTGAAACTGTAATTAAATTTTGATTTATCATTCTATAGAACCCCAAGGTACGAAATTAGTACAATTCAAGCTATTATTAAGATAAATATTTACAAAAAAAAATTTTAAAAATTATAATTTTAAAATCTTTATTTCGAAAACTATCAACTTTTGTACTAAGGTAATTTGTGCTAACATTTCATATAGATCTTCTAGAGACACCCTGTATAAAGTGATTTTTTGTATTGATATTACCTTTTACAAAACATCAAATTAATAAAACATTTAAAAGAAAGTTGGTTCATTTCATTATTGTGAATATTATGATATATTATAAAACCAAAAAATTCGTTAATTTTCGAGTTAATTTACTATGTTGTGAGTTTGGTATTTTATTAAAAATTATACTAGTAGAATTGTATTTTTTTTTCAGAAAATAATGCCCTGCATATTTTAATTCGTTACGGCGAAGTTAAATCAGAAGCTTTCCAAAAATGTGTTGAACTTCTAGTGGGAAAAGGAATAAACGTAAATCAAAAAAATCGTAAAAATATGACTCCAAAAGACTGGGCCATTAAAAAAAAATTAAATAAGCAAATTTTAGAAATAATTGAAAATCACGTAAGTATTTGTAAGAAAACTATATATATATATATATATATATATATATATATATATATATATATATATATATATATATATATATATATATATATATATATATATCTTTGTTTTCTTAAACCATCTATATTTATTTTTCTGAAATTTCTTGGGTATGAGGTTTTTTTGTTTTTAAAACAATCTAATCAAAATTTGACGTTTCGCCCATTTTTTTTTGGGCTTTATCAAAAATATATTGTCAGTCAGTCTATGGATAAAATCTGCAAAATGTATATTTGACACTTTAAAATTTAAAAACACAGGAAAAACATTCAAATGTTTGCATCTTAACAGGAAGATTCTTCTGTTCTTCTGCTTTGCCAGTTTACTGCAAGTTTTAGAGAATGTTTTCATAGTTATTATGTGATTAGATTGTTTTAAAAACAAAAAAACCTCATACCCAAGAAATTTCAGAAAAATAAATATAGATGGTTTAAGAAAACAAAGATATTATAAAGAATTGCATGGGTGAAAAATGCAAACAACACCTAACCGAACGTTCCTGACAGCAATAAGAGAAACCTATGGAATACAATGTGCGGAAACTATGAAAACATTCTCTAAAACTTGCAGTAAACTGGCAAAGCAGAAGAACAGAAGAATCTTCCTGTTAAGATGCAAACATTTGAATGTTTTTCCTGTGTTTTTAAATTTTAAAGTGTCAAATATACATTTTGCAGATTTTATCCATAGACTGACTGACAATATATTTTTGATAAAGCCAAAAAAAAAATGGGCGAAACGTCAAATTTTGATTAGATTGTTTTAAAAACAAAAAAACCTCATACCCAAGAAATTTCAGAAAAATAAATATAGATGGTTTAAGAAAACAAAGATATTATAAAGAATTGCATGGGTGAAAAATGCAAACAACACCTAACCGAACGTTCCTGACAGCAATAAGAGAAACCTATGGAATACAATGTGCGGAAACTATGAAAACATTCTCTAAAACTTGCAGTAAACTGGCAAAGCAGAAGAACAGAAGAATCTTCCTGTTAAGATGCAAACATTTGAATGTTTTTCCTGTGTTTTTAAATTTTAAAGTGTCAAATATACATTTTGCAGATTTTATCCATAGACTGACTGACAATATATTTTTGATAAAGCCCAAAAAAAATGGGCGAAACGTCAAATTTTGATTAGATTGTTTTAAAAACAAAAAAACCTCATACCCAAGAAATTTCAGAAAAATATATATATATATATATATATATATATATATATATATATATATATATATATATATACCTTTTTTTATATTTGTTGGCCTAAAAAACACACAACAACTTTCTTAGGAAGATCGTTGGTGCGACACTTTCTTAAGCTATGGAATTCGTAGTTGGTTTGGTTGCCGATGCCGGATAATGCGACCTCTATCCTTAGAGTAGCACGTTTCGTATATGGATAATTTCTTTTTTAATTCGTAGTTGGTTTGGTTGCCGATGCCGGATAATGCGACCTCTATCCTTAGAGTAGCACGTTTCGTATATGGATAATTTCTTTTTTAATTTACCGTCGAGCCACCATATGGCGGTTTTATACAACATTATTGGTTTATGTTATTGAGTGAGCCATCGAGATGTCGCCACTGTGTCTTATTTACTATTTTTCAACCGTAAAATCTGTTTATGGAACACAGATACGAGATGATAGTTGTACCGAATGCAATGGCTTGATGAGTCCCATACTAGGACGAAAAAGCGCTGTCGTCATTTTTCGGACCCGGAGTTTATCCCTGATCTTGGAGTTCTCTGCACTTTTTAACACGAGAGTAATATTTATTAACGAACTTTGTCCACATAGCAAAGAATTTCTTATTTTATTTTATCATATATATATATATATATATATATATATATATATATATATATATATAGATAGATAGATAGATAGATAGATAGATAGAAAGATAGATAGGCAATTTTCTGTTTAAAAGTTATACGGACGACAGCTTACATAACGTATATATTTGTAACGATCCATGTCAAAAGGAACAAAACTAACCAAAATTTCGGTTCAATGGATTTGAACGACTGAGAACTCAAAAGATTCGTTGGGAATCCCTGTCCAGAATAGATCTTGGCACCTTCAGAAAATCCAAAATTGCGAGACAATATGGAAGAAATGAATGAACGAAAAAGCATACATTGAGAAAAGAACAGTTGTAAAAAAACAATTTTGAGATCAATTCCATTAAATGTTGGCTTAAATATTTCTATTTGGGGTACTATTGAAGTTACCATAGTTTGTTTGCGAAATTTGGAATGGCAGATCTAATATAGTGCCCTTAAAAGTAAAAAATCCGCTAAAATTTAAGGCAAATCCATACTACTGGCCGTTGATTAATATGCTAGAGTCAAATCATCAAATGTCAAAATGGTCGATCCAATATGGTGCCTGTAAAAATCAAAAATCGCTGAAATTCATAGGAAACCTATCATAAGACAGCCTGTTAAAATTCCGCGTCAGTTCCAAATTCACAAATCTCATCGATTGAAATTTTCCAAAACACATATTCACAGAGATGCTCTGTCTTCAAAACTATTTCCATCAATCTTAAAAGATATATTCAAGAAATTAAACTGACAAGGCAGAGATAAATATCAATGATGGAAAACTAAGTCATTTGAGATGTGCAGACGATCCCGTATTAATAGCAGAAAATTAAAACCAAATTCAAACAATGTTGGAAGAACTCAACGATAAGTCAAAGAAAGGGGGCTTAAAGTTGGATCTAAATAAAAACCAAATTTATGTGCAGAACCGACCGACATATTACAGTCATGGATCAAGAAAGAGAAAATATAAATAATTACATCTACTTGAGATACGCAGAAACGCTTGGTAGAGAAAATCACATTACGAAAATCAATGGAAGAAGAAGATTGGCATGGGTGGCCTTTGGCAAGTCGGGACAAAATTTAAAGAACACATATTTGAAGTATGTGGAATGCCAGTACTCACCTATGAGGCTCATTTAAAAGATCTAGAAAGAAATGAGTATATAAGAAAAACGAAAATTAAAAATATAGCTGAATTTAAGTGGAATCTTGTTGGTCATGTGGTCAGACAAAGAAAGACTAAACGCAAACAAGAGGTAATTGTGAGAGGCCTATGTCCAAAAGTGATTTAATTTAGAAGGGTCTTGAGATGAGATGGGAATTTTAAGTTAAATAAAAGTTTGTTTTTTTCTTAATATATTTTTTCATTTTTAATTAGTTCAGCAGAACAACGAAGGTCGCGCTAAGTATCTAGAAAATATTCAAATTCAAGATCAGAATTGTTAATGGTATCTGAATTTGTCACCTAATGGTATAATTTTAGCCTTGATTTTCAGTGCTATAGCAGTTTTTATACGGTTCATTTAATTTCTCGCATTTATATTGGAACAATCCCAACTCCCAGTTAATTTGGAATAATTCATTTTTTAAATTTAAACGCCTTTGGAAAGCCTAACACGATTCAGGGTGAAGTCTCATTACTTGTTACATTAAGAAAACTTTTCGATTTATTTTAAATATACTAGCTCTTATGATACAAAAACAATAATGTTTACTTTTAGATAGGTGATAACAAGCAAGAGATTAATAAAGGGCAAGTTCTATTCGGTTACCTAAAAGAAGGAAATATTGAAGACTTTATTAACTTTAACGATGGAAACATTGAGGACTGGATTAATTATACGGAGGGTAGTTATACTTTATTACAAATGTGTTGTGAAAAAGGTCTTACCGAAGCTGCAATACACTTATTAAACAAGGGTGCTGATTATGAACTAACTTGTCGCAAAAATAGTATCAAACCGGTAAGAATATGATGTAAGAATATGCTTTCCTAATTAACATACATATATAAATATGTTTTATGAAAAAAAAACACTTTCTTCGATTTATGCATTAAATAATATGACAGAATTTGGTCATAGACTCTTGCAAATGATATATTGTGGTAACGTTAACTATTTCATCTATAATAATTTTTTCTGCCTCATATTAATTAGTAGCTATTTTGATAACCTATAATTAAATTTTACAGTAATAAAGACACTCTGGAAGTCTGGACGTTCATCTTTTCTCTTGTAGTTTTAGTACCAAACAACTACGGTTATTTAAGCTTACCAAATCATAACTCAGAACTTCAGGTCTCAGACAAGACTGCTTATTAGTTGATCAGATGACATCTCTTGTTTTGTACCTCTCGCAACAGCGCGCCCGCGAGTTAATTCGCGTGAAGGTTTTTGATTAAAATTAAACAAAATAAGTTTCTCAAAACACTTAGTTTATTAACAAAAATAAATTTAAAAAAAAAACTATTTACAATGAGAAACTTAAAACTAATAACAATTACAAAAAAAAATAACATAATTGCTCTTCTTGGCCGTTCTTCTAACCAAAAACGTAAAACCCAATTTTGAAAAAAAAACACGTATAGCTTACTAAAACATTGAACAGAAAAAGAAATAAAACGCGAAAAACAGCTATTTATATTACCTAATCAAACCGTATGAAATTCGCGAAATGCCCGACTAAAATAACTCACGATATTCCCTTAACTTCCTAAATTTAATTAAAAACCCAATCAAACAAAGAAAACCTTCATTCCCGACAAATTTACGTCATTTACTACGACACTGGTTTTAAAGAGAGGTACCACAGTACACGACTTCCAGATTATAACTAACTTTAATTAATTTCTAAAATTCAAATTCAACTTTCATCCCTTGGAATCTCCCCTGTTTTAGACGCGTTGGTTCCAACATGCGTGCTTTTCCACCAATAGAACGTACTTTCGCGATGCATCCGCGCCCGCGAAGGGTAGTTTTCCTTTCCGAGCGTCTGTAAGTTTTCAGTCCCCTGATTCATAGATGGCATAAGTCATCCATGCGTCGAATTTAATTTAATTTAGTATTATGACTGACCAGAGCTCAAAACTAATAATTATTTTACACAAATGTAATCGGTAACTATTCTACACTTATAATAAAAGATCGTGTAAGAACCCATGGAAAAAACCCCTAGGCTTTAACAATTTTCACATTTTCTTATTCTTATTTTCGTCAATCGGGGAAAAAATGGGTAACAGACGCGAACTTTGTACAAATACTGATATTTCATTTTAGTGATTTTATTTAAATATTCTTTTGTTTTCTTATGATGGGAAAATGTGTTCAGTTTATGTAAAAGAAAGCTCTCTCACGGTTGGCTACATGTAGTTATCACTTTAGTGCTTAACCTTAGACCTTTAACGAATTGAATATTAAGACTATTAAATTACTTTGACAGATTTATATTAAAATCCTCGAGAGGTAGAACCGTTTAAATTTTGTGTCATATAAATTGACTGAATGTATGATGTTTTTTAGAAAAAATTAACTACCCCAAAAGTAATAAAACTGAGCTTGAGTTTAAGTATGTTAATGGATTTATATTCCCTGATACGTGACTATTTTAGGCTAGACATGAGATATACATTTCAACGGTCCAAATCCTTATACAGAGGAACTCAAGTAAATTCTTCCATTTAGTAGAATTTTATTTAGAGTTAATAAATGTTAAAATAATTAAAAATCACAATGAACTTTTGTTCCCTTACAATAACAACATATTTTCTTTTCTAGCCAATTACCTGACCCCAAAAATCTAAGGATATCTAAAATTAACCTTTAAAATGTTCATTCTAACTTAACTAATATTTGGGTCAATACACTTCGTAAGTCTGATATTGATTTGATAATATACCGAAAATTCAATTTGAAGGTTGATTCCTAATATAAACAGATAGATATGAAAAGGATGGTAACAAAACATTAAGTAGCTTAATGTGAGGCCAAATATGTATATAAAATATTAAGATTAATTAAGTTTTTCCACCACTAATAAATAGATATCTAATCAGGTAAAATACAAAATGGAATTAAAATAACCTAATTGCATGTACATATGTGACTATATTTATTAAAATGTGTATCGCTTGAATTAAATTATAAATAGGTATCTGCAAGTATTCGGTATACTAAATAGGCAATATTTATTTATTTGAAATATGCTATGTTCTTTCAATAACTCTTAAGTTTGTTTCGTTAGAATTGCGAATAATAAGAACAAAATAACAGATCGACATTCATGTTAGGAATAATTAGTGTAAAGAATAGGCTCTTTTCAAGCAAAGGTTTACGCTTAGGTAACTCAAAAATGTCAAGCAAATGCCAACATTAGATTTTAAATATTTTAACTTTTACAGCCAGATTGACTGAAAAAGTTTAAGTTTTAAAACAGATATAGTTGCCTACATACGACGGAATGTTTGTAAAAAGAATTCACTGAAACGTTTCTATGGAAATTTTCAGAAATGTTTCGTAAACATTTCAATAATGTGGATAAAACTTTTCCAAAACTTTACGAAAACTTTCTATAACATTTCATGAAATATTACGGAAACATTACGGATAATATTTCATTGAAGGTTTCATGAAATCGCTCAAAAATAAAACATGATATGTTTAGAGGGACGTTTTTAAAATATTTGAGAAATATTTACTAAAAGCTTTCATGATGAATTTAAAAACGAGTCAAGATATGTTTCGGAAATATATAAGAAACATTCTGTGAATCGTTTTCTGAAACGCCATATAAACCATATTCTGAAAGCTTTCAAGAAACCTTTTCGAATTATTTTCGCAGTTTCTCAACAAACTTTATGAGAGCGACCAATACGCAGCAAAAAAGATTTCGAAATTATTCAGTAAACATTTCGAATGAAGTTTCATGAAACGTATCATAAACCGTTTCAGAAATGTTTAGAGAAACGTTTTTGATACCTTTACGAAATATTTACTAAGAGCTTTCATGATGAATTTAAAAACAAGTCAAGATAGGTTTCGGAAATATTGAAGAAACATTCCATAAGGAAAGGTGTTATACATTTTCATAATTTTCATGTTTGGTAGACAGCAACAAAGACTTATGGTTAACGTTTAGGCTGGCATCATTGAGAATTGTTTGATTGGATCTTTCATTTTGGAAGAAAGACTGATACTCTCTATTTCTAGATTTTGCAGCAAAATTTAAACAAGCTTTTAAAAAACGTTTCCTTGCAAGTTAGAGCTCAGATGTGGTTTATGCACGATAGTTCTCTACCACATTTTAACAGTTTGGTGTGTCACCATTTACCAGATACTTTTGGTAATCGTTGGATGGGTAGAAGCGGACCTGTGTTATGGCCATCAAGATCTACTGATCTAAATCCGTTAGATTTCTTTTTTGGGGGGGAATCTCAAAATACTTATTTATTCAATGCCAATAAACAATTGCTTGAAAGGAATATTTACTACTGTAATCTTATTCGAAATGATCCTGAAAAGGTGTACTTAACATTACACAATTTTGGGACAATTTAGTAATTTCGTTAAAGTTTTAGTTACGCTTCTACTCTTTTTGTCGGTCTTTCAAATGTTCTTCAACTCAGTAAATTCTGCTGCCTGTAGAGAATTACATTTATCTTGTTCATGAATTAAATAAGTATATTATTCTAACTTAAAAAGTCCATTGATTTCTAATGATAACTAGTATTACTTAAGCAATTGTGTAGTAGTAGACTAATACACTTCGTTTAGTTATAGTAATTTAATTAGTCGATAACAAAGTATTTGATTAATTTCGTCTCATGTGTAATTACTGCTATTTCAGATTTTCTTGAAATTGGTTGATTTTTTTAAATAATTATCCAAACTATCCCGGTCGAAATTTTGGGATTACGAATTTAATGGCGTCCCCTTTCCTGACTTCTTTGCTTTTGATTGATTGATTGGTTGATTGTGTGACTGCAGCCTTAGGACTTATCGTGTTACCTGTTATAGCTGTTCTATGTGAACAGGTTGGTTGCTTTAAGCAAGTTTAGTAGCCTGCTCACTAGTTTATCCTCTGGGTATAGACCTTCCTTGAAGGTGTCTCCAGCAGGTTAAAGCTTCATATTCGAAGGTGATGGGTGAGTCCGTCTCGACCTCCCGTCACATGGTCTACATAATGGTACTTCATTGAAGATGCTCATTGTATGTAGATGTTTTTTCAAGCTGCAGTAGCCGGACGCAGAATTTCACGACTTCGTTTGCTGGATAGTCTGCTCAGCAATAGCTTGCTGTGCCTTAGTAATTTTAAAGGTTGTTTATTTCCTGGATTCGTGAATTTTTATCAATTATATAACAGGCCAAAACTTCATTAAAATATACAAGTCTGCTCACAAACTACATCCCACTGGATTTCCTTTTTGAGTCCCTTATTTCCATTATGGGGCACTTTAGGAAAATAAATTATATGAAACCCTAAGGTTATTTTCACACTGTGTATCATATGTGGTAGGAAAACTAAACTCGTCTTATTTTGTCATTGCTCATCTATAAACTATCCTTTCAACTACATAGCTATTAAATATTTACTATGCTCTAACATACAATCTCCTACAGTATATTTTCTACTACAATGCACTTTCAACAAATTCAAAATACAAACCGCAATTTCCTTTCAGTTTCTTATCCTTAGCCTCAAATTACATAATAACCTTTTTTCAGATTATCATTGCAGCCGAAAGAGGCGAGAAAGATATATTTGAAGCTCTATTGAACAAATACAATGAAATATTATCATTGCCAAAAGAAGTATTACCTACTATATTACAATATATTGATAGGGAATACCATAACAATATTGGATGTTATAATACATTTATGAAAAAACTGAAGGAAGCTGATCCAGACGAAGTAGCTTACTTAATAAACAAAGGAAACATAGATGGAAATACAGCACTTCATTATGCAGTAGTGTAAGTAAAACAGAGAATAATTATTCTGTAAGAATGATAATATCGGGGGACAATATGTAACGCAAGACTTAATGAATAATTACAAAAAAAAAACAATAACCTATCTGTTTTGTAGATATGCTGAACCAGATGTTATCAATGAACTTCTCAGTCTTGGGGCCTCCCTAGGAGCAAAAAATAAATTAGGTATAATGCCCATCAAAAATATAGAACTGCCGACAATAACAAACCATCTCGACAAATGTGTAATGTTTGATTTAAAACGACGACAAATTGATAGAGAAGATTTTAAAGTTAAATTTAATTATCGGAATTTAATACCACCATATCTGGAATTAAGCGATACCAAAGTAAATTTTAACACGGATCTTGAAGCTTCCGAAGTAAAACAAAGGGTTCAAAAGAAGCTGGTTGCTGAAACAGAAGTAAGTAACATTTTGTTTCTGTACAAGTTATAAAGTTCTTAATGAAATTCTCTGTAAAAAGCAATTTCTAAAGACAAGTGGACGCGTAAGGTATAATACACGCTATGTGGCTCCTTCATATAAATTACTGATAAACAACTTTATGGACCTACTATTGAGAATAATAACTAAACATGCATACTATTCCCTTATTGGATTTCTGTTATCTTTATTTTTTAAACTATGACAACGTTTCAATTAATATGTCTCTAGTCCGGTATTCCAAGTAATTTAAGCCAAAAATTAAAATAATCGGTAATAGAATTGCACAATAAACTAAATTTTTCGATATTCTTAATATGAATACTAAATGCTTTCATTCCTGGGAGTGACCATACATTGCTAGATATCTATTGTATGTTCCAGCAGTTCTTCTATTAGTTCTTGATATCTTTCTGTTCAGGACATAATATTCCATGTGGTGACTCTTGGTGCGTATTTTCTACTGTTTTTCGTAAAATTTTGTCCTTTTCCTAGCCCTGTTGGTCAAGTATCTAGGCATTCTTTGGTTCTAAATGTAATTTTTAGCCCATATGCTAAATTTCAGCTGTATAAAATAATTTAGATTTTTTGCCCATTTTTTGTAAATTGTACCACAGTTGTAAAATAAGTATCAACCCAACCTATCTAAAACTTCTTAGTTTTGACATAGTACAGACATATTTTGTTTAAAGTAGCGCCATATTAAATGTGTGTTTTTCTACAAAATCCAAATAGGACTATTAAAATTTGGTCACGTGTGATGCAAAGTTGATTTGTTTTTGTCCCTGTATAAGGTAACTTCCTAAAATAACTATTTTTGAAACCGTATTTTGTGTCTAAAAGTAATACACATTATAATTAAAGTAAACAAGTACACGGTATGATCAGGAAAGTCTGCATTAGGTGGAAAATAAATTTTAAATGACTTTAATTTTTATATTATGATTTTTTGATTTTTTTATTAGAAAATTTGAGTCAATTTTTCTTAATATATATATATATATATATATATATATATATATATATATATATATATATATATATATATATATATATATATATATATGCTGACGAGCAAAAAATTTAGGTCACAAAACCCAAAAAAAAATCAAAAGTGGAATTATATCTCAAAATATCGAAAAAAGTTATTATATATCGCGATCGCCCCCCCCCCCCCCCAGAGCTTTGAGTTCGGGAAAATAGACCCGATTTTGCCTCTTTTATTATAATTTATTCAAGAACTAGAGAGAGTAATAAATCATTTTTTACCCTGTTTCTTCGCAAACTACCTGTGTTCTTTAGTCCGGTGTCTTTGGCAAAATCTGACGATGAACTACGGACACGAGCACTTGAAGATGCCAAATGAGACTTTGGCGAAACGTCTGCAAATTCCAACTAACGAACGGATGTATTCCCGGATAAACACAAACTCATATTTCTCCATCCGTGAAACACTAAAAACTAACATATATATATATATATATATATATATATATATATATATATATATATATATATATATATCTATATATATATATATATATATATATATATATATATATATATAACATTTCCATTTCTAATGTAAAAGGCAGGGTCGGGTCTATTTTTCTGAATTTGAAGCTCTTATACATACGTACATATACACATTATATATATATATATATATATATATATATATATATATATATATATATATATATGTTTATTTGGCTTTCACGGATTCCTCCGTGTGAGATGCAATAGCAGTGGATATATCCACATTATGCCATTGTACTGCTGAAATCACATTCTGCAAACGTACAACTATATGCAACTGAGAAGTAAAATGCGAACAAATGCAAACTTCGTTCCATCGTATCCTTTCTGTGTCAGAGGTTGCACAGTTTGAAGAAATTGCTACAAAACACAATTTATCCTATGCCATCACCATCGAAATAATGGCCTACCTGTACCACCATATCGAAAAGAAAGTCAAAACTTACCCTCCCCACTACAGTTGATAACGCAAGAGTGGAGAATACGTTTTTAATGATTAATTTATTCATAAATGTTTTTTTTAATTTTTTAAAGTTCCTGATAACAATAAGTTGAACTCCGTTTTAAATGCAAATTTGTTGCTTTTTCAGAATAAATCATAAAAAACAAAAAAGATGTTTACCGATTTAATACTGAATATTAAATTTACCTTAGAAAATAACGTGCAATGATTTACAATTTGCAAATATAAAAAACAGAAAATTTCAAAAAGAGGTCACAATTTCTCGCCAGTATATATATATATATATATATATATATATATATATATATATATATATATATATATATATATATATATATATATATATATATATATACATATATATACATATTCAAAAGTTCAACGCCGTTCACAATCTGTCCTCAAGATGTAGCATCCTGCCGACAGATCAAGGAAAGTGACTTTAATTAAGCAGTTATTTTCTGTTTCACTCGTTGTTCGAGACTATGAGGTAGTTGACACCAGTATGGAAAACGAACTAGAGAGAAATTCACAGAGCACTTTTTTTAATGACCTTAAGGAGAAAAAGCAATTTTTAGAATATTTTTTTATTTAAATCTCTGTTAGTAAAAATAAACCTCTTCATATCTAATTTTTCATCAAAACTTCTTCACACGATTTCCTACAGTTTTAGGAAGCTTATAATTAATTTTTCCGAATTTTCATTATATTTTTGATGTTCTGAACAAGTCAACTCCTAGAATATGAATTTCGACATTGAAATGCGAATATATGAGAAAAAAAATATTCATAATAGCTTTCTGTTTATTAGGTTGGGAATGACCAAGAAATATGAAAAAATTGTGTTTATTATTTTCCATTTTCATTTGTAGTTTAAACTAACTGTAATACAGTATAGAACTGATACCTGGTATAAAATATAATTCTAATTAAGCCTTTATTTTTAGGTGCTATATTTTATGAGCAAAAATTCAGAATTAAAAGAGCTACTAAAACACCCTACCATAACGAGCTTTCTCTATATGAAGTGGCTACGAATACAATGGCTTTTCTGGATCAACTTATTATTTTATGTAATATTTGCTGTCTCCCTTCTCACGTTTATTTTTACTGAATATGCTACCGAAAAATCGATTTTACACCCTATAGTTAAACAATTTTTACACGTAATTATATTTGTAGGATGGGTACTTATATTGGCCAGAGAACTATTTCAAATATTTGTGGCTCCATGGAAGTATTTTATAAATATTGAAAACTATATAGAAATATTTTTAGTAATACTTTGTGCCAGGATAACATTATTCTTGCCTTCGGATGATACAAAAAAATTGTTTTCTTCTCTCCTGACACTTCTAATATCATTTGAGCTGATATTAATGCTGGGACAACATCCAAAATTTTCAACTAATGTGGTGATGTTTAGGACAGTGTCCAGTAATTTTTACAAATTTCTTATGTGGTATTCCCTACCTATTATTGCTTTTGCAATAAGTTTTTATCTCCTTCTTGCTACCAAAGATCCCAATGATGAACACGATAAATCTTTTAATCATCCAGTACATTCCGTTTTTAGAACCTTAGTTATGTTAACTGGGGAATTTAATGCCAGCGATATAAATTTTGACACATTTCCCGTTATCAGTCAACTCATATTTATGGCTTTTATTTTTACAATTGCAATTATTTTGCTTAATCTTCTAAATGGTTTAGCGGTAAGTGACACGCAAATGATTAAAGACGATGCCGAACTAGTTGGATTAATTGCTCGCACTCAGTTCATTAGAAACATTGAAGTTACGCTATTGGGAAATACATTAATAATAAAATATATTACAAAAATAATACATATGTGTCGTGTGTGTATTTTTCCAAAATATTTTAACTATGATCTAACATTTTATCCGAGAAAACATGGAGAAGTTGATATGACTTGGAGCAAACACAACGTTCCTCTTTCTAAGGTATTCTTAGAAAATGACACTGTTTTAAAAACAAGTAATATCATTCAAGCTAAAAGAGATGAAGAAATACAAAGTCAAGATGATCCTATCACACGGATAGAACATGAACAGAATGTATTAAAAGATAAAGTCGATAATATTTTACAGATTCTAGATTGTATAAAAAGTAAAATATCTACAAGCTTAAGAGATTAATAAATCGCAACAAATAACGACAAAATAAATAAATCTCCCATTTTTTCTTCAAATGAATACTGGTAGGTAAGGTTGTTAAGAATGTTAGAAGGTGGTACTGATAAAATGTAGAACGACCATGGATGAATTTTATCTAGCAGTATTTATTTTACCTGTAGAGGTCCTGAACATTTTACAAAATAATTTATCAAATTTATTTTATTTTTTTTCATCATATTAATAGGCCAGCGGAATTAGCATTTGGAAAAAATGTATTGTTAGTAGACTTCTGACTACGTAGAAACCTTCAGAATGATAATAGTGAAAAACAGTTTTTGCGAGTTCCAGGAAAAGTTTTTTTTTCAGTAAAAAAAATTCAAACAAAAGTTGTGCGCTTTGAAAATATCTACAAAATGAGCGAAAGCTCATCCAAATCGGATAATTTATTTGTTAATTATTGCAAAAAAAAACTGTTAAAATGGCAGTTTTTTCAATTGCTAATAAACAATAGAAAAATATATTGCATTAACTTTGTACTAAAAATACTGTACTGTAAAAATATACAATAGTTTTCTGCACAGTCAATTTGTTTATAACATTTTATGTTTCTTTTGATTGTTTATTCTCAACGATCTAGAAATCGTACAGTGATCTGCGGGTGCGCAAATGAAAGCTCGAGACTTATACTAACAACAACAAAAAAGAACCAAATAATTGTTGGTTTTAAATTGTTGAAACAAATAAACAAAGTTGTGATTGGTTTTTCGTTATAAACAAATAGAATAACTCTTCGACAATTGTTGATATCGAAATGCCGTTAAGTGGACGTGACAGGTGCGATTTTGGCGCATATTTTGAAAAAAAAAACATTCTCTACAACCACTAGAAGCTGATTTTTTTTTCCAAAAATCGCTGCTGCGTTGTTTATTATTAAAGGATTTTTAGGAACTCATTGGGAGATGGTTAAAATATTGTATACAGCAGTTTTCAACTCAATTATTTCTAAATTGTTGATGTTGCAATAGTTTAAAGTTGCACCTACTCCGAAAGTCAGAAAGTGAGCAGTGGAGGGGGCGTTCTACCAGCCTGCGGCGCGCGGAAAAAACCTGACTTGGACGCTTCACCATCGTTTTGCCGGAAAAATTTGGATTATCTCGGCGAATATTCTTTTTAATTCATGGTTTCTCCACGAGATATGAACAACGGATGATATGTTTTTGTGATCAAATTATTGTTAAACATAGCAAAAAATAAATTGTTGCACGTGCTTTTCAAATTGCGAAAAAAATGATACAGTGGTCAACAGTATACTACTAATTACGAATTTTAAAAATCAGATTGATTTTTAATGTACCATTAATATTTATGAAGAAGTTAAAGCATGCAACAAATTGCGACTGTCATTTGCCGCCAAATTATTGGTTGTACAAGAAAAACACGTGTTAACTTTTTTGTTTATTTTATTGGACGAACATTTTTCACATACAAAATTTTTTGCTAACATATATATTTTTTGCTTAAATCTATACAAAATATTTATTCCGTTCTCTGTTTCTTAGACATCGATGGACACTCATTTTCGAAACCCTTATCGGTTTTATTATTATCATTTCAATTATCATGATCATTATCACTCTCATCGTCATCATCATCATTACTCACATTATCATCATTATCACTCTGATCATTGACATAATTATTATCATCATCATTATTATCATAATCATAATTATTTTCTTCCCCATTATTTTCATCGTCTTTGAAAGTAATATTACAATAATTCTCGACTGGATAATCGCTTACAATAAAATCGTCAAATGTAGTTTAATCTGCATCTCGAAAAATAAAAATGCTATAAACAAATGTTGGTATTTGTTTCGCACTTTATCTCGATAAATATTAATAGTACATTAAAAATCAATCTGATTTTTAATATTCCTAATTAATAGTATACTGTTGACCACTGTAACAATTTTTTCGCAATTTGAAAAGCACGTAAGTACGGTAAAATTATAATAATGCATAAAATGTATAAAAGTACAACAATTTGTTTATTGCTATGTTTAACATTAATTTGATTACAAAAACATATCATCCATTGTTCGAATTTGAAGCATCCGAGTCACGTTTTTTTCCGCGAGCCGCAGGCTGAAAGAACGCCCCCTCCACTGCTCACTTTCTGACTCTTGGAGTAGGTGCAACTTTAAACTATTGCTACATCAACAATTTTGAAATAATTGAGTTGAAAACTGCTGCATACAATAGATTAACTATCTCTGAATGACTTCCTACTTAAATAATACCTTAATATTAATAAACAACTCCGCAGCGATTTTTTGAAAAAAAAACTCTATCTCAGTTTTTAGTAGTCGTATACAATTTTTTTTAAATGTGCGTCAAAATTTCAGCTATTGCGTTTTTTTTATTTTGTTTATTTGTTTCAACAATTTAAGATCAACAATTCATTTCGTTTCTTTTTGTTATTGTTAATATAGGTCTGGAACTTTCATTTGCATACCCACGGACCGCTGTACAACCTCTAGATCGTTGAGAATAAACAATAAAAAATAAATAAAAAGTTATAAACAAATTCACTGTGCAAAAAACTATTGAATATTTTTACTTGAAATTTTGCACATTTATTGTATGCAACAAGAGGCTCCTTTAGTTGTAGTATAAAGTTAATGCAATATATTTTTCTATTGTTTATAAACAATTGAAAAAACAGCCATTTTAGCAGGTTTTTTGCAATAACTAACGAACAAAAATGATCCGATTCGGATGGCCTCATTTTGTAGGTATTTTTAATGAGCACAACTTGTGTTTGAAAAACAATAGCTTTTCCTAGGACTCGAAAAAACTGTTTTTCCACATCTTAATTGTTAAATAAAAATTTTTTCCCAAAAAAGAAAATGAGACATAAGATACTAAATAATTACTATTATCATTCTCAAAGTTTCTATGTAATCAGAAGTCTACTAATAATAAATTTCAAAATCACCTCATATGAAGCTAACTCCGCCGACCTATAAAGGCAACAAGGCTGTGGTTAATTGTTAAAAAAACAATATGAATATATAATAACATAAAAGTTGAAAGTTTGCTTTCTATAGCTCCTGTAACACTTTTGTGATCACAACGCAAATATTTCCAATAATATTCAAATTGCAAACACCTGGATACCAAAATAGTTCAAGACTGCAATGAGAACTAGATATAACTTTATATGTATAATATTTATTGTTGAAAATTAAAGTTTTAAATGTTTATATTTATAATGATACATGAAAAGTTATTATGTATTCTGTTGCTAGTCTTAGATAACCTAAAAAATAAACTCAAAATTAAGGCTTTTCAAGCCCAAGAAATGTCACTCTGCTATAGACTATTTGCCTCTATTAAAAATGTGTTATAAATTGTCATCGTAATAGATTTCAGCGTAAAAAGGCGTATCATAATAAAATGTGTTTATATTTCGTAAAAAACATAAATTAAATAAAGCGTTTTTATATTTGATTATGTGACGGAAAATACTCCATGATTAGTTGAAACTACTGATTTATTTTTCACGAATCCTTTATAGTTTAGCTATTTTTCAAGTTACTTTGTTGCAAATATCAAAATGGAGATAAACTTTGTACAAGCGGACAACAGTAACTTTATCGTAGTAGATACATTTATGATTGCGTGATTGAGTCTTTAAATATAATCTTGATTTTTAGGATGCGAAACTCAGAAATCCAAAAACAGCAATATAAATATTACTTGTAAGTTGCTTATTTATAGAAATCATTCAATTGTCATATCACAAACTTGGGTATAAAATCACTATATAGGTTATGTCAACAATAAGTTTGGAGGTGATTACGGTGATAAGCCTTTCATTCTAATCCATAAGAGAATAATAATTTGCGTGCCGAGAACAAATAATATAAGGTCTATATAGGTTATGTATATGTGATAAAGCTTTAGACAAGAAAGACTGATCAAAATTTATAACAGCTAAGTCGTAAGATATTGCACTAATATAAAAACACCAATATACTCAGATTAAAGTGATCTTCACACATAAAAACCATAAAATTTTTGTGCTGTAAGATTTCTCTGCCAATACAAATATTCAGTGAACTAAAAAAATCATCTGTTATATCTTATTGTAAAAAATATACTTGCTGTCTTCCAGAAATATATTTATTTTGCCGGCACTCCCAAAAAGTAGATATAGAAGATATAATTTACCAACTTAACAAATATTTAACCCTTATAATTTTACAGTCAGATTCACTAAAAAAGTTTAACTTCTAAAAAAGATCTAGTAACCAACCTTCTAGTTGGTGAGTTTTGTTTTGTTTGTAATATTGTTAAAATTTATATTATATATGCCAACAAACAAACTTTTATATGGAAAACTTAGACATAAAATCTAGAGATAAAGCCTTGAAATAAGTAGGAGAAGGTACAAATAGTTCTCTCCCGAAACTAAATAAAATTTTCCATTTTTGCCTAGTTAGTAATAAAAGAAAACAATGTTTTTATTCTTGTATATTTAAGGTTGAAACATTAATTTATTTTTGCACTTTTACTGTTAAGTTAGGCCAGTTTTAAAGTTAGACTGTGTTAGTGAATAGATGTTAAAATTTTAACCCATTTTTCTATTGTGCCCCGCAAATATGCAAGCCTATAATGTAATAAATAAAATATTTATAGATGCCTGTTTTTATAACACTATATTCCCAATAAAATAATCATTATACATGATCAAATGCAGTAAAGTAACATGTGATAGATTCGGTTCTTGGCTTAAAATATAGATTTCCAACGGGGCAGTAACGCCCCACCCCCTCTACCGTCAGTACTGAAACCTCTCCATAGGGCGACAGCGGGTTTAGGAACAATTGGAAGGCGTTAAGATGGTCAAGGTGACTGGCGACACGCTGTGGTACTTGTATAGGGAGAATCGCATCAAGGTAAGCAAAATAAAGTCTCTATTTTGGGCTTTTGTGTAGCGCAGGTGTTTAGAGTAATTGGTGATGAAATAAAATTCGAAGTCAAATTGCACCTGCGCCTATCTAGATAAGGGTGCATGCCTGTGGGAGGTTCTCTACAAGGTTTATCTCAAGAAGCTATTGCACTGATTTAAATTTTGCAAAATAGACTTTTTATATACATACATTAAAAAGTGTAACTTAGTTTCTCTAAGTTGCTAAAAAGTGTATAAAATCTTTTTTCCTTTTCAAATGTTATTTATCGTACGCTTTTGTGTTTTGAATAGTAAGTTTTACTGTGGTTTATGCATTGAAAATGGTTGTTAAAAAAAACGGATGTTTTAAAATTTATTCATTTCCAAAAAAAATAAATAAATAAATAAATCTTATATTAAAATACGTAAATTCTAACCAATATCTGAAGCTCTAAAATTGTTTAACTATAACAGAAATTTTCATTGTCATATATGGAATCATTATACGCTCCGGGCAAGAATTATTCATTAAAAAACATATATTATTAAAAAAATGTTTACTGTACTATAAGTATATAAAACATAAATACATAGAATTTCACGGTACAAAAAAATTGTACGATATACTGCAATATCACAAAAAATAAATAAAACCTGTAAATTAAATTATCCAGATGATCCGCCAATTATTTTTCCACCAGTGTAAGACGAATTAAAATTTAACCTAAAAAATACAAGCAATAATTAGTTATCTTAAAGAACGGATTCCACCGAACCAATACTCGGAAACAAATATCATAAGTCTTAATATAGTCTCAACAGGTTATAAATTTCAACAAGGAAACATATTGCTTGCTACAGGCCAACATACTTGCCTAAATATGATAAAGTATGGCAATATTACTTACATGTTGATACAGGCGATAGGTAAATTTTTCTGGTAAACCCACCTACCTCACTAAAAAAATTGTTATTATTGAAATGACTCATTTGTAACGTGTTAATTACTTGATTTACTAATTTGCTTTAGCAACTTTACAAGTGTAAAACCAGCTTTCAGTTTGGGATTAAGTTATCACACATCTAGACACCTCTTTTGAAATTAAAAAAAAAAACATGGTGCTATAAAATTTTTTTCCGGAAAATCGGGTAAAAATATTGAAAATTTCAAACGTATAATAACCCTGAGGAAAGGTAATTAAGAAAAATAACAGCACAGCGAATTGCTTCAAGAACTGCGATGCTCAAAATAAATTTTCCAAAAAAACTGTAAGCAACATTCTCCTAAATTTGTTCGCGAATTACTTTCCGTAATATTAATTATCTTCATCAAATTGTAGGTCATCTCAAAATTCAAAACAAAGTATCATCACAAGACCCTATAAGCAACAGCTATTAAGAACGGTTACAATTTCTAAAATACCTTTTTCGGATTGCACGAACTATTTATATTATACTAAACTTATATCTATTTTTTGTTTATCTAAAAAAACTGCTGATCAGTTGGTTTAAACCAGTATCATAAAATTCAAAACGCCCATACGCCCGCACGCCCATTATTCATCTAAATGAATATCCAGAAGAAACATTTAAGACATTCTGTAGGCAACGTGTGCAACGCATGATAAAATGTAAATAAGATATATGACAATGTAGCCTAGCATGCCACATGTTTCCTCGTATTTCAAAATCATACCAATAGGTTATACTTCACGTTTCCGAATTATTGCTTCGTTGAAACTAGGCTTATATAAGACATTTAAGCTGGGATCTCACCAGTTATGGCAAAGTTAAACAAAACCATTGTTTTAGCAATTTACTCTTTAATTTTGAGGGGGGACTATAGGAAATGAATCTGGGTAATCCATTTGAAGACTAAAAGGAAAAATTAAAAAAGGAAATTTTAGGATATATTGGGATAATGACTTGGATAGATGGGAAAACTGGTAGGTTTGGGTATAAAGACATTAGCTAATAGAGTAAAATTACTTTAAACCAAAGATATTTGATAAATTAACAACCTGCAATAGCAAAAGAGTCCAGTTAGAAACATTTTTTTTTAAAAGTCCCTTTTTTAATTCTGTACAGATACAAAAAAATATACCACTATTATACAGAGTCTCCGGATAAAGGAGCCAATTCATTAACCATATATTCTTTAGGTCAAAAAATCGGACCAACATTAGGTCATTTTTCATTTTAGCACTTCTACAGTGTGTCAAAAATTAATTTATATTGGTGATAATCATTTTCAACTTATAAAAAACTTAACTTTTGCGCAAAAAATTCTTAAAACATATTTACATTGCCAGCTATATGCTTTGATAGCATACAATAAAATAGATCGAATCAAGGGTAATAACTTTTTTTACGAAAGCAGCTGACTTGAATATCTCGCTCAAAATAATATAATAAAAAGTTGGACCCAATAATGAAAATATTAAAACATCTCAAAAACTACGACTTAGACACATTTTTTAAAGAACAAAAAAGTTAAAGAAATGATCAATTTACTTTAAAAAAAAATAGGTGTCAAGTCCATAGACGTGATTCAGAAAAAAATTGGGGTCAGAGCGCACAAGATCCCCTAGTTTTGAATTGTTTATTAATTGCTTTTAACTAAATTGTCACACAATATTTGCTTTAATAAAGAAAAATTTCATAATTTAACTTCAATATCTGAAGAGACGCGAGGTCCCAATTTTTTACCCAAAAACTATAGAGATAACAGATTTGCTTCCCTTTTCTGGACACCCTGTAAATTCTTTTGACAAAACCATTACTCATAAACTACAAGGTATATTAGAGAAAAATATGTATAATAGAAACAACTGGCTGTGGGTAGTTTAGTAATGTTCAGTAGTGACCACTTTTTTCTACTTGTATGTAAAATTTGATTTCAATTACTACATTATTTATGATTTATGAAATGTTTTGAAACCATATATGAGTTTTGTGTATCATTAAATTTTTACCAAAGGAATATAATTGATGTAAAAATATTCACAAGTTTTAAAGTAAATATTGATCAAAAAAGTTTTGATGAGGTCGCGAATCCATTGAAGATAACCCAAGAAGTGGAAGGCCTTTGGATGCAACCAATCCCGATATTTGCAGAAAAGTAAAAAAACAAGGGTCCCTGAAAATCTTCGTTTGAAAATGTCTACTACTAGTAAGGTATAAAATATGTATATCTGACAATACTACATCATAAATTAGGCGTGAGTAAAATTTCAGATGGTGGATTCCACGACAGTCGATACTCGAACAAAAAATGCTTAGGCAGATAATTTTTTGGAATCTGGAAGCGATTAGATTTAGGTACATCACTGAGATCCAAAAACAAAATTCGGGCTCATGTATTGGGTTTATAAAGGTTCTTAGCTTTCAAAAATTCGCTAGCCACTGTCTTTTGGACCAACAGCAATTACCTAATGTAGTACATTAACAAAATTACATACGGCTATTGATCAAAAATGTCCTAGTTTGTGTCACAAGAACTTCTTTCTTCTTCCCGACGAAGTGCTACTTCACAATGCAGCCAAAGTCCAACCATTCTTCGTAAGTGTAACTTCTTTGAGCTAGAATACCCGTCGTACTCTAGATTTAGTTCCGTCAATTTTTTTTAAGAAATTTGAAAAATTACCTCAGAGGACGTGACTGCAGACGATAACCAGGATATTGATGTCTATTTTCAAATCCATAAGAATATTTTTTTGTGATAGAATACAATCCCTGCAGGGCAGGTGACGTAAATGCGTTGAAGTCAATATATTATATATTATATTAAAAAATAAAATTATCAAAAAAATTTTTGATTTCATCTTTATGGAGAAAACTTTTCTAGTGTCCCTCGTATACATTCTAGATGAAACTTATTTTCTTAATTTTGTTTTTATTCAGATTATTTTAGATTTCGCTAATTTTGCAACTGGACTATTTTACTTTGTGCGAGAGAAAACTATTCATAAAAAGCATACATCTAACAATTACTAATTACTTTAAATTATATCATAGAACTGTGCAAGTTTGTAAGCCTTTTTATGGATACAAAAGCATATTTTTGTAGCGAGTCTTTTAGTGCGGAAAGTAGCGTTGAATTTTTAATGGTGTGGGAGTAGTAGACAGAGAGTGTCGAATTTGTCAAAAAAAAATAGCCTTCAAAGTAATTTTATATCTCTTCAAACTAGGTGTGATTCTTTATATAATAAACAATGGGAAAAAAATAGTCTTGTATGAAATTTGAAAATATAAAGTCATTTCATACCACATGAAATTTATTCATATAGTTTTTCATATGTTAAAAATGAGAAAAAAAAAACAAATCAGTTAATAGTGGAGATGAGACTGTCGATCGAAACTTCGAATATATTGCGTAGTAAAGGAATTCAAGTGCCGTAGTATAGTAACCTACGATCACAGTATTTAGTGACCTTCAATGCCCTAACAGAGTAAGAAAATCTTTACTATGATGAATTGGAGAAATCAATATTTCACTTGAAAACAAGTGATCCTTTTCCGATGATGTTGATCTTGGCTTTTTATTTAATATATCGACTGAGCAAGCAGCGCCAGAAAATATCGCTGACCTGTTGCTAAATGTTGAAAGCATAGGAAATGAATAACGAGAACATTTTATTTCCGAATTCGGCTATGATTCTCAAAAGATTTGAAAAAAAAGTTCAATCTAAAGTTTTAACTTCTGCGAATGCTATTCAAAATAAAAAAAAATAACAGTGTGAGGTAAATCAGCTGAAGTGCGGATGCAACGCGACATATTTGGCCAGTTATTATTTCTTGCTTTGATTAACATGTTAAATGTTGACGCTGTTCTTACTTATCCATTAACTTCAGTTGGATTAGCGATGTGCCATCTTGGTGGAATTATTTGCAAGACGATACATCAGTATTATTGAGAACATTGGAAAAGGATATTGATAGTAAACCACCAAGAGAATGTAACCTGATAATTTCCTATGGCTATTTCATATTACATGTTATTACAGACGTTCAACTCACTGGCAATATTTTAAAGAATTAACTGACACTTTTTAGTTCAACCACTGCACATGCGATGATTATAACTGTGATACGTATTTTTCGTCATGAATATAAGGTCATGAGTATTCGTTAAGAGGCAACATGCTGGGTCAAAATATTTCTATAAACAATTCCAATCAAGTATGACCTGCAAATTTCTCTTACGAATTGAATAATATAAATTTTGATGATTCTTTAATTCAGTTCTTATGCAACAATTGGCAAAATGTTATACTTCATTCATAGGTGAGAAAATAATTTGCGTAAATTATAAATCAGGCTATATATATTTAAAACAGAATAAAAAAATCGTGAGATCTAGAGGACATTTAGATAGCAGGAAACAAGGAGAAGCAGACACAAAAATAAAATTTCACTTCTACCAAGCAAATTTTAACGCTACATCACTATACGATTCTCTGATACCGATATTGTGATCATATTGCTAGGGAATGTGACTCATATTCAAAGTAACTTACAAATACACATATCGCTTGAAACAAAAAATTCCACAAGCATGTGAATGTAAACAAGTTAAATGCAACTAATGTTCCAAATTTGTGTGCATTGTTTCCAGGGTTTCATTCTGTCACTGGATGTGCTTTAATCCCGCCTTTTACAGAAAAGGAAAAAAAAGAAACATTCAGATTTCAGTAATATCCCAAATCTATATCAAGGAATAGTGACGTAAAAAATATTGACGACTATAATTTAGATGAACTGTAGCGAACCAAAGAATTTGCTTGTAAAATGTATGAGCTAATAAGAATTGTTAACGTGAACTCAGCGCGAGTTGCTACATTTGTAAAAAAAATACAAAATGAGAGGAAAAAAGAAAAGTTCATCTTAAAATCTACAATTGGCGGAGCCATACGTCTAAGTTACGTCAACACATTTTACGTACGACATAGCAAATTTGTGAATTCATACTTTCATCGACTTTGTCACCCTTCGATTATGGGCGGAAAGAATGAGTTAATAAATATTGTTTCAAATGACTTGATGGCGATCAAATCCCACCAACCATTACCAGTATAACATCATCGGAAACCCCACAAGTACTTTTTAAAATTATTTTTACAAGAACTCTGTACTAATTTTATAACTAACGTTAAAATAATTTTTAAAAGCTGCAGTTTTTTTTAGAAAACGAGAATGAGAGAGAAGGTAATCTATAAACTGATATTTTTGATAGTTCAGAAAACTCCGAGGAACACTACGAATCTAATGTTAGAAAAGTTTTTAACAAGAGATAAATGAAAATGTTTCCTTATTTGTGTTTATATTTTTAACGTGTGATAAAATAACAATATTAAATGGAGGCGATTTTATTGATGTTGATACTCTTTTGGTATTTTTTTATTTCAATTAACTGACATGATGCTGAACATTCAAATACAATTTATGGTAGCCGAACACCAAGCATCTTGAGATATGAAAAATAGTATTAGAGTGACATAATACCTTTGGAAATTGAAATATATCGTAGCGTCAACATTTATAATAATAAAAATTATCGTTAGCTGTATGTTTACCAGTCTTCAGTTAACCTGTGAAAGTTATTGGACGGCGCTCGAATTCCCTAACGACGTCGAATATTCAAGATCTCGACTGACTGTCTTACCTCCACTATTAAAGAAGTTGATTGTTTTCTTCTTATTTTTTAACGTATGAAAAAATAAATCATATGAATAATATCATAAATAATATCATGTGAAATGAAATAACTGTATTTTAAAATTTTTATACAACTTCTGAGCAGCGACTGACTTATAAGCCCCAGTTTTAAATAAGACTGGCCTTTTTTTTATTGTTTATTATATAGAGAATCACTACACCATGTCTAAAGCAATATGAAATGATTGTAAAAGATTTTTTTGACAAATTCGACACCCTCTTACTACTAACCACACCTCTAATGGCATAGCCGACGATCGAGTTACTTATAAAATGGATAAGACAACACATTGGTATGGTTATAAACTGATACAAAATAATTAACCCATCTGCAACGCTACCTCCCGTACTATTTATTACATTTAGTATCATTAATAATCGTTCACAAATCCATTAAAAATTTAACAGCTAGATTCACTGAGAAGGTTTAAGACTTAAACCCGATCTAGTTGCCATGAAAAATGAGTCTTATAGTCGGCGCGTAGGGATATTAAGGATAAGAACCTAGCGATAAAGCCTTAAAATATGTAAGAGACATAGTTGTATCCCGAAAATTCAGTTCAGTAATAAAAGAAAATTATTTTTTTACGCTTGTATTTTTAGGGTTTAAAACTTGCTCCACTTATGGTCGCTTTTGTGAGTTTAGGCCCTTTGCTTTCTCAATTTAGGACGATTTAAAGTTAGCTCATGTTAGTGAATTCGGGGGTAAGAGTCTAAAAAGGTATATATTTAAATCGGATGTAGTTGCCATGAAAGTTAGATCTTCTAGTTGGCCACTTTGGTTTTGGTTATGATATGGTTATAATTTGTATTATACAGTGTGTCCTTACAGAAACCTGAATTTAGAATCGAGCACCGTTTTCATTTGTCAATTATTGAGTTAGCCCTGTTTGGTAGATTATTAATTGGAACATAAACTTTTACGAAAATGTCACGTTATAGTTTGGAAGAACGTTTATTAATAGTAAAAACTCATTTAAAAAATGAAGATAATTTTGCAGTGACAATTCGCAAATTACGTGAACATTTATAATATCGTATAATCGACCGTCGCGATCAGCTGTTAAAAATTCAATCAAGAAATTTAAGCGGATGTTTTCATTGAAAGATGAGAAAAACCTCGCCACGAAAGATGATTTTGTTATTGAATGCATCGTCAACTTATAGTTGTTTCGAGATCCAGTTGGTAAAGTTTCTGCGCTATCCATAGTCAGTAAACTGCAATTCCTGGGTTAGCTGGATCTTGTAAACACAAAAGTTTAACTCTTTTGTCAAAATTGATAGAAGTGCTGGGGTGGAGATTTAATTCCTGAAAGCGATGTCGGATGGAGGTCTCTGGTTGTCCTGCGACATTATTTCTAATTTAACATACGGATTCGATCGTAACAATCAGTTGCAGTTACATCTACTTAAAACTGACCTAATAAACGGTTGTTATTAAAATTTCGATCGGAAGCAACATTTCGACATCCATTGGATAGAAAACGTTTTTGCACGTTAAAATGGAATCGAAATTAAATGAAACGTACGTCATTCTTTGATTTCTTCTTTTTTTTTTTAATACTTAATCTATCATTTTGATGAAACAGGTATTTGAAAAGCTTTTATAAATTCTCTTTATTAAAACGTCACCAATAGAAACAGCAAAGAAATACAGAAACATCGGATGAAATTAAATACTTCTAACTCTTGTAATGGAGAAACGACTTGACTCTTTTTCCAAAATAACTGAGCATATCACCTACCTGAAGTAATTTAGAGTTGTTACCATCTTTAAAGAGAGAAAAGCTGGCATCTCTTTCTTTTCAGTATCATTTCTGTATTTTATTAGGTTCGTTTAAACCCACGTCAGAAACAGTTCCTCACCGTCAGAATTGTACGCATTAATTAATTACACATTATATTTAAATTAATGCGCAGAATCCTGATGGTTAGAAACTGTTTCTGACGCGGGTTGGAACGAACCTATTGTAAAGAACAGAGACAGGGATCAGTGAATCGAATGGAGCAGTTTTCGATAAAAACGCATTTGATTGAAAAAAGTCTCCATCCGATAATTCCGATCCGATCGGCATGTTGCGTTAGAAACAAGGTCACTGACATTCACAGCCGCGATATTTTCAGTAAATATTTTAGGACGATGGCGGGTCAGGTTCCTCTCATCTTTTACAATAGTCTTTCAGTTTCATAACTGACATAAAAGTTCCGTTAAATGAATATGCATACAACATAATAACTCCCGTCTAATTATGTGCTAATATTAATGCCAATACATACGTACCTGTATAATAAATTAAAAAGTCTGTCATGTTCGCTAGTATCTCTATTCAGATCATTAATTTGACTTAATAGCGTCCTTATAGCCTTTAAAAATTTCGTATCGAACTGAGTTATTTTATCCTTAAAGCTTAAATTCAACTCGTTTTCTTGTAAGGATGTCTGAAGTGGAACATCGGTCTACAAATAGAAAAGATAAACTTGAAATAATACACAGTTACTGAGATATTACATGGCATGAATTTGAATAAAATGAGTTGTATTGAAATGGCATTATATTATTCTGTAAGAGATTTTGGGAAAAAGTCAATACATTAGCGTTAACAGGTAATGACAATGACGTGTTAAAAGTGTGTTCAAGCACATGGAATAATTAAAATTCACGTTTGGTTTTAATGTTCAATGTGTACCTACCATTTTTCCTTAAACTGAACTGATATACTGCACCAATAAATTAACGCGTTAAGAAATAATATTCATTTTTAAATTGGAATATTTTCTTTTGAAAAGTCCCAACATATGTTTTAATTATTTGGTAACATAACTCACTCTAATTTGTAATAAGTGTGACTGAAGATAATACATAATTTTTTCATTTAAGAAAGATATTGACATTTTTAATAAAAAAAGAAATTTGCACCTATTAAAATTACAAATTTTACAGAAATTTACACATGGAGTACGTTGAGAAAAGCACTTTTCAAGCAGGATCGATCAGCTTAATCTAATCATTAGAAATTAACAAAAATTTTAAATTATTCAAATTTTTACTTTATCCTATAACTTATTAGGAAATTATTGGAATTTTTACTATACTCATTCGATCTGGTGGAAATTTGGAAAAATATTTTAATTCTGGCCCTATAAGGGGACTAAAGGAAAACATCAAAATCAAATAGCCATATTGCATCCTGAACACTATAAACAAATCTTTAAGAATTTCTCATTTTCATACGTACAATTTCACTAAGATATATTTTCATTTTTCTTTAAACCGAGTTTAAATATATTTTTATTGTGTGCTAATTCGTTTGTATAGAACAGTGGTTACCAACCGGTCGGTCGCGAACCACAAGGGGGTCGCTGGTTATCAATTTTAAAAACCGGAATTAAATTTAAAATTTAAAGGTAGGTGATAAAATGTTAATAATTTATGCTTAGCATTACCCGAAATATACGACGTAATCAGTGGATAGCCGACGCAAGACCCTCTCCTTATGCCTGCAGAAATTCGATTGGTGCAAGCTAGCCGGGTAATTTAGGTTAGTTCAGGTTCCAGAGCAATTTCATATGATGCCTGAACTACCCCCTGACTTTGTTATTGAAACGTTCCATTAAAATCCGACTCTTGTCGTTCTAAGGCAGCCTCATGTTGTTTCAAAAATCCAAGTTTTTTATAATATGTTCAACAAAAAATTGCAAGCAACTGCACTAAACTCTGTTTATTAAACTAAGTTAAGCTAATTTTTGGAAAAGTGAAGGATACCTGCTGTATTTTCCTTTCAACTTGACAACTACGGTTATTCCTTTTCGCGAGATATATTTACTTGGAGGACATCAAAAAAGAGTTTGTTTTATACAACACTAAAAACTATTACGAAAGGTAAATACGTAATACGAGATGGTACGTTCATTCTTTGAAAGTAATAACAATAATTTACAATGAAAAAACTTGTATGAAGTGTGTACCAAAAGAGCTCCAGCCATGTTTGGATCAAGGCCAGGCTTTCAGTCAAAAATTAAAGAGCTTGCACCCCAAGCAAAAGGATTGCACTACATTCACCGATTTGCCCTTATTACCAAGACTCTTACAAAGTCTTTGCAAGAAGTGCTCGACTCTTTGGTGATTATTGTCAATTATATAAAATCTAGTGCTCTCAATACTCGTCTGTCCAAGGAATCATGCAAAACCGAGAATTCTGATCACGAAGTTCTTCTTTTCTATACTGCTGTTCTTTGATTATCAAAACGAAATGTTGTTGCCCAGTCTTTGAATTGAAAAACGAAAATACAACATTTCTTAGAAATGAATAGAAAACGTGAGTTTATGACCCACATTAACCCTTACTTGCCACACTGGGGTCCAAAAGACCCCATGCCTATTTTTCCTTAATTTTAAATACCTAAATGTTAAGGGAGCGGATCTTTACGAACATTTGTCGATAGTTTAAGAGTACAACTATTCTTCAGGCCACACTGGATCGATTAGGCTGTCTGTAGCAGTCGTTCAAAATCCCGTGGGGTCCAAATGAACCCCCAGTGTAACAAGTATGTTCAAAATCGCAATTTTTTCTGACCGATATTGACTCTAGAGAGAGAATAAAGTTGGAACATTACATTATAGTTTCTGGATTGTTCAATAGGAAAATCTCTAATATATTAGTATGAACGACGCTTTTATATTTCGTAGTATGTTAGTTTAGTGGAAATTCCTAGTGCTAGTTGATAATTTTTGGAAATTACTAGTTTAATAACTGTCAAAAACGATTGCATCTGTCACACTGTTCAGTGCAAAAAAAAACTTTTAACGCAGCCTTTCAAAACAATTTAGTTTTTTTCATCAGATCTTATCCGTACAGTAATCTAAAATAATAGTTAAGTTGGTAGAATTTTTTATGCTAGAGGGATGCTAATGCATGGATGTTTTAATTGTCATTATTTAAATAATTTCAAGTCTAAAACTTGTAATACGAATATTTTCTTTCCACGTTTTTATGATCTGTCATAAGGAAAACTATGTAAGCAACTAGTCTCGCGCGTAAAGATTAGGTCCCTAACAAAAAATTTTTTATTCTGAAGATCATGCACCAGTTGTATAAATAATTATTTTGAGAAACATTAAAATCTGGAACTAGTAGTGTATTGAATGCCATTCTTGAGGAGATACCAATTTTAAGTCAATACGTAAATTTGGTATTAACCAAATTACCGCTCTAATTTGAATGCACAGTTTGATATTAATGTGTAATTCCTAGAAATGAGAAACACCACATATTTGTCTCTCAGTTGGTATCCAAGATGACACAACGATAAAATGTGTCTCTAATTTCCTTATTTACTTTATTCAGTTGTAAAAATTAAGATGTCAAACAAAAGTTTTAAAAGGCAAAATTCAATGCTCTTATTAACATTTTAACTGTAGATCGTAGGAGTTTGTTGTACCTTGTTTTAAGATATCCAACTTTTAAATCATTCAAACTGAGCACTCAAATTGAATTCTACAAAAAAAAAGTATTAATATAAAAGAAGAATCAGAACTAAGACATGCAACGTAAGTCATATTTTAGAAAAGCTAGATCACTTAATAACTGTCATGTACCCAAACATGTTTATAAAATAATATTTTTTTTATCATAAATCCTGTACAAAAATTTATATATTCTAAAAATGTATAATATAATACTGAGAACAGTATAGAAATAGCTTTTCCAAAATAAGTTGTGGGAAAATCACGGTCACAAAGTAAGTAAAGTATAAAAGCTTCAAGCACGTTAAGCATAAAATACCTGTGTAAATGATTCATAAAGTGAATTTGGTAAAGAACCCAACTCTGCTTCCACAAAATAGCGCTGCATCCGCTGCGTTAGGTGCAAAATAAAAATACAGTAAGTAATCTCAAGGTAAACTATATCATATCAATAAAATCTCTTACTAAAAAGCATTCATTTTAATCTATATCCAAAAAAAATTATACACAGAAAATTATAGACAAATTCTTTTTAGTCTTCTGGATAAATTCTACAAATTACCCCAAAAACGAAAAATGGTTAATTAATTGCAATTTTGATCATTAAAATAGTTTCTATTTGTGCCGATAAAAAGGTACGAAATAGCCTTAAATATTTATTCTAAGTGAATCAGGTGAAAGTAGAATATGTAAAAAAAAATGTTCAAGAGCTATTTAAAGAGAAAATATGAGACAAACCTTAGGCCCTTAACATTCATATAAAAATATTTTGGTGTGGGAAACTTGCAGCAAACCAAACCTGCTTCCAACTTTTTCTAGTAACTATACTATACTTATAGAAATGATTTGCTTGCTAGAC
This sequence comes from Diaprepes abbreviatus, assembly GCA_034092305.1. NCBI lineage: Eukaryota > Metazoa > Arthropoda > Insecta > Coleoptera > Curculionidae > Diaprepes > Diaprepes abbreviatus. The sequence goes on along the minus strand of JASJET010000141.1, from coordinate 4,963,865 downwards.
TTGCAACATTTTTCGGACTTTGAAGGATTAATTAAAGGCTAATATATATATATATATATATATATATATATATATATATATATATATATATATATATATATATATATATATATATATATATATATATATATAGTTTAATCAGAACAATAGGGATTTGTTTATCGAAATTACCAACAAAAATTTAAAAAAAAATGGAAATGTGATGGCAGAACTAGTAAGTTCATATACCAATTTTTAGTTCTCTACTCAAAAGTAACAAATTCCTTTTTAACTGGACGTTTAAAATTTGATTTTTAAAATTGATTCTAATTAGCTGTACAGAAGAAACAAAGTAACGCCTTTGTATGCCGCAGGAGGGGTTGAAATTAAAATATTAATAGTAACAAAATTCTGACTAATTAGATAATGAATATTTTTTTCTAAAAATTTCTATTTTAATTAAAATGGGCAATTTTTAAGAAAAAATCGAAAATTAGAATCATCATTTTTCAAGATGACACAGCGACTGGGGCATTTTTTAGGGGAATTTAACCAGTAGGCTTGAATATATCCATAAATTTTCTTATTGTAAGAATTTTTTCTAAAAGACATCATTCCTAACGAATAATAATTGAAGTATTACAAAATTAAAAAAAAAACTCTTATTATTATGAATAAGAGAATCATAGTTTACCCCGGTCGTGAAATTCAGTTCCTACATTTTATTAACCTAACTACAAATAGATTTGTAGTGAATACACATTGTTACTTTGCTTAAAATATGATACATTATATGGTATTATCAATACAGATATTTTTAAATAGTTTACAAAACCTCACTGCTGGTCAGTTTATTTAAATCAGTGCCATAAAACGCAACACACATCAACTAATACATATTAATTTGAAATACGTCTACTAAAAATACTGTATTAAAATGATTCAAAATAGTTATCATAATAAAGTCGTGTAAAAAATCCATCTCTGGGGTGTAGAGAAATACAATCCTGAGAATCGTTATCCCCACTTTAACACAGTGGTTGAGCAAGCCATACGTATATCCCATTACTATTTACAATTTTATCCTTGCGTTATTATTGCGCTTCTAATATCTGTGCAAAATCGAGTAGAATCACGACAAAACTAACTTAACAAAAACGTAATTATATATAACATTTTTCTTAAGTATTCATTAAGTCTTTCAATAAATGAAATTAATCAACCATTGAAAATATGGAATTATAGTGTACTGGATAATGAAGATATTTTAGGAAAAATTGCCTTCGTTTTTATTTAATTCTTAGATCATTCCAGCAGATTTAAGCAACAATAAATCTGTTTGAACGTTGTTCATTGTTGGTGGGGGAGATTTTTTTTGGAAGTCTGACAAACCTAAATATTTTTATTTAACTATGCTTTCAATTTTTTTGCTTTGAATATTTTTAAATATTAAAAATTACTACAAATGCGAAGTTTATAATTAATATCAACAAAAAGAGGATTTAAAAAGTTATTTATATCGGTAAATATTGTTAGATATTATTTAAGAGGGTGATTTGATAAGTCCGTGACTGTTAAGAACGTGTCGTTCCATTCACAAATTTGAACTCACTGTACACAAGTCTCTTCTTATACTAGTGTGTATACGAAGTGAATCTGTTGCATAGAACATTTTTGCCAATCTTATTAACTCAGTGTGGCATTGTATCCTCAAGATCTTAACTTAAAATTATCAAAGAAACTGAAGAAAAGCTTAAAAACTTAATGGGGAGTGTGCTTCATCGAATGAAACGGTTCACAATTGGTTTACTAAATTACATTGTGGCCGTACGAGCATGCATGATGCTGAGCGTCCTGGACGCCTCAAAGAGGTCACTTCTCAACAAATGATTGATAAAATTCATGAAATTGTATTTGGAGATCGCCGATCAAAGATACGTGAGATCGGTAATATTGTAAAACCTCAACTAAACTAGAATTTTATATTTTACATGAACGTTTGGGCATGAGAAAGCTTTCAGCAAGATGGGTGCAGCGTTTGCTAACAGTCGATTATAAACGATATCGTGTGACCATGTCTCAGCAGTCTTTAAGCATGCCCCAGCATAATTCCAGCGAATTTTTGCGACGTTGCGTTACTGTTGATGAAACGTGGATACATTACTCCACCCCAGAAACAAAACAACAATCATATTATTAATTGATGACCTACAGAAGGGAAATACAACACGTTAATGCACCTACACATTCGACTGCAACTGTAAAGGCAAAATTGCAAGAATTACGTTACGAATTACTATATTATCCACCTTAATATCACACATCACCTAGTGACTGTGTGAAAATTATCGAACGAGCAGATTATTACTCAAGTGAATGAGTATTTTAAAGATTTTTTTCAGAAAAATTAAAAAACTGGAGTATCGTTTTATTAAGTGTCCAGAGTTAAAAGGAGATAAATAAAAATATTATTATAAAATTCTCTCTGTCGTCTAAATGTCGCTGACTTACCAAACCGCCCTAATAGATTTTAAAAATAACAATAATTTAGATCACAACAAACTCATACGTTTACTTTATTGTTTGGTTACTTTACAGCAAATTAAGGTGTCGATTAGCATGTTTTAGTTTAACTAACGCAATTAGAAAAGGATAGCATAGAATCGGAGTGGGTGTTAACAAATTATAGGAACTCGCACTATTTGTCAATGTTTCAAAATATAAATAAAAATATTATAACGTTATTCACTATTTACAACGGGTCAAGGTTCAACCCCTACCTTGTAACTCATTGTAATACCGAACTGAGGTTAGAATCTCTTTATAAAACAAAACGATTATCATAAAAGGCTATTCTTGGTAACCTTGAGCTTGACCACAATGTTAATATCGATCTTGACTACGCATTTTCAAAGTCAGTGCAACCTGAGAGTGAACTCTTTACTTCATGGTCTTTGCAAAATAGTTCAGAAAAGTATAGTTAATGATCACAGAACTTCTTATGGTCTTTCCCAACTTGCCATTGCTTTTGACCATACAGTTAATATCGTCCTTGACCAAGCATTTTCAATGCAGGTACAATCTGACAGCAAAGTCGTCGTACACTTCGTGGTTTTAGTGAAAGGTAGGGATTGATTCTTGATGCGTTAACCCCCCGCTACCTCTAAGCTTTTGATTTCTGGGGGTTGCGTTCATGGTAACTTTCATCTGGATGTGGAGAACTATAACATATCTCAGTTATAGAAAAATTTACCAGGAACCAATTTTCATAAGGTTTCGAGAGGGGTCTTTTATGAATGATTAAGCTTCATTTAAGCTCTAAGCTTGACTTAACTTGAACCTGTATGAACGACCCTTAGTAAATTCTTTCAATGAAAATGGGTACTATTAAGTTACATTTGAAATTTAATCTCCAATGTCTCAATATGCTCTCCCATAGAAAAAAATAAAAAAATAGGTCTAAATTAATATTTCGGTGAAAGCAATAAAAAAATATTAGAAACGAAATAACTGCTATGGAACTCTAACATAATGTGTGGTCAATACGGGCTCGTTCATTTTTTTTTATTGCAAAGACTCTTATTAGATCTATTTAACTTAATTTGCTGTCATAGCTATTTTGGCAAGCCTAAAACTAAAAAAGCCTAGATTCTCGAACTTTTTAAGTGTTAATAAAGAGACGCTATAGCAAAATTATAACACAAATTTTAATCAATAAGGAGAATTGGTAACCTACCTGCATAAACTTGGCAAAATCAACACAAATATTTAAAATATTCACAATTGTACTCAAAATAGCCGGAATCGTCAGCATACAATCCTTTAGACAGCTATCTAGGAAATCACAGTGACAGGCTAGAATTTCGTCAACGTTATGAACCTTAAAAATAAGAAATACACATGTTGGATCCTAGAACTTCTGCAAATAGTTACAAAAAGGCATTTAACGTGAACACAAACTACTAAGCTATCATACATTATGAACACGTCTTATTTGAGAAATGAGAAAAAAATATGTATTTCCAAAAAATGCTACATATTCTAAGGGACGGTTCCCTTATCGCCATCATGTCATAAGAAGACAACTAAGTTTACAAAAGCGGCATGTCCAACTTGCCGCTATTGCTTTTTGTAGAATATTTTCAATGTCTGTTCCGAGTCACTTTCTGGTCTATTATTGCTCTCAAATATTTAACCTCTATGAGAGCTCTATGTTGTTCCATTTAAAGAACTGCTATGTTGGGATTCCTTGGTGCACCAGTTGCTAATTTGGTTTAAGGTAGTTTACATAAGGCTTCTAATAGTTCCTTCATTCTTGCCTCTAATACTGACAACCAGGTCATCAGCACAACCTTGCGTTGGGAACCCTGAGTCGTTCAGTTAGGTCAGCAGATTCAGTTAGGTCAGCAAATTGTCCACGACCAGGGGCCATAGTAACGGTAATAAAACTCCCCCTTGGGGGCATCCTGTGACTGTGGTGATTATTATAACCATCTACAGCTTGTATGTTCCTAGGAAAAAACTATTCGTTTTTAGGGTCCCTTAGCCAGCCAGGAACCTAGATAGTGGCGTCATGTTCGTCAGTCCGTTCGTCTGCGAATATAAAGAAAATCTTGGCTGAAACAAATGAGCCAGTCCGTCCGTATTTATGTCACAACCTTGTAACTTCTTAATTTTTATATCTTTTTTTTTTGAGTGGGGTATCACTGAACAGGTGTTACGAAACCGTGATCACGCCAATTTAATAATAAAAGTGATAAGTCTAACAAAGGAAATTTTGTTTCTATAAATATTTACAATGTACTATCACAAAATAACAGACTACTCAATCAAGTATTTACAAGTATCAATAATTAAAATAATAGAAAAGAGTGATAAGAGAGCTCTTTCAGAACTAAAAATGATAGTAATAGTAAGAAACGTAACTTTAATTCGAATTACGTAAGACGCTAAAAAAAACTTGATGTAGGGAAGCTTAGATGCAGTAAGGGGAGTTTTGTGTGTTTTCACTGTCCTTAGTCAGGTAATGAAAAACAAAACATTTTTCCAATCTCATATTGTAGAGCTCTAAAACTAGATTATCTCACTTCTGTTACTTTAAATCGTTATGTCAAACTAAACCATTTCTAAGTTTAAAATGCTTTAGTAAATTAGGAGGAGAATAAACTAAAAATTTACCTTATTAATTTTTTGCAAAAACAAACACCAATGCGGCTCTATTACTTCTACCATCATGTGATACTCCAAATTCTGCACACAGTGCAACATCTTTTGACGCAATACAAAAGCTTCTCTGTAGTGTCTAGCATCCTGATAGTGAAATTTTTTTGCCACCTTATTTGATTTCCACACTTGGCAAAGTAACCTCTCAACGTATTTTGAGTAAAAAAGATGTCGGAACAACATTTGGTAACAGGCGAGAGATTTTTTATTTAAAATTAGTGACAAAGGCCAACGTACTTCATAGCTAAATGTAAACGATTCTATAACCGCTAGTTTTTTAGGGTCAAAACGGGACCAGTATTCTGAAAACAACGGTAAGTTTACATACATATGCCAAATGGATAAGAATATATTTATTAATTTATTTATTATATATATATATATATATATATATATATATATATATATATATATATATATATATATATTTATATAATGTCGCACTTGGCATTTTCAATGCTTACTGATCGAAGTTTGGAAAGTGAACTGAGGTTCCTTAGATTGCGCAGGCTTTTTATACTTTTTGTGATCGTTCGTGGTCGTAGGTTGTACCGAAGATTGTTCGGTGGTGACTCTTCCTTCGTGCCGCGTGTGCTTGCCGATGTTGCCGGTTTACTTGTTTTACCGATGTTGATATGGTGTTTTCTGTTCGTTTGATGATGGATTTCCATGTGACTGGCAAATTTAGTGCGTCGTCTCTTTTGTTTAGTTCGCCACTTTTTTCGATTTCTGTTGCTTCGCGAACAAGTCTTGTTCTGAGGTTACTAACATTGGCTATTTCTTTGCATGACTCAAAATCAACTTTATGTCCTGTTTGGATGTGGTGTTGAAATAGTGCCGACGTGGTTTGTTTGTTCTTAGTAGATAGCTTGTGTTCTTCGACTCTGGGTGATATTCTTCTGTCTGTCCTATATATGATTTGTGGCAGGACCCGCAGGATATACTGTAGACCCCTGGATTCTCTAACTTAATTTTGTTCTTGGGGTTTTTAAGTGTCGATCTTATGGTTTGATGAGGTTTGTAAGTGTTTGGATATTGTTTCTTCTTAGAATCCGTCCTATTCTATCTGTGGCCCCTTTTAAGTATGGCAGTGTGGTTTTTGCGGTGTTGTCGGTGGGCTCCTGTGTTTCGCGTGGTTTTTTGTGTTGTTTCATAGCCTTTTTAATCGTGTGTGATTTGTACCCGTTTTGTCGCAAAGCATTTGTAATTTTCTCCATTTCCTGTTGTTTATTTGCGGCGTCGGTTGGGTTGATTGACCTGGATATCAATGTGTTCGTCACAGCTTGTATCTGGGATGGGTGATGGTGGGACTCCGCATTTAGATATCTATCTATGTGGGTTGGCTTTCTGAAGACTGTGTGTTCGAGACGTCCCTGTGCTGTTTTTGTGATGAGTATGTCCATACTATGGATAGAGAATCCAGGGGTCTACAGTATATCCTGCGGGTCCTGCCACAAATCATATATAGGGCAGACAAACAGAAGAATATCACCTAGACTCGAAGAACACAAGCTATCTACTAAGAACAAACAAACCACGTCGGCACTATTTCAACACCACATCCAAACAGGACATAAAGTTGATTTTGAGTCATGCAAAGAAATAGCCAATGTTAGTAACTTCAGAACAAGACTTGTTTGCGAAGCAATAGTAATCGAAAAAAGTGGCGAACTAAACAAAAGAGACGACGCACTAAATTTGCCAGTCACATGGAAATCCATCATCAAACGAACAGAAAACACCACATCAACATCGGTAAAACAAGTACAACCGGCAACGTCGGCAAGCACACGCGGCACGAAGGAAGAGTCACCACCGAACAATCTTCGGTACAACCTACGACCACGAACGATTACGAACGATCACAAAAAGTATAAAAAGTTCGAACAGTAAGCATTGAAAATGCCAAGTGCGACCTTGGCGAAACGTCTGCAAGATCCTTCAACAGGAAACAATGACGAACGGATGAACTCCCAGATAAACAATAAAGCGCATATATATATATATATATATATATATATATATATATATATATATATATATATATATATATTGCACTGGTGTTTTTCCGGTTTTCAATCCGTTCGTCAATAGAAAAATTTCACGACGTTTCGCCAACATCTCAGCTGGCATTTTCAAGTGATGCTCTCTCGACGACTGCTCGACTTTTAAATTTTTCCATTGACGAACGGATTGAAAATCGGAAAAGCACCAGTGCACATTTCACCATCCGTGAATACCTACTTTACAACATATATATATATATATATATATATATATATATATATATATATATATATATACTACATAACAACATATATATATATATATATACTACATAACAAGCTACTAATTCTGTGTTTTGACTAAAACCAAACTCAAAAAAAAAAGTCGCCTACCTTGTTCTAAATTTGTTTGAATACTAAGAATCTTAAACATTTGGTATTGCAGATTAAAAGGCAGCAATTCCGTTTTTAAATCATCCTTATATGGATCATTAACAGCACTGGAGAGCCTTAAAGCTAAATCCATAAGATTTTCAAGTCGACCCTGTATAACATCAGCCATAGTTTTGTTTAATTCTTTTTCGCAAAGCGTTAAAAAGGCAACGATAAAATCTCCTTTATCGAGTAAGAAATAATGTTTAACAGACTTCAGTCTTCCTATCAGATCTTTTTCTTTAATGACTAGATCAAGAAGCGTTTGACTGGCAAACATATATGCCTTTTCGATCGCTTCAATATAGTGTTTTTCTTCTATTTTGTAATCAATTGGGTGAACCTTGGTTTTTACAGGTTTGCCTAAAATAGAATTAAAAAAGGGGAAATTTGAAGTATATATCCACATTATTTTAAATGTTTTACGCAACATATACAGGGTGTCTCTAAAAGACCTGTACAAGATGATGATGAAGACAGCCAGTATCTTTCACTAAATTTGACAAATTTACTAGGCGTTCAGAATTATTCAAACCATTTAAAAATGGCAGGGCCAATAATAAATCTGCCAATGATTCCTACCCATAATTTAATTTTAAATATATGTTAATAATGCACAACCTTAATTGCATGCCGGTTTTCGCCAGCATTAACATGTTCATTATGTAAATTTATCATACCCCTTCTTGTAAAGCAACACTCAACAGTAAATAAAATTTCTCAATGAAAATTTACATCACGCGTTCTCAATTCATGAATTGACAGAAGCCCAATCCCCATTTGAGGTCAAAGGTCTTGTACTATCTGGAGGTGGAATGGATGCAACAGCTGTTCTTTAGAAGTCTTATTTACTATATCTTTAAAAAGTCCAAGTTCCAAACCTAAGTGCCTGGTATCCTAGTCGTGAGATTTCATCCACAATCATTGCAGGAACAAAACCACTGGTTTCTTGAGGACGCCAACAGCGACAAATGTTTGGTGGTTTCATATGGGTCTATTTAGAAATCTTTCTCTGTAACCCCTCACCGACTCCCGGCCATTTCCTTGGCAATACCCATAAACTAATATCATATCAGTCACTTTTGCGTAAGTCTAATGTTCGGCCATAACGGAAAATTTAAGAATTAAAAGATTAGTCAGAATGAATCGTTTGACAATACTCTTTTCTAACTAAAGACAATACTTATTATTGTTAGCTCGTTGTTTTATAAATTTTTATAGTTGTTGGCCTGTTGGCCCTTAAAGACGCTCCAAATTTCTCGGACCAGTCCTAAGCATAAGTGTGAAGGGGAACTCCGACGAGTATGTAATAAAACATATAAATTCGATTATCTCAGAAACGGCTGCTCGAAACGACACCTACTAAATATAACTTTTGGGCTAAAAGATGTTAAGGAATAAGAATTTGTAATTAGAAATAGGTATAAACGAAGTACTGTTGGTGGTGCACTCTGCAATGTGCATCGAAACTGTAATCAGATCTTGATTTCTCATCCCAAAAAACCCCACAGTACCACATTTAGTGCAAATCAAGCTATTATTGAGATCAATATTTACAAAAAAGTTTTAAAAAATTATAACTTTGTATTGTAACTGTATTTCGGAAACTATCAACTTTTGATCTAAGGTAAATTACGATGTATATAGAGATTTTAGAGAACACCCAGCGCAAAATTACCAAAAAAATAAATAAACAGTTTTACTGACATTGGAAAATACCTCATAAATAATTAATATTGAAAATAACTGTGTTTTTATTAATTTAATAGTCCCGTTAACTTATCGAAACATTAGATTTATTATTTATAATTTATTTTATAAATCAAGTTAGGTTTTCTATATGAAATATCTATACAAGACAGCTTAAAATTTCAACAATATTATGTCCTCTTCTTTCTTGAAAATCCTTCTGGAATAAAAGATCTTTTTGTAAAGCTCAGAGCGGTTTTCGTCGTTGTTTATTATTGAGATGTTTTTTCAAGCGCATTCACTATACCCCTATCATTTTAAGATTTAATTTTTGGAATTTTATATTATATTTCTTCATAAACCACTTATTGAAAAGAGGAAAAGATTTTTTAATGTTCCTTCTTAAAAGGATCTTAAATAATGGGCTATAATTTAATTACATGTTTGTCCTTTTTCACTAATATAGTAACATATCAGTAAGATAGCTATAAGTAATAAAAATGTATTTTAAAATGCCTTACCACACTGTCTAATTACATTAAGGTATTTGCCAGCTTTTAAAATGATATCCGACACAGATTCTAAAAACTTTGGTATTCTTTCCCTTCTAATTGAGTATTTTTTGTCCCAATAGTCGGCTGAATAATCTACGGGCATGTCTTCCTTTTGTATAACTTCATTGTCTTCGACGAGAAACTAAAAATTAAGTTTGTCAAGTTTTAACAAATAACGGGTAAAATTGAAATATTTTGTGAACTAAAATTGAATTATCTACCAAACTTTGTTATAACAATTAACCTGAACATATGCTGATAACTTTACTAATGGTAGTTAGTAAAAACTTAACCTTCTAATCCGCTAATATAGTCTATTTTAAAACTGGACTAAGCTAATAATTAATCGTTGTCTTTTTTGCCAAACCAGCAAAAATGGAAAATTTTATTTATTTTTGTGAAATAACTATTCTTTTTACTGTTCCCAAGTGCTTTCTATAAATTTTTATCCTTAATTGTCCTATATGAAAGTTTGTTTGCCGACATATATAATACAAATTACAACAATATCATGAGCGAAAGAAAACTGAACAACTTTGAAGATCTAACTTGCCCGGCAAATACATCCAGGATAAAACTTAATTTTTTTTTAATTGATCTGGCTGTAAAATTTTAGTTGAAAGCAAACATAAGTCCAGAACAGCACCTACCACCTTTTCTGAAAAAAAACCTGGACTGGGGAAAATAAATGAAAGGACATAATTTTATTGACAAATACCACAGATTTTGCGTCTTACCTCATTTATAGGATCAGAAATAATTCCTCTATAAATCCACATACCCAACATTTTCATATAAGGAACACAAGCAGCTTCCATAAGTTTAAGACATAATTGTTGATTTCTTTCATCTCCTATCGAACTTATTACATTATCATGTAAGAGACTTAACACCTTACCCCCTTTAGCATCAGACTAAAAAAGAATACGTGTATATAGGTAATATTAAAAGTACATGAAATTCCTATTTTGAAGAACATACCTCCAATAATAAAGAATAATAAGTAAATAAATGGATATGACTCAAGAATTTGTTAGAACACAAGGTATATTTTCTGTAACCAGTTTTGTTTTAATATAAGCTTCTTATATACAATAATTAATGCCATGTCAGTAATGAAATATATAAATTTCACATGATTTAGAAATTTATGTAGCTGGTCAGGAGATCCATTGCTTTATATATACTTACTTTGCTGATAGAAAATGCAATATCTGCAGCAATTCCTAAACACTGCATGTTTCTTTGTGTGAAAAACCAAAGTTTTTGTAAACTTAGACTACCAGCCCGAAATTCTGTTTCCAGCTGAACTGTAAATAACTAAAAATTAATTTTGTTAATATATTTGTTACACCATACATTATACAGTACTAAAAAAGCTAATGGAGGAAAATCGCGTACTTGTTAGTAACAGGCTATGATAAAAGTAAAGAACATGCCACCGATTTCATCTGTATATTAGCGCATACATTTTGTACAAATTTTCTACATATTTTACACGTAAAAACTTTGTACCCAATCCTGCATAGGTACATATACAGTGATGGTATTAAGTTTGATGTTAATTCATTATTTAAAAAACGCCGAGTTTTTTGAAAAATCGTTCAGGCACGTCAGCTTTTTTTTGAGTAAGAATTTTCTCCAATATATTAAATCATACAACGTGATTCAAAAGCTTTGCTTTTTTAAATAAGGACCCCAATTTTTTGCACACTTTTAGACTGTCTGTAAAATTCTGAACATTTTTTCTATTACACGTCCTATACCTAAATGTAACTGTCTTCGATTTATCGACATTTAAAACTCGAAATGAAATACAATAATTATTTACCAGCATAACTGATTCAATGACCTGTTCCCTTGTCACACACTTTAATTTAATTTTAACTGAAAATTAAACTTATCCCATCAAAATATTTGGTTTCAATAAAACGTGTCCCGCTACATTACGCAGCAGAAGTTTGCGCTTTTCTTAATGATGTTTTCACAAACAGGTAGATTGGCCTACTGAGTGGCCGCCAAGGTCTCCAGACTTAAATTTTCTCGACTTCTTTTTGTGGGGTAAAGTTTTTCAAAGTAAGCCAATTGACATAGAAGACTTAAAGAATCGGATTATTCAAGAAATTCTGTTAATTACTAAGGAAGTAGTCATAAATATTCGGAATAAAATTATAAATCACTTAGGTTACTGTCAATTAACCAATGGGAGGCACTTTCAACATTTAACAAAATGCTAAATTAACTGCTGTTACTACAACCCCAGTTTTAACTGTCAATAATCTGAAACAGTAGCATTTAGGTATAGAACATATAATAGAGCACATGTTTAGAATTTTACAGCGTGTCTAAAGGGGACAAAAAATTAATGGTCACTATTTAACAAATCAAAGTTGATTATAGCACAGCTTCTTTTATATCACCTTGTATGATTTAATACATTGAAAAAAATTCATATCCAAACAACAAAATCGACGTGTCCGAAAGATTTTTTTTAAATGATGAATTTATTCTAGACTTTACATCCTTATTGTATAAGCTCCAAGCAGATATAAAGTAATATTTACAAACATAGCAGTTTGAAACTTACCATATGATCTTTAATTATTGACTGCATGGCTTCAGCTAGAGCATTATTGACTTGACCAAACTCAAATCTCATTTTTTCCTCTGTAAATCTTTGAATCATTGAATAATGACTGGCCAGTGGCAAAATTTGTTTAACTAATTCTTGTAAAGATAAAGGAACATTATCGTTTATTCTGAAAGCAAAAATAGTTTAACTGAGGACCCAATTGACTGTAGAGTAATTTAATAGCCTTGAAAGGTCACAGTGAAAAACAGATTTGATGATTTCAAAACTTACACAAAAATTCTTTCTCGAAAAGATCACTTAAATATCTATAATGTGTATTAAGCCTACCTGTTACAATATTTTAATTAGTTTTACTTTAAGATAATACTTTCTATCAATGTTTTTTAGTTTTGTTTAGATAAATATATTCAATAATAAAAATTACAAATTACGGATATTAAAAAAACAAGACAAAAACGTCCCACTACAACTAAGTTACTGTTTCACACCAACTGTTCAATTTTAAACCATTCTTAAGTTTTTGCCATAAATCACTTCTTGATTCTTATCTTAAATTGCTCTATATATCTTCAGAAAAATGTAAGAATACATTAGAAATAAATCTTTTTTTTTAGTTTGTTTGCTTTGGATAAACACTCAAAATTCCATAGAAGTTATGTATAAGTATTCTCATTTTTACCTGTCTGTTATCCTGTAGGAATAATACTTAAATTAAAATAATATTAATAATAATAAATTAAAGCATTAGTTGATGAATTTCCACAGTGCAATATTTTAAAATAAAGCAACTTGAACCCCAGTTTGCAACAAGCAAAACCTTGATTTAAAAAATGAAGTGAATAAAAAAATCTTGAAAATGGTGGCGTAACCAAAGTTTACAACAAGAAACAACCTTGTGTAAGTATTGGGTATTGGCATTACCAAAACATATGTGAAGTAAAAGTATTTTTTATTATTAAAAGAGTAAAAACACAATTATTGTAAAAGGCAAGATTTTAAACTAATTACTTAAAAAAAAGTCTGACAGTGCAATGAAAATATGTTTTACGCTTAATATTAGGTAAATATAAGGAAAACTGACTGTTGTAATTGAGAAATTATTTTTAGTGATGTATTACTTTTTAGAAAATTGTGTAAACTTGGCAAAAAGCAAGTAGCATTCTTATATTTTTTACCTACAGACTATGGCAACAACATACTAAAATTTTTCAATAAACCATAGAAAATTAAGTTGTGTTTATGTCATATATATTTGGGTTCTAAAAATGTTAATAAATTGTATGTATTTTTTGTTTCTGACCGTTGACAAAAAAGTGTATTTGGAGCATGGTTAGCAAGACTGAGTTGCTAGAATCATCTTTTTCTACAGATTAACACTATGAATATCACTGAAAATACAAATACCTTCAAAATAGATTTTAGTAAGAGCTATTTTATTTACCTAAATGTTCTTGGTCCATAAGGATCTTTTAACTCTTCTGGTTCAATATAACAACCAGGAAGACCAATAAGAACATTCAGAAGGTCCTCTATAAGTATGTTTTCTTGTGAAACTTCTGGCACTGTGGCATTAAATGTTCCAAAACTAGTTGTAGAAAAATCAAATGACATTGTTGGTCTTCTTTGGACCCATGACATTACTGATGGTGTGGATGCAATGGGCACTGTTGAGGATATGTTCAAAATGCTACTAAGATCACCTATTGGACTATGCTTTACCTTTTCTTTAAGTATATTCTTGACCTAAACAATAATGATATAATTTATATTACACTATGTCAATTTTTCATTAAATAATTTTTAAAAATATAAAATACTAATACTTAGAAAATTATTGGATTACAAAAAAAATCAAATTCCTGCTTACCAAGGGTAAATCATCTTTAGTAATTGTTGTTTTAGTACTTGATATTTGCTGCTTTTTACTTTTTGCAAGTAAATCTTTTACTCCTACATCTTGAGAAATACTGTTTAAAAGTTGAACGAACAAGTTTAAGGAATCAACACTAGAAACATTAAAAAAATTGTAACTGCTAACATATGTTATATTGAAAGTGTTGACTAATAGATGTTCTTTATAAACAAATAGTTATTTATGAACAACTTATATGAGAAGGCCTTATCATATTCTCCCATATTCTTCTTTCCATGTTATATATAATTAATCATAATCAAGACAAAATAAGATTTTTAAAATTAATGTGGTTATTGTTAGCAACAGAAAAAATAGTTTAGTAATATTATATACATACTACTTAACAACAGCATACACTTGGTAAAAAACTTTTTTCAAAATTACATAGAGAAAATTGTAAAAACAATACACACATACATACAAATATGTTTTATTTTAAAATCCTCTAAAATTATTAGTGTAAAAGTACATCTGTATTAGAAATAATCATAGTAATGATATTTTAATTAAAAATATGTTATCACAATCAACCAAAAAAATTAATATTACGAGTACCTACTTTTCGATAAACAACCGACCTTACAGGGGATGAAATATTTAAGAAGTTTTCAAAGATTTTTTTCTACAAATTTTAAGCTCTATATCACTTAAAATATTTAAATGACATTTGATATAATGGACTTTTAAAATTCACAAAAGAATTATTTAAATGTAACCCTATTTTTTTTACAATAACCACATTGCTTTAAAAATAAAATCTACATCTACATTTTAAACAACATTAATTTTTAGCAATGAAAAAAATTGTTAATAATGGGGGTATTGTGGTGGAAAGTGTGATATAACATATACTGCCCTCGATTCATTGGCCGAAGCAACTTAGAGCTGTTCAGGTGCAAGAAACGCTCTCCTTATTCACATAGTGCATTATGCCTCGGAGCTTGTCAGATCTGCTTTCCCCCTTCCACTCAAGCACAACTAAAAATATTTGGTGTATGGCCGAAAATGCCATAACACCAGACAAAATTCGAAACTAATAAATAATAAAATAATATTTTTACCTTTTTGTCTTCAATATGTTTTGCTATGCATATATATTGAAAACATCAATTCTGAAAAAAATATTTTTGGAGGTTATTTACCATTCAAATTAGCACTTTAACCCCTTTATTCAGATTTGCTCAGAGCTACTCAGGGTTTGATGCACCTGAGTTTGAAACTCTTAAAATCGAGGGCAGTAATAGTCAATAATATGATCTTAGCTCAACTTGCTTTTTTTGTTTTAAATCATTGTATTTGGCAAAAAATGGTTCTGGACTTGATAATTTTTCCACGAGATTTTGGATTTGACTTCTCTCTATCACTTGTACCCCTGAACACCCAGTGCTCACATTTTGATTGATATTTTTCTGTAAATAATCCACTACTTCTTCAGGTTGTATTCTACCCCTAAAATATAGATTATAGTATGTTTCTTCTTAACGGATCCAAAAGTTATACCCTAAATGATGTAAAATTTTATCCACGATACTTTGTAACTGAAATTCACTCATTTTCTTGTTTATTCGTATATTTGTAAACAATTTTCAAATCTTTAAAAAGCTGTCACATAGATAACCTAAAAACACAAAGCACAATTTTTTTTAATAATCGGTCGTTTCTACGTGGGCTAAACAGATCCCTCTCCATGAGGGCGTGTCCAGAAAACAGAAATAACAGGGCTTGTATTCTTGATGGAAATATATGTTTCATTTTGATGGCAAAAAAAAGAAAAATTGTACCTGTTGGCAGTACAAATTTCCTGTTTTCGTTTTCGTGCATTCCCTGGGTTTGTAATTCAAGGAACTGGAGAATCTGGACATGTTCACTTCTTCGATCCTTTTATTCATTTGACTATTGTATTTTAGTCAGACATCAAATCGACAAATCACGGAATAGTGAATTTCGACTCGATTCTTTACAACGTTACTAATTACCAGCAGATAGTGAAAATGCATATAATGAGGTACAGAGTGAAATTCCCAGAAAATTGTTCTTTACTAGTCGTCAAGAAATGCACTCAGAGGTTGTAAAAAATTCTCTATTAAAAAATTTTAATATCCAATATTTCAGTTTTTTGTCTTTAATATCAAATTTATTATTAACTCTACCTATAGTATTTTTATCTATGTTATTAACTTTGCTCATACGCTCTGTTTTACGTCGATGCGTCACAAATTCATATCTTATTTTATCATTTTAACGTATAAAAATTCATGGAATGTATTTAAAATTTAGCTTTCTAAACATTCAATTTTTGACACCAATTTTTTATTTGATTTTATACATACATACGTAATCTAAGCCTCATATATGTAAGTATCGATAAATATTTTAATTATCTATTGACCTATAAATTGTTGCCACTCTATTATATCCACGAATTTCGAAAAATAAAATTCTCTCTTGCCAGACTTCTAGCTTGTTGCCATGTTTTCCCTTTACTGGTTAGTATTTCAGGACTACTATTATTTCAGGTTCTCCTTAGTCTTTCTCTATGATTTTTCCCGCCTTTAATTGCTGCCCACACCATTTTGACTTGTCGTTTATCGTCCATTTTGATCAGGTGTCCAGCAATATCATTTCGTTCTATCTATTATTTTTTTCCACGAGTTTCTTTCGAATGCAGTTGATTTCACATTGGGTAACAACACTAGACAAAGCATTTATTAGACCCACAAAGTGCAATTGGAAACAATGGCAAATATACCACGTCTGTAATCAGGGTAAGCGCACCGCAAAATGTCCAGTCAGAACCTTACTTCGAAAAAGTATGGAGTACTTACCTAACTTTCTTGTCCTGGGGTTAGTTACAAATGGTGTATGCGCCATGGAGGGTATTACAAACCTGTTCTGTTTCTTTTCGAATTCTTCTATGTTCCGGTTTATTAAACCCCCAAATCTTAAAAATGGTGTTGAACCGGTGAGAAATCGGTCGTGAGTATGCCGATATCAACGGGTTTGAAAAATCTAACTAATGCCCAATGTACACAAACGTGCTTGTGTTTAGGTGTTTCTTGTTCTTAATACTGAAGCCGCATGTGGAATTCAAAAAGGCGTGATAGTGAGTTCATGACAAGGCAGAACCATAACGGGTTTAATGAATCTCCTTGAAATATTCCTCTTCGTATTGGAATTGTGGCTGTCTCGATGTTGCTGCTGGAAGATATTTACATTTGGATGCTAGTTCTTCAAGTTGGCATGCGGTGTTCTAAAAAGGATACAGTATGTACCATCGACTCTATATATTCTCAGTATAGCTGTCAGCCGGTCGTGTGGTACTGAGTCGAAAGCTTTTTGATAGTCCGCATAGGCGGCGACAAGATTGCTTTGTTTGATACAGACTTGATTGTAGATAACCGAATCAATAATAAGTGGCTCCTGGCAACCCACTGCGCCTCTAACACATCCTTTTCGCTAAATTGCACTGATGGCGTTTTGCTAGCAGGGTGCAAGAATCCGTTGTATCAAGCAAAATGTTGATATTATTATTATGCCCAACCATACCTTTGGAAGTGACAAAGGCCAATCACTAGTCCTTCAGGTTCAACCCACCTATGTCCTACAGTGTAAAAGCTAAAGCTAACTGTTCCGATAAGGACCTGGAGTTTGACTCAAGTCGAACCCCATTCGTAAAATAATTCTGCCGATTGATTACCTTTCTAAGGGAACGGCAATAAATTGTCAATATTACCCCAAACGCGTCAGTAAAACATGCATAGACAGGCGCGCCAAGCCATCGTCCAGCGGAGGAAGGGTAAAATCAGCAAGGGCGTGTTGTTTGTGCAAGATCAAGAGCCCGTTTACACCTCCCAGGTTCCGAGAAGTGCCTTGAAAGCAATAGGCTTTAAATAATTCAGCCTATAGTCAAATCCTGATCCCTTAGCGATTACTCCAGTAATTTGAAAAGAAGCAAAGGCGGCAAAAATTAATGCAACAAGGCGGCCAATGAAAAATAATACTTTTTAGTGGTTTAAAAGCAGTTTATAAAAAAATCTGTTGAGTTGGAAAGCTATTAGATAGAAAAATATACATATTTGGTTTTCGTATTTCTTATGTCAGTACAAGAACGTTTCAGCCGCCCCTCGCAAATATTATTCGATACTTGCAAGACTACTAATAATGCTATTCTGTAACTTTAATGACTGTCAGTAAAGATGGGCAAAAAGCACACTTTGGTAATTCAGACTGTTTGGAACACCAATTTTAAAGATACGATTACAGGATTCGGTTCAATTGTCTAATTCCTCTCAAGAATTCTAAAGAAATTCAAAGACTTTCCGATTTTAATGTATAATTTGAAGAAATACTGCACTGTAAATTACACCTCCAATATTTGTTTTAATATAAAGTTCAATTACATACCCAACCATAATATTTGTGTCTCTCTCATTAACAATTTGTAGGACGTGTCGTTTATTATGGTAGCCACAATATCCTGAACACATTCTAAAGAACCATAATCTGAACTAAAACGATCCTAAACTCTTGTCTTGCTGAGCCATTGCCTTCGTCGTTACTTTTACTGTTCCTCCGACTATTAATTTAACGAACTTCAGTGATCTATCGTACTATATCGAACCTCATCTTCGAAAGTGACAAAGACCCGTTGAAAGCATAACGAACACGGTCCGGTTCAACACATCACTGATCATTGTTGGTTCGATATAAGTTGTGTGTGTGATCGGTTCGAGTCCGGCATTGTAAGTTTATTGAACCAGATCCTTCGGACTGAAAATGATCTGGATAAAAAGAACGTGTCTTTTAATTCCGACCCACATCCAACTTTCAGTAAAGGTACTTTATTTTAATGACCTAGTCACTATGATAACTGATAATGAAGCCTTGAACCGAAATTGACGTCTCATTGGAATATTAAATTAAATCCATTAAAGTGTTGTTTATTTTAACCCTAAAAAGATAATCTACGTCTGCAAGGCGTACGAATCGGGGAAATATTGACATCTCTTTTTAACTGTAATACGGAGCACGCTGACTATCTCAGCGAACTCAGTCGTCAGGTAGAGCTACAGTAGTACGGCTGTATCGCAGAATTAAGTGGCACTAGTTCTTAGATACAGCTATGGTTAACGTCTGCGAAATGTATGGGATTGTGATTCCAGTTTGTCTAATATATAAGAAAATTATTCTAATTTGCAATAAAACGTTCGACTAGCATTTATGAATATAAAAAAACTGACAAAAAAAATATAATTAGACTATTAGTCAAACAAATTTTTTCTATAGAAGAAGCTGTATTTTTTATTGAATTGGAAGAGATCCTTAAAATTTATGTGTAACTTTCAAATATATAAATGTTTTAAATAAATTACAATTTTATTTGTTTTAATAATACAATATTTGGTAAAAACCTAAAAACTAGTAAAAAGTCCGTAAAAATGTGTTATATACACTGATAATGTAGTATAGGTCCCTAGGACTAATGGGCATTATCTTTATATATATATATATATATATATATATATATATATATATATATATATATATACATATATATATAGCCAAAGAGTATACTACAAGAAACGATTTGTCTATTTGAATAATTTTATCATCCCTTTTTTTGTCCATTGACATTGATAGACATTTTTTACCCATGATATACTTCATATTTGACGCTAGTAGGTAGTATCGCTAAATAAAACCATCTAGAATGCGCAGATTTTTTCTTATTAATTTTTATAAAACTCTATATCATCCAATGATTTATATATTCCCAATTTGTTTATGTATCTAAAGTTAAAAAAGAGTAAAATTCATAAATAAATCATACTTCACATGTTTCTAAAAAAACTAAACTTTGTGATTAAACAATTTGTTATCAAAAAAACAGGTTGAGTTGAGAAGAATTATTACATTTTTATTTATATTTAACTTTATTAAAAGAATGGAAATAAATTTATTTTACTTTTTAAATATAAACTTTACATAAGAAAATTTTTTAATCAACAGCTTTTATCGTAATAAATCTAGACAAAATACATACTACAACGATTGTAGAGAAAACAAAGCAAGCTACGAATATATAAAAAGTATCTTCATCAAATATATCTGTAAATGCAGGTATTTGATTATAGACTGTATGAACAAACTTTGCACCGTAGTGCTCTGATTTAGATTCCATTTCTACCTTCTTTTGTTCAGTTTTTTAACAGATGCCTTAGCTGATTTTGTAAGGGGAACTGTAGTTACTTCCTCCACTTTCACTTTGGAGCTTATGTGTTTATTTATTTGTTGCAAAATCTCTAATGTCGTGAGATTATTTGCTAAGAACTTTATACTCCTAAAACAGGATTTAATGTATTAGTCTTCAATATATAGACAGTCAGAAAAGACACTACAGTACAATTTGTTTTCAATATTTACTTTTTTTTACTGTTTTATTTGAACTCCGGCGTCAAATTTTTTTAGAATAAGGTATCGGCAATCTTTTATAATTGCTTATCAGAATGTAAATGGTTTAAATAGTAAGGTAGCAGAATTTTATAACAACGTATGTATGACTGAAAGTGAGTATGACGTCATTGCACTGACTGAAACGTGGATATCAAATAGTGTGTATAACAATGAATTGTTTCCTGAACATTTTTCAGTCTTCAGATGTCGGAATAGAAATGAAAATATGCGTGGTGGGGGTGTATTTTTAGCCATAAAGAGTAAATATAGGTCTTCTTTAATTAATTTAGATTTTAGAACTGCACAAATAGATTTGTTAGCTGTCAAAGTACAATATAGCAAAGCTAGTATAGTACATATATTAATTGTGTATATTTCTCCTAGTTGTACTTTTGTAGAAAGAGAAGAACTTTATTTTTATATAGAAAGTTTCGAATTTATGTACCAAAATAAATTTATAATTTTAGGAGATTTTAATATCACGAATTTAAGTGAGTATTATATAAGTAATTTCAAGGACCAGCATATTGAAACATTATTAAATTTTCAAGTGTTTTTGAGTGTACACAAAGTAATAGAGTTCTGAATGATAACAGCCATATATTGGACTTGGTTTTGACTAAATTTAACTGTGCTGTATTTGAGAATGGTTTGTTAGCAGTGAGACTCATCATCCACCATTAACTTTGGAAATTTTCTTAAAACATCCAAATCAAATAAGAGCCGTCAAAAAATTTTAATTAAAAAAAACTGATTTTCATGCTATGTATCAGCTATTTCAGAACAGTAGTTGGAATGAACTTGAATCTTTTAATGAAGTTGATTTATTATTTATTATTATACTCTTCCCGTGTAGTTAGCTTTCGAAAGTGAACAAAGCCAGTCGGACTCCATAGGAACCGTAAATTTATACAGTCGTGTGCGACTTACCAATAATTTGTCCCATTTTTCTAAAAGATCCTTTCTCTTTTCATAAATCTACTATAATTTTCAACCATCGAAATGCTGATATGAGTTAACAAATATTTATTTGTTTTGTACGAGGTATATATTATATAACAGGAGGCTAAGTTAATAAAATACGGTTTTGTTTATATTGCCAGGAAGCGTTATTTTATAATGTATAGAAACTTTTTTGATGCGATTTTTTTATCCTCAATGTTTTATTTCTGATGTTCAAATACTGTGTTTCAAATGTATTTTTTTTTAATTTTTTAATTATTTCTTAGTAAATTTTTGATACTTATACAAATAATATTTATAGTCTAGTTCAAATAAAAAAACAAAATAAAGTAAATACTGAAAACAACTTGTGGTGTATGGAGGCTTTTCTCACCAAGTGAATACCATAAGTTACCGGATGACATCAGAATTTATGATTCTTATAAAATTTTTTAAGATATATATAATTATTCAAAATACCAAAAACACCAAATTTTTCCTTGACTTTTAACACACGAATCGAAATTTGTTTTGGCGGTCGTACAGAGTTGTCCAAAAAAAAAAAAAAATTTTCACTTTCACACATGTAAGTCGTGTTTTCCGATCTCCACCTACAAATTTCTCCACTTCTAGTAAAATACACAAACACAACACTGCACTAAAACATTTTTTTTAACAAAATTAGCATTAAAAACTGCGGAAAAATGTATCTTCAATATAAACTAAGAAAAACGGTCAACTTGTCAATTACTCTTATTTTCACATTTCGCTTCCATTTTGAAAGCCTAGAAAAAGAAATATCTTTTGCGAAATGACTTTAAATTTCATTTGAATGGAAAACTTTATAATTAATTGTATTCATTTCAATAATATAACACATACTGTGACAATATTATCAGATATAGACATAATATTTCTTAATTTTTGTTAAAGTTTTAGGGTGGTGTCACAAAAAAAGTTGAAATTGGTGGAAACATTTTGAAACTTGGTTAGCATTTTCTTGGTTCTAACATTTATTTAGGAATATTCTAATTCCAAGGACTTGTACTATGCATTTTTAAGTATAAATTCAAGTCTCGGTAAACCGTAATAAATATGAGCTAGGTTAGTTCAGGTTTACACAGTATGTATGTATATATAAATGGCATGTAGAAGATAAAACAGTAGTAGCAGGCGTTGTCAGCTTTTTCTGCAATTTCTTTGCACATCTGTGTTTAAGTTAATTGAGCATGTTCTTGTAAAACTTCATTGTAAGTAATACGTTTTTATTGGAGAGCCTATTGAAACATCTGGAGATTTTATCTTAAACAGTTCTTTTTTATATCTCATAAATTGGTGAATGTAACTTAATCGTAATAATTTTCATTTCCAAATTTTTTAGATGAAACTAATGAAATTATAAGGCTGCGACGTAGAGATGAACGGACGGACCGTAAAAACCAGTTTTCTTAATTTGTGTCGTGCATCCTACAAGCCATTTATACATATATAGATACATAAGGTATAAACCTGAACTAACCTGACATGGTACACGTCTCTATATTCGGAAATCTTAACTTACGCCGACCAAATTTCAAAACGCTTTCACTAATTTCAACCTGATTGTAGCACTCTATGACGTCACTGATATTTTATTTCTGTTAATCTCTTTCATATGTTAATTTAATATTCAATTTTAAGAGAAAAACAGTACAGTGAATTAAATTGCTATTAGAAGAATTGAAATTTTATGGTTGTTGAACATGTTCAAAGTTCATAAGTTTTTCTTTGTTTTAATAAAATGTTATGGACATTTTTTCCGAAATGTGCTGTATTTCAAAACGTGCAAATGTGTTTTAGTGAAAGTGCTAAAATTTAAAGGATTGGGTAAGTCAGAAAATACGGGATGAAGTGAAATTTTTTTTTTTTGGAAAACAATGTGCGACCGCCAAAAAAAAATTCAGATTGGTGTTCTTTGACCACATAATAGGGGATATGAAAAAAATCGGGAAAAAATTCGGTGTTGGGAATATTTTTTATATAATTACCAAAAATGTATCCTTTAAAAATTATACATTTCTAAACCAATAAAAAATTTATGAGAGCCATGTATTTTTGTGTTGGCTAATATTAAACGGGTAATTATTTCGATTAAGCGAAATTCCGTGAAACGACGGTTGTTTGAAAAAATTTCGGTACATACTCCCTATCTCGAGGACGTAGAACAAGATTCTGGACTTGGTTTTCATCAATTTTTCATTAGTTTTCGGAAAAACACAAAAAAGACCAGGTGTCACTAGGTCGCTTTTATTTCTGGAAAAAACACTGAACTTTTGTATTTATTTTCGATAGTATTAGTTAAAATACAATGTATTTAATATACTTCAACTATTTTTCTACAAAATTTTACCAAACAAATTAAGAAAAACTTGGATTTTCAATGAAAAAGCAAAAATAAGTTTCGTAAGCCTTTCTTACTGAAAATGTCAGATATAAAATATTTTCATGGTATCAAATCAAATCAAAAAATTCTTTACTGTATATTTCTGGAAATGGAGGGCTTCTTGTTAGCTATTCAAGACCAGGTTATTCCGACGAAGAACTATCGGAAGTTCATCATCAGAGATTCCTCAATAGAAAATGAGGATGGATGGAGGATGCTAAGCGTTTGCCGCAACCCAGAATAAGGAAAGACACGACTCAGCCGCTAAGTTACTCCACCAAGAGTTAGTATATAAGTTAAAATTATTGCAAGTAGGAAAAATGCCTTACTACAAATACAATCTGGAACCTATTCTTGAAAACAACCAGTTGAAGTTATATTGGGACCGAACGGTTCTAACAGATCAAACAGTTGCTCATAATAGGCCAGACATTATACTAACAGATAAAATTTCTAGGCGAATTACACTGATTGACCTTGCTATACCTAATAACAACAACCTAAGACCAAAATACAATGAAAAGCTTGCCAAATACAGATCTTTAGGTGCAAATCCGCAGACAGTGGGCAACGAACAGTGTCCACACGATTCCCATAATACTGTAGGAAGTACAGAACATGGACATACAACATGCTTTTGGTGTCTTTGTATATCTGGTGCGAGTCAAATATCCCTGGAGGGATAGCAAAGCCCTTTGGCTTGTAAATCTGATAATAATAATAAATATTTAATAAATAAATATTTCAAGGCGATTCACTAAACCCAATGTGGTTCTGCTTTGCAATGAACCCACTGTCACGCCGTTTGAACTCCACCAGATAAGGCTTTGGTTTTAGAAATAACAATGAAGAGGTAGTAAGATTGAATCATCTTCTATACATGGATGATCTTAAATTGATGACTGCTACCAAAAACCAGCTGGATCAAATGCTTAAAATTGTGGAGGAGTTCTCCGGGAATATCGGAATGCAGTTTGGACTTGACAAATGCCGTATTTTGAACTTGCATTTGAGATGCAGAACGGTGAAACTATAGCTGCAATGGGAGCAGAACAAACGTACAAATACCTAGGTATGAAACGGGCTAAACGAATAGACCATCGCACTATGAAGGCAGAATGGAGAACCGAATTTGTCAGGAGGATAAGACGGGTGTTACGAACTAGTCTAAATAATAGAATTTGTTTAAGGCGCTTAACACGTACGCATGCTCTGCACTTAGTTACTCTTTTGGAATTTTAAAATGGAGCAGGACGGACATCGAAAACCTGCAAAGGAAAATAAGGACACTCTTAACAAAAGCACACGAACACCACCCTCGGAGTGCTATTGAATGTACAATGCTGCCCAGGAAGAAGAGGATTGGTCGACATTTGTAAGCAACTCGATCAACAAATAATAAACTTACGTTTATATTTCAACAGGTTAGCGGACTCTTCCATGCTACATCGAGCAATATGCGAAGCAGACGATTCAACACCGCTACAGCTGAGGGAACAGGATATTGCAATATTCTTTAATGCCAACAAAATCACCAAGGAGTGATAAAGCAACGTAAGGGGACAAATTGATACTAAAGAGCTCAAATGCCCTCATTTAAAAAGCTGAAAAAAAAATTAAAGTCAACTTTGGAGACAAAAGTTGACTATAATATATAAACTGATGAAAACAGGACAAGAACATGTAAAGATTCAATCTTGGATAGCAGCAATAATTAAAATATAAATATAAAAAAAGCGTTTTTTCCTTTTTCTTGCTCTCTTTTTCCTAAAATTTATTTGAATAAAAATATAAAATTTGTAAGTTTAGGTCAACAAGTTTAATTTTTATGTGAAAACAAGTGTAAAGATAATCTTAACTAACTGAAATTTTTGGTGAGTTCAGGTTAATTCAGATATAGTTGGGTTTCAGTTAGTTTAGAAAACTGAAAGTAGCCGAAACCAAGCTAAACTGATCTAGATATATTAATTAAAGGATGTTATTGTCTAGCAGAGATCATGTGTAGGCTGGACAACCTCTGTCAGGGAAGGATATTGGTAAAAGCCTCAGGTACTTGGGTAACGAGTGGTCTAGTTTCCACTCAGTACGTTTATATCGACAGTTCCGAGCGCGCTTGAAGTCAAGCGCCTTCTACAAGCGGCTTAGAAATAACAAATTAAATGGGCGAGATTATACTTGAAGCTGGCTTAGATTTGTTAAGTCAAGCCTGAAACGATCTAGGGTTGACTTGACCCAAGCGCACTTCGAGTGTGAAATAAACACCTCAAGTGCGCTTGAAACCAGCTGCTGACTTCTGAACAATAACGTCATGAATCAAATAGTCGTTAGTATATTATTTCGAATTATTTTTAATTTTTAAGAACATCTAAATTAAAGGTTAAATGCAGAATAAAACATTCTACCCCTTACAATAGTCAACAGTTGGTTTTTAAATAAAAAAAATATCATAACAAGGCGTTATTTTGAGGTTAAGTACAGACATGACATCAAGATTTTGCGAAAAATTACTTGAAACCAAGGTCATGTCATGTTTAAGTTTGTGAAATAAACGCCAAATTCAAAATAAGATATGAGACGACTTTGGTTTGAAGCTGGCTCGAAAAACGTCAATTTAAACGAACTCACTGTAAAAACTAATATGGCTAGCAAGATTATAAGGCCAAAATGTATAACAATGAATTAGGATTATAAATTCAATGGAAGAAGGGTATTGTTTTACCCTAGAACTATAGAAAAAATAAGCGGCATAAAGAACTATCCAATAAAAGCAAATTATTAATGTTCTTCCTCACTCTCATTAAATGAGGGGAGATAAGTCTCTCCCACATATTTAAACATGATTCTTGTGGTCAAAATATTTTTTCTGTAACAATTGTTCGCTAAGCAATCGCAGAAGTGTTCTTCACGTTGACCAAATTGCAGAATATTTTCAGTGTGGGCTGTACTATTCATTATGAAATTTTGTGAATGATTCACGATCAGGTGTTGGGACCCTCACCTGGAGTCTTAGGCTTTCCAACAATCCGACAAAATCAGAGTTCCCAAAAGTATCCAATTTTTAATGACGTCAACACCGCAAATTATTTCCCTGCCAAAATTGGTTTCGTTACTGGCAGTTGTCACAGGTGATTTTGTTCATTTTTCTTGATTTTTCTGATTGAAAAATTGCAAATTTATGAAATTTTATATAATATAGAATCATCTACATATGTGAAATTTGAAAATGTAACAAGATTTTAATAAGTGGAAAATTAACCCTAAAGTGACAAGTGGTTCTGTATTTTCCGGAAAACTGAAGAAAAATTGAGAAAAACTATGACCCCAAAATTTTTTCGGAAAACGTTTCATTTAGTCAAAATAATTACCATTAAATGAAATTTGCGGAAACCTTATAGAAACAGATAATTTTTTTAACTTCTATACAAATAGAGGAACATATTTTTTAGTCAACAAAACAAATAGTTTCATACTAACCCTGAATCCACTAAGTCGATCTTTATTTGTGGTTCACTTCTATCACAGACTATATTAGCTTTTATACTGCAGTTTAAATTAGTTTCTTGAACTTTAGGCGTGGATATATGGAACAAAAAATCTCTGAAATAAAACAAAAGAATTAGAATTATAAAATATTTCTATAGACTTGCGCTAGGTCTATTTTTGGAAATCAATAATTTTTTAAGGTTTGAGGTTATTTTTACCTGGCTGTGACGGCTTTTGGGTGAAAAGGGTCAAATTGTACTTGTATTTTTTTTACTGGTTTCAAATTTATCAATTTTATTTGTTTTGTTATGGCACTTATTAAACCTGCCGATCTTTTAAAAGTTCCACTATAATAAATAGACATTGTCCTAGTTCAAAAAATATCTATCCCAATCATAGACGTAGAAGAAATAAATAAAATTACATTTTATTTAATCTAGACTGCGGACCCTTATGGAGAAAGTTGGCTCACGCTTAAAAAGAGATGGGGCGCTTTCGCGCAACGGACCTTTCTTTCTATAGGCGGAGCTAAGAGGCTGCGTAGACGTGATTCCCCTCTAAGAGGGGATAGAACATTTCCGCAAAAACGATTTGACAGTTGCCAGCTGTATTTTTTTGGTTGTCAGTGATCGGGTAATGAGAAACGTATTAACTTTAAATGTTAGTTCTTTGCGTTAATTTTCTGTAATAAAACTTGTTACTTAATGTAAAAATACTACAGGAAAAAGACAAATCAAGCATTGGACCTCAATGCAAATCGAGGAAAGGCCAAGGAATTAAATTTTTTTCAAGTTGCCGTTACATGATACTTCAGGTAAGTCCACACGTTATTTCATATTTGCAAGAACAGGTTTTCCTAATATTATCTTGAAAAACATGTACATACGAATATTTTATAAACTATTTTAAAACCCGCCTATCAATAATTTGTATTTGTTTTGGTCTAATCAAGGCTTGTAATTTAAAAGCCTTTTTTTCTTGTATAATAAAGTTAACTACTTATATAGTTATGTTTAAAAGCATTTTTCATGTACGTTTTTTATAATTAGCATTTATTTTTAACAAAATGTGTGGCTAAAATTAGACTCTTTTTTTTAGGTGCAAAATTTGGTTTGCTCCAGACAAGGTTTACTTGAAAAAGACTAGAGGTTTTTCAAATTTAGTATGTGATTTTGAGAATAAAAACAAAGTCATGAGTAATATTCCTACAATATGGTTTGCCAATGCTGTACCTATCATATTCCCAGTTTGTACAATTACCTCTTTTGTCTCAACTGATGGGTTATTTGAGGGAACACCTACCAGATTTTTGACATATACTGGTGAGTATGTATATAGGTCTTCTATTCATTAAATTTTTATTGCCATGATATTACTATTTTTCTTTTTGCGCAGGTTCTTTTTGTATGTAAAAAAAAAATTCTTGAAAAAAATTACAGTAATTATTTGATATAGTGGAAACACTGAATTTTTCTCTGATCTTTTGCATACCCACATTGGGGTCATAGAACATGAATCTGAAGTTTTTTTTGGCAGTTGCACATAGTTTATCCAAAAAAATATTTTCCCTTTTTTGAACTATTCTTTAAATTTTTCCCCTCTCATTAAAACACATTTACACATTCTAAACTATAACACAGTTTATATAAAACTACATAATATTCTATTAACATATAGTTGAAAATACTAAAAATTGAGCAGAATAAAAAAAGCAAACAAGTGTAGGCCATATCGCCAGACAAATGCAATGTTGACGTGTAGTTCATCCTTGTTGCATGTTTTTTGACAATAAATCCTATGATCGAGAATGTAATAAAAAGATGCATCAGATTGATAGGAAGAGAGACGAACGCACCCTAATAACCAGTTTAGATTTTGGTTTTTATTTTGTCTTGCTTTTTATAAGCCATTTTTATGTACATAAATACTGTAGAAATCTGAACTAACCTGGCTCATACTTATTGTTTGAGGGAGGATAGATTTGTTCTATGTATAAAAGAAATATATAGTACATCTCTTAATTTGTGGAAAATTTGACTTACGCCAAACAATTTCAGAACAGTTTCTCTAATTTCGACTTTATGTACTCTCTTTTTAATAGTCAACTGATTCTTTACTTAATATTCAGTTTCGTGATTAAAAGAATAAATGGAGCGAGTTGCTGTTCAGACAAGTGCAATTTGATGGTCGTTGAAAATCACAAAGTACCAATTTTACTGCAAAATTCAAAGTCCTTCACGTTTCGTTTCAGCTTGATTTTTAGTGTTTTCTGCTATATTCATTTAACCAAATTTCATATTTATTCTTATCCAAAATGTTCAATTGTGTTTTAGTGCGAGTGTGATTATTCCAAGAAAAAGTTAAGAAAATACAATATGAAATTGAAAGTATTTTTTGGGAAAATTATATGCGACCGCCAAAAGAAAACTTCAGATTCATATTTTACGATCCCAAATAGCGGATATGCAAGAAATTAGCGAAAAATTGGGTGTTTCTACTAGTTCGTGTAATTACCCAAATTACTAACACTAAAAAGACACAGACACAAAAGTTTAAATATTTATTTGTTACTAATAATAATAATAACAATCTTTATTTCTGATCTTGTTACATTTCTCCCATGAAATAAAAACAAAGTAAAAAAAACAGCGTCACTATACTGTTAATAAATCTACACAGATGATAATTTTTTTTTAAAATAAACTACTTCTAATTATTTGTTTTATCCATACATAAACTCATAAATTTGACTATTATTTCATAGTAAAAAAAATACATTCAATATGCTCCCTAAGAGTATCTAAAAAAATGTTAAAAATATTTCTGCTATTATGAAAATATATTTTTTATCCAAATATAAAATTTATTCACCATATATCTTATTACAGTTAAGGAAAGTCCATATTGGAAACGTTCTGTTGATTCTGATCCACTATCAAGTATAAGGGAACTTTTTCTTTTATTATTAGATGATAAAGAAAATACAGGCGAGTAAATAATTGTAATAATAATGCTGGCAAAAAATTATTGCTGAAATATGTTAAGAAATAATTTTCCTGTCAAATTAAAATATAATTTCAGTTGAATTTGTACATACAAAAAATGCCTGTTATATTTCACTCAGCACAAATATTAGACTTGTTCATACATAAATCATAATTAACAATAATAGTTAGTCGACAGATTGCCAACTGGTGTTAGACAATTTAATTGACAAGGACTGGTTTCTGATTGTTTTGTGATTGGAGAGAATATTTAAATTGATTTTTTTAAATAAATATGTTTATTTTAAAAAGTAATATGTTGCATATTTTAGGTGGAGCTCATACTGATGAAGTGTAAAAGCAAATAGGTTGGATTTTATTGCACAAATACCCCTTTATAATGAAGACTGACTTTCACCCAAAACCTCAAATGAAGTGTTAAAAAAAGATCCACAACAATTATAGGTGACATCATATGACTAAAAAAATGTTTCGCCCTGGCATTAACAACAATGCTGCATTTAAAGTATAACATCATAAATTGCTTCAGTGTATGAATTGGACAGATATTGTATGTTATGTATACATGAGATGGCCATCAAAGCAAACTAATATTATAATTATTATTATTTATTATTACAACAAAAAAAAAATTAAATTACATTATACATTTATAATATAAGCAGAGATGAAATTATTGCTCTATATGATTTTGGCAATGAGAAAAAAAAATTGGACCTAAAACGCATTTGATATAATGGCTAGGGAGATAGACCACTGTCAACTTTTTTTTTTGTAAATACACCCCTAAAAGGTAATGAAATCATTTTGATCTTAGCAGAATGTGTAAAAAAATTATATATTATAGGTCTAAATATACACGCCCTGTCAGCAGACATGGAATTTTTTCCAGTTATCTTGAAATACATCCTAAAAATTATGAATTTGAAATTGCTGGTATTAAATAGGTCTATCCATTTGATCCAGTACATTTACAAAAAGCCACAAATAATATGGTTATTCATATATGTTAACTTATAAAATAACGCACATAAGTTGTAGGTCTTATTTTTTTTTGTTTCACACGAACTTTAAAAATAGTTTAGGTCTTAGGGTATCTTATATACATAAATTCACAGAACTTTGTTACCTTCATATATATATATATATATATATATATATATATATATATATATATATATATATATATAATATATATATACATACATATACATAAATTTTTAAAGTTAAGAAATGGTTGTGTATTGTATTTCATTATAAATTTTCTGTAATATACTGTTTCTTTTGAGTTCATACTGTTATTTCATTAGTATATTAGTTCCAGTACTTGAACAGTACTGCAAAAAAAGGACAGACATAATAGAACTGAAAGTTAAAAACATTTATAATACTGTAGAAAGTAGTATTAATTTTTTAATCTACAAATTCTATATCCTTAAAGAAATTTTGTTTAAGATTTCTTATCATATAAGGGTCTTGATTCACTATGGAATTTTGGTCTGGAGTGGGCTGTACAGTAATGTTCTGAATAGACTGAATATAACATTTTAAAACAATATAAAAGAATAATACATTCTATTCAGTGAACTGTTATTTTCTGGTGATATTTGCAAAATAAGAACTTTATAGGTAATAATTGTAGCATTTATTCAATAAAACTCTTGCTAGAGTGAAAAATGACATACAGATCACAATAAGTCATAATAACATATTTTCTTCCCACAAGAAAGAAAAAATAATTTTTGAATTTTTAATAAGAAAACTTCTTGACAACTACAACTGTTTTAACATTATATCAAAAAAACTAAAATTAAGTCTTCTAGATTCTGTCTGTTCCACTTAGAGAAGCTACTATTTTAATTTCAACTGCACCTCCTGGCAACAAAATCCTATAATAAAAATGAAAATTAGTTTCATACATTTGATAAAAGATCTTTTTCAATATAAACTTGAATCATAAGTTTAACAGCTAATTGTTAAAATTGAGCTCAAAATATGTTTTTTAAACCATACATGATTTTAGATGAATATAATTTACTCGTATTTTTAAAACAGATTGTTTCATTTTATTGTTCTATTTGAAAAACCACCATTACATATTTCCTTGTATGATATTTAACCTGGATATTTATTTATATAAGATTTATACAGGTTGTTATCTTTTTAAAAAAATGTTACAGATCATGGAATTAGTAATGAAAATCACTTTTATTCTGAGCTTTATACTTGGTTACGTATGATAGGATCAAGGGAAACTGTTTAATCAATTAACTATATCTCAAAAGAAACTTCTTGAAGCTTTTAACAGCATGAAAAATAAGAAAACACTAGTTCCAGATGGAATACTAAGATTCTTTTTAAAGGGATGCAGAGACTTGTTAATTCAAGGATTGCTGCACATTTTCAATTTATCAATGAAAGCCAAGTATTGCTATCATATTTGAAAATATAATTACCAAAAGAATAAATTTTCATGTAAAAGAAAAAATTTCTAATTATCAATATGCCTTTCTAGAAGGTCGATCGGCAGTGGGAAATCTTATAAATTTTGTTGAGTACCCCTCAGATGTCTTGGCGGAAGGTGTTCAAGTTGATAACGGTGTACATAGATCTTGCAAAGGTTTTTGATAGAGTTGACCGTAACCTAATAGTTTCTGAGTTGAACAGTTACTTAGCTAATCACTATTTGCCGGTCAAGCGTTGTAGCTCACGCAGTTTTGTTGCATTATCTGTTATTCCTCAGGTATCTAATCTGTGTTCTCTTTTATTTCTACTATTTATCAATGATTCAGCGAAAGAGGTTTAAAAGTCCCAGCTGCTGCTTTTTGCTGATGAAGTGAAATTGTTCTTTGCAAACCTGAATATAAATGTCCCAGTCTATCATACTAGGGATCCAGTTACATTTTACTAGACAGATGTTGCCCATAGTAACCTTCAATTGGCTTCACCTTTGTATAACATATGTAAGATATACAATAGCATCCATAATAATGTAGATGTTTTCAATATGGATTATAAAAAACTTAAGACTGAATTGAATTTATTGTTGTAAATATTGTAGTATTTGTATTTTATAATAGGATTTTGTTCTTGTACAAAAATCTGGAAAGTACAATAAACTAAATAAATAAAAACTTAAAAGAAAGATCTTGAATATTATTAACACAATAGATTACTGATTTACTTTTTAGATTAGGCTTTAACAAAATCCAATCTTACTAGAAGTTCATTTATTTTTTTTAGCTGTTAATCATAACTTGGGTCACTTGTGCTGTGAATTGGCGTTCATTTGACTGACATGACAATTCTGAAGAGCGACTACATATAATACGGCCAATGATATGTCTGTATCAACCTGTGATGGTATTTGAAATAAATAATAAACATATTATTACCTTTCTTTATCAGCATCATCTTTAGGGGAACCAATATCTTGTTTTGGTATAGATATTTCCAAATATGTATAATCCATGCTGACAGGCCTTCAATAAAAAAATTTATTGTATTTGTTAAAAACAGTAACATCAACATTTAGAGTGTTTTTTTTTTTCTATGGGCAAGACAAATATGATTATTGGAAGAAAATTAATATTATTTAGTAACTATACAAAAAATACTGAAAATGTGTAGAAGTTAAATTTTATTAAATTTCTAATTTCAGGAATATTATTTATTATAACCTTATTTTTAAAATGTAAACCAATAAATTCTTACTCTTTGGTGGCAAAATAATCTCTCGAGGTACAAGGAATATGTGTAGGTCTGAAAATATATTCATTTTACAAATTGAACCATCAGGTGATGACAAAATCATCTCTCGAAATACCAGGAATTTTTGCAGGTCTGAAAATATATATATTTTATAAATTGTACCATCAGGTAAAAAGTTTGATAAAATATCAAGTAGTGCAAGGTGTTATTTTTTTTTAAATGTTAGTACATTATTGTTTTAAATAAGTTAAAAAAAAAATAAATGGTTAGATCAACAAATTATTGCAACTTGACTTAAGCCTGTGAGTTTTACTTATGCTCTTCCGACATAAATGTCTATACACGTAGCTAGGAAGTGCTCTTTAGTTATTTATTTGGATAGTATTCACTAATCTACATGATATAATTTCTGGAACTCGAAAAGTGCTACCTTAAAGTTTCAATTTTCCAAAACCACGCTCTTGAAATAGATACTGACTTGAGACAGAAAGAATCATATATAAATACTTATAAGTTGCTTTTCTATATAACAATTAAAAGAAGAAAGTCAAAACTTACAGTTCAGCTTGAACTCCTCTTTGTAATAACAAAGATTTTCTTTGTTTTACGTTGAGCCCAAGGTTAAGGCTAGAAATAGCTCCACATTTTAATGACATCCTTCCTCTTAGTGTTACAGTGTATCAGTTTTAATCCAAAGGGCATGACATATGCAATTAAAATGAAAAGATTTCTTTACCTCAGGATATAACCAGCAAGTGTTTATTCAGACACGATATCTATTCTTTGTTAACCTATAAGAGACAAGAAAATAATCAGCCCAAGAAGTTATTAGTTAATTACATTCAAAATATCACAAAAATGAGAAAGACC
Source organism: Diaprepes abbreviatus (assembly GCA_034092305.1). Lineage (NCBI taxonomy): Eukaryota > Metazoa > Arthropoda > Insecta > Coleoptera > Curculionidae > Diaprepes > Diaprepes abbreviatus. The sequence continues at coordinate 4,928,588 of JASJET010000141.1, read as the reverse complement.
TGCAATGTTGAGATTATTTCTGACTTTTTACGATTGTTGCCCAAAATGTATAACTAGATTTTGTTTTATAATATAGAGAAACTTTATAAATCATGCAATCCATTTTTTTCAATCATAATATCTAAAACATTACACACTTGATTACTTGATAGTATAATGTTATTTTGTCTTTAATTTATTTAAATTCCATCCATGATATCTAAGATTTTACAGTTCTAGGAAGAGCTACTATAAATCTAGAGATGTTAAAAAAATTAGATTACTAAAATAGTATGAGAGACAATTAAGATAATGCAATAGAGAATTATGAAAAAAAAATTTTAAAGGTAAAAATGATAATTACAACACCAGGCAACTTATATAATTTTATTGCGAAATACCTGATAAGTCATTACATCTACAACAAATAAAAAATAAAGCCTAATTATGAAGTACATAGGTAATAGCATGCAAAACTAGAATATGTATCATCTAATAGTTTTTGTCAGCTCGATTCTATTAACATGACTGTTAATAATGCTTATTGAGCATTTTAACCCTCATCACCACTATTAAAATCATCCAGTCAGAACTAGACTAACATTTTAATGTTCTATATTAAAATAACTTATTGTATGTAAAAATTTATATTTTAATTGGAAACTTAAAACTGTCAACTCTGCTTTCCAACAATAGATTAACTTTTGATTCCTTTAATAAGCAACTACTTAAAATTATTACTGCAGTCTTATAATTAAGTTCTGTTATGATAAAAATACTGCTGATATATTTTTACAGCAAAACTTTTCTCTAAAATATACGCCACAAAATATGAACGCCGCCTGTTTAAAAAACTTCAAAACAAATGTTTACCATGAATACTTCAAAAATAAAATTAAATAATAAGTACTTACCTAAACGTAAGTAAAGTATCCCATTAATATCCAACAGGTTTTTCACTATGTTAAACACAAACAAATAATAAATTACTCAATATACTTCTTTCAAACTAAAACGACCACGGCGACACAATTTTGACAATCCATAATACAGCTGTTTGGTCGCCGTCAATTTATTTCAACCAGATTCAAGGAATTTTAAAATGGGTGCATTTTGGCGATGAAGTAATGACGTCACATTAAAATTGTTTGCACATATTTTGAAACAATTATAGACATGCTTTCAAATAAGTGAGCATGCGCACTTCGTCATTCTAGTATTCGCGCGTTCGGGAATAGTAACGTAATTTCAAAAGTTTTTCAAAAAAGATCTACCACATGTTTTAAACCAGGTTCCCCACGAGAAAATACCTCATGATTCAACAAATAGGCAGAATGCTTCTAATTGGTCCATTTAATTTCACTTTTTGGTAGGGATCCATCATGGCGCTCAGGCGAGAGGGGAATCGTACTTAGCTCCGCCCATAGAAAGAAAATTCCGTTGCGCGAAAACGCTCCATCTCTTTTTAAGCGTGAGCCAACTTTTTTGTACAGGATCCGCAGTCTAGATTAAATAAAATGTAATTTTATTTAATTTCTTCTACGTCTATGATCCCAATGAAAACAAAAAGCTAACCTTACTTTCTCTACCTCTTTCGTTTTTTGTGGGCTTTACTACTTTCTTAAGTTGGCCGAAGTAACAAAAACTGTGCAATTAGAACTGTAGTTAATTATAAGAAAAAAAACTGTTGATCCTTGCCAGCAATTAATAATTAAATTCATAGATTACAAAATATTTCGAAATGAAAATTGAAATTACTGGAATCGCCTGACAATGGCTATATTCTTTTGAGTAATTATCAATTGATCTAAGTGAATATGATAACTTCATATTCTTTTGAATATGCATTTACTTGGGCTGAAGTGATCATGATTACGGCTATATTCTTTTGAGTAATTATCAATTGATCAAAGTGAACAAAGTGTAACTGATAACTTCATTTTCTTTTGAATATGCATTTACTTGTCATCCCGGAATAAAAAAGGTTACTTGTCATTGGGCTGAAGTGATCATGATTACTTCAAGTGATAGAAGTGAAAGTGATAATGACTCAAAAGAATAGCCCTTACTTCAAGTGATAGAAGTGAAAGTGATAATGACTCAAAAGAATAGCCCTAATTAATGACAAGAAATTAACTTTTTTTTGTGATCTCTGTTGAGATTATTAAGAAAGAGGAATATGGCATAACTTTTAAATTTTGCAAATTTTCTAAGAAAATAATGTATACTCGAACAAGACCATTCCAATAATCAGGAGGAACTTATTGGTTAAAGATTTAAAATGTATTAAACATTTTCATATTTTTAAATTCGCGCCTAAAATAGTTGACTTCCGGCATTTGACCAATCAAATTACACTAATGGCCGTTTCCGTTACTGTTACTTGTCGGCTTTTCAATGGAGTGTAGACATTTTATGTTGCGATCAATTTGATAGCGATTTTTGAGTTGAACTAATCAAAAAACACCACTTCATTAGAGGAAAACCTTGTTTTCGCTTGAAAAGTGTCGTTAAAGTGCTAAAATAGCTCTTCAAGAGGTAAAAATGCCTTCTGCGGCCAACGTCAAAATTGACAAGCAAATTTCCTCGGCCGAAAGTGCACTGGCTGATACGGGAAATGTGGTATTAACGCCTCTACGACAAGCCATTACCATAATAGAACATAAAATCAGAAATTTAGAGAAGCGAAAGGTAAGCTTTCACTATACTTCAAGCATCAGTTTTCTTCCAGTAAAGAATCCATGCAGCGAACATCCATTTTGTCTTTGAATTCTTGCGGTGTTTCTAGAAAGAAAAACTATTTATATGCGTATTAATTTAAATAGGAATTCTATTTTCGTATCTTGTTTATAATTTTTTTTGTTTTAAATAGAATATTTTTATTTAGCTTAACACTATCAGTAGAGCTGTTGTGTAGATCTTGCTAGAGTTTCTAACACGAAAATTGTCTGTTGATGTGTATGGTTATCAATTATATTTTGAGAACTCTCTTATGAATAATTTTGTTAGTCTGAAAATAAAAAGCACTATATACTAGCGGTGTACTGTTCAATTTTTTGAGAATGATGAAAAGGAAGTAATCTCGTATCAAGCTTCTTTCAATACCACATGCTTATTTTGTATTTTTCTTCGTAGGACTTCTCATATCTTCGATTTTTACATAAAATTCTAAACATTATAACGCTACCACTTGAAAGCAGGTTAACTAACTGTTTCACATTTAATTTTATATATCCAACAGTATTATAGTTGGACGTTTATACTTCATATGTTGCATTAGAAATAAAGTTTGTTTGTATTCCAATGCTTTGTGTACTATCTAACTTCAATAATTTCTTAAATCTTTACCTCTCTATTTTTTTACCCTAATATGCGGTAGTTTCTAAACTACTCATCATGGTTTAAATTACTAGAAATATAAAAATTCTTAGTTTGGGTTATATATGAATTGAAGATCTTTTGCTTAGAAAAGGTTTACCTAATATAGACTTACACATGCCTTGTATAATTTACATATAAGATTTGGTATCAAAGAGTAAAGAAATACTTGAAAAGCCACTTTGCAAAAAATGTTATTCTCGATTCTTTGCTTTGCTATGCTTAACTACAGTATATTAACTTTATTGAAAATAAAACCTCATACAGTGTATTTCATTGTCCAGAACGCTACAGTCTTATATCAGTTACTACTTATTCCATTTAATTATAAAAGAATTTAGGAAGTATTTAAATGCTTTAAAAATAGTGATATATATATCTCTTAAACTTATGGACAAACTATAAAAAATGTGATGTCTCCAAAGTGTCTAAATATATGAATTCATATATAGCACCAAACAAAATTATCGATATAACAACAATCGAAAAATTCAATGAAGCCCTTGCATATGCAGTCGAAAAATTTTCTCCCAAATACAAACCAAAATACTTCCTTCACCAGGTTCCTCCATTTATAATTAAATTAATAAAAAATAAAAGAAAAATGCTCAGGGAATATCAGTCCAATCCAAACCCGGATTTTAAAAAAAACATCAATGCATACAATAAAAATGTACAAAAACTGACACAACAATTTAGAGAACATAGATGGATTAAAACATGTAATGAAATAAATGAGAAACATGGAAAGACATACTTGCAGCAAATAAACAAACTTACCAAATACAAAACAAAACAGTATTCCGAACATGATGGAAGACGACCAAATATTTGAAGAGGACACTGAGAAGACTGAATTATTTGCAAAACACTTTAAGAAAACCTTCACTGATGACAACGATCATAACTACGATGCAAACAACTATATCATGGTCAATACATGGTTTTAAAATTACTTTGTGACAAACAGAACAGCAAAAACAGAAAGAATGGAAGATGGAATAACAGAGGAAGAATACTTTCCCATATTAAACAGTGGAAAAGACACAGCTCCTGGAGTGGACAGCGTTACAAGAAAAATATTACGAAAGCTAGATAACAATATCCATCAATATGTTATTAAAATGTACAACTTCTGTTATCATCATCATTGCTTTCTCAAAATGTGGAAACACGGATTAATTGTCACTGTAGCGAAGCCCACTTCAGATCTGAGCAAACCAACAGGATACAGGCCAATCACACTGCTACCAGTTTTGGGAAAAAACTTTGAAAAAATCATCTGCAAGACTCAGTGGGGGGACATATTCCTCAATACCAGTTTGGATTTAGGGAAAAAACTTCCACATTACACCCACTTTCAATATTTGTTTCCAATGTACAAGCCGCCAAATTAAGAGGATATAGAAGCTCTGCTCTAATGTTGGCTATCAATAAGGCCTTTGATAGTGTGTGGCACAAGGGCTTATTATTTAAGCTGTTTAAAATGAATTGTCCAAAAGAACTTATTTTGATAGTAAAGGAATTTTTATTTAACAGAACCCTGCAAGTTAAAGTAAATAGTTCACTATCCAAAGAGTTTAAACCCGAAAAAGGAGTTCCGCAACATTCGACATTGTCACCTCTTGTATACAATCTATATTGTCATGATATATATACCAACACAATTTGCAGGAACCAATGTTTGAGGGATATATATTGCAATATATAGATGATACTGCCCCGATTGCTCATGGAAAGACACTACAATTAACACAAGCCTCCTTACAAGAAATAATGAACAGAACAAATGAATGGTTAAAGTTATGGAGACTAAAGTCCAATCTAAACAAATGCCAATTAATAATATTCAACACTAATTACCAAAATGTAAACACAACTATATCACTTAACAATCAAATTATAGAAGCAAAACCATCAGTAAAATACCTTGGCATTATTATAGACCATAATTAAACCTAAACTTGCACACAAAAGCGGTAAAACAAAAATGCATCCAAAGAGCTAAATACTTTCGAAGCCTTACTTACAAAAGTGAGGGAATATCCACGACAGCGGCAGCGCATATTTACAAGGCTGTATGTCGCCCACTTCTGGAATACATGCATCCAATGTATATAAACTGCAAACCATCAGCTTTGAAAAACTTGAAGTGGACGAAACCACTGCAATCCCAGCGATCACGAAAATGAGACACCCTGATAACCCTTTACATAATCCCTCAAACAATATGCTATTAGAAATAACCAAAGTGCAATCAATATCTGAACGACTCAATATACTTTTCACAGAATTTGCACAAAAACCTTTAACAATGATAATTATTCAGAATATGTGTATGAGGATAGAGCCAAACTGGAATATCCTGCTTGTTTGGACAGTAGAAGTAAATGTTTATTATTAGAATGTAAATATTCACGGGCTGAAGGACTTCGGTCGATGGCCCATTGAGGGCATGTATATTGTATTGTTCTCAATAAAGCACAATAAATAAATAAAAAATATCCTTTATTTAGTCATAGACTAATATAATTACACACAAATTTTAAGAACTAAATTCATATTTTAAAATTAAAAACAACAATCAAACAACATCAAGCTCTGCAAAACAATGACATACTAAACTAAACTGACACAAATCTAAAAAAAAAAAGTTCTCTCATGGCTCTATTTTGCAATTTTTGAAATCTTGCATTTTCATTTTGATTAAGAAGGAACAAAATTGTGGAGCAATAAACAAAGTGCGGCAATACCAGAGTGTTAAATAAGATTGCTTTAGTCCACCTTGTCAAAAAATTAGAACATCTTTGAATATAGTTAATTTTATAAGAGATTATTTTAAATTTAATAATAACGAATAACTGTCATGGATATTGGTTTTCATTCTGTAATTAATATTTTCTTCTGGTAATATAGTTTATACTATGCCTTTAATATCCATCAGTAGTGAAGCCAGTGAGATATTTGATTTTATGACTTGGTGCAGAAAAAAACGATGTTCTATATCATCTAAATTAACTTCAACAAAACTGTGTTGGTTAATCCAAACGAAACATATTGGTATACTGAACTTGGCATTCTTTGATGACACTAAAAATATCATGCTGTATGTCTTCAAAAACAGCAATGACACATAAAAATATGAGTGGGCATGAATAATGTTAGATACTTCAGAGCTATTAAGGTTACAATGAATACTGTTGATGAGGTGCAGAATGTAATGTTTAGAATTAAGAATTAAAAAATCCAAAGGAGAAGGGATCAACTGAGTTATAGAGCGGGTATGCTAAGCATTGTAGAGAAAAACTGATCATTTCAAGATGTCCTTATAGCGACTACAGACACCATTGGATGTAAACAAATTTTCAAACAGGTTTTTGTCATGTTGACTTATTACACATTTTTTTGCCTGTAATATATCTGCCTCTGAACTATTTAGGTTTCTGTCAAGGTTTGAACTTTATCCAAATTCATTATTCTGATGCTGAACCTGATATGATTGGTGAATATAATTTGCCAAAGGCTTTCTGGATCATTGAAAATATTTGCACAACGGTGTCCCTTGGGATGATAAGATTATTAATGCATTATCTGACTTTTGCATTGTCCAAGTGCACTGTGTTGCAGGTCTATACACTCTAACTCGATGGAGATTATAAAAGTGTAATATATTTATTTTTTTATATTTATTTCTTTAGGTAATAACTTTTTGTGGGAATCACCTGTAGATTTTTGTAGTTACTATCATTTTTATAGAATATTAGTAAAATGGGTACACTTTTGTTTTCATTCCTTTTATTTTTTAACTACTTTTGTGTGTATTTTCTTTATATATATATATATATATATATATATATATATATATATATATATATATATATATAAATCTTTATGTAACTAGTTTTGTAGATCACTATATGTTATTTCATCTAAAACTAAGTGAAAAATGTATAAGTAAGAATTACAATTACTTTTTAATTTTGGAAGTTGTTATAAAGTGTTGAAACCAAAATTGTTTTAGTCTAAACTTGAATCCTATAGAGATTTACAAAATGCTGGAAAAGAACTGAACTCGGATCAAAAGACTGCCCTGGCCAAGATTAATGAAGTGATACAGACTTTGGATTTTGCACGGGATTTATATAAACAGTTCCTAGGTAAATGTATTAAACTACCACAGTACAGATTTTGGAAGCTTATTATTTTTTCATTTTTCAATTCCTTTAACCCTTATGTAAATATGCTTAACTCTTGTTAGGAATCGCTTCGAGTTCAGAAAAAGAGGCAAAAAAACAGGCAAAACGAGAGGCTTCACTTAAAAATCAGGCCGAACTTGCTAGATTAAGGGAAATCCTATTGGTACAAGACGCTTTAAATCAAATGGGTAGTGATGGTGTACGAGAGGACTTTTTAAATGGAAGAAACGGTGCTGCTCAACTGACTGAAGGTGACCTTAAGTAAGTAAGAATTATTTATTAAATTGTCAATTTTATAATGAATACACAACACAACATAATATTTTTCATTAATTAATTAAGGGTTATATTCATTAAGTGTTGGAAAATTGGTTTTTATGAAAAAAGGTTTAGTGAGATTATTTAAAGTAGAATTATTATTCAGTTAAAAGTTTTTTCATTATACAGGGATACATAAAAATAGTTGTAATCTTCAACCTGTTTTAAATGCAGTAAAGATTTTCTTTTAGCCATAATTTTTCTTGTAATTCTTGTTAGATCACTTTATACTTTTATTTAAAATATTCTGATATTTTAATTGTTCATAGTTACAAAAATGCAGGAAACATTTTTATAAATTTCAAAATTTAATTTGAAGTATATATAAACTCCACCCCTATTTAGTATTGATCTGTATTGTACCTACAGTAATTCCTTAATGTAAGATTGTAATATATAAAGGGAGTGAAAAGAATGACATATCACAAATGACCATAGGAAAAATATTGAATTTGTTTGCCAGTGGGAATGGTATACGATATGTATCAGTGAATCTCACATTCTTTATTAATACTGGTCCAAATATAATTAAAAATGTTACTTGGTTCACTGATCACACAATGGGCTGTAGTTTGACAATATGCACAGAGCTTCATACTTTTGGTGTCTTTGTATGCCTGGTATGAGTGAATAATCCCTGGAGGGAGTGCGAAGCCGTTTGGCTTGTAAATCATAATAATGATAATAATAATAGTATATTAATGGATCAAATAAATACAATCCATTTTAAAATAAAAAATTCAAACACTATTTAAAACAGTCAGACTTAAAAAACTTACAAATCTAAACATGCATTAAAGTGCTTCAAAAGACAAGTATTGACAATTGACAATATTAACTAGTTTTTCAAGAATTGTAATATTTTTAATTTAAAGACATTAACTGGCAAATAAAAATATCAATTAATTAGAAAACACATTTAAGATGAAGTTTTAATCAAATCAAAAATTACATTCCATCAAAATGAAAGCTAGTTTTTTCATAACAAAAAGTTTTATTTAATGTTTTGTGCATCATTTATTTTTTAGGTTATTAGATGACCTATATCCTGCAGTAACTCCTAAACATGAAGCAGGAAACCCAACTACATTTACAAATGAGGTTCAAGCTGCTGCAGAACATTTATTGGCTGTTGTGGATGGAAAACCGAAAGAAGTATTTGGTGGAACTTATAGTCAAGTTAAAGAAATTTTAGGCAAAATTCATGAAAGTGGATATTTTGATCAAACACAGGTAATATTGCACATTAGTTTTTGGAACCTTATAATTTTTAAGAAAAATATAAACCAAAAATATAAGTTAATGTTGGTAGGAAATCTATTCAGCAGAAAATTTTGAAACATGGAATGAGTGCGTATTTACTCTAGTCAAACAGAAGCATTAGCATGCCTGTGCATCCTTAAAATTGCCTAATATTTGAATATGAGAAGTGATGTTCATTGTATGTTTTAAAAATACCATCAGATGTAAATATGTATATTGAAAGAATTGGTCAGTGTGAAAAAATATATGGGTCTCTGTTACACACCCAGTTTGTTAAAGCACGTACTTCAAATACAAGTATGCACAGTACAGTTAATAAAATTTACTAGAGTTTTTAGAAAATTAATTGAGAATCATGATTTTAGAGAATATTAGTTCTGAGTCGTTTGCATCTCTATTTATTTTAATTATGACATATTCTATGATGTAAATTTTGTCTGCGATATAAAAAATAGTAGGTTTAACTGGTGTTTTAAGAACTTTTTTTAAAATAACATGGTTGCTGGCTGTGTCCATTATTAATGAAAATGTATTGAAATACTTTGACAGTGAAGTATTTAATTACTTATTGTGTTGATCCTAAGCCCTCTGATATAAATATAGATAGTTCTTCCTGCTTTTAAGGGGAGATACTAGTGTCATGGTTTGAAAATGGTGGTCTTTTGGGATTAAATAAAATACAAACTATTCAGCCAAATGTATTCAAAGTTCCTAGTTAATTAAGCGAGTGAAGAGAAAGATACAAAAAATTTTCGAGTTAAAAGCTCAGTAATTACATGTGATGTAAACCTTCAAATTCATATTACTCTTTTCAAGTAGTTTCAGGTAATCTATATCGGAATTGGATTATTCAAATTTGTTAAGGTTTTTGGGAGCAATCAACGGTTCAATAAAAACCATATTTTTGGCTTTTCAAGTCCAGTTTGTTCAAAGGGAAATTATTGTATGAAAAGTCTGCAAAGATAGTTTTAAAGAGCTTTAAAATGTTTTTCTAATTTTTTTCCTAGGTCCAAAATTGACCAAAATCCTCTCTGTTTTTGTGAAAAAATTAACTTTTATTATATTATTCAATATATTCTAAACTTAAGGAGATAAAAAGAATTATCAAATTAGAAAAAATGTTTCAGCCTTTCTATGAGGTGTTTGAGTAGTCACTTTGATTGCTCACTGGGCCCGTTTTTTTGCCAGCTCAATTTGAATCATATGGCGGTTGTCAGGAACATCTTTTGTGCAATACTCAATCATCACATGTTTTGAAAAATCTGATTGGAAACCATCATTAAAAATACCAGTAGTAAAGTAATTGGTCAGTTCCAGACCAGGGAAGTGCCACAACAAGTTATTACCCTTGCATCTGTGACTTTATGGCTGTTTGCACATTGGGTCTAGAGGTAGATAATCATGCTTGAATGTTGTCATGTCGCATCCCTAGATCTCCTCTTGGTAACACTTACACCAGCTCTACACGTCAACAGAGCAGTTTTTACTGAAAGACTATGACTTAAATTGCTTTATACATTTCAGGATAATGTATCCTGTCTGATTGTGTCCAGACCATAGTATTTTTGAAGTTTATTTAAAACTTTTTCAATTAATTTCAATGTATTTTGACTTGTGCCTTCTAAACGTTCGGTTGTCTTTTTCTATTTCGCAATCGCGAATATATATTGTCTTTTTCACGTGTAAATAATCTAATTTTTATACTATAATCATAACATTTGTTTCACTCTTATCTACCTCCATTATTTCAGCAAATCCTTTATTATTATTATCGCAGTTGGTATCTGAACGTTTTTGCGTTTTCTTCATTTATGGCGCATTTTATGGAATATTGTATAAATTGCTTTTGCAGCGTTGCCTGTATTCTTAAAACACCCAACAAAAGTGTGTGTGTAAAAGTTTATCGTTATTTCCTTTAAAGCCCAAAAGAGTAATTTATTGTACTCCAGTTCATATGCATTATTAATCATAGGATCAGAATTTATATACGAAACACCACACTACACTGACATGTTACATAAATTTTGAATCTCAATCCTTATGGACTTTTATCATTTTTGAATGTTCTTCAAACCACTAAATGCGAATTGCAGGAAAAACTGAAAAAAAAAAATTAAAGGATGTGGTGATCACGATTGTTTTCAATGACAAACTCTTGATCTCCACTTCACACAATGTCCCTGAAACTTCCGTTTCTTACTATGTACTGAATTTTTGATTGGTGCCTTTTTAATGATCATACGCATTTATCGAAGTCGTTTGAAAAGTAATTCAGTCCGGACTGAATGTACGGTGTATAGGGGAACGTTCATTGCGGAGTAAGTCCTAAAGTGCTTAGGGAAAAGTTTGCGTGATTGCGAGCGGGGCGATTTTCTTCCCACAAATCGTTCCTTTGTGCAGTGAAAGTGCACTCTGCATTCGGCAGTTCAAGCAAAAGAACCTGTCTGAAATATGTAAATGGTTGTCACAAATGTGACAAGTGAATTTTTAGTTATTGTCGGTTAGACTCGTGATCAGCAATCCTGGTTGGATAAGGGAAGTATCCAGCCCTTCTTAGATGAGGCATCCTTCTATTTTTTTTTTATCTTAGAAGCCGATTAACATGTAAACCTTCCTAATGAGTTCTCGGACAAAGAGGGTATAGGCGCGATACGGGAGACAGAGAAGCTGGCAAAATTGTCTCAGTCGCAGCGGCTGTTAAACTCGTAGTTAAAAGAAGCCTCGACGCAATCGTTATGTTGAATTCCAAGGGTCGCGATTATCCAAAGTGTACGCGCTGAGCGCTCGGCGGCAGAAGTCATTCGGTTATTCGGGTACTCGAGATCGATTGTGTACGATGTCGTCGCAAAGTACAGTGAGTCTGAGAAGTCTAACCAAGGTTTTGCAACACCGGCGAGGAAAATTCACGCGAAGGGGTGCCTTGCCAGGATAACCGACGTCATTCAACGAGCTCGGAAGCTGATTTTTGAGGATCTAGGGTAGTCGATCCGAAAATCGTCGTCGGTTGTTGGTGTGAGCGAGAAAACTAAGCATCGAATCGTCGAGGAGGATCTCCGCTACGAGTCTTAGACAATTAAAGTGATACATATTCTTTCCAAAGCCGCACTACAAACTGCTTTTTTTTTATTACGTAAGAAATGGTGCTGCCGGACGATTCGGTGTTTTTTTTGACATTGACAGAAAATTTTTACTGTGGAATCGAAAATCAATTGAAGGAATGACCGCTGACTTGCTAACGACCCTGAAGATGTCCTCATTATTCCAAGAACGAAATTTCTGGCAAATGTTTACGTGCTAGGTGTTGTGTGCAGTGAAGATGACTTTAAGAAAGGAGAAAATGTCACAAAAGAAGTTTATTTACGTGTTCTGACAAATGTAGTGTAGTCGTGGATGGAAACTATGTCGTCTGGAAAGCTGTAGGTTTTCCAGCAGGACGGTGCCCCCTGCCACAGATATCATTTGGTGCAAAAATTTTTGTTGGACAGCATCGACATGTAGTATATTATGATCGAAAGAATTCTGGCCTCCAAACAGCCCGTAGTCGAAAAGGGTTGCGAACAATTCTGGACATCCAAACGTCGCATCATTCAGAGCCACATTCGCCGATATGGACCTTGACACATTAAAGCGCACCTGCGCACGCTTCAGACCGAAAATGGAGGCGGTCATTCGAGCAAGGGGGATATATTGAGTAAATGTGTTCTTTATGGCCTTACAAACAATGTGGTTAAAAAAATTTGTAAACCTTTTCGTTTTCGCAATAAAAAATATGTTTGGAAAAAATGTATAATTAGTCTAGATTTTGGCATCGCACCCTGTATTATAACAATTTAAAAAAAAAAACTTTTTTTTATTTCCATTGCTAAATGTCTCCCTTATCTCCTCAATTACTTTTATTTTATCGAAATTGGCTATTTAGCTTATAAAAGACTTTCATTGTGAAGGTAGTATTTAAAAAAATATATGTTTAGTCCAAGCTTTAGGTAAAAATTAGTGCTGTTTTTGACGTGAGTTCCGAGATAGATGAGACTTATCCAGGGGTGTTGGGGGCAATGTAAGAACAAACTCTCCATAAAATGTAACAGTAAAAAATAGGTTAGAGCCAAGGGGGAAGTTGGCTAGATCAGGTTTTTAAAATCTACAAGCCAAGACACGCATTTTGGGAAATAAAGTTTTAAATAAAAGTTATAGACATTTTAAAAATCTACGATTTAAGCTACTGTGCGACCATTCCCCAATTTGTTATTGCAAAAATACCAAAAAATCATTAAAATCGGCCATTTTTTGCATATCAATTATTTATTGTAAAATTAACTTTTTTTACACTTTTTGATTTTAAAGGGAAAACCTCATCATTTTGACCAAAATGATATTTTGTAATAGTAAACCAGACAATTTGTTGCTGAGATATTGCTATTGGTTTATCTCAAGACGCAAAATGTTGATTGCTATAACTTTTTTTTGGGTGAATATTTTGACCTTCACAAAGGCTCAATCTCTTCGTGAAGGCTTAAATCTTTATATCTTATTTGGGGCAAATGAAAAAAATTAATTTTCAACCCCTTAAATATCGCTTTAAAAAAGGGGGTGTGGCCATATTCATAATTTTTCGAGCTCTCCCAGATTAAACAAGAAACGTCGAAATTGGTCCATTTGTTGCTCAAATACGGCGATTTTTTCGGGGTTCTGCTGATTTGAAGCTGCGAGTTCAGTTTTGCGAGAGCTCTATTTCTTTATAAAAAAAAAAAAAAGATGAAAATTTAGGCCTTCATCAAGAGATTGTACCTATGTGGAGGTCAAAAGGTTCACTCAAAAAAAAAGTTATAGCAATCAACTATTATAAAATATCATTTTGTTCAGAACGATGAGGGCTTCCCTTAAAAAGCAAAAAAAGTCCAAAAAAGTTAATTTTGCAATAAATAATTGATATGAAAGAAATGGCCGATTTTGAGGGTTTTTTGGCCTTTTTGCAATAACAAATTAACAAAAAATGATCTCTACTTTTATTTAAAACTTTTTTCCAGAATGTGTTCCTTAGCCTGTAGGTTCAAAAAATCTGTTTTTGCCAATTTTGACTCCCCCCCTCTCTTGGCATCAACCTATTTTTTACTGTTACATTTTATGTAGGGTTTGTTCATATATTGCCTCCAACACCCCTGAGTAGGTCTCGCCCATCTGCTAATTTATGTCATTATATTTACCTATGGTTTGGACTAACTGCATAGTCTTGTATTTGATAGTGCTTGTCTAACTTTTATGATGTTTAGGAACCCTTATTAGAAGAAGAAAATGTCGAAGTAGTGACAGAACCATTGGGCGCTGCTTTAGACCAATCTGACCCTCTTACTGAATCTTCACAAGAACAGCCTCTAGCAGGTAGTAGTAAGTTTTAATTTATCAGTACCTATTTGCATGACAATAAATTAAGCCTGTGGTAGCTAAGTTATAATAAAAATCGTGTTATATGTTGAAAACATTCTAAACTTGATTTAGAAAATTTAGACTTAAATTATTATTCTACTGTTTCTTTAACTCAATCTACTAAAATTTAATTAGATTTATATGACAAATGAAGTAAAATATAGTACAAAAATAGATTAACTTTAATTGGGTTTTGTAAATTCATTATGAAATTTTATAATACAACCTAAAGAGAACAATTTTCATTACATCTGTTTGTATACTATCAATTTAAATTCTGGAATAAATTTAAAATGGCACGATCCTGGAACATTGTTTCCTGACTCTAAGATTATTAGAATTTAACAAATTAAGACTCGACCCTGTTCAGTATAAAAGTATACAACTTTCTATGTGTGGTCTGCATTCGACGTGGGGCCAATATATTTATACTTTACTTTATACTTTATTCACCTTTAAAATCAATTTACATTGACATTTAGGCACACCACATATCCAAACAAATTTACACTTAGGTACATCACATATCCAAAATAAACAGTAAAATAACATTAGCAAGAGGAGGTCAAAGAATTAAAAACTAGTTACAAGAATAAATAATAAAAAATGATGACATACAACGTCAGCAACACACCCTCAGTTTTGAGGACTTTAACAAATTTATTCTTAAAGACATTGTCACTATTAGCAAACAGTCAAACATTTATTCACCTTTAACATCAATTAAGGTTGATGTAAAGTACGTCATATGGTCAGATATATCTCAAAATTATACAATATGCATGTGACATTAGCTATACTTCTTAAAAATTAAAAGCTAGTTTCCTATAATAAAACAAGGAACAAAAACGGAACACTTAATTTAAATCAACCATCGTATCACTTCAAGAATCCTCAAAATATTCCGCGAGTGAGTAGAAGCCCTTCCCAATTAAATATTTTCTTAATTTATTCTTAAAGCTATTGTAGTTATTGGCTGATTTGATAGTTTGAGGAAGTTTGTTGTATATACGAATAGGGTGATAATTGACAGATCTTTCAAAGCGAGTCGTATTGTGCGAGATGTAAAGTGGAACATTTGCATTCCGGGTGTTATACTGGTGGTAAGCCGAGCTCGTTTCAAAACGTTTAATGTTGCTTTTAACGTAAAGACAACACTCAAAAACATATACACATACAAAAGTTAGTATTTTATGATTCTTAAAAATATCCCTACATGATTCTCTCCTTTTCAAATTAAATATAAGTCTAATAATTCTCTTCTGTATTAAAAATACTCTATCTGTATTTGATGCAGCTCCCCAGAGAATTACATGGTAAGACATCGCTGAGTATACCAAAGCATAGTACACCTGCAGCAATGTAGTACGTGATAAGTCACGTCGTAAAGTTAAAAGAGCAAAATATGCCCTATTGAGTCTATTAGCAACCTCCCCGATATGCAATTCCCACGTAGTACCGCTATCTACTGTCAAACCCAAAAACTTGCTATAGGCGACACATGAAATTCCTGGAATCGCCAAGTTATTCCTGTTAAAATATACACATTTAGTTTTATCTACATTTAATATGAGTCTGTTTTTTTCACACCACCCAGACATGTCACTAACGACCTGTTTAATGGATGCTCCAAGTTCTTCAGGAGTTGCTTCTGATAGAGCTATTGAGGTATCATCCGCATAGTTCACCACCAGACCTCTAGTTATATAAGAAGGCAAATCATTTATAAACAGAGTAAAGATTAGTGGCCCCAGTACAGAACCCTGAGCGACACCCATATCAACATCATACTCACTGGACTTACAGTCATTTAAAAGAACAAACAGTTTTCGATCAGACAAAAAGCTAACAATCCAATCCAGCACACTCATCCGTATACCCAAGTTAGAAAGCTTATATCTAATAAAATTGATATTGATGCTATCAAAAGCCTTTGAGAGATCAAAGAAAACAGCTGCGACATGGCGCCTACCATCCATCTCCCTCTCCAGATAGCCCACAAACTCTGTCGCTGCCGTCTCCGTTGACCTATCAGGCTGAAATCCATGTTGACTTTTAGTAATCAGTTTATACTTGAAAAGATAACTCCTTAGCCTATCATGCATTACACACTCGAAGACTTTAGAAAATACGCTCAAAATACTTATTGGCCTATAATTATCGGCTAAGTGTCTATCGCCGTTCTTAAAAATAGCCAGTGTTTTGCTTAGCTTTAGACTATCCGGAAAAACGCCATCCACAATCGACTGGTTTATTAAAGCACATAGAGGTTCACTTATGAATTTTGCAATCTTTTTGACAACTCTCACTGGCACATCATCCGATCCACAGGAGTATGTGTTGTTTAGATTATTAATAATTTTAACGATTTCTTCTGGTGTTGTCGGCTTGCAAAACATAGAATTAGTCATGGAAAACTTAACCACCGTACATTCTGTAGAGATATTATTTATAAAGTGATTATTCAATTTTTCCTTTACTATTGTAGTGAAATATTTGCCAAAATAATCCGCCAAGTCTTGGCTGGTTGTGAGAGTACCCTTATCAGTCTCAATAAAATTTATTTGTGAAGTATTATTTCCTTTTAGTTTTTTGTTCACCTGTTTCCACACTTCTCTTGTTGTGTTTTTCGAGTCGCGGATATTTTGTTCAATATAATCACGTTTAGCGTTTGAGATATGTTTTCTGTACTCCTTCAGTTTTTCCTTATAGCATTTTTTGGAACTAAGATTATTATCACCATGGTACTTTTTATAAGCTACGTCAATCTCTTTACGTTCTCTCCGCAATGCCTCATTGTACCATGGAGATGTATTTTTCTTCCTGTCGATAAATTGTGTAATCGGACAACATTCATTAAAAGATTCCAAGAACCTGTTCATAAAATTGTTAAAATTATCATTTACATTAAGACTATTGCTAATTCTCCATTCAATGTTTTCCAATTTAGATCCAAAGAGTTCCATACGGTACTCATTAATCCGACGAAATACTCTAGGTAGATTTTTGTCATCAATCTCAAATGGTCTTTTGTACATGAACTCGAAGTAAATGCCCACGTGATCTGCCACATGAAAATTCATTGACGTGCAGTCACAAGAACTCGGCAGTAAATTAGTAATCAAATAGTCAATAGACGACTTGGTTGTCACTCCATTTTTGTTTGTGAAAATTCTTGTGGGAAAATCCACCATATTCTTCAGGCCAAATGATTGCATCACATCACTCAACACTCTGTAACTATTATCGTTCTCAGACAGACTATCAATATTCAAGTCTCCACACAAAATTATTTTACCATTCAAAGGAGTGTATACTCTATTTAGTAAGCTAGTTAAATTTAAAATAAAATGCTCTAGAGATCCCTGTGGAGGACGATAAATATTTATAATACAAACACTCTCCTCATTTATGGGAAGCTTAATACCACTATATTCGAAATGCATATCTAAGTAGAACTCAGTAGTAATAGTACTAATTTTTTTGTGTTCATATAATCTATCCCGAACATACACAACTGTTCCTCCATGCTTTTGTGGTGCTCTACACGAGTAGGCCATCTGACAGTAGTTATTTATTTTCATAAATTCTATATTAAATAGGTTTGCCCAATGTTCTGTAATACACAAGATATCCGGCTTACATTCGTGGGTAAGAATTTCAATATCGGTTAATTTGTTTGTGAGACATTGTGTATTAACACTAATCAACGTTAATCTTCCACCAGTATTGGGGGTGAAAGTGTTTCTAAAAAATAATCTGTTTTATTATCACTCCTTGATTCTGAACTAATAACCCTATCGGTCAGAACGTCATTTCGGTCTTGGGCCCGACTTACCACCAATGTCTCACTATTATATGACGTTGAGAGATCCGTCACTGTGTCAATGAATACAAGGTTTGACTTTTTAGGAAAGAAGCTGACATTACTTATACAATTAACAATTTTATTAATAATGGTTGTATTTCTATCTTTAAAACCAGAAAAACCATTAATATCTATAAAAGAAATATTATTTTTAACAAAATAGTTTACCCTGTCTATAAACCTTTGAAACTTGAGATTAAATTTGTGCGTTAAAGTATTATTTTCATCTCTATATAAATTGGGCACAGAACAAACTATTACATTAGTATGGGAACACATCTTTAACTTGTTCCAAATATCTTTGATTTTTGGAACTTTACCACAACTTAAATCATTATATCCACCACAAATTACAACATAATCTAGATTACCAAAATCTTTAACTAACATATTTACATTCTCAATAATATTAATATAATTACATCCTGGCTTTGTAATAGTTTGTATCTTATGCGTGTCGAGTTTTTGGCTATTTCTATATCCAAGTCCCCAACCCTTACAGTTCTC
This sequence comes from Diaprepes abbreviatus, assembly GCA_034092305.1. Lineage (NCBI taxonomy): Eukaryota > Metazoa > Arthropoda > Insecta > Coleoptera > Curculionidae > Diaprepes > Diaprepes abbreviatus. Next base: position 4,909,658 of record JASJET010000141.1, on the reverse strand, counting down.
ATCACCAAGAATCAGAATTTTAGGCGTTGCACTATTTTCTAATTTACTACAGCTACCACTTAAATTAAGGTTATAGTTGTCTAACTCCACATTTAGCTGAATGTCAGGGAATTGACTGCCAACACTATGCTTATGTCCTATATTGTCACAAAATTTCTGTTCAACACACGGGACATCACAACTTATGTTATTAAAACTGTCATTCCTAGTTTTAAGAATTTCATCACGCAGCTTCCTTATTTCATTAGAATAGACCTCATTATCCATTGTTAAAACTTCAATCGATGTGATCATGCCTTTATTCATTGAATGAAGTTCTCTTAATTCATCTTCAGCTTTTTTTAATTTATCCAAGTTTTCACTGTTTCGTTCTTCCCATATCTGTCTTTCCTCTTTTAAGGCAAGTATTTCCTTATTTAATTCATTGATTGTAATTTTATATTGCTCCATATTCTTTTCAACATTAGATACGTCGTCTATAAAGTCATCTGCTCTTTTTGACATTTTTCCAACATGGGCATTCATTTTGGTATTTTGTTTTGTGAGTTTTTCTATTTCATTATTTAGCTCACTGATTTTCCCTTCATACTTTGTGGTTTTCTCTTCTAACTTTTTTTTAAGAATAGTTATCTCTTCTTGTAATTTTTGAATATTCATATCAGTGTAATAACCTTTATCATGATCAACAATATTATTTTTACAATCTGGACAGTAAAACAATAAATTACAATTCTTTAGATCAAACTAACAGAACTTGGATGTAGATTTTAGGTGAAATTGTATTATTAACTTTTTATCTTTAAGGTCCGATCGAATCAATAACCATCGAATCTAGCAACCACCCAGCGCTTCACGGCGGTACACCAACAAGAACACCCACAACAGCACCAACGGAACCACCTGTTTCCGTGCCACCACAGGTATCGCCAGTACAGGTACCCCGAGTTTTAGATCCTCCGGCAGGTGTACCCCATCAGGCGCCTGCACAAGAGATTTTTTATCAGCCTCAGCCTCCCCAGCCACAACCTCCTAGACCTATTACGGAAATGTTAGGAACTGGAAGTTTCTTTTTCTTGCAGGTGAAATATTTTTTTACTACAAAAATTATTTTTTACTTCCAAGCAAGGCCTGGTAAACATTATCAATTATATTAAAATAATATTTTTTTATAATGTAAATTTCCCTTTATAAACTATTTTTTTTTAGGAGTCAGAAATTGACACCCCTGAGCAAATTTCAACTCAAACTTACACGAACCAATCATTCGTTGTTCAACCACCACCTCCAATTCCAATGCCACCTCACTTTCAACAACAGCCAATCCCCCCTGGCAGTTTACCTCCGTCTGTAAACCATCAGGTACCCCCTACAGGAGCTCCTATAGTCGCGCCCCAAGGTGCCACACATCCGCCAGCCAATGATGAAGTTTCCTTGAGCAAGCCCATACAGCAACAATCGGTAGAAGATCTTGATAAGCATTCCGTCGGTAGGGTATTACCTCACCAACCGAACCGGGGTCCCGCACATAATAGTCAACACCAGCAGCAGTCTTACTACAATAACGGATACAGTAATAGGCCAAATAGGCCCACACAACAGCATTCTAGGAATAATGGCGTTCATCAGCAAGGGAGACCCCAATCCAACAGGCACTAGTATTCGGCTGTTTGACACAAATGTACTTGAATTTTGGCTGTATTTATCTCTATAATAATTACCGTTTATATTTGGCCAAGTTAGTTTTAGTTTTTAATTGAGTTTCGATATATAATAATTTAACGCAATTTTTTTTTAAGTTAAAACTTTAGAATAACTAATTACTGCTTCAGATGGAAATCAACTTATCTAAAGCAATAAAGAATGTGCTTAGACGGTAAAAAATAAGTCGCATCATATTTTTAGATAAAATCTAGAGGCATATAAAGAAGCATTTGCCGCTATTTTAAATTTTATCATACTGTTTAGCAAGACTAATGATGTTTCAAGTGGAGAATAAAGATTCATAATTCACATGGAAAAAATGTTTTCTTTCCTATCTTTTAGCAACTATAAGAGTTATACAACGACACGAAATTTGAAAAGAACTTTTGTTTACTTTAAAAAACTTTTGTTTTAAAATACTTAGAAAAAAAAAATATAAAAAAAGTAATATCTATCGTCAATTTCGATTTTATATAACTTTTAATAGTGGTTGTTGTAAGCACTACTAAAATAGTACATGTATATATGCCTAATCATACTATAAGATCATGATTATTTCATACATTAGTAACAGTGAAGTTAATTGGATTGTAGCCTTCCTATCCTAACAACATATTTTTTTTTTGTAGGTACTGAATATTTTACTTAATATTTTTACTAACTGCTACCGCTGCATTATGGTTGGTATTACCTGAAAAGTCGAGCAAAAAAGTAAAAGCAAAGTTACTTGAAAACGAATATGTTTTTTATCCTGCTGTAACTGAATCTGAAGCTAAAATTGTTAAATATTCAAAATTGCAAATTTTAAGATCCATAAATTTTGCAAAACTATGTACAAACTGTATAACTAAAAAAAACTTGTGTTCATATGTTTTCCAGGCTGCCTAAATAGGATCTGAAGTAAAAAATTTCAAAATTGGAAAAGTTTTGCAAAACCTTGTTTAAATGAATGAATAAAAGGCGATAACACTTCGATGCCTAGAGCTCATTGGTCTCTTTAGATTCCACTATGGCTGAAAGTCGTTCAAGGCCGATCACCTTTGCGAATTCAAGCAGCATCGTTGATTGAACTTGCCTAACTGGATTAGGTGACGATATCATACCTCTGAAATATCTGCCTCTCCATTGAGTGCTGGTCACTCTCCGGGCATATGATCAACAGTTTCATTCTTTAGATACCATTTGCCCATTAGGTTATCAATGATACCAATCTTACGAAGTTTCACTACGATGCTCGGTTATTTTCTAAGGAAAAAGCTCCCTAGTAAGTTGTGCGTTAGGTCCATTTATTTCCTTGGCACACCTTATTTCGGGAGCCTCTTTACGATTCTATAAATTTACTTTTCAGCAAAAATTTTAATTTTCGTTTACCAACGGTAATTGGAACAGGTAGAATTAGTTCAGATCCGTGTGGTTCAATTGTGAACCCCATCTTTGCCAGACGATCCAGTTCCTGATTTCCCTGTATACCTGAGTGACCTGGAACTCGCACGAGTCTGATTGTACAGCCATTCCTTGTCCTACTGTTCAGCCTTGCACTCGGGCACCTGTCGCGAAGTTAGTATACTAGACTTCTGTGTTAGTATTGCAGCCCTACTGTCTGAGCATATGTTTATTGTCAAGTTCCTATTTATATTCCTCTCACAGAGATGGCCACACTGCAGAACAGCATAAATTTCCGGTGTAAAAATCGTCGCACGTTGTCAGACTCCTGTTCTCGTACCGGGCGCTCCATTTTTTAAACTTTGTCAAGTTGAAGATGGTGTTTGCTGTTAATTGTATTAGGTCACCATATACGTATGTGATCATAGGTCGGATTACCATAGTGTATACCCAATATAATAGCACTTTCGGTATTAACTTCCACGTGCACCCAGAGGCTTATTTACAATAACTGCTTGACTAAAACACTTTTCTTATACATCTTTGAGGCTGTGTAAGCTGAATCTAAATTAAACTCTTCGTAATTTCTAACATAGCACAATAATTTTTTTTACTCCAATATTTGGGATTGAAATGACAGAAAAATACACCATTATAATGATAATATAATATAATCGAAATAAATTACAGCATAGCATGCTTTTAATTAAAATTCATAATAGCACGTGCGCCATACATACTCGCGTGCACACAATTTTTTTTTTTTTTTTTTAAATTATTCAGAAAGGGGCATTATATTGAAAGCTAAATTTTTTGAATAACTTATAATGTCTACCTTATAGTGGTGTGATAAAACAGTCGACATTATGCAAAAGAAATAGAGGTTTTACCGAAAAAGTATAAATAAAAATATTCTTTGCTCGCGTCATTAGATTAACTCAACCTTTAATAATGCTACATCTTCAAACACATCAAGTAGAGGTTATTAGCTATTCAAAAATAAATTTACTTTTCCGTATGACCCGTAAATTCTAGAAAGGAAATAATATACTCTCAATCTTATACGGATACCACCTACGCCTTGATTTTTTTTGTCACAATTCGCTGAGGTTCTCTTTGGAATCAATTTACCCAAAACGATTCATGATTTCACTAAATAAAATATTTTTGGAAAAATAGAGTTGATTCTGAGCTCAACAAACAAAGGGTCATATATAAAGCGCATAACAAATTTTTAAATCAAAATTATTTGTGTTTACTTTCTTAAGGTGAATCCATTTTACAGCGTCGTAATGTTTACTTTGTACTGAATATAGCACTGTCTTAAAGTGGTCGTGTCGCTTACGATTCCTTAGGAGATGCATCTATCCACGCGTCGATGCTCATTTTCGGCATGAATAATATGCACCTGGGCGCTTTAATAAACTTGCCTGTGGTGCATTCTGCAGCATGTACTATCGGTTTACACAACCTATGCATAGAAATACCTACTTTCGCTTTTTCATATTTCGAATTTTGTTCGACTTTTTAGGCAATATCAGCTACTGTGCACTGGTAAAAAAAAAACATGTATTTTAATCGATAAAAGAATCTTTGTTTAAATTGCCTTTTATGCTACTCTAGTTTTATTAATTGTCTCTAACGTTATTATTGTCTTTTTCTCATAATTAGTTATTTTTTTCTGTAGAACATAACCGGAAATAAATAAAATATATTATTTTCAAATTCAAAATTGGAAAGGTAAACAAAATGCCCGTGAACATTAAAATAAGGGCCGCATTGAGAACTACATATGATTTTTATGTATAATATTGATTGTATAAAGTGAAAGTTTGAAATGTTTATACTTATAACTGATATACCAAGATTAATGTGTATTTTTATTTATTGCTAACCCGCGATCTAAAGAATAAGCAACACAAACCGAGGCAATATCCCTACTACTGCATACACACCTTTTGCAGTTCATGGCTGGGTGTTCGTCCATATTTATGACCGATCGACCAATATCATTTGACCCGTTTGAATTTGCAATTTAAGTAGGGTATAATTGATTTCGAGACACTGTAGAGTTTGAAAAACACGGAATAAAAAAGAATTATATTATGTTTCTTTTATTCTTTATTTACTACCGGTACTATTGAGACAGCGATCTTCTGCCAATAAATGTTATTGGAAAACGTTGATTTGTATCAAGGAGTCTATTTTTTTAAGTTTTTTTGTATTATGAGGTTTCTAAAGAACTTCATACCCAAATCATATATGGGGAGAATTATTTTGTTATAGGTTTCTGATAAAAACTAAAGCTTATTTGGTCAATTATCGTATTTATTTATCAAAATTATTTTATCCGAATGGCATTACAATATCGACTTACGATAATGTGACCCTTAACGACTTGGTACCCCTTATATTGGTAAAGTAGGAAATTGTTTTTTTTTACACCATAAAAGTGGGATTTTAAATATTCTTTTATGTATATATTTTGCCAAAGAAGCATGCTGAATAAGGAATCCTGATTTGTTGCAACACAACAAGGAATACATTTTGTTAATCGCATAGTAAATTTCATATCATATATCTTATTTTAGGATGTTGATAGTGTATTTTGATTATTACAACTATTTACGATCGCTTATAATTTAAAATAAAAATAAAAAAGTTCCTAGAAAAATGAGTGGAGATGTAACTAACCACTTATAATAGTATAGCACTTTCTATTCAGGCTTCCATATTTAGTGTGTATCAACATAAATTCAAATTATGTAAATATGCTCTATAAAACTTCAACTTGTATTCGATTTTTTAATTTTAAATATAGGTTAAGACCATTTGTTACATTTAAAAAATAGGTTAGAGCCACTGACTTGATGGACACAGACATAAAAGTATATAGACTGCGGATACTATAAAAGCATGTTGGTTCTCGCTTGAAAAGAGACAGGGCGAAATAGGACAGTAGTACTTCTCTTTCTAAAGGCAGTTAGGCTTGAGGGGTATCGAATGATGTTTGAGGCATCGTGCTTGGCTCCGCCCATAGACTAGAGAAGTGCTACTCTCCTGTTTCGCTCATACTGATCTATTTCGCTCCGTCTTTTTCTAAGCAAGAGCAAACGCGCTTCTGTAGGACCCGCAGTACATATACTTCTATGTTTATGGATGGACATAATGTAAAAATTAAATTCCGACAACAAATTCAGTTGTTTACCAACTGATAATGTGGGATGGATCACTACGCCAACAGAATATACCGAATCGTTACTTTGAGTTTACTGCATTAACTATAAACAATAAGTCTAGACATGTGATGGAATTTGACCATTTCCCTACAAATATAACTTTTTTTTATGATAAGTTTTATAATTTATAGGTTTCATTAGCGAACGGCGCGTAACACATAAACTTGTGTGCGTTACCTAGGTTAGCAATGCTAGAGGTCATTGGTTGGAGCCATTGCAATTTATGGCGATTAAAAGTACGTCAAAACTATTCCAGCACATCTTAACAAATAAATCGCGTAAACATGAGTTTATGTGATTTGAAACAGCTCTAGTCAATTTTCCCTAGTTGTATTCATTAAAAAAATTAGCAAATTTAATAAAAACCTTCGGAAAACATTCATTTAAATCAATATGTTTTTCAATACCAGCAGGCTCTAATAACTAAATGTTTAAACCATTACTCAGGATTGTATTGTACGGCATCCCACACAAAAATAAGCTGCCGTACTAAAGTTGATATATAAATTTAAAAACTTTAGCGTTTGAAAAATTTTTATGTTTTACACCTTCTAGATAATTTTGGATACTTTACTGAAGATATTCGTCCAGGTTTGACAATTATGTTTGAAAAAGCCAGTGTTATTGGCTTTTTGAGAGTAGGTGCTTATCGCCTTAAATTACATTAATTAAGGAAAACAAAATATTTTTATAACATTGGAAAGAAAAAACTATGATATTAACATACTAGCTACCCATGGTAATGTCTTTCGTGATAATGATAATGTTGCCTTTCTTGCCTCTTCGGGTTTTTATTGAATAGATGGATTAGCAATAGAATTTATGTTCTATTTAGTTTACTCGGTTTACTCACGTCAATAATTCCTTATTAAGTACATCAGTTATCCCTATTTTACACTATGTATGTTTCAAATCTGATTTGGAGAAATTTGCTCTCTAATTCACTAACACGGTCTAACTTTAATACTGGTCTAAGTTGTCAGTAAAGAATTTAAATTGATAAGTACAATAATAAGTCGATCGAGTTTTGAACCATATAAACCAAGAATAAGAAATAATTTTCTATTATTAAACAAGCAAAACTAGAAAATTTTGTTTATTTCCGGGAGACAATTCTTCTTCTTACCTATTCCAAGCTTTATCTCTAGATTTTTATCCTAGAAGATCTAACTTCTTAGTGAATCTGGGTGTAATGGTTTTTAAAAAGTGTAAAACGCACAATTTTGAAACTATAATCCTTTAACTTATTTAAAATACAATACATATGTCATGCTTGCATCGTTTTAGCGTGTGAGAATGCTTTGTCTGAAACGTAGCTTAGCTTAAAAATTTAATAAAATTGAAATTAATTTTATTATCACAGAATGCAGAAACACGTAAAAGTATGTCGATGTTAAACTAAGAAGTTCTTAGGCCTGGTTTGGTTTAAATGACTAATGTTATGCTAAATGTTTTTTCATTAAACTTTTAAGACTTTTCCCAAGATATCTGTCATTTTGATCATCTAAACTTTCATCAGATGTCGAAACCAAATTTAGAAATACTAGTTGTACCAAGGGTTTTCAAATGGAAAGAAGTTATTGAGCTAAAAAAAAAAGTCTTTCAATTATATTTTTCTGTAGCCACAATTACTTTATTTTCAGTTCCTGTATTTATCGAAAACTACATAACAACGTCCAATCCTTGTATTAGAAATATTATTTCATCTTTTCTAGTTGAAGTTACTATTATTATACATTGACTTGTGATCGCTCTGAAAAACATATCATCCTTAGAACAGAGTCTATATTTTCCAAAACGAGTACGTACGAAGGGATGATATATTCAAATCTTTACGTTTGCAGTATGATGTATAATCGTAACTACATGTGTGCCTAGGCTATTCTCTAAGATGGCCATACACGTAAATGTAATAATGGGTAAAGATAACAGATTTTGGAAGAATATTTAACTTGCACTACGTATATTTTTTGGGGCTACTAAATGAGCAATACAAGAACAAGATTGTTATTAATAAAAATATTTTCACAATTCGAAGAAAAGGGTAAGTTTGATACAAAACAGTCTACTCTCCATGCAGCAGTAATACCGTAACAGTTTTTATGAAAAGCCTTTAGATCAACGGGAAAAGAGGAGAAGCGCTAAGAGTTGTAAGTTGGCAACAAGCTATCTTAAAATTCGAAACGTTTGATATGATAATGTTTTTTTAATATATTCTCCGTTTATATTGGTGGATCTGCTTATAAATATCCGTATGCGCCATTCTTTTTTCTTTAAATGTAGGTGACTCGAGGCCTACTAATATATCTTGGAATTTTTTGGATATAATTTATGAAAGTAGATAATTTGAGTCTGTTGAACAAAATTCATCAAAATAAGTTATGATTTAATGACCTGTAACGTGCAAGAAAACGCATTAGGTTCTTGATAAAAACATTAATAAAATATTAATGGATCTAACTTTAGAATGGAACTAATTGAATTGAAAATTAAAGAAAATTGTGTAGTGTATTTCTAGACCCCATATCGTATATTTTAGTAAATATACAACAAAATACCTATCAAATAATGTATTTAAGATAGCTTGGCCGATTTAGGCTCTTATCGTTAGACCTAACGGAAGGTAAGAATTTTCATTCAGTTTGCATTTTACCAATTTTGCTTTACTGCAACTTTAATTAAATCTGATATAAATTTCAAACACAACTAAAATGAGCTGGTCTTAAGCGTAAGTTATACTTTGGATAATAATACATTCTTAACTTTTTTAAGTGCAAGTAAACTTGCTATTGTAACACATTTATTCTAAAAGTACGAATCTCTACAAAAATTGGTTCCATTAAGTTTTTATCTTTTTTTAACATGCTTGCTAATTTTATTGTATAAAGGGGTTTAACCAGGTGAAGTGTTAAAAACAAGTTTAATATGCCTTTAGTGATAATTCATTTGTGTAAGATTAAATGAAAATTTTTTACCTTTTCAGTATATTTAGAATTAACGGAGAAGTTTTTGGACTTTTCTTTTGAATATATTATTGTAATATTGATTTAAACAAATTGAAATATAAATGTAAAAATTTAACTCTTGTTTTTATTTTCCTGACTTTGTGACTATATAATTCAAATAAATATCCAGAATGAAATCAGAATAAGATTTGGATTCTATTTTTAATAATACCAGAGTTCAGCAAAGATTGAAAATAAAATTCCTAACTTTACAAAAAAAAATTGAACACTTCCAGAAAAAGCTAAGTAGGTACTTTATTTCAAGATTTATCTTACAGAATAGTACCATGCATTCGCATAGCAGGTGTTCCGCTGTTCTATGAAAGGATTTTTCAAGTGGTCGGCCAGATATATACCAGTTTTGTAAAAAGTTTGATATAAACGTATCCGCGAGAGTTAGATGAAGAATCTTTTTACTGATTGCGTTTTTAAAAATATGCTTGTTATCTTTATTGGAAATATCAGTGTTGTAGACGCATAATCCTCGTATATTGATGTCTGCGCTTTCCTATATCATATGATGACCGTTTACTTCGTAGCTCAGAATAAAGTGTTTACTTATTTTCATTGTGATACCATGTTATAAGTGTTGAACTTCTGGTGAGGATTGCTCGTCAGAATTGCTAGTGAAATAAGATGACTACTAGTTTCCTTCTCGGTGGGCGTTTCTACTGTTACTAGGGCTTCTATAGGCCGATTAAGAGCTTATTGATGGATGATCAACCGAGGACGTCAAGTGTTTAAATCAGCCAGTGGAATCATGCCTCCTCTTTGTGCCTCTATAAGACCAAGGATCCTCTGGGTGGAGTATCCCTGGTTGCCCAGAAGGTACACCACCAGGATCTCTGAGGAAATTCAGTTCCCTCTACCACCCCAACAGAGGGACTCTCAAGGCTTATGCCTCTGATCTTGTTCCCAGTCCACTGTAATATGATATTATTGCTACACATCGGAGCCACTCGGCCTGCTCTGTTGTAGAAAATAGGATTGTGACCTAATATTTGCCGATTTTCTTTGCCTACCAAGCATATCAATTTTTAATATTCTTTCACGCCACTTCTTCTAAGTTATTGAAAGGATAATAAAGAGTATGGCCACCATGAACTTATTAAATATAAAAAAAAGTCCATGGTTGCCACTGTCGAACATGAAATTTTTTCCATATCAATTTTTCTTTAGGTTATACCAGACAAGCTGGAATTGGCACAATTTTTTGAAAAGAAATTTTATGACACTGTTCAATGAAAAATATACTGATATACATCTTTACTTTAGGGCTATTCTTTTGAGTCATTATCACTTTCACTTCTATCACTTGAAGTAATCATGATCACTTCAGCCCAATGACAAGTAAATGCATATTCAAAAGAACATGAAGTTATCAGCTTCACTTTGATCAATTGATAATTACTCAAAAGAATATAGCCTTTGTAAACAATCACATTCAAAATTACAAGCCACCCTGTCTATATGTTAAAAAAAATCCCTGAATTGCTATTCTGAAATGTATATAGAGAAAAACTTGCTGCAACAAGTGTGTCAGCATCATCTTAATGTATATAAGCAAAAAAATCAAAGTATATAAATTATCTCCCTAATTAAAAAAAAAGTATTAATGACGAGTTTAATTACTAAAATAAAAGTAAAACTCTTTATAATTAAACTTTGAAACAAATAAAAAAAGAAGTCATACCAGCATCATCCTAAAGGCAGAATGGGGAGAACTAATTGGCAATTCCCAAATATTGCTAATGTCTTTAGTACTCGGCATAAATTGCCAAAATTAAGCTCACAATTTTTATATCTTCATTTCAATTTTAAACCAATACCCACAGTTTTTTCGCGACCTGAATGTCTAGTACGAAACATGTTCCTGATAATTTAAAAATTGCAAAACTCATCCTTGTGTTTAAGGACTGCAGGTAGGTTCGGTGGAAGCTATCGCCCTATCTCATTGTTACCTTTAGTGTTGAAGGTCTCCAAAAGGATCTGAGTGATTTCATACATCAACATAAGGTTTTGAATAGTCCCCAATTTGGTTTCAGACCATCCCTTTCAACTGAATTAGAAATTTTTCATGCGTTAAAGTATGTATATGAAGGCCTTGATTGGTGGAACCGAGTTGCGGGATTGTATTTTGACCTCTTGAAGATGTTTGACTCCATTGACCAGAATCTTACATTTGAAAAATTGGCCAAGTATTGAGTTAGAGGTGTCTGTGTTGGCATTATAAGATCATATCTGAGGGATAGAACACAGACAGTGTGTATCATCATAGACAAACTGTTATTCAGAAATATATAAACTGAAATTTAGTGTACCACAGGGTTCCATTTTTGGACCATTTCTACTTATCATTTACGTTAATGATCTTCTGAGGTTTGATGGGAGCATGGAGGAGAAGTATACAGAGGATACACCTGTTTTGCTGGCAGGTCAGTCCTCCGCATCCCTGTTTGCTACAAGCTTAAATACAATGGCTGTTATGTCCCAGTAGTGTATCTAATAATGAGTCTCAATCCCCATTTGTCAAATTTGAAAACAAATCCATACCTATAGCCGAGTTGGTGCACTTACTTGGGGTAACCATAGAACCGAATCCGAGTTGGGAGTTATATTAGCACATTGAACTTAAAAATTGGCTAGTTTGATGTTTAATTAGGAGGATCAAGAATGTGGTAACTCTGAATGTATGTGTGTGTTCTACCTCATTCATGTGCAATCAGTTATAAACTATGGGATCTGCTTATGTGGTTCATCAAAAGATGCGCCTAAAATGTTCATAACAGATAAGGATTGTGCGTTGCAGGTTGGATAAGCACCCCAGAACATCATGCCAAGAGTACTTTTTTCATCTCGATAACAATTCATTTACTTTATTTTCTCTTATTATAAGCAAACATAAGCTAAATCCTGGAGACGAGAAAATAATCATTTGGGGCCGTGATGACTTTTGGATACTTTTCTATGAGTTATCCTTCTATAAGAGGAGTCCACGTTGCCTTGCCGTTAATGTCTACCGGTTGCTGAAAATCATGGTTCTTGGGTTTAGACTATGTCGAATTGGAATTATTATCGGACGTTTCGCCTACGATTGCACGATGCATCTTCAGGGATCTTTACTCCACTCCACGAGATTAGAACACTGGGTGTTCTAATTTCGTGGAGTAAAGATTTTCAACTTGACCAAAGCCGTGAAAGATTTCTTTCTCTACCGCTTGCTGTCACCAGAAATTAAAAACATCATGTCCATTAAAGTATGTAGAAGAGCTGATATTCGATTTGCTAAGTCTAATTGCTACTACTCTTTTAGATTCTCAGAATAGTTAAGTATGTCATTTTTATTAATTTTTTTTTTATATAAAGACCTAGTCCTTTCCATTTTAAATATTTTTTAAGTTTTATGGAATCAGTTGTTAATTTAAAACTTTGAATATTAACTGTCGAATCAAAAATTTTATTATTGTCCTATTTAACATATTTTTACATTTTTTGTTTTGGACGTTGTTTTGTTATATTATTACATAACTTTGTTGGCAATAAAGGATGATGATGAAAAACCTTGCACTTCGTAATTTTCCCTTTTGCTATGTAATTTTCTTTCATATGCTAACCTAAAGATAGACGCGAAGCTAAAAAAAAAGTTAGCATACCTCTTGTGTGTGTAGAATTCGGATGAAATTTTTCCGCTTACCCCATTAAGTGAAGTATTACTGAATGAATAGGTTTTCAAAAATGTATTAAATATTCCGTACATTTTTTATCTAGTCGCCTCATTTGGGAAATAGAAGCCTCCATAGTTTCTTAGAGTTTTAATTTTTACAGTTTAATTTGACAACGGTGTTTTAAAAATCTGAAAAAATCTGATATAATAGACCTTAGTAAATACATTCATTGGAAAGTGGTAGGTTAAGTTACGTTCATTAATTTATTAGATGTTTTAAATAATGTAGAAAAAATTTAAAAAAGAAGAAATAACTGCTATGACCTAATGTGTATCTAATACGCACTTGGTAGATTTTAATTTACATTTTCATTCATCTTTCTGTTGTGTTGCTATTTTTTACATTTGCATATAATGGGCAACAAAAAAAATTGCTGAAGTACAACTGCAAACGAGATATACTATTACTTCTGCTATGTCAAATGTATAATTAGAAAATATATATGAATTAAATATGAAATCGTGAATACTGGACAAAATCTAGTTAACTAAAATGACTATTTTTGTATATTTAAAACAATCAGGCGGTTTATTGATATAAAATAACTCACATATTCTATGCATAATTTTTTTTTATAAATTGACGGATTAATTAAAAAAAACTTTATTTGTTTTATAGGTTATTTGTGTCAGTTCAAGAATGAAACAACAGTTCATATTGCAAATATAACATTTTGAAAAATCCCTTATCACAGTATATTTTAGGTGAATTCTAGCAAAATTAAATAACCTTTTTGTTATATATTAAAGCGAAAATAAATTTTTCTATTATACAAAAATAAATATAAACCTAAGCTAAAAATACAACAAAGAATATAAAAAAGAATATTAGTACTCCAAAAACTTTTATCATAAGCCATCGATTTGATGAAACTGATCTAAAATATTTTAAGATTTGAGCCTGTGCTGCCTCAATATTTAGTTCTGCATCTTGTACATTGGTGTCTATTCTTTCAACCTAAAATAATTTAAAATAAAAAGTAATGGAATCAAAAGTGTTTAAGGGTTTATTGTTTTCTATGTAGTTAATAATAAGACTGGGCTGATGAATATAGAGAAAAATAATGTGAATAATGGAACACATATTTGTATATATATATTTCAGCACTATTTCCCTTAAAAACTATGTTCTAGTAAACTCAATAAAAACTTAAATATATTCAAATATTCCGAAATTAACGAGTGTACACACGAATTAGATCTTTTGTTAATACTTACTAAGCAATACCTAATTAATTATAAAGAACAATATGAACAAAAGAGAAAATAATACAAAAACTATTAATATAATTAAATGTATATGAGCGACATGTTCGGAAATCACGGGAGACTCTATGATGCTGACATAAGAATTGAGGGTAATCCTGAGGAGATAACAAATGATTATAATGAGTAGATAACATCTGTTATACCTAATCTAAAAAAATTGTCAAAGATCTCTGTAATATTGCTCAAAATGATCAGTCAATGTATCTAAAAAAGTATGGATTATTCCCAGAAAATTTAAGAATAATAAAGCCTATATATAAAAATGGTCATCCAGAAGAAACGGATAATTATAGGCTTACAGTTTACTGACGGGTTTTTTGAAGCTTTTTGATATAGCAATGTGGTCAAGGCTAATACCTTTTTAATATGTTGCAATGTTTATAGCAAAATATGGGCATTTAAAACAAAAACCAACAATAACAGCAATTTTTCAATTTATTCAAACAGTTCTGTATCACCTAGAAAATGCAAATGTAGCTTTGGGAATGTTCTTGGCTCTATCAAAAACTTATGACTTTTCAGAAGGAATTATTAAGAAAATGTATGGGATAAGAGGTAAAGCTCATGAATGGTTAGTATCACATCTCAGTAAAAGACAACAGAAAATTATAATCTTAAATAAAGAAAAATTTTATTACTCCAAAATTTTAACAAATAATATCGCATCATATATATATATATATATATATATATATATATATATATATATATATATATATATATATATATATATATATATATATATATATATATATATACAGTGCCTTCATTTCAAAACGAACCATCCTTAATAACTTTGTTAAATAGAAAAATTTAAAAAAAAGAAAAAACACGTCAATTTAGATATACAGGGGGAAGTTTAATTTTGCATTTGTTAAAAGTCTGTCAATCACCTCCTCACCTCCAGCTAACCTCACTTTGATATGTCAAATGGGAACCCCCACCTTGTGACACATCATTGTAAGCAGCATAAAATTGTCTATCTAACCGTATAAAAAAAAATTAAATCGGCTGACGTACAAGCGAATAGTGTGCAAAAATGTCTTGTAATAATGCATAATATATCGGCCTCGAACTTTGGTATGTCAAATGATTACCCTATAGTGTGATACATCATTTTAAAGGACGTACGATCTGCTATCCAATGATGTCAAAAAAAATTAAGTTAATAGACGTTATAGGCAATTAGGATGCAAAAATGTGTGTTAAATATAAGCAGTTTATTCAGTTTTATTCAGTTGAAGAAAATTATTTTATTAAATTTTCAAAATGTGCGCCGTTATTAGCGAGACAATAAAAAAGCCTATTTTGAAATTCCCCACGAACATTGGCAAGGGTTTCTCTGCTAATTCCTCTACATTCCCGAACAATTCGATCTTTTAAATCGTCAATATTTTCAGGTGGGGTTTTATAAACCTTGCTTTTTAAATACCCCCAAAGAAAAAAGTCTAGAGGGGTTAGGTCTGGAGACCGTGCTGGCCATTCAATTGCACCACGTCTGCCAATCCACGTCCCTGGAAAATGTTCATCAAGCCACTCTCGAATTGCCAAAGCGTAGTGCGGGGGAGCTGCATCTTGCTGGAAATGCAAATTATTTTCATTTAGTACCATAACAGCATTTTCATCCACTTGATTTTCTAAAGATTGCACAATGGCAGGGTATATTGTGTTTTCTAAAAGGTTTAAATAAATTTGCCCAGTTAAATTATCTTCCAAAAAAAATGGCCCGATGATTTCATTGCCATAAATTCCTGCCCACACGTTAATTTTTTCAGGATATTGAGTATGCCCTTCTCGGAAAAGGTGCGGATTTTCATTATCCCAGTATCTGCAGTTATGTCTGTTAACCAGTCCATTTAGAAAAAAAGTTGATTCATCACTAAAGCAGATATTCTTAGGTAAATGGGGGTCCTCGTCAATTCGTTGGCACATTAATTCGCAAAATTGAATTCTCCTATCAAAATCGTCTTCTCCGAGTTCTTGAAGAATTTGAATTTTGTAGGGAAAAAACTTATTTGGTTTTAAAACTTTATGCACAGAGCCAGCAGAAATGTTGGTTAAATCTGCGACCTTTGAGATGGATAAAGTTGGATCTATTGCAAACTGTCCTAGTACCTCGATTTGGCATGCTTCATCTACAACCCTTTTCTCAATAGATTTTTTATTACAAACGGATCCCGTTTCTTCAAACTTTCGTACCAATTCGAGTACATATTTATGGCCCACGTTTTTGTCTTGATGCCTCTCGTTAAATGCTCTGGCGGTTCTACAAGCGCACCGATCTTCAGCTCCATAGAGAAAAATTATTTCTATTCTTTCGGCTAGCGTATACACCATTTATATTCACGTTTCAACTAGGCGTCACAATGACAATTTTAACAATAATAAACAACTGGTGTTTAAAGATCTTAAAAATTTTATTTATTGCAGTGATTTCTTGTACCTATCAGGTACCGCAAAAAATATCATTGAAATAAATACACTAGATTGATTAGACTGCAATGAATTTTGCGATGAATTTTAAAACAGGCTTAGTTTTTTTCTCGCAAATATTTTAACTGTTTATTATTTTAAAAAAATATTTATTTTAAATTTAAAATAATATTTTACTCTATGAAGTAACCATTTGACATAATAAAGTTTAATGTGATAAGGTGTCTATTATTACCACACATCTTTTCTTACTATTCGCTTGTACATTAACAGATTTTGTTTTTTTTTATTGGCTAAATAGGAGATAGTATGCCCTTTAAAATGATGTATTACACTATAGGGTAATAATTTGACATACTAAAGTTCGAGGCCGATATATTATGCATTATTACAAGACATTTTTGCACACTATTCTTGTACGTCAACCGATTTAATTTTTTTTATACGGTTGGATAGACAATTTTATGCTGCTTACAATGATGTGTCACAAGGTGGGGGTTCCCATTTGACATATCAAAGTGAGGTTAGCTGGAGGTGAGGAGGTGATTGACAGACTTTTAACAAATGCAAAATTAAACTTCCCCCTGTATATCTAAATTGACGTGTTTTTTCTTTTTTTTAAATTTTTCTATTTAACAAAGTTATTAAGGATGGTTCGTTTTGAAATGAAGGCACTGTATATATATATATATATATATATATATATATATATATATATATATATATATATATATATATATATATTGGTTTAACACTTTTTGCTGTAAGACATAAAGTTAGGGCAGGAGAGGAGAGGGAAAGTCTACTGATAAAAGTTACCATAAGTATGGTTTGGCTGAACCGAATTTGAAAAACTTGATCTCCTTTAAGAAAGGACGGTTTGACAATTAAAATGAATTAATAGCTATATTAGAATGATTTTCTCGGCCCTCACTAGAGAACGTTATTTGGAACCATTCTCTTTTCTTCCAAATTTTAAATGGAAAGATGTAGTTTTTATATCATATTCGGGAAGTAGAATAAATTTGCAAGAGTAAATGTAAAAAAATTAATTCGATATATTTATTTGTTTCGGAATTATAACCAAAACAATAATTGATATAACGATGACGGGTAAAAGCAATTGTGGTCAAACGTGCCATGAAAAATAATAAAAATCTTTTTAAACTTTCCACAAGTGGGCGTTTTTTACTCTTTATTCCTTCACAATTTATCCAGGCCTAGGACTAGTTCAAACCACGTGAGACGTAAGTTGTGAAGCGTGTTTAAAAGCCAACTGGCCAAAATAACGATAAAAACAACAAACACCTTAACATTATTAATGAAACCATAGAAAACTTGTTCAACAAACAACAAATAGACTTTATAAATGTTCAAAATGACCACCGTTGCAAAATGCAACTAATACATTTTTTCCAGTGCTGGAAAAGGCAGTTTCAATTTCCGCTTGTGAAATCATATTTACGGCACTTCGAATTCGCTCAAATATGTTCTCCCGTGTGGTTGGTCGTGTTTGATAAACAATATCTTTTAGTCTTCCCCACAAGTAAAAATCTAGCATGGTTAAGTCCGGGATCCTGGGTGGCCACAGAAATAAACTACTCCGTCCAATCCAACGATTTAGGTAACTAGCGTCTAAAGAATTACGGACTCTTTCAGAAAAGTTTGCCAGGCATACATCATGCTGATACCACAGAGATCTTCCAATATCAAGAGGCACGTCTTCTAAAAGGATAGGCAGGTTATTCCGTAAAAAGTCTAAGTACAAGTCGCTATTTAGATGATTATTAAAGATAAACTGTTCAATGATTCTGTGTCTTAAGATTCCACATCACATGTTGACACTCCACCTGTTTCGATAACCCACTTGATATATCCAATGGGGATTTGTTTCTGATCAATAGTGCATGTTGTGCAAATTAACTCTTCCACAACTAGTAAAAGTTGTTTCATCCGTCTATAAGATCTGGGAAAGGAATTGGCCATTTTCGTTGCATATAGTTGTGAACCAATAATAATAATCCATCCGCCTGTCAAAATCAGTCTCTGAAAGAGCCTATATGATGGGGATGCACCTTAAAATCCCCTAAAATTCGGTGTCCTAAGTCTAAAGAAATGTTTCTGACACTCAAGTGTGGACCCGCTTGCACGTATGCGAGAACGTTTATAATGTTGTCTTCACTTCTTGACAGACATCTGAAGTGCACTGAAGTGGGACATACACTACCCGTTTCTCTGAGACATATTGCCAACCGCCGAAACACTTTTCTGGTATAGTGTCTTCGTTTACCTGACAGTATATTCACGTGCCGCAATATTAGCATTTTCAAAACAATAAGAAAATATACAGCAAGTATATCATAAGCCTTGGTATTGGTATAAGACATTCTTGAAAGATAATACACAAGTTGAATAAGGGTAAAATCAAAATTCACAAAAAATGCAAGATAAAATTTTGACGACATACTAGTGTTATCAAAGCTTCTTTCAAGTGACTTATCAATTTGTTTCTTTTACTGAAAATCTACTGATTTAGTACTTTTATGATATCACAGAACCCCCCCCAAAGAGAGAGGCTGGATCCGCCCCTGTCGTTGACAACAATTGCTTTTTTCCGTCAACATGATATCAATTATTCTTCTGGCTATAATAATAATAATGATAAAATAAAGAAATTGAATTAAATTTTTTACATTATCTCTTGCAAATCCATTCTACTTTCCGAATATGATATAAAAACTCTGTCTTTCCGTTTAAAATTTGGGAGAAAAATTGAAAAAAGAGAAGGGTTCCAAGTAACGCCATCTAGCGAGGGCCGCGAAAATCATTCTAATATAGCTATTATTTCATTTTAATTGTCAAAGCTTCCTTTCTTAAACAAGACCAAGTTTATCAAATTCGGTTCAGCCAAACCAAACTTGTAGTAACTTTTATCAGTAGACTTTCCCCCTCTTCTCCTACCCTAACCTTACCTCTTACAGCAAAAAGGGTTAAACCAAAAAGATGTAGAATTGTGGTAAAATTATCAGTGTAATATTTTTTTGATTCTGTGAATTTATACTTTTAACCCTACCAAGAAGCTTATTATACAACTTTAAACACATATGATGAGGAGAATTTTCAGTTAGTGTTAGTTGTTATACGAGATAATTGAAGTTCTTCTATATACAGGGTGATTCAAAAATCGATCACGAAACTTAAGGGGTGATTCTACTTGACAAAATAAGGGTAGAGCTTCATATAATTTTTTTTCAAAATGTCATTCGTTTTCGAGTTACAAGCCGTCCAAGTTCAAGTTTTTATTTTTTGTTTTTTGAATTACTCGCTTACAGGAAAACCGATTTGACTAATATTTGAAAGATAGGCTAAGTCTTCTGCGCTTCATCATTTTAGTAACAATTCACATTGATTGTTTGCCGCTAGAGGGCACTTTACCTACATTGAAAATTGTTTTATTGTCATAATTTTTTAGTGTTGACAGCTACAGTAGTTTTTGGCATAATTTCTGAAAGACTGATGCCAGGCCTTTAAAAAAGGTGCTCTTTATTTACATCGCTAAACCCAACGGTTTAGACGTAAATCACCCTTAAAAATTAAGTGGTAAATTTACTTTTCTCATTTCATTACCACCAGCTACCAGGTAAATAGCTATCAAAGTATACTAGAGCTGTCAGTTTAACATCAAATAAATTCGCTTTTTAAACTATTTAATTTATAATCTTAAAATAACTAATAATGGCTAATCAGTAAATATTCATATTATGGATTATTGCGATATACATTTAATTGATAAAAATTAATGAAACAGTACTAAACAAACTAAAAAAGATTCTCAAAATGTCCCCCATTTTCTTCCATACATTTCCTAACACTCTTCAAAAAATGTCGCCTAACTCGATGAAAAATTTCTGGTGTTTCTTTAATAATTTGGCACTTTTCGATTATCCTGAAGCGAAGATCCTCGACGTTGATTACTGGACTATCGTACACCAATTGTTTCAAATGACCCCAAAAGAAAAAATCCATAGGATTAAGGTCTGGTGACCTCGCTGCCCATGCCAATGGTCCACTTCGTCCTATCCATCGCTCAGGATACGTTGCATTCAAATACTGTCGGACACGTATACTAAAGTGGGGCGGAGCTCCGTCTTGGAGGATCCACATGTTGGCCCTTACTTCCAATGGCACATCTTCCAGATACAATGGGAGACGATTTTGGATAAAATCTAAGTATACGTCACCAGTTAATGGGCCATCAAAAAAATGAGGACCAATAAGGTAATCTCCTATTATCCCTGCCCACACATTTAGTGAAAATCTACGCTGATGTTTCGTTTCTACCACATTGTTTGGGTTCTCGTAAGCATATGTGTGGATGTTGTGTAGATTTGTTATGCCATCACGAGTGAAACCAGCTTCGTCAGTGAATAATATGACGCCAATTAATCGATTATCGTGTTCATACTTAGCTAGGATCTGATTGCACATTTTCAACCGTCTCGGCCGATCATCGTCATAAAGAGCCTGCACCTTTTTTGAATGAAACGGGTAGAGTTGTTCTTCTCTTAGTATCCTCCATGAACTAGCCTGACAGAGCCGCACTTCATTCCCAATTTTTCTAGTACTAATACCTGGATTATCTTCAATAATTTCAAGCACTCTTTCTTCTTGTTGCACGTTTCTAGCAGTTCTAGGTCTTCCCCTATTTCCATTATAACTTTTAAAGGAACCACATTCCGCAAGCCTCCTGTGCACACTGGAAAATGTTTGAGCATGAGGGATATTTCTTTCCGGATAACTCTCCATATAATATCTTCTTACCAACTCTGCATTACCATTTGCTTTTCCATAACAAAAATGGATATCACAATATTCGATATTTGAATATTGGTGATTAGCCATTATTAGTTATTTTAAGATTATAAATTAAATAGTTTAAAAAGCGAATTTATTTGATGTTAAACTGACAGCTCTAGTATACTTTGATAGCTATTTACCTGGTAGCTGGTGGTAATGAAATGAGAAAAGTAAATTTACCACTTAATTTTTAAGGGTGATTTACGTCTAAACCGTTGGGTTTAGCGATGTAAATAAAGAGCACCTTTTTTAAAGGCCTGGCATCAGTCTTTCAGAAATTATGCCAAAAACTACTGTAGCTGTCAACACTAAAAAATTATGACAAAAAACAATTTTCAATGTAGGTAAAGTGCCCTCTAGCGGCAAACAATCAATGTGAATTGTTACTAAAATGATGAAGCGCAGAAGACTTAGCCTATCTTTCAAATATTAGTCAAATCGGTTTTCCTGTAAACGAGTAATTCAAAAAACAAAAAATAAAAACTTGAACTCGAAAACGAATGACATTTTGAAAAAAAATTATATGAAGCTCTACCCTTATTTTGTCAAGTAGAATCACCCCCTTAAGTTTCGTGATCGATTTTTGAATCACCCTGTATATTGACATCATTTCATTCCATGTTATAATTGTATTTATTGTATCATGTTTTGAAATAAAGAAATTTAGTGAATAATAACAAAATATTTGGTAAAACCTAATAAACTATTTCTTTTAATTTTAAACGTAAACTTTTACCATTTCGTCTTGTTCCTTCACCATGTGGGCAAGTTGTTGGAATATTCCACCTAATTCAACTATAGTTGACTCAATGTTTTGCATTGTTTCAGCTCGACTCTGTAAGTAATTGTCAGTTTCATCATACATTAGAGCAGTTTGCATTTGGCTTTGTGAATTCCTTGGTATTAAAGGCTGATTTTCTGAATGCGTACCCATTTGTTGGTCTTGTTCTTGGAATAGCAAACTAGCTGTAATTAATTACAAAAACATATAAACACTAGTTATAAAAGAAATACAATAAATATTTTGAAATAATATCATTTTCATCAATTTTATCTAGATACTTAGAAGTAGAATTACAAAATAAGAATGTTAAGGTAACCTTAGATAATGCTGTTTGACTTTTAACTACTCAAAAGTATGTCTAATGTTCTTACATTGTCCAACAGTTGCTGTACTTGGTGGTGGTAATCCACCTTGACTAAATTGATCCCTCCTATTTTTCTGATGTCTTAAGTTCTCAGTCCTAACTTCTAGTATTTGTTTAAAATCTGTTGACATTGTTGCCAATCTTGATTGCAGTGCTAAGACTATGTTACTGGAATGAGATTGTAAATGCTTTCCACTTGTAGACTGTTTATGTTTCCTTGAGACATTTTGAAGCTGTGCTATTTGTTGGTTAAGGCTATTTAGATCACTTTTGATGATATATGTTAACTCTTGAATTTCAGCTGTACGGTCATCAAATAAGGATTTTCGTTTAGCCACTAAAAATAATATAGTACTAGTAATTTCTAAAACTCTGCATCATGATTGAATCACAATCAATATGATTTTTATTTCAATCAGATGTTTTATGTACACAGACTTTTTCCTTATTTTATCCTAAATATTTGTTTCCAAGCATATGGAATAGCAAAAACCTAATTTTGAGAAATAATTTAGTACCTTTTATTACAATATCAAATGATTCTACTCACACAATGTTAGCTTTTCCAATTTAGCATAAGTACTCGCAATATTTTTGCCCACATTTTTGGCAATAAGCATAAACTCTGAATGACTCTGAATCACTTTAGATTTTCTTGGGTCCCGAGCTGCAACAGCTCTGGCAATATTTCTTCCCTATAAACAAGTTAGTATCAGTAAGTAAATAATAGTTATCCAACAAAATTGTGAATTGAATATTATTAAACTTTTAATATTGTAGATGTGAACGTTTAACTTGCACTTTAAATTGTACCTGTAAAGTTTGTATAGTATTTACAAATTCACTAGTTCTATCTCTAGCAGTCATTATGGGATCAGGTTCACTATAGTCTTCAATATGATCCTCTAAATAATAATCTTCGGAAACATTATTTGGGTAGGAATTGTTAACTATGGTAAATTTGTCCGTTTGAGACCAAGGCCTTTCGTTGTTTACGATAGGATTTTCACTTTCTGAACCTGTATGACGTCTTCTGGGAAGCATTGCATTATTAAATCACTTTCACAGGAAGAAAAATATTTCCAATGCCAAGCCTTAATTTTTCTAAACGTTCACCAACTGTAATAAAGTCATAATAGTAAGCACTAAGAGATAGACAAAATTTTAAATACTCTGAATGATAATTTAAAGTTCGATTTTCTATGAACTTAATTAAATGGGGACTTTTTAACAAAAACTTATTTTTTTAAGGTTAGACAAGGGACAGACACGTCAACAAAAGTTGAACCATTTTTCTGCATTGCAGTATCTAAAAAGCGCTCGCGAAAATCTATTTTTGTTCCAAACAGGTCATTTCGGGCAATGTACAAATTGGTAACAAAAATGCTATTGACGCAAAGTGAAACGGTGGAATTCTCATATTTTGTAATTTACATTTATCAGGGGTATTGTTAGGTCTTATGATAATTACATTAATATTCATTTGTTAATGTGAACGCAAATATTCTGAACATTAATTTTATGACGTCGCCTAAAAAACGCCTTGCACTCAATAAAATATCCCTCAATTAAGTCAAATGTCAAACGGCTCAGCTTCTGTCCTTGTATTTTTTTGTCTCAGCTGTCGTGTCACGTCACTGGGAAAATGAATGTTTTAACTAGGTTTTAATTTATATATGTATTTTTTTATTAACGATTAAGTTGAAATATTGTTAAGATGACTTCATTGCGACAAAGACAAAAGGGTAACTTATTAAATTATATTCTGAAGACTGCCTATTAACATATTCTCTTTAATATTATTTTTTAAGATGCCATCAAGCAAATGTTAAATTTGAATCAACCCCTTACAAAATCTGGATCATCAGAACCTTCTTGGAAAATTTTGGTCTATGACAGAGTTGGTCAGGATATTATTTCACCTCTTATTTCGGTAAAAGAGTTGCGAGAGCAAGGGGTAACATTATTTGTGTAAGTCAGTAATTTTCTATATACATATTTATTTATTTATTCATTACAAGCAATAACAGCCTAAGTCAGTAACAGATACTTAAACCAATTTAACACTAATATATGTGCAACTCAAAAAGAATAATACTTAATTATTGAACCAGTCTGTATTATGTTAATCTCTTAAATTCATCAAAACTTTCATGTTTGCATAATAATAGCTTTTTTTTTATTTGTAGACAATTACATTCTGATAGAGATCCAATTCCTGAGGTACCGGTAGTATATTTTTGTGCTCCAACAGAAGAAAATTTGGGTAGAATTAAGCAAGATTTCCAAAGAGGAGTCTATGATATCTACCACTTGAACTTTATTTCTCCCATATCAAGGCAAAAGGTTGAAGATTTGGCTTCAGCAGCTATTGAGGCCAATTGTGTAGCAAATATTCATAAAGTAAGTAGTGGTTCAAGATCTTCTCATTAGATGTGATTGTTAATTATACCTTTGTACAATGGTCGAGGAATTTCAAAATATGATCAAAATTATTTGACAGTTTAAATAATGAAACAATATTTTTCAAGCTTTTCAAATTCGTTTAGGTTTCAATAAATCATATAATAGACAGAAGTATAATTTAATAATTTTTTGTTAAACATTTGTTATTAGAAGGCTTTTGACTTTCAGTTTTCTCTCGAAATCTAAATATAATAAATCTTTCTTATCATAAGATTAATTAATTTTAAAATCTCTAGTTAAAAATTAAAATATATAACATAAAAAAGATAAAAATTGTATAATACTTGCTCCTAAACAAAATAATAAACAGAAGGTAATTAAATTTAATACATCAAAATTATGATCAACAAAAAAATAAATTCATCTAGACAGATCTACATGATATATACCAAAGTTAATTTTTAGATATATTACAATACACAAATTAAAAACATTTCCTTTCTTTTAACAAAAAATATTTATCAAACATAAGATCCCATCTTGGATAATTATTTTTGCAATTTTATTTTTAATTTTTTTATTCCAGATCTATGACCAATACGTAAACTTTATATCTTTGGAAGATGATATGTTTGTTCAAAGACACCAAAATAGTGATGATGTGTCATATTATGGTAAGATGTGCAAATATAAATCAGTTCGAGATGCTAATAATTAACACTTCAAAGACTTACATTTTTTCCACCAGTAAAAATACAGGAAATAGAGAACTAAAAAGAAATACAGCTTCCTTCTATTTCTTTGGTTATAAATTGTTAAAAGCAATTAGCGATTTTCTGATAAATAAATAATTATTAGATGTAAACATACAGGGTATTTTACAAATATTCATTATTAACATACAAATTACTTAAAGTAACTCTAGAAACATTTCTTAGCTGGATCTGAAAGTATGGTTTGGAGTTTAGATTGTACTTTCTCAAAATCATTCAAAGTAGCTAAACGCGTTGGAGTCGAAATGCTTAATGTTTCTGTGATGTTGATAATGTTTCAAGTTAGTTAAGTTATCTGTTTACTAGGTCATTGGTTGAAAGAAGTCTAACGATATGGACAAGGCATTTTAGTTTACTTATTTAAAGTTGGAAGAAAGGGAAGATATCCACACATAAAAGTATCTCTGAACAGTGAGCAATTTCCTAATTGCAAAATAGCTTAATTATGTGCAGAATTATGCTTAACAAGCATGTTTTTGACTGTTACCAATTTGGTTATTTATGAGAATCATTCAAAGAATGCCTCAAAAGGAAGTGGTTAAGTGGATCTATTTTACACCGATTTATTATTGATGATTTTGGACTTTTTCAAAAGAATCAACAACCATTAAATATAATTTTTAGAATGAATCATCATCTAGTTATTAACACTTTAAATGCGTTGTATTGTACTTTGTCATGGCCTCCACTTGATAAGATTTTTACAATTTGGTTTCCACTCTATAACACACATAATAACAAGATAGAAAGTGTAGATAATTATATTTCCATTATATTGTTGGCATGATCAGTGGTCATAAGTTTTTATTTTAGTTTATTCTTGAACAGGAATAGAGATAAAATCTCATTGAAACGTTCTACAAAGAAACAAAAATAAAAACAATGCAAATCTAAAAATCACATTTTAGTCAGTTTTTTTTGAAAACTAAACTTGCAGTTATCGAAGATCATTGGGGATCTGGAGATCTTTTTAATAATACATGATCTAAAATATTGCTTATTCCTCCTGGGCTAGATTGAGCCAGCAGACAATGACGTCTGAGAAAAAGTGAACTAATTCCTATTAGCATATCAAATCAAATATCTCTTTATTCTATAAAAAGTTTTGTGGTATCGATGAAAAACCAAAAACTTGATTGAATGGCGCCAAAGTTAAAATACAATAAAATAGCTAAGTTAAAAACACTAAATCTAAACATTTGTATACATATTAAATGAAGTAACATTCACATAACATTCTATTATCAGAACATGACACTTAAAATTCATTTAAAAAAATGCAAAAAACTCATTCTGAGTATATGGTTCAATATGAGCCAATAAATCAAAAACCGTTTTCTTAAAACGTTTGAAATCCTCATCCAACTTTACCCCGATTGGCTGAGCATTAAAAAATTTAATTGCCAAGAAACCAGGACCTTTTTCTGCCACACTAAGTGGATACTCTGGGACATTATATCCTATATATATGGTGGCAAACAGTGTTTAACTTCACGCTTCTTAAACCTGCCCTTGTTTTTAAATAGAAACAGTAGGCATTCGTAAATAAAAATTGTTGGTAAAGTTAAGGTATCTAAGGTTTTAAATTTTCCTCTGCAGGAATCCAAGTAACCAATGCCAGAAAGTATACGAACTGCTCTTTTCTGACTTTTAAAAACCATTCTGATGTACTGCTCCCACCCCAAAACATCACTCCATAGTGAAGAGTTGAAAATACTTTTGCAAAATATACAATTTTTAAGATTTCCTTGGTCAAATATTTTGATATTACTCGTAAAGAGTATGAAGCTGTGTTTACTTTATTGCATACCTCTGATATATATTTTGGCCAATCTATATTATGATGAATGTGGATTCCAAGGAATTTTGTATCTTCCTCTAGTGTGATGCTCTCAGTCCCAAACTCAACTATCTGATTGTTTTGCTTTGTTGACAAACAACTGTGATGGGTCTTTTCAGTCTTCAGTATTAATTTGTTCTCCCTAAACCATTTTTTAGCCTTGATAATATGTTCATCAGTAATTTTCATGAGATCTGCCAATGGTTAGGATATCTGTATCATCAGCAAAGTTTACAAAATAACACCTTTCCCATAACTGTAGATGCCAGGTCATTAATATAAAAAATAAACAGTAGTGGTCCCATAATGCTTCCCGGCGGGATGCCCATGGTTAAAAAATCAACGTCTGAAAAATACTGAACCCCATCAAATTTCACTACAACTTTCTAACTTCTATTTTCTAGATATGAACGAACCCAATCAAGAGCAAGCCCCCTGACACCATATCTCTCAAGTTTCTGAAGCAGAATCTTATGGTTTAAACTGTCAAATGCTTTTGATAAGTCCAAAAATGTCCCTAATGATAAGTGCTTGTTCTCAAAGCTTTCTATAATTTTCTCAATAAAATCATATACAGCTGTGCTTACAGATCTATCTTTTAAATAACCATCTTGTGTTGGGCTTAGTAAGTTTTTTTGAATTAAAAAATTTGAGTAGTCTGGAACACATAGCAATTTCAAAAATTTTTGAGAAGGATGGTAATAGGCTTATGGGTCTATAATTATGGAAATCTGTACTATCCTCCTTTTTAAATAGAGGTTTAACCAATGCCATTTTTAAATTGTCCAGAAAAATGCCATACCTAAAAGAATTATTGGTTATATAGCTAAAAGGTTCGACTACATGACTGGCACATTTTTTTATTAAATTATTTGAAATTTCGTCATACCCACAGGTTTTTTTTGGTTTTTAAAGATTTAGTAATTTTAAAAATTTCTTTTATTGTTGTATGTGAGAGAAATATAGAATTTAAATTATTTTCAATATTGCAGGATCCACTTTCTTGAGGCAAGTCAGTAACTAATTTTGGGGCACTTTCAAGGACAAATTTGTTAAAATTATTTGAAATAATTTGAGGATCTCCTTCAATCTGACAATGTTTTTGTTTTGAACATTTACCTGTTATTTCTCCCACTATCTGCCAAATGCATTTAGACTTATTGTCGTTTTGACTGATTCTTTCAGTATTGATCTTTCCTATTTGAAGCTATTCTCTGTATCTAGGGTCTTTTTCACACCTGACAAGTAGAGCATCCAGTTGACGTTTGCAATCTAAAGTGTTTGGATTTTTTGTCGTTTGCTTGTTTCTTTTTTATTTTATTATTAATTGTTTTAAATGGAAAGCAGTGATTAAAAGACTGTATTATAGACTGCATAAAAGAAGTCCGTTGTCCATTAATGTCCTGCTTTTGCAGACTGTACACTGTCTCCCATGTTTCGTTACCAATAATATGCTTGAAATTTTCCTTATTATGTGCATTAAATATTCTTCGTCTGACACAGCTCTGAGCACAACCTACCTGGATATTGAATGATACTATTTGTCTCGTGTGATCTGATAACCGTGTATCTAAAATTTATGAGTTGCATAACTTACAGTTTGTCACTATGTTGTCCAGACAACTTCTCATAGTATTACAAATTCGGGTTGGCTCCAAAAAAGAAGGTTTTATATTAAATGACTCTACCAATGAGATAAAATCGGATGAATCCTTGCTTTCAATCAATAAATCTATATTAAAATCGTTAGATACATTCCAATCTATGTAAGAACTCTAATACAGGTTCTTTATCAGTACTGTATGTACTTATTATTGTTGCTTTTGATTTATGCAACTTCACCTCAACCGCCGCACATTCAAAAATATTAGGCCGCGATTAGCATGTTAAGTCTTTCCTTGTATTGGAAATCATTTCGGATGAAGATTGCCGCACCCCCATGGTCTCCTTCTTCTCGATAATGCATGGAACTAAGCTGAAAGCCAGACAGCTGATAATTTTGTAGCTGCGTTTCAATCTTCCAGTGCTCAGTCACGCATACTGCTACACATTCCCTTTCAGAATCTGCCACTACCTGTAAACCATCATTTGTAAAATTATGAAATCAATGTTCCGCATGGTGGTTACGTTTTATTTTTAAACCCTCATTCATTTATTCCTCCATGTGGGGGTGGTGTAATACTTTTAAAAATTTGCGGAACCGTTAATAAAGTCTCTTTTATGATACAATAAGGGTACATTTCATATTTATATGGAATTATAGTAACGCTTTTCTGATGTTTATTGTCAAATTTGTAATAGGATTTCTCTGTTAATAACTAGAGTTTTGAATATGAAAATATTTATAAAGTCCTCCACAATTTTGTATGTAATATCTCAGAAAAATAAAAATTTCTGGGGAACATTACTTTTAAATTAAATCAGATATTCAGAATATATTTTATTTTACTCTTCGGGCATGGTTAGTACTTGGATGGGCGACCGCTTGGGAAGGCCATGTGACAGTGGCTCAGAAACCACTTTAAACTGTAGGTCCAGTCGCTAAATGATCTTCGTTACTGATGTGACTTAACACCAAATAATTTTTTTTATATTTTATTTTAGCAATAAATAAAGGTGATATTCAAGATACTGAGATGGATGTTATAATGAACAGTATTGTTGATAGCTTATTTTCAGTTTTTGTAACAGCAGGTAAGAGAGAAAATATGAATTATTGCTTACACACATCTTTTTCTTTTGGTTCATAAAAAGTGCATATGAAACATTATAAATTTTGCATTAAAAGAAAACAGATACTGAAGAATCTCATATAATTAGAGAATGATAATTAATCAAAATTTAAAAAAAAATCCAAGACCCTAGCAAATCCAATATTTGAAAAACAAAATAATCAATTATATCTGTTTTATTTTTTTAGGTACTGTGCCAATAATAAGAAGTCCCAAAGGCAATGCAGCAGAAATGGTAGCACAAAAGCTAAACAAAAAATTAAGAGAAAATCTTTTTGATGCGCGGAATAATCTGTTTTCCATTGACACTCAATCTGGGAATTTTAACTTTCATAGACCACTATTAATTATTCTAGATAGAAACGTTGATATGGCTACTCCTTTACATCATACTTGGACATATCAAGCCTTAGCACATGATATACTCGATTTAGCTCTAAATAGAGTCGTTATTGAAGATACTACACCAAAGGGAGGTAAGCGGACTTTATTTCCTCAAACAACCAAAAATAATTCTCTTAAAAGAACATAGGTAAAACTAAAACTTAACTTCACAAAAATCTCAAAAGCTTGTGATTTTTATTTAATGCTACATTGTTGATTGCTAAAAGAACAGGTCTTAAAATTTGAACAGTCTTATTTAGTTTTTTATTTTAGGTGCGCGGGCAAAACGTAAACCATGTGAACTAGATTCAAATGACAAGTTTTGGGGAAATCATAAGGGTGCACCATTTCCTAATGTAGCTGAAGCAATTCAAGAAGAATTGGAACAATATCGTTCTTCAGAAGAAGAAGTAAAGAAGTTAAAATCATCTATGGGCATTGATAATGAAAGCGAACTTGCCGTCTCTATGGTAACAGATAATACTGCCAAGATTACTTCGGCAGTTCAGTCATTACCTCAACTTTTAGAAAAAAAGAGGTTACTGGATATGCATACGTCGATCGCTACAGGTATGTATCAAAGAAGCCAGTCTAAAATATCATATTTCTAGTTTCATCCTTTTTTCCATAATTTTTTATTGCATTAATTAATATATTATTATTTTAAAATTATAAAGAACTTCCTTGGTAGTGTGGTGGTTAAATTGACTCCGCATCATTGAGGTATCGAGTGCGATTCCCAGTTGGTCTTGAGTGTTATGTTAATTTTATAATTTACCCTTTAATAAAGTGTGACTGGCTGCATGGTCGATCCACGAAATAGCAATTGCTAGTTAAAACAAAATAATATTACAAAATTTAAATACTATTTAGTACCCTACAATTGTCAAATATAATATAAGCTAACAAAGTTCATTTTAATATTGTAATTGTTGTATCTTGTATTTTATTCTGTAATAGCAAACATTTATACCATAATAGGATAATGGACTACTGTTGGAAAATTATTTCATATTATTTTTTATTACACACAGTACTTAAATATTTTCTAGAAGTTTGTTGTATTCTCACTAAAAATCAATTAAAAAATTTGGATGTTAAAAAAACGCACCGAAATGCAATTTGGATAACAGCGCTGGTCACGTGACTAGCATGACAGCACATAATAGTAAACAAAGTAACGCTAAACGATAATTTGTTTGAATTTTTGAGAGTTTTATTTGTTTGCCGTTATAAAATGGTTTATAAAGGGAAGTGTAGTGGCACAATGTTCATTGACGTCCATAAGCACTTCTAAAAGGTGAAAACAGTAGTTCGGACTAGCTCGTAGAGACCCCAGATGCGTAGGAGCTAATTCTATGATTTTTACTCCAAGATCTTGCTGCTAAGCTATTATAAATTTATATCAATGTTTCTTGTCTTTAGCTTTTTTGCGTGTGCATAACCTATATAGATCTTAAATTGTGTTTTCTAGAACAGAGGCATTATTATTCTCTCATGGAACTGTATACGAGGTGTGACTATGAAATAACGAGCCTAATGTTTCTGCAGAAGAAATACACATGATCAGTTTCTTATTAAAGACACAAGAAAGGTTGGTGGATCGACACATTAACGAAGGAATAATGGTGCAATATCCCTTACATCCTTTGCAATTTGTCTATCAGGCAGGAAAATCCACAGATGCGGCGCTACATAGACTCGTCATAAGAGTCGAAAACGCCTTGTTGAGTGGACGATTTACCTTACGTACCTTTATTGATATCGAGGGGGCATTCGACAACACGTCTCAAGATTCGATATGCAATGCTCTACAACAACGAGGCTCTGAACCGACAGTAGTCGCATGGATCAGAGCAATGTATGCTGAGCTTAACAATGTAACTGTTAAAGCACTGTTAAATAGGGGCTGTCCACAGGAAGGAGTGCTATCGCCTTTGCTGTGGAGCCTTGTGGTGGACAGCCTGTTGAGTGAATTGAATGATGCCGGTTTGTATACACGGGCCTATGCTGATGACCTAGTTATTTTGTGCCCTGGTCGCCATGTCTGCGACTTGGAAGGGCCAATGATGCGGGCCCTCCGGATCGCGGAACGATGGTGCCGCAGGGAGGGGTTCGGAATAAATTCGGACAAGGCCGAGATGGTACTCTTTACAAAAAAAGAGGAAAATGGGGAGACTTCTCACAATTAATTGGTGGGAAGGACTCTTCAACTTAAGGCGACAATTAAATACCTGGGAGTAATTCTGGACTTACGACTGAGCTGGAATGATCATGTTGAGGCTGGAACCAAGAAAGCCATATGTACTTTCTCGGCTTGTAAACGAGCCTTTGGGTGTACATGGGGACTGACACCTAAAGTGCTATTTTGGATATACACTATGGTGATCCGCCCCATGATAACATGCGCCACTATCGTATGGTGGCGTAGTACAACAAAGCGCAAACACATTCTTCAACTTGACAAAGTTCAGAGAATGGCTTATCTGGGAATATTGAGTGCGATGAGGACTGCTTCCACCAGGGCTCTGGAAGTCCTGATGAACCTGTCTCATCTTCACTTGTACATAGAGAACGAGGCCCTGAAGACTGTTTATCATCTCAGTTGCCTGGGACATCTTGGAATTGGAACGGGCGGCTACTTAGGTGTCTGGGAAAGCGCGGTGGAGAGGTGTCCATCACTCCCCATGCGGACAGATTACATGATGCCGGTTTTAAAATCCAACCTCTCCCTGGAGATATTTCTGCCAAGTAGAGA
Source organism: Diaprepes abbreviatus (assembly GCA_034092305.1). Lineage (NCBI taxonomy): Eukaryota > Metazoa > Arthropoda > Insecta > Coleoptera > Curculionidae > Diaprepes > Diaprepes abbreviatus. Next base: position 4,876,006 of record JASJET010000141.1, on the reverse strand, counting down.
GGATTGGGAAGGAGAACAAAATCTTCCGAAAAATGGATCCTGGTGGTATACTGATGGATCTCGACAAGATGAAAGAGCTGGAGCCGGAATATTCGGCAAAGAGTCGGAGAGTACTGCCCTCTCAGACAATGTGCGACAATTTTCACAGCGGAAATTTATGCTATTCTGCAGTGTGCCCATCTCTGTGAGAGGGACATAGACAGAAATAGAGTAGTAAATATATGCTCAGACAGTAAGGCTGCGATATTGGCTCTGAAGTTCAGTGTCGTAACTTCGCGACTGGTGTCTGAGTACAAGGATGTACTAAATGGTATGACGAGGAACACTCGTCTGGGTCCCGGGTCACTAGGGCATACGCGGGAATCGGGAATGATGAAGCAGACCGTCTGGCAAAGTTTGGTTCGGCGACTGAACCGTACGGACCCCAACCAATATTTCCTGTCCCAATTGCTATTGGCAAAAGGATATTAAAATCGTTGTTGGAAAGCAAATTTATTGAATCGTAGAGGGGAGCTCCTGGAATGAGGTGTGCTAAGGAACATATAATTGGGCCTAGTGCACGGCGTACTAAGAAGCTTCTCTCGTTGGGAAGGAAAGAGCTGCGAATTGTGGTGGGATTGTTGACAGGACATTGTCATCTCGGGGGCCATCTTCATAAAATCAGTGTCGAAGACGACCCGAGGTGCATATGGTGTTTGGAGGAGAATGAAACTGTTGACCATATCCTCAGAGAGTGCCCAGCACTCAACGGACTAAGGCAGAGATATTTCGGAGATACAATTTTGTTACCGGAAGCAGTTAGGCAAGTTCAACTAACGAAGCTGCTTGGATTCTCAAAGGCAATCGGCCTCGAATGACCTGCAGCTATGATGGGATATGGAGGGCCCAATGGAGGCCTAGGCATCGATGATCTTGTATCACCACCCTTTTTTCATTCATTCATTATTCACACACATGCGCCAAAAGCGAACGACTGACAGCTAGTAGCGTGAAGCCTTCCTTTTCGAAGCAGCGGCGGCGCTTCCCGTGTCTGTAGCTAAATCAGTCTGGCCATCGCTTTCGATTGTATAAAAGCTGTTTTTTCGTTTTGCTGAAAAAGTGACAAATGCAATAATAGAACAAAGAATTGTTGTGAAATTTCACATGATACTCGGAAAAATCGTTACTGAAAGTTATCTTTTATTAAAAGATGTATATGGCAATAAATGTTTATTAATTATGCGAATTTTTGAGTGGTTTAAGCGTTTCCAAGATGGCCGAGAAGACGTTGAAAATGATTTACTCCGGGCCACTGTAGGAATTGACAATTTTAGGTAACAATTTTAACATGCAAAAGGTTTGTGTGTACAATTGAACAAAAAGAAGCACGCGAAAATGTTTATACTGACACTATGAATGGGCTCGAACTTGTTGGAAAGAGTGATAACATGTGACGAATCTTGATTTTTCACTTATGATCCTGAAACTAAATGCCAATGCATGCATTGGAAGGGTCAAACTTCACCGAGAGTTAAAAAAGCTCGAATGGGCAAATTAAGATTCAAAGCGATGATTCGATATTCATGGGACTGCGTACATTCACTGGATTCCTGAAGCTCAAACATATAATCAGCATTACTACCTTGAAGTTCTTGCTCAACTCCGTGAAAGAATAAGAAAAACAAAGTTCCCGAATTGTGGAAGAACAAGCCATGGATTCTTCCATCAAGACAATTTATTCTGCATTGTCTGTCAAGACGTTTCTAGATATGTACAATATCCCAGTACAACAGCCGCCTTATTCGCCAGACCTTGCACCATGTGTCTTATTTATTCCTCAAGGCCAAATCTACATTAAAAGGAACAATATTTTACTGTATTGAAGCTGTGGAAGAGAAAGATGCTCGCGTCATGAAAAAGCTCACAGACTTCCAGCCCTGTTTTTGCTAATGAAAATTCACATGGAACATTGTAGGGATAGAGATTGATGGTGATAATAAGTAAATATGTATAAATTTAAAATAAAATGTTTTACAGCAATAGTCTCGCTATTTTATGGCCACACCTTGTAAGTTTGAAAAATTACAAATTAGGAAAGAACTTCTCCCTCATCAACTCTACAAATTTATTTACATCTTTTTTGATGTCCGCACATTGTTCCATCATAAAATGGTGCAGTGAATACTACATGGTACCAATATGCTCAGCCAGTCTGATATTTTAACAACTGGTAGTTATCAATTTTTTTTTTGCTTCTGTAAAAACTGGGATAGTGTAGAACTTTTTTACTACATATCTGCTGCACAGTAAAATAGATAAGAGAAGGTCCCACTTTGGAGAAAGTAGGTTTCTTCCAGTAATATTGCAGAGGTGCAAGGGGTTCCTCACTTCTTCTATGGGCGTATATCAAGAAGGCAACCGCATGCTTGCAACCTCGAGTTGAAGCTAGACAATCGTGACAGCTTCAGATTTTGCCCTGATTCTCGTCGGTTACCGTTGTTAAATTGTAGAGTTTGTTTCTCACTTTATGTTCAGGGCAATTTTACATTTGATTGTGCAAACTGGATTCCTATTGCACTTAGCCTTAAAGGTATTTTAATATTAACCAACTTTCTTTTTGTCTGTGTCTATAATAACCAAAAAGTGTCTATAATAAGTATATTCATTTATTTTGGAATAAGTTAATTTTAAGCTCCAATATTATGACCTTATTTGAAATGTTATCTTGTATATTCCTACGTGGGTTTAGGGTTTATTTATTTTATTGTATTCTGTTTTTAGTAGTATTTATGTTTTCCTTTTACTGGTTGGGTGTTGATATATATTTATTTTTCAGTGATATTAAATGCTATAAAAGCAAGAAAATTAGACACATTTTTTGAATTGGAAGAAAAAATAATGAGCAAAACACAACAACTAGAGAAATCCATTTTAGATATAATTTCTGATCCTGAGGCAGGAAACTTAGATGATAAAATGAGACTTTTTATAATTTATTACATATGTACGGCACACTTGCCAGAGGTGGATCTTAAGAAATTTGAAAATGCGCTGTTTGAATCAGGTTGTGATTTAAGTCCTCTAGCGTACATTAAAAGATGGAAGTATGTACTTTTTTTTTTTTTTAAATTGTAACTATTTCTACTGAATGTGCCATTATGTATGAAAAATTTATTTCAGGAGTTTTATTAAGATGGCTAGTGGAGCATCATTAAATCAGTATGAAGGCGCGGGAACCAAAACAGTTAGTATGTTTTCAAAGTTGGTTTCTCAAGGCTCAAATTTTGTGATGGAAGGAGTTAAAAATTTGGTTGTTAAAAGACATGTAAGTTTTTATGAAACAAGCCATAACCTAAGTATATGGTAACCAAATGTTTTTATTTATAAGTTAAATGATGTTGTCAAATAGGTCGATGTAGTTATAATAAAAATGTATGTGTACATTGCTCATGGTGGCTAAATGAGCTATGCTGAAAGCCAAAAAACAGAAACATTCCTCATGTATTCAAAAAAATCGAGAACTGCCCGTTTGAAAGTTTCGCAACGTAAGAGGATATTTCGGGAATAAAGAAACAGAAAAAATATTTATCATTGAAAATGATTATATTGTTTTTCAAAATATTTTTTAAAGTGATCAATACACTTTTGCACGCGTTTGAATCAATTCGAAAAGCATTCTTGTCACCTTTAAAGATGGTATTCCCAAAACATGGTTTTTGAACGCATCAACCGGATTTTTTGGCATAGAGAATCATTGATAATGCAGTTTGTTCTTTATGTACGGAAACAAAAAGAAATAATTGGGTGCCAAATCAAGGTTGTACCGCGGATGATCCATCAATTCTACATGTTGAGCGCTCACAGTCACTTGTTTGAGCCGATGTGTGAGTGTCGTATCCGGTTTATTTTCTTCAATTCACCGAAGACTTTCGGTAAACAAACAGTTGTATATCATTCAGAATTGACCATTCTACAATCCACTAAAGGCACGGTGGCGAGAAGACTAGTGTTTCCTGAAACACAGGCGAATATTTGCTTCGAAGTGCTTCGTGCGCAAACAAACTTTGTTGGTTTTGGCTCATTATGGAAGACCCAAATAGTCGACTGCTGTTTACTTTTGGGTTCATATCCATTGATCCAAGATTCGTCACCTGTCATAACCTTAAATGTGTTGTGAAGCAGCTCGATCACATTTTTTTAGCATTTCCTTGCGCCTATCGACACGAGCATTTTTTAAACCATGTATGTATGTTTGTGGAATTGGGGAACAGTACACTGCGACCTAATACATCTATTGTATTCCCCTTCTGCTGCCAAGTTGTTAGGGATATCTTGCTGACTATGAGGTATTCCCTTAAGAACCTCGAAATGTAGGACGGTTTTCAAGTGAGTTATTCCTATACTTCTATATGGTGTGCTCCCACGAACCGCTTTCTAGGGTTTTATAAAGCACTGCACTCTGAAAGAATGTGAATAGAGGTTTCGTCATCTTCTTCGCAAAATCTGTACTCTTTCTGCCAATCTTGAGTCTCTTGAGGTGCCCTTCAGATAGTAATGTCCCATCAGGCTTCCTGTCAGAACTCGTAAGTTGCTTTTGCTTAGGTTTATTCGTTCCTTGAATCTTCTGGTCATGGTCCCCAAGAAGTATCTTCGCTTATCTCATTCCGTGCTGATCCGTCCAGTAATTCGATCTCTTGCTCTCTTCCTTTCTTTTAGGTCTTCCAGCATTACATTGCTACTGATTCCACAAAATGTTTCGGTCCCCTTTTCTCGTGACCATTGTCAAATTATATAGGATGTAACGCAAACATACCTTCTTCACGGCCATAGGTTCATGTAATATATTATATACGGTGATGTTACTAATGCCAAGGGATGTCTCAATTTCACGATCTTGCATGATGATGATGTTTTCTTACACTACACCTGATAATGGACGACATTCATGCGGCTCATCCATGAGCGAACAACGGCCATGATTGAATTCACTAAACCAGCGATACAGTGGTTTTTGTAGGCGCTTTATCGCAATATAAAGAATTAAGTTTATCGATGAGAGACTTGTTTAGATAAACGACGACATAAGTTGCGAAAATAATTACATGAAACATATTAATTTAGACAACCAGAAATTCGGACTTTTCTTTATTGCCGGTTACTTTGTTATCGAATTGACGTACCGATTAACATGTTATACTAGTTTAAATAATGAATTTAAAAAGGGTTGCATAGGGTCGATCTGTGTGCTAAGAAATAAAAGATCTTGCACTATTTATCAACATTTTTCCAAATGTAAATTAACATATTATGACGTTATTCAGCATTCACACAACAGGCCCTAGTTCTGACGATATGCTAATTCTACAGGGGAATTAGTTGGGTGATACTAATATTATTTGTTTTAAGAGGCCTTTTTAAAAAAAAATACTTATTAGGTTTGACGATATGCTAATTCTACAGGGGAATCTGTTGGGTGACACTAATATTATTATTTGTTTTAAGAGCCCTTTAAAAAAATATATTTATTAGATCGCTAACCTAGGTTACTTAAAGGAATAAAAACTGGAGACATTAAAGTCGAAAATATTGCAAAAAAATGCCATAATGCTAAATTATCGTTGGGAAAACTGGCACATTCTTTTTCTAAGATTCTCTAGTTTAATAAATAGAAAAGTCGTGAGCGCCCCATTTTATTTTGAGATATATTTAGTTATACTACACGGCATTAAGAGTCCCTATGTATAGGAGTGAATAAAATTTCTGCTGCATCAGTTTACACCACCCTGAATCAGGGCTTTAACTCAATCGGAGAGTGACTGTCGGCCGGATCACAAGTCAGACATTAAGTTAATTTTTTTTGTTATAATGGTTCTAAATCAAGTACTTAATACTGTTATTATCGGAAATAAGGGCTTGACTGAGTTATAATAAATCAAATCTAAGATTCTTAATATATAGCTGCTACAATACTTTGCATAAACTTTATCGCTTCAGACCGTCCAATTCGGATAGTCTTTCAACTAAATGATGCCGAAAAAAAAACAAAATGGCCTTATTTAGGATGATATATTTCTAAATAAAATGCAAAAAAAATTGTTCAGGTTATTTTCAAAAATTCTTCAACTTATGCTCTTATGAATGAGCAAATTCACGCTATTAAAATGAATACCGGCACACACAATTTTATGAAAATGGTGGCATATATTTACAAATCTAAAAAAATAATCAATTAATTTGACGAGCGAGATATTTTGATGAGATTTTTCAGTATCTTGTACAGGGTACTCTCAAGGGAACCTCGTAAAATACTTCTATAGTAGGTTTATGCGAGATGATTAGAAACTTGTTTTTACTCACCACCAATCACCAAACCCACCGATACAAAACACTTCACTCATATCATTGCTGCATATCATCCAAATACCTGAATGCGTTTAGACCATCCTAAATCGTTCCCTAATTAATGCAATGACTGAGTAAGTGAAATCGAGATCTCTCTACATAGGGCCTTTACTGTCCTAAATGTGTTTACACTACCTTGAATATCATGTGGTCTAATTATATAGTTACTAACTTTTGTTTCATGTATATATTTTAAGTATTTTAGACCTCAAGTATTTTAAAAATTACCAAGTACGAATTTTTAAATAAATATATATCTTTTTAGAATTTACCAGTCACAAAAATTGTGGATCATTTAATGGATTTCAAAAATAGTCAAGAAATGGATGAGTATCTGTATCTAGATCCAAAACAACTTAAATTAACAGAAATTCCTAAGAATAGGTCGCCATTCCAGGATGCTATAGTTTTTATTGTGGGGGGAGGAAATTATATTGAATACCAAAATTTAGTTGACTATGCAAAGGTGAGAAATTTATTGTAATTGTAGTCCACGAGGTGTGTCCTAAAATATCCGACATGCGTTTATAATATCGCGTTGGCATTATTTTTCGTCATCCGGCAGGTGCTGGTATCCTTCAAAGTAATCCAAATTGAACTGTGCAGCATTGGTGTTTCCACATGGTGAAGCAATTAGCATTGTCAATCTTTGGAATGGCCTTGAGTGTACTGGTCGCATTCTTTTAATTCGTCTCTATGTCGAATCGGTACCGTTTGAACGGAATTTTCAATTCTAGGAATAGCCAAAAGTCGTAGGGGGCTATAGCGGGACTGGCGAATTTTTGTGATGAGTTTTGCCAAAAACTGATGCCACAGTGTTCTCCGAACATTCTGGCTCATTTTCGTAATGAAAAAGCCAGTCGTCACGCCAAAAACGTAACCGTTTTCTTCTCACTGAATCGAATATTTTCAGAACTTCAAGTGAAAATTCGTTATTGATTGTTTGGCCTCTTGGAGCATATTCATGATGCACAACACCTTCATAATCGAAAAAAAAAAACAATCAATAAGGACTTAACACTTCTCCGACTTTTACGTGCTTTTTTGGCTGTGACTCAGGTGAGAGCTTCCACTGTGAAGACTGTTGGCACTCCCAAGCCACATACGCTCGTCATTTGCCGGTGTTATTGTGCTTGAAGATTGACCAGAATTTGGATCACTGTCTTCTATTATTCTTTTATCTGTGTTCTGTCCATATGCTCGTCTCCAAACACCGGCATCAGTTCAATAGTTTTCGCACATTTTTTTTTTGAGTTTAAAACAAAACTTGATGCGAATTCGTTGTTCACATCTCTCCGTCATTTTCAGTGACCGAACCATTACTACTACTCGCGAATTAACACGGCCAATTAGTAGCTGCGGTAATTAGCGAATTTGTGAGGGGTAACTGGTTACGCTCGTACCCTACAGAGGTCGCTCAAACGTCATGGCGCGAAATTATAAACGCAAGTCGGAAATTTTTGGGACACACCGTATACGTTAATTCCATATTTTCACTTGTTGGTCAAGCTTGTTACACACAAAATATCGGATCTATGCCATTATCGTAATATTTTTAATAATTATCCAATGTTTCTGTAAGTTGTTTTAGACTCCTACGAATTTACTCGTAAGACTATCGTCCTAATAAAAATAAATCTAGTATCTTAAAATGTTTACTTTTTCACAAAATTTCTACATGTACCTGATACTTTGCTATATAAAATCCATGAAATGTTTTGTTATTGAAATAAAATTTTTTGATATTTTGCATGTTTACTAAATCATGTTTATTTCTAGGCAAAGACCACAGCTGGTAACGTAAAAAGGATTACATACGGAGCATCCACGTTAAATAATGCAAAACAGTTTTTGCAACAGTTGTCATTGCTAGGTCAAGAATTATAATATTTTTTTTATGTTTCCTGTATAGCATAATTTTATTTATATGAAAATGGTATTTTTATTATACGTTTACAGTATGGCCGAAAAGTGTGCAACGAATGAAACTTTGTATATATCACAAAAGACATAGTCTTATAAAATTAATGTAATAGAAAACATAAGTTATACCTATTTTTTTTTGTAATTAATTTACAATCTCTACAATTTAGTGCATCAGAGTTTTCCTGCATTAAATTATATTTTTCTTTATCTTAAGTGATTAACTACGACTTGGTGTCAAAAAAGGGCTATGATATTCGTCATTAATATTAACTGGCACACAAGCAAAATATTTTTAAAAATTCTATTAAATGATTTTCCATCTATTGCATACTTTTTTAGACTTATTGTATGTAGATATAAGCAAATGTTTATCTAAAAATTGTTGAAAAAATATAACATTTTGATATTTTGGTATGTATTTTTCGATTGCATCATTTATCAAAGTAATAAAAAGAAGCAAGTACACTTAGCTTCAGATACCTCCCTACAATGATATACTGCACTTTGTGATAGAATTACAAGATCACAGCTCGGTCATTTAAGTGTACAAATCTTTAAATTCATTTTGAACAATATGGTAACGAATTGAGAAAAAGGCGATATTCTTTTAGTTCACTTACGTTTAATGTAAAACTGAAAAATAATAAAAGTATCCTGATATGCCATTTAGCGACAAAGTGGGCAAAAGGATGACGGCAAATGACTCGGGAAGTTTACATCCATCTTGTGCTTTTAAATGGTGTGGGTCTTGCCTGGTTTGTCACTGGCATATCTCCAGGTAATATATGGTGTTTCTTATTGGCAACTAGGTCCAGTGTTTTTTTTTACAGTGAAAAAACAACTGATTTTATAAGAGGAAAGCTGCTTAGAAACCTGAAGATTATTTGAAAAAACCTTCTAGGAGAAAATAGCATCGATTTAAAGTTAAAAGTTAGATTTAATAAAATTGAGCTAATTGGATATGCATTACCTCTAATAAATCGACAACAAAAGAAGTTATCATTCGTGTTTTGAAAATTAATAAAGTGTTTTTTAGTAAAGAGCGTGTTTTTTACCTCTTTTCCTTTCCGATTCGAAAGTTTGTTTGGAAAGTTTCCTGTCGTTTTATAAACACACCTAAATTGTGCGAATGCACCCACGACTGTCTCTTAAGTTCTAAATTTATGAATCTAAGACAACAGTTATTGTAAAGAATCTAAGCATAAAATGTTTACTGAATTTTGTATTTGTACCCACAGTTCTTCATCAGTGTTTTTAGCTCTACAGTAAACACATATTTTAGAGTTCCCTACTGGTGTTAAATCTGGTTAGCGGAGTTGCCAATTTGCAGAAACACCATTTTCTCTGCTAGTCCAGCGATTTTGAAAATTCTCATTTAAATGATTTCTAGCATTTAATGTGAAGTGATGGGGTACATCTTCATGCATGAACCACATATTTTATCATCCAATAAATTTAACAAATTTACTAAGTGTTCTAGGTAGTTTAAACCATTTAAACGAGGTGGTAAATGACAGGACTAATAATAAATGAGTTAGTGATTCCTGCTCATACTTTAATTTTAAATTCATGTTGATAATGCACAACCCTTATTGCACGCGGACTTTCGTTAGCATAAACATGTTCATTACGTAAATTTATTATATCACTTGTAAAGCAACACTCGTCGATCAATAAAATTTACATCATGTGCTCTCTGTTCATTAATCAATTGTCGGAAGCCTAGTCTCAATTCAAGATCAAGAAGTAAAAGCTCTGGTACTCCTGTTCTCTTAAAGTCCCATTTACTGTATATTGAGAGACTTAAGTTCCAAACCCAAGTGTCTGGTGCACAAACTCAAATTTTCCTCAACCTCCGGTGTTCTAGTTGTATGACTCTGTCCATTAATCAATCGTTGCAGGAACAAAACTACGTTTCTCGAAGACACCTTTTAGCAGCAGCAAATGTTTGGTGGTTTGGTATGCGTGTATTTAGAAATCTCTGTATACTTTCACCGATTCCTGACCATTTCTTTGGCAACTGAATCATTTGACACTACTCTTTTGTAACTAATGACGATACTTATCATTGTTAGCTCGTTGCTATGTAAATTTTTGTTATTGGTCTGTTGACCTTTAAATACGCTCCAAATTTCTTGGACCAGTCCTAAGCCTGGATAAAGTGTGAAGGGGGCTACGACGAGTCTCGGTCGTAGATTCAGAAAATAATACATAGCGCGTCCTCAATGTCGACCGTTCCCACAGTGCGAGAGAGGAAGAAGAGAGACCACTAATCTCTAATGAGTGGAGCATAGAACCGGGCAGAGTATTATTCGCGTTTAGGGTCACGTGGTCCTATGCGCCGCCAATTAGAAAGAGAAGATATTACTGCTTTCACTCTTCTTCCAATCTCGCAATATGGGAACGGTCGGCATTAGGAACGTGCAATCTATTTCTTAAATCAACAGTTTCAGTACGGAATAAAACATTTAAATTCAATTATCTTAGAAACTGCTGCTTGAAGCGACACCTACTAGGTATAATTTTTTTGGATAAAATATGTCAAGGAATAAGAATTTTAAAATAGATATTTAACATAGCAAGGCACAAAAAAGTTATGAAGCTTTAGATGTAGGCAAAGTGCTGTTGGTGGCCCTCTTTGCAATGTACATTGAAACTGTACGCTGATTTCGATTTCTGATCCTAAAAAAAAACACGCCAAAATACCAAATGTAGTGCGAATCAGCGTTTGGTACAGACCTTTTAGTGACACCCTGTATACCTTGTAGTATTTCTTTTCATCTGTTATCAGTGTTATCGTAGTATCCTTTTTATTTAAATAATTTTTCTCAGTGTAATATAGAGTTATCGCCAAAGCTGTTACATCTTTAAGATGATAAAATCTGAAATAGTGATATGTCCAATCACCAGGGGCGGATTCAAGGGAGGACAGTGGGGGGTAATCCCGCCAAGGGCTTTGAATCCAGAAAAGGACTCGCCGGCCTGCTGCATTAGGAATGTGGACCCCCCCTCTCCCGGCATCGAATTAATTCTGTCAACTTGCTTTCGGTTGTCATACTGTACTGTGTTGTTTATGAATGGGGTGGGGGTAATTTCGATCTTTTGTTTTGCTCTTGAGATATCGTCTCCCCCAAAGAGTGAGGTTAGATCCGCCCCTGTCAATCGCTACTTATTAGTAAGAAAGTAAGAAAAATCCGTATTTTTATGTAGGTTTTGAATGTGGGTTCTATATATGTAATATTTGTTTTTATCGAACGGATTTTATTTTTAAAATTCATATATTGAGGTTAGCCCTTACCTACGTATGCGCTGACCATACTAAAAGATTTAGGGATTGCAACGTCACAATATTTGTAAAAAAAATACTAAATTTTTTTAAATAAATTCTTTTTATACAAATTAAAAAATAATAAATTAATCACTAAAAGCTACTTACATTCTATAATATACAATAAGTTACCTCATTATATTTAAAACTGAGTCAAGTAAATTATAAATCTATGTACTTTTTATGTTTTTTTACGTGAGTTGATAAATCCGACGATGTTATAAAGGTTTTCTCACAAAGATTGCAGGAGTATGGCCTCTCTCCGGTGTGAATTCGAGTATGTACCTAAAATAGTAATAATGTTAACAAGGGGGGGCTCAAGGAACTGGGTACAACGATTACCGTGAAATTTATTGATTAGTTAGTTATTTAGGGCCCAAGGTTTATAGGATGGGTAGTCGTTTCCGCCAACACGTCCTAATAAAAAAAAAAGTAGTCAGGGGTTGCTCGACGAATTCCGTTTTCCTCTTTTAGAATAGAGGAAGACGCTCCTTGTTCGGTCTTTTTTCGTGACGTTTGAGTTCAAAATCGACATCGTCATCTCTGACCTGTTGTTTACCTTCGAGGTGTTGAAAATTTATAAATTGCGAACATACGCCTCATTAATTAACATAAATTTACGAAATGTATTGCACAAAATACCGGCGCTTTAACGAAATCTTTGGAATAGCAGTTTCGTCTGGCAAAATCAATTTTTTCTCTTCAATAATTACACGACCACTCACAAAATCTTATATGACGTCGATGAATTGAGATGACAAAATAAATGATTTTTCACTTGGCGGTACTGATAGCTTATCGTAAACGATATTTTGCTCTTCCAGTCGCTTCAAAATCAACAATATGGTATCGTAGCGACGTCATAATTCTGTTTCTCGACGAGCGCACCGGCCAGATACTCAAGGCGGGAGCTCTTCCCCCCCCCCCCCCACCTCTGACCATACTTTTTTATTAGGGCCTGTTGGCAGAAACGACTATCCGTTCGATAAACATTGGGCCAACTAAGCCTCAAAGTTTCACAGGAACTGATGTACCCAGTTCCTTGAGCTCCTCTTGTAAGTAATAAATGGGGATGTTTAAAAAGTTGTTTTAAGATAAAGGCAAAACAAAAATGGATACAAGTCTCGAAATACTTTGGTTCAAAGGTATATTTTTTAATGAGGAATATCCATATTAAGTTCTTCAAAACGTGTTTTTCGGAACTTTTATATATTAAAAATAGATGTTTAAAAAATAATTGTTCTGTGTAATTATTCAAGTTAAAAATTCTTTATCTCAAAATGAACTTAAAGTCTTAGAAATTGCCTTTATTTTTTTTTAACTTTTTGAAATTTTTTGTTCAAGGATAAGTAAAACGCTACACTGGTAAAATCTAGGCAGAGTTTGACAACGCGCTTAAAATAGAAAAGTAGTAGATATAAAATTGTTTTTAAGGTCACTCCAGTTGCGGCTAGTGCGGAAGGGATCGGAGGTGTCGCCCTTCCAGCCAAATTAAAAAATATCTCATGTGCAAGTGAAGAGTTTGTTGTCGATGGTTTTTTAAAAATATAAAAAACTAGGTTATGATATGTTTTATGTTTTTTTTTGGGTATCTTTAAATTTGCCAGGGTCATAGTCCCCCCGCCCTAGTAGCTAATTACGGTAACTTTTCATTGTAACTTACTACAGTGTAGAATCTACGTATCTTAAGGTCGCGAGCCACCACTGATGAAACGGTCTAATGCTGGAAATATACCAAGCCAACCTAGAGGAATAAACAAATGTTTGTTGCACGCTGGCTTTAAATCGCCCTCATTAGTATTCGTTCAGTGTTAATCCGGTTTGAGTAAATTGTGAATGATGTAAAAGCCATTTAATAAAGGCGCGTATTTGAACAGAAAGAAAGGGACATCGAGACGCGTCAAACTCCCTCTGGTAATACGACGAACGGCTCGATGCAATTTAAATGCCACTCGATGAAAGTCGGTACTTCAGAGAAAAATTTGTTTTGATGTAGATGTGTATACATCCCCCTATTTCGAGGTCACAGAACACGATTCTTGTCTTAGTTTTCCACAATTTCTCCAGTTTTCCGGAGAACATAAAAAATACCACGCTTCACTTTACAAGGTTAATTTTATTTCTGGAAAAAACCACCCAAATTTCTGGGTTCTTTTCTTGACAGCTTTAACATAAAGAAAATACTGTGAATTTTACAGAAATCGTATTTATGTTATGGCAACAACGCACGAGACGAGCGATGTCGCTGCCAAATGTAACCAGCGACTTTGTTTTGATTTGTTTTTTGATCGTTTTCCTTGATTTTTCCGATTAAAAAACTAGAAATTTACGAAATTTTATATAATATAGAAGCTTTTAGGACCGTGAAATTTCTGAATGTAAAAAAAAAAATTTAACGAGTGAAAAAAATTAAACCAAATATGAAAAGTAATTTTCTCTGTTTTCCGGAAAACCGAAGAAATATTGTGGAAAATCAAAGACAGAATCATGTTCTATAACCTCGAAATAGGGGGTATCGAGATTTTTTCAAAAAACGCTGTTTTTCTAGATTCCACTTAATCGAAATATTTACCCACATTAATAATATTTCTAAACCAATTATGAGTTGGAGTAATGAAAAAACTTTTAGTTTTATCAAAGAGTATGAAAAACTATCTATTCTGTTATAACCTTCTTAACAATGGGGAAACTTTTTAAGGAGATATTGCATTCAGAAGACATTTATTGACAAAATTTTGAAAATGGCTATTTTTTCCCTCGTCTGCCATGTTATTTAAAATTAATTAACCTCAGATGTTGTTTAATAACATAGCTAAAATAACAAATGTAGCATTCGCCACTATTTAGCGATTGCCTCGGTCTATACTGTTTGTCACTTAAAAAAAATAAATTTTTATAAAAAAATTAAACCGATTTATAAAAAAGCGCTAAAAAGTGAAAAATAACAATATAAATTTTTATATGAAAAAGAAATTTTTGACGTCCTGAAAAAATGTGATTCGCTTTCTTATTATAGTTTGTATATACCTTATGTCAGTAGAAATAATTTGGCGCCGACTTCAAAAATTTTAATTTCATATCATAACATTTATATTATTTTTCGCTTTATAGGGTTTTTTTTTGAAGTTGGTTCAATTTTTTTTTAATTTTATTTTCCGACTTTTAGTTTTAAATTTATGATATCTATAAATTATTTTAACTAAGTACCAAGCGAGATTAATGTACCTGGCAATGATTTCAAGGTCGGCAAAAAGTACCCATTTTATCCAAAGTTGTACACAATACTAAAATAAACAACTAAAAATTCTTTAATTCTGAGAAATCTCCAAATACCAGTTTTGAATGAAATTGTATCAAACAAATATTTAGTCAACCATAGTAAATCCACTATGTGAAATTTACCTTAATTTTAGAATAGTAATATAGACCTTAAAACCTCCCAAAACCGATATTTAAAGGACTTGAAACGTAAATTTTTTTAGTCCGGAATATTTTATCCTGCATATTATGTTTGTATACGCCTCAAAAAAAAACTACAATCTTATTTTTGGACAAAATCGGAAAAATGTAAAATTTTTAGCCCTTCATATAGTATCTATCAAATTAAGCTAAAAAATAACTTCAGATTCGTAACCTACGACCCCGAAAACCATGGGACCACCGCAGCAACCTCCTGAACATAACGTAAAAAAATCATTCAAATTGTGATGTTGCCGTTCCGGAGTAATCGATGTACACATATAGAAAAATACATAGCGGTGGAATTGAGAACCTCCTTCTTTTAGAAGTCCGTTAAAAACTTAAAGGAGATAAGAACGATCAATTCGTTGGACATCGGCTTGACTTTTTTTCGTGCGTTCTCGGATGAATACGCACCTTAAGCTTCGTTAGCATTCGTTAAACGTATGTACCAAACTAAAAAACACTTTCGGTGTCGTTAGTTAGCTTGGTGTATAAGTAGCACAAGATTTTGTTGCACACTGTACCACATTATAAAAATTAAATCAGCCCAGGCGTCCCACTTTCTAAAAATGTTGAACTTTGTATTTAATTTTTGCACAGAAAATCAGATAAATCTGTGGCAGAAAATATTTTTTTTTAAATAAAATACAAACATAAAATAATATTTAAAACTGTAATGTACCTTTAGACTGGAAGACTGACTGAACGTTTTTCCACAAACAAAACAAGAGTACGGCTTTTCCCCAGTATGTGTTCTAATATGTTTTTCCAAATATTGCTGCCGGGTAAAGTGTCTCTCACATATTGTGCAAGTAAATAAGTTTTCACCTAAAATAAACTAATATGAACCCAATATATACACTAGCAATTTTAATTTATGGCATATATGCTGGATTAATTTCTTCAAATTATTAAGTTTTAAAAAGAACCAAGAAACATTCAATAAATAGTTTGCACGGCGTTTATCACTGAAATAGAAAATAATATAAAAAAATAATTAGGTACGGAACTTCATCTGACTCATATGAAACCATTGGTCGTAATCAGTGTGCGATTTGGCAATATTGTGTTTTTGCTGTTTATGTTCGTTTTCGAGACAGTAACCTAACCTTAGTTTTTCATAATAAATAAGTTAACAAAATAGTAAAATGTTTATTCATAATATTCAATGTCCCATGGCAAAGATTCTGGTAAATTTGTAAGTCTTTAATATAAATAATGACGTCAGAATATAGTGATACAAAAAAACCTAAATTGGAAGAAAATTTCACTCCACAAGATGTGTATGTTCATATCAATAACGGAGTGATAGAAACGAAATATACTGCTGATGATTTGTGTAGTAAAAATTGTGATTTATCAATTTCTTTAAGAACTCGTTAAAAAGGAAATTGTTTGGTTAGTATTTTTCATGTAAAATGCATAAAATAGAATAGTATAAATTTAGTTCAAACAAGTAGTTATAAAGAAGACAATCTCAGTAAACCCCACGGTAAGCTAAATATTTTATTGCATAAAGAGTAATCTGTATGGTCACAAAGTTAATTTTTAATTTTTTCCAACCTCATCTAATGTACAGATGGTAGTATAATTCAAAGGCCAAGATTCTGATTTTCCATAATACTCTGTACAAATGTTTACATTTTTGAAAATTGAATTCTCAAAAATTTACACGGTGGTCAATTGAAATTCAGAGATAGTATAGATTACGAGTTAAACTTAACTTATAACTTAAATTATAAAAAAAAAAGGATTTTCATTATAGTTTAATATTTTTTATTTAACGTTGATAGCGCCGACGTTGTTCTCTTTACAAAAAAGAGACCAATGGAGAGATTACCCACAATTATACTATCGAAAAAGACCTTTCAATATAAGAAGTCTGTTAAATATCTGCGAGTGATTCTCGACTCACGACTGAGCTGGAAAGATCGTAATGAGGCTCCAGCAAGGAAGGCCATATGTCCTTTCTGGGCTGGTAATGAAGCCTTTGAACATAGAGGCTGACACCGAATGTGGATATACATCATGGAGATCCGTCGTATGATTATGTACGCTTCTACTGTATGGTAATACAGCTAAGCACAAATACCGTCTGAAACTTGACAAAGTTCAAAGAATGGCTTGTCTAGGAATGATAACGACGATAAGGACTACCCCACTATAACGTTGGAGGTTCTAGTGAATTTCCCTCCTCTCCACTTATTCATAGAAAATGAGGCCTTGGACGCAGTTTACCGTCTCAGTTGCCCGGGGCATCTCGGGCTGAACTGGCAAATACCCGCGTAGTTGGGGCAGCGTTGCATATATACTATAAAGTAGATCTTGGTGGTTTACAGCTGGGTCTAGATACGATGAAAGAGTCGGAACTGTAGTGTCACGCAACGGTCTTTCAGGCAAAAATTTATGCGATTCTGCAATTTGGCATCTCTGTGAGAGGAATATGAACAGAAATACGACTATTAACATATGCTGGGACAATAGGGCTGCAATATTAGTTCTGGAGTCCAAAGTTGTAGCTTCACCACTGGTGTCTGAATGCAGGGAGGTACAAAAAACGGCTGCACAATCAGACTCGTGTGGATCCTGGGTCACTCGGGTATACACGTAAACTAAGAAGCGGATAGACTGGCAAAGATGGGGTTTGCGACTGAGCCATACGGTCCTCAACTCATTATGCCTGAATCGAAACGGTTGCTGAAAAGCAATTTACTGAATGCTGGAGGGAAGCCCTTGGAATGAGATGTGCCAAAGAACATGTTATTGAACTTAATGCGCGGCTTACTAGGAACCTTCTTTTCCTGAAGAGGAAAGAACTGCGGATCCTGGGCGGATTGCTGACAGGACATTGTCACCTGGTGCCTGAGGGAGAATGAAACTGTTGACTGTTTTCAGAGAGTGCCTTGCACTCAACGAACTCGCGTAAAGACATTTCGGAGATACAATAATATCTCCTGAAGCAGAGACGCAAGATCAGGTAACAAGGTTGCTTGGATTCGCAAAAGCGATCGACTTCAAATAACTTGCGGCCCTAGTAGGATGTAATTGATCCAATAAGGTCCAAGCATCGAAAATCGAGTTTCACCATTCTTCATTCATTCATCTAAAACATATCAAATTAAAAATACCATTTTTTAAAAATAACAAGCACTGTATTGTTTTACTTTATTCCATAAGATATTAAAAAAAAACATAGAAGATCGAGTTTCACTCCTCTTAAACATTTATTCATTCATAAACAAAATAGTTCTTGCGCCCATAGAATTTTTGTAGTCGATTAGGATGTTTCAACATCCCAACGTTTTTCTTATCTATTTTGATCCGCTTATTACGAGAAATGGGCAGAAAAACAGAAAATTTGTTACTAACAATTTAAATGTTTATAACGCCGTAAAATTGTTAATAATTAAGGTGTCAAATTCAAACCCACGTCATTTTATTTTAAATTTAATGACGAGGGCGTCAAAATTTTTTAATTTCGAAAAAAGTTAATTAGAAGCCGATAATTTCTAATATAAGTGCAAAATTTAAAGCATCCACGCGGGCCACGCTTAGGTGATTGCGCGTTATCTCTCCTATCTCTAAACTAAACCTAATTTTGTACCATGATGCCCAATTTTTGAAGGTTTTTTCATGTACTATCATTTGGTGTTAGTTAAAGTTATATTAGCGTACTAAAAGGGCAAAAAGCAACAACTTTTTATCAAAAAAGTGAGACTCCATTTATATATATATATATATATATATATATATATATATATATATATATATATATATATATATTATAAGCCTTTTAAATGGATTTCAAGTCATATAATCTATTGCACACCTATATAAATGGATGCGTATTTTCATAGTGAAGACGCCACTTTTTTAAAAATTGAAAAAAATTAATTAGGAGCCGAGATATTGCAAAATGAATACGCTCGGGCGAGGAGAGAAAATTTTATTTATGCACTTATTTTGCAATATCTTGGCTTATAATTAACTTTTTTCAATCTCTAAAAAAGTGGCGTCTTCCCTACGAAAATACCCATTACTTTATATTTAATACAAACCTGTGTGAACTCGTGTATGTTCTGATAAATACGAAGCTGTGGAGAACTGCTTTTGACAAATTGTGCAGGAAAATTTTTGTCCAGTATGTTTAGCCATGTGTGTTTGCAATTCTGAAGAGTAATTACACAATTTGTTGCACACGATACATTTGTAAGGTTGTTTTCCTGAAGAAGGAAGGAATTATTATTACATCTTAAATTGACATTTTTTTTTATTAAAGGGTGGCTCACATAAAGATGACAACTTTTTTTCTTTTAACTAGAAGTTACAATTTACAAAATCAAAAAACAAGAACGGTGCCGAAGTTTTATAGAACTTAAACTTTCGCAGTTAAAAATATCATCAAACAAGGTAAATATTACTCTTTAAAACAATGATTCCCAATCTGTGGGTCGCGACCCATAAAGGAGTCGGTCTGTCTTCTTTGAAGGGTCGCCGGTTTTTAATTTAAAAACTCAAAATAAATTTTAAAATTTAAAAGTATGTGATAAAATGTTAATAATTTATGCTTGACAACGCGCGAGGTATGCGATGTCATTAGTGGACGGACGGCGCAAGCACATCTCATACATGGCAAAATCCGACGAGGCAAGCTAGCCGGGTAATTCACACCGATCGCAACATTCCGTTGCCTCATAGAATGATACAAGAGAGAGATTTCGAGACGGATAGCTTCACGTTCCACCGAGTTGAGAATAATCGGGAAAGTACTCCCAACTGATAAATAAGCAACGAGCAGAGCCGTAGTGGATAGTGATATTTTTCAGATATTCAGCCTCAACCAACCCGTCGAGCTAGGTGAACTTGTTAATTCGTGTTAAGTCGTTACTGTGCTCTTTTTGTCGTTTGTAAATAAATAGTTTGTTGTTAGTTTTGTTTGATTCGAAAACGTTACAATACTATTGACAGCCCGTCACAATTCGCCTTCCATAGGCATGCCTAGAAATATAAGTTGTTCTATTATTTACCGTTTTGGTAAGTAAAAAATGTTAAATAATGTTACTTATTCCAAATTTTTAAACATTTTAAAAAATGATTTTGAAGTTTTATTCTGTAGATATCAACGCCATGGAGAAAAAATAATAGATTAGGAGAACTATTTAAAATTTGGGTTTTCGACCGTTATTAATAACGATGTAGAGAAGTCATAGTGTGTTTTTTGCAACGTTGCTTCTAGTGCTGAATCTACGAAACACTCAAAGCTCAAACGTCACTTAGAAAAAAAACATTCTGAACATATTACAAAAGAGCGGGATTTTTTAAATGACACATGAGGCTGCCTTGAAACGACAAAAGTTGGATTTTACCGGGATATTTCAACAACAGTTCAGGTATTATATGAAATTCCTCTGAATCTTGGAAAAAAACAAGCCCCATACAATCGCAGAAAACCTCATAAAACTTTGTTTATTAATTAAAGTCTCTAAAGTTCGATTGTACCGGGATATTTCAACAACAGTTCAGGTATCATATGAAATTCCTCTGAATTTTGCAAAAAACAACAAGCCCCATACAATGGCAGAAAACCTCATAAAACTTTGTTTATTAAATCCGTTAAGCTAATTTTGGAACGAGCGAGATTAAAATGGCATGTCTAAAGATATGATGGAACAAATTTTATCTAAAATAAAGGCATTTTCTATCTTTTCCTTTCAACCCGACAAGTCCAGTGATGCTAATTAGTGTTTGCAGTTACTCATTTTCGTGAGATACATTCACTTGAAGGACATCAACAAAGAGTTCCCGTTTCGTAAAGCACTAAAAACTATTATGAAAAGTGAAGATGTCATGAAGAAGATAAGTTCATTCTTTGAAAGTAATGACTTGTAAGGAATGTGTACCGCTGGAGCGCCAGCCATGCTTGGATCGAAATCAGGCTTTCAGTCAAAAGTTAAAGAGATTGCACCCCAAGTAAAGAAATTGCATTGCATGATTCGTTGATTTGTTCTTGCTACTAAGATTCTCCTAAAGCCTTTGTATGAAGTGCTCAACTCTTGGATGACAATTATCAGTTATATAAAATCTAATGATCTCAATACTCGTCTGTTCAAGGAATACGAATTCTGATCATGAACTTCATATTTTTTACATTGCTGTTCATTTGTTATCAAAAGAAGACGTGTTGCTGGCCGAGTCTTTAAAACATGAAATAAAACAGTGCTTCGAAATGAAAGAAATACTTGGATACAGAGTAAATAATTTGATATTTTAGATCAACTAAAACAAGCTAAAACTGAACGTAAGGCTAAAGAGACGATAATATCCAGGCGTTAGCATTAAGCTGCCAAACTCGCACCCCAAAATACATCTTAGAAACTCTGTTTGAACACCTTTACACCAAAACGGAAAAATCGGAGAAGGGAATTGCAGATAATTTAAGAGGTATCTAAACAAGGAGCTGCATTAGTACGAAACCCATTTCATTTATTTTTGGATGTTGTCGACATTCTCGATGAAGTGCAGGATGAATTATTGGAGCTGTGAAGTGACTTCTCAGCGCGTGATATATTTCAGGAAAAATCGTTACCTAAATTTTTGCATTATTAGTATCCTGAAGTGTCCCTGCTTTTTTTGAAGTTTAATGCCGTTTGCTTCCACTCATCTCTTCTGCAGATCAAGACAAAACAATACGCTGGATGTTCAAGATGACATGAAATTGGCCTTGGCAAAAATTAAGAATTATAACCCCTGTTAAGTAAATACAAGCTCAATCATCACATTATATTAATACCTAATTGAAGAATATCATCATTCTTTATTTTATTATTCAAATATGGTGGCATGGAAAAAGTGGGTCGCGAACATAAAAAAAAATCAAAATATGGTTTCGGTTAAAAAAAGATTGAGAAACACGGCTTTAAAATGACGAAATTTCGAGAGTGGAATTGCTCTAAGTGGTTTAAAACAATGTATTTAAATATTCTTAAATTACAAAGAAACACAAATAACTTGTTTTATCCGCTCTTAAAAATACGGGAAAGCTGTGTGATATAAGTTACAAATTTTGTTACGAATTGTTATAATCGGATACACCTACCTGTGTGTTCTCTCTTATGAACTGTAAGTTGTGAGGAATGGGTAAAAGTAGCTGGGCAAAATTTACAAGTAAATTTCTCGCCTGTATGTTTTTTCATGTGTACATTAAGATGGGAAGACTGAGTAAAACTTTTGTCACATAGTTTGCATGGAAACGGTCTTTCACCTAAAATGATAAGAGAAGTGTGATAAACTTTATAACAGCAAAATTTTTAAGCAAATTTTAAGCTGTTTCCTTGAAATTGCTTTATTCCTATTGGCTTTCTACAAAAGTCTTAAATACAAAAAAATCTGTTTGTAAGCATTAACAACTAAAATTTTATCGATGGACTCGTTGTTATCATTCATTAAATTGGTAAAATTTATTATCGCCCTTTTCTAGAGGAACATTATGAAAAACCTTTTATAGTTCGTTTATGCATTGACTAAATAAATCATTTAGTCAATGGTTGCATGCTTTGTTTCCACGTTGCTTATCAACACTAACAAAACGCTTCCCGAACTACTCAATATTTTATTATTATAACGAAAATAGTTCTATCCCTAAAGGTTATCCAACGTCTAAGATGCTGTGAATACTACGACAAATTTAGTGATTAAATCTGAGATATTGCTGACTCTGACACGTTCGGCTCACGTGAAATAAGTTGTGTTGCCGAATTTTTGCTTCCTTATGTATATTTGTTCGTATGACAGGGTACGGTTAGCATACGAAAGAGCTTTGAATCCTTAAACTACAATTTGGTGATTAATATACATGGTTTATATGGTTTATTAACGGCAACAAATAACTACTAGAACATCAAGACTTACATATGTTAACTATATACTATCCTAATAGTAATAGTTTTACTATAATCTGTTCTTACCTGTGTGTATTTTCATATGGGAACTTAGGATATAACCACTGCTGAATTTTTTACCACAATTTTCACAAGTATAAGGCTTTTCTCCAGTATGCGTACGCATGTGAATTTTTAAATCTGACGATGTTAAACATCTAAAAATTATTTAATTAAAAAACATACTTTTGAGGATATTTGACAATCATCAAGAGTACATTAGTACTTTATACTTTTAATTTCTAATAAATATCGAATAAACTGGTAAGAACAAAAAATTCTGTATTTTATACAATTGTTATTTCCAACAATTTAAATAATTATAATTAGGAACATTTAAATGCTAAAATAATATTAGCAAATATATTTTTTTGATTTTCAAATGTATGTAAGGGAAAAAAGTTAATTACGACTTATATCTATTTTATGTTGATTTACTTAAAGTATATTAAACAAATAGAGGAATTCTTTTGCCACTCTTTATATGGATTTGGACCACTACGATGTAAATTTATGCCTATACCCAAAAATCGTTACCCATAAATCAATTATCAAACTTAAGCTCAGACTCAGTCTTATTACTATATATATATATATATATATATATATATATATATATATATATATATATATATATATATATATATATATATATATATATATATATATATATATATATATATATATATATAGTAAATCAAACAATTTATGGTGATGTAATACTAATATAATCATATTTTAAATCACAATATTTTAAAATAAATTTGTAAAAATCCTTATTCTTTTATCTATAATCAAATTTGTCAATATCTATAATCAAATTTGTGAACAAGAACAATTTTCTTATCCTAAGGAAACAAAAGAATATTTAAATAAAATCGCTACAATGCAATATATCCGCAAAGCTTTCGCCTTTTGACAATGACCTTCTCCACAAAAATAGGAACAAATAAAATGTATCAGAAAGAGCTTAAAGAGCGATTGAGGTTTTTTGTATGATCCTAGACGGGAATTTTTAGTTATACAAAGATATAGAATAGTTTAACTTTCTGTATAAAAATTATTAGTATTCGATTGCTCAGGCCAAATCGAGAATTAAAACCAATAACGGTCCATGAGGTGAACAAAATATTAATTTCTGTATCTAACAAGAAAACTGCAGGACCGGACGAGATTCCCTTACCTTCTTGGTAAATTTATCATTTGAAAAAGGCTATTTTCCCGAAATATTAAAGGATGCTTCTGTTATACCGATTTTTAAACAGGACGATGTTACTGCAATGGATAACTACAGACCGTTGGTGCCATTGGTGTCGAAGGTTTTTGAATATGCTTTTAAGGTTAGACTTGTTGAATATTTAGAAAAATATAATATACTCACTTACAGCGAATATGGCTTTCGTCTAGGTAAATCAACAGGAGACGCCATTTTTGCTTTCTGTCAGAAGGTATTAAGGAACATTGAAGCCAAATTCAAAACAATTGGTATATTTTTTGACCTCAAGAAGGCTTTTGACACTATAAACCATTCACTGCTGTTAGATAAACTGAGTAATTACGGAAATAGAGGACCAGACTTAAGCTGAATCCAATCTTTTTTTGAAAATAAATTCCAATCAGTAGTCTTGGGCGGGGAAATAAATAAAATTGAATCCAGGAGAATTGTGGTAAACACTGGGGTGCCTCAGGGCAATATTTTGAGTCCCATTTTGTTTCTTATTTACATTAGTAACCTTCCCTTGTTCAACAGTAAAAGCTTAATAACAATTTTTGCAGATGACATATCTGCAACATTTGAAGGTCATGACGAGGATGTTTTGAGTGAAGCTGCGAATGAATGTGTAAGGCAAATATCAACCTGGTCGGAAAGGAATGGACTGGTATTAAACCGCATAAAAACTAATTTTGTTTTTACTTCTATACCAGTTAAATGTGATTCTGAATTCATAGTCGAGTATCAAGGGAATAGAATTATTGAAAATAAACCAGCTAAGTTTTTAGAGATCACTATTGATCAACACTTGTCTTGGGACGCTCATATTGCTTTACTATGCAACAAGTTGGCTTCCTGAAATTTTACCATATTACAACTTAGAGATCAGGTCGACATGGAGGTATTAAAGAAATTTTATTATGACTGTGTTTATACTAGGCTATGGAATTATACGTTGGGGCACCTCTGTGCATATGCAGAAGGTTTAGATTGCATAGAACAGAATAATCCGTACCATGTACCGCCTGACCTCGCGCGAGTTTTGTAGTGGTAAATTTGGTGAGGAGGGATTTCTCACAGTTAGTATTTATATTCTGGAGAATAAAAGCAAATTTGAATTTGTTCAGTAGATGTGGTGAGGTGAAATTTTATGAGTTTAGAAGTAGGGATAATTTGTACATTTCCTTTTCTCGGCCATGTAAGCATACAATGGGCCCATTGATAGCCTCTATAAAGATTTTTATTCATCTACCGGTGGAATTAAGAACTGCGGATGGAAATACATTAAAAAAAAATACGACTGTTCTTAGCTACTAGGCTAAGTTATTCTGTTTAAACAATTTAAATAGTTTTTCGTGTTTTCTTTTTAATTATTTTTCTTGATTAGTTTTTTGTGAAAGCTATTTAAACGTACTATTTTCAAAATTAAATTTATTACCCTAATTAAGACGATAAAGAACATTTATTTTAGTTACTTTGGAACTGTGCTAAATCTAATTTTAAGTTCCTCATTATATTTTCGTTTTCTTTTTATTTATTTTTGTTAATAGATTTAAGCGTTTGAGAAACTTGTTTTGTTTAATTTAATAAAAACTTTCACGCTATTAATTCCGCGGGCGTACTGATCTGGGAGCTCAAAAACAAGAGGCTAGAACTGTTCAGTTAGATAACAGCTTTTCCTGAAGCTTGGAGCAGTGTTTGTGGTATTAATTGGTAAGCTCTAATAACAAGTAGTCATCTAGTACTAAAACTGTAAGAGCCTAAAAAGATCGAAGAGACTTCCAGAGTGCCTTTCTCATGCTGGGTTTTATTTATAGGGTTAGAGAATAGCTGTCAAATAATATGTGACTATAATAAGTCGTAGGCGAAAGGGCCATACACCACCACAATGATCCGTTTGCAGGAGTTCCCGATAAAATTCCGTCACATTTAAACAAATATTATTAACTTGTGAAAGAAGTTATTTATAGTTCATATAATAAGTGGATTTGTACATATAGCGGAATGTCTATCGACTATCTTTATTAGCAGTATCAATCAACTCATTACTACGGGGGTTATAAACAATATTTAAATTATCTATGATTTATAACATATATTTTTTGCCTGAAACAATATCAAATATCAATGCATACCTCCTATCACAAACCGTGCAGGCAAATGGTTTCTCTCCTGTATGGCACCTCATGTGCATCGTAAGTTCTCCTCTAATAGTAAACCTTTTAGAACAAAGGTTACAGTGAAAAGGTTTTTCTCCAGTGTGTCGCCTAATATGTTCTTTAAGATGTGAAGAATGGTGAAACCTACAGAATTAAAAATACATCTACATTTTAAATGAAAAATAGATGATGTATGTCATTCATAGAATTGTTTCACGATAAATCAAGAATTCGAATTTTGTAATGCAGAAAAAATGACAGTGATGTAAATACAGACTGTATAGGTATCTTATGCCTAGAAACTAATAGTAGTAGAGTTAACATTTTTGTTACTTTTGAGAAACTTTTTACTATGAAATAAAGAGGATGTTTTGCTAAACACATCACAAAATTTCAAGTGCTTCATTTCGTAAGCTTGTTTAAATGAAAACAGACAATTTTTAGTTTGCAAGATAAAAACATCTAATATAATGGCAAAAGTGAAAGTTATTATGTATTTAGTTTGTAAAAGAAAAATACTCTAAAATAAAGTCAGTTTTAATAAAAACTCTATATATTATATGTTTAGAAAGATAAACCTCACCTCTTTTCACAATATTTACATTCAAATGGCTTTTCCCCAGTATGACTTCGCATGTGTACTTTTAAATTAGCTCGTTTCCTATAGGTATTGCCACATATCGAACATGTATTTGGGTTTCCTGGAGCCTTTGTTGACCCTTTGTCTTCTGGGGTTAGCGGCCGAACTTGAACGCCAGTACTTTTTGTTGATTTTATTATTTGGTGCATTTTGGAAACTGGAATTATCTAGAAGATGTTTTTAAAATATACATTTGTTAACTATACATTTTATGTTGTGTAATATGGCCGCCAACATTAGGTCTGTTTATTAAAGTTTCTAGCCTTAGGGACAAGTTAATAAGACTTAACACTTAGTTTTAACTCAAAATTATGCAAGACTCTTTTGTCACATACATACACTATTAAATTATAAATAAAAGACCTTTGAACAATTTTTAGGGGATCTAAATTAAATTTCATATTTTTTGTGGCATCTATAAATTTAAGTTTCATATCCTACTTTTTACTATGGCTTTAGATAATTTAGTTATGATTATGCTAAAATGATCTTTCTTGCACTTAGAGGTTGAAAATATCGCAAAACCATAAAAAATATTTTATTTCAGTTAAAAAGATAATGCAGCTACAAATCTTTACTTGTAGGAATAAGTTAAATCTTGCAAAACTAATATATATATATATATATATATATATATATATATATATATATATATATATATATATATATATATATATATATATATATATATATATATATTATAAAATTCCGTTTCAGTCCTTGATAGTCTCCACTTAGTTTTAACTCAAAAAATCCATCATCTCCTTGGAATGACATAGAAAAAGTATCCTGTTGGAGAACGGAATCAGACACCCAGCTTAAGGCAAAAAAACAACAGAAGAAATTTGAGGTACTACAACAACGCAATACTGCTCGCACACAGCAAATAATGGACTGCAACAAAGTTGTCCATAACATTTTCAACTACCAATTAACAGTATCCGAGAAATTAGTCCTTTCAAAAGGTTTTAATTTTGCCGTAACGCCAAAAACAGTCCCCCTTGAAGAGATAATTTTGAATATAGAAGCTGCCCTAGAGAATATCCCTGAAGGAAACGCCGAACAAGCCAGATAGCACATAATGCGAATTTTGAAATCGAGCCGGCCTCCCAACTCAAACTTAACGCGAGCTGAACATCAAGTCCTCTCACCCTTAAAGAAGAATAAGGAAATAACAATAATACTAGCAGATAACGGAAATGTCACGGTTGTAATGAACACCAATGAATAAAAGCAAAAAATTTCAGAAATTCTCAAAGACGCCTCTTACAAACAAATAAACAGAGATCCAACAACATACCTTGGGAAAACTACGAAAGCCAAGATCAAAGTCTCAAAACTAGACCCAGAAACTGAAAAATCTTTAATGCCAAGAGAAAAATCAAGCAGATGTCCAAAACTGTATGGCCTACCTAAAATACACAAAACAAATGCACCACTCAGACCAATAGTGAGCGGCGTGGGATCTTCAACACAAAAACTGGAAAAATATTTAACAAGCATCATGCAACCAAGAGTCGACCTGGCCGATTCCTTCGTGAAAAACTCCGAACATCTGACCAAAATGATCAAAAACATTCACCTCGAAGAAAATGACATCTTAGCAAGCCTCGATATAAAATCGCTATATACAAGCATACCATTGGATGAGACTTTGGAAAAAATCGCCATGAACGAAGATTTTCCAGCCTACATAATTGAACTTGCAGAACACTTCCTAAAACACATATTTCATGTTCAATAACCAAATATACAAACAGATGGCGCACCTATGGGGTCGTCACTTTCACCAGTTATAGCCAACCTTTTTATGATATATTTCGAACAAGAGACACTGCAAAAAGCATTCTTAAAGCCGAAATTTTGGAAACGCTATGTGGACGATATTTTTATAATATGGCCACATGGAAAAGAACACCTGGACGATTTCCTCATATACCTGAACAATATCCACCATAGAATAAAATTCACACTAGAAATCGAGCAAGAAAAGAAACTTCCCTTTTTGGACCTGTTATTAACTAGAAAACCCAACAACACCCTAGGTTTCAGCGTATATCGGAAACCCACACATACTGACCGATATCGCAATGCAGAGTCACATCATCATCCCTCTCAAAAGCAGGCAGGAGTCAACACACTAGTATCAAGATCTCTCCGACTAACAGAACTAGACACAAAACAAGACGAAATAAGATACATTTCAACAGTTCTAGAACGGAATGGTTTCTCATAATCAGACATAAAGAAAGCCATAAAAATAGAAAACCACAACAAAAACCGAAGACCGAGATCAAACAAGAAACAAAGCCATAATCCCATACATAAAAGGAATAACGGACAGAATCGGAAGAGTCTTAAGAAAACATGACATACAGCCCATATTTAAACCACAAAAAGAATAGCCAACATCTTAGGAAATCCCAAAGATAAGACCAACCTTGAAAATCATGGTGTTTACAGCATTCCATGTGCAGATTGCCAGCAAACATATATGGGACAAACAAACGGGCGCATATCAGCAAGAATTCAAGAACAGAAAAATAGCATCAAAAACAAATAAACAACCTCAGCTGTATTTCAACATCACCAAACCACCGGACATACCATCGATTTTAAAAAAGCAAAAGAAATAGTACCAGTACAGAACTACAAGGTACGCGTCATAAGAGAGGCCCTAGAAAGCTGAATAAACGAGATGATGCAATAGATATTCCAACAACATGGAAAACATTAATAAAAAATCAAGAAACAAAACAACAAAGATCAACCGATACACCAACAACCAGCATACAAGAACTAGATATATCGCACTCGGCAGAGGGGAGGAGCCTGCTAAGCCGCTCGTCCAATCAGAAAGCGAGTCAGCTAAATAAAACTCGAAATTCATCAGAAGCCACCATCCGTTCTCAGCGAGTAACGAGACGAACTTGAAAATGCCAACCAAGATTTTGGCGAAATGTCGTGAAAACGATCTTTTGAACGAACGGATTGAAACCCGGAATAAACAGACCATTCATTCTACCATCCGTGAAAACCTACGATATAACATATAAATAACATATATATATATATATATATA
The DNA here is from genome assembly GCA_034092305.1 of Diaprepes abbreviatus. Taxonomy (NCBI): domain Eukaryota; kingdom Metazoa; phylum Arthropoda; class Insecta; order Coleoptera; family Curculionidae; genus Diaprepes; species Diaprepes abbreviatus. Next base: position 4,845,878 of record JASJET010000141.1, on the reverse strand, counting down.
TATATATATATATATATATATATATATATATATATATATATACTATAGTTTTATGGTTTTTATTCTCTCATATATTATAAGACCAACATTAACCTTTACTTGCCACACTTCCCTATAGCAGCTGCCACGCTGTGGTTAGGTAAACTCCAGCCAGAAAAATAGTTATTTATATATTTTTTATTTTTGCATCCAAAAAGCTAAGCTAGCTGAGTACTTTTGATATATTAGTTAAAGAAAAATATAGTAGTTAAGTGGGCATCAACACCAGACCCACTGGGACCACCGGCACGGCAAACTATTGCTGAGCAAACCATCTGGCAAACTAAGCTGCGAAATCCTATGTTTACGCAGAAAACAGATTAAATTAATCATTGGGCACTGTAGCTTAAGAAAATATCTCAACACAATGGATATCTATGATGAAGAACCAACATGCAGATTATGTGACGAAGAGGATGAACAGCCTCACAAATCATCTTCAAATGCAAATCTCTAACCTACGGTAGACATCTTCAAGGATTTCGAAGGCTTATTATATCCAAAGAACAAATTAATGAACAGGCTACTATACCTGATTAGGGCAACCAAGCTATTCACTTAGAACACATATAACAGGCGAAACAATAAGTCACTAGACTGCAGTGTAAGGGCTTCTTAAGCCTGCCCTGTTATATCATTCAATTAATCAACCAATTAACCAATCAAGTGCTTAAAAAAATCTAGACAATGCTTTCTAAATGATGATATTAGCCTGGAAGGCGGGAGCAAGTTCCATTTATCGACAGATACATTTTTTACCTTTGTACTCGGATCTGACAAACTTAAAAATAAAAATATCTTCATTTTAAGATATGAAAAAAATAAACCTCTCAATGCTTTCACAGCTTTTTGGTGTACTAAAGGGACCTGAGGTGTAAATTATCAAGTTATTAACATTTACAGACAACATGAAACACTGCTCAGTATTAAAGAGGAACGATTTTTTGGTGTACAGAATGTTTTACAATTGCATGCAAATAATTGAAAGTGTTGAATCCTAATTATTTAAAAAAACACACACATCTTTTTGACTAGCGGAATTTTTTCTATTTCCACCAGTCGCGTCAGTGCTAGCATGTCCTTGAAAAATAAAAATTATCTTTATAATTGCGCTCTATTTCTTAATAAAAAAAGAACGATTTTTGATTAAAAATAACAAAGGCATCTATTGGCATGCTGCTAATTGAATATTTGAAGCTGCACCAAACAGTACGTTCATATCGCTTATTTAGTTCTTATTACAAATGTTAGATTAGCGACATGCAAATAGATTGTTTTTAATTCTTAATCGAAAATGGTTCGTTGCGACGAAAAAGTCAAGAGGAGATTTTTACTAAGAGCAATAATGAAAATATTTATTTTTAAAGATAGCAGTAGCAACCGGTTTTTTCGTCAAAAACATTTAAACAAAATAATTTAAATTGAATTCTAAAACAAAGCGGTTGAGTACCTACATTGATATCAACTTTTTTTTCTTAAACACCCTGTATATATCTGAACAACTATTAGTATGACCTACCTGTTCTGAACCTAAGATCGTTTCACCTACTGCTGTGCCTGCTATTTTGTCAAACTGAGATAATATTACTTCTTCAGTTTTTATAACTCCTTGCTCACTATTATTTTCTTCATTTTGCTTCTTATGATTATTTTCCTCGCTCGCTTCTGCGCTTATATGATGTACAATGTGATTTTGCTCTTCTCCTTCTTCTTCTTCAACAGCTTCTACTTCCGTATGATCAGTGCTTGTGGTAAGATCTTGTATACTGTATTCTTCACCATCACTTAAAATTAGTTTATTTTGCTCTTCCACTTCGTCAGATTTAGCTTGAATGATAATTTCCTGAATGTCTTGTACCTCAATTTCAATTGTTTGTGATTGATTATAATGATTAATGAAAGGTTCTGAAATAGTAGTGTCCTTTTATTATTTAAATTACATTTTTATATAAAGAGCTGATATAACTTAACAGCTAATATTATTTGAATCAAAATTTTATGACAGTATAAATTAAACTTGGCTGTGTCTAACTCTTTTTATTTCAGTTTAATTTATATTAAAATGAGCGGCTTATATACTTTTACAATATTATAGCAGAAAAATTTCCAGTGTTTTTAAAATTTGTGTAATTTTGCTTGATTATTATTCTTCATACAGTTTACTCTGAAACATTAAGAAGACAATCAGCTCCCGTTCTTAGACGTCCTAATAACAAAAATAATTGATCGATACCTGCAATATATGGTATATCGAAAACCTACCTACACAAACAGGTACCTTAATACCGATTCACATTACCATTCCTCATAAATACAGGGCGTAGCCGGTACGCTAATCTTAATATTCCTTTGTTTAACCGACAACCAGGAAAAAACAAAGAACTACGAGACATAAAACAGTTGTCTAACAAAATGGCTATAAACTACAAAATAAAGCAATACAACTGCGACTAAACCCTACATAAGAAATAAAACTACCTACCGATAATAGATAGCCTATCATACTTCCATACCTCAAAGGTAAAATAAATAGAATGGGCAAATTATTCCGAAAACACAACATATCTACAGCTACAAACCATATAAAATAATAAGTTCATCCTTAACAAATCCAAAGGACAAAATTGACCTGGGAAATCCAGGAGTGTAAAATATCACTTGCGGTATAAGAAATAAACACACCTGCCCTTTTCCAACATCAGCTCGAGACAGATCCCATAATAGTTTTAACAACTACCAGCAAATCGCCAACAGATTGATTTGCGAGTCCACTGAAAATGAACAAAACGGCACTTGGAACCAGAAAGCACTTGTTATCGTGCTAAGAGAGATTAAAGCGTAAGAAATAAATATATATATATATATATATATATATATATATATATATATATATATATATATATATATATATATATATATATATATATATATATATATAAAATCCCATATGATGCGGACTTTACTGGTCACACTCGTAGACGCTGTACAGTGAGCTTTGAAAATGGTGAATGAGTTTTCACAGAAACGTCAGCTGCCTTACAGTTCTGAGAGGGACTCAGCAAATACACGGTATGCCCGAAAACCTTTGATTACACATCACACCCGTGAGTTACTTAATTTTTGGGCATGAGTATGTTCGCTGGGATTTAATTTATTTATTAAACATCCGAAAAATCTGATTCTTGCGGGAAAAGAATGCTTAAAATTTCAATATTACCGGCATATAATTAGATTTGTCACGCCATGCCAGGAAATACGATTTTCCGAGCGTCCTACTATAGTAATCGCGCGCCGTATACGGCAGTATTGTATGCGCGATCACCGCACACTGTCACTCGTCAGCGTAGTGAGAGCTCGGGTCCACTACTTAAGCTCGAGCTGACCCTTATTTCGCGGAGAGCTGCACGTTCTCCATCCGGGTCAACAGTCTCAACGGACTGCCTGGGTTGTCCGCCGCACCGTGCCTTCCTGGTCTAACCATGTAGGTGAGGCTAGGCTTGTGTGTATATGGTGTTTTACCATCCACTTCCTTCCTTACGTCCTACCCCGCTAGTGGCCAGCATTGTCGAGGATCCTTGTAAGTACAGGCAATTCTGTGTCATCCTACCGTTACTGCCGAGGGTCTTTATAAGTACGGGCAGTGTCGGTTCCTTTCCTAATTTCCAACCGCTACTGTTCGACATTGTCGAGGACTCTTGTAAGTACGAGCAATGTCGTTCCATCCTGCTGAAGCTGCCGAGGACCCTTATAAGTACGGGCAGCGTCAGTTCCTTTCTTTCCTTCCTACCGTCACCTATAAACACACGCACTGAATGCTGTCAGTTTTTGTTTATGTTTCCGTATTGGCCAGGAATGTGTTTTACTGGCGGGTGCCCTCCGATGTCCTTTGAGAAGGGACATACCGTGTATACCGCCGTCGGTCGAATTTTAGTACGAAGCGCCGTGAACAGCGTCCCCGGATTTCAGACACAAAGCGCGATAATTTGAGTACGAGCCGCCGTGAATAGCGTCGCAACCGTGTAGTACGCGGTAACGTAAATAGCGTCGTGAATATTACTGCCGGGTTACCGTCTCCAGCGCTACCGACCAGTACGAGCTACCGTGAACAGTTCTCATAACATACTCTTGCCCTCCAGACCGTTTATTTGTTTATATTATTGTCCATCTTAGGTTGTAAGTTAGTTTTAGGTCATGTCTTTTTATAAAAGTATGGAATAGAGGATACAGGATGTTTTAAAGCCGCTTGTTTCATTACCTAGTCCCATTTTTAAACATTACAGATAACAGTTGGCAGCCGGCAGCCAGCACTAATACGCGCAACTGACCCTTGGTTTGCCGTTTCTCCACTGTAACGAGCTGCCCGGTGTATAATTGGGCCCTCGAATACATTAATTCCGAGGGTGGCGCCCAAGAACCGACCACCGAATAGATGTTTGACCATCGGGCATTCAAACCGTCGAACAGTTCAGAGAGCAAGGATTTCTTGATTATAAGTAGATACCCCTGCGCTGAGCATTTGACCGATGCCTGTCTGCACGAGAAATATTCACTGACCGATGTTGCGCTGCCGTAAACAAAGCACGACTTGCTCCCTTATGAAAAACGCATCACAATATATATATATATATATATATATATATATAAATTGCTGGTAAAGTTAAGATACCCAAGGTTTTAAATTTTCCCCTACGGGAATCCAAGTAACCAATGCTAGAAACTATACGAACTGGTCTTTTCTGACTTTTAAAAAACCAACCAAAGAAGTAGTAGTCACGTGAATGTTAGTGTTTAGTAATATATTTTTTATTCTTATTCCAATTTTCTTAACCTTAGTCTCATTTCCTACTCTATAATTGAATTTCAATTAATTAAGTTTTTAAACATATAAATATGCGTAAATGTATGCAGTGCCAGTTTGTAGGGTGCAGTCACAAATTGTAACTAAATTCATGATTGTTTTTATTTTATTTTGAACCTTGTTAATGATTTGTTGTCTTTTGTTGTGTTTTCTGTTCTGCTGAACTGGTTTATAATCAAACATGCTCTGTGCGACCATCCTGAGTTAACTAAATATGGTTGTCAGACTTACATAGTCTGTTTTAGTTTGTTTATACGACGGTTCGATAGGTTTCTATCTCTTATCATTATCAAGTAAAAACTGAATGTTTTGTCTAAAGGCTAGAAGCTTATATATGAATGGTGATTTGATGTTATGGAGAAATGGTGGCCAAAGATTCAGTATCTCAATACTGGGTTTACTTAAGAGTCCATTATCATTTATAATGTAAGCTGTTTCTATAAATTTTCTCTTTTTGTGTTGGTTTTTTGCTGCAGCTTCAGAACATTTTATTTATTTATACTCTTTACAAACACACAGGTTGTTACATGCAGGAGTGCTTACCAGTAGAAAAAGAAAAACAACAATAAAATAGTGAATGGGTACAACTAGTCCTTATCTCCCTCAACAAACTCTTAACCTCGACATTCAATAGATCTGTGTTACAATCTTGCAATAAACAGTCACATTTTTGGAGCATATGAAAAAAAAAGAGGTGGACTCAAAATTCTTAAGTTGACCTTCAGAACATTAAACTTAATTTGACTTACCAAAGAACAATCTTTATACTTAATATAATTAATAATATAGTAGACAAATAATATTGCATGAGTAGTACGTCTTTTGTTTAACCTGTCTATATTAAACTCTAATAACATGCTATTGTATGAGATCATATAAGGATAAACATTATGTTTTTTCATATATATATATATATATATATATATATATATATATATATATATATATATATATATATATGTATCAAAAATCTTTTCTGAACCTTTTCTATTATATTGCAATGAACCTCAATTTGAGGAGATCAAATGATAGAGGCATACTCAAATGAAGTCTTACAAGTGCATTATAAAGTTTTATATTAATATTAAATTGTCGTTGTATGCTTAAAATATTTGGTATTTCTGATTAAGAAGTCAAGTGCTCTACAGGCCTTATTAACTACAGTCTCATGATCCCTACATTCATATTTTCTATCTAACATGCAATTATTGATTCAATAATTTCCATTTACATAATTTGTTTTGTGCGTAAAAGTAAGAATGTGGCTCTTATTCACATTGAGTGTCATATTGTTTTTACTGAAACACTGAGCCACAGTATCCAGATCACTTTGAAGGTATTCACAGTCATCAGGCTGAAATATAGGCTTATATGGTGTTGTTTATTCTAGGCATGTCCTACAATACCAGATCTAGACGTTTCCCTTTTTTTGTGTATGAGTTTTATGTTCCTTAATTCTAACTTGTAGTGGATGCTTGGTTCCACCAATATACATTTCACGACCTCACATGAAACTTTGTAAACACATTCTTTCTTAGCAATAGCTTTAAGTTTTGTTTTTGCTAAATATGCTTTGAGTATATTTCATGATTTAACAGATTATTTTATGTTGTAACTGTTAGCTATTCATCTTATTTTCTCTGAGTTTTTTTGTTGCCCAGTAGTCTTGGTTCTAAGATTATCTATTAATTTTAGAGGGTAACCATTGGGTAAATCTGATTTAATATTTGCTAAATCATTTTCAAGTGAATCTGCATTGTTGCATATAGATATAGTACAATTATAAAGGTTGCAAATAATTCCTCTTTGTTACAACAAAATGGATGGACCCATGGTTTAAATATTGTCCAGTATGTGTTGGTGTATATAGAAAATTTAATAATATCATTTGAACGGTTGACTATCACAACCAGGAAAGGTAACTGATTAATTATCTCTACCTTCCTGAATTAGTTCTGTAATCATTCTGAATTGTTTCGGAAAGTGTTCCACAAAAAAAATTATGTCATAAAAAATATTTACAAGATTTTGTGAAATTATCAAGAAAATTAGCCAATTTTCCTATAATAATTTAATGCTTCATTAAAAATACTGACACATTCAGTTCCAACAGCAAATGTGAAAGTTTATGTTTAGAATGGAAAAAATATCCTAAGCTAGTTTTTGTATAAACAGATATTTAGTGTACACTAGCTTTTGCTAAGCACTTGGCTGATGTATTACCACACTCTTAGATAACAAGACTTTAAACATTTTATAGTTAATATGTATCTGTTTTTCTTTTAAACTGAAATTTTTTCAGCAAAAAGTACAGATATTCTTTGTAGCAGTCGTCTATTGAAACTAAACAAAAATATGCACTTGGCCTTGCAATTTTAAAATATTATATGTGAGTTTTTATTTTTTTTTTATTAAACACACCAATTGCTATTTTTAAACCATATATTGTAAAATAAGTACAAAATTCACTTAAACAAAGCATGTTGAATCCACAATGCATGGAAAAGAAAAATAATTTATTATTATAAACATTAGTTGGTCATTGAGCAAATATGTATATAAAAAATAAATTAATACCCACCCCACATTCAAATAAAATATTATGCTAGGTGTTCAGTAAGTACTATTACCTTCAGTATTCTCAGGTGTACTACTTCTGGATATTTCATTTTCAGACAATATTACCTCATTTTTGCCTAATTCTTCTTCACTATCCAAGAAATGCTTTAGATGAAGATATTCTGAATTATTTGTGTCTTCATCTGGTAAATCACTAATACTATCATGTCTAGTACTGCTATCAACACAATTATACTTGGAATTAAATAAAATATTATCTTTAGTCTCAATTTTATTAATTTGTGATTGTTTAACACATTTCTGTAGTGTTTCATCAGCAGTAATGCATGTATTACGAAATTCATAGGATATCCTTAGTTGATCAATGCATTGGTCACAAATTAAGGGAGAAATATCTATTCTTGACCAAGCCTAAAATTACAGTATTATTAGAAAATTATAAATGATAAAATAAAAAACATAATATATGGCTACCAAAAAAATGTCATAGTTTCAAAACTTATGAAAAATTCCTAATTTTGTACATATAAAATTATTTAAGATTTAAGTATTTTGTGAACAAACAATAAATTTATATCTCAAAGAACTCTTAATTTAGTATTAAAAAAAAACATGTAGGTAAGTCTTTTAAATACCTCAACGACCCATTTCATTTTTAAGATTATGGTAGCATATAGTTGATAGTACTTTACGTCAGAAATTATAAAAAGAAAATTAGTTTTTAAAATCATTTGTTGTTATCAAATTCAAAAAATGTGTGTAGTGCGATATATCTTGGGCAAACATATAAACATTGGGATAATACAAAAATTTTCTTCTTAAGGTATGTAGGTAGGTGAAAATCTTCAGGAAAATTTAAATATAAATTAACTAGTTGATTATGCTTAGGATAATTTGTACAATTTTATACTATTCAAAAACAAGGTGTTAAAGGAACTTTTAATTTAAAATGGTATTCAGTACAAATTTGACATCTGTACTTCCTATTTAGTTAAAAATGGACCTCTTTATGACCTTTTTTATAATACAACAAAAATATGTATTTAAAATATCTTTAAAATACAACTTACAATTTCTGCAATGCAAGTCATTAACTTATAACTAAATTTAACTGTATCTTTATCCTCAGCACTAATAGGAGTTAAAGGACAACCTAAACGTAAACATGTTCTACAGCAATTTGATAAATTTATTTCGATATCCATTAAAATTACATACAAAATATACCCAAATACAAAAAAAAATCAGTTTGACATATAACCTAGCTTTTCATTGTTTATCTTTAATCAGTGTCGCCAACTACTTTTTATTTGGTCTAAAGCCGTATTTTCATGTAGAACTTTTAACACCGCCTAGAGAAGCGTCACGAACGTCATATGTTCATGAGATGGGTGCACGAAACATTAGTGGGATATTTTGTGGCGTTATTCATGTAGGTTGGTGTTGATGTTTTAGCATTTATTATAAATATGAATCAATTTATTTTTCAGAATATAAAAATTTGCTTTGCCTTGGGCAGAGTCCTAGTTTTATTTTTTCTTCAATTAATGATATTCCCTTCGTTCACAGCAGCAGAGGTTAAAGAGGGCAAGAATTTAGCAATTTGTGCGAAGAAGGCAAGTTGTTCGTCAAATATTATCAAGACAAACTTTAACCATTCTAAATAGTCTGTTAAGTTATATAAAGCATTGGTACAGTTAGAGCCTAGAACAAAAAAGTTAAAGTCAAAGTACTGAATAAACTTAAAAAATGACATATACATTAGCGACAGATTGTGAACTTTTTAAACTGACGACAGCCCCCCCCCCTCCCAGAACGACAGTCCTGTGTGGTTTGGTTTATATAACTATACCATAGAGGACTAACCTTTGACTATACCATATCTTTATTCGGTTGGTAACACGGGGTCTAAAGTTCATGACCGGACTCTAAATTTTCCTCATTTTATATAAAATTATTCCACTAAATAGGTAGCCGAAAAGATTATAGTATAGGAAAAACCAACTTTCGTACTATTTCTATTAAGTGAAATCTAGGAAAATGTTTCTTTTTTGGAAAAATTTCTACACTTACCTCTTATTTCGAGATCACGATCCTTGCCTTATTTTTTCATAATTTTTCCTAACTTTCCCGAAAAAACACCACCTGTCACTTTTATTTCCGAAGAAATCACCGAACTTACGTATTTATTTTGAATGCTACTAGTTAAGATACATTGTATGTAACATATTTCAACTATTTTTGAACAAATCATCGAGCCTTATACTTGTGAAAGCGGCAAATATTCATTGCGACGTTGCCAGACGTAAAATCCTGTAGTTATATAAAGTATAAAATTTTTATAATGTATAAAACGGGTAAAATTAATCTCAACCACCCCAAATTTTTGGTTAGTTCGGGTTTAACTTGGTTTTAGCGGCTTTGGAAAACTGAAATTAACCTTGATTCATTAATTAAAAAATATTGTCCAGCCGACGCTACGGGGAGGCGAAACAATCTCCGTCAGAGGATACAGAGAAAGGTTGGAGTTAGGAGAGAAGGGGGTGGTTACGTATCTGCTGTAAAAAGCACTTAAACACAAACTAATATTTGGAGGGAAATCATGCCTAAAATAAATATGATCCTTAAAACCATTATTATTTGGAGTAAATTTGGGCGTAATATAAAAATCAAAGAAAGCAAAAATATGTTTTTCGGCCCTTCTCTATATGTAGAAAAAAAGAATATAAGCATATTGGTAAAAGCGGAAATTACTTCCTTACAGAAAGAAGTCTTGTCACAGTCCCACGTCAGTATGATGTTAGTGATTTGGCGGGTAAGGTGTATTTTGAATTGTTTTTTGATCATTTTCTTGATTTTTTCGATTAAAAATGGCAAATTATGAAATATTATACAATACAGAATCTTGTATTAGTGTGGAACTTGCGGTCGTAACAAAATTATAACAATTAGTGCAAAAAATTGAACCTAAAGTGAAAAGTGACTTTCCCTGCTTTCAGCAAAAATTATGGGTAACCGTAATCAGAATCGTGTTCTACAATCTAAAAATAGGGGAAAAGATTTCACTTGATCCAAATAATTTCCCCATTTTTTGTATTTACTTATATACAAAAATATGGAATGACTGTAATTGAATACAGGATTCTATATTTTTCAATTAATTAACGGTAAAATAAGATCATTTAAATACGTACATAAAAAAAAAAACAATACTTTATTATATTCTTAAACTATAAAAGTAACAATCATACAAAATAAATCTACTCCTCCTCGTTTTCTTGTAATGTATTTTTATTTTTTGGCGGAATTATATGATTAAATGGTTTTCCTAACTTTTCATAAATTTCTTTAACCCTTAAAACAGCAGTCCGGTTAATATTTTCAATTTCTACTTCCATTACAGCAGTTTCAAATACTTTTTCTATATCTTCAGTTTTGTTTTTAGCTGCTAGTACATCTAAGTAACAGCTGTATGCATTACCCATAGCGCCATTTGTAATAGTACCAATTTTTAAATGATTTATAAGTCTCTGTATTAAAATTTCATCTTGTTTGTCTCTAGCAGTATGTACTATTTTTTGGAACATTATTCTAGGAGCATCTTTTAAGTAATCGCGCCAGATCTGTTCTGCCTTTTCAAAATTATTATTAATAAAATGTTTCGTCCACAACACGTTCAGAGGTCCTACTATACCTTTCTTTGCATATTTTATGGCAATTTGTTCATCTGAAAAAAAATATTTTTTTAATCTACAGTACTTATTACTAGACTTGTATTCTCCTTTGACTTTTTTTTTTTAAATAAAGGTGTAGTAAAACCTTATATACCCTGGTACTGTATAAGGAGAAATAAAACTAATATAACAATAACGAATTCTTTACCTAACTTTAAAGTTTGCATCAAAAAAATCATCCAACACATTAGTAAAAAAATTTACTTCTTCTTGAACAGATACTGACTCGGTATCTACCTAATGCGCATTGGAAGGTGATTCGAGATTACCCTGCAGCTGTAAATTATACAACTTTTGTCTGGCATGTATGTTCAATTTTAAAAAGTCGTGATAGTGCCAAAATCTAATGTCTAATGATGAAATTCTTAGAAACAAAGAGGATTTTTATGCCAAGGCTTACAGACATGCTATTAAATACAATACTTAGTCTGAGTAGGGAAAGTTCGTCCATTAAGAATTTCAAAATCGACAATCTAATTAGGAATCCTGAACCAAATATAAAAAGTTTGCCACGTTTAACCTTAATATTATAACATAAATTACATTTTTAATTTAAAATCACTTCCGTCTTGGTAGTCAAACTGACAATACGTGAGATGACTTGTTCTTGCGAAAAGCAAAAAAAAAGTGGTTCGATCGTTTGGGGGCAAAAACGGGAACCCAAGATGAATGTACGGTGTAAGGGGGAACAGTCGCTATAGGGAGAGACCTACTATGTAAAGGGGTTCGTGGTCGCGTACTCTAGGGTGAGAGGGGTAATTGTGCTCTAAAATCGGAAGTGCGATCATCTCTATAATCGGCAGATTTATGAATTGAATAAAATTAATCACACCAGTGACAAGAAGTTGCAAAAGTTGGGGGTTATCGAGGTACCCGATAATCCGAGAATCCCCACCGTTTATGTCCACAAAGTAATCTGTGTAACTCTCCAGAAGAGTGGCTCTAGCTCTAGCTAAGTACCGAGCTGTGGAAAGTTGTGACGAATTGCCTCGCTGTACAGCCATTACCCCTTAGTCATAAGGGATGCCTATCAAGTTCAAGTTCATTTAAAATTAAAGACGACAATGGCACAAACTTAACTAAAAAATTTAAAATAATAAAAATTTGATCGAGGTAAAAAGTACGTAACAAAACCGCTCAGAAATACAGTGTTGGAGGTCATATTAAAATAAACTACTAATATAAAAAAAATATACAAAGGAAAGATGAAAACTAATGCCAGTTAATGAATAATGGATCGTCGCCTTGGAGTTTCCAGGAACTTTCAATTAATCTGGGTAACTCAAATAATGTTGCAAAGTAGTAATCTGTTGGACTTCCATTGTCTTTATTAGTAGATAACTACTAGTCGAAACGAAACAAAAATAAAGACAATGGAAGTCCAACAGATATCTACTACTTAGCAAGAAACATCATTGTCTATCACCTTCAATCAAATATTATTTGAAAGTAGGAAGTAGGACAAGATCTAAAATATTTTTTACAACCTTATGTTTAGACAGAGAATTAATAAAATTAACTGATACGTTATATATTAAGAAATAAATTGTTCTAAAGTTATAAGTTGAATTGAACATACAAAAAGTTAACAATATAATTTTACTCACATTTTTCAGTATATTCTGGGTGATTTTCCAATATTCCATAGGCACCACCCCTAGGGAACTGACTACTAATTGTATTCAAATTATCATTTGTCGCATTATCGATGTCGCGTTCCAATTTATCTAAATAATCCTCTATTTTGCCTGCCACTATATTTGCGTGACAAAGTCTGTTATCAAACGATACCAATCTTTTAACGTCAGTGCTCAATTTTTCTCCTATTCTATTTAACGATTCCACATCACCAGCAGCAGCAACTTTATTTAAGAGATATCTGAAAAAAAAATTGTTAGGAATCCTTTAACTGCAATATTAAGTTTTACATTCTAGGTTTTAATAAGTATAATGTAGAAATTCGCAAGCAACGCATAAAACAGCACATCTTCGAGTAAAAAAATCTGCATTTTCTAACATCGTGATACTCAAACGCAATGAAGCAGGTAAACGGTGATTATAACTAACATAGGGAATTGTTACTTGGGATAGTATATCATTTAATATGGAATAGTAAATTTCTACCACTTATGAAAGTCTGCAGCACGACGGCTGGCACGTACCCAGATTCATAAAAGTGTTAAATAAGACATTCTTTGCGAGTACTGTGCTTTTCTTACAACTTATGCTGCCTTTGAAAAATAAACATATCTATTCTTTTGTTGATATCGATATATTTTGATTGGATTAGACACATTTTTGTAGTAAAGATTTCCCAATTATTTGTATTTGTAAAGCCCGTGCACTAGGTGCTAACAGACCATTTTCAAAGGATTATGTAGGTAACAGGAAGACCCATAACTGGTAACAAATTATATTATCCATTTATCTTCTAAAAAAACGGATATACTATTTATTCCACAATCGAACCTACACGTCGGTAGATAAATATTTTTAAAAGCAATAAATAATTATCATGAATTTGTGCCGTTTATTTTGTATATTTGTTAAGGTATTGAATATTATCATATGTTTACATTTTGGTCTATAGATATTCCTCTTTTATCTGCCTTTTTTGTTGGACATGTGTATGGAATTATTTCTTCTGTGCATTTTTAAAATTTAAAAATTATTAGTATTGTTATGCCAATTGTTGAGTTAAAAATACAAGGTGTAAAGCAACGCACTGTAGCAAAAAATTTATGTTTAAGTGAGGGTGTTGTTTCGAAAATTCTAAAGAAGTTTCGGTTACTGGGAACGTTAATAACCTGCCAAAGTCAGATCGCCCGAGAAAAATTACCACCTGTGTTGAAAAGTGCATTAAAAGAATTTCGATGACTGATCCGCATAAGTCATCCGTTCAAATTAGTTCAGAAATTCGCGAATATTTCAACACAGACATAACGGCTTGAATTATGAGAAGACGTCTTTGTGAAGTTGGATTGTTTGGAAGAGTTACTGTCAAAAAACACCTTACTATCCAAAAAAAAAATCGAAAGGCCGGACTTCAGTTTACTCAGAGGCATTTAAATTGGACACCTCAAAACTGGGGTACGGTGCTTTGGGGTGACGAAAGTAAATTTAAACTATATAGTTCAGATGGAAGGTCGTTTGTTTGATATTAAGTATCAAAAACCTACCGTAAAGCACGGGGTGGTGGTATTATGGTCTGGGGATCCATTTCCAGGTCTGGGACGGCCTCGACAGATCAATTCATGTACCGTATATATTACATGATACAATATAGCTCTATGCCGAAGAAGAAATGCCCCTTTTATGGAGATATCACCAAGATAATGACCTCAACCACTCATCCCGTTGGGTAAAAAAATTGGTTTTTAGAGAAAAGCATTGATTTACTAGAGTGGCCTTCTTAATCCGACTGAGCACCTTTGGGAACACTTAGAGCGAAATATTAGAGAAAGAATTAATTCATAATCAAAATCATTTATGGGAAGTTTTACAAGATGAATGACGGAAGATTCCAGTTGATGTATGTCAAAATCTTGTCGATTGAATGCCAAGAATATTTAAGGAAGTCATTAAGACAAAGGGGTTATCAACAAAATATTGAACTCTGCTTCTTTAATTTGTACAGACTTAATTATTTTTTGTGGAAACAATATTATTTCCATACTTTTTTCCCAAGTGTTTTTTATTTATCATAGGAGAATTTTGTTTTATTTCATATTTTCACTTGTTGAATAAAAAGTTATCAATTTAGTAGTGTATGTTTATTTTTTGAGATATAATTAATTATTGATAGCCAATATTAAGAATATAAGCAGAAAACAAATCTTTCCATACTTTTCTCCATGACTGTATATAGAATTAGAAGCAAATCGCATGGTGGATGGTTTATTTTTTTATATGTCTAGAGCCTTTGACAAACTCAACTTAGATCTTGTGGTCCAAAAATTAAACCATGGGAATAAAATGAAATAAACTTTAGCTACTTATGTCATCCTCATAGAAAAGAAGTCTTTAGTAAAAGTTGAAAGAAACACAGTCATAGTCTACAGGACGTAACCCCTATTTCAGCATGATTAACACTTTTCTGAAACTTCGTGAGTATCTTAACTTGGACGAGTTTGACAACTTTTTTACTCGTGTACGTTGCGTTATCCAATGCGAAAAATTGAAAATTTCCCAACGTCGGACGGGAAAAATGGGGCATAAAATTTGTCGCACATGACTACTCGATTGTATAAACATTAATTAAACAACTGTGCAAAAATCAGCTGGTAGGTAATAAGAAACATGTACATACATGTTGTGTTTAGATGTTTTTTATGTCAAAATGTTCAATTTTCCACATTGGAAAACGCAACATATACGAGAATTTCCGCAAATAAAAAATTGTCGAACTCACAAAGTTTCAAGAAGAGTGTTAATCATGTTGCAATAGGGGTTACGCCCTGTAAACCCTCAACATTGGAGTAGCGCAGGGCTCTTTTTTTGTCCCACTCATGTTTATGATTCATGAATTACCTCCAGCTTCCTGATATCACAATAAAATTTGCCGACGATACAACTGCAATAGTCTCGGAATCGCAGAGCGTGGAATTCTTTGGAAAAATTAACCAAATATAAGTAATATGAACCAGTGGTGTTATTTCAATTAACTCGTCCTAAATTCGGACAAAACAGTAACAGTCGCATTCAATAAATCAGAACAGAAAATAGTATTAGATGAAGCAAGTCTGCTGTAAACTATTTAGGATTCTATATTGATTCAAGAAATGCGTAAATTAATAATGCCTGTGTCAAGCTTAACAAGGCACATTTTAGATTGAAACAGTGTGCCAATTTCCACCCTAAAAACAACTTAATATGCACTTGTCTACGCTCGCCTAAGCTACAATATTACGCTTTGGAGACAATCGAATAATGTAAAGTTTTACAGAATCGGATCAAGTCAAGGGAAACTTGTAGAAATGAGCTGAGAGTGTTCTGTATATGTGTACAAAAAAGGAGATAATTTATGACTGGAGCGGACAATCACTATTATGGAACCTCACAATGACGTAATCTTGTCATTCCTAAACACGCATTCACATTTTATGACAAATCTTACTAAGCTTCAATTAAAATATTTAGCAAACATTCAACTACAATGAAAGAAGCCACCTCAGCAGCACTGTTTAAAAAGAAGCTAATGACGAAACATATGATCATGTAATACGATTATTAGTGAATATATGAATTTGAATGGACTCCTTAACTGAAAAAACCTATTATTTGAAGAATCTTTATGTTTTTCTTTCCTCCTTTTTATGGTGCTTTTCGAGATTACGTTTTATTATGGATTTATGCTTGAGTTTTTAGATGTTTTTGGTTTTTCTTTTATCGCTCTGTTGTCAATTTGTAGGTTTGTTATTAGAACTTAAATTATTATTTTATATTAAGATGAAACTTTTGTTAGTTGTATGACTTTATTGGACAATAAATAAATAAATACAAAAAACTATCAAAATTCATTCATTCACTGGCTTAAGCTCATTATAGTTTATAAGAGAAAATGTAAAACAAACAACAACGATAATAAATAAATTTAAATTTAGACATTAAATAGTGGAATAAACAATTACAATCTACATATGTTAACAATCTGAGATCAATTATATGTAACAGGAAATCAGATATTAGAAAAGCTTGATTTTTGCAAATCGATACCCCCAAGAGTTTTAATTAAGCCATGAACTCAGTTCGATCAGCAAAGAAATATATAACATCGGCTTATGCATTGATAGATTTAGAGATATAAAAGAATTCAACCCTTAGATGGTTTTGTGTATAGGTACATGAAAAGAGTTTGAAGACCTTGTGTGTCTGAGCTAGACGCGAAGATTTATCTTACCTAAAAGGTCTGAATTGGAGACATGAGAATTAATATTGTATAAAGGTTTAAGGTCCTCGAAAACTCCCCTATCCTCCATATTCAAGAGATAGCGAAGAAATTTATGCTGCATCTGTTCGATCTTTTGTTTATTAATGTTATAGTGTGGCCACCATAAACCAAACCTTCCATTGTACTTGAAGGAAACTATGGAAACCCAAAATATATTGAGGTGTCTCCAAAGCAACACTCTTCTTCAGACGTAATTGTGGAGGATCCATAAGGTCTAACCACAACTGTAGGAAGCACAACCTGGGAGTGATGTTAGTTGTATTTCAATAGACACTGAAGAGATCAAGGGTAAATTAATCCACGATTCAAATCTTGATAATGTCGCATCCTGTATTTTATTCAGGGATGAACTACACGCACCAAAGCTGATTAATTTCTGTTCTAGGAATCAAGCAGTTATTGAGTTGAGCAGTAATTGGTGCAGCACTGTAGGCTTTCAAACCTGTAGCCAATCGTCGGAATGGACGCCAACGCACACCATCCAGTATAGAATAGCAACGACGTAAACGGAAGAGATGAGTTGATTTTATAATTTCTAACTTGGAGATTTTAAATCGCGCGAAAGAAGCCACTTTTGTTACTAGAACTCGTAGCGAGATAATTGATATAACCTTGGCGACTCTGCGTATAAGCTCACAGATAGCTCGTTGGCATGTATCATCGGAGCCGTCCCTCTCGGATCATAGATACATCTGCATGGAGGAGGTCTATATGAAAAGACAGACCGCCGTTTATCGTGAATGACCTAAGTTTAAACATACAAAATGTCAGAACAGATGTAAGAAATAATGTGGATATTGAGTTAACTTATGCTCAACTGCAGGAAGTAATTATAACCTCTTACCAGAATAACTGCCCTTCTTTAAGGAAGAGTGCTAGCAACAACGCTAGTTGGTGGAATAATGATCTCATAGTTCTAAGGAAAGAAACAGTGAGAAAAAAACAGTAAGTGAACATAATACTTTAAAACGCTCACTGATTATAAGAAAAAAATAAGAGAAGCCAAAATAAACTCCTGGAGGAAGCTATGGCAACAAGTCGAAAACACCTCTGAAGCATCACGCCTCCACAAGATTCTGGCTAAAAATCCCCATGATCCTATAATGACACTGAAATTGGCAAATTGCAAACGAGATAATAACCCACAACAGGATACTGTGGGCCATAAAATCGTTTAAGAGCTACAAGACACCAGGGCCTGAGGAGGCCACTGCAATGCATCTAAAGCAGGGTAAAGAGCTGATCACTCCGGTGCTCTGCAGAATTCTAAGAGCAAGCATAGTTTACAGGATATCTACCCTCAGTTCTAAAAAGGTCTAAAATCATATTTATACTGAAGCCTGGGAAAGATTACTTTCAGGCGAAGTCTTTTAGACCAAATAATCCACCATCTTTTCTGCTGAAACTGACAGAGAAACTAGTTAAAAGGCACATAAGGGAAAACTCTCTAAAAGAGAGGCTACGTCACCCTAATCAACATGCCTACAAATCAGGAAAATTATGTGAGTCAGCCCTACATCACTTAGTAAATAGAATAGTCTGCCATGAGTAGCAAGGAAATAGCACTAACAACCTTTCTTGATATCGAAGAAGCATTTGATCATACCTCCTTCATTTCCATAATAATGCTCGCCAAAAAACATGACACTGAAGACACTTTATGCAGGTGGATATAAAACATGCTTCAAGGTAGACAAGCACAATTAAATCTGTTGGAGGAAACCGTAGAGGTGTCGGTAGTTAAAGGCTGCTTGCAGGGAGTAGTTCTATCCCTCCCTCCTGAAGGATGTCAAGGAGGTCAATGAACTTCTGGTAAACTTCAAGGCCCAAAGTAATAAGCCGATGAGCTTGTCATATTCATTGTGAGGAAGTATAGCAAAACATTATTAGAACTCATGCAAGGAACTTTGACTATAGTGGGAGAGTGGTGCATTAAGCACCTCGGGATAAATCCTGGAAAAAACACACTCATACCCTTCACTAAAAGAAAAAAGCTTGGAAATCTACGAATTCTCTTCCATATACAACCACAGGTGAGTCAAAAGTTTAAGTGCCTAGGTATAATCCTGGATGTTACTTTTATTTGGAACTCACAATCGCAGAAAGTTATCACTAAAGGTAAAATAGCCATCATGACAGCAAAAAGGGCACTGGACAAGACGTAGGGATTACAATCACACATTATACACTGCAGTGGTAAGACTGATGATAACCCACGGTCAGTTGTATGGTGGGTAAAAATCACTTTTGAGCTCTCCAAACTTCAGAGACTGGCTTGTCTGTGCATCATCATAAGAAGCACCTTTATAGTAGCCATGGAAACACTACTAAACCTTCCCCCTTTATATAATAATCAAGGCTGAGGTGAGGGTAAGGCTATTCAGGCTGATGGATTGGACCTACCCTCAGACACACCAACATCGAAGGCATGGTGGCGTACCCATTGTTGGAGAAGAACAGTGACACCATAACAAGATATATATATATATATATATATATATATATATATATATATATATATATATATATATATATATATATATATATATATATATATATATATATAGCGTAATGATACAAATCTAATCCAACTATAGTAAAAGTTATTAACAATCCTGAGCCACGGTGACAAACCTAAGCCTGTATATTGGCTTGGAATTGTTTTGCGTGAATTTTTTTGAAAGGTTTCGTTATTACCAACTTCCCTTGGTATCAAAAACATGCTAATGGATGGCACTACCAGTCAAACTGCGAATTTTACGCAGTAAATCCCCCAGCGATCAGTTATGACTATTTTTATAGTGGATTAGAATCGTATTATTCTTGAATAATTTAGTTCCTTCATTTCTCGACAGAGGCGCTCAATCGGCCTTGTAAATATACGGCCCAAATCTGTATATGAAAGGCAATTATCTCAATTCTGAGCCAATAGATGTGGCAACAGTGATCTTTTATTTGTGTTGTTCGGCAATAGTATTATTAAAAGCCGGTGTTTGTGTTGGTTGCAAAATGTCTTCGAGATGTAAACGATTGGTGGCTTTATGCCAAAAAAACGGTAAGCCATTTTTTGATAACCTACTTTTACTTTATTGTGTAAAATATTTGGGCATAGACCATAGTAATTTTAACAAAATAAAAATATTAACTTTTTCATTTTTAAATATTTAAGAATGAACCAGTGTTAAGTAAGTAAGTTTGGAGCAGGTGCACTTCAGTTTTTCGCTATTTCTTTTATTTTTACGACTATTTGCTCAAACTTATAAACGTTTTTAACCGACTTCTAAAAGAAGGAGGTTCTCAATTCGTCGACTATGTATTTGTTTTTTATGTATGTACACCGATTACTCCGGAACGGCTGCACCGATTTGAATGAAATTTTTTACGTTATATAAAGGAAGTTGCTGCGGTGGTCCCATATTTTTTTAGATGAAATTGGTGCAGTAAAATCCAAGATGGCGCTTACAATATGGCGGCCAAAAAAATTAATTTTGTCCGATTTTCTTCAAAATTGGTATGGAGGAATTTTCGGGGTTGTACCCAACGAATCTAAAATTATATTTCAAAAATTCAAAATGGTGGATCCAATATGGCGGACAAAAAAGTTTAATTTAGTCCGATTTTCTCCAAAATTGGTATGGGGGAGTTTTCGAGGTGCCACATAACGAATCTAATATTATTTTTAAAAAATTCAATATGGCGGATCCAATATGGCGGACGAAAAAATCAATTTTGTCCGATTTTCAACAAAATTGGTACGGGGGGATTTTCGAGGTAGCATATGACGAATCTAAAATAATTTTTAAAAATTCAATATGGCGGACGAAAAAATGAATTTTGTCCGATTTTCTCCAAAATAGGTACAGGGGAGTTTTCGGGGTCGCATATGACGAATATAAAATAATTTTTAAAAAATTCAATATGGCGAATTCAATATGGCCGCTAAAAAATTAATTTTGTCCAATTTTCTCCAAAATTGGTACAGGGGAGTTTTTGGGGTCGCATATGACGAATCTAAAATAATTTTTAAAAAATT
Source organism: Diaprepes abbreviatus (assembly GCA_034092305.1). Lineage (NCBI taxonomy): Eukaryota > Metazoa > Arthropoda > Insecta > Coleoptera > Curculionidae > Diaprepes > Diaprepes abbreviatus. The sequence continues at coordinate 4,824,684 of JASJET010000141.1, read as the reverse complement.
CAATTTGGCGGATCCAATATGGCCGACAAAAAAAATCTTTGTTGTTCGATTTTCTCCAAAATTGGTACGGGGGAGTTTTCGGAGTCGCATATGACGAATCTAAAATAATTTTTAAAAAATTCAATATGGCGGATCCAATATGGCGGACGAAAAAAATCAATTTTGTCCGATTTTCTCCAAAATTGGTATGGGGAAGTTTTCGGGGCCTCACATACAGTTTTCTTCTAATAGCTTTTAATAGATAGATATATAAAATATTTATTGAATAAAATTAAGTTTTTTATAATACATATTTAAAAATATATATTTATTAAGGAAAAATTGAATTAAAAAGCTTCTTATAATATATAATATGGATTTTTTTGATGCATTCCATTTGCACAGATGTCGAAAATTTCAATTATAAACAAAAATGTATAAAAATATGTTTTTATTCTAACGTTTTAAAAGATATTATATATTTTTTAAGTCGATCTTTCATTTTTAACCGACTTCTAAAAGAAGGAGGTTCTCAATTCGTCGACTATGTATTTTTTTTTATGTATGTACACCGATTACTCCGGAACGGCTGCACCGATTTGAATGAAATTTTTTACGTTATATTCAGGAAGTTGCTGCGGTAGTCCCATATTTTTTTAGATGAAATTGGTGCAGTAAAATCCAAGATGGCGCTTACAATATGGCGGCCAAAAAAATTAATTTTGTCCGATTTTCTCCAAAATTAGTATGGAGGAATCTTCGGGGTTGTACCCAACGAATCTGAAATTATTTTTAAAAAATTCAAAATGGCGGATCCAATATGGCGGACAAAAAAAATTTAATTTAGTCTGATTTTCTCCAAAATTGGTATGGGGGAGTTTTTGAGGTTGCACATAACGAATCTGATATTATTGTAAAAAAATTCAATATGGCGGATCCAATATGGCGGATCAAAAAATCAATTTTGTCCAATTTTTACCAAGATTGGTAAGGGGGAGTTTCCAGGATCGCATATGACGAATCTAAAATAATTTTTAAAAAATTCAATATGGCGGATCCAATATGGCGGACGAAAAAATCAATTTTGTCCGATTTTCTCCAAAATTGGTACGGAGGAGTTTTCGGAGTCGCGTATGACGAATCTAAAATAATTTTCAAAAAATTCAATATGGCGGATCCAATATGGCCGACAAAAAAATTAATTTTGTCCGATTTTCTCCAAAATTGGTACGGGGGAGTTTTTGGGATCGCATATGACGAATCTAAAATAATTTTTAAAAAATTCAGTTTGGCGGATTCAATATGGCCGACAAAAAATCGTTTTTGTCCGATTTTCTCCAAAATTTGTACGGGGGAGTTTTCGGAGTCGCCTATGACAAATCTAAAATAATTTTTAAAAAATTCAATATGGCGGATCCAATATGGCGAACGAAAAAATCAATTTTGTCCTATTTTCTCCAAAATTGGATGGGGAAGTTTTCGGGGCTTCGCATAAATAATCTGAAATTATTTTTAAAAAACTCAATATGGCGGACAAAAAAAATCAATTTTGTCCGATTTTCACCAAAATTGGTACGGGAGAGTTTTCGGGGTCACATATGACGAATCTAAAATTATTTTAAAAAATTCAATCTAGCGTATCCAATATGGTGGATAAAAAATTAATTTATTTTCTTTAAATGTCGATATTGGAAGGTTTTGGGGCCTATATTTCCAATCTAAAATTAATTTGAAATTTAAGATAGTGGATTTTCAATGACAGACTAAATATTCGTTTGACCCAATTTGATTGGTATTTGAAAAAATCTAAGAACTAAAGAATTTTTAGTGGTTCATTTTAGGGTGATTTACAACTTTGGATAAAATGGGTACTTTATTGCCAGTTTGGAGTCATTGCGAGGTACACTAATCTCGATTAGTACTTAGTTCAAATAATTTATGAATGTCATAATGAATTCTAAAACTAAAAATAGAAAAATAAAATTTTTATTAAAAAATTGAATCGACTTCTAAACGTGCGCTAAAAAGTGAAAAATAACCATAAATTTTTATATGAAATTGAACGTTTTGAAGTCGGCGCCAAATAATTTGTACAAGAAATAAATAACTACTAATATATACAAATTATGGTAAGAAAGCAAATACAAATCAAGTATTTTTAATCTGTTTATGCAAATCACATTTTGTCAGGTATTAGTTTGGCGCCGACTTCAAAAAGTTTAATTTCATATAAAAATTTATGGTTATTTTTCACTTTTTAGTGCACTTTTAGAAGTCGGTTCAATTTTTTAATAAAAATTTTATTTTCTATAGAAAATTTTAAAATATTTAAGTTTCTTACTAACTGGTCTGGTTAAAATTAACTATATTTTTTTAAGACACAGAAAACTTAAAAGAAAAAATTGTATGTTGTTATGAAAAATATTTTTAAACATAGGTAGTTATTTAAAAATATAAACTAAGTTTACTCTTTATTATATTATGCGTTTAGCATAATTTTATAAATGTGATAATGTTGAATAGTTTCTTTAAAGTAGTACTTTTTTTTATAAATGGAAGTTAGTGTTACTAAGAATAAAACTGAAGATATATCATCTTCCAATTTTAGAGAAAATAAAACTTGTTCAAATAAAGTACAAATCGTTGTATATTGAATATGATTAGTATAGTTTCAAAATGTACACCCTAAATTTTTCAATCAATTACGGAAAATGTCGTCTTCTATACAATTTTCAGAGCTCATTTCAAATTCAGAATTTTTCTAACGATCATCCCAATAATTATTTAAAATTAATAAACACATTAAAGGTCTTATTTAATGTGATTTATAAAACTTTATCTAGACTTTTGTTACTACTACGGTGAAGAGTGAAATAAATATTTTTAGAAGGTTACTATTATTGCAGTAATATCTAATTGTTGTGTACAAACCATTCACTAGTACTCGTCACTGATAAGGCATATAACATATCAAAGGTGCCGCCGCATTTATCCTGTCCTTCACATTATGCAAAATAATAATAATAAGTTTGGCAACATTGCTCTGGCTCAGTTTCGCTAAGAAGTTATAATAAAAGAGTATGTTTTGGTCCAAAAATGTATGAAACATATTCTGGTCCAGAATTACATTAATCAATTAAAAATTTTTATGATATACAATTTTAAAATAACTAATTTTTTTGTGTATATAGTTAGTCTAAAGGTCTAAAATATATTAAATATTATATAAAACTGTTTATCAAGGCAATCTACGAAATATTTCTGCAAGGTTCAAAATTGTAACGTGTTACGAAAGGCTCAGAAATGATACAAAGATGTATATATATATATATATATATATATATATATATATATATATATATATATATATATATAACTTTGATAGGTCCTCCATCATTCAGATTGACTGGAAAGCGGAACAGGATCGATCAGAGTCAGTCATAAAATTTGGTTTGGTTTACAGAGGGGTTCAAAACTGAGCCGGAATATACAGACTCAATATAAGTGAGGCGCTGAGGTAGCACATCACGGTATTCTAGGCAGAAATTCATGTTATTGATACCTATCTTCGAGAGAATCTTAAGAAAGGTTCCAGTTGCAAATAACTGTTAATTTTGCCCTCAGTAGGAAGCAAAGTTTTTAAAACATTCCACAATGCGCGGGAATTACTTTTATTTTCGGTTAATCTGTTTTTATAATATTCTTCTTTTTCCTGACGCATAACTTTCACCGCAATATTTCTTTTTTGTCTGTAGACCTCCAATTCCTCAGATGGTACAGAATTGACATACCGCTTGTAACTGACAACTCTAGCATTTGAAGTGTTCTTGTGGGTGCAAAATCATTAAAAATGTCCATTAGAGTTAAGTAAAAGTACTGGTATTTGAGGTTAATATCAAATATTTTATAGTTCCAGTTGATCAGGCATAATTTATCATTTATAGTACTATAATTAATCTTTCTACCTCTACTTTTTATTTCTATAGGTTTTTGCAAGATTGACGCCGTTAAGTAAAAGAACATTATATAATGATCTGAATTCTTTTGGCCACTCTGTATATGGATTCGGCATTCGACCATTGTAGTGTATATTTTATGTCTCTACGCAGAAACCGTTACCCGTAAAGGAAAATAAATCGGCTGTCAAAGTTAAGCATAAACTCTGTTTTTAGGGAGACATTATCAAACCTCGTTATTATTATGAAAACAAATGTGTCAAAGAAACTCCATATTTGTTTATAATCAACACGTGGTTTATAATCAATATGTAAATAAAATTGCTACAATGTAATATAATTATTTATTTATATGTACAAAGCTCTCATCTGTTGACCATTTTTTTACCCGTTTGATAAAACAGCTAAAAAAAGCAAGTAGGGTTTTTTGCATGGTTGCAGACAAAAAATTTATTATAGGAAGATGATTATCGGGAACAAAACCACCGTGTGAGAGCATCGATGTGTCGCGAAATAACGTACGATTGGTGAAAACGAACGCGGGGTGGTGTTGACGCCAATAAGGATGGTTCCGAGCATCGAGTTTGGTGGTGTCTTTAAAAAGTAATTATCAGCACTGTAGTTCATTCGAAGCGATACACTTTCAAACTTGTAGAAAGTTTAACGTGTATTACCGGTTTGATTAAGAATTTTTTATTATCTTCAGGAAAGTTAAGGGTATTCTACATCGAAGAAGGGCGACTTTAGTACTGTTTTGTTAAAACAATTTAAATAGCTATTTTTCATGTTTTTATTCTTTTTCCTGATTCATCTATTAGAAAGCTATTTAAAGGTATTATTTTCAAAATTGGGTTTATTACAATGGGATTACTCTGAAATTGTTTTATTGGTTAATTTTAAGTTTCTCATTGTAAATAAATTGGTTCTTTATTTATTTTTGTTAAATAGATTTAAGTGTTTTGAGAAACTTGTTTTGTTTAATATATGTGAGAGCTCTAAAACAATGGGGCCGATCTGACTAGTTAGTAAGCAGGTTTGCCCGAGTCTAGAAGTTAATTGAATCTGCAGCAAGAGCAGAAAAAGATCGATCAGGCTCCCAGAATGACTTTGTTACAGTGGGTTTTATTTATAGGTTTATAGAATAGCTATTAATTAATATGGGACAGTAGTAAACTGTTGGCAAAACAGCTATACCCTACCAAAATATTCCATTTGCAGGAGTCCACAATCAAATTCTGTCACAGTTTATAGAAAAGGCACTGTGGTTAGTCACAAAAATTCAATATTCAAATTAATAATGCATAGCAAACTACAGGGTGCACCATTAGTGTATGGATGGAAAATTTATTTAATTTTACATATTAATGGAGCACCCTGTATATATAGCAATACCTGAAAATTTTCTGTACGGGAAAACTTCCCTTTTCCAATAAATCAAGGGTAAGTTGAGTGGCATCAAATAACCTATCTTCATGAAGAAACTTTTCAATTAATTGTGATGCGTCATTGACTGAGATTTTTTCTTGCGAATTTTGGATTAAATTTAAACATCCATTAAGGTCTCCTTTTAAAAGTCTTTGCTTAAAAATGCCTTGAGGTACTTTTGGTCTAGCCGGTGCTTCCAGAGCCAGAGTAGGAGTAATAATAGGCCTTTGTTTTATTTTTGGTAGTGGTATAGCAAATGGTACTTCTAAACCTAAAAATATGAAAAATATTTAAAAGAAAGAGGATAATTAAAAATATGTATTCCTGAAACAAACCAAATAAAAAAACTAGTACATTTATAGTTTATTTCTTCTTTATTATAATTATAATAAAGCAGAGGCATATTTTAACGTGATTTCGTTTTATATATATATATATATATATATATATATATATATATATATATATATATATATATATATAGCATTCTGACAGAATCTAGAACAATAGGTTTAATAAGCAGAATAACTATAATAACAGGTATTCTTAATTAGTTTCCAAGTTGACAAATGTTTTTAACCATTTAAAAATAACCAAGATACCTTTTTCCTGTAGGAAACTTCCTAACTTCAACAAAAATTGATCAGTCGGCGCCAAGTCTTCTTCTTGCATCTGCGTCCAAAGTCCTAAGCTTTTCTCTACGTCATCTTGTTTTATGTAACTCAACAACAACTGATAATAGATGTCATTGCGGTCGATATAATTTAAGTCCTTTGTAGCATCTTTAAGACCTTCCAGTGGTTTGATAAGCCCTTCTTGTTGGAACCTAAAATAAACCAGAAATATTATTTATGAAGCATATGAAACATAAATTACTCCATATTTACTATTTTTAGCACAATGTTTGAAACATGAATTTGAATTAAATTATCAGATTTGTAAAATATGAACTTATCTTTAAAAAAAAATACTGTTTAACTTTTAAAAATATTTCTTGCAATTGCTTTTGTACACTTTGAAGTTTCAGCATTTTATTTGACCTAAATGTTCAAAATATCAGTAGAAACAAATAAGTTGTTATATGTTTGGTAAAGCTCTAATCTAGTTTTCAAATAATAGATTATTGATTAATAGATCTAAAACAAATGTTAGAAGTTTTAGAACAAGACAACCCAGAATTCACAGGCCCTCGGCTTTAACACACAATATAAATTTTTATATGGAATTGAAATTTTTGAAGTCGACGACAAACTAATACCTAACAAAATGTGATTCAAATAAAAAGATTGGGAAATCCCTAATTTGTAATGACTTTTTTACGTTACCTTGAATGTATCTCGCTTTAGTAGTCATTTGTTTTATTTAGTAATAATTTGGCGCCGATTTCAAAATTTTCAATTTCATATAAAAATCTATATTGTTATTTTTCGCTATTTAGCGCTTTTTTAGAAGTCGGTTCAATTTTTTTTATAATAATTTTAATTTTCAATTTTTAGTTTTGAATTGAATTGGGTTTCTAAGGTCTCAAAATAGTACACATTTTATCCAAACCACACTAAAATGAACAACAAAAAGTTCTTTGATTCTGAGAATTCTCCAAATACCAATTTTTGGATGAAATTGTACAAAACAAATATTTAGTCTGCTGTAGTAAATCCGCTATCTAGAATTTTAAGAAATTAATTTTAGATTCCTAATCTAGGTCCCCAAAACTACCTATCCATAATAGATGCCCTAAAAACCCCTAATATCAATTTCTAATTTATGGTCCCTCTTATTGATGTGCCATATTAAACTGTAAACATTTAACTTCAGATTCGTAATCTACAATTCTGAAAACCTCTTAACAGCAATTTTGAAAAAATAAAACATAAAATTTTCAACCCATCATACTGAATTCGCCATACTGAATTTCAAAAAAAAAAAATTTTAATCTCATAATCTAACGTTAATCTACATCTTAGAAAACCAATTTTGGACGTAATCCGAAAATAAAAATTTTTTAATTGCCATATTGTATTTCTTTAAAATAATTTTAAATTCGTTATTTACACTCTCAGAAATCTCCCAGTACCAATTTTGAACAAAATCGAAAGATGTTACATTTTTAGCCCACCATATTGCATTTTTTAAAAATTTCATTTAAATTCCGACAAAATAACGGAAGACTGCAGCAACTTACTGAATATAATGCAAAAAATTTCATTTAAATCGGTGCAGGCGTTCCAGAGTAAGGTATATGTATATATGTATATGTATATATATATATATATATATATATATATATATATACATATATATATATCTCTTCTTTTCCTATATGAACTCGTGTAAATACCTATTTCTATCAAATATTTTAGCAATACACATATTTTTAGAAGTAAAAAAATGTATTATGTAAATTTTGAATCTGAATTTACAATTCAAGAAGTGTAAATGTTAACTATCCAACTCATAGACTAACTTTAATCAAGAAAAGATTATGCCAATTTAAAATTTTAATTATTTACCCAACCATATCGTATGAAAGACTGTTAGAGGTTAGGATATAATTTTTTTTTTGTGATGGTGTTTCTTTTTACGCTGCTTGTATTTCCAGGGAGAAATGATCAGAAATAAAGATTGTTATCATCATTATATATAATAAAATATTTTTCTTGTGTATGAAAATTAAAATGTTTTATATGTGGCGACTTATTTCCCTATATCAGCTGTTTGGTTTCCATTTTCTCCAAATGATTAGAATTAAAGTTTTCAAAATTGTATTAAAACAGATACTTGTAAATTTTACCTCTCACATGCAAGATTTATTCTCTGAGGTCTACTTTGTAATCCTGGAGTTTCCAAAATCTTTCTGGCCTGTCTAATTCTTCCACATTCAACAAAAGCGAATACTAAGTCGTATAAACTGTTCATTTCTCCATGTATTGCTGTGCTTAAATCAGTTAATTTTTGGAGTTTTTCAGCATCTTCTACTTCAATTAATTTACAAGCCAATTCATTTTTCCATGGAGTAGATTTAAACTGATTTACACACCTAAAGGTAAAGATAAAACAATAGTGAATTAGTTTTTGAAGTTTGAAACAAAAATTACTCAAAGCATATATATATTTGATCACGTTATTTAAGGTATAAAAGGGATTTGAGATGGTATTAAATATAGACTAAATGAACTGAAAATTATTGATAAACATTTTAATATACTATGAGTAAAATATATACCTACCATTCGAATTTTTCTAAAGCAGCATCATAATCGTTATTTACTATGTGAACTTTTATTAGAGGACCCAAAATAACATTGCTTACTTCAATGAAATTTTTCTCGATTAACGTATTAAATACCTTGGTTAAATCTTCCACACGCCCCTCTTCTGCCAATGAGTTTAGCAAACGCCAAACTAGGGAAGTGTAAGCGTAATTTCGTTCATTTTGATCACGGGGTGTTTCTGAAACACAATTCGAGTTCTTAGATCAGCCTGAATACTAACTTAATATACAAATATCTTCATTGTAGGGCTTGATGTAAAATTAAGTACTATAGTTAAACTTTGCATTTTATAGGATGAATATTAGTGCAAAAAATTTATTAATTTACTGTTAACAATAGAAATGTACAATATTTATTAATATAATAGGTATACAATTTTTGAATGATTCTTTTGAAACACGAATTTTTTTTGTCAATTTAGACATTCTGTAAGGGTTAGTGATCAAAGTGATGTGATAGAAATGAAAGTGATAATGACTCAAAAGAATAAATGAATAAGAATGATGACCCTCGGTCTTTGATGATAAGGGCTTGCTGGGCTCATTACATCCTACCATGATGGCAAGTCATCGCATTTGCGAATCTAACCGGCCTCATTACTGACCTTGCTTGTCTGCTTTTGGTGATATTGTATCTTCAAAATATCTCTGTCGGTCCGTCGAGTGCCGGGTACTCTCTGAGAGCATGATCAGCAGTTTTATCTTTCTCCAGGCACCATTTCCATACCGAGTCATTTGCGACGCCAATCTTATGAAGATGACCTCGCAGGTGACTGTCCCGTCAGCAATCCCACCACGATCCGCAGGAAAAGAAGCTCTCTAGTAAGCCGCGCATTAGGTCCAATTATATGATCCTTGGCACATCTCATTACAGAGGCTCTCTTCCAGCAATTAATAAATTTCGACACGAGTCTAATATTGCATCTTTACTATTTGAGCATATGTTAATAGTTCTATTTCTGCTTATGTTCCTCTCACACAAATGTCTACATTGCAGAATAAGTCCTCATCGCACTCACCATTCCTACACAAGTCTCTCTTTGAACTTTGTCAAGTTGAAGATGGTGCGTTCTCTTGGCGCCATGCTAGGTCATCATGTAGTTGCGGGGTAAGTATTCGTAGGACGGATCACCATAGTATATATTCAGTATATCACTTTCAGTGTCATCCCCTATGCGAATTGAGAAACTTGCTTACACGGCCAGAGAGCCCATATCGCTTTCTTGGCTCAAGCCTAAATATGATCATTCCAGCGCAATTGTGAGTTCTGAATTGCTTCCAGATATTTAACAGTTCCCTTATATTCCCTAGGTCCTAGATGTCACGACTATGCCTAATCCTGTGTATGTACATAAACTAGCTACACTTAGCTTATTTAATAAACTGTCCAAGGCGCTATAGCAAGGGCGTTAAAACACCTACCTGCAGACAGTTCCTACTTGACTGTGGTCTAACAGTTACATTGTTAAGCTCAGCTACAATAAAACTGAAAGGGCAAATTAATCAAAAGAATGTAACTTTGACATCTTATTGTCACTGGAAACGAGACAAATTTAAAAAATACATTATAAGACAAAACATAACTTGATGAGTTTGCTAGCAATGTTTCATTTTGGTCAAAATGTTAGTGTGCTATGTTAAGAATAATAAATAAATATAACTGTTTAGTAGGAAGTTTATTAAATGAGGAGGGTGTTAAGTGTGTTAATGGCTTCCAATAGTCATAACCTTAAAAAAACATTTTAAATGTTTGTAATATTTTTTTCTTGTCTAAGGAAGTGTATTTAAAATTATTAACGAATTATTTCATAAATATAAATGGTTTTTATAATTAAATCTTACCTTCTAAAAGTTTAATACAATCCTCCAATCTCCCATTCTTAACTAACAGTCCTGCTAATTTAATTACTTTAGATTCATCAAGTTCAAATTCGTCCCCTTCCATTTTCTTAATGATTTCCAAAAGTTCTAGCGCTCTATCTAGTTTTCCGTGACTGACATTTGCGTCCATCAGTTGAGCATAAACTCCTGAGGTAATTTCAAATTTTGGATCATTTTCACACTCTTCCACCAGAGCAATCATTTTTTCAAGATCTCTTGCCCTAAATTAGTGATTTAAAAACTTCATGTTTATATTTTTAAAATTTTATTTGTATTAATTCAATGTATTTTCTGGTATTGCAATCTTAAATATATTAAATTAAAACTTTTTAAGTTAAAACCCTATTTTTTTAGTGTAGTTAGAAACCAGTATCTTAATTAATTTATAATATAATGAAGGTCTAGGAGAGTTTTGATGCGTGCTCATACGAATATTATTTTGATAAGTCAAATTAATTGCGAAAAGTATTGTTTTATTTAAACCCAGTGAGAAAATCAGAACAATATTATTTGTTACACTAAGTTTTCCAAAGTAATTAGTTTTCAGTAGATACATTATGAGTAAAAATTACCAGCTTGAATTTTTTTTTATTTAACTGTGACAATATTGCAGTAACTCACCTGTAATACAAAGTTAATAACTGGCGTTTTAATCCAGCTGTGTCTTGATTTTTTGAAGATAAATTTTGTATCAGTCTTTCCAACTGTGGAATATTCATTTGACTATATGGCACGTAGCTTGGCTTAATTGTACGTTGTTTAGGTGTCAGCTCTCCAGAAGTTAATTTGGCTAATAAATCTGATATTTGATCAGTCATCTTTTCACCTAGTTTACTTTCAATTTTCTCAGCACAGGTGGTAGAAATGCTTAATCCCTCTTTAACTACTTTTTCCAAAACTAACGGAATCAGCTCCAAGAATTTTTTCTGGTTTGAAGAAAGGTCAAGAAGGAATTGTCCTAAAACTTCAGCTGTATCAAAACTATCAGTGTTGTCACTTACGAGTGACTTTCTGCCCAGATTGTCATAAATGTTACGAAGTATGGTTATATACGCATCTATATTTTCAGATGAATATAATGCATTGGTCAATGGCCTTCGAAGTAAATCTGGATTGTAATAGGCTTTTACACTTGATATAATAGTAGCAGCTTCAGCAATTTCATATTTTTGTAGCAAATTTACTACAAGTCCACAAGCTGAAGCGCCAACAGAAACATTTGCATCACGTAATAATGCTAATATTTCACTGCTTTTGCCTTTAAGGTTTGGAAGAACCCAATCCCTTAAAGTCTCATTACTTGGTGTAAGGTCAAAGCTTTGCATCTTCTGTAGAACCCTTACTATTTCCCTTCCAGTGGGGTCATTTGCTTTAGATACAATTAGTGGCCAAAAGTAATGTTGCCTGATTTCCACACCATTTTGTTTAAGTTGTTCTAAAAGAACAAAAGCAAGATTTTCTTTGCCAAGCTCTAAGCTAATTTCAGTTGCCAAACTCAGTCCTTTATCATACAATCCCTCTTGTTCCAATTTATTACAATAGTTTAAAATGACATCTATAGGTCTATCAGCCTTAACCATCTGTTTGATAAAAAAAACTCCTACAGGCATAATAGAACCATCTGGCAGTCTTGATCTGGGCATAGTTTTCAAAACTTCAAAAGCTGATGCTTCAAAGCCTTTGTTAGTTAACCTTAAAATAAGATTTATGGCATCTTGGTTGTATCCAATAGCTTTTCTTACCCTTGATAATATTTCAGGGACAAATTGATCATGGCCATTTGTTGCCAGTGAATAAACAATATCCAAATAATCTTTGTCTAGTAAATAAACATCTGCTTTTTCACATTCATCAATAAGTTCATTAATTTTCTTCATATCTCCCTTTTTAGCATAACCACATAAAAGAGTTGTGAAAGTATCTGCGCTAGGTTCTAGTCCAGCTTGAATCATAACAGCTAGAATTCCATGGGCCGAATCCATATCACTACACAAAAAAAAAAGACTGACTTTAATTATTGTAAATTAATGGGTTTAAAATATATACTTTTAATTGCTATCTAAAACTAAATATTTTAAGGTAATCGATATCATCTTCGACACTTCATAATACAATATTTATTTAAGTGACATAAGTTCAGAAAAACTTGCGTTCAGCAATTAGTAACATTGAAAATGACAAAATGATGAGACATGTTTAAAAAAAACCCCAAAAACTTGATCTTATTTTATTTATTATATTATGCGGTTTGAAATAATTTATAAAAGTAACTTAAGAAAGTTCTTAAAAAAATTCAATGAATTGTTACAAAGATCATCTGTTACAAGACAATCCCAATCCTTTGCCTATTCCTACTTTGATGTTAACTAAGATGTCTATTATATTTATCAAATGAGATTAAGAACTGTGCTTTGTTGAAATTATTTTTATAGGTTAAAAAAACTGGTCGGTAAAGCATATTATGGACTGGACGCATTATATAATGACCTTTTCTGTTCATTTGCATATTTTGGACTATTGTGTTTATATTTTTATATATATTTTACCTAGAATATAGAAAGCTTTGTAAATGAGAATCTTGTGTTTTTTTTACAATGAAGCATATTCTGACTTTATCGAATTACCTGAGATATACAAACAATGAAAATGAAATGATAAATGAAATTAATACAAATATTTTAAGTTAAGGAGGGCAGGTCATGTAGAACGATGAAGTTTTTTATTTTATTTATTGTCTTAAACCGTTCTAAATAGGACATAGCATATGTTTGAGAAGGTTTCAAGTTGATATTCAATCTGCTCCTCAAGATATAGTATGAGGCAAGTCGCCCCGTACTGCACATGGCCTTGAGGCGTGCTCCTATTGTCTAGATGGCTTGGGGAATCTCATAGTATATTAATCCTTGCCACTGTTATTTTTGAAGAATAAACGTAAAAACCCATTTTCTCACTCTCTCTTAGAGTTCAGTTTAAGACTGCATTATGGTTTTGGAATCGCTGAATAATCAATAAGTTATAATTATTGTTTAATTTTGTGTACTCAACTTTAAATATGTGTTCCTCAAAACATAATTTTTCAAGTTTTTGTACACTATAACTCAAAACATAATCATTCTATCGTACTCCAATTTTTTATACATCTATATATTAATAATTGCCAGAACATGAATGTATGAATATCAAAAAAATTAACAAAATAATTTTAAAAACAAATATACAATGCGCCAAAAAAAATTAGACTTTTTTTCATAATATCAAATTTATTATAAATTTCCAATTGGTTCATAGTTAAATTTTGAGCTCACCAGAATGTACAAAATCTTAACATCTTTTTGAAACGCTTCAGAATAATAACAATATCTCTGCCATTTTGTTTTTAAAAAATTAAAAAAAAAAAAAAATTATCACTTGAATAGTTGCTTTTTAAGAAATGTATAATAAGAAGAATTTAACCATTCATATCGAATAGAATTTTAAATTAAAATGTATATGTAATTATTATTAGGTTAATTCCTAATCTAATCTGGCTGTACCCTGTCCAAATAACTTTTACACAGGACTATGGTAGCTTTTATCTTGATGTGCAAAATTGGGTTTAGAGTATATTGAAGGTATCATTACATTATTAATGACATGCTATAGTTCATTTTATTTTTAAGAAATATCATAAACAATAAAATTTAAAATCTTGAGCTACTCTGTATTCAGATTCATTAATAATGCATATTCCTATATGAATTTAGAAAAATGCAACAAAATATCTCTTATCTTATCTACCAACATCTAAAAAGGTTCAAAATCTGACTTTTTCTTTAATAATTTTAGGCATTTTAGTGAATATTCTAGGGTTTTTTTTTATCTGAGTTTGACAACTCAAAATTTACTCTCCATCTGATAAATAAGAAAAATTTTCATATGTGTATGACTTTACTGTTTGAAAATTGTGATCAACCATTTTTTACTTACCCAGCTTGAGAATGACCAAATATAAGAGCATTAAAAACATTTTCATTGACAGGCATTTGTTTTTCTCTCATATATTCTAAAATTTTTGTTGCACCTTCTATATCTCCATCTTGACAATATCTTGATATTAATCTCTGGTAAGTAACTCTATTCGGCTCAACACCTTTACTTTCCATATCGCTTAAAAAATCTGTAGGTGAGAACGGATGTTCATTTTCCAAGTAGACTCTTAGTAGAGCATTGTAATGTGATACATCCATCGGTACATTTAATTTGACTAGAGTGTTCCATATTTCTTGAACTAGTTTCGTTCTAACTTCTGGTAATTCTTCAGGTACTAAGCTCCCACAACATCGAATAACTAAAAGGGATTGCGAGCTTGTCGCCGATCGAGCGTTTCGGATTTCTTCGAGAACATCTTCAATGTCTCTGCGTGATATTCGACCAGATCTCCTGACATCTTGATCCAAAGTTCGTAATCTCTTCTCCAAATTTTGATCGTGTTGTGACGAAGTTTGAGTGGTCAAAGTCCTTAAACAAAATCAAATTTGAATATTGTTTTTATTATTGCGTAATTTACCATCTAAGAAAATCCATCAAACGAGAAATTTTAACCTTTAAAAGATATCGCTATAAACATACCGGGGAACTGCTCCGCAATAACATTGTACAGCGGCAGTATTCACAAGATTTCCATCAAATTCTCTTGGTGTGTTAACGACTACATTTCTTGCAAAACCGGCGATATATCGCACAAACTTCGAGGACCTTAAAATTGACGCCATATCCCTCGTGCTTGGAGATTAAACTGTCATTGTCACTCGTATTTTACGACTGTCATTTTGTAGGATAGAGAGGGAAGTACGGATTTCTGAAAATAAAAATGTGCGTGGAGGGAAGGGACTTGCAAGATCTTTATATAAGATATACAAGATCGACTTTTTGTTGAGATTTTGATTGGTAACCTTGATTTCCTTATATCTTAATGATTGGCAAAAATCTGCACACGCATAGCACAATGTGTTATTTCAAAGGTCAGCTAAATTAGCAAATGAATACCCTTGGAAGGTTGAGGGTGAGTCCATACGATAAGAAAAATTTGAGCGTAGGCGTATTACGCGCTTTTGTGTTAAAAATGTCTCGTCCACACGGGACTTTTCGTTACGCGGTCATAAGGGGTATGGTTTTTTTTGTCTTAACCTAACTTTTATCAGGATTTTTGTTTATATTTTATTTAAAAATTGAAATGACGAAAAATAAAACATTGATTGCGGCTGTATTTTAATCTAGAAAAAAAGTTACAAAATGGAAGGAGACTATTGATATATTCTTTATTAAAAAAACAGGAAAGTCGTCGCTACTGGGTCCGGTCTGTATTTGAGGAAAACATTGGAGAAAGACTTGGACATACTAATAATTTAATTCAAGAAATGTGTGAAAATGTTCTTGATTTCTTAAAAATATTTTCCTGTTACTATTAGTGAATTTGAAGAGCTCTTCGCTGTTGTGGGGCCAATAATTAGGAAACACGATATGGAAATCTGTACACCTATACCCTTATTACTAGGTTGGAAATAACATTGTGATATTTAGCTGATGAAATCAGCATGTGAAAGCAACAGTGCGAATTCCGAGTCGGTAAACAGTGTTTCTGAAATTATTCAGGTTACTTGTGCGTTAATATGAGACTCTTTAAAAGAAGTTTTATTTCCAAAGTTTATCACTTCTACCTGGGTACTTATTCTCGTTCTTGAGAGAACGATCACTTGATGGAAAATGGGCGTGGTTCTGACGAAAAAGTATGAAACCGTCTTCTCGGTAGCTTTTCTCGTTCTCGAGAGAACGATCATCTTGATGGAAAGTGGCCGTGGCTCTCACGAAAAAGTAAGACACCGTATTCTGAATACGTTTTCGTACTTTTTCGTGAGAACCACGCCCACTTTCCATCAAGATGATTGTTCTCTCAAGAACGAGAATAGGTACCCTGGTAAAGAATTGCCAAGGAGTTCAAAGACGAGAATTTCAATATAACAGTGTAATTTTAATAATTGTTTTAATAATTACAATGGTTTGTAGTTTTTAGAAGAATACATTATATATGATACTAATTGGATTTCTGTTATTAAATTTCCATCAATGCTAATTTTTAATTATTTATAATAGGTTTAAATAAAGTTTGCTAAGGGTAGGGTTACTAGACGACAGGAATTTTTCTGACATGTCTGAAATTTTAACCCCCTTTAGGGAAACGAAAAAATTGCAATTGTCAGTATTTTTGTTTAAATTAAAAGAGGAAAATATATGTAATAAAAAAATATTTATTAGTCATTCTAGTCAGAAAAAATAAATTAATTAAACGTTAACAAAATAAGTGAATTGTTAATTTAGTATATTAATAAATTTAGTTTCGTCTTTTAATTTTATTGCTTGATGTTTCCTTTGTCAATTGCTGGTCTTTTATAACCATTTCATGACATTGTTCACATGATATGTTGTTTAAGTTAAATTGTGTCTAGAGTAGAACCTTAACAGAAGATATTGTTGTAAACCAACTATTACTACAAATTATTAATTATTAAATTACTATATATAAATATTTTTAAGTTACTTTTATGGATTAACAGATAATTATAGTCTAATATTTAATACGCTCTTAAGAAGTTATATCTTAAATAAATTTATATTCAAATAGGCTCAAACAAAAGCGTGCCTTAATCTCCGAATTTTGAATAATCATTGACTTTACTTTTTACGGAGACAATTAGCTTTGTTTATACTGTCATCGGTCCATAAATACACAGTTTTTCATTTCAGTAATCATGTAAATAAATAGTTATGTTATATTTGTTAGTACGCCTATGACTGTAAAATAATAATTTATATACAGAAATAGAATATAACTAGAACATGAACATAGAGACGAGGGGAACTAAAATTTAAAAAAACCACAATAGTGACATTAAATCAGTAAGAAGAAAACCTGTTGTTACCTCATGATTTAGTAAACATTTTAGTAAAATATTAAAAGTAATGTTAGATTTATTTGAATTTGTCGAAACCAGTGAAAGCCAGCAAAGTTGTAACATTGGTAGCAGCGAAAAGCAAAGCTTATAACAATATAGATAGGCTATTTCTCTCCTTAGTCCACTACGCTTCCATTAATGAGATCATTCGCTCCATATTTGCATTTGGTGCTTCGATTTCAAATATTTAGACAATCTCACTGCCTTAACATACCACATACAACATTCAGATAAAATGCCCGGATATTTACTTAAATAATCAGGGATATTGTCAGGAAATCTCATTATTTGATCTGGTAACCATAGCTAAGGGCATGTCTGTGGATTAGCGTCTCGATATCAGAGATTGTCGTTGAATAGAAATTGTATTATATAACCGCCTTTATTTCATAAGCTTTAATTTGTTAAACGAACAACTGTATTATTGTAATTGTTATAAAATTAATAAACAAATTGAATAAGAATTGTTTTTTTAGTATCAAGCATTAATGATCTTCGGTAACAAGCATTTTTAATAAATTAAAACGATGTAACATAGTTCATAAATATTCATTATCTCAAAAGTCGCAAAATAAAAAAATGTAAATAAAACAACAAACTTCTGAAAAAAATATAGGTTATGTTCACCAAAATATTAAAAAGAAACAGTTTCCACCATATTTAAAGCAGTCTGCTGAAATGTTAAACATTATCTTGTGTAAAGACCTTGGAAAAGACGGATTTAGGCGGGAAATCTTCAGTCTTTCTCTTTTTTTAAAATTTAAAAACTTGCAATGCTTGAAATTTGACATATGTCTTATTACGCTACGCTTACGCCCAGATTGTTTAGACCCACTCTGAGTGCTTTACGCAAGTAAAGCCATATTAGGCACCTCAATCGATATCCATTGAGGAAAAGTATGAATTAGTAATACGGCACTCACAAAATGAAAATCAAAATCCAAAAAATTATCGAACTTAGTATGTTAATAAACAAACCAAGAATCGTTGCGTTGTCGACTAAAGCCATATTTGACATGGGCGAAGGTTTGCAATCGATATTCATTAGAGTGTACCTAGAAGCGCCTCGGAGTTGGATCATCCAACTTAAAATCACGGTAGCCGAGCATTAAACGCAACGAATAACCAAAATCGTTTTTAAAAGTTTTTTTTATTTCTTTTTTTTTTAATTTGGTGGATCAAGTTTACAATTCTTAGTGGTTTACATTCAAAAGGTAATTTTAAATGTAAAATGTACCAAAAAAATTATCTATTTTCAATTTTTAGGTTATGTATTTAAATGTTTATTTTAAATCAGAGTTCAGATAAAATTTGGACTATGGAAGAAACTTTGGACCTTCAATCTTTAAATAGAATATCAGAAGAAATAATTGAAGTGGAAAAGGAATTAGAAGAGGCTCAAAATAATTTTACAAGGATTCTTTTAGAAAGTACTGCAAGCATTAACTCTTTAAGACTCGAGTTAAGATTGTGTGTTAATGATGTGTTACACTCTAAGAACCAAATTGCATCTAAACAGTTCGAATTTACGGATGTTTTGTGTGACCAAAAAGTTGCAAATAGAACTCAAGTATTACAACAACAATTAGAAAAAAATATTGTTAATAGTGGTTTATCTATTAAGAGATCTCTTATGAAATTTAGTAATTTTTTATCACACTATAATCTTTTATTTCTACCTTTTTATGAATTAAAGGCCTATTATAATCAATTTCTTGATCAACAAAAATATAATGCATCAAAGTTGAAAAATGTAGCAAAACCTAAATTGTCTTATGCAGAAGCATTAAGAGACCTAGAAGAAATATCAGCTGAAATAGAGCAAACTAAAAAAGGAATCTTGGATTTAACAGAAGAGCAAAAAAACTTAGATTCCAAAGTGTTAGATTATTCAAATTTTTTTTCAAATGAGTACAAAATTTTTCCACAAATCAAATGGATAAATTGAGGACATGATGTTTATGGATTAAACTACTTTGTGTTTATGTAGTCTCTCAGCTCTGTAATATATTAATCTATTTACAACAACCTTGCTTGGTCTAAAACTGCAATATGTAAAATTTTATTACAAGTGATTTTAAATGATGGACTTTATAATCAAAGAAATGAGAAATTTAATATTTTAGTATTGCGATGGTAGTTTTGTGATTATTCATTGCTTAATTATAAATATTATTTAGGAAATAATAGCTCTATTCGTAGAGAAATCAACCAACGATAATTTGCAAAAACAGTCGGGTGACAGCTTACAAACTATTTTTGGATGATCTGATTGGTGCATACTAGTTTTTAATTTTTCCGAGAAACTGAATAAATCTTATAGAAAGTAGATAAGGTTAATTAAAAATACTGATATATGAATTTAACTGACTTATAAAATGCCCTGTAAAATTTAATTAATATTGTCTATATAATTTCGGACCTAACAACCTATGATGTACAAGCTTCAGTTTCAAAACTCCAATTTATTGGTTTCAGACAATGTACATACTGCTAATGAGTGTCTTTCATCTTTTTATAACCCGTTGCTTTAAATTAGTTTACCATGTGCAATTCTTGATGTATTATCTAAACTCAAACAACATAGACTCTACATAAATCAATAAAACACTATTATAATAAATATTATATAGCATGTTTATATCAGAGACTATCTGTCTGATCCTGTAAAACAATATAAAAGTGGAAAGGGAAGAAACAATGATAAATGCGTTTTTCAGAGGATCAAGTTCATGGATTATAAACGTATTTGTATAATCAAAACTGATCTAAACTCAAGCTGCTTTGACTTGACTCTTTTTGATATACAAAAGAGAAAAAAGTTATTGTATTGACTCCTTTTATAAGTAGTTGGATATTTCTAATTTAACCATTTTTTAAAAATACTATATTGAGATTTCAGTACCTAAAAAGTGAGATTGTTGATTGAACTCAATACTAAAGAAAAAACTTGTTAATTAAAAATTAAATTGTGTGAAAAGATACATTTACTGTACCTTCTGACAATAAATTTAAAAAATTGTACAGAAACCATTATATATTTAGTGCTTTATTGTTATCATCTATATAGTGTAAATGTTATATATAATTATGTTCCTACACACTAGACTATTAAAATATAGGATCTAACAACCTAATACTGTTTCCTAATTATTGACTGTTTGTATTTTTATTTAGTTAAAGTATGTTCATCCATTGTTTGGTTAGTGGACTAATATAGATAAATAACTAAAGATATATTCATAATATATACATATAGAGATAAATGCTACAATTTGGGTTCTGAAAAAATTCAGAAACCAACTTACCATTAAGTGGTATAAGTTAACAAGGGATTGGCTCATTCTGCCCAAAAATAATTGTTGGCTTGATGCCTTGTTAAATTCTTATAATATCCTAAAAAATTTCAGCATCTATACAACGAATATTAAAAGGAAGGAAAGACGGAGTCATTTTAGGCTACTTAAACTAAAATTAAGAAGTTATTGTAAACTAAAAGATAATTTTAATAAATAAGAAACAATTGTAATATAATAACACAATTCTTTGCAGCAGATAAAACTAATTGGAGAGATACTTTTTGCCATACAGTTGAGCTTTTTTCTCAAATGCTGCACTTTTAATAGGTGTATTTTCTTCATAAAATGGATTCATGGAATGTTTAATATATGCTTCGTATATTTCATTAAAAAAGTTCTTTATACCATCGTCATTTCTATTATCGTGAACGACAACAAATCTTATTAAACTTGCTGTAACGAAAGCAGAGACGAACCACTGGTTAAATTTGTCAACGGATTTTAAATACATATTGTGAGTTTTCCATTTATGTTCATCAATTAAATCTAAAGCTGAATGAGCTATAAATTGATTTAAATGTCTATGATCTTCTTTCTAAAAAAAATCAGATCAGCCTCAATATTAAAAAAATACATTTTTTCAAGCAGGAGGTAAGTAAAACGAGTTAAAGATTTTTTGTAACATGATAGTCACCTTGGGATCTTTTATATTAGTAAATTCCATTTCAAAAAGTGGCTTGTCCTTATGACCAACAATAACAAAATAATAAGTTCCTATCATTTTATACAGCTGAGTTATGCAGAAAGATTTACAAGCAATTCAGAAAATATAAACATAACCTTTAAAAACTTCTTGCATTTGACATATAAGCCATTTTTTGGTGTAAAAGCGTCTATTACTGCCCTCGATTCATTGGCATGAACAATTCGGAGCTGTTCAGGTGCAAGAAACGTTCGCTTTATTCAAGTAGTGCAATTATTACTGCCCTCGATTCATTGGCACGAGCAGCTCGGAGTTGTCCAGGTGCAAGAAACGCTCGCTTTATTCAAGTAGTGCATTATGTCTCGGCGCTTGTCAGATTTGCTTTCCCCTTGCCCCTCAAGCACCAATACAAATATTTGGTGTATAAAACCCTAGCAGCTATCAGTTATCATTTTTAGATGCTATTTTTGAGTAAAAAACATTTTATACATGAAATGGAGACACAAAAATAAGATTATTTCATAAGATATCGGGCTTAATTTCATAGTTTTTTTTAACGAATTGCGAAATATTTATGGCCAAAAACGCCATGACACCAGACAAAATTCAAAACTAATAAGTAATAATATAATATTTCTGTCTTCAATATGTTTTGCTACTCATATTAAAAACACAAATTCCAAAAAAAAAAAATAATTTGGAGGTTATTTACCGTTCAAATTAACACTTTAACCGCTTTATTCAGATTTGCTCGGAGCTACTCAGGGTTTGATACACCCGAGCTTAAAACTCTTGAATCGATGGCAGTATATATGAAGTTCTACCGATGACCTCTGATTTTAGGGCTATTCTTTTGAGTCATTATCGCTTTCAGTTCTATCACTTGAAGTAATCATGATCACTTCGACCCAATAACAAGTAAATGCATATTCAAAAGAACATGAAGTTATCAGTTAAACTTTTTTCCACCTTAATCAACTGATAATTACTCTAAAAAATGGAGCCTTTACTGCCCTCCATTCAAGTGTTTTAAACTCGGGTGCATCAAGCCCTGAGTACCTACGAGCATTAAAGCGGTTAAAGTGTTAAATTGCAGGGTAAATAACCTTTCAAATTATTTTTTTTCGGCCTTGGTGTTTTTAATATGCGTAGGAAAACATATTGAAGAAAAAAGGGTAAAAATTCTATTTTATTACTTATTAGTTTTGAATTTTGTCTATTTCGGCCATAAATATTTGGTAATTCGTTTAAAAAAAATATGAATGGAAGTCCGGCAACTTGTGACCCAGTCTTATTTTTCGTCACTTCATTTCATGTATAAAATGTTTCTTACCCAAAAATAGCATCTAAAAATGATAACCGAGAGCTGCTAGGGCTTTATACACCAAATATTTTTATTAGTGCTTGAGGGGTAAGGGGAAAGCAGATCTGATAAGCTTCTAGGCATAATGTACTATATGAAAAAAGGGAGCGTTTATTGCACCTGAACAGGTCTGAGCTGTTCCGGCCCATGAATCGAGGGCAGTATTTATCTATGAGGGCTGTATTCTTTAGAGTAATAATCAAACGATTAAAGTGAAAAAAGTTAAACTGAGAGTGAGTCCACACGATAAGAAAAATCTGGGCGGCAGCGTAGCGTAATAAGACATATGTTAAATTTCAAGCATTGTGATTTGTTAGATTTAAAAAAAGACAAAGACCGCAGATTTCCCGCCTAAATCCGCCTTTTCCAAGGTCATTACGCCAAATGATGTTGAACTTTCAGCGGACTGCTTTAAAAATGGTGGAAACTGTTTATTTTCAATATGTTTATGAAAACTTAACCTATGTTTTTTTTTTTTAAACTTTGTTGTTTTATTTATATATTTTATTTAGCGAGTTTTGAAATAATGGATATTTATGAATTATGTTAAATTGTTTTAATTTATTAAAAATGCTTGTTACCGAAGATCATTACTGCTTGGTCCTCAAAAAAAAACGATTTTCGTTCATCTTTTTATTAATTTTATAACAATTGCAATAATACAGGTGTTCGTTATATAAATTAAACCTTATGAAATAAAGGTCATTATATAATACAATTTCTATTCAACGACAATCTCTGATATCGAGACGCTAATCCACAGACATGCCCTTAGCTATGGTTACCAGATCAAATAATGAGATTCCCTGACAATATCCCTAACGTTTCTGTAAATATCCGGACATTTTATCTGAATGTTGTATGTTAAGGCAGTGAGATTTTCAAAATTTTTGCAATCAAAGCATCAAATGCCAATATCGAGTGAGTCTTCTCATTAATGGGAGCGTAGTGGACTAAGGAGAAACATAGACTGTCTATATTGTTATAAGCTTTGCCTTTCGCTGCGACCAATGTTATAACTTTTATAGTTCTGCTTTTAGTTTATCACTGGTTTCGATGAATTCAAATAAGTCTTCTAATATTACTTTTTTAATATTTTATTATAATGTTCATTAAATCATGAGGTAACAGTAGTGAACATAACCCGATTCTCTCAATCCCCCCACTCCTCGACCTTGACCTTGACCTTGCTTCACCCCTCTTTGGCCCCGCCCACATGTCCTTGTCATTGACCTTGAAAGTGCACGTGTGCTTTGGCCTTGGCCTTGTGTTCAAGGTTGTGTGTGTGACCTTGACCTTGACCTTGGTCGAGACGACCTTGACTTTGTTGAAGGTCATCTTGGATGTGTGACCTTGAAGTAGTTATTTGTGCATTGTAATAGTGTGGGATGATCTTGAAATGATTTTGACCTTGCAAATTGTTCTATAAATTGTGTGAGTCTATTTGCATTCATTCAGTGTGAAATGTCAGATACGGAAGTATCTAAAGAAAAAATTATAGAGCAAGTCGGCAGAGTAATTTGTTTATATCAGAGAAATTTAAAAAGTTTGTGTGATTTTGAAGAGAAGGATCTAGCATTTTTTCCTCTCGAATATTTAAAAACTTGCGTTGATACGCTGAGTTTACGGCAAATTTGGGATAAGCTGCCAGCGTCATATCGGTGTGACAAGGAACTACAGTTAAGCTTACCCTGTTACATTCACTATGAACAAATATATCGTCATTATATAGATGGGCCACCACCAGCAATAAAAAAGTGTCGTGAATGTAAAAATGAGTGAATAATATGAATAGTGCTTTGCAAGAGACAGTAAAAAAATTGGGCGATGAGTTCACTGAAACGGCTAATAATTATTTCAATGATGCAATGAAAAGTCGAGCAGAATGGGCGTCGCGCTATTGTGATTTGGCTTATGAATATGAAAAGGCTGCGAATGCATGTCGTAAATATTGCAGCAAAACAATAAATTTACTAGACTTTGTTCGTGAGATAAAAAAGTTGGGGTTTAGTGACTGTTTGGAAAAACTGATTAGGTTCATTGCAGATCCGGTTGTGTTAGATGAAATTAGAGTGTAGGACTTAAGTTTAACGTAGTAGTAGTTAATATGGAAAGTTTAGTGCGAGAAATGTACGAGGAATTTCTAATTTCTGCAGCCTGTTCGGAATTTTACGCATATGAAATGCAAGATTCGGAGGCTCAGGACTTTAGTGTATTTTTTAAGTATATGGACCATGCCGAAGTGTGTCTTTTAGCTAGTATAGTTTGTAAGAATTTTCTTAGATATAAAAACAAACAATTATTATTGAACAAATTAAGGAAATTAGGTTTAGGTGATAATGTTAAACGCATAGAAGAATGGCAGAAAAAAATCAATGAATAAAGTACATAAAATGTAGTTATTTGTTTCATTATATTTTGTCCTTGAAGTTATCCTTATACCAATTTAAATGTGTGACGTCATTTGACCTTGAATACTCCTCCCACTATTTCTATCGTTAAGCTACCCCCACCATTGTTACAATTCGACCTTGAAACCCCGCTATAAAGGTTCGTGGGAAAAGAAGTGACTTCAAACAGTCGCAGATATCAGTGGCATAAACATCAAATATTGTGTTCGTGTAGTGTTCTGAAAGTGCTTTTATATTCACGGTAATTTTTGGATTTATATACCATTTTTTCAATAATGAGTATTGCAAAAGAAACTCTAGATGAAATTAATGAAATGTTTAGCAAAGATTTCGAGGTTTTAGAGAGAAAAAAGGTTACCGAAATGATTGTAGGCAAAGTGTATAAAATTGTAAAGATGGTTTCAATGACTACACGATTTGGTAAAACTCTTTTAGTGGCTTTACACGATGACGGTGATAATAGCACATTTGAGACTTTTTTACCAAAACGTGTGGCCGAAACACTATCTGACGATATTGTAGATATTATGAGTAAAACTAAAGATAAATACACTCTAACTTATTTGGGGCAGGGCACTAGAGTTTTTGGAAACAATACTCGAACATTATTACGTTTTGGCTTAAATTTAAAATATAGTTGCACATGTCAGAATACTTACGCGTGTTCATTATTTCTGTTAAAGATGTCTGCTGATGC
The DNA here is from genome assembly GCA_034092305.1 of Diaprepes abbreviatus. Classification (NCBI taxonomy): domain Eukaryota; kingdom Metazoa; phylum Arthropoda; class Insecta; order Coleoptera; family Curculionidae; genus Diaprepes; species Diaprepes abbreviatus. The sequence continues at coordinate 4,798,710 of JASJET010000141.1, read as the reverse complement.
GACGACGACGACGACGACGACCGCCAACGAATGTGTAGATAGATACATATTTTGGTTGGGGAGAGAATTAAGAAATAGGGCTCACGATATGTTAGATAGCGTAAATGATTGGTCGCATATTGATGTAACCAAAGATCAATATAAGAACGAGATCAGGGATACAATCAATTTTATGGCTGGGGCACACTTGTGCGACAAATTTTTATATGGTTCCATAGACATGGATACATTTTGTGCTGAAATGGTTGAAGAAGAATTAAAAGAATACCTCGTCAATATTCCACATTTACCAGGTGAGCTTGCTGCAAAATATGAATTGGTTTCTGCAACAGCAACAGCCCAAGACGTTGACGATCGAAATAGTGTCGGATGGGATAGAATTTTGAGCAACGAAAACGAAGACATGGAAAATTAATTTTTTATAATTTTTGTATTTGTGCAATTAAATAACTGTAAATAAATATCTGTTACAATCACAGTTTTATTTTATTTATTTTATAAACATACCAACCCAGTAGATCATAGTCAGTGTTTCTTTTTCTCAGCTGAAATATTTAATATAAGTAGGGCAAATAAAAATAAAATAGTTTAGTAAAGATTGAAAATGAGTCGAGGAAACAACACAATTGATAAATTTGGTCGTCAGAAATATAATGAAAAATATCATATATTATCTGGGCCACAAGGGATTGGTTTTAAACTTACAGCGGATGGGCAGTATGATATGGGTGGAAAAATCATAACCAACTTAGGCGAACCTAAAGATGATGACGATGCTGTGACAAAACACTTTGTTAATAGAAAGTTTTACAATTTTGCAGTTGTAATATGTGACATATTTAACAAAGATGTCCTCCCCATGATATACAAAAATAATAGTGAGCTTAAAACAAAAATTGAAGTTATGCAGAAAATACTCTATCATCAGCCTTTAAATGACTCATTAAGCGCACTGTCGTACGACTCGACTTCAAAAAAAATCTAAAAAAAGCAGGTTAAAGAATAGGAGAACGCACTCCGAGTGGCATAGCCTTGAAGATAACGTCGTAGTCGTCGGTGAATTGGACCTTCCCTCCAAGAATATTGAAATGTTATTTATGTGTATGATGTTTTATTGTCATTGTTTTTAATAATGAAGATTGAAATAAAAAACTTTATTTTACAATATATTGTTTATTTATTTTACATTTTAAATAAAAAATATAGTCATACAATATGTTATTTAAACAATATTAGCTTTATCTATCCAAGAGTTGAAGTGGTTGGGAAATCCTAGCCATTTGACAAATAATTGTTCGATGTGATTTTTCTTGCATTGTCTAAGGACCTTTTCTACTAGATAAACGTCAGGACTGCTTGTTTTTTGTAGTTCTGATTCGTAAAAACACCCTCTTATAGGCTGACCTTCTAACGATTCCAACAAGTAAGTAGGTGGATTTGTAACGTTAACTTTTACAACTTTAAACAATTCGGTTGACCAAGAGGGCGTATATCCTTTCTCGAATAAGCTTTTGTACTTGCTAATACGCACAATGTCACCCATGGAAAACTTAAATTTTTTAGGTACAATTTTTAAATAATCATATGCTTTAATATGTGTTTTTTCTTGCACGTCTGCAGGTTTCATTCCAATGGTGCGATGTTTCGAATGGTTATAGGTTTTTGTTACTGCCGATAATATATGTATCCATTTGTAAGATCCTCTTGTCGAGAATTGTTTATATAAATTATTTTTTAAAGTCCTTATGACTCGCTCAACAATTGCAGCTTTCTTTGTGCTGTAAGTGGAATAATGATTTATATTATATTTTTTCATCAGGGCTTGAAAGTTTGTATTATAGAACTCCTTTCCTTGATCACTTTGCAGATTTGTTGGTGTATATGATGCCTCTTCAATGATGCTTTTCATCGCATTAGTAACTTCTATACCAGTCTTGTTTTTTATGGCTTTGGTATAGACAAATTTCGAGTAACAATTTATACAGACCAAAATATAACGATAACCATCGTTTTCATCAGCATACTGTTGCATTTCAGCCAAATCAATTTGCCACAAATCTCTGTATCCTTTTATTATCGTGCGCCGTCTTACAAAATTTTTTCTAGCCGTTCTATGTAGTTCATTAACAATCTTGATTTTTTCTAAACTGGGCTCCATATTATTAGTAATACTAAAGGTTTCAGATCGAAGGAAGAACTGAATAATATCATTAAATATTGAGCTTAATATATTATATCTTCTTCTCGTAATTCCTCTATGATTGACATAATTTCATTTTCGTGTCCAGTGTAACCGGCCATTTTGGAACTCCACAACAAACGTAAACGATCCACCAACTCTTTAGCTTTGTTCCAGTAGACATATTGAAATTTTTTCGAAGATAATTTCTTTTTTGTGGATAACTGTAGTTTTTCCGAGAGATTTTTTCTTGTAATAGTACCACCTAATTTTGTGCCCATTATCAGAGGTTTAATAATTCGTAAATATTTGTTCCATCTGGTCTCCCGTAAACCATCACTTTTTTTAAAATTGTTGTAGACAGCACTCGTTGATTCCAAAATTTCCTTGTACGTTGAAAGTACATCATCACTTAATTGTTGTTGTTCCTTGCCTACACTTGGGGGTGTTTTAAGAAATAACAAATCATAAAGTGCCGGTGATCCACCATATTCTGCAATATTTTTCCCTTTTCTGTATAAGACAATATTTCCATTTCGAAAACGCACCTCTAAATTACCAATAAAATTTTTGTTATGATCTGTTTTTGAACCAAAACGTACACCATATACAGTATCGTATAGAGATGGTTTCGAACGTAATCCTTTCAGGTGTGCGTTTAAAGTATCGGAAGTTGTGGTGTCAGTGGATGCGAGAGATGTATTAGTTGATGTCGAGGGTGTATCAAACACCGATTGGCTAATATCTTCTTTTGAAATGCGATGCTGCTGCTGCTGCTGAATAGGTGTGGAAGTTTGAAAGGAATGTGTAGGTTGGGGAAAACCTGATATTTGAGTCGACTGCACTGATGTACTGAGACTATGTGGCTTTGTAGCTGGATAATGTTGTTGCTGTTGTTGTTGCTGCTGCTGCTGCTGACGTTGCTTAACCACATCAGATATAGTTGTCAATGGCTTAGAAATGGGTTCGTAAAACTTTTCCAATTCCACAACATTAAACTCTTTAGCTGCTTTAATTTGTTTAAATTTTTTTCTGACGGCATTGGTAGCTTCCACTAGTTTACGTTTTAAGTCGATCGCGTTATTCATGATGTTAACAAAGGACGTTTCAACAATCAAATGAGCGTTTTCTCTTATTATTACAGTAATATATAGCTATCAAATCCTTTGCGGTATCTTCCCGATTTCACATCGCTGTCTTTATCAATTACTAAAAATCCATACTTATTATCCCAACATTTTGAGCACATTTCTTGAAATTGAGTAAAAGTTAGATCCGGTGAAACGTGGTCGGAAAATATGTGTTTCATATTCAACTCATCTTGTTTAAACATAATAATAAAATTGGCGTTGTCTCGCACAAGCTGTTTAAGCACTCGCGAATATGTTTGCGCTAGGTAAAAGGAGTCGATATTTTTATGACGTCCCATGCTAAAGTACGATCTTATAACATCTTGTTTTTCACATATAACATCATCAAAGATAAATATAGAGTTTGGTTTTGCATCGGACGGTTCCACAATATTACTGGAATCACTAAAGGCATAGTAGCCTAAACCTTTGATGGGCGCTAAAATTTTCCTTAAATACTCATATTTCGGTTGATACAGAGATTTCGAGTAAATATAGACACTTTCGAAACGTAGCCCAAGGGGGTGTGTAAGCAGCGAAATCATGACATTAGTTTTTCCACAATTGGATGGACCAATTAACAGGCCGCGAGTAGAGGAAGGAAGTAGAGGACCGTGTCTCTTCATTATCTTCTTTTCAAATCCAAGTCCGACTTTTTCATCGAGATTGTCAATAGGAAGTTTTTGTTTAAGATCGATAACGCGCATCTTAGGAAAATTTGATATTTTATAGGCAATTTTTCACAAAAACTGTCATTCAGATGCCGAGCGTCAAACGAAGTGGACGGTCTCACGTTTCCAACAAAACTGGATACGGTATTGTGAATTCGTTAATAAATAAATTACCATTCGAGGTACACATTCCTGGTTATCAATATTGCGGACCCGGAACAAAAGTAATAAAACGTGTAACAAGAGGTGATCCAGGCATTAATCCTTTGGATGCCGCATGCAAAAAACACGATTTAGCCTATTTACATAATAAAGACAACATAAGTGCGAGACATCGAGCGGATTACGAGCTCGAACAAAGTGCTTGGAATAGAGTAAAATCGAAAGATTCCAGTTTAGGTGAAAAAACAGCAGCTTGGTTAGTTACAAACATTATGAAAGGAAAACAACGTTTTGGTATGGGTGTACCATCATCATTATCAACAAAAAAAACATCTAGTAAAGGCACGCGTCATACAAAAAGGAAAGGTGTTAATAAAAATCGACATGTTTGGAAAGCCAGTTTCGGAACAGCTATTCGACAAGCAGTTCGAAGGGAATTATTAAAAGCCGGAAGTAAAAATGTGTTGGAAAAAAATGTCATGAATGCATCTAAAATAGCTCTGTCGGCAGCACGTAGATCGGTAAAAGCGGCAGGTGGCAAAAGGAAGGTTCGTACACCGAGAATAATACCGATTCCTAAAACTGGTGGAATATTACCATTAATACCAATTTTTGCCGGGTTATCAGCTTTGGGTTCATTAGCTGGTGGGGCAGCGGGAATTGTGCGCGCCATAAAAGCAGTAAAAAAAAGCAGCGAAGATAAAACCGATGCCGGCCTGTATTTAAAATCGAAAGGAAATAGTTTGTTTCTAAAGCCATATCGTAAAGGTATGGGATTATTTTTAAATCGTAGATCAAAAAACTAATTGAATCCCTACCTCGAAGACCACTATCTAACATCGATATAGAAAAATATGCCAAAAAGAAAAGAATAGGACACTTTCGAGGCGTTTATATGAGGGATTTATTACCTAGACAAGGTCCACGACGTTACGAAGCAGCAATAGTGAATTTGGATAGTACGCGTGGTGCAGGGACTCATTGGGTAGCTTATAGAAAAAATAATTCTAAAGTAACATATTATGACAGCTTCGGCGATTTACCCCCACCGATCGAATTGGTACGATATCTACAAACGGGATCGGAACCATCAAAAATTATTTACTATACATACGATCGTCAGCAGGATTTTGGAACAGTCTGGTGTGGACATTTGTGCTTAAAGTTTCTTGTCGAATCATCAGCGTAAAAGATGTCATCATCATCATCGTCACCATTAACACCGCAAATGGATCGCAATAACTATACTAAAATGTTGCAATCACTGAAATCATTTCATCTAGCCGGTGGATTAAGGAAAATGACCGTGAAACAGTTAGAAAACATGCCCAAGGAAGTAATGATTGCATTAGCCCCAAATGAAATTCCATTCGTTTGGGAAAAGTTGCCCGAGCACCTTAAAAGCGATATCGATATATTAAAATATCAGTGCGGTTGCAAACATTATTTCAGCAGCAGCAGCAATTTAAACGAGGTTATGACTGATGAGGATCTTACGGCTAGAAAAATATTTTGTTGTTATTGCAAAATCAGCGATGTGCGCATAAAAGCAGAAAATAGCATAAAAACATTACTATCTAATGCAGTGAGAAAAGGTGTGAAGATGAATCTTTTTAAATGTTGCCGCTAAGAATAAAACCGAGATGTGTGATGTTTTAATGGTTAGTCATGTCTTATACGTTCACACTAACAGGACACTCGAGCGTCTTAAGCGCCGATTTTTATCCACCAGTCGAATTAAATAGAGAAAACAAATATGGTCTGGCATTGCTGGGATTTTACACATACAATTCAATTTTTAATGTGGACGAAAGCAACAATAAGTTTGCCTACATGAAGGAGGGTTACACCACCGAGTCGATACAATTGCAGATTCCACCTGGGGCCTATGAAATAGATGAGATAGGTAAAGCTATGTCGGAGGCTTTGAGGATTTCAACTGAAGAAAAGAACGATGGAATCTTTTACTTGGTCGCTAATGATAATACGCTGAAATGTGAACTGAAATCCCAATATACTATAGATTTCCGGGGAGAGGCGAGTATCGGTAAAATGTTAGGATTTAATCATACAGTGTTAAAAAGAGACAAAAAGCACGAATCAACCGAGATGGTGGAAATAATGAAAGTACGCATCATACGCGTAGATTGTAATATAATTTCCGGAGCATATATGAATTCGGTGGAAGGTCATACCTTGTTCGAATTCGATATCGACGTGGAGCCCGGTTACAAAATCAGTAAAGAACCACAAAATAATATTTATATGCCGTTAATGCCGGCAGGACGTCAGTTTATCGACAACATTACTCTTCGCATCTTGGACGATAGCGGTGATCTAATCAATTTTCAAGGCGAGAAAATAATCGTGAAATTGGAACTGAAGAAACTTTCATAGAAATGGGTTTTTGCTTCAATCGTCAATTGTGTGTGCTGTCGACTAAGATGGGGGAACCGCCGAAACATAATAAAAGTAAAAGAAGAGTTAACGTCAAGGTTAGTCGTCGTCCAGACGTTAGATCACAAACATCTCAACAGTTATCTGCCGAAGACTATAAATTTTTAAAATCAATCGGTCTTAAAGTGCGAAAATGATTTCCACCACCAGCGATAAAATAGAGGTTTTCTCCGAGCCCATCTTGGACAATTCCATTATTAGTCTAGAAGAGCATACGTATAAACCATACGGATCTCCATCATTCAACAATTCGGATGAAGTCCGTATCCCCATTAATTTTCAAGATATTATACTGGATATCGCCGAAAGTTACATATATATCGAAGGAAAATTTAAACCCATAGACGCAACGAAAAGATGTTTTTTATCAAATAATGCCCTCGCATTTTTGTTCGATGAAATTCGCTACGAGATGGGAGGTGAGCAGGTCGCCGTGGTTCGTAAACCTGGAGTTACGACGACATTAAAAACCATGGTTTCATTCGGAAGTTTGCAACAAAGATCTCTCATGACGTGCGGATGGGGTCTCGACGAAGCAAACCAAGATATCGTAGACACGGCAAGTAACGTATTCTCCGGGAAATTACCCTTAAAATATCTTATGGGATTCGCCGAAGATTAGGCAAAAGGTGTTTTCAACGTAAAACAAGAGCTTATTATGATTATAGCTCGCACTTTTACAAATTGTTACGTTGGCGAAGTAGAGGCAGAAATTAGTATCTACAAAATCGAATGGAAAATTCGTCACATCATTCCAGACGACAAGCAAAAATTGAAAATACTGTCTCGCATTAATAAAGGAGGAAACAATGCCAGTATTCAAATGGCATATCGTAAATGGGATCTGTACGAATTACCAGCTTTAAGGCAAACATCTTCCGACGTGTGGGCCTTGAGAACGAGTACAAGTCTGGAAAGACCGCGCTATATAATCGTCGGGTTTCAAGACAGCAATAATTGCGACAAGAAAGAAAAAAACGCAACCCAGTTTACCCACGCCGACGTATGCGACATTAGACTGTATCTGAATTCAACCGTTTATCCATACGAAAGATGGAATTTAGATTTCGTCAAGAAACTGTACGCAGCAGCCTATTACAATTACGAAAACTTCCAAAGCAGCTACTACGGGCGCGAAATAAACGATCCGATGATAACGTTCGCGGAATATATGAAAAACCCCGTTTTTATTATCAATTGCAGTCATCAACCAGAGGCGATTAACTCATCGACAGTGGATGTAAAATTGGAGTTCCAAACGAGAAAGAATAAATTCCCCAAAGACACTAAAGTGTACGCATTAGTTATTCACGACTCATTTTTTAGTTATAATGTATTAAACGGTTCGGTGACCAATAAATCTATATTTTAATGTATCTATTATATGTAACACAAAATAATGTTCTTGAATCAATAAATTTGTAATGAGTGAAGTAGTAGTTTTATATTTATTTGAAACCCAACCAAAAAAAAGCTGGCGGAAAAGCCCGCTCTTTAAGAAAAGAGTACGGGAATTTAGAAAATGGTGGTTTATTAAGTGGAAAAAAGAGCTTAAATAACACAAGAAAAAATTTTTAAGGCAAAATATGAAAACAACGATTTAGAAAATTTGTAGGAAAGTAACGGTTAGGAATAGGGAAAAAGTTATAAGAAAAAATTATAGAGGAAATCGAGTACTATAAGCAAGCATTTTTCTCGATAGTAAAAACGTAAAAAAAAATTTTTTTCAAAAAAAATTGGAAAATGGCGAATGCGCGCCAAAGTTGAAGTTTTGGAGCAAAATGATATTAGGAAATTAGAAAGAGAATTTTTTTCTACATATGGTAGTACTTTTCAAAATTCGGAAAGATGAAATTTTAAGAAAAGGGTTATAGTAAGTTAGTAATTTGGATTTTTTAAAGCGCTGTAGCTCGGGAACCGTGCAAGATAGAAAAAAAATAAAAGCACTTCGATAGCCCAAAATTTTGAGTAGAATGCGATGGTGTAAAAAAAATTATAATTTTTTTTTTTTTGAAAATGCTGAATACGCGCTAAAGTTGAAGATTTAGAGAAAAACGGTATTGGGAAATTAAAGAGAGAATTTTTTTCTACATATTGTAGTATTTTTGAAAATTCGAAAAAATGAAATTTGAAAAAAAGGGTTATAGAAAGTTAGTAATTTGAATTTTTTAAAGCGCTGTAGCTCGGGAACCGTTCAAGATAGAGAAAAAATAAAAGCACTTTAATTACCTAGAATTTTGAGTAGAATACAATGGTGAAAAAAAAAATTGGAAAATCTTAAAAATGAAAAAAATTTAGACGAAAAAATTGAAATTCTTGAGTTATGAGGCTAGGGCCGCCGAACGGGAGTATGTGGAAGTTGTAGGGGAGGGTTTTTTTTTTTTTTTTTTTTTTTTCTAAGTCCACCACCACCTCCCCCACCCTCCCACTCGCGGAGGAAAAAAAATCGATTTTTGATGGTTTCAGAGCGATTGCGCGGCTCCTTCACCATTTTTTCGCAATTTTTGAGGTATCGATTTTTTTATTTGCGGTGACAGAAGTTCGGAAATTTTTTTTTTGGATTCTAGAGAAAATTTCTCACAATATATGTATTTTTTCAATTTTTTTTCGTCAACCGTTACGACGCCAGAGCCCATCCAAAATGCGATGAAAAAATTTTTTTTATATTAGCGAATCGGGAAAAATAGTGTGATATACTTCAACTCTTCCTTATTACGATTCCGTCAAAACATTTTCAAAATTTTCCTTACCTTGCCTGAAAATAATTAAAATATATGCATAATTTGCATTTTTTGTAAATATGTAGCAAAGTAATGGTTAGAAATATCAAAAAAATTTATTTGAAAAAAATGTAGAGAAAGTCTAGTACTATATGCTAGAAAAGTGGAGGGGGGTAGTTTGTGTCCATAACAGAGATACGGTGAGTTATAAAATCATATTATTCTCAAACTTATATAATGCATATATGCACTCCACCTTACCCCCTCCAACTTTTTGAATGTATGTAGAGGCCGGTAGTAGAATTATTTCATCATTACACATTCGATCGGCAAGATGGAAGATATACCAAAAAGGATCATTGACATTGTCAGGCCATTCGTGCCCGGCAAAATATGCAAGTGTGAGGAGTGCGGGGGTACCGCACCAGGAGCGGCACCTTCGGCACCGCCTGCAACGCCGACACCACCAGCGACGACGACGGTGCCGCCAATGAGAAGACCAAGGGCTGCACCTAGGTCGGTGTTAATATCGTTGGGTATTACTCCACGGTAGGCACCTCACCCTCCCCCCAGGCCCTTTTAGGGCCACAAAAACGGTCCTTTTCAGGACCACATTATATTTTGATCGTAGTTTAGTAATCGTCACTTATGGGGCGAGATATTCGTTTAACGACGATTTGTCTCGTAGCTTAAGTGCCAAGTTATATGCTTGAGAACCTATGAAAATGTTAACAGTTCAAACAAGGTTTCTATTATTTTTTTTTTGTAATGTATTCTTCACAAAATATTAAGAATAAGTCTTATTGTCTAAACAAATCTAATTCCTTATTTAAAGTTTTTGAAAAAATCAATAATTCTATAGCTCTCACCAATACATAACATTTAGAATCCGTTGGTGGGGTGGGGGTAGTTCTATATATATGAGACTGGGCCAGTTACACAGTCATATATTCATCAACCCTCATACGATGAACATGGAGGAAGAAAGACCCGCCAGCCGAGGCTCATCCATCTTTAGTGATGACACCGTAGCCGACAACGTTGGAGACCTGCAAGTCTTCGACGACGACGACGAGGTGGATTTTGAAATTGACGTCCTACGTTGGGACGACTTGGATGAGCCGATTCCGCTAGTATATGACCATGATCCGGGTCTAGTGGAATTAGACGATGCGGGCGATTGGGTCTTACAAAGACTCGAAACTCCGTCGCCGCAGCCAGAGCCGGACTCGACGGAAGATGCGGTGCTGGAAATTCCAGCATCACCAACACCCGACGACCCACAAGGCCCCTGCGATTCGTCAAGCTGGTGGTCGACCAGCGAGGATGGGGCACCATAAGCCCCACACTCTCCCTGGCCCTTTTTAAGGGCACACAACAACGGTCCTTTTCAGGACCACAAAATACTTTGATCGTAGTTTTAGTACATATTAGTACTTTGTTACTAATATTGTATGTATAGAATATACAATATTAGATACAAAGTATTAAAATTTTAAGTGCTGGTGGAACCCAGCTAAATCGTTCGTTCGTATTTGAGACCACAAACAACTTTTGGTCTCAATACGTAATACGACATTTGTTTTCACCCCCCACCATTAATTTGTCTCTATATATACGACCACCAATACTTATTACAATCATTTTAGTTCAACATGTCTGCGACTCAACAACAACAACAACAACAACAACAACAACCCATCCAATGCCCTGTGGTAGATTCTACCACAGAGAATTGTTTGGAGTGGGAGTTGAACGATCCTAGATGGGATGAACTTTGGCGGTTCATCATCGAATATACAGAGGACAACACCACCACACCCGCTGATGATGACGGGCCGTGCGACTCCACAACACAATAAAAGAGTCGCATGTTTTACAACCAAACGGTCCTTTTCACGAGCACAAAATAATTTGATAGTAGTTTTAGTTGGTTATAATACTTTGCAACCAATATTTTATGTTTTTTTCATAAAAACATACAATATTGAGATACAAAGTATTAGAAGTTCTGGCGACAGAACCTTAACTTCATAAACCGAACCATGTTTTAGCATACTTGTAAATATTATCAGAAAATATTTACAACTATTGCTATTGCGTAGTTTTAGTGGATTATTCACTCTTTTTTTTTTTATTACCTAATATTATGTGGGACAGGGCCTATATGAAATAACACACAAAAATAAATTTTCAAGTCATTTTTATTCTCATTATAAAATATAAAAATTTGATCAAACTTTTTTTATTAACTACAATATATATATATATATATATATATATATATATATATATATATATATATATATATATATATATATTTACAAACTTAATACTATAAATTAAAAGCTAATATCTACAACTACCTAACACCTACTACATAATTTATTAAAGTCCTCTAATTGTCTTTTTAACCGCGCAGATTTCACCTTTTTTATCTCTAATTGTCTTTCAAGTTCTATAATGTCACTGTCACACTCGTTCACTTCTTTCACTAAGCGTTTTTTCATTTCGTAAATGTCTGTCAATTTGGTCTTCTGAGAGTTGGTGAAGTCTTCGACCCACTCCGGTTGTGATGGCTCCGAATATATTAACGAAGAAGAAGCGGTTTTATTTGGTGAAGACGATGACGATGACGACGACGACGACGACGACGAAGCAGCGGAAACTTCATCGCCTTCAAAACACCGCTTAAACCGCTTCTTCATGGGTTTCCGGCACCCCAATATCGGCGACAGTGGCGCTGGGGAAGACTTCACCTCCGACACTATTTCATTCTCTACGCTGGCCGGTGTTGGTGGCGTTGGTGGTGTTGGTCCATCGGGGCCTTCTATGACTTCCACTTCTACTGACAATGGCTCTTTTGGTGCTGTTTTTAGGAAGTCGGGTAATGGAACAGGGGTGGAGGGACGCTTAAAGTTAAACTTTTTCTTCTTCCCTTGTCCCACACCTTTAATCGCCGAATAAAATGTTTTTTTATCGGCGATTTCCGACTTCCGCATAGTCAAGAGCTTTTTCAGTTTCGAAGCTTTCGGAGAAGATTCCCTAGGCCGCGATGCTTTTCGCACAACCACATCACTAATCACATTTATCTTTGGCTCCTTCTCCTCCGTCCAGCATTCCAGGAATTGCGCTGCCGACTGAACTAACTCTTCGTCGCGACCATCGTTGAGGGCTCGGTCTTCGGCATCTTCATGCTCCACGCCATTCCAGTTCTCGAATACCCCCGGACTTAACACTTCCAAACCACTCATGTTATCCAGCATGCCTTGTTGTGAACCGCAGCTCACGTCAAGAGCATCTAAAAGAGACCGTACACTCGACATTTTCGATATTCAAACTAACACAATTAACTTTTTCTTAGCACTGTACTGTTTGCTGTTCTGACGAACTGTGAAGAGCTCGAGCCAGCAAGTCTGCTTTTATGCCCATTTCCCCCACTACACCACCTTTATTCCTTTTGTTCGATGCATTAAGTATAATATTTAAACTTGTCAGATGCAAGGCCAAGGCCAAGGCCGACGTAACCGGCAATACCAGGGTCGTTTTCAGAGCTGTAATTTTCATGGATTTTTTTTTGTCCCTGTCAAGGTTATTTTAAAGAAGCATATAAATATAGTACTAAACTTGTTAGATGCGAGGCCAAGGCCAAGGTCAAAGTACCCGTCAATGTCAGGGTCGTTTTCGAGGTTGTAATTTTCAAGGATTTTTTTTTGGTCCTGTCAAGGTTATTTTAAAAAGTAATACATAATTAGAGTACCGCGATTGAAAAGTACAACATATTCAAACATCATGTTACCAACCGATGAACAACCTAGTGAAGCAGCCAAAACATACAGTCATATACCAAAAGCTTTTTATTTAACTTGTCATCATTGTAAAAGACTAGGTATCTGCTGGCGAAATGATCTTACGTACGACTTCAACTACATTGACCTTTTCAGGGTTAAATTTGTACAATGCGGCTTTTGTGGACTAGTTTACTACCAGTTAAAGGACATTAATGAACGTGCCATCCAGAGAAGAAATTGGGTCATAGAAGAAGCTTACCTGTACAGAAGAAATTAACATGTATTTTATTTCTTAATTTTTAATTTTTTTGTTTGTTATTTTTTTTATTTTTTTTAATAATAAAAAGTAAACTCAATCTTTTGTTATATTTTAATTTTTTTTTCAATAAAACAATAGTAAAATGAATCTGTACGTGTATTTATTAAACATCACCTAAAATACGTTTTGCAATCCATATTTTTCTGCAGAGTCCGTTTATTAATGAAATAGAACCATATATTAGGGTGAAATCTAATGGTTTCAAATCAGTCTCACATAACAATGTCAGAAGTAAACACTATTGATAAGTTCGGTCGCAAAAGAAAATTTAAGGATTTTAACTTTATGCGAGGTCCTTCAGGAATAGGTTTTAAACTTACACCTAATGGAGATTACGACATGGGAAGCAAAAGATTGTGCTATTTAGCAGAACCTCTTGAAGGAGACGATGCGACCACACGAAATTATGTTGATAATAACCTTGCTCAGTGTGTGCAAGATACGCAGAAAGCTTTACATGACTCAACAATTGTTATTAAAGATATATTCAGAAACCAACTTGAAGGTTACGTACGCAAGAAATTAATTGAAACCGGTCAAGAACTTAGAGGATACATTGATGATACTGTTATTGCAATATATGAACTTAGGCAAGACGAACTGCGTGATGAACTTAACTCTAGAATGTTGAAAATTGAAAAGACTATGGAGGATCTTGTCAGCAAACCTGTTTCACATTAAACATTTACTCGTAGACCTGTGCGTTTAATTTACTATTAGACAAATTTTTCAACAATAACTTTTACAGTTTGTTATTTGTCGACACCTCATTATATTTATAATTTTAAAATAAAGGTTCAATAAAAAAGCAATCAAGTAATGAATACATGTTTTTTATTTAAAAAAAAAAAAAAAAAAAAAAATTACAATACTATCGTTACATATTAATGTTGTATGTTTAATAGAAATAATAAAAACAATACAAATAATGAAATATGGATTTTCCAGATTACGTGCTGTCCTGACTTAGAAATGATTCCAACACGGTGACTAAATTTGCTAAGTTTTCTTCTGGGTCTGTTTTGTAAAAATCTATGTCTGCATGCCCCCAAGGTAGAGTTTTGGTTGAACTGGGAATTACATAACGTTTATCATCGCTATGTGACAATGCTACTTTATTTATTATGTTGGTATAAATGTTATGTAATTCACTTCTAAATGTCTTCATCTTTCTTAATATCAAACCACCCCGTTCAACAATTCTTTGGTAGTCTTCCTGATGAAGGTCTTTCTCGATAACACATTTTTTGATACCTTTGGCTTTTTTTAATTCATTATTAATGGACTTTACATAATAAGCCTTCGCGCCGGTACCATAAAAACTTATTATCGGATCACCAGGAAACTCATCTTTCATTCTACCAACTACAGAATTACTTTTAATTATGTTGAAATTATTAATTTCGGGGTAATTTGATGTATCAAATTTTTCGGGGTTTTCTGATATAGTTTGATAAAAGTTTTCCGTATACACTTTTAATATAAGCGAGTCAGTATCGGTGTAAAGTAACGAAGCATCATCGCCAAACTTGGATTTAATAAAATTATAATAAAAATCGTATATTACAGTCTTTGATATATCTAATATGGAAAAACCGATATAAATTGGTTTATTGTACAATATTTTAACTTTATTCATATGTATAGCAACAAAGTTCTCGGTAAATATCGAGCTACTATTGAAATTGGGGCGGGATATTAGTGCTCTAGCTCCATTTCTGCCTACACTGTTCTCCCAATGTGTTACTAATTTTATATCCTTTCGATTTTCCACATTTTCCATAGTTTTACCAAATATCGCGTTATTTTTTAATTTAAAAGTGTCCTTCGCAAATTTTGTGGTGGCCTTGTTACGTAAATTGGTATTAAAATCAATATACGATTTTAGCCATTTTGATTGCTTAAACTGTAATACTCGATGGGTTTGCATTACCACTAAGCCGTTGGCGATGGCTTGTTTTAAAGTTCTATAGTGTACAATGTATTTTTTTTTATCTTGTAAATTAGGAATTAATTTCGGTAATTTAGCGTTTTCTGTTGGCGGTATGATATTTTCTACTAGAAATGGAAGATCAGAATGTGCATCATGCAACTCAGTCGGATAATGCACATCCACTTCCAAAACGTAGCCATGTAAACTATCATCACCAACAGCCATAATATTTAAATCCAGAATTTCGCGCTCGCTTAACCATCGAAAACCACCATATGGTAATGCTTGTGACATACTATGACCATATAGATTTGTAGCATCAAGGTATGTTATAAATGAAGAAGGTTTTATTGGGTCATAGTCTGGTAAAAAAATATTATTAGCGATGTGCTTCCTTTCTGTACACTGGCTTATGCCGCCGCGTATACCTTTCTTAAAAAAATGTATCATGTCTATATCAGTTAAGAGCTCTAACTCTACCTTAGTCATACGTAGCATACAATCAAATGATAAACTTGGAAGGGTATAGTAATGTGCTGGATCAAGTTTATCGAATTTTAAACAATTATTCCGAAATTGCTCAAAAACATCACACAATAGCAACACATCTGATTTTAAATACACGTCCGAATAGTCCCCCAAAGTTTTACACCCAAACAAGCGCCATACTTCTTTTGCTCTTCTGTAGCTTTCATCGCTAATATGTTCTTCCCGTAAATTATCATAAAATTCATCTTTACTTGGAAGACATGTATTTTCCATTTTTTCTATAGAGTCAATAAAGCTATAGGGAAAAACACCCTTTTGACGCATCAAATTAAATTGGTTGATATTTGAAAAATGTTTCCGCGTTTCAATAAAATCGTCGTCGTTTAAACCGCAGCCTAAATTTTCCAAAGACGTTGACAGAAATTTAAAACTATCAATAAATCGCAACTTTAAATATTTCCTCTTGACTTTTCCACATTTACTATCAAAATAATCGTGCACATAAATGCTTTTGGTAAATGATATGTACTTTTCCTTACTTTGAGCCAAAACACCAATTGTATCCCCATATTTACATAACTCTTTTATAAATAAATGGCTGTCGTAGCCGCTTAAGTTATGAAATATGATAGGGATAAAAGAGGGTAATTTATAATTTAAATTACAAACGGAATGTGCAGCACCAAATCTTTTTGCACCAGTTATGTGACAGTGGTCTCGTACTTTAATCTCACCCTCTTCAAAGGGGCCTTCACATATACCACATATTTTAGCATCATTAAACTCCCTTTTTTCTTCAGGCGTTAACGGTTTCATAGGCTTAATGTCTTTTAAATATGTGTTGTATAGAGCCCTTAAATCACACTCGATACGATCCACAAAGACTTGAGCTGCATTATTCCCCCGAAATAGCTCAAATTTCGAAAGTGAGTCGTCAAAAGAGCATTTAATTAAATAAGCAAAAGAATATGGTTCATGTTTAAAACTTTTTACAGTGTAAGAATTTTGTGGGTTTGGTTGTACCGTTTCAACGGGTTTTAAAACGGATTCGAAATCTGCATAAACCACGAATGGAACGCGCATTTGCTTTTCTATACCCTCGAATTTTAAAATATTTTCCGGCACACTCTTTCCAAATTTATCGATTTTTAAATCCACTGAGGGTGTTTGCGTGAAAATGTGGTTACAATCGTAGCTTTGATGTAAAGTTAAAGCTGACGGTGTACTAAAATAAATGAGGCAACCATCACAGAAATATATTTTATGTTGTTGACAACTAATTTGACTTGAAACTAAACGTGATAAATCCCGAATCCAACAATAATGACTCTTTGAACAAGTCGTATCACAAAAATGTTCACCGCCATCTTTACTACTACAGTCTTTTGTAATTAACAATAAATTTACATGCCTATCCAACTTTTTTGACGCATACCTCAGTGGACCAATAACTTCATGTATTACTTCATTATTTTCATATTTAGATTCCAGACCGTATACGTTAATTGATATGTTGTTCATTTCCTCAAATTTTTTAATGTCACGTAATTTTACTGGAAAATCCATACCTGTTACATTTAGCACTCTAGAAAAATGGGGGTAGGATGTCTTCTGTGAAGGCTCTGCTGTTGGAGGAAACAATGCTGATGTTACAGCCCACGCAAAGCAAAATTCGTCCTGGTTAATCACATTGACGACAGCTCCTTTCTTTTCAATAGAACACGGCAACTTGATGTATGATGAGCCACCCATAGGCATATACTTGTTGATACCAACTTCCAAGTATAAAATTCGCACAAGAGCCCATCCTATAACAAGAAAAATAATATATAAAAATCAGTTTAATATATCGGGTTTTGATTTTTCCATACCTGAATCTTTCTCCTGGAACTCTGTCGCCTGCGTTTTTATTAATTCGGTGAAAGAATGGTAAACGGCATCCAAATCACTTTCTACACTAATTATTTGATTAGCAGTGTTGAAGGATTTTTCACTGAATATTTCTTGTGATGGAAGCATGTACTCACCAACAGCTGTCATGTTAACTTTTAAAGCATGATGCACACGCAATAAATTATTAACAAGTTCCACCACCTTGGATTTAATGTCTGCAAAGAACATTACGTAATCGGAATGCTCCATATCACTGCTAACCCGATAGGTTGCAATTCTCCTTTTGAAGGCACATTGAACGAGTTGCACACCATGACATACCGGCAAACATGAATTATTTTTATGTTGTTGTGTTCGTTTATGCGCTGACATATGATTTATTGGAACATCTACATTACATGTAGCGCAATTAATTACCGGAATCGTCGATGTATACTCTTCAATTCGGAGCCGTTTTCCTCCAGGCACTTCATTAAATCTCGCCGCACACGATTCTCTTTGATGACGTCTCATATTATAAATATTAGTAAACTTAGAACCGCAATTTTCACAAACATATGCCATGATTTGTCAAATATTAACACATGTACTACCTATACAAGTCAGAGCCAACTGATGAATGAAACTGCCCCATACCCTATATAAAACCATTCAAGGTCACCCCCAACCACGTAACATATCTTCAAGGTCACACACCCAAGATGACCTTCAACAAAGTCAAGGTCGTCTCGACCAAGGTCAAGGTCAAGGTCACACACACAACCTTGAACACAAGGCCAAGGCCAAAGCACACGTGCACTTTCAAGGTCAATGACAAGGACATGTGTGCGGGGCCAAAGAGGGGTGAAGCAAGGTCAAGGTCAAGGTCGAGGAGTGGGGGGATTGAGAGAATCGGGTTATGTTCACTACTGGTAACAACAGTTTTTGTTCTTACTTACTAATTTAATGTTACTATTGTAGTTTTTTGATTTTAGTTCATCTCGTCTCAATGTTCATGTCCTAGTTAAATTGTATTCTGTATTTAAATTATATATCTTACAGTCATAGGCGTACTAACACATATAACTTATAAATATTTATTTACATGATTACTGAAATGAAAAAGTGTGTATTTATGGGACAATGACAATATGAACAAAACTAATGGTCTCTGTAAAAAGTAAAGTTTTAAAGTTTCGGAGATTAAGGCATGCTTTTGTTTGAGCCTATTAGAACATAAATTTACTTAAGATATAACTGTTTCTTAAGGGAGTATTAAATATTAGACTATAATTATCTATTAATCCATAAGAGTAACTTAAAAATATATATAGTAATTTAATAATTAATAATTTGTAGTAATAGTTGGTTTACAACAATGTCTTCTGTTAAGGTTCTACTCTAGACACAATTTAACTTAAAGAACATATCATGTGAAGAATGTCATGAAATGGTTATAAAAGTCCAGCAATTGCCAAAAGAAACATCAAGCAATAAAAAGTATAAAACTAAATTTATTAATATACTAAATTAACAATTCACTCATTTTTTAACGTTTAATCAATTTATTTTTTCTCACTAGAATGATTAATAAATATTTTTTTCATTACTTATATTTTCCTCTTTTAATTTCAAAAAAATACTGACAATTGCAGTTTTTTCCTGTTTCTTCCTAACAAGGGGCTAACATTTCAGACATGTCAGGAAAATTCCTGTCGTCTGGTGACCCTATCCTTAGCAAATTTTATATAAACCTATTATAAACAATTAAAAAGTAAAAATTAACATTGATGGAAATTTAACAACAGAAATCCAGTTAGTGTCATACGTAATGTATTCTTCTAAAAACTACAAACAATTGTAATTATTAAAACGATTGTTAAAATGACACTTTATATTGAAACTCTCGTCTTCGAACTTCTTGGCAATTCTTTACCAGGTAGAAGTGGCAAACTTCGGAAATAAAACTTGTTTTAAAGAGTCTCATATAATCGCACAAGTAACATGACTAATTTCAAAAACACTGTTTACCGACTCGGAATTCGCACTGTTGCTTTCACATTCTGATTTCATCAGCTAAATATTACAATGTTTTTTCAAACCTAGTAAAAAGGGTATAGCTGTACACATTGCCATAGCATGTTTCCTAATTATTGGCCCAACAACAGCTTTTCAAACTCACCAAGAGTAACAGGAAAATATTTTTAAAAAATCAGGATCATTTTCTCGAATTTCTTGAATTAAATCATTAGTATATCCAAGCCTTTTTCCAATGCTTTTCTCAAAAACAGACCGGATCTAGTAGCGACGACTTTTCCGTTTTTTTTAATAAATAATATATTAATAATGTCCTTATTTTTGTAATTTTTTCTTTAGTTTTCTTTTTCTACATAACAACATTGCTGCAATTATTTTTTTTTATTTTCTTTCATTTTAATTTATACATAAATAAATATTATCAAAAAATCAGAAAAAAATTAGGTTACCACAAAAAAAAACATACACAATAATTTACGACTGCACGACTGCACGATAAAAGTTGCCCGTGTGGACGAGACATTTTTAACATAAATGGGCGTAATACGCCTACGCCGAAATTTTTCTTATCGTGTGGACTCACTCTGAGAACTTCAAGTTCTTTTGAATATGCATTTACTTGTCATTAGGTCGGGTTAGGGTACCTATTCTCGTTCTCGAGAGAACGATCACCTTGATGGAAAGTGGGCGTGGTTCTCACGAAAAAGTATGAAAACATATTCAGAATACGGTTTCTTACTTTTTCGTGAGAACCACGGCCACTTTCCATCAAGATGATCGTTTTCTCGAGAACGAGAAAAGCTATCCAGAATACGGTTTCATACTTTTTCGTGGGAACCACGCCAACTTTCCATCAAGTGATTGTTCTCTCAAGAACGAGAATAGGTACCCTGATCATGATTACTTCAAGTGATAGAACTGAAAGTGATAATGATTCAAAGGAATAGCCCTGAGTTCTACACAAGCTGTATTTTCTTGACACAATTTAGTGATCAAAGCTTGGAGCACCGATCAGAATGATGGAAATATAAATTATAACTTTGTGTTATTTATACAGAATAATTAAATGGGGGAATAAAAAAAAATAATTGACATGAATTGCTAATAACAACTAAATGTTTTCATCATTATTTATTTTTAAAATGACTTCAATGTAAAAATATTTAGGCAACAACTCCTACAATACAAGGATACAGCACTGATTTGTGACATCATCACTGGAGACACGAAATTAACACATTATTATCTGATTTCTGTTAGATTCATATGTTTGTTTACTATTAAATTTTCTTATGCACTTTAGATGATTGTTATTTAAATATTTTGAACTTTTATTTAAACAAATTAAGTGTTCACAAGGTTAACAACGTAGATAAGAAAGATTATAAGACGACGATTTGATAAAAATAGTTAAAAATGTTTTATTTTAGTTTTTTTAGACAAATATGTTAAGGTGATTATTAATATAAATTATATATGATACCTAATATTAAATAACAAAACTCTAAAGATTTTATGTATCCTCAGATTACAAAATTTGTCAAAGATATACGAGTCAGTGGATTATGTAGACATTTTTTATTATACAGTATGTACAGTTGTTTTGTATATGTATTCAATTTCTTTTTATGACCTCTGCCTAATTGGTTATTTTTTCTGCTATAGTCATTTTTAATCAAAAATACTGGTAACTGTTTTATTTGAGTTTATTGCAGTCATCAAAGTATATTAAAAAGTACAAAGATATATTTAAATATGCGATTAGTTAAAAATG
This sequence comes from Diaprepes abbreviatus, assembly GCA_034092305.1. NCBI lineage: Eukaryota > Metazoa > Arthropoda > Insecta > Coleoptera > Curculionidae > Diaprepes > Diaprepes abbreviatus. Next base: position 4,777,176 of record JASJET010000141.1, on the reverse strand, counting down.
ATCTTTGATAAAAAATGTACCAAGATTTATTTTCATGATCATTAATTATTTTCTGGAATAAAATATAAGATTCAATAACAATTTCAACAACAGGAAGATTATGACATTAAAGTTAACTTTAACATTATTTTTGCAATAATTACATTTAAGTTTATTTAAAGCAATGTGGCTGCAATATTCTCCCTGAGTGATCCCAGGTATTTCTGATTTTAGGTTGTCCATATCATGTACTACATTCAAGTATTCTTCAATATTTCGTAAATTATAGTACTAGAACAGTCTTCAGTATTGTCATGTTTATCACATTCAGGTATTTCGTAAAGTTGTCGAATTGAGATGTGAAGTCTCTCCGCTAATTATCAGTACTTTTCAAAGCCATTTTTCAAGGCAACAATTTGCAATTTTCTTAACAAAATATAATTTAAATTTAATTCCTCCAAACAATATATATAATTTCTAACATAACATACCACAAAATAAGATCGAGCTGTTTTAGTTTGGTGCGTTTATTTTTCAAAAAATTTGAAAATATCTGTAGGCAGAGAATCGATTGTATGTAAAATAAAACAATCCTTGTGTTAAATTAGAATAATTTATTTTTATCAAGTAAAGGTAAACCTTAAAATACTAATTAAACCTAAAGTAATTAATAATGTTATTCATCTTCTTGAATAGATAGTTTAATACGTTTTTCAAAGTCACACGCAAATTAAGACACATTTCGATATTGATATCGTGAAAATAATTTCTTATTCTGACTCATTTCTTGTTTTGTTGTAGGCGATATTTTATAAACTTGTTCTTTAATAATCGCCCATTTGCTAAAGTTCATTTTAGTTAAATCTGGCGGGCCTCCCTTTCCATTTCAACGATCTAGGTATGTGGCATTTAAAAGAGTTATAATCGGCCCGTATGATGAACTGGAGCACTGTCATGAAGAAATCACATTTCTTCTCGAGTTTCATTTGGCACTTGAGACAATAGGTCAGGCAAATGGTTTTGCAAAAATTCTAAGTATACTTCCTCTATTACTTTTTGCCCAAAAAAGTATGGTCAAATTACGTGGTTACCGACAATACCTCTCCAGACATTTAGGGACTATTTAGTTTGGAAATTGTATCTGACAAAATGTGGATTTCCGCTACATATTAACGTAAATTGTGTCTGTTAACACTTCCGTTCCTATGAAACGTAGCCTCATCTTCAAATAGCATCAATCAAAACTCCAATCTTCCCTGGTAAAATTCGGGGAATAATTCTTGAAATAATTGAATGTGATAGGGGTGCATTTTATGAGCCTTAAGCTAGTTTACTCGCGATAGTCGTAGATAAAAGTATAGCCTTTAAGTAAGTACCAAAATTTAAAGATTCTCAGGCGTAAAGAATTTTGTTTTTGCACGAGACTGTACCAACACACGTTAACTTTTAATATATAGACACAGAACTTTAAATATAATAAATCTGGCAGTGCCGCAAATGTCTATATTGAATGGTCTATAGAGTAAACGTGTGTATAGTAACGTTCATATAGTGTGAGTCTCATACCTATACAGTTTGTTATGTTGACATCCCAACAAATTGAGAAAATAAATAAAAATATCGAGAAATATATTTAAAAAAATGTCACATTCTGAAGAACTAACCTAACTAACTTAGGTTTGAATTATACGCGCGTTAAGTATGACGATAACAAGGTTGCCAAGTTGTACTGTACCCCACTACGAGTCAGATGTTTTCAAATTATTTTTATTTAAAAAATCTGTATTTTATAAACAAAACGGTCAATAAACTCCGGGTTTTTTTCTAAAAAATTCATAATTTTTGGATCTATGTTACATTACTTTTTAAAAAAATATGATAAAAATCGTTTTTGAGATATTTCAAAATGTATTGGCATTTTGTTATATGTAGTGACCTCCAGCATGTTAATTATGTATATTTTAATTAAAATTTCGTTTTTTTTTAATTAAATGGAAGACACTTTTGTAAACTATATATTCAAATTCCATCACATTCTTAAGAAAAACCGTTTCATGAGTGTGTAATGGAACAAATGTTAATTATTTTTCACTGTTCAATGTGAACTATATTCTGTTTTATTAATAAATATAAAAACCCAACTCCTCCACAAAACGTCATAAATGTACCTCTTATGGACAGTGTTGTTGTCCATTGCTCCGAAAATCAAATATTCGGACAATTTTCAACACATGTAAGAAAGTTGGACAATGTTTGAAGTCACTAAAGGACGCAATCCCATTTCAAACAGAAGGCGTTTATAAGATACCTTGCTCTTGTGGTAAAGTGTATGTAGGTGAAACAGGACGGCAGGGGCGGATCCAGACTCTCTCTTTGGGGGGGGGGGGGGCGGTGATATCATAAAAGTACAGTATGGCAAGATATTAACAGGGGGGGGGGGGAGACAACGGAAACATTCCCATTTCTACTGTAAAAGGTAGAGTCGGGTCAATTTTTTTGAATTTGAAGCTCTTGGAGAGGAGGGGGATGCCCGCAGCATACATATTCCTAGTATAAGAGGCAGAATCGGGTCTATTTTCCTAAACTCAAAGCTTTTGGGGGGCGACTATTGCAAGAAAAACAAGTTGTCAACGGGGGAGGGGGGAGTGCCAGCAGCATACACATAATAATATAAAAGGCAGAATCGGTTCTATTTTCCTGAATTCAAAGCTCTTGGGAGGGGGGGGGGGGCGATCGCAAGCATACACATTCCTATACTCGATTCAAGAACTAGAGAGAGTAATAAAACTGTTACCGAAACCTCCAACATACCTGCTCCAGTGCCGCAGGTAACTGAAAACTGCCGTAAATCTAATTAAATTTAATATTATAACCCTTAATAAATTTATTGCAACAACAAAATTTCTGATAGTTCAATTTAATTTCTGTCAGTGAGCAAAGTACACCTTACAGTATGTTCTTAGTGATTTATCTTGTTTGCACTTATTTTTATATATTATTTGAGATTGGTGAGATACCCAAAAGTTTATCCTTCCACCTCTATATTTATTCCAAAATCGTTAAATCAAGGCATTTTTTCCTCAACGAAAAACTTATTACGACGAATGTTTATGATGCCTTAAGATATCAATATCTAGATAATAATGTTAAAAGCTCTGTTGAAATGTGTTCCAACATGACAGGAGTTGGATAATCTACTATGTACCGAATACTGAAGGAGAAACAAACGACTGGAATTGTTAGTACTCCCAAGCCACATTGAATAAAGTTACTGCGGAAAATTGGGAAAAATCCATATAATAAAAGAATAAAGCAAAATGTGGAGACTCGATCTCATGATCGGTGAGATAGAGGAACTAATTATAATTAATTTGAACGAAGATAGCTTCACTGACCAGTGTAAACACAATTTATTATTTAAATGTTTGTTTTTGTTGCATTTTATTGTTTAATGTTGTTTATATATTTTTTTATATATTTTTATTTTAGTGTGTCCCACTCTTTAATTTTATATATATTTAATTCCAATTAGACGTAATTTTTCCATTATTTTATTAATGTCTTTGTGTCTTTTTCTTAAGCGTGTATAATTAATACGTTTATTTTATTTTTTTGGGGCTATCAGATTTCCGTATAATAAAGTAAATTAAATTAATATGTCAGTGCAATAGAAATAAAAATAACAAGGTCTAATTTTAACTGTAACATATAAAAATTAATTACATTTGAATCCCTTTTTAGTGTTTAATTGTAATTCTGCAGATCGTTTAAGAAATAAATAAACTGAAACGTCAAATGTCCTAAAAATGTTTTTAAATAATAATAAACTGACGGAGAGCCCCAAAAAAATTTTAATGTTCTATGGACGAATTTATTTTTTATATATGTTTAATTGCTTGTATTTTTGACAATGGGTATTTTGCAAGTATTTAAATTACAACTTAGAATTTTTTGAGAGAATAAGGCTACATTTTAGTTTAAAAGTATCTAAAACGATTTCTATGCCAAAACGAAAAATAATAAAAATACACTCCTATGTGTGTCTATCGGATTTTGCTAAAGTCACCGGACTAAAGAACACAGATAGCTTACGAAGAAAAAAAGGGTAAAAAATAATTTACTACTCTCTCTAGTTCTTGAAGAAACTATAGTATAAGAGGCAAAATCGGGTTCATTTTCCTGAACTCAAAGCGATTGCCCCCCCCCCCCCCTGGATCCGCGCCTGCAGGACGGTATATGGCCACTAGGCTTAAAGAACATGAAAGACTTATAAAAAATTAATAAGTTGTATAATCTGCAATAGCTGAACACGAGCATTGCTCAGGTCACACTTTTAATGTAAAATAAACTAACTAGTGTCTGGTTTCTTTAAACGTAAAATTAGAGAATCAATCGAAATATTTAAATATCCAACTAATATTAATAGAGATACAGGTGACAGTCTACATCACACGTGGAAGTCGATTGTAACGCTGGATCACGGATTGCTGAGCATCAGTCGGGTATAAATACCGAGCTGTTGCTCTTCGATATTCATTCATTGTTCTAATCTCATGAAGCAAAGATCTCTGAAGATGCTTCGAGGAATCGTAGAGGAAATGTGGGACAATGATTCTAATTTGACAAGGTCTAAATCCAAGGACCATGATTTTCAAAGTATTTCGATTTTAGCTTCATTTACAACCTAAAGTAAGCGCTACTTTCCCAATAAAACAATTATAAATTTGATCTGGATAAGCAGAGATTTTTAATATATTTTGCTCTATATAATTTTTAATTGATACTAAAAACCATTCTGCAGAGAACTTTTCCAGATCACTAAGAAAATCTGCTAGTCTAATAGGTTGTTACTGGTTATGGTAGCAAATATTACGTCTATTAAATACTTATTATTACTAAATGGCTATTTACTATTGATTTGGACACTAAGCTCTAAAAATTATTTAATATTAAAAAAGACGATCTTATAATAAATTATAATATTTGGATTATATTTTTTCTGGATATAAACAGACAAATGATTTATTTAAATAAAAAGAAAGAAAAATCATAATTTAGACTCGCAAAGGACAAATAAGCTAAACGAAAGCAGAAAAATAAACAATGAAAGGTTGGAAATCAACAGAAATCGTTAAAATCAAGAAACGCTGCTAACACTTTAGACGTTCCTGATAATAAATGTTTACTCTTCACTTTCGTGTCCCATAAATTTTCCTTTTAATATTTGTATTTCTGAATTTATAGTGCCGTAAGATATTGTTTGTTAATTTTTTGACATTCGTCTTTATGTCATATTCGCACTTAAATAAATATAAAATAGAAAAGATCTGTTCTTGTTATTAAAAATGAAGTTTAAAATAATTATAATTAATATAAAATAACAAAAGATCTGTTCTTGTTATTAATAATGAAATTTTAAAATAATTATTGTTATTGTCATGTTTTATTAATCGGGTAATTAGTATAATGTTTTGCGTATGTAATAATTTGAATTTATTAAAATTCAAGTTCAAAAAAAAATCTTTTTTTCCAAATTAAAATTTATCAACTTGATACGATTATTAATATATTAACGTTTATAAACGCAAAATATTGGTAAAATCAGCTAAAAATATGAGATATTTGTTTTAAAAGAAAAATTATGACCAAGTGACTAACATTTTTGAGTTAAAAAATGTTTTAGAAACTATTGTAAGTAAAAGATGGAATGTATTTCCATCTTTTAGAATAAAAATATTTTGTTAATGATGATTTTTACTTGCGTGTTATAAAATAGGTCAAAAATTTTATATGCCTAATAAAATTATTATAAGCTTATTCGACGAAGACGCAAAAACCGAAAAAATAAACGTTATGAGAGGTGTGCGTCAGGGAGACGTCATCTCTCCAAAACTATTTACGCTAGCTTTGGAAGATGTCTTTAAAAAACTAAATTGGGATGAGAAAGGTTTGAGAGTCGACGGTTCTTATCTTAGTCATCTTCGTTTCGCCGACGATGTTGTTGTCATGTCTAGCAACCCAGAAGAGCTAAAACAAATGCTTCAAGATTTCAATGAAGAGGCGAGAAAAGTGGGACTTAAGGTGAACTTGGGGAAAACTAAGTTAATGAGCCCTGATGCAAATGTACAAATAGAGATTCAAAATGAAATCATAGAGAATGTCCAAGAGTATATCTATTTAGGCCACGTCATGAAACTGGGCAAAGAAAGTCAAACGGCGGAAATAACAAGGAGAAAGGGTTGGCATGGGCTGCCTTTGGAAAGTTGCAGTACGTATTAAGAGACAGAAACATACCAATCAACCTTAAGCGGAAAGTGTATAACACGTGTGTCTTGCCTGTTGCTACTTACAGCATGGAAACCATAACACTAATCAAACAAAACGCAAACAGGCTCCCAGTCACTCAACGCTCCATGGAGAGACAAATGTTAGAAATCTCGTTACGGGATAAAATACGAAATCAAGTAATAAGATCAAGAACCAAAGTAGTTGACGTCATTGAACGCATATCACGACTAAAGTGGCAATGGGCGGGGCATATAGCTAGGAAACAACCCGATAGGTGGACGAGTAAATTACTGCAATGGCGACCGCGAGAAACGAACCGAAATCGTGGCAGGCCACAACGCAGATGGGTAGATAATATAAGACAGTTTGCTTGAAAAGACTGGCTCCAGAAGGCGAGAGACAGATCCCAGTGGAGGACCATCGGAGAGGCTTATGTCCAGGAGTGGACGTCAATGGGCTGAGAAAGAAGAAGAAGAAGAAGCTTATTCGGTAGTAATGCGCAAAACTCCAAAGCGTAGTAAAAGCATTTAGAAAACCACTTGGAATTTTTTTCTATAAATTTTGGTTATGGTCACACTAAATAGTATTTTGACCCCTTAAAATATTTTTCAAATGTGACGTTTGAAGTTTTGTTTTTATCAACAATAGTTTTAAAATAAAATTTTTATAAAAAAATTGAACCGACTTCTAAAAGGGCGCTAAAAATTGAAAAATAACTATAAATTTTCATATGAAATTGAAATTTTTGAAGTCGGCGCCAAACTAATACCTAACAAAACGTAATTCGCATAAGCAGATTAAAAATATTTTATAAGTAATTGCTAGCTTATCATAATTTGTATATATTAATAGTAATTTTTTTCATTTAGAAATAATTTGGCGCCGACTTCAAAGATTTCAATTTTATATAAATTTTATAGTTATTTTTCACTTTTTAGCGCACTTTTAGAGGTCGGTTCACTTTTTTTATAAAAATTTTATTTTTCGGTTTTTAGTTTTGAATTCATTATGATATCCATGAATTATTTGAACTAAGTACTAATCGAGATTAGTGTACCTCGCAATGACTCCAAGGTCGCAAAAAAGTACCCATTTTATCCAGAGTTGTAAATCACTCTAAAATGAACCACTAAAAATTCTTTGAGTCTTAGAGTTCTCCAATTATCAGTGAAATTGTATCAAATAAATATTTAGTCTGTCATAATAAATCCATCTTATTTAAAGAACTTCAGACGTAAATTTCTTAGCCCGATATATTTTATACTGCACATTTATTTGTATACGCCCCAAGAACCCCGCAATTTTTTTTAGACAAAATCGGAAAATGTAGAATTTTCAGTCCCTCATATTGTATCTTATCAACCTAATAGTTGTAAAAAATAAACTTCAAATTCGTAATACACGAAAACACCCTAATACCAAATTTGAAAAAATGCGAATAAGGTAAAATTTTCAACTCACCATATTGGATTCGCCATATTGAATTTCCAAAAAATAATTTTAACGTCATAGTCTAATCTAAATCCAAACCCTTCAAAGCCCCCTAGTACCAATTTTGGATGAAATCCAGAAATTTAAAATTTCTAGACCGTCATATTGCATCTGACATATTCGATTTTCTTAAAATAATTTTGTATTCTCTGTTTACATCCTAAAAAACGATTCAGTCCTAAATTTGAACAAAATCGAAAAATGTAAGGATTTTAGTCCGCCATATTGAATCCTGAAAAAATACTATTAAATTCAAAATTTACACCCTCAAGAACCTCCTATATAAGTTTTGGAGAAAATCGAAAAATGTAAAATTTTTAGGACGCCATATTAAATCCGCCGGATTGAGATTTCAAGAAATATTTTAAATCCATAATTAACACTAACAAATATCCCCCGATACTGATTTTAGACAAAAACGAGAAATGTAGAATCTTTAATCCGCTATCTTGGATCCGTCATATTTATATTTTAAAAATAATGTCTGATTCGTAATGTGCGATCTCAAAAACTACCCCATATCAATTTTAAAAAGTCGGACAAAATTAATTTGTTATTCGCCATATTGGATCCTCCATACTGAATTTGTTAGAAGTAATTTCAGATTCGTTGTGTACGACCCCGAAAATTCCCCCATACCAATTTTGGAGAAAATCGGACAAAATTAATTTTTTTGGCTGCCATATTGTCAGCGCCATCTTGGATTTTACTGCACCAATTTCGTCCGAAAAAATATGGGATCACCGCAGCAACTTCCTGAACATAACCTAAAAAATTTCATTCAAATCGGTGCCGCCGTTCCGGAGTAATCGGTGTATATACATAAAAAAAATACATAGTATACGAATTGAGAACTCCTTCTTTTAGAAGTCGGTTAATAAAGCCATAAGTTTTCGTGTTTTTTCTGTATGTCGCATGAAACTTACCAAGATCTTGCTGGTGAAACTTCGCGTTTTTTCTAGTTAAATTAACGATCCACTTTAAATCATTTTTCTTCCTATCTTCATTTTAAACTGTGAAATATCTCTTTTTTCTCTTCCTTGCTTTCTCCCGTGACTTACTTATTATTTTTTTGTTTTGGTTTTTACATATAGATATTGGTAGATTTGTATATATAATTAACCTATATTTTCCAGTTATAATTGTTGCTTAGGTATCTCATACTTAAAAAAGGTTCTTTATTTTTTTAACAATGGCTTCAATAACACCTATATGGTAAATTCTGTGTGGGACGCTGTATATAAGGTCAATTAGCCCAATTTTTTTTCTGTAACAACTATATTTTTTATTATTATTAACAGATAAATCATTGAAGTAACTTAAGAAGCTCGCCCTTATCATATTTTGAAATGTTTTCATCATACAACTTGACATTCAAATTTCTAACAATCTCGAAATACTTACTCATAGGCAACTCTTCATCCAAAACTCTATTCCTGCATGTATTGAAAATCTCCCGTCTGATTAAAGTGGGAAATAACGTTTTCATACTTTCATTTATAGTTTTATTTGCTTAAGGCATGTTATAAATAATAGTCGAAATCAAGATGTTCAGCAATTTTTTGCTCCAACTAATTCAAATCACTTGTGCATTGACATGCGAGTTCAAGCGGGTGAAAAAGTCGTTAATTATCTCTTATTAATATGACTGCTTTGCGCCAGGTATCCGCGCGGGTAAGCTGGGACACGGGTCGCTATTTTAATTTATTTACATCTCGGTAACTCGTTATTTCCCCAACTTGAAATTTGAATGACATGTTGTTAAAAAAGTTTTACTTTTGATTAAAAAAATTTGTTGAAAAAACCATGGCATACTTTTTTAAATTTAACTGGGACGTTGGGTGCAAAAGACGAGGAAAATTTTATCGATCTATGAGAGTCAAAGAATGCGTAGTACGCGAGAGCGTCAAAATGAAAAGTATTCAGTCATTGTCAAGAATACGCTTTCACTAATATATTAAAAATTTAGGGAATTCGTTGTTGCCAAACCAATATTTGCTCGTAGTGGCGCCGAGCACAGTGGGGATATTTTTGGTATAAGGGAAATATTATACATGAGCAGTCCATTTGTATACGTTAAGTTTGTATTAACATCCCTCTTCGCTTCTTTAACGATTAGAATTTTTTCATGCTCGCCGCACACTAAAGTATATGGGTCATTGTATTTTTAGCTAAACTATTTTTTTTATAATTAAAATAAATTTAGACAAAGTATCTTTGACAAACAAATTATGAAAGATTTGTTAGTAGCAAATATGTGTATAGCGTAGCAGTCTTCGAACAATTGAAAATATTGCATTTTAACATATAATATAGATCAGAGTACTTTTCCACAAGTTCGGTTAATATATATTTTTTTTCTTTGAAGGAAGAAGTAAATTCGACCTAATAATTTTTTGGCAAAATTTAAATTTAAAATACAAGTTAACCCAAATTATTCCACAAAGTGCTCTTTCATACATACATGTCCTGCATAAAATGAGTAAAAATATGGTTGCAATATTTAGCAACATTATTTATTCATTGTCAAAGTGTGACAGCATTTGATCGTAGACTCCTGCAAATGGAATATTTTGGTAGCGTGTGGCCAGTGGGCTTACGATTTCCTGCTGTTGCATATTAGTATGCAGTTATTATAAAAATCTATAAATAAATATCACAGTGACAAAGACACACTGGAATTTTGGTCGTTTCTCTTGGTCCTTGCAGTTTTATTACCAAATAACTATAGGTTATTTAGGGCTTACGAGTACCAAAAAGCACAAGTTCAAGATTCACAAAAATCTGCTGTCTAGCTGGTCAGATCACGTCTCTTTATTTGAAGCTTTCATAACGACGAGCCCGCGAATTTATTTGCGTGAGGGTATTTTAATAAATTAATCAAAATAAGTTTCTCAAAACACTTAAATCTACTTACAAAAATTAATAGAAAACGAAATATTTACAGGGAGAAACTTATAATTAACAGTGAATAACAACTCCAAAGTAACAAACATAATTGCTCTTATTGGCCGTTCTGTTAGTAAAAATGTAAAGCCCAGTTTTGATAATAATTTGTTTAAATAGCTTTCTGAAATATTTAACCAGGAAAAGAATAAAGCGCGAAAACAGCTACTTAAATTCTTTAAACAAGCAGTAGAAAGTCGCCCTTTTCCCAAATGAAATAAAACAGGATTTTTCTCCGAAATAAATGAATAAAATCAAAAATAAGGACCTTATCACTAATTAATCGCGTCACGTAATTTTCTAAGAAACTGCTCTTGAAACCGTACCGACCATAACGAATTTCAGATCGGAACTGAAGTTTATTATTTCTTAAAATGCCAAACTTGCATTCCGCCGATACCCGCTGGTATCTCAGTCGTACATCTTGTTGGGGTGAATTTTATTCCCGGAAGTTTCGGTCCTTTCGTTTGCAGAGGGCGTTAGTCATTCTATGCCGAATTCCCGAATTGGCCTCTGAGCATCTTAATCTTTTTTTTTTATATAAAAACAGTTAATCAAACTAATCTACGTCTTTCTATAACTATAAGAAAATCGATAACCACTGAGAAAAAAACCTGAACGTCATTTTATTCATTTTGCTGGTATTTAAATCGTTTCTTCTTGCAATCGGGAAAAACAGTAGCTATACGAATTATTTGTACATTTAATCAAACGATATATTCTATTGTAGTGATTTTATTTTATTATTCTTTTCATTCATAATAATGGAAAAATCGTTCAATATTTTAACACATTGTATTATTTGTTGTAACCACATGTTAAATTCACCCTCGGTTCTTATCTCTTTGGTTTGAATTACATAACCAGAGTAGGATTTTTTCGACAGATTTATTTATAAATATTAGAAAAAGGTACAATTTTTTTAGTTTATGTCATCATAAATTGTCTGGGTTTACATATTTTTAAGAAAACATTTAAACGATTCCAAAGTAATATATCTGAATTTAGGCTTAAGTACGGTAATTCATTGATTTTTCCTTTAGATGTTCCTTGGTGGTAACATAAGATGTATACTGTCTCAGTCCCGATGATTAAAATCTATCTACAGGGTAATTATTTAATTCCTCCTTTTAGTGGAATATACTTCATGTTAATTAGCATCAGATAATTAGTGTTTATTCCATTAAAGAAGTATGAAGTTTAAGTCCAGATCACTCGTTCATATACCAGTTTATTTCGTGTTGTCGAGAATAGTTGTCCAGGTTTCCCGCTTCTGGTAAACGCACACATATTATATTAATAAAAATTTCTGAAAAATTCATTAAAATAACATATTTTTAATTTTTTTAAATCTCAAACACGCCTATGTATACGCTTTTTTCAAATAAATCGATGCTATTTTAAAAACAATTTTATTTTCTGAAAATTGCCAACGAACCCAACAAATTCTATATAATTAGTTTATAAATAAATATTTTAGTGAACAACAACACATTATTATCGATCATTTAATTTTTTAATACTTTACTATTACAAAACAAGCTTAAAGTATTTATTTTAATGGAAAAATGTTGTTAATTTTGTGAATTTCTAAAATCTTTTAAATAACGCTATAAGCGATTTAAAGGTTTATCGGATTATCCTGAGTTCTAATAGTCAGTGGATTTTAATTTATCAAGATTAATTTAAATCTAAAAGCTCTACTTCCGTTCAAATTAAGTATTTATCTAAAAAAACTTTTTGATAATGACCTGAGGGATATACAGTGTTCGTGAGAAAATCTGCACCATATGGAAAAATTTTAGTATTTATTTTAAAACATTTTTTAAATGACCTGAGGGATATACAGTGCCCGCGGAAAAATCTGCAACATATGGAAAAATTTTGTATACCTCAAAAAATATTTGACATATCGCATTTGTTTCAATCCGCAAATATTTAAAAATTTCAAACGTGTGAAAATGTCATTATTTGTCCAACTATTAACAAATGTTATGAGAAAAAGTTATTTGTATTTCTACGTATCTTTTAAATCCTAAGTTAAGTAAAAAATTTTAACTTTTATTTCTTTCTCAAATCTTGCCAAAAAATTTTTTTAATAAAAAACTTCTCTTAAATTTCAGGTAAAAATCATATAATATGTATATAGGTTAATAATGCCGACTCTACTAAGTGATGGCCTCATTAATACATTTGTTTTTTTGAAGGTCATAGGCAATGATGTTTTTGCGAAGTAGTAGATATCTGTTGGACTTCTATTGTCTTTATTTTTGTTGAATATCACGACGTTTCGGCTAGTAGTTATCTCTAGCCGTTTTCAAGTGAAACTAAATAAATCCCTTAGCTACATGACTATTTATACGTGAAATAGAAGTACAACCAGAAGACCATTTTATTAGCTTTGACGTGGAAAGCCTATACACCAATGTTCCGGTTAAGGACTCACTAAAAATCATAAGAAAGAAACTTGAAGAAGACCAGGTCTTAGCAGAAAGAACATCTTTACCACCGCACGCCATTATGGATTTGTTGGAAAGTTGTTTGACTAATTCCTATTTTCAAGAAAAGGAAAAATTCTACATCCAGGATGATGTACTACCGATGGGATCTTCACTCCCATCGGTGATCGCAAATATTTTCATGGAATAGTTCGAGAGGATTGAAATCTGAAATCAAAGTTATGGCTCAGATACGTAGACGATACTTTTATTATTTGGAGTGGAAACGACGAAGAACTTCGAAACTTCCTTTTTCATCTCAACAATATCAGCCCAACTATTAAACTCACCATGGAGAAAGAAGTAGAAAATAAATTACCATTCTTAGATGTCTTGGTTGAAATAAATGGCAGACAAATTCCAACTTCGGTTTACAGAAAAGCCACGCACACAGGACAATACCTTAATTATTCATCTAATCACTCCAACAACACCAAACAAGGAATTATAAGAAATCTCGTAGATAGAGCCTTAACTCTCTGCAACTCCAACTAGAACTTGATGAAAGAGATACATTACATTAAAAATGATCTGACAGCCAACGGATACCCAGTATATCTAGTGGATAAATTTCTTGAACAACGCAGAAATAGGAGAATATCAACAACGAATGAAGAACGAAAACCAGTATTGAACATCCCCTATGTGGCATTTCAGAAAGATTTAGAAGAATAGGAAAACGATATAAAATCAACGTTGTTTTCAATTCAAATAACTCTCTAAGAAATCGGCTCACTAGGATCAAACCAACAACTCAAAGAGACATGAAGAACTGTGTATATCAGATACCATGTGAATGTGGCAATTTCTACATTGGCGAAACAAAGAGACCTCTTGACGTAAGGATCAAAGAACACCAAAAATGCACATCTCGAGGAGAAACAGAAAAATCTGGTTCCGCCAACCATGCCTGAACTCATGGACACCACATAAAATGGTCTGAAGCTAAAATACTACACCGAGGAACAACATTGGTGAAAACGAAAATTCAAAGAAGCCGCGGTTATACATCAGAACTCGAGTTGTTTTAGTAAACCATCTTTAGATATAAGAGAAGTGTGGAAACTACTTCTTAATAATTGTAAACTAAAACTAAATGCAGCATAAAAAAAAATATATGATTTTGCCATAGCAGGCATGACTGCACCCATCTCAGTCATACTCTACTGCATTTACTTTCAGTATAAATAGTCATGTAGCTAAGGGATTTATTTAGTTTCACTTGAAAATGGCTAGCCGAAACGTCGTGATATTCAACAAAAATAAAGACAATGGAAGTCCAACAGATACCTACTACTTTGCAATACATTTGTTGATATATACTAATGCCATCTATGGCGTTTAGAAAGGTAAATATACGTCATTAAAAGCTAGTTTGTTATCAGTTGTTATTGTGCAAAATGTATAGTTCCTTATAGGTTCGAAAATCTCTAACTTTGTTACAGGAAAAGATGTTTTGTGGGGAAATTTAATAACTATCTTTCATTTTAAGTTGCTGAAAGTTATCGTCGCTGACTCTTTAGAAATGTATGTCCCTCACAAGTTAACCTACCAAGTGTAACTCGCCGAATTGAATGAAACTTGGCATACGAGTAGAACATTGAAAAATATTAAACACGTATTTTTTTGTAGCGGCCATAACTCAGCTTTAAGGGTAAAAATTAACCCTGAAGTAACTTTCAACGAGAAAGCGAGTGATGTTTTTGAATTTGACTTTTATAATGACCATAGTTGTTTAAAGGTCAACTTTATTTTTTCAAATGAAAAACCCCTTTTTTAATATCTGCAATCGAAAGAACGGTAAATTTTACGTCCAAATTTGTTTAAAAATTTGACCTTCACAATAAACTTCATGATTATTTTAAGGGCAATTTCTTTTAGAATCATGTTTTCCAAAATTGTCTTGCAATTAAATTGTTTTTACTATATACACTTTTAATATGTGATTTTGGTGATTTCTGATACTCTTTTGAGGTTAGAAAAAATCTAAAGAAATAACATTTAAATAATTCTGAATTTACAATCAGGAAGCCTTAAAAGACAAAATCATATTACTCATGAATGTTAAAATTACCATCCTAAATTTTTAGCACATATTCTTGCAATACGCATATTTTTTTTTAGATTAAGTGAAAACCTAATGAAGTATGGTCAAGCAAATGTCAGGTACTTATTCGCTGGATCAAAAACTTTGTAACTTTACATAAAACCATGAAATTTTGATTTTCAAAATATCTGTTATGTAATGAGAAGCTGTAGTGAAAGTAAAATACAAATTGTAGGGTTTATTTCCGACCGCCAAAAGCTTTCGTGGCCTCAACACGTTTTAAGTATTTATTTGAATTTAGCGCACTCAAAAACGCATTATTATATATTTTCTTATGATCATTAATGGGCTAATTAAAATTTCAAAATTAATTATTTGATAATTTGCACCAAATTTTATGTTAATACTTACATCAGCTCAATCGGGCGTATTTTTTCCCGTAGAATCAAATTTTGACGTTTATTTTTCAAAAAAGTTAATTTTGCAATAATTTGTTTAAACAAATTATTTAAACAAGTTAATTTTGCAAAACTAAAAGCCGATTTGAATTCAGCAATATTTCGGACCCTTTAAATCATATATCGTTTCTCTGGTTTATGGCTCAAAACCTTATAGTCGTTAAAAAAAATACCTTGAATTAATCTCGAAGGTCATTGTGAAGGTCAATATTATTTACATATTTGGACGTAAAATTTACCACTCTTTCGATTGCGGATATTAAAAAAGAGGGTTTACATTTGAAAAAATAAAGTTGACTTTCAAACAACCTTGAAGGTCATTGTCAAGATGAAATTCATGGTCACCATTTCATTTCTCGTTGAAAATTACTGCAGGTTAGTTCAGGTTAGAAATCATTTCTGAAGAAGTCTTTAGCCGTTCCGTTAGTTGTTTACCACCATTTATTACACCATCAAGGGGTAGTTCTTACCTTGAAAAGTGAGTGAAAAAGGTGGAAATTTAGTATTTCTATTTAAATTTTACAATGCAAATGCAATTGATGACAAATTATATTCATGATTTCAAGTTGTGTTTTATATTTATAGTTTTTGGCTGCACGAAATTATTTGATTTAAAAGTTTATGCCATTTTAGTAGTTTAAGGTAAAGTGTACCTTTTTATGTTCTTAGGTGTTGCATTGCAGCTATTAAGTCACTTGTGAATTTTTTCGCAAATTTTTTGAAATATTGTAGTAAATATTTTTTTTATTTAAATCGTGATTTTTATTGAATAAATCAAGTGATTTAAATCATTTGAATAAAATCAACCCAACCTTGATCGGTGGTAGAGATATTTCCTTAGATTATACTGGATGACAAATTTCAGAACCAGAAGCCAGACTATACTTTTCCGAAGATCTTCGAGACACTGCATTAGAATTTAAAGCCAGAATTAAACCGTTGCTTCAGGTTTTCGCGATATTCTAATGCAAAAGTGCAAAAATCGTGATTTTGCTCTCTGTTTTTAAGATTATGTAACAGGGCAAGTTTAATTTTTATCACTAAATTATATAAGTGTGTGGAATCTATCATCTTAGGAATAGAAGTGAATTCGTCTTTTTAAACATGAAAATTTGAATTGAATTTCGTAGCCAGTGATCCCAAAAACCCCTGAGCACAAAGTTTTAGTTATAAATTCAGATTTTTCAAAAAATTTAATCTATCATATTAAATCCGTCATTGACAGTTTTAAAATTCTGACTACTGAATATTCGGAGTTCTGCCTTCTAGTATATCTTACGATGTAGATAAAAGTTATCAATATAAAACATCAATTTCAGTATGCATCGTTCCTCGGTCGATTTAAGATATTTCTTGTATTTCTTGTGTTAATCCTGAAAAACTGAAAATTCAAGCTTTCAAATTTTGTATAGCATAGTCATTCAGTTGTTTTTACTTATGAAATATTATTAGATGTAAGTAACAGTTTCATAATGTTTTGTTCTCCAAATGGTTTGCTTGTATCTAAAGGTCTTACTCTTAAACCGAACCAAAAATATATTCTTTAAAATATTGCTTGCTCCCTAGTCATCAGCAATAATTCTATATTACATGGGAAATGTAGTGTCCAGAATGGAAAAATCGAAAAACAGGTCATCGGAGCCAATGGCGCGTGTTTAACCCGAAAGCTTTAATAACTATTTCTATCTCGTTAGTAGTAATAAACAAAATTATCAAGATTCTCCTTCCACTCATTTTCTTATTTTATTTTGTATTAGAGCTTCATCCGGAAAAATCGTATTTCCTATTGCTCATATAAAGAAAGCTTCGATAAAGGAAAAAATCAACCAAGCAAATAGGTTAGAAATTCTAACACTTTTACGGAGAGTCACTTTGAATTACATTGTAAAGTGCAGCAAATTGTGTGCTGCTTTTATTTCTTAATTGGGTTAGTACGAAGTTTTCAAGTCAATTTTTTTGAGTGTATATCCGTAACGTAAATTTACACAATGGCCAATTAAAAAGAACCTTTTAGAAATATTTGTGTTGGATATGGTAATTTGAAGAGGAAAGCTTTATAATACGAGGCTACTCACCGTTTATATTCAGTGAATAATAAACAAATCAAATATTATCATTGAAAAGAGTTTTATTATTTTTAAAAATATTCTCGACGGTATTCAATGCACTTTTACGTGCCGTTGAATCAACTTGAAAATTATTTATACCACTGTGAAAATGGTATCCTTAAAACATGGTTTTTGAATGCATCAACCACTTCTTATGGCATAGAGAATCATTGATAGGAACAAAAAGAAATCATTGGTGTCAAATCAGGGCTGTACGGCATATGACTTATCAATTTCAAATTTTGAGTGCTCGAAAAGTAACTTATTTGAGTTGATGTGTGATTTTACGCTCGCTATGAAAAATGCTAAAACGCTTTACAATTTTAACCATTACAAAATATAATGGTCAAGATCAAATTACTATGGTGGAATGCAAATAGCTTACTAAATAGACTTGACGAATTAATACATTTTATTTCACAAAACATAATTGATATCGCAATTGTCACTCAAACGAAACTAGATGATAATAAAAAATTTAAAATACGAAATTTCAATGTTTATAGATATAATAGAAATATAAGTGAGGGAGGGTGGGCCATCATTGTTGACAAATCTATCCTACACAAAAAAGCTAAACACATCAATATCCCTATAAAAAACATATCACTACAACTCAAGTATGGAGTTGTCATAAGGGGTTACTATGCCTCTTTCGGAATTAGATTGGGTGATGATGATCTGGATTTACTATTTAATGGTGGAAAAATGTTGTATTTGGGTCACTATAACGTTAAGGACACGTTGTGGTGTAATCGCAGACCGAATCAAAACGAAAACTAACTCTGCAAACACATCCAGCGTGAAAAGAAACAAAAAGTTTCCTTATATATAAACGTTAACTCCAAACGATTTAGAGAAATTGCAAATAGTGAAGTTATAATGAAAAGTAATATAAACTCACTGAGAAAATTGAAGTAGAGATATAGATTAACAAGAAAGTCCGAAGCTACAAGGAAGGTAGTCTTGCCAAAAATATATGCAAAATATTTACCCTTAAAATAAAATAAGCAAGATCTAGAAAAGGGGTAATCGCAGAAGGGATTATTTAAGAGTGGCTGAACTACCAAACACTATATGAATAAAAATAAACAATTATAAAAATGCCGATTGGGCTAATACCCTGCATGATTTATCTACCAGAGACAATAGTTTATGGAAATTAAGCAGAAGGCTTAAAAAGAAATATGCAAAAATTCCATCACTCGGTAATGATCTAGTGCATGTGTAGATGAACCTCGAAAAAGCTGGATATTTTGAAATCATAAAACATAGTGCAGTCATTAAACCTTCTGGACCGGATACAATTCCAAACATCATTCGAAAGAATTTACCGACGAAGGCCATGGTGCAGCTAACATATATAATATGATATTTTGTACAATTACAAAATACAAATATATATTATGAACAAACTAAAATAAAGTAATATGAAATAATGTAAATCACTGTAAAATAGATTGAGTAGAACTGTAAAAATTGTATATAATTGTAAAAATCACAATAGATATAAATAAGCAAATAACAATAAATATGTATCGTACTGTAATAAGCTGTATGTCTATCATACTATAATGTAATATATTATAACTGTATATAAATTTATAACACCCATATACGTACGATGAAACATAAATGGTGTATCATATAAAAAAAATGATAAATATGTTAAATCATAACAAACTGTGGCTATAATCACAAACTGTAACTCTGTGACGTAACATACAAATGGTGAATCATAAACAATTGGGATGCTGACTGTGTTTAAACAAAAATATAATTTTGCAGCGAAACGGTAGTTTCCACAATAGAATTCTTAAAAAACACAATATTTTACTTTATTTTTAAGGAATTTTATTTTTATTTAATAATAGAAATAATTAAATCTCCTTCGAGTCACGTGACAACGAACATCAATCAAAGTGAATGATGTCGCTTCATACTAACGTCATCGCTGGCACTCCGTCCTGATATGGTTATTATTTCGAGTCATTATTACTTTCAGTCCTATCACTTGAAATAATCATGATCACTTCGATCTAATGACAAGTAAATGTATATTCAAAAGAAAATAATTATCAGTTTCACTGTTTTAACTTTGATCATTTGATAATTACTGTAAAGAATACAGCCAGCGTCATCGCTTTCACGAACTTGACACATAAATTTTTTAGTTTTATGTCACATTCATGATCGTTGTCAAGGGCCACGTTGTCTAGTTTATGTTTTATAGTTATTTTCATGTAATTTTTTCGAAATTTGCTTAGTTTTCCCTTTGAAAACGATTCTAAGAAATCTTATCATGAAATAAAGTGGATTTATTAAGTCAAATAGTTCAAATTTGCCGAGAATTGATTGTTTTTTGGTGGCCAATTTCTTCGCAACAAACAGTAACTTCTGCTTTACTGAATTTAGAAATATGAAGACCTCCATGTAAGTAATATATCAAGAATTGTTATTTCCTCAACCGATAATGAATACATAATAAGTTCAAAACTAAAATAAAATGAGTAGTGCTAAGCTAGCTGAAGCCATATTTTTCTATTATTTTTGAAAGTGGAACGTAAATAACTTTTCAAGTGATTTAATTGTAGTACTTGTTCACTAAGGTACCAAATAATATTTAAAATAACTTAGAACTAATCTTATTTACAAATATTACGAAAAAAAAATGATATATCCTTGTCAATTTACCAGTGTGACGTCACATCGGTCAAATGACAAGTATTGGCGTTTTGGCGGGATTTTTGAAACGAAATTTAAAATTTATGATTTTTAAAGTACTAGTTGTATTAAAAAAAATTACATATTTTCGGCTACATTAGGTGCTTACGTGTGGTTTAAGTTTTCCAAAAATAGTCAAGATCCCAATTATGTGCATACACTAGAATAAATTAAGATATGTCACAAGATGTAAGTACTGTAAATTGATGTAAATTGGTATATGATACCAATCAAGATTGGATCATCCCCACGGGGTGGACACCTATGCATCCCCTGCTCCTGGGGGCAGACCCAACTGAAGAGGCACATTATTTAAATCTGGTCTTTCATCAATATTATGAATATTTTTGAATGGCTTTATACTTTAATTAATTTTAGTGGAAAATAATGGATTATAAAATTTCTTAAACCCACCTATCAACTAGGTTTAAATTTTTGCTCTAAATTTGACATTTGCAGGTTAACTTGATTTTTAAGTCATTTTAGTGAATCGCAAAATTTAAGCCAATTTAATCTAATTTTAGACGCACACAGGAATCTAAATGAAATAATGTATTAGCCATAAGACTGATACTTCAGCATTGGTTACGTCAACAGTATACAATTAAATAAAAAAATATATACATAACATACCTTAAAGCTAGAAAAAACAAGAAACAGTTATATTAGTTAGTATCATAAGATACTTGTTATAATATGGAAAATGTGAAATAACTTAATCTAATATTTAATAATAAAAACCACAGATTGAAATCCTAAAACAATTAACAGGAAAGAAAATAATTAAACGATAAGAACACAATCCGTCGCACTGGTCAGCGAAGGACGCAACGAGATAATTACTCAGTACACAGTAAAAGGGTCAGTATATCCTACAGGCTTAAGTATTCGATAAAAGAATAAAATGATCCCTGAACAAGAAATTTTTTTATTTTTGTTTTGAATTTATTACTGTTTGATATGTTTTATTTTTGCAGGCAATTTGTTAAACAGAATAATGAAATTATAAATTGGGGATCTCTCAAAGGATGCCGTTTTATGTTTAGGTATACTAAGAATGTCACTATTTTGTGTATCATATCTGTGACCCTGGTCAAGAGGTTTAAACTCTGAGTAATTTTGTTTTACATATAAAACACATTTTTGAATATAAATAGAATAAAAAATCAAAATGCTGTTTTCCTTAAAAATGGGTCTACACGAATCCGTCGGCTTAAGATCAAATATCAACCTCAGTATTCTTTTCTGAGCCAGAAACATTCTATTCACCTCACACCGTCTTCCCCAAGACATGACATTGCTTGACAGATGACTGTATGCCAGAGAATAATCACAGTCAGCAATCCAGTCCGGTCTAGAGATGACCTCATCTGCAAAATAGCAAAGAAGGCAGAATTTAATTTTTTACAAACATGTTCAATATGGGAAAAGAAATGCAGCGATTCATCAAGGCACATGCCTAAAAATTTAGCATAAGCTGAGGTTTCAATATTATATGTTACTTTATCCTCTACAAGCAATGGTTTTTTTAATATTGAAATTTACATAAACAGTTTTTGTCGGGTTAAGTATTAACTGATTACGCTGACACCAAATTTCCAACTCTTCACATACCCCTCCCGCTGTACGCAACAGCTCCTCTGGGGCATCCGCAGATATAGCTATCGTGGTATCATCAGCAAACATAACCAACTTTCCCCTAATGATGAATCTAGGTAGGTCGTTAACATAAACCATAAACAAGAGAGGCCCCAAAACCGACCCCTGCGGCACACCCAAGGCGACTTTTTTGTAATCTGATTTACTTTTTTGGTATCGAACAAACATACTCCTATCAGACATATACAAGTCGATGAGTTTTAGGATATTTCCTCTTATACTCGAAGCAACGAGCTCTCTTAATAAGAACTCTCTACTCACAGTATCAAACGCATTTGTTAAGTCAAACATTAGATATATCACATACGTGCCCCTGTCAAGCTTCCTATATACAAAATTAAGCATGCTGTCTCGATGGATTTGTTCTGTCTGAAACCATGTTGGCAAGGAGTAATAATTTAATTTTGGTTAAAAAAATTTGTCAAATTTTCGTATATTATTTTTTTTTAAACTTTACAAAATACACTCAGTATAGATATTTGCCTGTAATTGGCCGGGTTGTGAGGATCATCCTTTTTATATATTGGCGTAACTGCCGCCTGTTTTAGTATTTGAGGAAAAATGCCCTCTGAAAGTGATCTGTTTATTAAATATGTCAAGGGAAGTGCGACAGAATCTGAAATTAATTTTAAAATTTGAAGACTTATACTATCGGAACCTGAGGGGCGTTTGTTCTTTAACGAATTAATAGTCGATACTATCCTTTCTGGAACCACCGCAAAAACTACTATTGTTTAAGGAATTGATTCTATAGTTGTTGCTGGTAAGAACATGTTTCTACCGTAGGCCTCAAACAACTTCAATTTGGTAACAGAGCTGAAATATTCAGCGAAGTGGTTAGAAACCTCTTGAGGGTCATCGCTTATACCATCGGTGAATAAGGTTTAAGGTAGATTTAATAAATAAAACGTAGGTTTAAGACTCAATCCATCTTAGTGAATTGAGTTTAAGTAAGGGTTTAAATTTAAAAATGGTCTGAAGTTAGCTTTAGCTCGAAATTGTTATGGTTTAAGTCTTAAGCCTATGGGAATGTCTAAATATATGGGTTTAAATTTTAAACCTGCACTATGTTAGTGAATCTGGCGGTAAGTCTCTTCTTCACTATATTATTCTTGTGTATACAATATATTTGCATTTGGGTGTATAAATACAATTATATAAGAGAAACTATTTTAATTCTCGACTAACTGAGAAAAAAAGGGCAGACATACTCTGTTTTAACACGCTTAGAGACAAAGTACTATCTCAAATTGCAAGAATACCAGGAGGGTGAAAACCTTTTCCATGGTAGCGCATTGCCAGACTGGTTTCGAACCTATTGATTCTCGTCAATATTGAGTAGGCTAGAGCACCTCAACATCGGGGAAATAAATCGTTTAAGTAACCTATATTAGACAAAATATGAAATCTAATACAAGCAGCGCCATTCCATAGCAGTACAGGTAAATTGGGTTGCGATGTCTGTCTGCGACTTTCTGAAGAATCAGAATATTTGGTGGTGTCTTCATCTTACAAGTGTTCCTGGAATGAGGCCGAGTAAATATGTTCCTTGTTGCATAGCGTCTCCTATACTATAATATTCCTTATGAGTTCTTCTTTTCTGGTGTGTGGAAATAGCTTACACTGAAACTTATACTAGCAATCCACCTGAAACAAACCGAATATTATTAAAAGAAAGTAACTAATACAGATGAACTTGCCGATAATAAAATTATCTAAATTTTCATACGACCGAGCCCTAAAAACTACAGACAGATAAACATGACGCACCTTGCTTTATCAATAGATAAATCGTTGTTCCTGTTTTGGCATTGAATTCCAAATATATTATGATAATTAATACAATTCAAACACACACTAGATAGGTACCTGAAAGGCGTTTAGTAAACAAATACTTACAGTGCAAGACAAATAAATCAAAATATTCTTCACAAACTTACCTTGCATTCTTTGCGACGGTCACATTTGTGGACGATATGTGCTCTTCTCCACATAATTGACGTTTCTTTTGTTTAACCTTTTTATTTTCTTTCCTACTTTTTCTGCTACTGTTTTGATCAAATGATGTAGCGTCCATCTTTTTGACGATTAAATACACGACTTAATAAACAAAGATATTCCACGCAACTACCTACCTCTCCCGCCTTAACTACAACTGCGTTTTGCACGTATACATGCACAGTCCGTTTCGAAGTGCAAGTAGATTAGCACCGCTTGCCTGTTTTATCTCTGTGTGTGTAAAAAACCAAAGGAAGTAGACATTTAGAACTACTAAGAGTGGGTCCACACGACAAGATAAGTCTGGGCGTAAGCGTAGCGTAACAAGACATATGTCAAATTTTAAGCATTGTGATTTGTTAAATTTAAAAAAAGACAAAGACCGAAGATTTACCGCTTAAATCCGCCTTTTTCAAGGTCATTACGCTAAATAATGTTTAACTTTTTAGCGGACTGCTTTAAATATGGCAGAAACCGTTTATTTTTAAGATTTTGTATAAACATAACCTATGTTTTTTTTTTTCAGAAGTTTGTTATTTTATTTATATTTTTTATTTTGCAAATTTTGAGATAAAGGATATTTATAAACTAGGTTAAATTGTTTTTAATTTATTAAAAATGCTTGTTACCGAAGATCATTACTGCGTTGTCCTCAAAACAAAAGAAGAATTCTTGGTAATTTTTTACTAATTATATAGTGGTGCAATAATATAGTTGTTCGTTATATAAATTAAAGATTATGAAATAAAGGCCGTTATATAATACAATTTCTGTTCAACGACAATATCTGATATCGAGACGCTAATCCACAGACATGCCCTTAGCTATGGTTACCAGATCAAATAATGAGATTTCCTGATGATTAGAATATAAATTTACTTAAGATATAACTTTTTCTTAAGAGAGTATTAAATATTGGACTATAGTTATCTATTAATCCAGAAGAGTAACTTAAAAATATTTATATATAGTAATTTAATGATTAATAATTTGGAGTAACAGTTGGTTTACAACAATGTCTTCTGTTAAGGTTTTACTCTTGACACAATTTAATTAAAACAACATATCATGTGAAAAATGTCATGAAATGGTTATAAAAGACGAACAATTGCCAAAAGAAATATCAAGCAATAAAAAATATGAAACAAAAAATATTAATATATTAAATTAAAAATTCACTCATTTTGTTAACGTTTAATTAATTTATTTTTTCTTACTAGAATGATTAATAAATATTTTTTTATAATTTATATTTTCCTCTTTTAATTTTAAAAAAATACTGACAATTGCAGTTTTTTCCTGTTTCGCTAACAGGGAACTAAAATTTCAGATCTATCAGGATAATTCCTGTCGTCTGGTAACCCTACAATTAGCAAACTTTATATAAACCTATTAGAAACAATTAAAAAGTAAAAATTAACATTGATGGGAATTTAATAACAGAAATCCAGTTAGTATCATATGTAATGTATTCTTCTAAAAGCTACAAACATTTGTAATTATTAAAACGATTGTTAAAATTACACTGTTATGTTGAAATTATCATTTTCGAACTCCTTGGTAATTCTTCACCAGGCAGAAGTGGTAAACTTTGGAAATAAAACTTCTTTTAAAGAGTCTCATATTACGACACAAGTAACCTAAATAATTTCAGAAACAGTGTTTTCCTACTCGGAATTCGCACTGTTGCTTTCACATGCTGATTTCATCAGCGAAATATCACAATGTTATTTCCAACCTAGTAATAAGGGTACAGCTGTACACATTTCCATATCGTGTTTCCTATTTATTAGCCTAACAACAGCGAAGAGCTCTTCAAATTCACCATAAGTAATAGGAAAATATTTTTAAAAAATCAGGATCATTTTCTGGCATTTCTTGAATTAAATTATTATGTCGAAGCCTTTCTCTAATGTTTTCCTCAAATATTAACAACTTTCCTTTTTTTTTTAATAACGGATATATCAATAATCTCCTTACATCTTGTAACTCTTTTTTCTAGATTACAATGCTGCCGCAATTAATGTTTTATTTTGCTTCATTTTAATTTTTAGATAAAATATAAACAAAAATCATGATAAAAGTTATGTTAATACAAAAAAAAACAAACCCCATACGACCGCGGAATGATTATGTGTGTGGACGATACATTTTTAACTCAAAAGCGTTTAATACGCCTACCCTCAAATTTTTCTTGTCGTGTGCACTCACCCTAGGATATTGTTAGGCTTGGCACATAGATTTATTTTCGTAAAAATATTAATTATTGAATGGCACATAGACCTTTTAGATTTACAGCCCTTCAATTAGAAGATAACATTTTCATAGAATCTCTTCTTGAAGTATATGAACATAATTTATACCATAATCTGTGTACCAGAGAACACTTTTTATATTATAATTTGTCATATGTAATTATTATTGATATCTTTGAAATTGGACAACTAAAACAGACATTTATGTTCAAATAAACGCAAAAAAAAATAAAACGATAAATAAAAAAAATGCTGTTTCATCGTGTCGAAACCAAGTTTTAAATTATAATTCCAATAACACGTTAATATTTTTCTGACTCGGTAAAAAACATTGAATGAGAGCTTTTATTGCAATATTTTTTAAAATCAGTTTATTGAGTGGAAAATTTAAATGGTCTGAATTGTTTAAAAACCGAATCTAATTAAGAGGAAATGATTTTCAAAGTTCATGCAGGGAAAGTGCCAAAAATAGTAGACAATTTCGAGATAATTAGTAAAGAATAAAAATGTCATACCGATATTTAAATAATTTAAGACTTGTAAATAAAACATATTTTATCCTGCATATAAATTGTAAAAAACATGAATTTATAATTCTTAACCTACTACCCCGATGACCCCCTAATACTAATTTTGAAAAAATGTGAGTAACATAAAATCTTCAACACACCATATTGGATCCGCCATATTGAGTTTAAAAAATCATTTACTCTTCATTTAATATTTATCTACCCCCTTGAGTATCCTCTAGTACCAATATTGTATACAGGGTGTTTGGTACATCGATAGAAAGTTTGGAAGAGGTGATAGAGAAGGTCATTTTGAATAATTTACACCTTAGTACAAAAATGCACGGTTGTAGAGTTACCGCATATTTTATAATTTTTCGGCTTTCTGGCAATTGGTGATCGAAAATTTAATTTTAATGATATTGCCATAATTTTTCTGTTTGAAATATTTTTTTTCTTATTCTTTCTTTCAAACACTATAATAACAACAAGAGGACTAAAATTAAAATTACCCATAGAAAACTGTGCAGTCAAAAATTTTATTCATCTACGAAAATTCAAGTTTCATTCTTAAATTTGAGTGATGTTTTTTCTAACAGTGAGAAAATAAATGCATTCAATTTATTTTAAAAATAACTTTGTTAAATTACCTTTACAGTGGTCTATAGAAACCCGTATCAATAAAATATTAAATCCATTAAATTCAGGGAAGATATTCGTATTAACGAAATTAACATATATGGCATAAATTATTCAAGATGACATTCTCTATCACCTCTTCCAAACTTTCTATCGATGTACCAAACACCATGTATAATCCAGAAGTGTACAATTTTAGACCTCTATATTGCATCTGCCATATTAAATTTTAAAAAAATAATTTTAAATTTGTTATTTACACCCTTAAGCCTAGTCCACACCTAGCAAAACATGTATCGTCCCTTTTTTCCCTGTTTGGAACTGTCGCGATGTAAAAGTTACATGTTGCAGGTCTCCCATTCAAAATGGGATACACGACTCAAATGTTGCGCAATATGACAAGTCTGGACGTGTTGCGAGTCAAAGCAGCGGGACAAGCTCATTTCAGTTCATCAGTCCAATATTAACCACCACGGGTTGTGTCGTTCGTGCTCCTTGTTTCTTTATTTTTGTTTGCGATGAAAACTACTTTAAAAATTATTGAGGATCTACATACCTTCCCTTGTCCCTGGGATGTAAAGTCTCCACAATACAATAACAGAGATAAAAGAAGGGAAGGGATAGAGTCTGGCAAAAAAGTTCAACATGTCAATGCATAAGATAGAGAAAAAAGTTCACAACATAAAGTAACAATTTAGACGGAAACACAGAAAACTTTCAGAATCAAAAAAAAAGTGGTTGTTCCCCCAAAAACTCAAACTGGTTTGGTTACCAACCTTTAGTGTTTTTACTGCAAGGGCTGGAATCGAGAGGAAGTAGGAGCACTGACGGCGATGAAGAAGACGAAAGTCAGACAATTAATGAAGTAAGTACATTTTATTTTCTTTAAACAATTACTTTTTGTTACTTAATATACTAAATACTTTTTATTATTTACATTTACTAATACTTAATACAAATAGGAATGTTTGAAAAATTTAAATACAAATTTAAAGTAAATTCACATTATGACACTTTCATAGGTTGTTTTGCCAAGGAACCACTCCTTCTGGAGATATAAAATAATCTCTAAATTCATCTCTAATTTTATGCACATGGGTGAGTAGACCAACTGGTATGTTTTGTAAATTTGTTAATTCATTTTCTAATTCAGATCTCCACTGTCCCTGTACCAAATTCCCATCTGCATCTTCCAAATCAAATGATCCAGGAGGAGTATAAAAGCTTCGTGAATCACAATTTCTCCTTAAAAAATTGTGTAAGTTAATGATAGTGAAGACCACTACTTCCACTTTATCAGGGTGTAAAGCAATAGGTTTCAAAAGTACTCTAAATTTGGAACTTATAATCTCTAATATATTTTCAATAATTCGTCGCGCTCTAGATAATCTGTAATTAAAAATCCTTTCTGCTGATGACGCACAGAATCGACCTGGATAAGGTTTCATTACATGGTTGGTCAGTGCAAAATCGTCATCTGCGACAAATACATATGGGATTGGGGTGAATCTACTTGGCACTACTGGGGGAATATTTAATTTATTTTCCACAATTTTTTTAAAAAGAGATGTAGCTTTAAATACACCACCATCCGATATTCGGCCTTGACATCCTACATCTGCATATATAAAGTTGTAATTGGCATCACCTACCCCAAAATGCATTATACTGAAATTTTCTTTGTAATTATAATACAAGCTGCTACTATTTTCTGGGGCTACAACCTGAACGTGTTTACTGTACATATTGCCTAAACAGTGTGGAAAATTTCACCTTGCTGAGACTTGCTCCGCTACATCAGTCCATTCAGATTCAGTTTTTGGAATCTGAAAATCAAAAAAACACTTTGCAATGCCATAAAATTACAATGAATTATAAAAATTAATAAATTGAAATTATTTATTTTTTCCCAGGAAGTCAACAACGAAAACGAAGAAGAAGGACAAGAGGATCAAGTAGAAGAAGAAACTGTTCATCCTCAAGAAGAATTCAGGAGACCACCGATACCCAAAAGAAAGAAGAGTAATGATCAAGAGTACATCGCCAAGGAAACTGTTAACTGCATGAAAACATTAATAGAGGCAGTTTCCAAAGAGATGAATTTTCGATATACGGTGAGCATCTTGCTTGTAAATTAAGGAATTGTGGAAAAAGTCCAGTGGAAATTTCATTAGCTCAGCGGAAAATTGATGATGACATAATTAAATTGCAAATGGGAAGGTTTTGCACCGACCGGTCAATTTGGACAACGAGGTAGCAGATAACTCCTCCATTCAATTATTCACCATCAATACCCCGTAGCACAAGTAGCAATTACTCAGACCATTCTGATTCAATTTCACCAATTTCTAATAGTGTCCCTACCCCAGACTCTGATGCAACGGGACAAGATCAAACAATACAGGTTTTTTAAAGAATTTTTCAATGACTACATATCACTAAAATCGTTACCAATATTGTGTTATTTTCATACATATTTTTTCATTATTAAATATAAATAAAAAATGTATAAATGTACATAAATTATAAATGTAAATACCCATAAATTCATTAAAATAATAAATAAATAAAAATTTTATCATATCTTACCCTTACAAATCCTTTTAGCGAAGTATACATTAAGCTGGTAAAATATTCACCAATGGCAAGAAATTGGAGAATGAAAGCTAGCCAAATAGAGGCTGGAATGATATCCTTAAGTATAGTTTGATTCTTTGAAATCTTTCCTCCTCCCATTTGCTAAAGGATTTCAAAATCTGTTGAGTTCATCCTAAAAAAATTGCGAAATGCCATGCCATTTTCTAATTTTAATCTGTCAAGAAGATTAATGCCGACGGCAACGCCTTCCAAAAATAGATTTTTCCTCCAAAACCTCCTGTTTTTTCTACTTCTTCTTTGTAATAAAATTAAGTTGTTTAAACATAAATTAAATGCACATAAAGCGATTTGTGAGACATCTCTCGCTGATTTCAGAGGTGCAACTAAACTTTAGGTCTCTAAGTGTGGACACGGGACATTGTATCGCGACAGTCTAAAAACAGTGTCGCGCGATAGTCGCGATACAATGTCGTGCAATTTTGTCGCTAAGTGTGTACTAGGCTTTAGAACAATTTTGAACAAAATCAAGAGATATAAATTTTTTTGTCCTTTTATTGGACTCACCATCTTGAATTTAAAAAAAAAATATTTTCAAATTCGTAATTTACACCCTTAAAATTATCATATAATAATTTTGGACAAAATGGGTAGGTGTAAAATTTTTAGGAAGCGATATTAAATCCGGAATACTGAATTTTTCAAAAATAGTTTTAAATATAGTAATTTGCACTCCCAAAAACCTCCCAATTTACATTTCGGACAAAATCTAGATATATAAAATTTTTAATCCGCCATAAAAAAATTTAAAAATAATTTTAGATTCGTTATGTCTGACTACCCATACTAATTTTTAACAAAATTGGACAAAATAAATTTTTTTATTCGCCGAATTGTAAGTGCTATCTTGGATTTTATTGAAACTATTTCGGTCAAAATAATATGGAACCATCGCAACAACTTCCTGAATATGACACCAAAAATTTCATTTCAATCCACGAACTTGACATATAAAAAACTGGACTGATCATGCATAATACCTCCCCTTATAATAAAAATGACACCACCATGCTCCGTGCCATTACGTGCAAATAATTGCTTTGGCAACAATGAATTCCCTCAGTTCTTATGATATTGGTGAAAGTGTATTTTTGACATTGACTGAATACTTTTCATTTTGACAAAAATTTATTTTTAATTTTACTGTTTTATGGATTTTATCACATTTTATGTAACGTTTTACTGAAAATTTCAAACAGGAATGTGAACTTTAAGGTTTTTTTTTGGTATTTTAAAAAATGTGATTCTTCATCGTAAGACTTGCAAATACCTCATCTGGTAAATTGGAATTTATTTAATTGTTAAGTTATAAAACCTTCAATAATAATTATATAAAATTTTACCTTAGAATCAAATTGTAAATCTAAGGGTAACAAGTTTAGTATTATGGATATGATATATGATAATTATTAAATGCTATCAATATTTTAATTTTCTAAGAGAAAAGAATCTTCAAATTCAAGAGCTGAAGCAAATTGGTCATGATCATAATTCTTTTATACATCAGATAAGTAACTCTGTTCAGAGCATTTTTCTGGAAATAGTTCTATACAAGAAGATGAGCAAAAAGTTTGTGCTGCGCTTCTTAGAAATAAACTGCCTGAAAAAAACTACGAAGCACTGTTTGATGTAAACATCTTGAAGCAACTAAACTTGGACTTAATAACTTACACTGGCTCTACAAAAAAAAACCATGAATTAGGTGTGCATTAACCAACAACAATATCGTTTTACCATAAAGTTAATGTTCTACTGACATATAAAGCTGAATATCGAAACTGGTATGGTGTTAAAATTTAAAATGATTATTCGTTTAAAAACCAATATGCCATATTAAAATAGAAATAAATGATTGCATATAATATAAAATTTTTCAATATTATTGAGCATGTTTGGAAATTACATAAATTTCACTTTTATGTATTTGTTTTGTCTAAAAATAAAATAATAACCTTTTGTTTGAATATGTTATTAATTAATAAAACAAAAATTCTTGATTTTAGCTCAGATAGGAAATTTGTGTCATGAAAATCCTTTGTCAAAATAGTGAGAAGCTGCGATTGATTACCATTTCAAAAATTAAAAGTTGCTAGTAAATCTTTATGTATATATTTAGATTAAAAATAATTGTATTAATGTAAGAATTCTCTTGTATTTACAAGCTTTTTTATATTTAAAGTGTCTTAATAAATATTGTTTTGTTTACAATTAAATATAGATTGCTTTAACACTATCCCCTTTAGAGTTTAATTTTTTTTTATAAAAATGGTTTAGTACATAATGTTACTTTACTCCCTTTAAATAAAAGCTCCGTTTTTATGAAGGAAATGTCAACATTATTATGAATGTTGTTAACCTTTGTTGTGGAACATAACATCTCACCACCCCTTTCCGGCAAAACTGGACTTAAATAGAGGTCCAAGTTTGTGGAAAGTACAAAGATGTCTGGGAAAGATACTGGTGGATCCCACTGATGAGTCCACCACCGGTATCGGGACGAAACATTCATATATTTACTACGGTGGTCGAAAATAGATCGCTAATTACATGTCCCTACTACCAGGGGCATTGCTAATTGAGACATGGCGCCCGAGCAGGGACGGCGGCAGACGAGGGTCTTAACCGCCGTTGGCTTTGATTAAGCCTGACCCGGCCATTGGAAGACCACCGAGGATGTCCGTTTCACTTCCTTTTCAGGCCTGTGCTTTCTAACGGCTTGGACTGTCCGACAGTTTAAGCCGGAAAGCAAATGCCTTAGGGGGGCATGTTATGGAACACATCTCACCACCGTTTTCCGGCAAAACTGGACTTAAATAGAGGTCCAAGTTTGTGGAAAGTACAAAGATGTCTGGGAAAGATACCGGTGGATCCCACTGATGAGTCCACCACTGGTATCGGGACGAAACATCCATACAAAATAGATCGCTAACTACATGTCCCTACCACCAGGGGTATTGTTAATTGCGACACCCTATATAAATACCTAACATATCAGTTTCCTAAAAGCATCGAGGAGAAGATAATTTTAACAAAGACCTAATCGAAGCTATTTTTAAATGATGAAACTATCTTACTTTGCTATAGATTATGTGGACATTTCGATACCTTAAAACAATAAACTATATTAATTCATGATATAAAATTTTTAAACATAAATGGCTTAATACTTTTTTTTGTTAACTTCTTATACTCTACGTCTGAATAAGGATGTTTTTAAAACAGATATTTCAGAAAAAAAATTAGTCTCGATTTGTTTTTGACGCATATTTCACATTTTAGCTATTTTGCTGAATAACGGTTTTATTGTAAAAAATAAAATATGTAAACAGTCATAGAAAAAGCATTTTCATTTATTTATAAGAACTGACATTTTATGCTTGTTATCTAAAAATAATAAAATTGTTACATATTTACGCTGTTCCAAAGAAGTTAAAAAAATTAGTTTTATTGGAGTTGCTTTAAACAGAAAAATTATAATTTTGAGGAAACTAAAAGTAGAAATTCAAGTTAAATATTGTTTTAGATATAGTATATAAAGAGATAGTTATTGTCTAAACCTGTTAGAATAATAGAATTAACGTTCATACACGACACATTCACGCCAATGTAAGAAACTAACAGGGAATTCAATGTTGCCATACAAATCATTGCACCTAATGGCGACCAATAAAGGGGGGTCAAAAATTATTTTCATGAGCAGTCCAGTTTTATATGTTATGTTCGTGTTTCAATCGGTGCAGCCATTCTGGAATAATCGACGCACATACATATAAATAAAAGGTGGCGGTCGAATTTAGAACTTACTTCTTTTAGGAGTTGGTTAAAATATGTATTTTTCTCTCATAATAAAACATTACGTATTATAGTTTATAAGCTTTCATTAAGAAAAATAAAGGAAAATGTAACAAATGATGTTATATAACAGTTTTTTCTTTAGGGTAAATAACTTAATCATCAAGGGTATTTTTTTTGCATTACATACTTTCATCGCGTAAAAAAGTTTCCCGCATTTGCTCTTGTATTACAGTTTTTCAGTTGGAAAAAGGGCTTGTTTCCTCTATTCAACGAAAGAAAAACCCCCAAAGAGGGAAAAAACAAAAACGACCTAAACGAAAAAGTTGGGAAATTTAACACTTTCGTGGACGGCCACTCTGATTATAGAGTAGACTAGAGTAAATTGCTCGGTGCTTTTAGGTCTTAATTGACCTGACCTGAGAGTTTCAAGTTAACTTTTTAAGTGTACACCTACGAGGTAAATTTTTCAAACAGTTTGTAGTTAATTTTTAAAGGGTATTTTATAAAGTTTTTTTATGTGGACATTACAAATAATCTTAGACAAGTTAACAATGAGAAAAATATCTTTGTTTTTCTTTCGATCTATGTTTGAGTTACTAACTGCTGAATACTTTCCGATATTTGTAAAAATTCCAATTCGGAAAAATTAGTTATTATATCTGGCCTAGATCTCCAAGAACAAAGTTTTTAAGTAAATTTTCAGTAAATTAGAAAAGACAATTATATAAGAGAAACTTAGCTCTTAACCAACTGAAAAAACCTTATATTATAAGGACAAACGTGCTCTGTTCTAACACAGCTAGAGATAAAGCACTATCTCTGACTGCAAGAATACCAGGAAAGGGTGGAAGCCTTTCCTATGGTAGTGCCTGTAGACCGGTTTCGAACTTGTTAGTTCTCGTCAGTACAGAATAGGCCAGCACACTTCAGCATCGGAAAAGATAATTCTTTAAGCAACTTATATTAGACAAAATATGAAATCTAATACAAGTAGCGCCATCTCCCAGCATTCCATGCAATCTGAATATATAATCTCGTAGAGATATGTATATATAAACCAAAAGTGGATAACATACTTGCAGTTGGGTGTATAAAAATACAATTATATAAGAGAAACTTAGCTCTCAACCAACTGAAGAAACCTTATACTATAAGGACAAACTTGCTCTGTTCTAACACAGTTAGAGACAAAGCACTATCTCAGATTGCAAGAGATGTAGAATTCATTAATTTTGAAAAAAATCGGACATATTGGAAACGCCATATTGATTTTTTCAAAAATAATTTCATATTCCTTATTTGCGACCTCGAAAACTCCCCCATGCCTATTTTGGAGAAAATCTGACAAAATTGATTTTTTCGTCCTCCATATTAGATCCGCCATATTGAATTTTTTAAAAATATTTTGGATTCATTATGTGCGACCCCGAAAACTCCCCCACATCAATTTTGGAAAAAATCCGATAAAATTAAATTTTTTTGCCCGCCATATTGTCAGCGCCATCTTCGATTTTACTGCATCAATTTCGTTCAAAAAAATATGGGACCACCGCAGCATCTTCCAGAACATAACCTAAAATTCAAATCGGTGCCGTCGTTCCAGAGTAATCTGTGTACATACATAAAAAGAAATACATAGTCGACGAATTAAGAACCTCCGTCTTTTGGAAGTCGGTTAAAAATAAAACAGTAACCTTCAGTATATGTTATTAATTGAAAATAAATTTGTATTTAATTAATTACTTATTATTTTAAGAAAATAAAACAAAAATTATTGATTTTAGCTGAAATAGTAAGAAAATTTGTGTCGTGAAAATCCCCCGTCAAAGTAGCGGGAAACTGTGATTGTTTGATTGCCATATCAAAAATTTAACTCTAGGAAAGTTTTATTCCAGATCCTCAAAGACTGAGGTAAATGAAAAGTTTGAGATACTGTCCAATATAAAAAGTGCTACTAGATCTTTATGTATATATTTAGATTAAAAATGATTATATTAATGTAAAAATCTCATTCTGAAATTTACAATTTTTTTTTTAATTTAAAGTTTCTTATTTTTATATTTAGTGTCTTAATAAATATTTTTTTGTTTAGATAGATTAGTTTTTCAATATAGACTATGTCAACACTTTTTTTATTTATTTTGCCGTTGAAATTTTCTTTTTTTAATATAAATTATGATTTAGAATATGGTATTATTTCACTTCTTTTAAAATAAAGGGACGTTATTATGAAGGAAATGTCAACATATTACAATTATTATTATGAATGTGGTTAACTGTATATAAATATTTAACGTATCAGGACTCCAAAAGTATCGAGGAGAAAATAATCTCCTAGACACCCAAAGACGAACCCAGATTATTCGTTTTTTGTTTATTCCACTGTAAATTACTTCTTTATCCTCATTTATTAATAAAAATATGGCCTTTTTCGTCAACATTCATAAATTAATTCTGTGCTTTGAATCCTAGCTCATAGATGACAGTAATAATTAAACTACATGAAATGTGCTTTAGTATAAATATTCACTGCATTAGTCTATTAGCCTTTTCTAGTGGCTGGCGTACTATTCTGACTTGGTGTGCAACCGGCATAAGAGCTTGATAAGATGAAGTGTGCGTTTCAATTTGCATGGCTGTAAGATACTAGATGTCCGTATATATCGATGTACAGGGTGAGTAAATGATTGGCTGAAGTAAGTTTATGCTTTTTAGGTAAAATTTACCAAGAAACTTTAATGTACTTACTGCATTATATGGTTAACGTATATGCATATTTTAAAAAATAATTGAGACAATCTAGAGTATCTTAAAAAAAGGGGAGTGCACCAAGTTGTATTTCCTTAAATTGCACACTTAGTATACGAAATAAATTTTCTATTGATTTTTAAAACTTTTTTATTAGGACTTTTGTATAAGTTTTTGAGATAATAGTGTTTAAAAATTACATTTTCAAGTATCCATTCAAATCTTGAATACCGTTCTTAATTCTGCGAAAAATATATTTAAATTAATTATTAAGAAAGGTCAAAGGTAAATAAATACTTTATCTACTACATTTGCACTAAAAGCTACAGGGTGTTCAACACATTGGTCCAAATTCAAAAAATTCTAAATTAAAATACATCACCTTTTCCAATGGTACAAACGGTATTTTCTATTTTATTTTATAGATTAATAAAAACAATAAAACAATCTATACTTAATATGTAGTATACCTATTCCTAATAGTTTTTGAGATAATTCGATTTCTTTACCTTTTCTTATTTTTTTTTACTGAATTTTTTTCTATACTCGTAATAGCTATAGAAAACAAAAAAACACATAATAACAAACACTGAGTAAATAAATATGATAAAAATAAATTAATATTGAAATAAAACCATGAAAATTTTTACCTTTTACATCAATATTAAAATTTTTTAAATCTATTTGTGTAAATAATGGTAAACTATAGACTTACTTATAATATTACTTATTAATAGCTAATAATTGATTATTTGTTCATAATAAATGCTTGAATACAAGATTCTTAGGCTAAGAATGTTTAGTTTTTTAATTCTTAAGTTAAATTTAATATACAGCTAACTTGGGCCAGAACAAAAATTGACCATAACTTAATATACAATATTTAAGGAAAAGTTATTTATTATTTTGGCAATAACGGCAGCAAAATGTAGTTATAAAAACCATCAACTTGAATATTATTGAAAGTTCTAACCGCTGTCGTCTGGAAAAGTCTCATTTAATGTGTAAGAAATTTCATTTAGGACATAGGAAAGTTTCCGACTTACTGTTTGGTGTTAAGAATATTAGAAAAATAAAATCCGACTTGTTGAGACAAAATTCTGTAATATAAATTAGGATGAAGAGTTAATGTGATACCGCACAGTTACCATGAACTCCTCGACAAAACTATTTGAAAATCAAATATTGTAAAATCCTCTTATACTGTGTTATTACATATACACAAGTTTAAACATATCCTTCTAAATTATAATACTGCCATTATTTGTTTAATTTTCAAACATACTGAATTCAATTTGGAATGTTTAAATTTCAGGAAATAGTTTGAATGACCAAAATATGGTTCTAACCATAGGAATATTATAATTTTGACCAGACCTCACATTATTATCATGATAATTAGACCACTTTTGAAGGTAACATTTTAAATAATCTGCCAGCATGTTACGTTCGATCTTATATATCAAAATAAGATTCGCCTTTTTAATGCCCTAGTCAATGTTTAGACAGTTTACCGATTGTAACATATCATTAACTGCAGTGCATCTATCTCCCTTCAATAAAATGCGCATAACTCTGTTCTGTTGTAATTGGAGCTTATGCACTTCTTCTTTTGTACAAGAAATTAATAAAGAACAAACATATGAAAAGTGGGGAAAAATTATAGAATTGTATACAACCATTTTAGTCCACTGAAACATACATTTTGAAACTCGACTAAAAAATTCTATCTTTTTGACCACTTTTTACAATCATAATCAACATGTTCAGTAAAATTTAATTATGTGTCCAAAATAACTCCCAAATACTTTATTTTGGCAACGAATTCAATAACATCCTGATTTATGGTAAGAAAATGACCTAAATTAACGAACTTTTGACAATTCATCCTTGAACCAATAACCATACATTTAGTTTTTAGACTATTCAGTTTTAATTTATTTTGACACGTGATTCATATAAGTTTTAATTCATTATTTATTGTTATGGTTATTAGCTCATAAACCGTTCCATAGATAGATAAGAGTGTCTTCTGCAAATAAGTTCACAAATGAATGTCTGAGTACATGTATATCATTGAATTGACATAAATAATAAGAGCAGTGGACCCAAGACACTTTCCTGTATTACACCCCATTTATTTATTCTTTTATTAGAAATGTCATTTTTTCTCTTATTATTTACTAGTTCTTTTAAAGTTTTCCACATCTTTTTACCATCTCGCTTGCAGTTATCAATATTTCTGGCGAAATATTTCTCTTTTTCTTTTTTTATTATTAAAGTAACTATATTTTTTTTCGTCTTAGACTCATTCTGATCACTATCATTTGCACTAAACAAAATCTTTTATATGCATTAACTCTTTCATACTGTGCAGATCTAATTTCTCGTGTAATTTATGGGTATTTTTGGTGATCCAAGTTAATTTTTTATATATTGCGCTTTTTGTATATTATCAGTAAACTCATAATAAATTACATCAACGTCATTGGAAATATAGTTCTAGTTTTGTCCAATTAGAAACGCTCTAATTTTTTCTATATGCTCATTATTTAAATTTCTCCTGTGTATAAATTTTAGAGACTTCTCCCTCAAAAATTTTATCCAGAAACCGAGAATTTCGTGGTCACTAATCATTGGAAAAGTTCTAGGTATTTCGGTCAAGAAAAATTCATTTGAAATTATATAATCCATAAGTGTAGCTGACCCATTAGTAACAGGAGTCACCTTTGTAACCATTTGTTTAAAACCGGCAGACTGTATTGTGTTTTTTAGGTTTAGAGAGTCAAGAAAATTCCTACAATAATTTATATTGAAATCATTCATAAAAATCGACCTTTGTCGATGTACTATTGCATTGTTTAACTTTTCATCCAGATAAGCCAGAAAATCTTCAGTTAAACCATTGGGGGATCTATACATTGTTCTTAACATTATCTTTCCGGATTTAATTGCAAAGCCACTACCAGTGCTCAATAATTATAGTCAACAGTGTCGCTAAATAATATTTTTAATTTCAGGCAATTTTAAACATCTAACACACATTGACCTGTATGTTTACTGTTTGAATAAGTCATAAGAGCTGAGTAACCATTTAACTTATACTCACAAGCTTGGATATCCTTAGTAACGTGAGTTTCACTTATGCACAGAGCTAAAGGATTATTGTTAATGTTGCAGTTCTGTCATATACCCCAGTAAATTTTGTATATTAATATGTAAAAATAACCCACATCTCGCTGTACACCTATTATCAGATAGTTCTATTTGCTATATATATATATATATATATATATATATATATATATATATATATATATATATATATATATATATATATATATATATAATTTTTGGTATTTTCAAAATATCCCTTGCAAATTTATAGTTAGTACACTCCTTAGTATTTGATTGGCACTCATTTTATAATGATTTCAAGCCATATGACTTAGTACTCTCTACAGGGATTATTTACTCATACCAGGTATACAAAGATACCAAAAGTATGAAGCGCTGTGGGGACCCTGTCCATTTTATTGGGTCCTAGGTGAGGTGGTCTGCTGTATTTCCTACAAACTTTTGGATGGTCCGCGTGGTTAAAAGGAGAACTGCTTTCTGAATCGGTTTTTACAAATGCTCACTAAGGCCGAGTCCCTTGATGTGTTGCAGGAGATTCTTTGGTGTCACTCCAGTTGTTGATAAAATTATGGGAATCGTCTAGACATTGTTCATTCCCCATTGTCTGCTCATTTGCACCTCCAGATATTTGTATTTGGCGATCTTCTCATTATACTTTGGCCTTAGGTTGTTGTTATTAGGTATATGTCAATTAGTGTAGTTCGTCTGGAAATTTTATCTGTATAATGTCTGGTATATTATGAGCACCTGTCTGATCCGTCAGAACCGTTCGGTCCCAACTCGTTGTTATCTGAAATAGATTTAACTTATTTGCTAACTCTTATCTTAGCGACCGAGTTGTATCTTTCCTTATACTCCGTTGCAGCAAACGCTTGGCATCCTCCGGTTATGTGCTGGATTGTCTTTGATGTTTAACAGCCGTCTCTACATTGGTCGTTTTCTATTGAGAGGTCTTCAATGATAAACTTTCGATAGTTTTTCGTCGGCATAACCTGGCCTTGGATAGCTAACAGGAAGACCTCCGTTTCCGGAGACATCTGTCCTGAAATCAACCAGTAGTTCGACGCTGAGTTGTCGACGCTGTCTTAACTGATCTCATTTGGATGCTGTCCATGAAGTGGATTCCGTAGTCATGCTTGCAGCTTCTCGTGGTCTGAGAGTCTGTTTGGTGATGAGTAGCAATATCCTGTTTCCTCAACTGTAGCGGCGTATAACCGTCTGTCTCGCATATTGCGCGATATAGAGTGGAAGAGCCCGCTAACCTGTGGAAATAAGAACGCAAGTTTAGTATTTGTTGGTCGAGCTGCTTACCAATATCGACCAATCTTCTTTCTCCTTGATGTCTTAGAAGCATTGTAAGTTCAATAGCACTCCGACGGAGATGTTTGTGTGCTTCTGTTAAGAGTGTTCTTATTTTTTGTTGCAGGTTTCCGATGCCCCTTCTGCTTCATTTCACAATTCCAAAAGAGTAGCTAAGTGTAGAGCATGCGTACGTGTTAGGCGCCTTAAACAAGTTTCTACTACTTAAGTTTGTTCATATTACCTGCCTTACCATTCTAACAAATTCGGTTGTGAATTCGGCCTTGATATTCATTACTATTATGAATTTTATTACATGAAAGACAAACAATTCTTTCCTGGCGGCAATCTTCAGCTTTGTGACCTTATTTTTAACACTTATAACAGTGCAATACTCCAATATATTGATACACTGGGAAAATATCCCAATCAATAAATACTTTGCCGCTTAAGGTATTTAAAAAAGGCTAGTGACATTTCCAATATCACATTATATAGACATTTGTTCCTTGGTACATATTTTTTTAGTAATATAATTT
Organism: Diaprepes abbreviatus; assembly: GCA_034092305.1. Lineage (NCBI taxonomy): Eukaryota > Metazoa > Arthropoda > Insecta > Coleoptera > Curculionidae > Diaprepes > Diaprepes abbreviatus. Next base: position 4,735,403 of record JASJET010000141.1, on the reverse strand, counting down.
TAGTGTCCTCTGACATCAACATTTCACTATGGTGTTTTATTTTTGTGATAAAATTTTCTTCCGAATCTAAATATTTCTTAGGGACACCAATAATAATAATCTTTGGATTAGCCACTTTTGGTAGTTCAACATTATATTCATCCGAGAACTCTGCGACCGCCTTTTTTTTAAATCCCCCCCTTCAATTTCTTAAGGATACGATTTTTTTACCTGATTAATGTAGACTTTTCTTTCTTTGCTATAAGGTTTATCAACTGAACGTTAATCGTTAGTTTTTCATTTAACACAAACTCAATCTACGATATTTCGATAAAAAAGTCGTATGTTTACATTTCAAAATGGAAATTGAAGGGGAATAGTTGTACTTTATGATTGCATGATTGATTTTGGCTAGCCAATTTACCTGCCAGCACCAATGATCTCTGAAAATGTTCCAAAATCTTGATGTGATGGCGAAAAACTGTATCCAGATTTGGATTCAGCACATCAAATTGCTTTAGAAATGTATGTTGAAGTTCATGTTATATTCTGTGATCCTCAATTTCTTACACAGAATTATATATGAATCAGAATATCCAATCACGAATAGGGTTTTAGTGATGTTAAATACAGGTTCTGGTTAAATGAGTCGAAAGGGGTAACGGAAAACTACAGAAATCGGCTAAAGGCCTAAAAAATTATCCTAACATATAGATAATAAATGTCAAAAATTAACATAAAGGAGCTGTATGGATTCTGTGCACAAAGAAATTTAATAGTAAATTTTTTATTAAATGAAATTTTTATAAAAAAATTGAACCGATTTCTAAAAATCGCTAAAAAGTGAAAAATAACTGAAAATTTTTATTTGAAATTGAAATTTTTAAAATCGGTGCCAAACCAATACCTAACAAAAAGTGATTCGCATAAACACATTAAAAATACTTTATTTTTCTTATCATAGTGTGTATATATCTCGTATCAGTAGTTATTTGTTACATTCAGAAACAATTAGGCGGTGTTTAATATTTTAAATTCATTATGATATCAAGAAATTATTTGAACTAAGTACTATGACAATGACTCCAAGGTGGCAAAAAAGTACCCATTTTATCCAAAGTTGTAAATCACATGAACAATTAAAAATTCTGTGATTCTTAGAGTCTTCCAAATACCAGTTATGAATGAAATTATGTTAAAATATTTAGTTTGTTATGGTAAATTCGCTCTCTTAAATTTTATTTATTTAATTAATTCACAGAACGTTCCAACTCGAGAGATAAAAGCTCTTCCTCAACTTCCGGTGTTCTAGTTATAACATTCCATCCAAAATGAATCGCGGCAGGAGAAGGTCTACCTGTTTCTCGAAGACGTCTTTTAACAGCGGCAACAAAGTTATGAAGCTTCAGATGTAGGTGAAGTGCTGCTGGTGACGCTCTCTGCATTATGCATCGAAACTTCAGATTTTGACTTCTCGTCCTAAAAAATCCCAAAGTACCAAATTTAATGCAAACTGAGCTATTAATAAGAAAACTATTTATTAAAAAGTTTAAAATATTTTTAGCTTTGAGGTCCTGTATTTCGAAAGCTCAGAACCTTACCCTAGCGTCTTGTACAGACCTTTTAGAATCACCCTGTATAATAACAGTCATCAATAAAAGGTATAATTGTTTCTAAACTTCATCAATTTGAATTACGATTTAAACTAATTTAAATAAAATGACGCCAATATGGTGGTCGTAAAACAATTTGACTTTCTTGCTTCAAAAAAAAAAATAATTATTGCAATATTTAGTCTGTTACGGTAAATTCGCTCTCTTAAATTTTAAATTAAGTTTAGATTGTTAATATAGGCCCAAAAAACTTCCAGTATCGATATTTAAAGAACTTGAGATGTAACTTTCTTAGCACGACATAGTTTATCCTGCATATTAAGTCTGTATACGCAACTCCGCGATATCAATTTTAGACAAAATCGGAATAATGTAAAATTTTCAGTCCTTCATATCATATTTGCCATAATAAGTTGTAAAAAACTTAATTCATATTCGTAATATACGATCCCGAAAACCCCTTAACACCAAATCTGAAAAAATACGAATAAGGTAAAATTTTCAACCCGCTCTATTGCATCCGCATTATTGAATTTCAAAAAAATAATTTTAACGTCTTCATATATTCTAAATCTAATCCCTTTAAGCCTTTAGTACCAATTTTGGACGAAATCTGAAAATTTCTAGACCATCATATTACATCTGACATATTAGATTTTCTTAAAATAATTTTATATTTGCTATTTACATCCTCAAAAAACGATCCAGTCCCACCTTTGAACAAAATCGAAAAATGTAAAATTTTTAGTCCGCTATATTGCATTCGCCATATTGAATCCTGAAAAATTTAATTTTAAATTCATAATTTACACCCTGAAGAACTCCCTGTATTAGTTTTGGAGAAAATCAAAATTTTTAGGATGCCCTATTAGATTCTCCATTTTGAGTTTTCAAAAAATATTTTAAATTCGTAATTCACACTAATAAAAATCCCCCCATACAGATTTTAGACAAAATCGAGAGATGTAAAATTGTTAATAATTTCAGATTCGTAATGTGCGATCCCAACCCCCCCCCCCAAACCAATTTTAAAGAAAATTTGACAAAACTAATTGGATCTATCATCATGAATTCAGATATGTTATGTGCGATCCCGAAAACTCCCCTATAACAGTTTTGGAAAAAATCAGACAAAATTAATTTTTTTGTCCGCCATCTTGAATCCGCCATACTGAATTTTTTAAAAATAATTTCAGATTTGTTGTGTACGACCCCGAAAATTCCCCCATGCCAATTTTGAAGAAAATCGGACAATATTAATTTTTTGTCCGCCATTTTGTCAGCGCCATCTAGGATTTTACTGCACCAATTTCGTCCAAAATAATATCAGTGTACATACATAAAAAAAACATAGTCGACGAATTGAGAACGTTCTGCCATGCAGTGTCATGCGTAAGAATTCAAAGTTAGTCTTTGCTTATGTTAACGAGACATTTGTAAAGAGTATTTGTTGAAAATAGTGCATCACTGTATATAATTATTCATTAAATCTCGCCGCACAATTCCGGCCATTAATTATTTTTTTATATCCTTTATTAATATCTCTGATTATTCATGAATTTAAACGTTGATTATAACAATTCCCGTTCGAGAAGTTTTAATAGACCTATTATTTTACAGTGCATAAAAATTTTATTGCACTATTCATTGCAAAATTTTCTCATTCAATCGTGCCCTCATCATTTTATTTTTATATCGTTTTACCTGACACGTACCGTTAGCAGATTAACATTTTTACTGAATATTAACATAGGCCTAATTGGTGGTGAAGACAGTATTTCCTTCATTAACTTACTTATTATGTATAAGTAAGTTCAACGAAGCTACATTGTCTACCGAAACGTGTCACTACCTTTGCAAATTATAAGGTTTAACTTATAATACTTTACTTTACTTTATTTATCCACCTTTAAGATCAATTTACATTGACATTTAGGTACATTACATATCCAAATATACAGTAAAATAACACTAACAAGAGGGGTCCAATAATTAAAAATTAGTTACACAGTACTAAGCAAGAATAAATAATAAAAATGGGGACATACAACTTTAGCAACACACCTTCAATTTTGAGAACTTTAAAACATTTATCCTTAGAGCTATTGTCATTATTAGCAAATAAAACCAAAAATTTATTCACCTTTAACATCAATTAAGATCGACGTGGAGGATATCATATGGTCAGATACATATCAAAATTATACAATATACATGAAACACTACCTATACTTATTAAAAATTAAAAACTACTTATCTATAGTAAAACAAAGAATAAAAACGGAACACATAAGTCCATTATCTTATCACTTCAAGAATCCTCAAAATATTCCCCGAGTGAGTAGAAGCCCTTCCCAATTAAATATTTTTTTAACTTATTTTTAAAGCTATTGTAGTTATTACCTGACTTAATAATTTGAAGAAGTTTGTTGTATATACGAATAGGGTGATAATTGACGGATCTTTCAAGGTGAGTCGTATTGTGCGAGATGTAGAGTGGAACATTTGCATTTCGGGTGTTATACTGGTGGCAACTCGAACGATTAATGTTGCTCTTAATATAAAAACAACACTCAAAAACATATACACATACAAAAGTTAGTATTTTATGATTCTTAAAAACATCCCTACATGATTCTCTCCTTTTTAAATTAAATATAAGTCTAATAATTCTCTTCTATATTAGAAATACTCTACCCGTATTTAATGCAGCTCCCCAGAGAATTACATGGTAAGACATCGCCGAATATATCAAGGCATAGTACATCTGCAGCAATGTAGTACGTAGCCTCCACTGTAAAAAGCATAAAGTGATTACTGAATACTATATTCATGCTCACAATTCTTCTGTGGTGTTTACATGTATACCATCGGCTTAAATGTCCCGATAAAAAGTTATCAACAGGCTCAAATTCCGGTGAGCGGGGTGGCTAATTTGCAGGTGCATCATTTCCTCTACTCATTTATGATTTTGAAAATTCTCATTTTAATGATTTCTAACAGTGGAAAATCATCAAAAAATTTTAAAAATTTACTAAAACCATTTAAATGAAGTGGTAAGATGACAGGATCAGTAATAAATCGGTCAATGATCCCTGCCTATACGTACCCCGAAAACTCAGGAATTTGCCCTAGCGTTTTATACAGACCTTTTAGAATCACCCTGTATAATAACAGTCATCAATAAACAGTATAATTGTTCTTGAACTTCATCAATTTGAATTACGATTTAAATTAATTTAAATAAAATGACGCCAATATGGTGGTCGTATAACAATTTGACTTTCTTGCTTCAAAAAAAAAAAATAATAATTGCAACATTATACACTAGAATTTTTAAAATTTCCAAGTGTTTGTAATGAGTTGAATAAAAAAAAATTGAAATTTAATAGTAAAGAAGGGATAAAAATTAAAGTATTGCAACATAACCTTCAACATTTTAAGAAAGACTATCTCAAAAAACTGAAAGCTTTCGCGAAACTTTGTTTCCATTTTCGCAATCGACCGAGCGAAAATCTCGAATTCTGAAAAAATAGTTAATTTTAATGTGGTATAGTATAACTAAAAAAATAAACCATCGATTTATATAAAAAATTTAAAATTGTGCCATCGTTCTTTCACAATATTATCACTTCACAAAGTCTGAATGGTAATTAAAACAAATAACACTTTAACAGAGGAAATTCCACTATCCATAGGAATAAGACAGGGTGATAGCCTAAGTCCAACACTTTTCAATGTAATCATGGAAGAAATCATTGATGAGGTAAAAAGCACAAATATTGGGTACCCAATGGGACACAACACCGTTCAGATTATATGCTTTGCAGACGATGTTGCCTTGATAGCAGATATCGAGGACAACTTACAAAGAATGCTTTTCCATCTCAATCGAACAGCCAAACAGTATAATATGAAAATATCTGTGGAGAAAACCAAAGCAATGGTAATAACAAAAGAACCGGTAAGATGCAAACTAATGGTTGATGACAAACGTATCGAACAGGTTGGGAAGTTTAAATACCTGGGAGCACATATAACAAGTAACAGGGCAGTAACGGAAGAAGTACGCACACAAGCCAATAAAGCGGCCATGATATCAGGCCAACTAAGAGACATAATCTGGAACAATAAACATATGACGGTTGAGAGCTAAGCAAGAATTTACAAGGTCTGTGTAAGATCGATACTGACCTACGGCGCAGAAACAAGAAATGAAACCACAAAGACAAAACAAATTATGAGAACCACAGAAATGAAAACGCTGAGAATGATTACGATTTAAGAGATAGAATAAGAAACGCAAAAATACGTGAGGACAGCGGAGTGGGGGATGTTGTGAAGTGGGTTCGAAACCGTCGTAGGCAGTGGAGAGATCACGTGGAACGAATGGACGATGACAGACTAGCAAAAACCGTGATGAGAGAGAAACACCAAACGGCCGCCTGGACGGCCCCCCAAAAGATGGAGAGACAGCTGGATTTCGACCTCAAACGAGGATCGACGAGGCAGAAACAGAACTTGGTTCTACCTAGAAGAAGAAGAAGAAGCAGAAATTCTAAACCTATCTCCGCGGTAATCGCTATACAACACTAATCTGTTTTCAGCTCTGAAATTAGGATTAGAAAGATGAGGCTGGCGCGGAGCTTAATTATTCTACTGGTTATTTTAGTTCTACTGTTGCCACGCCCATAGGTTACATTTAGCTATCTATTAAAAGAAAAAGAGGATAATAACCATAATAAAAAATGTTATTGGTATTAATTCGATTTATTTTTACTTACGTCGCTTTAAATTAATTTTAACGTAATTAATACTTTATTTAAATATAAAACGTAATTCTTACTTTTACAATTCTTTACCATTTCTAATTAAAAGTCTTTATGCTGACACCTTTTAGATCTTTTGTTCTTTAAAAGCTTTTAAAAATTAAGCCTATTAAGTAAAAGACTCCGACATAAAAGGTATTAATAATTCAGTTAAATTACACATCGTAATATTTTCTTCATTTAAAACAGTGGTATAAGTGAGCAAATATTTAGGCAAAAATTAAAGACTGAGTTTTTGTTAAATCTGGTGTACATATAAGAATTGTGTTGGAAATAAATAGAGCATTATTATAACACTGTATCTGATACATGGGGTATTTCTTTTTCATGTAACAAGCCAATTTAAGAGTGCACGTGAAGCTGTATTTCCTTCGTGTGTTTATTATGTAGTGCACGATGTGTTACATAATAAAAGTGTTTACCATTGAAAAACAAGAACTATAATGTAAGCGTTTTGTATAATATCCCCATTTCTTTGCCTGATAATCAGACAAACATCGACAACCTAGGAATAAACATCGATAAAGAAAAATTAAATAATTTGCAAATTACAGAGCGTCTTTGTGAATACAAAGAAATGCTCTACCAACTAAATGATGTATCGCAGAATGCCAGTCTAACTATTAATATTACTAGACTAAATTTATGGCCAATCTGCCCATCTGTAAAAATTTAACTGTAAAAAAACTAGAGATTGAACAGGAAGGGATAATAAGACATCTGAAATTGCCAGAAAGACATGACTATCTTGTGCAGTTTGTGGTGTATACTACCGGTGTTATGGAGAAATCAATGTTGGATTTATAACTGAGGGACAACATATCAAAAAACAGAGATTCTAAACGAAGAAATGGAGTAGTATTGCCATTGAAAGGATCGTAAATCTACAATGGAATTGAATGACAGATAATACACACAAATATCCTTTTCTCCGTATAAGAAGTGTAACAAGGTCTTTTTGGCAGTATATTAAGTGTAACAGGGTAAAAATAAATATTATCATGATACACTGACAACATAAGTTATTTACTAAATACTAAAACTTATTATAGCAAAATCTTATAAAAATGTTAAACAATAGGGTTTAATGTGGATTGTCTTCGTTCATTTATGATGGCCCTGAAACGCCTTCCCATACTCAGGATTAAGTTATCCAAATCTTCTTGGAGAATTGCATTCCAACACTGTAGAAGAACTTAATTGATTTCGGTTCTGAAATTGATTGTGGTCTCGAAAAACTATTTGCTAAAGCATGTCCCAAGCATGCTCAATGGGATTGAGATCGGGAGCTTCAGCGGACCAGTCTAAAATACGAATATTTTGTTCTTCCAGGAAATTTGTTGTGACTCTTGCTATGTGTGGAGTAGTATTATCATGCACCAAGATAAAATCTGGACCGCCGATATTTCCATATGGAATGATAACGTGGTCTAGGGCATTCCTAATATAATCGTTTGCCGATAAAAATCGATCCAACAAAACGAGCTCAGTTCTACTGCCAAGCGAAATTCCTGTCCACACCATGATTATGCCTCTTTTATAGCTGTGAACCTTTTGAGTATGTTGGATTCGACCTCTTTTGCCAGCCGCTCTCCAAACACGTGCCTTTAGAGAATATGGATACAAACCAAACCAAGATTCATCGGTAGATAAAGCGTTTCTCCATTCATGCTGCTCCCAGATGGCATGTTCCTTAGTCCATGCTACTCGAGTTGCGTGATTTCCCCAGTTTAGCGGTTGACATTTTCGAGGAATTCTTCTCTTAAACTTCTGTAGATGGTATGTCTTGAAACATTCATATTATGAGCTCCGCGCTGATGATTCATTAATTGAGGTGCAGTCACAGTGGCATTTCTTCGAGCTCTAATTGGACATATCCGTCCATATGAGGAATAGTTATCCTTGGACGACCCATATGCTCTTCTTGTATGTTTCCAGTCTCACTTTGAATCATTCCGTCCTCAAGCATTCCCACAGCTCTCAATATCTCAATTTAACTTACATGACTTCTAGGCATGTCTAAAATATCACTAAAAACACGTTTGCAGAACAACAATTGTCCACAAACTAATACAATTATTTATTTTCACAATAATTTGTTATCTTATCTTGCATACTTTTATAATAATTCTTTTTTTAATTAAAACTATTCGCAGAGGAGTTTGATTTGTCTGTTTACTACACTCCCAACTTACTTTAAACCACGAAATACGTTCTTAGGTATGTCAAATATGTAATATCCCTAGATCTTGAGCATGCGTATTAGAGTGGAGTCCAAAATTTGATGTTACGTTAAGACTGAAAGTTACTACGCGGAGCTCAATAGTGGATATCTTTATAGCTGCATGATGATGAGGACTTTCATAATGTGTTTTAAATGAAGTATGGCGACATTACCCAATTGTATTTTTGCAAAAGAGCGAACAATATATATTGTTGATTAAAATTATATCGAAGTTTGTTTATCTTATATTTGTAAGCAGCTTAAGTTTAAATTTATTTTCGTTATAACTTCTGGCATATTTTAGACATAAATGTACTTCAAATCTCGTTAAATATTTTAAAGATCTTTTTGTCAACGCAATAGTGACATTACCATGCATGGCACGATATTCATACGTCTGGATGAAAAAGGAACAGAGACTTGATTTCGGTATTTTAAGAACTTTTTATATATTTTATGTTTTATGGAATCTAGTCAGTAAAAATTTATATTTGCTCGATTTATATTATTTTTCTGTTTCATTTGCATATCGTTTTATTACCGAAAGAGCTTACGATAAGACTACGTACTTATAGTTCTCGTAGAAATTTCGTCGCTTTTGGTTAATTAACGATTTTTTAATTGTTTAGCACTTTTAAAAGTGTTTTTATATACATTTTTAAATAACCCTGTAGAAAGAGAGATAGGTCCAGAATTCGTAAAGGACAACTAAAGTCACGATTCTTATCTTATAATATATTGAAACAAAATGAAATATATACCAAACCTTGGATGTATAGGTATACAACTATACATCATGTCAACACTCACTCTAATAGACAATTTGTAGGAAATATAGAAACTATTATCTAACTGCCTAAATATTCTTGAATGCAGTTAAAGCTTTGTGATATTAAATGGTCTCTGACAGACCTTATAAGGGTATCTTCATTTGATGTAAATTTGAATTTATGTGTTATGGTATATTCTGGCGACAATATAATAAATATTTTTTTTAGTTATAATAATAATTTAATTAGAATTATCAAATCCAAACGATGAAAATTTCTGTAAATTTATTTAACAACTTAAGTACTTCAGGTATAAAATAACGATGGTAGCGTGACAATCCTGTATTGTTCAAATAGTGGTTTACTTGCAGCTGATCTACATGTTAGCGATTGTTCGAAGTGAGACAAATTACTCTAGAAAATTTAAACTATATTTTATATGAACATTTAATTAAGTATAGTAGTTGTAAAAAATAACATCCTCTGTTGGAATTTACAGTAATCTTATGCACTGATTTCACAGGCCAATGATAGTGAAGTGACAGAAATCGTAGTATGCTTTCTCGAAGAATTTTGGTGCATTGCATCCAAGGAAATTGGAAGGGGATGGAAAACTATAAAAATATGCTAAATGCCCAAAAAGTGTTCCACCATGCAGAAAATAAATGTCATAAATTGACATCGACTGGCTATGTGGAGCAAGCGCAAAAAGAAATTTCGTAGTAAATTTGTTGCATGAAGTTAGCAATGTGAGAACGGGAAACCAAACCAGGGTTTGCGACACGATCGGCGTCATGACGTATTCTTTATGTTTAATGCGGTTGTTTGCCATCGTCGTCAACGCTTATTTTCTTTGTTGTGCGGTGCAGTATCATTAGTTAAATTTCGGAATTTATATTTGTGTATGTTGTCAAGACATTTGTATAGACTTTAATTTATAATAATGTATCAGTGTATGGTTTGGTTTTGTAAATCGCGTGGTTCGATCCCGGAAATTCATTATTTTCGGTAAGTACCTACGTTTTTTGTATTACATCAATATGTAAGATGATACTGAAGATCTTTTAATACAGACGATTTCAAAGTTTTGTTTGCAATAGTGTGTAGTTTTTATCATTTTTTTCATTTCATTTTTTTTGGTCAGAAATTAATTATTTTAAAGTTTAGAAGGTACATGGAAAACAATTTACTTAATAATAACATAAAGGAAGAGTAATATATACTTAATCTCTATGGCCAGATCCTTTTTAACATTGTAGATAAGATAAGATTTTATTTCGAATTATGTTTAAATTTCTTATAAGGCAGTGTTTATTTCATTAGTCGTTTTATAACCTGAACTTTAAATTGTAATTTTTCAATATAACAACATAAGTAAGAGGTTTCTTAAATCCAGTCCTTCCCTTGACCTACTCTGCAAATGCAGCATAGCCACATTGAGGGGAGTACAGAGTTACATGAGGAACCAAATTTAGTTTAGGGTATTCTCCTTCCATTTACCCCTTCCAACTTCCTTGATTGAATCCGAATCTGGCTTCAGAATTGCTCCGTCACGTTAGGTTTTTGAGATATCCTAACCTAAAAGTGTAAAAAACACTGTTTTTCGTAAAAACTAAAAGATTTTTTTTTCGTAAAACTAGTAGGATCACCTGAAAATATGATTCCTTCTCTTTAAAATCAGTTTTGAAATGTCTTTTTTTTTTTCAGCGAGATATGCTAATTTGAAATTTGCATCTCACCGATCTAGTCGAATGTAAACCAAAAACAGAATACAAGCTACTTCTTTGAGTGCACTCTTCTAAATTCTGTAATTTTACTGAAAATTTTTATACAAGTATTTTTGGGGTTGCTGATTACAAATCCACCGTTAGATTTTGAAAATTTAAAATGACGGATCTAATATAACGGACAAAAATTTTAAAAAGTTTTAAACTTTAAAGAAAATTTATGTCTAGGTTTGCGAAGGTTGTAAACTATGAAGGTCGGATTTTAAAAAAAGTCAGTCAATGGTGACATGAAGTTTAACCTAGCTATTACCTTTATAGTTAACTGAAGGCCATCGTTTTATTTTTAATAACAACCCGTCCTTTTCGACGTAGGCAATCGATAAAACAGAAAATTTTAAAAGACTGAAACAACAGATTCAATATAGCTGATAAATTTCTTAGCTATTTATATTTTGCAAATCAGCAATCTCGACAAAACCAATTTACGAAAATTTTCACTAAAATTAAAAACTTTTTGGAATTTTTGACTATCATATTGCATCTGTCATTTTAAATTGTTAAAATTCGACAGTGGATTTGTAATCAGCGACCTCTGGAAAGTTTATACAGTTACTTCCATCAAAATAATAGAATTTAGAAAAGTACATACATACTCAAAGACTGGAAAAATGGCGTATAAAATTTGTCGGACAATATGACCACTGGATTGTATAAACATTGATTAACCAACCGTGAAAAAATCAGTTGTAGATGTTATTTTGACAGATTATAATGTAAAAAAACCAACTGATTTTTTCACAGTTGTGGTCATATTTTCCAACAAATTTTTTGTGCCAGTTTTTCAGTCCAACTCTTGGAAATTTATTTCCGCAAATAAAAAAGTCGGAGTCGTCAAAGCGAAGCCACTCATAAAGTTTCAGAATAAGTGGTAATCATACTGAAATAGGGGTTACATCTTTTGGACTACTCGGTATCAAATGTAATAGTTGACTTGTGAATATGATCTTCTCCTAGATTATCATTATTGATAAACTGAAATTGATAACTGGGAGGGAGTATAAGGATAAACTGTGTTATATCTCCGTTGTCAGCAAGTAAAACATACAGATGGTCAGGTCGGAGCAAATCAGTCTAACTTCAGTGAATAATTTACACTCATAGTTTCTCCAAATTTCTCTTCAATTTTAGTTACTTACTGATATTTTTTAACGTTATGATGACAGACACCTTTTGGTCCTAGGTGAGTAGGTTTTTCAAATCAGCTGTTAACAAAATTTTAGGATCTGACATAATACGCTAGATGTTTTATTAAACAAAGCCCAATGACGTCATAACTAAATCAAAAATAAGTTGGAGATATTCTTGGCTAAAAAATGTACATCCCTTTACAGGAAAAACCGAGTCCTTTGTAAAAAACTATGGACACTTGGTTCAAAGATTAAACACCATCCAATTAGAGCCCGAAGACATATTGGTCAGTTTTGATGTAGAATCCTTGTACACAAATGTTCCTACAGATGACTCAGTTTCTATAATATCTGACATATTACGAAGCAACAACATGGACTCCATCCTATTAGAATTAATTAAAGCATGTCTGATTTCCACCTATTTTACTTTTCAAGGAACTTTCTACGAGCAGACTTCGGGAGTGATCATGGGATCTCCGCTATCACCTGTGGTGGCTAACATCTGCTCCTCTAAAACCTACAGTTTGGTGCAGATATGTAGATGATTCGTTCGTAGTTTGGCCGCATGGCGCAGATAACCTCCATAATTTCCTGGATCATCTAAATCAACAACACCCTAGTATAAAATTCATTCTAGAAACACTAAATCGAATGGTGCCATTCCCTGTCTTGATGTACTAGTTCAAAGGAAAGGGAATGACTAATTAGGACATTCTGTGTACAGAATACCAACACATACAAATCAATATTTCAATGCTACGTCACACCATCATCCTTCTAAAAAAACTCTTTTGTACATAAAGCAATTTCAATATGTGATGAACAGTCATTGAAATCAGAAACAGAAAAACTGACTAATGCTCTGAGAGGTAACGGATTTTGCGTAGAAGATATAAGACGTTCTGTTAATAAATATAAAACCCAACTTCTAAACAAAATGTCATAAATGAACCTCGTATGGACAGTGTTATCTTACCTTACATATACGGAACCACCGATAAGATTGCCAGATTGTTCCGAAAATCAAACATTCGGACAATTTTCAACACATGTAAGAAAGTTGGACAATATTTGAATTCTCCAAAGCATGCAATTCCATTTCAAATAGAAGGAGTTTACAAGATACCTTGCTCTTGTGGTAAAGTAAAGGGTGTTTTTTTTTTATAAAGATATAGAACTTTTAAATGGAATAAAACAAAGATGAATTTTTTAAATTGACATGAAATTTACTTTATTCGAAAGATAACCTTCTGGTATTACAATTTAAATATGACTTCTGGCATATGACCGCCACGTCTGGCTCGGACGTAGTCTAATCTGGAGGTCCAATTTTCGATGACTTTTTCCAACATTTGTGGCCGTATATCGGCAATAACGCGGCGAATGTTGTCCTCCAAGTGATTAATCGTTTTGGGCTTATCGGCGTAGACTAGCGACTTCACATATCCCCACAGAAAATAGTCTAGCGGCGTTAAGTCGCACGATCTTGGAGGCCAATTCACGGGTCTGAAATGTGAAACTATGCGGTTACCAAACGTTTCCTTCAATAAATCAATTGTGGCACGAACTGTGTGACATGTTGCGCCGTCTTGTTGAAACCACAGCTCTTGCACATTATGGTTGTTCAATTGATGAACGATGAAAGTCAGTAATCTATAGCGGTCACCATTGACTGTAACGTTCTGACCAACATCGTTTTTAACGAAGTACGGACCAATGATTCCACCAGCCCATAAAGCACACCAAACAGTTAGTTTTTCTAGATGTAACGGTGTCTCAACATACAATTGAGGATTATCATCACTCCAAATACGGCAGTTTTGTTTATTGACGTATTCATTCAAACAAAAGTAAACTTCATCGCTAAACAAAATTCTCTTATGAAAATCGGGATCACCGACAATCTTGTTTTGGGCCCATTCACCGAATCTACGCCTTGCTAGGTGATCGTGTGGCTTCAATTCTTGCACGAGTTGGATTTTGTAAGCACGCAAACCAAGATCTTTCTGCAAAATCTTCCATAAAGTGAATGGACACATATCCAATTCCTGTGCACGATGGCGGATAGACTGATTCGGGTCTTCCTCTACGCTACGCTCTACAACAGCAATGACTTCTTCTGTACGCACTGTACGACATCTCTATAGATGCGTATTATCATTTAGAGTAAACGTGGTGCGAAAACGTTCCATAGTTAATCGAATTAATTGCTCTGATGGACGATTATGTTGGCCGTAAAATGGACGTAGTGCGCGATACGTATTTCGAACAGAAGCATAATTTTCAAAATAAATTTGCACAATTTGGAAGCGTTGTTCAGGCGTCAGTCTATTCATGTTGAAATGCCAAACCAAACTAAACATAAATCACTTGACAGCTGACAAAATGGCCGCCAGTTAAAAAAGTGTTGCCAACTTAAAGTTCTATACCTCTATAAAAAACACCCTTTATATGCAGATGAAACAGGATGGTCTATATCCACTAGGCTTAAGGAACATGGAAGAAGTATAAAAAGAAACAAACTGTATAAACTGCAGTAGCTGAACAGTATTGCTCAGGTCACACTTTCAATGTAAAAGAAACTAAGGTGCTAGCATCAGTGCCTGGTTTCCTTAACCGTAAAATTAGAGAATCAATCGAAATATGTAAATATCCAAAAAATATTAACAGAGATGCAGGTTACAGTCTACATTACACGTGGAAATCGATAGTAAAGCTGAATCACGGTTCTATGAGCACCAGCAATGGGCTGTTGCACCTCGATAGTCATTCAGTGTTCTAATCTCGTGAAGTAAAGATCTCAAAAGATGTCTCGGATAATAACTCCAATTTGACACGGTCTAAACCCAAGACCATGATTTTTAACTTGACCAGAGCCGTGAAAGCGTTCGTTCTTTAAAATGCATATGTTCGAGAATTTTATCAGAATATATCGACGTTCATTCTGAATGATTTATTATATCTTTTCAAGTTTTTGTGAAGTCATCTCGTAATTTAAAAATTTGAAAATTTGCATCGACATTCTATATTCAGAAGTTAACAAAGTTAAATATCTTTGTATGCCTCCGAACAGGCTAGCGTTATTGATATTCTTAATCATCAAGCGAAGGCATTAATATTCCTGGAATATTAAAAGAGATTGCATTTTAGATTCTTGCTTGTCACGGATACGCTTTAAATGACAGTATTTGATATATTTCATATATGAATGAAATTTTGTTTACCTCTATAATTTTACATATTGTTCCATTTTCTGTCTACAGTTGTTAAGTAATATTAGAACTGAAAATATAGATCGAGTAATAAAAAATCGCCATTATCTTCGATCCTCGATCTTCTAATATCATAAAAATAATTTGCATTTTTAAAATTGATAAGTACGATACACTTTGATTGTCATTACTTCTCAGGTTTTATGTGAGAATAAAATATATAAAAATGTAAAAACAATATCTAGTAGTAAAAAAGTATATTCAATAAATTAGTAATGATTTTTAAAGCATAAATGATTCATTCAAGAAGGAACACAGAGTGAATGATCTGGAGTACGTATGTTTTTTATTTATTTTATTTTTAACTGGCAGTAATTTTTAAAAACACTGTCATGTTACACTATATCACAAAGCAGCTTATTAACTGTCCCATGGGAATAAAATGGTAGTATTAATTTATCATTATTTATTGATCATCGAATAATAGTGTATATGTCACAATAATCAATTACAAAAGTAAAACATAACAATATGAAATTAAAAATAAAAATATCAAATGGAGTTTACAATAAAAGTCTCCAATTTATCTGAAATAATAAAATCATAATACATTAATATTAATCGAAAAGCGACGGATACATCTTTACTAAATAAGTTAAACAGTAGTGTACGATTGTGAGATCTCGAAAGGCCTCTTGAAGGCACTGGTATTTCCGAAGATACAAAATCATTCACCCACACTACCTGATGACAGTCATTCAAGTAGGTCTTTATCTAACCAAACAAGGGTTAGAGACACCGAGCCCATGAAGCTCATTTAGCAGAATCCCATGAGATATCACATCGAATAATCGAATATACGGATATATCATATCAAGTTTGCTAAATTTTTAATTTTCTTTAAAAGCTCATGACAATGACCTACATATTTGAAAAATGTGCAGATTCTAATTATTATTATTTCCGTTGAAAATTAAAATATAAAAATAAACCAAAAATAATCATATTTTACTGGCATATATATATATATATATATATATATATATATATATATATATATATATATATGTATATGTATATGTATATTTTCCTGAATTCAAAGCTCTTGGGGGGGGGGACTATCGAAAGAAAAACAAGTTGTCAATGGGTGGGGGGAGTGCCAGCAGCATACACATTCCTAATATAAAATGCAGAATTGGTTCAATTTTCCTGAACTCAAAGCTCTTGAGAAGGGGAGGGACGATCGCAAGCATACACATTCCTATACCCTATTCAAGAACTAGAGAGAGCAATAAAACTGTTACCTCCAACGTACCTGCTCCAGTGCCGCAGGTAACTGAGGACTGCCGTAAATCTAATTATATTATATATATTTAAATATTATAAGCTTTTATAAATTTACTGAAACAATAAAATTTATGATAGATCAATCTAATTTCTGTCAGTGAGCAAAGTACACCTTACAGTGTATTTCTTAGTGATTTATATTGTTTGTGCTTGTTTTTATATATTATTCGAGATTAGTGAGATAACCAAAAGATATGGCTTCCACATCTATATTTATTCCACAATCGTTAAACCAGGACATTTTTACCCCAACGAAAAACTTATTATGATGAATGTTTATGCTGCTATAAAATATCAATATCTAGATAAAAATGTTAAAGTTCTCTTGAGATGTGTTCCAACATGACAGGAGTTGGAAAATCTACTATGTCGGGAAGGAGAAAAAAACGACTGGAATTGTTAGTACTCCCAAGCTACATTCGACCACAGGCAGACGAAAAACCTTGTTGGAAGAAGAGATGTAAACTGCATTAAAAAGAGTCGTTGAAACATTTTATTATGAGAAGCAGATCCCAATCGTCGACAAAATTCTAACTAAAATCAATGAGGATCGGAATTTACCTGAAATTAAATGAACTGAGCTCTGGAAATTGCTCAGAGAACTTAATTTTTGCTGGGAAAAACCAGATAGGAAAGCTGTTTTTATAGATCGTCCGGAAAATGTCCGTTGGAGAAAGAAATATCTTTCTCAAGTAAAAGGTAGAGTTGCTAGAAATAACACAACTTAAAAAATTAGTAATTTAACTGAACTTTTGAAAGATTTTTTTGAATAAAGTTACTGCAGAAAATTGGGAAAAATCCATATAATACAAGAATAAAAGAAAATGTGGAAACTCAATCTCATGATCGGTGAGATAGAGGAATCAATTATAATTAATTTATGTATATATATATATATATATATATATATATATATATATATATATATATATATATATATATATATATATATATATATATATATATATATATATATATATATATATATATATATATATGTTGCAGAGTAAGTATATTCGGGTCAAACAGTTACGCTAGAGAAGGACAACAAAAACGTTAAAAATCACGGCGATTCATAAATTACTATCGCTGTCTCACTAGTTATCAAGAAATAGATATATCGCTTAACTCTAATTCAAGCCAATAATCCGACTCAATCCGACTTTGCGCGAAAATTGATGGGAAGACTTTTTATTCGCGCAATTCGTGAAGAAATTTGGTTTTGGCGAAAACGCCTTTTACTTCATCAGATTAATCTGTCGTAATACTTACGGCGTCAGCATCTCCATGTTTAAATAGTAGTACCCCTCCGTGGAATATGGAATATACTTGTGGTCCTTGCTTTTTTTTACACACTGTAAACTTTTTAACTCGATAACCAATTTTAGGGAATAGATGCCTAAGTGCACTTACAGGTACGATAGATTATTTTTTCAGAGTAACTTTTATTCGTTGGACGCGTTTGTTTTGACAAAAGTTGAAAACCCGCAAGTGCTCACCATTAGCAGTACATTTTATCAGACAAGGAAGAATTATGGGTGTGATTTGTCATAACAGTATCTTTACTGTGACACTAAACATACTTTCAGAATAATCTCTTCTAGGTCTCTATGGAAACTTGTCGACATGTATATATAACCTTATTTTCTAAATGAAATTAATCTTTTATGATGTTATTTACTTCATGTAATAATTTAACCAGATACCACAGGAAAAGTACTCCGCGATAACTAAAAATGCTTTCAGTATTTCACTTTTAATAAAGCTATTGTAACCACTGCAAGGCATTTCGAGAAAGAAAAATGAATGGACCAAATAATAAAAAGAAATTCCGTCTTACATTACGACTTTCAGCGAAATTTTAAAAAGAAAATTAACAAAGAAGCACCTATTGGCGATGAACGCTTTTTAAGGTTTAAATTCGTGATTAAATTGAAAAAAATTTAATTAAATAAAACAGGGCATTCTTTTATATTGTAATTAAAAATATTGGAAAGGGTTGTAATGATTAAACTGAATCAGGTTGAAATTATACGCCTTTGATAAATAATGAACACAAATTTAGCTTTACTGATACAATTTTAGGGGCTTGTGCGATTTTAAGAAAATTTTAATTAGAATAATGAACGAAGGGAAATTTTTAAAATTACTTCTATATGAAAGACCAAATTGTTATTAAATCTATTTATCACTGCATAAAAACATTCTAACGAAAGAATTTGAACTAATACTTTATCCCTAGATATTTAATTATCTGAAAGCTTAATTTGTATCGATATTGGGATTATTAAAAAATACATGTTTAACTTTAATTATTTTATTCATGTAAAAGCGAGTAAAAGTATTCTTATTTTCAAATTTTGCATAAAATTTGATTTAAGTAATTAGTTGTAACCAGTCTTAATTGTAGAAACTATCATTCTCTTGCCGTTGCTTTGATGAAAGAAGGTAGGAGCTAAGATAGTTGACATACTAAAGAGTCGTTCAACATTGTAATGAGACTGGCACATACATAAGGAGACCAGGATGAATAACTTTAATTGATCGATTTTTGATGTCTGCAGTTTTATGAGAGAGGCGTTTAACTTTGGTTGAAGCAGCAAATTGGCTCAGCTCCAGCTGCACAGTGGTTGGTATAACATTAAATCACTTGACTAACTTTTGCGCAAGGCTACCAAATGTTGGGGCAATATTTTGTTATTAGATGAATTTTGGGCGAAATCACCAGAAAAGATCAGTTACCACGTAGAATTCGTTATGGTTTAGGTTGAGATTAGCGATGTTGGACGGTAGCATGATAGCTGAAAGATACCAAATTTTGATTCAAGAAAACCATGCAATCAAATTGTACCACTCGTAAGGTCTAACTTTGTTTTTATAGACAACAACATATATTCGGAGCGTGTTAGATACATTAATGATTTTTTAAATTGGGTCGAGATTGTGCCTATGGACTCGACAGTAGTCACGACCGTAGTCTTATAGACCATCTCTAGGACAGGCTAGCTAGAGAACTTTGAGCTCGTCTTCTCATAAAGTAACTTGGTAGAGCTTGCTGATGCGCTTCAAAAAGAATAGGAACAAAATCACCAGAGTAATATTAGGGCCTTATCTTCAGGTTGTCATTGCAGTCCGAAATAGAAATAATCTCTACCAAATTCGTTGCGTGTGAATTCTTAGTGTATTGTTAAGTTTTTGAGTAAATTAAGTAGTTTTATTTTATACAAGTTTCAAATACTATATTATAACCGAATAAAAAAACTATAATTTCTGTAAATTATCACTCATATTATTATATATTTAATTTTAATATTTTTTCATTCAATTATTACATATCGGGGGATGATTTGGAGTAAAAGAACCAATCAAGTCAACACGAGAAACAGTCTCTCGAAAGTCCAAAGACTAACATGCATAATTGGAGCAATGAAAATGTGTCCAACGGCCGCTGTAGAATTAGTTCAAAAAATTACATCTCTACAAATATTAGTGGAGAGTATGGCAAAGGAGATAACATGATGAGGGCAGGAGTCATTAAACGAAAAGCTTACCTCTTATTTAGAAATAAGTAAACCTGGGACGTATCCTAATATAAAGTGGAAAATATGTTGAAATCCAGGGCAACTCACCAAGTATTTTCTAAACAGAAATTTATGCCATCACGAAAAGCGTTCAGTTTAATAAGGAAATAAAAATATCGCAGACAAGAGAATATTATCATGTCTGATAGTCAAATAGCCATCAATGCGCTGAGTTTTCATGTAATTAGCTCCAAGATGGTCTAGGAATGCTTAGAGGAACGAACTGAACTGGGTAAGTATAACACCCTCTTGCTGGTGTCGGGACACACTGTGGAAAGAAATTAAATAGTAGTTAAATTCACAAAAATGGCGGCTAAAAGCCCATTTCTGCATCCTGAAACTTTTAACTGATATAGTAACAGCGTAATGCTGGAAGAACTAAGAAGAGAGGAAGATAATAGTAGATTTAATTATTGGACAAATCTACAAGAAACCAGTCAAGCGAGGTAATTCTAGGGAACCATAACCAGAAAACATTCAAGACATGTATTAGTCTAAATAAAAACCAACTCGAAGTCCTAACAGGAATCCTATCAGGACACTTTTACCTGGGAGCACCCTAAGAAACTTGGACAAAATTCCCAAGTTAGAACACAATATTCCATAAGTTACATGGTTCGAAAAGGGACTCTCGTCGATGACCTTGAACTTGATCTAAGCCTTGTTCTGCAAGGACATTTGAAGGTCAAGTGGATTTTTTAAACGAGAAGTTGCATTTTTATTGCAGAAATAGAAACGGAGAAAAACTTCCCATCCAACAGTATAAATAACATTGGAGGTAAAAATCACATTTAGAGGTCGTTAGAAGGTCAAATGTCCTTAATAGGCGAGTCTAAGGTCAAATTTAAGGAAACCATTGGATGAGCCGTTTGCTTGCTTTTGTAAGAAAAGTTTTTCTCCGGCACTCTTAATTGTCGAGTTATTGCATAATTTATACCAACTCATGGTATAAGAAGATTTGATCTCGTGCGCTGTTAATTTGTTTAGCTTGCAATAGTCGATGACTATAGGCCATTTTTTGTTTTCCAGATGCATCCAGTTTCTTTGGCACAACCCATAAAAGGGAGAGTCAACCGATACAGATGGTTGGATAAGTTTTGCTCTGATATTTTTTCATTTTGTGTTTCCAGTTTCTCTTTGCGCACTTGTTATTAGATTTAGTAAATATGAGCCCGGGATTATTAGTTTCATTCGTTTGTTTGATATTATTGGTAAAGGTTAATTTGTCATCCTCAATATGTCAGCGTATTCTAGACGGAGTTGTGTTACCGCTTCTTCCCCTTCTGTGTTTAGATGTTCAGTTTTTAACTGATTCTTAATTATTCGTATACTATATATTAGTTTCATGTTTTTATATCCGCAGCTATTAAAGTTTAGGATCGCTTCGGTTTTTTCTATTGGTTCAACTGAAAGATCAGAAAATTCAACTGTCCTCTGTATTACGTTCGCTTTAATAGAAATTCTCCGTCTTTATTTATGCGAACAAGGGCGTGTGGTAGTCTTATATTTTCTTTTTCTTGAGCAATTAATTAGATTAAATACTTCTTCAGAACGACCTTGTATAAAAATTTTATTGTAGGTATCATCGTTTGTCTGTTCAGTCTGTGTTGTGAAGTCCGCTTTATGTAATGGAATGGTTTTAAATTTTGTTTTTAGCGCTTCCTAATTAAGATATATTACGCATTTGTAATGTTACAGAAAATCTAGGCATAATATTTCGTTAAATTCTATGTCGAGATTGTATATAAAAACGTTGTGAGGATCGCCTGTATTGAATGGAATCAGAGTGGATTGTTATAAGTAATTTTTGATCGGCTATCCTCGGATAGTGATATTTTCTGGGGTTCTATGGCGAAAGTGTTGAACAACTTTTTTTTAGATAGTTATGCCTGATTTGGTATCGATTAGTAGTTTAAATTTGTTAGATGCGTCATGGATTTAGTAAAGTTTGTTAGGATTAATTACAAGAAGTGGGCTTAAAGGAGATTCTGTTCCGTAAAATTTAAATTCGGAATCATATTGTCCACATTTAAATTACTGATTTGATCTTGAATGATTTCTAAGGGGTTCGTTATTGGAGTAATTTCATTCGGGGAGTGATTCTGGTTCGGAGAGAGCAAAAAGTTTGGTTTTGGTATTTACCAGTCTATGGAAAAGGGAGCTCATCAGAATATGTCATAATAATCATTTTCAAAATCCTGATCATATTCATAGTAACCCTGAGGGTTTTCTTCGTATTGTTGAGAATACTCTTCATATGGTTCCACGTAATAATTCGTGTAATGGATTTTGGATTGACATTGTAAGTTTGGGTTTCGTTGGACGGTTGAACGACGAAACTGTGACTGGGGTTAGTTTTGTTGTGCAAACATAGGTGACCTTGATTGATTTTGTAGCGAAAATATGGGGGGGGGAGGCTTGATTGGGGTTGAGAGAAGTTAGAATCTTTTGGCGACCTTTAAAAGTTTGTATTGCTTTGAGAATAGTTAGGTCTCTGTATTGTTCGGCACTCAGTTGCTAAATGTCCTAAACCTTCACGTTATGACATTTCGGGGGCTGGATTGAGAATTTTTTGGCTTGTTTAGGGGGTCTAGAAATCACTGGTGACTTGCTAACCTTTTGGTTTTTAAATATGAAATTTGAAGTTCTCGCCTGATTCGAGCTTGGACATTTAAGAACTTCTTAGGATTTCTGGTACCAATAATTTTGTCAAGACATGGTTCTAAACCCACTAGAAGGCTGTTACTGCATGAAATATTGCGATAATATTGAAATATTAAATATCGGATAAATCGACAGGCAATATTAACAAATCACTTGTAAAAATATAATAAACGAAATAATTAGATTTAACTTACCTAGCAATGAATTTGAGCATCGGTCGGCTTATTTTCCATGAGATGCAACCAGAGGCTTCACCGTGTATTCCTTCCATTGCTATCGTTGAGTGAGAATGTCTGTTGGTTCCTTTTTTCATTTTGGGAATAAGGATACAATTAAATAATCTTCTTGTTCAGTCAACTGTAACGAATTCTACCGACTGCGGCAATTGTTCTATTTATTATTTCATAAATCACTTAAAAATATTTATTTATTTAGATAATAATTTTAACACTTTTAAAATTAAATATAAATCAGTTTTCAAATTAACAGAGTAACAGTCTTGTTCTTATTACTTACTATTGCTAATTTTTATAATTCAAACCTAAGGTTTCTATATTTTCCTTATCATTGCGTCAGCAAGTTTGCACACTTAAAAGTCACGTATTCAAGTATTGCAACATTGCTGTTACTGCTTAGTTGGAAGACGGGTCTAGTTCGCATTGCGTATTCTGAGGCATGGTTAATGAACACGATATGAATATAAAACAAAATATAGGCGTATGTTATATATATATATATATATATATATATATATATATATATATATATATATATATATATATATATATATGTATGTATATAGATTAACTCAAAGAAATTCAAGGTGCTGCGTACTTTATATGCAGTCGCACATAGTAACGGTTGGTTGGCGTTGGCTCCGCCTCCCTCTCGAGCACCGCCATTGGTGTCAGTTTAAGCGTGGCATGTGTCAAAATCAATTTTGTGTCCCGTTTCGTGCTGGTGTTGAAAAAGTGTCGATGTTGTCTGTTTTTGATATCCGTCAGCAAGTCGCTAATATAGAAACTACAAGGCAAGATTGATTCGTGAATCCATCGAAATTGAAAAGAACGGCACTCTGAGTAAAGAGACGATGCACTTAATCTTCCTTCTACTTGGAAAACTCTCTTTAAGAGGTACCATTGTACCGACACACATGCCACGCTTAAACTGACACCGATGGCGGCGCTCGAGAGGGAGGCAGAGCCAACGCCAATCAAACATTACCATCTGCGACCGCTTATAAAGCTTGCTGCACCTTGAATTTCTTTCAGTTCATCTACAACCAGCAAGCACAGAAGATGCTAAATGAGATTTTGGTGAAACGTCTGCAAACTTCTACAAGAAACCAAACGAACGGACGAATGTACTATATATATATATATATATATATATATATATATATATATATATATATGAAGTAAATGCGAACAGTAAATGCAAACCTCGTTCTAACCATATCATTTCCGTGTTAGAGGTTGCACAGTTTGAACAAATTGCTAAGGAACAAAATTTATCCTATTCCACCACCATCGAGATGATGGCCTACCTGTACCACCATACCGAGAAGAAAGTCAAAACTTACCCTCCCCGCCACAGTGATACGGCAGAGGTAGATGTTTCGTCTCTACTAGACTCATCAGGGTACCGACATGCACCTGGCTGTGCAAAGGACAGATCGGAAGGAAGTATGCAACAATGAACGCGGCTTCGCCGACCTCGCCAAATAGTGTATATATGTTTATGCGGCTTTCACGGATCCCTCCGTGTGAGATGCAATAGCAGTGGATATATCCACATTATACCTTCCAGTTTCAACATGTGACTTTAGAAATTCACAAATTATATATATATATATATATATATATATATATATATATATATATATATATATATATAAATATAAATATAAATAAATATAAACTACTGAAAAAGGATTCTTTTATGTTATATTAAATTGACGAATAATTAATGGATTCTCTTGAATAGAATTTTAAACAAACATGCATAATTTATTGTATTAAATTTAAAACTCATTTATTTATAAATCCAAACCTGCAGGAGCTGCTTTTCACACGGGGATTATTTGTTATTTGTTTGCCATGTGTTGTTACCCTGTAGAGAGTACACAGGTTACTATTTAAAATAGTCATACTGGGTTGGGCAAATGTTCCGGAACGGCTAAATTAACTGTGAACGGAAAGTAATAGCGAATCTGGTTTTCCTTCAACGTTCAGAACAACAATTTTTTTTTTGGTTGTGCATATGCCACTAACGTTAACAACTGTCAATTGACACAAATCTTTAAAATGGAACATTCTGTATATTATCAGTTATTTTATATCTATAATAAATTTAGAATACTTTTGTCTGGCACACCATATGGATAAATTCCACTGTTTCAAAAATAATTAACGATATAAGAATACAAATTCTTGTAATAGAAAAATAATAAAAAACAATAATTTAAATTAATGACCATTTAATTTTATGTTTGAATTTTTTTCCTTTAGTCACGTGATAGTGTCCAAACCTTTCTGAAAACTGGAAAGTATGTCGCGCAAATGTTGTTGAATATCGTGCACTGCATTTGAAATTCTGTTCTCCAGGTCCTTTAAAATGTTCGGTTTTGTACTATCGACAACAGTCTTTAAATTGCCCCAAAAATATAAATTTAAAGGGGCTAGATCGGGTGACCTAGGAAGTTACTCAATGGGCTCTCTTCTACGGAACTCTTCCAGGAAACGTTTCAGCTATATAGTCTCTGACTTGTCTATCAAAATATGGTGGCGTTCAATCTTGTTGATACCAAATGCCATCTCTTAATACCAAGTCATTGTGTTGATCAAGAAATAAATTTATTTAACCGCGTTTAATATTTCGTAGTCAATTTAAGTAGGAATTGACCGTCAAATTTTGTCTGCCGAAACATTTAATTTTTGAGAATGTTGTGTATGGTGTTTTATCATCCAGTAGAGATTACAGTCAGATCAATGTCAGCAATTGTGCTTGTTGACGAAGTTATTAAGACAGAATGTGGCCTCATCACAAAATAAAATATGATTTATAAAGTTACGTTGTAGGTCTATAATGTCCATTATTTTTTGACAATATTGCATTCGTCTATCCGGATCATCTACTGATAGTTCTTGAAGCAACGATACTTTATAAAGGTGCATTTTATTTCCTTGTATAGAAAAGCAAGTTTTGGTATGGAAGTTCGTGTACCTCTTGTGGGGCAAGCATAATTCTAAGGATTAGTTGTCACTGGTAGTTGTTTTCGGAAGCCCTTACTTTGGTAGGATTTTTACATTATCCATATGATAAAAATTATGAAATATTCTATTGACAATTGATTTGAAAGTGGGTCTCCATTCAGGAAAATTTTGGTTGAAAACGTCGGTTGCTTGTTGGAGGACCTACATCTATCCGCATATTCTCTCATCATAAATAGAGCAATATATCTTTATTCTGTTAGCTATACCAGAGTGTTTTATTTTTTTATAAGTACTAGTTTATTCATCGACGAAAATATTAATAGAACTGATCACACACTAATATCAGAGAAAAACGGATAGACTATCAAAACTTATTTAGGTAAATACATACTAATATCATGGAAACCCAAATTTTTAATTAGGATAAAAGAATAGGATAAGGATAAAATATATTATGAGTTAGTTACATTGAATTGCCAATATTTTCCAAACAGTTGAATTTATCCATAGGGTATGCTATAAAAAATATTCTAAATTTAGTGGGGATTTAGAGTGATGACTCTAGAACTAAGAATGAGAATTTTAAGATGTTATGTATTTTCAGTACTGCAGTATGGGTTGCAAGGTTGGACACTAAAACAAGAACACATAAATAAACTGCAAGCGTTTGAAATGTGGTGTTACAGAAGGATGTTGAAAATATCTTGGAAGAAGAGAAAAACAAACGTAGAAGTATTGCTAGCAATGGACAAAAACTATGAAATAATTAACAACATAAAAACAAAGAAACTGCAATATCTTGGACATATAATGAGAGGCCAGCGATACGAGGTGCTTAGATTGATCATGCAGGGTAAATTAGAAGGAAGAAGAAATATCGGAAGAAGAAGAATTTTATGGTTGAGAAACTTGAGAGAGTGGTTCAATTGTAGCTCAGTAGAACTTTTTCGACTAGCGGCAAATAGAGTGAGAGTGGCAATGATGATATCCAACCTCCGATAGGAGATGGCACCTGAAGAAGTATCTATTTGTGCTTACATACTGACATACAAAATTGAAAAATATAGACTTAAAATTAGAAGTGCTAAGACTTCTACAATTTCTATTGAATTAACTACTAACAAACACATTTTTATTGACTCTTTAGTAAAATTAGATTGGTCATAAACTTTTACTTTATATGGTGGTTATTGTTGATTACCGAGCAGAGTAGCAGTTTTATGCTATATGTATTTTTATACGATTCTCAAATTTTGCTCCTAGCTTCTATTTTAATCTTTTATGTTTAGCAAAGTATGAGGTAAAGTTATGATTCCGAGTTCACCTAATCTATGAAACTAGTTCTTAAAATATTACTGCGTTGCAGTTTTGGAAAAGTAAGATAGTTTGATTTCAATACATATAAATTACTTTTAACGAATGCCACAATTTAATACTAAATTAGACTTATGATGATGAATAGTAGTAGTTCTAGAAATTTGTTCATTTTTTAATGAAATTATCTTTTTTTTCGGAAGACAGAATTGAAAATTAGCTTATCTTAAAGTCTTTGGAGGATATTTATTTTAAAATTAAAATAGAAAAAATTAAACATTCCTCATTGGCCATTTTCTTAGTGACGAATGACTTTTATATTGATCATTTAATCTATGAATAATGTCTTATATTTAAGGTAAGATTAATGCTTTCCTTGCTTCTCTACAGCACTTCGACATATACGATTTATGGTATGTTACATCCTAATTTAATATAAGCTCAGGATATTTACACTTTCAAGGTGACGTTTTCTAGAAATGAACGCCTCTTGCGGAACAGTACCGTGCATTCGCATAGCAGGTGTTCCGCTGGTTTGGCCGCACGTTCGCAGAAACAGTAAATCTCGTTATCAGCAGTACTAATTTTTTGGAGACGGTATCTCAGAGGGTATTGTTCTATGAAGATATTTGTTATTACTAGAATATATCTTTTTGGGAGATCGAGAAGCATTCTTGCATCCTTTGATGCATTTTGTACCGAGCTCCAGAGCTCTTTTTTTATGGTAGATTAAATAAACTTAGAATAAGTGACATACAATGGTAACTCACATAATGAAATTAAACATTATATTTATGATTAACGAGATTTATGCAGCTGTTACTTTCTACTACAATTGTCTGCGGTTGTGGATCAAGTTTACTAGGGGAAATTATTAGCAGTGACTTGTTTTCTTAAGTGCCGAACGTGGAGAAAAATCTACGAGCAAATTTTTGCAAACGATCAAATTGTGTGAGTGGAAGGCACTTATCAAATTCCAGAAATAATGACATTAAATATTTTTCTTCAAAAATATCACTGCATTGCAAATCAGTTCTGAGGCAAGGGTTTCTAGATCGGCGTAAAAAGGAAAAATCTTGATATCGTTTGCAATTGCATTATAATCTTAAATACGAGTCTCAAAATTTTCCGGTGGTTCTCAGTTTGAGAGTTCCCCCAGGATATTTTGGAATTCATGACTCTTCGTCTTATTTGGCAGCTGGCTTTAAATGAACCCCGAAGTCCATCACTGATTTGTTTGGTAGCGATCTTCACATTAGCCTCGTCACGGTATCTCGATAAGAACCCTACGAATTCTCAGTTCCTCCTTAAAGGGATCCTAGTTTGCAGTCCTGGAGTTTCGGTATTCCGCTACTGCTACTTCTTACTCAACGTCAAGTTTAAATAGGGTGTGACAGTGATCTGACAACGAGACCACCGGACTAAATTTCCACTTTTTCACCAAGTTCTGCATAGTTGAAGGACAAATAACTAGATCTATGGCATATTCTCCTCTACATGTGATGAAAGTAGGCATGTTCCATCTGTTAATAAATTCCAGGTTTTAAGAGGTTAAAAGTTAGAAAGCTGTATTGATATTTATAGATCAATAAGTCGGTACAATATTTGATATTTGTAACAGAGTGCTACGTTTAATTCTAATACCAAAAGCGAGAGACATTATCGACGAAACAGTTTTTGAAATTGTTTCAGATATTTGAGTAACTCGTTCTAATTCCATTCAAGATTTAAATTTTGCTGCTAGAAGAGAACTTGGCCCATGTATTTACATTTATGTTGTTGAAAGCAGTGACATATTATTAAGGTCTTCTCGAAGCAGGGTAGTTTGGTAGTTTACCTTCCTTGACAAAAACAAAATCAAAAATCAAGGCACCGTCATTTATTATTTAAAATAATTAATAAAATAACAGAATAATGGTGAACTTATGCACGTACCCTGTACAATTAGGGTTTTCTTGTTCTACGAAAAACCCATTTTAATTTATAATATACTGCCACAAACGTAGACTGTGGGCGCGTAATTAATTTTTAAACAATGTAGAAATTAGCGTTCATTTAGAGCTTTTAAGCATGAAGGCTGATAAATTAGTAAACTGAAATTACAGTCTGTGAGAGTCCTAAATGTAATCTTGTATATTTGTTTTACATACGTAAAGAGTGACCCAATTTGATTATGTTTAAAATTTGCAAAGTCTAAAAACCCTTTTCCAATGTCGACGTCAGGTATGCACTAATGAACTTTACCAAAAACATATTTGTCAAAAAGTATTTGTAGTTCTTTCTTTGCCCTAAAAAAAATAATATCAGTAACGAACTGTAAAGTTTAGTTTCCTTAGCAAAGAATCACTACATACGAGGGATATTAGAAACAATATCTTTCTTGCCATGATATACATAATTGGCTCTACATTGCTTTATAATGTTCATTTCAATACCTTTATAGTTTTGTGTTTTTGTGAAGTATTTTGCAACAAAAACTGAGTTTTGTGAAATTTCAATCGCTACCAAATATGTCACTAACAAACATAATTGTTTCAAAATATTTACGACCGAATTATTTTCATATATAGGGTGCGCCCAACTTACTGGCGTAATAGAAGTATTTAAAAAATCAGTTCAGATCTCTCTATCAAACTATATAGTTTATATCAATACCTTCAATCTTCAATGCTTTTGGAATTATAACATATATATATATATATATATATATATATATATATATATATATATATATATATATATATATATATATATATATATATATATATATATATATATATATATACAGGGTGATTCAAAAATCGATCACGAAACTTAAGGGGGTGATTCTACTTGACAAAATAAGGGTAGAGCTTCATATAATTTTTTTTCAAAATGTCATTCGTTTTCGAGTTACAAGCCGTCCAAGTTCAAGTTTTTATTTTTTTTTTTTGAATTACTCGCTTACACGAAAACCGATTTGACTAATATTTGAAAGATAGGCTAAGTCTTCTGCGCTTCATCATTTTAGTAACAATTCACATTGATTGTTTGCCGCTAGAGGGCACTTTACCTACATTGAAAATTGTTTTTTTGTCATAATTTTTTAGTGTTGACAGCTACAGTAGTTTTTGGCATAATTTCTGAAAGACTGATGCCAGGCCTTTAAAAAAGGTGCTCTTTATTTACATCGCTAAACCCAACGGTTTAGACGTAAATCACCCTTAAAAATTAAGTGGTAAATTTACTTTTCTCATTTCATTACCACCAGCTACCAGGTAAATAGCTATCAAAGTATACTAGAGCTGTCAGTTTAACATCAAATAAATTCGCTTTTTAAACTATTTAATTTATAATCTTAAAATAACTAATAATGGCTACCTGGTAGCTGGTGGTAATGAAATGAGAAAAGTAAATTTACCACTTAATTTTTAAGGGTGATTTACGTCTAAACCGTTGGGTTTAGCGATGTAAATAAAGAGCACATTTTTTAAAGGCCTGGCATCAGTCTTTCAGAAATTATGCCAAAAACTACTGTAGCTGTCAACACTAAAAAATTATGACAAAAAAACAATTTTCATTGTAGGTAAAGTGCCCTCTAGCGGCAAACAATCAATGTGAATTGTTACTAAAATGATGAATCGCAGAAGACTTAGCCTATCTTTCAAATATTAGTCAAATCGGTTTTCCTGTAAGCGAGTAATTCAAAAAACAAAAAATAAAAACTTGAACTTGGACGGCTTGTAACTCGAAAACGAATGACATTTTGAAAAAAAATTATATGAAGTTCTACCCTTATTTTGTCAAGTAGAATCACCCCCTTAAGTTTCGTGATCGATTTTTGAATCACCCTGTATATAAATAATAACTTGTTAATTATTTATTAGGAACATTTAGCAATAAAATAAGAAATAAGATATAAAAAACGTTAATCAGTAGATAAACCGTTCAAAATTTCCTGCATTAACTATCAAATATTCGAATCTTAATATTATAACACGGTAGATTGTTGCTGCTTAATTTCTCTGACATCTAAAGAGAGAAGTGTTTATCTTATTTAGCTAATATTAATACCTATATCCAATACGTTTGGAAGTATAACACATTATATATATATATATAATATATATATATATATATATATATATATATATATATATATATATATATATATATATACAATAGAATAAAATATTGGCGAAGCGGATGTGAAAATTTGTCAATATACATGATTGTCGTGTTAAAAAGTGCGGAGCACTCCAAAATATGGAAAAACTCCGGGTCCGACAGATGGCGACAGCGCTGTTTCGTCCTAATATGGGACTCGTCAGGCCACCGCATTCGGTACAAACCATCATCTCGCCTTTGCATCGTATAAAGCTGAATTTAAAATTAAAAAAACAGCAAACAAGACGACAAAGGCGACATCTCGATGGTCCACTTGATCCCTTTGGGCAGCGCGTTTCGTGTACTCGATTTTACATATTTCTGTTTTAATTCACCGTCGCGCCACCATATGACGGTTCTTTTACAAACTTTGTTAATCTGTTGTTAATTGCCAATATTTTATTCTATTTTATTTTAAATTACACGGACAAAAACTTATCTACTTATTTATATATATATATATATATATATATATATATATATATATATATATATATATACCGAACTAGGGTTATTGAGGATGCAGTCCATCAAGCTGAATGAGACGTCCTGTATTATGTATAAAGTTCCTTGTTCCAAATGTCAATTGGTTTACATAGGCCAGACTTCCAGAAGCCTCAAAGGCAGACGCACTTCCCATCGTAGTGATATTAATAGAGGTTTGCCCTCTTGTGCTCTGGCTGAAAATAACTTTCATCATGATCACATCATTTACTGGGATGACACTGAGATTTTGAAAAGAATTCCTGCATGTCGTAAAAGGCTATTCTTTGAAATGGTCCATATTAATCAAGATGGCAACGCTATGAATAAAAAAGCGACCCTAAGAATCTGAGTACCATTGACATCTTTTACTATAAATTTAAAAAATGTTTCTTGGTTTGACGAAATCTCGTAATAATACTCACTAAAATTCCGTTTCTAAATTTATTCATTAGTACCTTGATGAGAAATAAAAATATATTTGAAAGCTTGGAGTATTTATATATATATATATATATATATATAAATTATTTTTTTAAATAAATTGCATTACAACGAATTAATTTGAAATTTATTTTAGAAAAATAATATTTTGCCTATTTACTAATTATTATAAATACATATTCGAGAGTATATTTCTGCTATAGAAAATTTCCCCCAGGGAGGGGGTTTTTGTAATTATATTTGCCTGAGGGTCATATTATCATATGGTTCTATGCTCGTCCCATGAGGAACGGAGGGAAATATGGCTTTCACTTTTTTCCTCTCTGGCGCATTGGGGACGCACAATCTAGCATTTTCTAAATCCATGTACCCATCACCTTTGTGAATCCCAGCAGTCTTGTTAATTGAATTTGCCTGACGCCTTTAGGTGATAATATTGTATCTCTGAAATGTCTTTGCCCAAATCTGTTACATGCTGTGCACTCTCTGAGAATATTGTCAACAGCTGCATTTTCCTCTTGACATCATCTGCGTCTTTCAGGTTATAAAAAACCTTATTTCATAAAAATCTCCTTTAAGATTGTGAATAACGATACTTTACTCTTCGGGCATTTTCATGTTTTCCTAATTTATTAATACTCTGTATATTGCATGAAAAATTTTTATACGTTAAATTCATTTTTTCGATAAGTACAAATTTTTATAAAGAAAGATTTTTTATTCTTGTCAACTTCATTCATGGACATATAATATACCACGCTATAGTCCTCCAGGTACGTTGTGTTGTTCATTTTCTGAACTCATTCGTCTTGATACTTTTGTAATACACTATTTCTTGGTGTTGCGGTTAATTTTGTTTTTTAAAATATTTGTTTCCATGGCCAAGAGGCAATTAGACGATCAACTTTTCTAGACGTTTATCTAGAGGGGCAATGCTCTCATAGAAAGGGCAGAGTCCTAGGTGCATTACCTGTTTTAATTTGGGCGTTCCAGCGGACCTCAGCGCATTACCAATATTGACTTGAGTGATACAGCCGTTGTGGAGATCAGCTACCAACTTTCTAGCAATTATCACGATCTATCGCCTTCCCAGGTATCATCAGGGTTGGAGGAGTAGGAACGTGACTATGAACATAAATATCTGAAACCAAATCTGAGATTCCTAGATATAGCTGTTGCAGAGATCTTTTACTACCTTCTTGGTCATCATGAGATCCTCAGGGTTTTGAATATAGGATGAGCAAAGTTTCAGCTTGATCAAGTAATGGAAAGAGGGCGAGCCGGATTACAAGATTTGAATAATGTTAGCTCATAGATCAGAGGTGTGAAGCCAATAAAAATCTTTTATTTTTTTTTTAGAAATGTAAGCAATTTTTATATTTCTACTGGAAATTGAAAGAAAACTTTTTTATTTTTTGAATAAAGTTTTTTGTAAAAACTGTTTTTAAATCGAATCTATATTTAAATAGACAAAACCAAAAGCCTCACAAATTACTATAACATTTAGTGTATTATTTCCTTCTATTTGAGATCAACATTATTCCTCCCTATAGAAGCCTATGTTGCAAGTCCAATTAATTATTCATAAACCTATGTTTGATTTGAGTAATTTCGTAATATGTCACGCTCAGTCAGCGGTATAACACAAAGCCTGACCTGCATTTAGACGTCGCAGGAGATCACGAACCGTGGGTCAGGCAAAATTCAACCAGTAGAAATTTTCTGATAAAATCAGGTTAAATTTGAAGTCCATGAAATGCATCGAATTATTAACGTGTCGTGCAAAATTACACCTTGTCAAAAGAGAGCAGTGAAGAGTTGGAAAAAGTTCTTGGCAGGTACGTTGATTATCCATTGACCATGTCAGTGGTGGCGAGATTTAACACTAAATATTTTTTTTTTGATGTAACTGAAAGTTTAAAATAATTTACTGTAATTCTTAGGCCAAAATTTCTAAAGTAAAGTACAGCCAAAGGAAACTTTATTTTCTTAACATTTCAGAATAAATACCTAAAGATATTGAAAACACTGGTACAAGGTTTCTTCTTTAAGTTCTTGCAAAATTATTTTTAAGGGTCAATAGTGGTCATCAATAGATAAACAATTCGACCACGGATATTTATTTTAAGCAATAAATTATTCTCCATTTAATAATGAATTAAATGTTTGTATACATCTCTACAGGCTTCCAACTATTTCATAGGGTCAATATTGCTTTTTCTCAAACGGTAAGAAATAGAGAGATGGTTAGCCCGTTATTTAGATTCATTTAACATCCCTGAAATAACTGATGTAAATGTCATATGCATTGTTTTCTTCATTCTTCAATATAATCCACCATTTCTTGAAATAATTGGCCGATTAATACTTCAAAGAATTAACAACTAACACTCAGAATTTTCGTTAACAACTTTTACTTGCAAGTTAAATAACAAACTTTAGTTCAATTTATTCACAGTTTTAACTAAAAATTAACAAGTAACAACTAAGAAGCCAACGAAAAGTCAACTTGTAATTTCGACTTTATTCGTGTTCGCTTTCGGATGTCCTCGTTTGGAGGAAAAATAAAGAAGTACTTCAAAATAGAAAAAAATAACATTAGGGTAAAGTCTGGTAATCTCGGTCAGGAGGTAATACCGGTCACTTCAATTTCTCTAGTACTTTTGCATTTCTGCACACGCACGCATACAAAGCGGATGCCGTGACTATACATC
This sequence comes from Diaprepes abbreviatus, assembly GCA_034092305.1. Taxonomy (NCBI): domain Eukaryota; kingdom Metazoa; phylum Arthropoda; class Insecta; order Coleoptera; family Curculionidae; genus Diaprepes; species Diaprepes abbreviatus. The sequence goes on along the minus strand of JASJET010000141.1, from coordinate 4,699,951 downwards.
GACCTAGCGCACCGACCTCCGCTAAGTTCCCAGCACGTGTTCGGGATAAGTGCACGTTAAGCGTTTTCGCGCGTAAATTTTCGTTGTAAGACTATAAAAGGTGAGTGTTTGTTTTATCACGTTTCTTATATTGTTGTTTACAATTGTTGTAGTATAACGATCAAGCATACCAAGCAATCATAGATTTGGAATTTATTACGTATTGTTACGACTACTTACGACCATGTTAAATATATAGCGGCAACATCCTGTGGAGAGTATAGAAGTGTAGGGCGTAGCAAAGCTACAGTAATAAAGCACCTCTTTTGGCCAGCGGCAAAATTACGTAAGAACGTCAATTATGTTTTTTTACTGGAAGTATACAACGCCATTATATAGTGAGAAGCAGAGCTAGAGTATGTTATGGAAAAGTTTTGCTGAGTGATCGCTAGAAGATTCGAGTGTTTTCGAGAGTTTTCGAATATGACGCGTGGTACAGATACGGGAGACAACTGAGACTAGACAGTTCCAAAGTTTAAATTCAAAGTGTCAAGTGCCATCTGCAAGGCGAAATATAGTACGACTAGTGTGTTCTGTGACTGTAGTTTCATAGTGAAGATAACGTACGTTTAATTAGGAGTGTTTGGTTAAATTAGAAGTATCTGCAAAATAAATCCAGTGTACTAACTTAGAATCTTTGTTCTTAATAGTATTAACTGAGAGTAGACAGTTTCAAAGTTTAAATTCGAAGCGTCTAGTGCTATCTAGTGTGTTCTGTGATTGTAGTTTCATAGTGAAGATAACGTATGTTTAATTGTGAGTGTTTGGTTAAATTACAAGTATCTGCAAGATATATCCATTGTACTTACTTAGAATCCTTGTTATAGCTATAAGGATATCAATATTTCGTAATAGAGCCAAGTAGTAAGTCATTGTGTATAATTTTCAATATAACAGAATGAATTTTCAAAGACACATTATAAAACGTCATGATGAGACTAAACATTCTCAGCATTACTCCAAATTTACAGGAAGCCTACTTTTAGAAAAATATGAATCTTTGAAATGCGGGTTGAAGCCTCTGCATTTGTTGTTTAAAAAAGAAAATGCTGAATAAGAAGCAATTCTTGCTAGTTTTTGCGTGGCTCATTCAATAATGAAACACGGAAAACCATTTGCTGACAGCGGATTAATGAAGGATTGCATGCAAAGAAGCTAATTTACATTTAACCATCAGTTTATCAGCAAATACTGTGGCTTGAAGAGTAGATGATATAATGAAAAATATATTTACTCAATTTTCTGACAATAATCGACACTTAGATTGGTTCTCGTTAGCTCTGGATGAGTCAATAGATATTTCGGATATTGCCCAGGGGTTACTTTTTATTTGAGCGATAGATAAATATTATGAAGTATTTGGAGAGCTTCTTAACCTTCATAGCATTCACAGCAAAACCACTGGAGAAGGTATTTTCTATAAAATTATTATAGAAAATGCCGTTTAGAAAAACAATCTTAAAAATTCTATTAATTTCGATATAGGAATTCTTAGCCCAGAACTTCAGATGGAAGTTATTGAATTGCAGTATAGGCTAAATCAAGAAATAAATTACTGAAATGAAGTAATTTCAAACAGAAGATCTATATGCAAGAAAATAACAAAACAAACTTCTAAAGAAGATATGTATAGTTTTATGAGGACGAAATAAGGGAGGATAGTGTAACGAGGAAAAGAGGGCGAAAGTAAGAGGGAAAATTATGTATAATTAAATTTTGGCTAAATCGAATCAATATTTTTAAATAATTGTTTGTCTGAAAAATTGCTTCTAATTTTTATTAAAAGAAAAGTTCAAACAACCAATTTTGATAATCTTATTCAAAGAAGATGTTCTTTTTGGTTGCATTTAAATTTAGAGCTAAAGAAGGTAATTAAAAATTAGATTTAAACCTAAGTGCGAGCCGTGGTAACAGATGTTGTTATTAGACCTTATCCCCTACAGAGATTAAGGCAGAGTTATAGGCTTCATGGTAGAAGTCGGATTTTTTTTATCACTACTGTAAAAATGTAGGTTGTAGACTTCAAACGTGGTTACACTAGCACGCCAGATGATGAGCATTATGAAAGATCAAAATCTACTTCAATTGAAGAAGTCGTCTCAAAAGTCCAACGCATTATAAATGTCCGCCGACTGAAACTAAGGTCAAGCGTGCACCTATCAATCAAAGGCAAGGCATAGACCCGCCAAAGACTTAAAACAAATCCTTTCCGTGACTTGTATGTCTTTTAAATTAGGTTGCGCATACTAATCCAACACGGCATCGATCAGTCACTTCTAGCTCATTGGTGTGTCACATTTTTGGCTCGTCTGTATCTGGTTGTTACTTGAAAGATGGGTACTCGGCCTAAGGAAGTTAGTTAGGATTGCTGGTATCTCAAAAGAGAGGGCGTGTCATATTCTAACTGATGAGAAACTATAAACAAAATGGGTCTTGTGATAACTCATTTCGGACAAAAATTGTAAGACATAATCGTATCACAACAGTGTTTGGTCCTCTACGAGTTCCACCCAACAGAATTTTTGCTGCGGTTAGTTACTAGGAATAAATTCTGGATTCATTACTGTACGTTTGAAACTAATCTCCATTTCCAACTACCACTTTCTAGCTACTCTAAATCATTTATGTAAGTTTTTGAACTAGTCGACACAAAAAATCAGAGAAAAAAGTCTAGGTCTGTCGAAGAATAAAGTTATTTTTCATTAGAACAACATTTCCAGCTACGAAGCTGTCTAGATGATCGCAAAAATTCCTAAACTGATGTTAGAAGTCATGCTGCATGCACCTTATTCATCTGACTTGGTTTTTTTGAATTTTAATCTAGGCCTAAAAATTCTTTAAAGGCGATTATGCATACACATAACCTAAGTTGAAGTTATAATATTTGTATTTTCTTTGTTTTGCTGAAAACTTTTCATCCACGACACAAATATATCTCCAGGGAAGCGATATAGTGAAAAATATTTAATACAAAATTAGTAGGATTAAAATGACTTTCTTTCTAAGCAACTTTTGTGTGAGAGTTTTTTTATTCTCATCATTATTGAATTCAAAATATGATATTTCAATTTAAAGTATAATGGCAAGGTGAAGATTGGTACCACAGGAATATGGCTGCAAACTAATAGTCCTAGCGACTAGAGTCATTTAAGACGCAAAAGTATTTCTTATACTTAGTTCAAATTTCTAGCAAAGATAATGGAAAAACAAATATGAGTATTTTTCGATTAGAATAAAATTTTACAAACAATATAGTTGGGTTTGAGAGCAAATCATAGTTGTAAAATTGCATTAGTTCTTATAACTGATGCTATTCTTAGAGCAGGTAATGAAAATAAAGTGAATGTTTTACTTACATTTGGTTTTAGTAAGACCTTTAATATGCTGAATCATAGAATTCCCAGTTCTGTTTGTTATGTAAGATGTAGTGAGGATGCTCTAATTTAATAAATTATTTTTTAACGGATCGAATCGAAAAAAATCATTTATAACGTACAATGTTCAGAACCTTTATTCAAAAATGCTGTAGTACCGCAGGGCTGTATTTTGGTACTCCTATTATATACCACATATTCACTTCTACGTAGATGACACCCAGTTATATTATTTTTTTATAAGACATGAAGAAGCGGAAGCATAAAATCTAATAAACCATCATTTAAATCCATTTAATATAGTTGTTTCCGACCGCTTCCTTCAACTTAATGCCCCTAAATCGTTGGTCATCATTTTTGGAAACAATACTCCAATAACATTTATTGAAAACAACAGTAAAAGTAAAATTAACAATATGACCTTATCCTTTTCCGACTCTTTGCAAAAATTTGGGCTTAATATTTGATTTAAAGTTGCTTTTTAAAGAACATGTTACTGCCAAGTGAGGTAGTTTCTAAGGTATTTGGAACTAATTTATAGTCAAAGATATTTTTTGCCTTACCATTATCCAGTTATCTCCCAATTTGTATGTACTTTCCTTGTCTTGATAACGAGGAACACTGTTACCCTACTCAAAACGATTAAGATACTTGTCGGTTAGGTTATTACAGAAAATATTTATCTTCAGTAGTATTAATTGGCATATTTCAAATTCCTTCACATTGTATTTTGTTGGAAAAGGCTTTGCTGTACTTTTTGTTTCCGAAGTAAAAATTGGGTTTCCTACTTAAAAAATTAAAATGAGATCCAAGTGATCTTCAGGAATGCGTTCAAGATCAAGGTCAAGGTTATCGTTTGATGTCTCCTTTAAACCACAGAATCATTCTGTTAAACATTTTTTGCAATATCGCTTCCCTGTCTATTTGGGTACATTGCGTACAGTGACTCATCGTGTATATTTAGTCTATATTTAAAATAGCTTTAATTAATTTCATTACAAGCAATACGGAATTTTATTTGCTTTTCGATAAAATAATGAGAATTTTTTTTATCACACAACTCCTACACAAGATAACATTTTGCTGTTTATTTAGTAATTAAATGGAGTAAACAAAAAATTGTTATTTCTGGATTTTACCATAAATTTCGCTTTTTTCCAACATTCAAACAAAAATTTACGTTCACAGTAAAAGCCTTAATTAAAACGTTTTGACTCTGGATTTGGATATTTGTAACATATCATAATATATTTTTATTTGATAAAGCTTTAAAATCTGCATATCTTGAAAAAAATCAGCCAAAATAGAAGAGAAAACAATTATATTTTGTTTTGTTTCTATTTTTTTATTGAACATTAATTTGTAATATTCAATTTTCCAAAAAAAAAAATATTCACTTTAGATAAAATAGTCATGAAACTTAAGGATTCATGCCAAAAAGAGCTTTATTATAACAGATACTAGAAAAGTAAAATTAGTTTTCAAAAATCCTTAAAGTCTTACGTTGAAGAGAATAATTTAATTTACGGCTACATGTAACAAGAATGACGGTGAATAAATCAAGGTTTAATTAAATAAAACATTGTCTCGGACCTACAGATATTTACTGGGTATTACCCGTTCAAGCAAACATTAGACGCTGTTCTGTAATCCATGTTAAGGTGCCTGACCGCAATATTAATATTACACGTCCAAGCAACTATATAGTGCCAATGTCAGCTAACTAAAATACAGGGACGGCTGAAAATGCATTTTGTCGTCGAATTTGATAATAAAATTGAGCAACGCCTTAAAAAGTTGAAACATAGCGACGTATTACATGGTGTTAACTAAATATCAATGTCAACCCAGTACTTTTAAGTATTAATTTAATAAAAATTAAAAAAAAAGTTTCTATTATAGTATTTAATATATGGGCAGCCTGAGTATTATCAGTGTTTATAAATATAAAACCTTCCATATTATTTTAAGAAATAATTTTAAATCACATAGTAATTATAACTACAATAAATTAAACAAACTATATTTATAAAATTTAAATAAAGGTCTATTATATTTTGAACAGTTATTACAACACTAATAAGATGCAAGTCATATCACGTAAGATGATGAGAAAATGAAAATCAAATTTACGCAGCGTAATACGTCAGTTACGCGAGGCGGCTTGAGTAAAAATGTTAATTTTATTAATAACATTTGTCCGTCCTGCGCGTCTTTGAAATATATTTCTGACTGATGAGGTGTTTAGTGTCCTGCATAGTCGGTGAACAACTGCTGGTGAGGAAATATTGCTTTGAAACCCGAAGAAACAAAGCACCCATTACTCAGAAGAATAATAGGCTTCATAAAAAGTGTAAATATCCCGGGCTTAGATCAGGGTCATGTACGAAAGATTTTATAGGTCGACTTGCTATAGAGAGGCAAAGAAAGCCTTATCTACAATCTACAATCTATAAAAATAGGAGAATTAATTTCTCAAAATTGTATTTAATAACTTGGCAGCCTAAGCATAATCGGTGATTAATAAATAACTTTTCAAATTATTTTAAGAAATCATTTTAAATCATATGGTAATTATAACTACAACAAATAAAATAAAATAAATTTTTAAATAAAGGTCTGTTATGTTTTGAACAGTTGTAACAACACTTATAAGATGTAAGTCATATCATGTAAGATTATGAGACCATAACAAAAACCCAGTTTATCCAGAGTAATACGTGAGTTGTGAGACTCGAATCTTAGTCGGCGCCTTTAAAACTCATTTCTTAATGATGAAGCGTTCTATGTTCTACTTAAGCGGCGTACAACGGCTGGTGAGATAATGTTGATTTTATTACAAACACTGGCCTGTCTACGTTAGACAAGCCGCGTAGTCGTTACCATTGAAGCTCTTTTTGGCAGATGAGGCGCAATCGATGTGATGCTTTTGTTATCGACATTATGCGTTTTCTCACTACTGAACCTCACCGCGCGTAGAATTCTCTTATCACAATAGTTTCAGAGACGAATTTGCCAAATTTAAGTAACCAGCTAGCTAGTTACTGAAAATTTGTCCAAACTACATAAAAAGAAAGAAATTTTCTTATTAAAACTCGCCCTCTATTGGCCAAAGAAAGCTATTTTTTTAAATGTGGATATTTTTCAGCTCTCGACTGTTATTAATTTAAAATGTGTACTATTCGAAAAAACCTCATTATTTGTTTATCAACGAAATCTATTTGTTGTACCTTTTGAACAATTTATCTTGCAAAATTTTGTGATTCTTTTAGGGATAATAAGTGTAATCCTTAAGGAACATAATCATCTCTTATGCGTATCTGTAAAATTCGTCTAAAAGTTTTCCCACCTCATAAAAATTATAACTTTTCAGCTCAGCAGATTAAACAATTGCAAAAGGTATTAAAATCTCAGAGTCCTTCTTTTGCTAACTTTTTTGTATCAAGGATATCAACAATCTTTTGCAAAGTTATTAACAATAACAGAAAAGTCATCTTGAATGTTTTTGTAAATATTTGGTAACTACTGAACGCATTTCTATAAACAACAAATAAAAAGACATTTCAAATGTTTTTTTGTGCTTGCAACTTATTAGTGGTACATTTTTAGTAGAAATAATTGTTTTTGAATATAGTAAATTCCCAATTACTGAGTAAAAAACATTTGCCAAACAAAATTCGAAGCGCTGAAGATGAAAGTTGTTTTGTCTCCTATAAAAGAATGATATTGATGATAAGGAGAAAATATGATTTGCACTCAGTTTCTGAATGATTTCTTAGCTATTATTTGAATAGCCTATGTAACCCTGGAGTGTTTTTAATCCGAAAAAGAGCCTTGGACGTTTTTTCATTAATAGTTAACCATATTTACTCTAAAATAAACGTTAACAAGTTAAAATATCGCATTTGCTGCCGCTCTTTTGATGTGTTTTAATTTCTGATAAGTATTTTAGACAATTGGGAAAATTACTTGATGCATTGTGTTCATTTAATGTTTGTGTAATTAATTTTAAAGAAACAAGCTCACCCATTTAGGGGTTCTGTTGGTATATCTCATAGGAAACAGTATAAAGGGAGTAAGATTTTAATATTGCCAATTTTTTTAAGACATTAGTTTTTAATGATTCATTGTTAAAAAATTTGTGGTAACAATTTTTTTTTGAAATAATTATTTATCTGATTTTAGGATGAATGGTAAGATTTATTGAGATATGTAAAACTTTCAAATTAATTGTTTTGACATATTTTTTTACTATCCTATTTCAATAGAATGTGGATTGCAGTACATTAGGGATAATGTAAACTGTAAACACCTACTTGACAAATGTTTCTTTTTGATTTTAACGTCCTATAGAGCTACTTTATGAAATTTTGCCTTTCCCCGGCCCTGAATGGCCATATGTCATCAAAGCAGCAGACGTTCTGTATTATATATGCCTTGATGCCGGAGGATGATAGCGCTTTCGATTTATAGTTCGATTATATGGAATCCTGAAAGAATTTACCTGCGTCATTTTCGTAAAATTGCTGTAAAAATACTAATAATCTTAAGATCGAAAGCTGACAACTTTGTTGTCAAACCGTTCGTTGCTGAAATTATAATAAGAATTTTTCGAGGGAATGAATAAATTTAGAAAAATAACTATTAAATATATTTTTATATAGTGTTATGTAAAGAAATAAAATTCTGAGTATTACACCAATTAACATTTGCATTTTTAAGTTTTTCGTATGCATATTGGACATATCCACCCGAAAATAAATAAATATTGCATATAAATTTACCAATTCTCTTCACTGTGCCACGTTGATAATTCTCTCCAAAACCTCACAATTAAGTGAGAAAAAATTTGATAATTAATTATAAAAACTAAAGTAAAATCACCAGAGTTCAGTTGAAGGCTGGCAGCCACGCCAGGGAGCAAAAATGCCGAGCTTATTCCTATGTCGGAGAGTAGAGGTAAGTTATTCAGGGCGCCAATGCATCAGTGGGTAGATTGAATGCAGAAACCTTCCTCAATGTCGTTAGAAAATAGCATTAAACTTTACTCCTATAGACAAGCAAGTACGCAAAAAATAAATATATGCAAGTGAGCAAGCGAGTCAAATAAAAATCATAAATAAATAGTAATAATAATTATAATAAAATTAATAAAAAACATCCAAAAAACTGGGTGAATTGTTAGACACCACAATGCGCCGAGCAGCAAGAACAGAACTCAACACACCACCATGGGAAAGACGTATAAATATGAAAGTTGAAAATCTTCGAAAATATAAAGGACAGCTGATGCAGTACATCAGGGGCACTAGAACAAGTAAACTGCAAAGACGAGTTGAAGAAATCATGAATCGTCTTCGATACCATTCGCAACAAGATCCAGTGAAAGCTACTGCTCAGCACTGCTTTGACATGCTGATACAGAAGCTCTCTGTTGTTGCAGGACGGCTAAAGGGATACAAAACCAGCAATAACCGAAAACGTGACAATGCGCTGTTCCAACGATCAGAAAAGACTTTCTATCGTAAGCTAAATGCTCCACTTAATATGGCAGATAATAAATATCCCAATAGAGAGCAGGTAGAAGAGTTCTGAGAAAACCAACTTTCCACACCCGCTAATTGTAACATCGCGGCCGGCTGGATCAATGAAGAACACTATATCTACCAAGACTACAGCCCAATGCAGTTTGTGCCATTTATCACCGAGGAAATCTCAGGAATAACCAAGGAATTCCATAACTGGAAGGCTCCACGTCTTGACGGGATCCAGAACTACTGACTCAAAAAATTCTGGTGTATGCACCATCAACAGGCTAATCTTATTAATGATGTTTTTCGTAACCAGCAAAAATGCCATTGTTTTTGACCGAAGGCATTACGTACCTCTTGCCAAAGGATCAACACAATACACATGACCCAGCTAAGTGTAGGCCAATCACCTACCTTCCTACACTGTATAAGGTGATCACCTCCTGCTTGCCCCAACGCATCTATGCACATTGTGAACAAAATAACATCATTTCAACTCAACAGAAGGGTGCACGAAAGGAGCAATGGGATGCAGGGAACAATTGATCGTTGACTCTGTTATATGTAACCAAGCCTGTACCAACCGAAGAAATCTCTTTGGTGCCTACCTGGATTATAAGAAGGCCTTCTACTCAGTGCCACATGTGTGGCTCACAACTATATTGGGAATGTATAGGGTCGATAATAATTTTGTTTCCTTTTTAGAACGCATCATGCCAACTTGGGGAACTAGGATCCAATTGCAAGTGCTATCCACCGACACCATTGAAACTAACACAATTCCAATACGAAGGGGATAATCTCAGGGTGATTCACTTGGCGCATTATGGTTCTGCATTGCAATGAACCCACTATCATGCCGTTTGAACTTTACCAGGTACGACCTTAGTATAGAAATAACAACGAAGATGTAGTAAGAGTGAATCATCTTCTATACATGGATGATCCTAAACTGACGGCTGGTACCAGAAGCCAGCTAGAACAAATGCTTAAAATTGTAGAGGAGGTCTCCAGGAATCTCGGGATGCAATTTGGACTTGACAAGTGCCGTATTTTGAACATTGTTATAAGTAAGAGCATTTGAAATCCAGAATGGTGAAACTATAGCTGCAAAGGAAACAGAACAAATATACGAATACCTAGGTATGAAACAGGCTAAAAGAATTGACCATCGCACTACGAAAGCCGAATTGACAACCGAATTTGTCAAGAGGGTAAGGCGGGTATTACGAACTAACCTAAATAGTAGAAATTTGTTTAAGGCGCTCAACACGTACACTTGCTCTGCAATTAGCTACTCTTGTGGAATTGTAAGATGGAGCAGGACGAAGATCCAAAACCTGCAAAGAAAATAAGAACACTCCTAACAAAAGCACAAAAACATCACTCTTGGAGACATTATACTAACAGATAAAATTTCTAGGCTAACTACACTAATCGACATTGCTTTACCTAACAACAAAAACCTAAGGCCAAAGTACAATGAGAAGATCGCCAAATACATAGGTCTGGATAGTGCGAATCCGAAGACAGTAGGCAATGAACAGCCTCCAAACGATTCCCATAATTTTATCAACAACTGGAGTGATACCAAGGAACCTCCTGCAGAACATCAAGGGACTGGGCCTTAGTGAGTACGCCAAATTAGAAATCAGTTCTCCCTGAAACCGCGCGAACCGTCCGAAAGTTCGTAGGAAATACAGCAGACCACGTCACCTAGGATCCGATAACATGGAAAGGGTTTCCACAGAGCTTCACACTTTTGATATCTCTGTATACCTAGTATGAGTTAATATTCCCTAGAGGGAGTGCGAAGCCGTTTGGCTTGGAATCGTAATAATAAAAATCTTTAAATGATATGAGATATGTTATAATAAAAATCGAGTTCAAATAAATTCACAAAAAAATCCAATAAAATTTAACACACTATTACCTCCTGGCGCTAAAACATAACGAAAATCCTGTTTATACCATGATCATGGTGGTGCTTGAATATTGCGCAACGCCTTATAAAAAAAACGGAATATACTTAATTATAGGTTATCATTAAGGCATAAAGAAGATAATAATAAAAAATTACCTTTTAATTAGGTGGTAGACTGCTAGATGTGTGATCTCTCGGCTTGACTGCGTAGGTACTATTGTTACATCAAAAGTTTAAACAAAAAGTTAAACCAAAAACATAAACAGTGGCAAGGATTCTAAGAGTAAAAAACCCGAAGGAAAGACTAGTAAGAAAAATACTACTAGTAAAATAATCAGTAGGAAGAACCCTATAAAAAAGAGCATTTAAGACTACAAAAAAAATTAACCTCCTCTAAAATATCGAGAAATATTTAATTTAAATGTGTATCATCCTATATATTAAAAAAAAGATGTCGAAGGTGATTTTCAAGTTAAAGTAACATAAGAAAATTAAATATTAGTTAATAGCTCATGGCAAATAATTAAACAAATAATTATATAAAAGTAGTAACTGTCTAAATCGATAAACTTAAAATAGATAATGGTAAAAATATATGAGCGTAAATTATAATTCAAGTCCAACTCCGAGTGATCTGCAATAATTATTTAAATATAAGATAAGATTAATTACTCAGCTAAATTAACCATCACATAATTGGAAATAATAATAAAATAAAATAGATAATATTTAAGATTTGAGACCATTAAATGACACAATATGTTTAGTTTTTTAACATTAATTACTATCAAACAAATTCTATCAGATATTGAAAAAATGCTTAGAATGACTTTCGACTTGTAGTCACTAATTTCTTCGGAAATAAAAAAGCTGGCAATTACGCTACTCTTGTTGAAATTATGGTGTCATTGTACCAAAAATGGGTTGCAATATGTTTCTAAAGATCCATTTCCAACACTTACATCTGGACTTTTTCGTTACAACTACGTAACTGTAAGTGAAAAGCACGGCGAACGCTTCCACCAGGATATATCAATCAATAATGAAGAAAAGGTCATTGAAATGCTTTTATGTTTGCCGAGTACGACTCTTGTTAGAGATGCTCCAGAAACAATTTAAGCAAGAAGACAGGATATTTAGTGTCTCTACAAATGTAAACAATATATTTTTTATTATTTTGTTAAAAATAAAATAAAAAAAACTTGTTCTTGAAAATTGCAACTAAGTTTTTAATTTCATTGTCGTTTTTGTGTTCAGCACCCCAAAATTAACAAAAAAAAAAACATTTTTCATACAAGATTCAACAAGTAAACTAATATTTGTTGCATAGTTTTATTACTCTGTATAATTTACTTATAATGTAAATTTTATATTGTAATCAAAACAAAGTATGCCGGATTGGCAGTACTTGCGGGCCGGTATTGACCGGTGGGCCGTAGTTTAGAGACCCGTGCTGTATATATTCTTGAGTTTCAGCACTCAATATTGATCTATTGCTATTTGTATTGACATATAATATGTAGGACCAGTTGAACCATTTACCAACTAAACTTACGACTCCATTTCTTAGTGGCACGCAACCCGATACTACTTTATCATAACAACTCGCTTAATCACTTTGGTCGGTTTCGCTTTCGAAATTTCTAGAGAATAGTTTGTTATTAATCTTTTGCTCATTAGTTGTATTGCGTACTACTTTAGTTTAGCGACATTCTTATTATTATCATTCGTGTTAGTTTTCAATCTAATTCTGTATTTTGTGTATGGTTTCTAAAAATGATACCTAGCTTTGCTCTCACCATTGATTTTATTATTTTACGTTTGTGTACCCTATGTTAAAAATTAAAGTAGTAATTAATGATATATTTTTCATTTGACACATTGACATAATTTTTCAGAATGGGCGGGATGTCCCATTTTCGAGACTTTTAGGTAGTATTAGAGTTATTATGAAAGATAGAGTGTTGCGGTTTTCACTTTAGTATCCTACTTTTTAATGAAACGAAAGTTTTCGGTGTTAAATTTGTTATGGATCTCTTAGTTTTTAATCTACAGGGTGATTTTGAAAATCTTTATTTTTTAGGCACATCTTGTATTTCCATTATGCGTCAATTTATCAAAAAGATAGAAACGGATTTTTATAGATTTTTTTGTAGAGTTTAGTGGCGGAGTCAGTTTTTTTCTAAAAAGTTTAGTTTTTGAGATATTAACCAAACTTATAGTTTTTTAAATAGAATCTCCTGTATGCTATTTTAGATATTGATGAAGTATAATTTAGGCTTCTCAAAAATATATAATGTGTTTATTTTATTTTGAAAAACAATATCAGAATTCGATATTTTCAATAATTTACTTTATTTGTAATAGTAGGCCATGGCCAATTTATAAGAAACAAAAGGCAAATGTCTAAAATTTCACAGTTTTCTCAGATTGTTATTATTTACAAAATATTTTTGTTACGTAAGTGTTTTTATTTTAATTTTTATTTATTTTGCATTTACAATTGCCGTGTATGATAATTATCAAAAGTATGATATGTTAGTATGTTTTATACAAAGCAATGAAGATCCCAAGAAGCTTCTGAATTATATTTCTATAGGTAATGTATTTAAAGCGTTATCATTAGGATAACGTTTCATATCTGGCGATCGTCTTAGTTCACTATAGGTATCCAGCAAGAAGGCAACCATTTCTAGACATATTTGAACGCTTAAAAAAATCTAGTTGAACCCTGATCTTTTACTCAGGTTAGTTCAGCGTCCCAAAACATACGTCAAAGAAGACAGGGAGGGAAAAGAAACTAATGTGTTATTTTACGCAGCAGCAAGAATTTCTTCATCCTGTAGAAAAATAGAGGAAGAAGTTGGTGTAACAAAATCTGGCGCTGAAAGAATTTTGAAAAAGTATAAATAGCATCCATATAAATTTAAAATAGTGCAACATGTACACCCCGGACATGATGAGCGCCGAGTACTGTTTTGTTAGTGGTATTTAGAATAAATCCGCACCAACAAATCTTTTGGTAGATTTGTCATCTGCTCTGACGAATGTTATTTTTCAAGTGCGGGAAATTTTAATCGTCTCAACACGAAGTATTGGTTTGTAGAAAATCAAAATTTAATTTTCGAAAGGGCACAAACAAGGGCGCTTCGGGTTTGGTGTCTCGTGTTTTATTTTGGGCAGACGCATAGTCTACAGGATGTATGAAGGGGGTCGCAGAGCACACAGATACCTAGAAATCCTTGAGGAAATTATTCCAGAATTTCTTAAAAATTTTGCATTGACCCATTTCAATTCGATTTATCTTCAACAAGACGGCACCCCGAGCTATAGCTCTGGGCTATTAAAGCCATTTCTAGACAATAACTCTCCTCAAAGATGGATAGGTACCATTAGATGCTCCCACGATCTCCCAATCTTTTCATTTTGAATTTTTTTTGTGGGGTATTATGAAAAATTAGGTGTACGCGACACGACACGAATCTATAGCGGAACTTCCAGAGGTAATTGGTTTGACCTTCCAAACTCTTCATAATAGACCTATGATTATTTTAAATGCAATTAGAAAAATAACAAAGCTGTACAGATATTGCATTCGAGAAACTAGCCTTCATTTTGAAAACCATCTTTAAAAACTCTTGGTTGTTTTTAGTTTTAGCGTTTCTTTTGTTTTTGTTACTTTAGTTTTATGAAATAATGTTGTTCTTGTTACTTTGCAATCAAATTTCAATATTTTGGTTTTATAATAACAGTGTTATTTAAAATAAAAAATGTGATAATAATTAAGTGTTTACAATCGAAAACATAGAAAAACATTAAAATTAAATTTTAAAGTGTATAAACTGGCCATGGCCTACTGCTAAAAATACAGTAAAACATCGAATTCTGACCTTGTTTCTCAAAATAAAATAAAAACGTTATATATTTTTAAAAGGCTTAAATTATACCTAATCAATATATAAAATAATGTAGACGGTGTCCTATTTAAAAAATAATAAGTTCAGTTAATATCTCAAAAACTAAACTTTAATTCTACGTAAAAAACTCTCTAAAAATCAGTTTTTACCTTTTTAATAAATTAACGCATAACGTAAGTATGAGATGTGCCTAAAAAACGGAGATATTCGGAATCGCTCTGTAGATTAAAAATTAAGCGAGCCATGACAAATTTGACACCGGTATCTTTCGTTTCGTTAAAAAGTAGGACAACTAAAGTGAAAACCGTAAAACTATATCCTTGATAATAACTCCAATACCCCCTAAAAGTGTTAAAAATGGGACACCCGTACGCTAATTTTCTAAATTATAATATTCTGAGTAATATCCTAGAATACATTTAACCATATTATATCGTTTTTAGCTTATTTTTTCACTTCTATTACTGAATGAACACATGAATATCTTTAAAAATATTAGAAATTTACCAATACCATATTGCGTCTAAGACTACATTAAAACTTCATGATATGAATTCCTAATGTGTTAATCTTGACTTAGTCTTAAGTGCCAACATAAAGATTAACACTCTACATATTTAATATTAATTAACGTATCTCAAATTATGTATAAATTAGGTTTAATTTAAAAGGATTATGGGTTTAAAACGCCTTGTCTCGGTAGGGTGCTTTAATAGCAATTGACAATAAGAAAGTGCCATCAAACTAACAAACACATCATAATCATGCCAGATCTGATACGTAGTATCTCATGTGATTAGTAACAGTCTATATTTATATAAGAAACCTGACAGATATCAGAGTCAAAACCCCGATTAGCCAATATTTAAACTGAAGAAAATGTTCCCGAATAAATTCTTAGATTTGTATTTGCATATATTACTTCAATTCGAATATCACGGTACAATTTGACGTATTTACTACTATATTTTCTATTTAAACTTTCAAAAGTTTCTTTAGTAATAACGCTCCTTCATTTTATTATTGAATTGTACAAAAATGCCACAAAAGTCCAGTGCTTCATTATGCTTCTGTGTCTTTCATGTAACAGTTTGTTTTGAAGAGTTAAAAAGACCTACAATATGTTTTACCCACAAATCGCAAAAATTTTCAGTTTTTCGGCTTTAATTTTTTACGATACTGTAGTAAAGTTCAATGAAATCCCCGTAGGAAACATATACATTTTTTTTAAGTTATATATTAATGTTTTGTAGCGGGAACTGGTGCATCAAGGGGGTATTCTGGTCTAGAGGCTCAAAATTTTAGGCGTTTTTCTGAGTGAAATAAAAAGGAAATGAAAAACATTTTTATCTTTCATTTTTTTTACAAGATATTTACTGACGTTTCAAGAATATAAAATTCAATCATCAAAAAAAAATAAAAAATTTAAGGGGTTACAAGATAGTGAAGTGGTGAGTCCTGGTCGACATCTTTTCAACCCTTATAGTGTTCTGAAACAAAAAATCCAAAATATACTTAATTAGTAAATACGTCTCTATACTCGGACCATGGAAAGAGAACAAAAATTTTTTTTTACGAAATGACGACGATATGAAAAAATTTTTTTGCATTTTGACTTTTCCAAATTTTTTAAATACAGTAAAATTTTTTTTTTCAAAATTCATGCTCCCAGATACAGAAGGATATATAAAGAAGATTTTCACCAAATTTCAAGTAAATCGTTTCAGTAGAACTCGAGATATCATGTTGACTAGGTCGAAAAAAGTAGTTTCAAGAAAAAAGCGTTTAAATTTTGACAGCGTAACTCAGATAATGATACTTAATACGCACATTTGTTTAATCGGCGATCTCTGATCCATACATTAGACCTTCTTCTACTTCAAAATTAATATTTTCTGAAGTTCTTTTAGCTAAATTTGCTGTTCTAGCTTCTTTAGAAGCAGCAAAAGGTCGCAGTTCAGAGCGGTCAATTCGAACTTCTTTGCATTTGACAGCAAACGTATGAGCTTCAGTAATAATAGTGATACCCATGAGTTCCATAATATTTAAAATAGGTAAAAAATCTTAATTAAAAATGGTAACAGCTAAATAACTAGCAATTTTAATTGTTCGTGTCCCGTAGCACTGAATATCTGATTTTTTCTTATTTTCCCACTTATTGCAACTTTGGCAAAAACTTGAATTTACAACTCTATCGATCACTTTCTTACTATATTTACCAATAAGGGTTATAACGCCAAAAAGTGAGGTGAATCCTAGGTTGCAATTACTTTTGGGGAACTCGGTCCTCAGGTAGTCGGGCAATACCTACCGTTTATTGTTTGATTCGTTCTGACCGGCAGGTTTAGTTGCCATGTCACAAATGTCGCTGTAACTTCGAAAAGAGTTCGAATTTTGAAAAATCCTTTTAAGCCAATATTCCTAAAGGTCTAAACTTTAAAAATATGAAAAATTAAAAAATCGCTTTTTCCAAATTTCTAGGCCAGAATACCCCCTTAAAAAAGTAGAAGTTGAAATTCCAATGGTGCATTAAAACCATAGATATGTACAAAACCTGTCATAGGTACCGGTGAATGAAAAGAAAAAGTATTTAAAAATTGTATAAAACTAGGTAGTGTATTAAAAAAAACTAAACTTAAAGAAGGTAGTTAGTTTTAAAAATATAGCAGTCAAAATAAAATGCACGTATAACTTACTCTGTGAATTATTTATAAAGAAAATCTATACGCCGATCTTTGGCATTAGCAAAACTTATTAATAACCCGCTGATTGAAATCAGGTCTGCTTTCGATAAGATCTCTTTCTTTAGAAAGCATTGCCAAAGCAGAAAGTCCTTCTTGGCTCATAGTATTCCGTAAAAACGTATTTATCCGTTTGAAGGTAGAGAAGCACCGTTCTGCTTCAGTCGATGCCATCGAAATAGTTACTAAAATTTTTAAAAGTTGTAGAACTTCACTAAATGTTTCATTTAGCTCGATATTTGGCAAAAGATCTAAATTCTCCAGTTTTATATATGACGCTCAGTTCTGTACGGAGTTTTTGTTCGATAAAAAAGAGGTAAATTTTAATCGTATCCTTAAATTTTTGTTCGGGAAAACACGCACTATATTCGACATACTGTTCCGAAAGAAAAAGATTGGCTCCTACCATGTGACCTATAAAACTAAATCGTTCTTTTTCTTGACAAATAATTGTATCACAAACTTCTTTGTGAGAAAACTCCGTGGAATCATCGAGCTTATGTCGTTTTGAAGTAGATAGAGATGGCTCAACGTCGTTTGAGTTAATATTATTTCTAATTTCTGTTAATTTTGATTCAAATGATAATATATTCTTATTTGCGATAACAGCGTCAATTTGTCTTATTGGAAACTTACCAAATAATAAGTCAACTTGAGGCGTTATATTGTAAAATAAGTTTAACCATGAAAGGCAACTCTTGCTATTGAAAATTTTGAAATACCTTGAGGATTGGATCATGATACTCACGTTTCTATTGTCATCTAAGATTTTTTCCATTGTCTGTAGAATGCTGCCTTTGTATTCGAATACGGTACAAACAACTCTAGAATTAAAATTCCATCCTGTTGGGGCTGACCGAGGTAAGCGTTTGTTAACAATTTGATCTAATATTGTCATTTTTTAAGGACTATTTGAAAAAAAAGAACAAATGACTTGTGAATTGGAAAAAATATGCGGATATTTTACTGGCGGATGCAGCGTTTAACATTACCGAATTTAATTGAAACCCCATTCGACGAGCCGTTCATGTTTTCTAGAAAATAAAAAAGCGCTCACTTCGTTGTGCTTACACATACATGAAGATAGAAAGCAGGAACTGCATTATTTTAAACTGCTTTTCTAGAATCTCTTACAAGAGATACTTAAAAATGTCTAACACATACACGATGGTTTTTATAAATTCCTTCGTAACTCGGAATCCTTTGAAATCGGAAATCGAAATCGGCCTCTGTATTTGTCTGCATGGTTTGGGACAGAGCACTTAATTTTGAATGACTTTTTTTTCTCGCCTAACATTTTCAACCTCTTTAAAACGTAACAAAATATCTTGATCGAAGTAAAAACATAGTCACTTCCACAACAATTAAAATATTGGTACAGTAGACATCACGCATAGAAATACCGGCACAGTAGACACCACGGTTGTATTCTAACCTAAACTAAAGGAATGGTTTAATTGCTGCTTGAAGAAGAAACCTAATTTGATACTGGCAGCGTCACGTGCGACTGGAAGCAAAAGTTCCAATACTTGTCCAGTGGGTTGCATAAGAGAAATTTTTCTGGTGGAGGGATATTATGGGGGCAAAGTAAATACAGGTTTGCAAGTCGAGTTGCGACCTGTATGAAGCTTATGAGAGGAAATTAAAATCCACGTCTTATATAGACGATCCTCTAATGGATTAGCTTGGATTGCATTAAAATTGCATACCCGCATAGCGATAATGTTTCCAGACGTAATACTGTAATACAGACAAACTATTTTTGATATTTAGGAGAAGTAAGTTAAATTATTTCCATAGTTGACTGCTGTTCACGTATAATTTGGGTAAAAAATTGATTTAAATTTAATCATTAAATTATCAGTAGAAATTAAAAAAATAATTGTACTAATATTTATTAGTATGTCTTATTTTAATTTACAATTTTTTTGGGGGTTGCCAAACCTGCAAACGTAAGGACAAGTCGCCACTGATGTGTTGACGTTTTATGCTTTTGTTCTATTTATTTGTGTTAGTAAACTTATTTTAATACGACAAAAGTAAAAAAGTCAAAATATTAATATCCATCTAAAAATAAATATTAATTTTCCCCGTCTCTTGGCGTCCTTGCCATATGCATTAGTTATTAACACCGGCGTTGACGACGACACTATCACGTTTAACGTCACAGCCGTTTCGAACAATTAGCAGGTAAATAACTTTTCTAGTTGTTCGTGTTTTGTATGTTGCAGGCACTGTCCCCCAGGGCCATGTCAGTAAGATGCTAAAAACGGCAACATCAAAAACAAAAGAATTTAAATTATTTGGGCACCCCGTTAAATACAAAAGAATTTTTCAGCTCAACCACGTGACTTCACGTCACCCCAGTTCGATCATGTCATCCTCATCTCCAGTTTAAGATGCCGGACGCCATTATTATTTCTGGCTTTTTCACGTACTCAAAATAACATAGTTGGTTTGCGTTTATTTTGGCTATTTATATTAAGATGGTTAAGTACTCATCTCACTTCACTTCTAAAGTTTTTCTGCTCGTATTCAGCATTAATTAATTTGTATTATTCTGAAAAAAAAATTAAAAAGATTTATGATCAAACAGTTTTACCATGTTACCATGGGATATTTAAAGTTTTCCCGCCATTCATCTGCCATTGCTTATCCCGGCCGGTAAAACAGATGGCTCTTTTACCCTCCACCCAGTTTGCCCAGTTCATTATGTCATTCCGATCAAAATACACGAGTTCATTCATAGATGGCTCGTGTTTCGTTCAAACTACAGGGTTGTGACTTTTGTCTAACCTTTTTTGTTCCAGGCTCTCCCCAACAAAAATTTTTTTTTCTCATGTTCCTGGCGTATTTATAAAATTTATATTTACTAGGTACGACGATATTTAACAATATTCGTTAAAGCTGTCAAGTAATTAGAGGTATATTTTTAAATAATTTTTATTACGCATTTTATGAGTACGTTCGAACTTCTTAATATGAATTTCTAATGTGTTAATCCAGACTTTGTCTTACGTGCCGATTACCTATAATGTTTGCATAAAGATTAACACACTACATATCTAATATTAATTGACGCATTTCAAATTATGTATGAACTAGGTTTAATGTAAAAGGATGATGGGTTTATAACGCGTCGCTCCGGTAGGGTGCCTTAATAGCGAATGGAAACGAGAACGAGCGATATTGAATTAGAAACCACATCATAAGGATGCCAGCTCTCACATGCGACGTAATTTTGTCTTTGATGAAAAGAACCACCGTTTTCGCCTTGATGAGCCTGTCTTATTAAATTAGGAAGCGTATATGGGAGACTATTCACGATCGTACATCTTACGAGTTATGAATTGCAGTGGCGTGGTTAATGTAGCACTTAATCAAATTAGGAACGACATTAAAAATGATGGAAATATTTGTATAAATTATTATTATAATCGATATAATGTTTATATTACGAGTACGTAGAAGGTAAATATAAATAAAAATAAACTAAAATATTAAATATATTAAACATATACATAAACTATCGATTTATAAGGTTTTCGCTCTTCAGTTTGAGAGGTTGTAAATGTTCCAGTTATATCAATAAAGCTGCTTAGACCTAATAGCATATAATTTTATAGTTCTAGCTGCCATAATTTGTTTTTTTTTTAACTTAACGGTTATTATGGTAACAATTTTTATGCTGAAATTAAAAACCGACAAGATTTTTTTGGTATAACAACCAAACTGTTTCGGTAATTACAAATTTAAGTGACCTTTTTCTTCTTGGGCATAGAAGTTATCCAGAAAAGTATATTATCGGACAAAAGTAGAGGATATGCATAAATTCCATCGATATCTTATTTGAAAACATTGTGTTGTAAAATATCAAAATAGGCTGATGTTATCGGCAACAAAAACTACTTCCAATAATCAAAACAAATGAATTGATATTAACAGAATAGTAATGCGTCAAAAGTACGGCAACGTTCTGTAACAAATCAAACCTATAGAAATTATTATAATAAGTCTAAATTATTACAACTATTCTTCTTCTTCTTCATCATCCTGCCCTTTACGTCCACTGCTGGACATAGGCCTCCCTCATTCTTGTCCATTGTGCTCTGTCTTGAACGATTTGCATCCAATTTGTTGCAATTCTCTTGAGATCGTCAGTCCAACGAGTAGGGGGTCTTCCTCTACTTTATTTGTCTAATCTCGGCCTCCACTCGAGTAATCCCTTCATCCACCTTCCATCACTGATTCGGGCGACATGTCCGGCACAGTTCCATTTGAGTGTGGCAATTCGGAAAATTACGTCGGTAAGTCCTGTCTTTCGTCTCAGGTCTTCATTTTTAACTCGGTCACGCAGCGATATACCTAGCATTGACCTTTTCATCTTTCTCTGAGCTATTTGGAGCATTTTAGAAGTTGCCGTTACCAATGTCAAAGTTTCGTAGATCATAGCCGGTTACACACATTGGTCAAATGTTTTACGTTTTAAAGAAATTGGTATATCGTGTCCAAGGTATATATA
Source organism: Diaprepes abbreviatus (assembly GCA_034092305.1). Taxonomy (NCBI): domain Eukaryota; kingdom Metazoa; phylum Arthropoda; class Insecta; order Coleoptera; family Curculionidae; genus Diaprepes; species Diaprepes abbreviatus. Next base: position 4,677,903 of record JASJET010000141.1, on the reverse strand, counting down.
TATTTTTCCACAAGGACCACTTCGTTGTCTCCAATATTGATATTTCCATTAGGTACCAGATTGGTCATAAATTTTGTTTTTGATTTATTTATTTTAAGACCCACACTGGGCGCACATTAGCTGAAGTTCATGTAACATTGTACATATCTTCTTGAGATTATCGGAAAACAAAAGTATATCGTCCGTGAGCCTCAAATTTGTTAATTTTTGGCCGTCCACATTCAGGCCTCTTTTTTCCTGTTAAGTTTTTTACAGGCGTATTTTAGTACTGCAGTAAACAGTTTAGGCGATAAGGTATCACCCTGTCGAACTCCTCTGCCAACTGGGATATGATCCGTGTTTCTGTGTACTTTCACCGACATAGTTGCATTCCTGTATGTATTGTAAATTAACTTTGTGTATCGATAGTCAATGAGGCATGCTTGTAATGCTTCAATAATTTTGTCAAGCTCCACCGTATCAAAGGCCTTATGAAAATCTACAAAAGCCAGAACGAGTGGTCGATTGTATTCGATAGTTTTTTTTATTACCATTTTGATGCTCTGTAGGTGATCGTTTCTTCCAAATCTAGTACGAAACCCCACTTGCTCTATTTGTTGGTACAATCATTGACAAGTATAAAATTATGATGGTCTCATTCTTCAACGTATCTTTAAAAGGTCTACACAAAACGCTAAAATATGAGGATTCAGCCGAATTTGTCTTAGTCTATCAAGCAAGCAAATGGATCATTAAAAGAGGTAGAATATGAACGTGTGGTGCGGAATCTTAGGATACAGAATTATTGGACTGTTAATCTTTAATGACAATCTAAATGACGACTCGTACTTAGACTTTTTACTGAATAATCCGCCTGTTCTTTTACAAGACGTGCCTCTTGATAAAAGAAGATCTCTGTGGTATCAGCATGCCCGGCAAAGTTTTCTGAAGGTGTCCATAATTTCTAGTTACCCAAATTTAATAGCAGCGTAATGCTGGAAGAACTAAAGATAGAAGAAGAAAGCAGGAGATCCAATTATTGAATGGAGCTGCAAGGATTGAGACAAGCGAAGATACTTCCGGGAAACTACGACCAGAAGAGATTCAAAGAATATATAAGCTTAAGCAAAAACCAACTTAGAGATCTGACAGAGATGCTGACGAGACACCTCAAGAAACTCGGACTGCTAGAAAGAGAAGAGTGGACATTCTGTGACGGGGAGGACGAAACCTCTATACATATCCTTTTAGAGTGCAGCGCTCTAGAAAACCTTAGGATGCGGTTCTTGGGAACACATCAAATTCAAGCAGGGAAGCTACTCACCTTGAAGCCGTCCAACATCCTAAGGTTCCTGAGGGAAATGGGACTGGACTCCAACTTTATGCACATACATACACATCCTCAAATCGTTGGATTGGAAGGAGTAACTTGTTTTCGTAGCGACCAAGGTATATGGATTTAACTGTGCTAGATTTTTACTTGTGGGGAAGACTAAAAGAGATTGTTTATCAAAACCGCACGGGAGAACATGATTGGAAGAATTCAAAGTGCCATAAATATGATTTCACAAGCTGAAATCATTAAAGCAAAATGTAATAGGTGCATTTTGCACAACGGTGGTCATTTTCAACATCTATAAAGTCTCTTTGTAATTCTTGGAACAAGTTTGCTATGGTTTCAGTAATAATGTTTATTGTTGTTATTGTTTTGGCCTGCTGGCCTTTAAACATGCTTCAAATCTTGTGTCTCACATCGTTTGAATTAGTCCTATGCCTGGATAAAATGTGAAGGAAGGTATACAGAAACAAAAAACAAATACACCTTAATTGTGACCGTAAAATAATAAAATAAGTTAAAAAATTAATAAAAAGTGAAAAAACGCACACTTTTTTTTTTCGTGACAGTCTTGACCACGGACTTTTGAAAACAATTGCTTTTTCCTATCCATGTGATATCGGATTCTTTTGGCTATAATTCCGAAACAAATAAAGATAACGAAATAATTTTTTTTACATTTTCTCTTGCAAATTTATTCTACTTCCCGAATATGATATAAAAACTATGTCTTTTCATTTAAAATTGCGCCTCTAGCGAGGGCCGCGAAAATCTTTCTAATATAGCTATTATTTCGTTTTAATTGTCAAACTTTCCTTTCGTAAACTAGACCAAATTTATCAAATTTAGTTCAGCCAGACTAATTTATGGTAACTTTTATCAGTAGACTTTTCCCCTTCCTGCCCTAACTTGAAATCATACAGCAAAAAGTGTTAAACTAGAAAGATGCAGAATGGTAGTAAAATTATCAGTGTAATATTTTTTCGATAGGTTATATAGGGATATTTTCCAGAAAAATGTATTTTTTTTACATGACCACAGCAACAGAGTTGGGAACTTAAAAATTATTTCCATCAATTTCTCTTGGTCACCTTTCTTAACGGGATTTTTCCCAAAGTTAGTGGACTATTGAAAATCTAAGGAATTAACTTTTCCAGTAAGTACTATTTAGTAAGAGCGGAGTTTATGCACTTAATAATTGAAGTTTTTAAAACTGGTTGATAGCTGAAGAACGGTTTTCCATTGTATTCATTATTCCATTCATTCCATGTTTTTTTTACGTTTTTGTAACTTGGCAATAGTTCAATAATTTCTTATAACATTAAACATGATTTAATTTACAAATTTAATTAAAATATGATCTTATTTTGCCCACTCTAACCAAAAAGTGGTAAAGATCACGTTATAAAAGCAATTTTTATGATTTGAATTTTAAAATTCTTTATAAATAAACAGTTTTGATATCTGTTTTAATTCAAATTAATTTTTGAATTTAATTTTTATAATCTAAAACCTGTATATTTATTGTATAGGCTGGAATTAGGGACCAGTTACCACGGAATTACTTATACATGGAGCCTTACGACGAAATTAGACATTTGCAGACGTTGGTATTTTTTAATTATCAACAATAAATCCAGTTATTATGCTAAAACGCAAATTAAAAAGTAATCCTAACTGATCAATTTACATGCTAAAATTTTTTTCGCAAATTTTATTTCGATTATTTAAACGTAAAAAAATCGTAACCTCAGAAAAGTCCTTAGTATCCCAGAATTATGTACGTTTACCGTGTTCTTAATTTATTGATTTTCATGAAAAAAAAAACAGAAAAAACATCTAAATAATATATATTTATTACTAGGTTCGATTGATATGGTAAAATAATCATCAACATTTAGGTTAATACGGTGGTTATTTGAATATATTAAACAAAAATCATTATATTGATCTAAATAAGGGTAAGAGTTTTTGTTTTCGGTATAAAAAAGTAGATTTATTAGCAAATAAGTTATGGTGTGCAACGCGATTATATATAAACATACAGTTATTAAAATAGCTAGAAAACAATTATTAACTATCTCTATAATTTACTCTAAAATTAAAACACCTTTATAGCTGAATGAGACGTCCTGCATCGTGTATACAGATCTTTGTTCAAACTGTCAATTAGTTTATATAGGATAGACTTCCGGTAGTCTCAAAGGCAGGCTCACTTCCGGTCGTAGTGATATTAATAGAGGTTTACCATTTTGTGCTCTGGCTGAACATGTCTTTTATCATGGTCATATCATTAACTGGGGGGGGGGGGGCACTGAGATTTTGGCCATATGATGAAGATGTCATTCGTTTTTCTTTGGGTTTCTGTTTCAAAATATTTTACAAAAATGTTTGCAATGACTGGTGATAGCGAAAATCTTATAAGAACACCATCTGTCTGTCGGTAGAAGTTATTTTCATAAGAAAAGTATGTGTTTTTCAGGCAGTGTTCTGAGAGGTCGATGAAGTGATGTGGGAACTCCTCGTTCATAGCAATCTGGTCTAGAGCTTCGTCAAGCGGTATGCTTGGATACAGAGATTTGATGTCCAGGCTAGCAAGAATGTCATTTTTTTTTTCAGTTTTCACCCTTGAAATATGCTAACCAGATGATCCGAATTTTTTAGGTATGAGTCTGCAATTTCGGTCGCCGGTTGCATATTTTGTGCTAGGTATTTTTCCACTTGTTGAGTTAGTGAATCTACTACTTACTATGGATCTTATCAGTGTTCCTTCTTTATGGATTTTTGGTAGTCTATATAGTTTGGGACATCTGCTTGCTTTTTTTCCGAGGAACGATTATGTTTTCAATTTCATTTCCTAGTTTGGCGGTTTTGATTATATTTTTTGTCTTTTTTTCGAGGTATGTAATTGGATCTCTTGTAACTTTTTTGTAGGTGTAGTCTTGAATAATTTCTGTTATCTTAGTTACAAAACCAAGAATACACATTTTTCTGTGTTCATGACTACAGTGGCATTCCCTTTGTCTGCTGGTAGGATGATGATGTTTTTGTTATTTTTAAGATTATTTAGAGCTTACCTCCAATATCGCCAATATTGAAGCCACGCTATACCAGAAGTCAGAAGGAGAAGCAGAAATAATACGACAGGGGGTGAAAAGTGAAATAATTAAATTAGGAAATGTGTAGAGTACTTACAAGCAGCTAGTTTTGGTGCCGAAATTTGCACTGTAAAATTAATTCCTTTATAACGATTTTATTTTATAACTCACTACCTTAAGAAAAACTTTTGAGACAAGAATGTGTTTTTTCAGTCAATTCTATATCACCTTCGTAGATTTTGGCTAACCTGCTATCAACGTGGGCCTCGTTATTGTTGTCTTGTTTTGACTAACTTGAATAATGAGTTGTTAATTGGGTTTGAATATTGGTCCTAATATCTACTTGTTCATCAATGTGACTTGATTCTGACTATTATTAATTAGACTTGATTGTGTTCTCTAGTACTTCAATCTTGTATTTTAATAGGTTAATTCTTTTAAACATCTCAATCTCGAAGGATCAACAGTTATGACAAACTTAGTCTCCGCAGTTCCTTATTTAGGAAACTCTATCGTAGTAAAACATTTCATTTCAAAACACCATTTGTTGGTGTCGTTTTCTATCGAATTAAATAATTCTGATTAATTTGGTTTGGCTGCTGTGTCTGGCTAGCGACAAATCCATTATTTAATTGTGAATTAATCAAGATATCGTTGTTTACAATTGTCAAAAAAAGACTACTCAGAGGAATTTTCTTCCGATGTCTTGTATTGTACGTACCCTGCTTTTAAATCACTAACGTATTTTGATAATATGTCACTTTATGTTTTGATACTACATTATTCATCAAAATATGAAATAATTCGTCTTTGTGAAGTTTTTTTTTAACTCACTAATAATATGCTTGCCATTTTGAAAACGTTCCAAAAATGTTGTACACAAAGAGCTATGGAAAAAAAATATTAAATATCAAATTAACAGGTCGTTTACTGAGTATAGAAGTAGAGAAAAAAACCAAAGTAAAGAAGGTTATAGAAATGGTTTGCATATTTAAGTGAAATTTGAATATTGACATATAATAGATGGATGATTAGAGAATGAAGGTCACAAGAAAACTGAAAAAGTAGCCGAAGACTTTCAAACAGGATGGTCAGATGATATGAAGCGAAGAGCCGAGGGACCCTTACTTTGTATTTAACATTAGCAGCATTATCTTTATATTTAAACCAAAAAAAAAATGATATTTCATATTCAACTTTAGTAGAAAAGAACAATAATCTATTTCAAAATTTTCAGCTTGTTATGTTTGCGTAATTGAGAATAATTCGTACACAGATTACAGCAGTTACAACTCTTCTATTTACCTTCATAAAAAAACAATTAAATTATCTATTCATAATTCGTGCATAGACTAACTTTTATTTACCTTTTTATAAAACATCGTATTCACAAGCCATTTCATCATATTTTTCAGAAGAGTGCATGTAAAATTTATATATTTCCAGGCAGACATACGAAAATGTGCGAATTTCTCGTTTCATGCACGAATAGATGAAAAATATATTTTTCGATTTTTCATCGAGCAGATCTAGTCACCGCTTCAATAAAAGCAAATAAATTCTAGAAAATGTATTAATAAATTTTACATTGCTGAAAATGTTAAGTGGCAATTATTTTCGCTGAGAAAGTTTGAATATTATATAGACGACAACAAAATATTTATTTTTAACGAAGCAGAAATAATATATAAAAAAAAATTATGAATTTAGTTTTGAAAACCATTAAAATATAAATAAAACATTATGGGGGAGTATAAGTAATGTTAGTAATAAACAGATTCTACTTAGAATTTTGCACGTGTGTTATTATTCTATGTTAATTATTATAATTTATCTGTACAAAAGGCGATAAAAGCATCAACAAAACTGTTTTATTCCCTGTTTTCAGAAAGAATAACTACGAATGTGTTTGCCTATCCAGAGGCGGCTCATAGGATAGTGCCAAAGTGCTATGGCACTAATTAATTTCTACTAAAAAGATGTATTCCTTATTATTTTTACTACCTGAACCTTTCCGAATACCATTTTTTCCCCTTGGTTTCTTAGTTAGTTGGACCTCTGGCAATAGAGTAACAGCCTAACACTGGCGGATTTTCTATAATTGGCAATATAGAATAGAGCCGTTGATGCTGGTAGCCGGTACTATGTGGTAGTTAATCATCTTCGGGAAATGTTTAAAAAGGAACTACTATGTTTTATACCACTAAATTTATTAAGAAAACAGTGACTGCAGTTTCAACTCACAGAGTCATTTTCAAACTGAATTACAAAGGTAGACTAAGGATTCAATACAGAAACATGAGAAAATTTAACAATAAATAAAAATTACCTGAGAAATTACATTATTACAAAGGGGAGGTACTAAATTTTGGGAACTAATTATTATTTGACGACAATAAATAACGGGAAAAACCTAAGTTCTGTCTGGTCATTAAGCAAATTTACATTTTTATTTTTACTATGTTCATATATTTGTAAAGATTCAAGAATATTTAACTTTTGGCCCTTTGTTGAATAATGTAATATGTCAGTGTTGACTAAATCAGGAAAACTGTGGCTGTGTTCTAAGCTGACTGTTTTTTGTAGTCTATATGATCGGTGGTGTTCTGAAAAGCGAGTTTTAAAGCTTCTACCACTTTCTCCAATATACAAGCTATCACACTCTGAACATTTTAACTTATAAACTCCTGATTTATCAAATTTATTAATTTTATCTTTAACATTGTAAAGGATAGTGGACAGATTGTGTTGAGATTTAAAGGCTAGTTTTATGTTATGTTTGGAAAGAGTATTAGCTACGTTTTCTGATAGGGTACCATAGTATGACAAAGATATATAAGATGAACTAGCTTTATCATTTTTTATTTTGGGATATATTGAATTGAAAGCTAGTTGTTTTAGTTTTTTAGTTATTAATTTCTTTATGGTTTGTTGGGAGAAATTGTTTGATATTGCAATCCTTTCAATGATATTTAGTTCCTCTTGAAGATCTTCTTCAGAGAAAGGCAAAGAGAATGCTCTATGTACCATTGAATTGTATGCAGCCATTTTGTGTTGTAAGGGGTGAAAAGAATCATTAGATATAGTATTATCTGTAAACCTTGGTTTTCTAAAAATTTTAAAATTACACTGATTATTGAGGTGAGATATGGTGAGATCAAGAAAATTCATTTTATGGTTATTTTCAGTTTCCAGAGTAAATTGAATTTTTAATGGCAATTATTAATGAATTGTAAGAATTTTTGAAGCTGTCTAGTAGTGCCTTTAAAACATGCTAGAACATCATCTACATATCTGTACCAAAATTGAACATGGTTTTTTCTTAAAGGGGAATTACAAATTTTGTTTTCTAAGTTTGACATGAAAATGTCTGCTAGGAGAGGGCTAAGAGGAGACCCATTAATAGGCCTGAATTTTGTAAATAAAATTTGTTATTAAACTGGAAATAGGTTTGTGATAGGCAAAGTTCAAAAGAGGACAAGATTTCAGTAGTAATTATTGGATTTATATTTCGTTGCTGTAAGATTTCTTGGATAAGTATAAAACATTCATCTATTGGAATATTAGAAAACATGCTTTTTATGTCAAAAGAAACTAGTATGGAGTTATCTGGGGTTTTTATGATTTTTTAGTTTTTGGACGAGATCTACTGAATTATTGAAACTGTGACTTGGTTTAAAATTGCTTATTTGTTTGAAGAATGAATTTAGTTTCATACTGAGTTCTCTCGTGATAGCTTGTATATTGGACAAAGTGGTAGAAGCTTTAAAACTCCCTATTCAGAACACCACCGATCATATAGACTACAAAAAACAGACTCGAGCTTTGCCAACCATTGCTTAGAACACAGCCACAGTTTTCCGGATTTAGGCAACACTGACATATTACATTATTCAACAAAGGGCCAAACGTTAAATATTCTTGAATCTTTAGAAATATATAAATATAGTAAAAATAAAAATGTAAATTTGCTTAATGATCAGACAGAACTTGGGTTTTTCCCGTTATTTGTTGTCGCCAAATAATAATTCGTTCCCAAAATTTAGCACCTCCCTTTGTAATAATGTAATTACTCAGGTAGTTTTTATTTATTGTTAAATTTTCTCATGTTTCTGTATTGAATCCTTAGTCTACCTTTGTAATTCAGTTTGAAAATGACTCTGTGAATTGTAACTGCGGTAACTTAATAAATTTAGTGGTATAAAACATAATAGTTCCTTTTTAAACATTTCCCGTAGAATAGAGACATTTAAACAAGAAACATGGAACTATATTTTAATATTTTCTGTATGCAGTTATGTTTAAAGTTGAAATAAATTTGTGCCATGCACTAAATGATTGAAATATTATTCAATTAATTTAACAAAAAACAATAGTTTTTTTTTATTTCGCCGTTCGTGTTTGTCCTGCTTAAACTTGGCGATTCAAAAAAAAAATTGATTTAGTTTTAGTTATTTATATTGTAGTTTATTTACCAAGGTATTAACATAATACGTACTTTTCTATGTCAGCGCGTGTTTTTATTTTTTTACCAAAAGTTATTTTATTTTCCGCTACGACTAGGAAAAAAGTAGTTCTTTAAAGAATGCTTTTGGTGCCTTTCTTTAGAGAAAAAATTTGGAGTGAAATGATCAGAACGATTGTTACCCAATATAAAAATTAAACAAAGTCAAAGTGAAGAAAATTTAATAAAAATAAAGGGTGTTTTTTATAGAGATATAGAACTTTTAAATGGAATAGAACAAAGATGAATTTTTTAAATTGACATGAAATTTACTTTATTCGAAAGATAACCTTCTGGCATTATAATTTAAATATGACTTCTGGCATATGATCGCCACGGCTGGCTCGGACGTAGTCTAATCTGGAGGTCCAATTTTCGATGGCATTTTCCAACATTTGTGGCCGTATATCGGCAATAACGCGGCGAATGTTGTCCTCCAAGTGATCAATCGTTTCGGGCTTATCGGCGTAGACTAGCGGCTTCACATATCCCCACAGAAAATAGTCTAGCGGCGTTAAGTCGCACGATCTTGGAGGCCAATTCACGGGTCCGAAACGTGAAACTATGCGGTTACCAAACGTTTCCTTCAATAAATCAATTGTGGCACGAGCTGTGTGACATGTTGCTCCGTCTTGTTGAAACCACAGCTCCTGCACATCATGGTTGTTCAATTGATTAACGAAAAAGTCAGTAATCATGGCTCTATAGCGGTCACTATTGACTGTAACGTTCTGACCAGCATCGTTTTTAAAGAAGTACGGACCAATGATTCCACCAGCCCATAACGCACACCAAACAGTCAGTTTTTCTGGATGTAACGGTGTCTCAACATACACTTGAGGATTATCATCATTCCAAATACGGCAGTTTTGTTTATTGACGTATCCATTCAAACAAAAGTGAGCTTCATCGCTAAACAAAATTCGCTTATGAAAATCGGGATCAACGGCAATCTTGTTTTGGGCCCATTCACCGAATCTACGCCTTGCTAGGTGATCTTGTGGCTTCAATTCTTGCACGAGTTGGATTTTGTAAGCACGCAAACCAAGATCTTTCCGCAAAATCTTCCATAAAATGAATGGATACATATCCAATTCCTGTGTACGATGGCGGTTAGACTAATTCGGGTCTTCCTCTACGCTACGCTCTACAGCAGCAATGACTTCTTCTGTACGCACTGTACGACATCTCTGTGGATGCGTATTATCATTTAGAGTAAACGTGGTGCGAAAACGTTCCATAGTTAATCGAATTAATTGCTCTGATGGACGATTATGTTGACCGTAAAATGGAAGTAGTGCGCGATACGTATTTCGAACAGAACTATGATTTTCAAAATAAATTTGCACAATTTGGAAGCGTTGTTCAGGCGTCAGTCTATTCATGTTGAAATGCCAAACTAAACTTAACATAAATCACTTGACAGCTGACAAAATGGCCGCCAGTTAAAAAAGTGTTGCCGACTTAAAGTTTTATACATCTATAAAAAACACCCTTTATAGCGGGTGTCTCAGACCACCCGTTTACCTCTTTTAAATGCTAGGAAAATGGGATTTTTGAAAATTTCAAAATTTTGTCTAGCTATATCGGGTACGCTTTTTCGACTGGTGGAACTTACAATTTCCGGTTCCGACTGGAAGTGGGGTTTTCAGAGCGAAAGCTCGTTTTTTTAAATAAAATATACATACATACAATTATAAAAATTTTTTCTATGATTTCTAAATAATCTTTCAATTTAAGTTCGCGTTCTGTTTACACAAAATCTCTTATGTACTTCGCTAACAGAATTTTTGGATAGACAGCTATGATATCTAACAGTTCTACATCGTTTCAAAAGACAATGCCATTTTGAGTAGTCATAATCATATTTTTACTTGATTTATAGGCATTATACCTATTTCCATTACTTAATATTTCATTGATTTAACAACTAAACTTACCCCAAAGAATGACAGAACGCGAAAATCCAGTGTTTATCTCCCAACCTTCAGGGTAATGGAGAGTAAATCGATGCCTCTGACTTATACCTCGAGTATTCGCCGGTGACAAAGTGTTGAGTCTAGGTAGGTATTTATTAATGTTTCGTTTCTTTTTTTGTCCGCATTAGATGATGGTAGGAATGAGTCAAACCTATCGCTGCTCGCGAATGTAATGTAGTTTAATCATATCAGATCATTTCATAAAGTTCTCGATTCCATGTTTTCATTGAAAGTTTTTCCATTTTAGTAGTTGCAACGGCTTTGGATGCAATATACTTTCATCTTGTTAATAGTAAAAATCTGATTGTTTAGTTTTGTTATTATAAAATAAATTATTATGTTCTAAAAAATCTTGCTGATAGTATGACTCCTCAAAATGACATTTTCTGTTGAGATGACACAGCTGTCTTTTCGAGAATTCGGTTAGCAAAGTACATAAGAGATCGTGTGTAAACAGAACGCGAACTTTAGTTTAAAAATTATTTAGAAGTCAAGGAAGTCGTTTTCGAAAAATTTTTTTTAAACAAATGTTTTATATTTTGTGGCGTAGAATCCGATTCCGTTATAAAAATATGTATGTTTTATTTAAAAAAACGAACTTCTGGTCTAAAAAACCCACTTCCGGTCGGAATCGGAAATTGTAATTATCACCAATCGAAAGAGTTGAACAGAATTTTGAAATTTTCAAAAAATCGATTTCCCTAGATTTTAAAAGGGGTGAACGGGTGGTCTGGGACATCTGGTATTTGGTATATGCCATATACCAAATATATAAAACATCGACATCTGATGTCGAACTTTTCAAAAAAAAAGCTTAAATTTACTTCTAAAAACAGGCTTTAAAATCAAAGAAAACGATACTTAAAATCTCAGCTATGGTAATCAAGAGTTAACATATTTGTTTTATTACTGAACTGATCCAAATGGAGGATTTTGTTTATTTTCGGTATACAACTACTTACATATTTCAAGGCTTTTTCGCAAAGGCCTTATCCTTAGTATATAGCATTTATTATGTAATCAAAATTATGACAATATCATAAGCAAAACAAAACTGACCTACTAGAAGATTTAAATTGTATGGCAACTAAATCTGGTTTAAATCTTAAATCTTCTTAGTGAATCTGGCTGTATATGCTTGAAGCAAAAGCTACCCCGAAGGACCTCAGTAAAGACTATATCTGTCAATAATATACGAATAGCCTAACAAATTCTTTTAGGATATAAATGCCTAATTGGATCATTATTGCCATTTTAATAAAATAGTGTCAAAACCAATAATTAAAAAAAATGACTTCAAAAACTTGAAATTTGGTATCATATTAATCTATTGAATAGAGATTTAAAAAAAAACAGTCAGACGTAATTCAGATAAAATCTACTGTCAATGGTATAATAAGGTACTAGTAAAAGTTTCTTGTTTGGGTAATAAAATGTTATTAATTTAAATGCCGAAATAAATGATTGATATGATATTTTTTTCATGTTCCAAAAATGACAGCTGATATATTCTTCGTGACATCATTGAGAAGCATGATTGTCAAATCACAGAAAAATGCTAGTAGATTTTGTGAAATTATTTCGGAACATTAATTTCCAAGGAGTACTAGTCTTTTTTTTTTACTATAAGATTATTTTTTATATTGTGATTATTATTCAAAATCTAGCTAATTACGGGGTTAGTTGTGGTGCACATTCTAGGATAATGTTTCCTATTCATGAGGAACCTACCTGCACAACGAGCCTTGTACCTTTCCTAACCTTAAGGATTTTGAATTTACCACATGCAGAATGTTCTACATTCTAAAAATTTCAAACTCTCCTAATATTTTAGGGGATTTCCGTCAAAAATAAAATAAAACTTTGCAACTTAATTCTTCTCAAATAATTTAGTTACAATCACTTTTATTTTTTTGTAGAATTATGTAAAATTAAAATTCTTCAGTCACTTTTTAGGGTTATACCATTATGCCGAAGAAACATATGTAAAAGCTTTTTTAAAATTACCCAATAAATAACATCAGACTTATCTCGTCTGAAGCTTTATTCCGAGAAACAAGGTCCTCGGCAATCTAAAAACACAAAACGGACACATGCAAACCGGGAAATAGCGTACATAAATCCAAACGACGGAATGGCCACACCGATGCAACATGGTAATCGTAGAGCGCAACCTGGTTCCGGTGTATTTAAAAGAAATGTATACTTTACATTAGTTTAAATTTTGTATGAGGAAAAAGCTTTTAAAAAATTCATTAATAATAGTAATAATTAAGCAACGAAGTGGCGTATTTAAATTTTTGAATATTGAATATATTAAAGGTTAATTACACTAGTCAACAAATACAAAAATAATTGTAACTGGTTAATTTTCCACCACGTATAGATTTTGAGTTATAGAATGTATCAGTTATATATATTTAATACCAACATTTTCATATAATATGTATACATAAGTTCAAAAACAATAAAAAAAACAAGATATTTTAAGAATAGCAGGATTTATTTACAAAAATTACACATGCAACTACATTTATAGTATGTCTTTTGTACATAACTTTTTGGTAAATGTTGACTTTCGTTTATATTCTTGATCGCTTTCTATCATGATAAACCAACAATAATCCCACATCATTGCTGGATTCCATTTGCCGTGCTAGCGTCGCTTCATTGTTGGATGAACCCTTTCCCTTGCTCGTTACTAACCGCACCCAAATTTTCTGGGAAAAAATTTAAACGGGAGTTCAAAAAGTGTATTTTAAGCGATAGCCCATTTTGCAGTAGCTTTCAAATAGTTTTTCTACAAGTTTTTCGTAGTTTTCTACTTTTTGTTGTCTAAAAACTCCGAAACAACTGTTTTAAAAGAACTACACGCAGTTAATTCAGTTTTGATCAAACTGTTGATCCATTAGTATTTTTCAAATTTGTTGTCCAACCAATATACATTCCTTAAGTTTAGCATCACTTAGTTTAGGAAAAATTTGTTTAAGGCATTTAAACACATCTCCTTATTTATCTAATATTTTAAAGGCATTTTTAATCAATCCCAGTGTAATGTGTAATGAAGCTAACAGTATTTTTTTGGAACCAACAAGAGGTATATTCTTTACGTGAGCTTGACCTGGAATATATTGATCTTTCGGAAGCCATCCTTTTACTTGATAATGGCCCAGTGTTGTTCTACTGTCCCAGAGACAAAGAACGCAGCAATACTTCTTAAATCTACTCTGAAATCCTAGTAATAGTCTTATGACTTTTAGGTCACCACATATTTGTCACTTATACGTATCATAGCCTATTGTATTTAGAATAAGTGACATACTTTCGTATGTTTCCTTCATGTTAACTAGATGTTCAAAAGGAATACAGGGTCTTTTTTTGCCATTATGGAGCAGAACTGCTTTTAAACTTATTTATTTCTGAGAAAATATCCGAATATCCAATATTATGTTTGCCCTTTCTTGAGAAACCAGACTCTTTTGTCATGCAAAAGTAATAGTTGTTAAAAGATTTGTTGGTTCTCGCCAAATCATTCACACTGCAAAAGGCATAGAAGAGTGTTTGCCATTTAAGCAATTACATAAATTGCTGCACAGGTTTGGCCACATATGTGAGGAGCCAAGTCTCGATCTTAATCATAAACAGGTAATTAGACCAATAATGACATTGGCGGCACGTTCATTGAACAGCATACGGTTTGCTAAAATGCAATCACTATAAAATAAATTTTTACTTTGCGTAATGCGTCAGGGTAGGTATGGGTTAATTACAGGTTTGCCTGAAAGTACTAATATTGAACACATCACCGATTATGTGAGGAATGTCAATGAGAAGTTCTACATATACAAAGTTTATTTTAGTTAATTGACCCGTAACAGTACAACTGTAAGGTTCGATCCAGAAACCAGAGTGGTTTATAACTCACTATACGGTTCACTTCCCCTCTACTACGACGTTATTTAATATAAAATAAATAAATATAAATATAAAAATTTATTAACACATTATATACAATTACAAAATACAAATACATATTATAAATAAAGTAACATTAAATAAATAATTTAAATCGTAACTGTAAAAATTGATTATAGACAATAAACATTATTATAAAAGCCATGGTACATATAAATAAGAAAATAAGGATTAATATATATAATACTATGATAAGTAGTAAGCGTATTATAATAAAGTATAATTGTATATAAATTTATAACCCACACATGATATAATCACTGTATGATGAAAACACAAATGGTGAATCATAAACAATTATGTAAACACACAAGAATAAATTAAGGTGTGTCATAGGATGTAAATGGTGTAAATTTATGTAATTTGATGTATCACACCAATCGAGATTGATACACATCCAGGGGTCGGGGACCTATAGTCCCTCTTCCCCTAGGGACAGATCTCTTAAGATATCTCCCAGACACAACGTTTCCACCGCGCTACTGCACCCGAACACATCAAAGGAACTTTTCGCCAGTTATTTCTCTCAAAATTTACGAAAATAATAAAACGTATATACAATAAAGCTATTTAGCTAAAATTTCCCTTAAGTACAATGGATTATACACTCAAACCCTCGCATAGAACTGTAGCGCAGGCTGTACAATCGCTAACCTAACAGTTTCGGTTATCCGTCAGCTGTAACAAAAAAAAAGTATTATATAGGGTAATTCTCCGGAAACTTTATCGATCAATTGTGAAAAACTATAATTAGGAAGAATTTGAAAATTTGACCGTGTACTAACGAGTATAGGAGACAAGCGGCTAAAATAGTTTCAAGATGGCGGCACTTCTGGTTATACCGGAAGTAGATGTCAACTTGCTTATTTTAAATAAAATATTTTATATATTATTGCATTTTTGATTTCTATGTAAAATTATAGACATATTTTATGTATAATGTTCTATACTTAAGTCTCACCGTTGTGGACATATTTAATTTTTTTTGTATAAAATGACGTTTACGGACCAAAACTTAACTATAAATTTTTCCTATAAGAAAGTCTATATTATTTAATTTGGGTTAGTTTCCTTGTAGACAAAGATTGACTTTAGTAGTTTTTTTATGGTATTTTGAAAATTATTAGTACAGAGTGGTAAAAAAAGAAAAAAAAATATATTTAAAAAATCGTCAAAAGTCAATTTTTTCAAATAAAAAACACCCATTTTTATAATTTTTTTATATTAAGCATTAACAATAAGTGTAACTTTGATGGTCTATTCCAAAAATTTGTGATTTTCAAAATACTACTAATTTATTATTTTTTTATTGTAAAAATGCTATATGGCTTTTAAGTTTTGTTTTTAGTTCGCCATGACGACGAGGTGTGGCGAACAAAAAAAATCGAACCATACAGAATTGTCAGTATTTTTTGCCTTTTGACATTCCTTAATAATAATCATGCCGGGGCGGTTAACTTACACGCACGAGGAATATTTAAACTTATTTATTACTTATGGAGAATCTGATAGAGTTATTTCAAGAACATGCGATACATTCGCGATCCGATATTCGAAGAAACAGAAACCAAGAATACGACTGTCAAAAATATTATAAAAAACTTCAAGAACTTTGGATCTATAAAACTTAAAAGAAATAAACCAGTTGTTAATAAAATAAAATTACAAAAATTATTTGAGTAAATGTTCAAATTGACGCCCTTGAACTTCTAAACATTTTTCGCACCTAAGCAGGAACTCTTCATGGGTGGCTCTTCTTATTGACTGAGGATTAAGTTCTTCAAACACTATTCTGATGCGTAATCTTCCATAGTGGTTAATGTGGTGTTATATACTTTAATTTTGATTGTCCCCCAAATAAAAAAAAATAGTCCGAGTCCGACTCCGGTATTTTAAATTTTATTGAACCGGACACTTCTGACTGTAATCACGTTCAAGTAAAAATAACTCTCAAGTTCGACATACCTCTGTTTTATTATTTTTTTAGCCTAGTTTTTTCCAGTAGTTAGTAATCGATTTACCGGTTTAATATTCATACAACTTTTTATCGGTTTACTCTTAAACTTTTTAAATATTCTAGCTTTATTTGATTTAGAAATAAATCTGAAATCTTACCATGCTCTCTGCTAGTTTTCCAATTGCTGATTTTTAAAACCTGAAAAATTCGACATAACAACGAAAATAGTACAATTCTTTTTATTATCTTTACTAATTATTTATTTGTATGTTTGTTTTTGGATCAAAGTCATATGGTACAGGAGGTCATTTCGCGACTGACTTATATAATTGGAGATACAATTTAAAGACATTTAAAATCAATTGGACGTATTTATCATACTAAAAACAAAAAAAATTGTGCTATTGCATTTCTTTAACATCTCAGATCCCTTGCCTTAGACTTAAAAACAATAATTGTATAACAATCAAAGTTATTCACTTATATTTCCAATGTTTCTAAGGTAAGTTTTATAATTTTTGTAAAATATGTGATATATAACAGTAAAGACGGAAAAGCGGCAGATAAAGTATTCATAATGTGATGCTTCAAGGAGGTACATTTTAACAGAGAAAACTTTTCTGTGAAATGTTATTTCTATTTTCGAAACCTACTCCTCAAAACACGTCTATGGTTGATTTTGATGTGTAGTAATATAACTAAATAATTAACGTAGTCTGAAGTATACAGCAATTAGAAGAGTAGAATTCACAATATTATTAAGAAATAAAGCTCTTATCTTCTTGCAATACTCCTATAACACAAGGCAACTTGTTACGGAATTTTTGCAATTCTGTCACTTAGTCCTTTTAACTCCCTTGTACAGATTTATAAATATTCCATCCGTTCCAACTGTCATAATCAGCTGATATAGTACACGAGACGATTATCAGTTGCAAGCAAAAGTTTATTGAACCATTTTTTCGTATTTGTCAGGAATTTCTTTTCAAAAGAGGGTTTAGTGACAACAAAAAAAATTATAAAGTAACTTGTTTAGTTTAAAAGAGTTTCAGACTATTTTTGTTAATTTAGTCATTAGACCATTTTCCATTTGGGTTGTTCCGCCCAATTTAAAAATCTGTCAATCATCCTTTATTTGAAAGTAATTCCGCGATGGGAGACCGGAATTATGAACTAAGGGTCTTCTCGTTTTCCGACAGCCGATGACCAAGAACTATCAGTAGGGTGAGATCTATCTAAAAGGTACTTTCCATTGTGCAATCTACAAATTTCTGAGCTGATATAATGCTTATCTGAGGAATTTGGATGACAAGATTTTACGAAGCACATTTGGGCCAAAACGATACTCGAGTTCCAACTTACTTCATCAGGATGACTGCAGGTGAGTCTTAATTTCGATTTTCTTCTGTTAATGTGTTCCAAGTTCATATCTTATCGTATCTTTCAGAAGACATGTCTTAAAATATCTTTAGCACATATATCATGAGACAATAGGCTTTATCTGGTTTATCTTATTATATCTTCTATCTACAAGTATCTCTGATTAACTTTCTTGACTCTCTTATCACGATTGTCACATTTTTCTTTTATTGTCCATATTGTGGACTTTAATTTCTGAGTGATCCTATTAATTTTACAAGTTTACAGAAAAAACTTATTTATTTTTTAATGTACTACAAGGTTAGTGCAAAAATAATACTTGGCATTTTTATACCTTTCAGAAATTTTAACTTTTAATTTTGATTGCACAGATTGTGTTATAATCTTCAATTTAAGAGTACTAACCTCTTAGTATGTTATTTTAATATTTTGTGTACAACCATTTTTAACATTTATTATTAATAAATTGTTTGTTGTTTCTTTTTTTTGACTTTTATTATGCACACACACCGTTTCTCCCCAACTCCACAATTTCTAAATTTAGATTGGTTTTACCATCAATAATTTGTAGGGGACGCTAATTTAAAAATAATGTCCTTTACACGATTCTAATCTTTATTGGGTTAGGGATAAAGTTTGAATTAATAACAACAAGTTCGTTTATTAAAATTGTTAAATTTAAAGTGAACGTAATAGATGAAATTTAATGATGACGTCATAGTAGTCATCGGCAGTTTTCTCAAATTCGCTTTGGTCTTGCTGTTGTAGCGACTTTGTTAGATTTATCCTAGATTCCTAAGTTGGAACAGCTTGGAAATAGATTTTCTTTTTGTACTGTGTTTATTACTCCGTTAATCTAGCCAATAATATAATAATATAAGCTTAAAATAATCATACGGTGGTATTTTCTTGTGTTTATTGTTTCTACGCACCTCTTACAAAATGATGGACTTATTTCGTCATAATATGAAAATAATTCTGACGTGATAAGCGTCATGTTGGCAGTCTTTTATGGTAATACTGGATTTCACTGTAGCCAATAAGAAAATTAAACAAACGGCGTATATTAACATTAAGTGTAGAACAAATTTGCATAACTATCCGAATTTTTATAGACATAAGTAGTTGGAGCAGAAATGGTACTAGAATTAGACAAAATAATACTGATATCTTGTAATATGATTAAAACTGATCAATTTTTTTAGCAGTTGCATAGAGTTCTTATCAATTTTAAACATCTCAACTTTGGAATACCATTTTTTTTTTATGAAAAATAACTTTCCATTAAAAAATAATGTATTTGAAAATACTCCTTCAAAACATTTTCATTTAAAAAAAAGAAGACAAAATTTTATTGATGTGGTAGCTTCACATTTTTTTAGAGAGTTTCTGGGTTTTTATGTTAAAGGTTTTACATAACTATCGCTTTTATTTTTTACACTTATTCCTGAAAAAATTTACAAGTTAACAAGAATTCTGTTCCCACTCCGTAGACATCTTGTATAACATAACAAATTAAAGTTGGATATAATAGTACAATAACAATAAATAAAGGAACATAATTTTATAGATATTTTATTTATTGATTTACATGAGTGGAAGTCTAAGGAAAAACATATTTATTGCGTACTTCTTTTGATATTTATACTTCACAGTTTCAGCTCAATATGTAAATAGTTGCAAAAAAAGAAGTTAAATATGAGTTATTTATTTCGCTTATAATTAAAAATTTAAAAATGTTTAGTATACAAACTAGACTTAAAGAATATAAAACCGCAATTTTAAATAATATTAAATAATGTTTCCACACTGTATAGATCATAAACATTTCAATAAATAACATTCTATTATTTCATTTCGAAAATAAAAGCAAAAGATGAAATTTGCCACAGTAACTCGAAAAAAATCCTAGAAAAATAACTCATATCTGGTTAGCAATTGCCAACAAGACTTTCTTACAACCCCATTTATAGATAAATATTTGTCCTCATCATAATGATCACTTTTCCAGAGTAATAGTAATAAAATTAGGTTCTTCAAAATAGACAGTAATATATTGGGATATATAAATACTAAAAAACAGTTTCACTTGAAAATGGATAGAGATAACTACTGGCTAAACCGTTATGATATTCAACAAAAATAACCACAATGGAAGTCCACTAGATATCTACTACTTCGCATTAAGATACGTCTTTAACATAAGTATTAAATGTACTCTTGAAAAGCCCCTACAAGGCGAAACACATGTAGAGTTTGGCTCTATTAAATTACTGGAACATTAAAAAGAAAATATTTAAAACAAAAATAGTTTCCTAAATTTTAATTGTGACAGTATTCAATTGTGAACTACTGCAAACGGATTGTTCTAAGTAGCGTGTGGCCGATCCGCTCATAATTTACTACTGTCCATATTATTTAGTAACTATCCTAAAACCTAAGAAAGAAAAAACAATAGATTAGACGTATCCACTGAGACAAAGGCACTATTGTAGTCTGGACGATCTTGAAGTTCAGTTCTAAAGATCTACCGTTAGTTATCGCTTACCAATACCAGGAACACAAAAGCAGGTTTCAGGAAAACTGCTGTCAGTTGGCCAAGGCAGGATTCTTCCTATGCTTCTTGGTACACAAGTGCACGCCCGTGTGTTTACCCACAAAAAGATTTTTATCGATAAAAGAAAGACTAGTTTCTCAAAACACTTATCTCTATTTAATAAAAATAAAATAACAATAAAACAGTATTTACAAATGAGAAACTTAAGAGTAAATTTTGGAATTTAATTAATAAAAAGCTTAAAATTACAAGCTCTCTAGGCCGTTCTGATATTCCCCTTAGTGAATTAAACCCAAATTTGAACTGGTAATATTAATAGATTTTGATAAGTCCGAAAAATAAGAACAACCTTTTAGCAATAAAAGAAAAATCCCAAATTAAATTGTTTAATTAAAAATTAAAGGGATGCTGGACTCCCTTCCCCGGTAGAAAATAAAGTAAATTTCCCCTTACTATTTGAAATGCTGTCTGGAAGAATAAAAAAAAAGTATAAGACAAAAATAGCAGAAAAGACAGCAGAGAAAAACCTTCTTCCACTGGTAAAACACTAAAACACACGCCAAACTGACTTAGACGGATTCTAAATCGTAATTGCCTTTAATTAATTTCTCAAAATCAAACTCAACTGTCATCCCTTAAAACCTCCCTTCTCCCTATTAGATGCGTTGGTTCCAACCTGCGTGCTTTTCCACCAATAGAACGCACTTACCCGATGCATCCCCGCGCGCGAAAGGTAGTTTTCGTTCCCGAGCGTCGGTATGTTTTCGTTCCTCTGGTTCATAGATGGCATAAATCATCCTTGCGTCGAATTTAATTTAATTTAATATTAAAACTGACCAGAGCTCAAAACTTATAATTACTTTATACAAATGTGATCAATATCTATTCTACAATTGCACTAAAAGATCGTGAAAGCACCCATTAAAAAAAACCCCAAGGTTTTAACCATTTTCACACTTTCTTATTTTCGTCAATTAGGGAAAAAATGGGTAACAGTCGCGAACTTTGTACATAATAACAAATACTAATATTGCATTTTAGTGATTTTATTTAAATATTCTTTTGTTTTCTTATAACGGCAAAATTTGCTCAATTTAAGTAAAAGAAAGCTCTCTCACGGTCTGCCACATGTGGTTATCACTTTACTACTTAACCTTAGACCCTTAACGATGTGATTTTTAAGACTATTAAGTGACTTTGACAGATTTATATCAAAAACTTCGAGAGGGTAGAACAGATTAGTTTTTGTGACACATAAATTCACTAAGTTTATGTTGTTTTTTTTTTCAGAAAAATTAACTACCCCAAAAGTAATAAAACTGGGCTTAAGTTTGTTAATGGATTTATATTTCCCTGATATCTGACTATTTTGGCCAGATATAAGCTATACAATTCAACGGTCCAAATCTTTATACAGAGGGGGACTCAAGTAAATTCTTCCTTTTAGTAGAATTTAATTTAGAATTAATAAATGTTAAAATAATTACAAATCACAATAAACTTTTGTTCCCTTACATAATCATAATTTTCGACATATTTAAAAAAAATTAACTTATGCACTTGCAATTCTCGGTGTTCTACTTCTTTCTATAATGAAATCTTAGGTTTTTGATCAGCGTTAACAATGACCTACTATTTTTAATATACACAGTTCCCTCAAAGCATTTCTTAAAACTGCATTTAAGTTGTATATGACATTCATAATATTCATTTTTATATGTCTCTCTAAAGTATTCCTTTTTATTAATCGTCGTTGTATTTTTTAATCGATATACTTCAACGTCTTACATAAACATTCGTCTAAATAGATTCTAAACTTAGTTTAAGTGTTTCCTATATTTTTTCCTTCCTTTGATCATTTTTGAAGTCATCTAATCGATTTAATTTGCTTGAAAATGCAAAAAACTTGCAAATCGATTTTGGTTCGCCATGTTATTTTAGAATAATTGACAAATCTTCAAAAAAATGTTAACCCGCCAATATATTTTACAACCTTTATTGGGAGCGTTGATGTAGACATTTTTATAATCTCTATAAATTATGTGTTCTGGTTTATCAACCCAAGTAAGTTTATTGCGATTAAACTACTGATATTTTCATAACGATATGCATGGCGTTTTCAGTTTCTTTTTTAACTTGTATTTTTTCGACACTTTTCGGACTATTATTCATATTTTCATATTTTCAACATGCGAACCCAGATTTTCCACTATATCATCGTAAGTAGTGGGAATAGGGGGCTTCTAGTTGACCCCCCCCACCACTTTTTTGATTGGTCAGCCAAGAATGACCTTGTTTCTGATTGGCTGCCCAAGTTCGCCCCCTATTCCGATTGGTTTCATAAACTCCGCCTCTTTTTGCTCCACCTCCTACCTCCTTCCTAACCACCACAGTAGTTGGAGGGGAGCTGGTAGCAGTTGGAGGGGAGCTGGTATTTTAAAGGACTGAATCTGAGCGAGCTACATTCATTTACAACTAGTCTTAAGCTTATATAGAAGATTCACCACTAATAAAGAACAGTGTTAAATTAAAAATAAGTGGTAGTTATGAACAGTGATTTGCAAAATGAAATAATCAAATTAGGTAAACAGTTTACTAAACTTCAAAATTCCGAATTAAAGAATGCAATGCTAAGGAAAACACACCCCGAGTGGGCACAGGTATATTATGAGACTGCCTTCCAATACCAATTAGCTGCAGAAGCCTGTTTAAATTATAGAAAAACCCAAAATTTGCCGAAGTTCTTTCATGAAATAAAGAAAATAGGATTCAGTTACTTTTTAAGGATATTGAAGGATTATATAAAAGATCCTGATATATTAAAAGAAATCGTGGAAGAGGAAGAGAGAGATAAAGAGATATTGAGAAACAGGGAGGTTTTAGTGTAGGATTTATTATGGAATTATTAATAAGAGAAATGTATGAAGAGTTTTTGATGTCCGCAGCCTGTTCCGAGTTTTATGCATATGAAGGTCAAGAAAGTGAAGCGCAGAATATTATATTGTTTTTAAATTATATGGAACATGCGGAATTATGTTTACTAGCAGCTAAATGTTGTAGCGAATATTTAAAAAATAAAAATATAGATATTTTAATATGTAAACTTCAAGAACTAGGATTAAATAATAATATTTCATGTATTAAAACAATGTTAGAAAATAAAACACATAATTTGTAATCAAGCCTTTTATTACATAAAAAAATTGTTGTAAAGGTAATAAACATTTGATAATGCACATACACATGGTATTTTTTGATGATAAAAGCTGCAAGGATCCATTTTCTTTAGGGTGGGTTGTTCATCAATCTCGATAACTGGTTTCATGGAATACTTCTTTACGAAATCTGCCTTTTCTTCCCCTTTTACATAAACATAGTCCACCTTAGCGCTTAAATCTCTTATGATATCTCCACATTTGTGTAATGGTGTAAATCCTTCACACCATTCAATGCAATGGTAATTTTTTATTAACCACAGAGCTTGTTTGTGTAAATAGGATGGTAAATGACCCATCGGAAATGGAGCTTTGAAAATAAAATGACTTGTCTTTTGCCCATCGTACGCTGCTAATTCCTTTACAATAAATTTATTATTTTCAATTTTGAATCCTTGAAGATCTAGAATAAGTTTCATATTTTCAAATATTTGAATTTCTTGATCATTTCTACTTTTAATTGATATTCACTTATTTGTTTTTTTAATTTCTGCAACTGAAGTTGAAAATCTAATACTCGAACTGAAATCTCGTAAGACATTATATAAATGAAGAATTCTGGTTTGGCTATGTTAATAAATATCAAAATTGACGCGTGCGCTCTTAAGCGTAAGTAGCGGTTTGTTTAAAAAGAGTATTTTATCTTAAGGAAATTGTATTACAACTGTTTCACAATTTTTGTTAATGGATTGTAACTGAAAACTTTATCATGAATTATAACACAATATGCCGCTGTTTTAGGGGGAATTTTTTCCTTGGTTTCAAATTCAATTCTCATGGTTACTGGACCTGTTTGTAGTAAATCTCTTTGATGTGAACAATTAATGTAAACTATAGGAGCATTTTCTTTAAATTCTTTCGGATTAAAAATTGGTTCCACTGGAGAGTTATAATACCCTTGACGAAAGTCTGTAAACATTTCATACAGAGTAGCAAATTTATTATTTTCAAAGTCAAGTTGAAGATCATTGTAAGGATATCTTTCTGAATTTAAAAAGACATTCATATTTCTTAAATTACAATGATCAAATTTACTCATATCCATTTTTAGATTACCACGTCTATTTTTCTGAAAAGCAATTAGAATATGACGTGGCGTTTCGACTTTTGTAGATGTTTTTACGGGCCAGTTGTGCCTCGTAGTTTCCAATAACTCTGGATATTCAACTAATTCCCAGCTTCGGAAGGTTATTAGTATATCACTATTTTTGTCAATAATTTTGGTAAGTGCTAATTCTTGCGGAATCGCTACAGTAAGATGAGGAACTCTCCAACACAACTTGGTAATTTTAACTTTGGGTTTTTCATCTTCATTACTGGATAATAATGCATTTGTATCATCATTACTTCTTATTAGAATAAGTTCTTGTTGTGAATTAAGAATAATCTTATTATAATCTTCAAAAAATCCTGAATACATCTTTAATGGTATACATAATGAAACATTACCTTTGTCATCAGTCATAATTTTTTCTTTGGATTTTGTTTTCGGATACCAACCGGCATTTTCCAATTTAGCACTTTCATTTTGATTAAATGAAATATATCCCTTAAGAGTTGAAGTTATACCAATATCCCGAACGGAGTCAATAGTAACACCATTTAAAATATAGCGTAATTCTTTAAATAAAAATGCCGGAGCATTATTAATTAAAACAGTATTAGCTAAAGGGGAATCATCTTCTTTAGTTACTTGCAATTCCACATAAATTTCACTTTTGCAAGGTAAAGGATATTTTCCTGTTTGTTGCAAAGCAATTCTGATTTCATCATTTGGTCCGAGTTTTGTAGGATTAAAAGGATCGAAAGAAAGAATTTCCCAGCTTAATATTGATTCATCAACCAATACATTTTCTCTTACATTTAAATAATCCATTTTTATTTAAGTTTAAAACCCAAACTTTGAAGAAATTTTCTATTAGAAGGTGTTAACCTTTGGAAGTTTGATTTCCTACTAAAGGAAGTTGGTTTCTTTCTTGTCTTATTAATGTTTTTATTATTAAATTTTCTAGTAAAGTTTGCAGATTTATTGTTATATAATATTAACTAAAATTAACCAAATCACCTTCCTGATCTATTATTTTAATGGCTATTTTATCAATTACTTTAACGGTGACTGGGAAATATATGACGTTTTGAGGTGACTCAATTATTTTGAACCCTGGAGCAACGCTCGGGAAAAATTGGTGTATTATATGAACAGGTTTCCCGTTTAAATATGATCCCTCTGCAATACTGCAGTCTATATTTATTGAATTTACTTTAATTATTTCCGCGGGAAAATCTGATATATGTTCAATGTTGGCTTCCAATCGCCCATTTTTAAACCCTAATAATTTACCAATAGTTCCTTCACGAAAAGTTATGGGGGCTGAACATTTAAGATGTGTACGTAAAGTATTATTATTTGCATAAAGACTAAAACTAATTTTATCCTCATCCAAGTGTTTTTTTAAAAAATCTGTTATGTCTTCTAATTCGTAGCTACCTGGGGGTATGGCTATTTCTAAATTTTCATCATGAATTAATACATTATTCCCAACATCAATATTGGGAATTGCATTAAATGTTTCGAAATTTACAAGACCGATAACATATTCAACATCTTCATCTAAATATATTGGAGGATGTAACTCTGATGTTAAAATAGCGGAATTGCCGCTAAGAACAAAACTATATGACATTTTACTTTAAAAATATGTTTAATAATAAACTAAAATTAGGTGTTACATATGGTTATAAAGAAATTTTAGACACAATTGACCACAATTTGTTTTGTTAAAGTTTTGATAACTGTTATAATTATAATTAACAATATTATTATTTTGGTCGCTATAAAAATATTTAATTAATTCAGAAGGGGGTCGCAAATTACCATAACTATCAAAATATATTATGTTTTTTCCTTTTTTTGTATATGCTATCCAGTGAGTACCAACACCACTGTGATTATCTAGATTGACAATTGCACTTTCAATTAACTTTATCTTTTTTGGTAATTTATCCCTCATAAAAATACCACGAAAGTTGGGAATTTGTAAATATTTAGCGTATTTAAGTAAATCGTAATTTGTAAGTGCTTTTCGAGGTATACGTTTTAGCAGTTTTTTGAATAAGGTTTCAAGTATAATCCACATCCTGTTTTATAGGGTTTTAAATAAAGTCCACTTCCTTTTTTTCCTACCGCAATGGACTCCATCATTTGATTGTGTCGTTTAGATTCTTCTAATTTCGCTTTGGCTGCTTTTGCATCATTTACTGCTTTAGCAATACCTGCAGCCCCTCCTCCAAGAGCACCAAGAGCAGACAAACCAGCAAATAAAGGTATAAGTGGAAGAAATCCGCCAGTCTTTGGGATTGGAATTACCCTTTTCTTTGGAGGTAACACTTTACCAGTTTTTTTAATAGCTTTTAAAGCAGTTTGAATACTTTCATTTAGGTCTTTAAAACGTTTCCCCTTAATTCCTTTTCTAGCTTTTGAAATTACCTGAGATAATGATAGTCCTCGTCCTTTTCGAGTTTTTCGCTTG
Organism: Diaprepes abbreviatus; assembly: GCA_034092305.1. Taxonomy (NCBI): domain Eukaryota; kingdom Metazoa; phylum Arthropoda; class Insecta; order Coleoptera; family Curculionidae; genus Diaprepes; species Diaprepes abbreviatus. Next base: position 4,650,393 of record JASJET010000141.1, on the reverse strand, counting down.
AACTTTCTTCTCGTTCGAAGTCCCATACCTAATTTTCTTTTAATTTTCATAGCACCAGTAATTCCTAGTGCAGCAGTTTTTTCCCCAAAACTAGAATCTTTAGCTTTGAACCTTGATAAAGCTTTGTCAGCTAATACTTTATCAGCTAAATGCCTTCTTTTTATATCATTTGATTGTGAGTAAGCAATATCGTGTTCTTTACAAGCCTCATCCAATAAATTTATACCTTTATCACCTCTTGACAATCGTTTTTCCAATTTTGTTCCAGGTCCACAAAAATTATAACCAGGAATATGCAATTCAAAGGGTAATTTATTTATTAATGAGTTTACTAAACCACTTCCTTTCCTTTTGCTGTTTGTCTTGTAAATGATTCGTTTATTATGTGATGGAAACATTATATATAGTTGCAATCCTAGTGATAACTAACCAGTTACATCACAATACTGAATATTAATAGTTTGTTTTATATATAAAATGAGAGTTGAGAAACAACCATACTCTATAACAATTAAGGATCATGAAAGTTCAGTGAATGGTTTTAGAAAACATGGAAAACTGTTTGAGGGAAATAGTAAAAGAGGGTTAATTATTGGCCCGTCAGGCTGTGGCAAAACCAATGTTATTATTAGTTTGATTGAAGATCCGAATGGTTTGCGATTTGAAAATCTGTATGTTTATTCAAAATCCTTATATCAACCAAAGTATAAATATTTGAGAACACTTTTTAAACCTTTGAAAAAAATTGGATACTATGAATCTGAAAATGAAGAAACAATTGTTTCACCAAAACAAGTTAAACCAAACTCTATAATAATATTTGATGATATAGTGTGTCGTAATCAGAATGTTGTAAAGGACTATTTTTGTTTCGGAAGACACAAAAATACTGATTGTTTTTATTTATGTCAAACATATTCTTCTATTCCGAAACAATTAATTCGTGACAATGCAAATTTAATTGTTATATTTCAACAAGATCGAACAAACTTAAAACATATTTATGATGATCATGTTAATGTTGATATGTCATTAAACCAATTTAATGAGTTGTGCTTAATATGTGTTACAGTTTTGTTATTTCATGAACAAAACTATAAATAATTTTACCAAAATACAAACAATCAAGCCAATACTCACCATAAATTATATTCTTATTTTCATCAATTAGCCTCTTTAATACATATAAAATAAAAACTAAAAGTTTTTGTCACTGTCACACCAAAAACCGGTTTTGTAAAAAAATCAAGTGTGCCTAGAAATGTATCAAACACTCCACTTTTGCCACTTTCATCAAGGGTGTAGTTAGTTAATCTTTTGTTTTTTTTCTTGGCGCTCTTGAGTGTCAGTAGAGAGAGAGTCTGGGCCAAGCCTTGGTTGTGAAAACTGGCATAAACCCAGAAAGCAGATTTTCTCAGAGTATAATACTACTTTTATTCCTGTTTGCTGCTAAAATCATAGTATAGTGCGTTAAGGCATCATTTGCCAGATATTGAGGATAAACAAAGTTTTATTGTATTCGTTTTTCGTTAAGTACAGTTTAGTGAAAGTGATCTCACCTAAAAAGCTAACACACCATCGTTGTGACTACTTGGTGCACCTTTCAAGACAATCAGGTACATGCCACAAACAGTTTTTTTTTTTATTTTTTTTTTATTAGTAGAGGGCGGGTTTCGTGTCACTGATACACTCCCAATAGTTTTATTAATAATTTTAGTGCATATTGGCTTGCCTATAGATATTTTTGGTTAAAATGGATGTAAATTACTTAGGAAATGAAGAGCTAAAGTACGAACTATATATTCGTGGCTGCTATACATGTCTTCGAGCTAAACCCATCCAACAAGCTCCCGCAGGGCACATGCTCAGTGCACAACCTACCGCTACTCGACCATGGCAAATTATTAGTATCGATATAGTTGGACCACTTCCACGTTCAAAGTCTGGCTATTCCTACATATTCTCGGTTCTGGACGTTTTCAGTAAATACACCCTCTTTTTCCCATTACGTGCCGCTACTTCACCTAATATACTTCGGTGGCTGGAAGATCACGTCATTCTGATTTATGGTAGACCTGATAAAATTATCGCTGATAACGGAGTGCAATTCCGAAGTAAAATTTTCCGGGACACTATGGAACGATATGGCATCAAAATTCAATATACGGCCAATTATCACCCTCAGGCCAATCCTATTGAACGTGTCCATCGTGTTCTTAAAACAATCCTATCAAGTTACGTGAATGAAGATCACCGGAATTGGGATAAGATTCTTCCTAAGGCAGCCTGTGCCCTTAGATCTGCTAAACATGAGGTCACCGGTCTGACTCCCAATTTTGTGGTCTTTGGACGTGAAATTCAGTTTTCTTCAGGTTCTCCCTTACCGGCAGGTGACGATGTTACAGGATGTGATCTTCACAATAGATCTCAAGCATTAGAACAAGTATTCTCTGACGTTCACCAGCGACTACGCAAGGCGTACGAGAAAGCTCAGCCTCGGTACAATCTGCGACGTCGTGATGATCGTTTTTGTTTAGGCCAAAAACTTTGGAAGAGAAATTACGTTGTGTCTAATCAGGCTAATCAGTTTACTGCTAAACTTGCACCTAAATTTGCTGGACCCTTTACCATCACTAAAATTTTATCACCATGGTCCTACGAGATTTCTGATGAGTCAGGAAGAAATTTAGGCGTTTGGCATGCTAAAGACCTAAAAGCACACCCACCGGATAATGACAATTAACAACCTGATATTCCATATTTTTAATTTAGTTGTCAAAATAGTGTAAGATTTCTTTTTTTTTATTCCTTATTTTTTTTTAAATAAAAGTTTCGAAGAAACTTTTCTCCAGGGAGGGGAGGTGTGTTACAGTCACGGAAAATTTTACTTCGGAATTGCACTCCGTTATCAGCGATAATTTTATCAGGTCTACCATAAATCAGAATGACGTGATCTTCCAGCCACCGAAGTATATTAGGTGAAGTAGCGGCACGTAATGGGAAAAAGAGGGTGTATTTACTGAAAACGTCCAGAACCGAGAATATGTAGGAATAGCCAGACTTTGAACGTGGAAGTGGTCCAACTATATCGATACTAATAATTTGCCATGGTCGAGTAGCGGTAGGTTGTGCACTGAGCATGTGCCCTGCGGGAGCTTGTTGGATGGGTTTAGCTCGAAGACATGTATAGCAGCGACGAATATATTTTGCCACATCAGCTCTCATTCTCGGCCAGTAATATCTCTGACTAATCCTGGAGAAGGTTTTGAAAACACCAAGATGACCGCAGGTAGGTGGATCATGATGGGACTTGATGATTGCAGAACGCTGCTCACGAGGAAGGACAATACGCCATGTATCTTCGGGTTCGGCTAGTGAAGGATAAGGAAGTCTAGCTCATTTGTACAATGTGCCGTTTTCAAACCACCACAAAGGATACTGAGAAGGGCGTTCTTCAACTTTTTTGATCATTTCCTGGTACCATCGGTCAGAAGATGAAGAGGACCGATCTATTGGCACAGGACTGACAGATTGTTCTATTGTCGCATCAATAATTGGCACTGAGCGAGAAAGAGCATCTGGGACGACGTTCTCTTTACCTTTTCGATGGACGATATCAAAATCGTACTGTTGCAACCTTACGGCCCATCGCGCTATTCGACCTACAGGATCTTTTATCGAATTTAACCATTTTAAACTGTAGTGGTCCGTAATGACTGTAAAATGGGTACCCTCAATATATGGTCGAAGCTTATCGATTGCATATAGTACGGCTAAACACTCCTTCTCGGTGGTACTAAACTTCCGTTCGTTTTTAGTTAGTGAGCGGCTTAGATAGCAAATAACATTTTCTTGACCATCGATGACCTGGGAAAGAACAGCACCTAGACCAAAATCTGAGGCATCGCATTGAATCGTGAAGGGCTTTTCAAAATCAGGACAAGAGAGTACTGGAGCCTTAATGAGATGTTCTTTTACTAACTTAAAAGCGGCCTCACAATTTTCGTCCCAAATAAATTTAACGTTTTTCCTGGTCAGGGCAGTAAGTGGCGATACAACAGATGAAAAATTTGGTACGAACCTTCGGTACCACGACGCAAGTCCAATGACTCTTCGCACCTCGGAAACATTTTTGGGAGTTGGGATGCGTACAACAGCGTCTATTTTCTCTGGGTCAACTGAAAGTCCGGACGAATTAACAACATAACCTAGATATTTCAGCTCGGATTTGCAGAAATTACATTTTTCGCGATTGAGTGTTAGACCAGCACGTAGTATGCGCGTAATGATTTCACGTAATACTCGAATATGTTCGTCAAACGTTGGCGTGCATATAACAACGTCATCTAAATACACAAAAACATATTGCTCTAGATCGACACCAACGACGCGATCAATAAGTCTTTGCCACACCGCAGGGGCATTGGTAAGTCCAAAAGGCATACGCTTAAATTGGAAAAGACCTCGTGATGGTACAGTAAAGGCAGTTAGTGGTCTAGACTCTTTGGAAATGGGAATCTGCCAATAAGCTGATTTAATATCTAACGTTGTAAGAAATCGAGCGTCTCGCAGTTTATCTAGAGTGGCAGATACGTATGGAATAGGATAGGCATCTGGAACGGTGACTTTATTAAGCGCGCGATAATCTACACAAAAGCGCCAGCCATTACTCTTCTTTTTGATCATAACTATGGGAGATGACCATGGAGAGTCAGATGGTTCAATAATATCGTCGGCTAACATCTGCGCTAACTCTTTGTTGACTTCGTTTTGAAGTGCTCGCGATAGAGGGTAATACCGTTGTTTTAGAGGTGGTGAGTCCGTCTTGATAACTAGTTCCACTAGATTTGTGCAACCAAGACCATTGCCCATAGTGGAAAATGTTTCGTCTATCAGTGCATCTAGTGTCTGCTTTTGTTGAGGTGAAAGCATTTCTACCGACTGAATTGCAGAAAATTGTGGCGTTTGAGTTTCTTCAGTCCTAAAGCACCATTCTCCGGCGTAAAGATCAGGAACAATTTCCATCCGTGTCCAAAAATCAATTCCCAATATAAGCGTGTGGGGTAACGTGGGGATTACTAAAGTCTCTAGCAAAATCACACGGTCACGCAACTGAATAGGTAACTGTACCACACCTAAAACGGGACAGGATTGACCATTAGCCACAATACACTCGGAAGTTGGCGATGGATCAAGTTTGCTTAAGGACTGCAATAGGTTCCATCCGGTAGAGCCGAGGATAGTTCGAGAGGCTCCACTATCAAGAAGACCTAGTAACGATTTACCATAAATTTGCACGTTCAAAAAGGGACGCTGATCACCCTTAGCATGTGCTAACACATAATTTAATACAGCATTTCGAGATACAATGGCCGTAGAGTTCTGGCAAGGAGTACGGCCTATGACCTTGCCAAGAGGCCGTTTTTTGAACAAGATGGGCAGTTCTTGCTGGTAACTTCATTTTTGCCACATCGGAAACAAAACTTCTTACGAGTTTTATCGCAATGACGAAATCTGTGTCCTTTTCCATCACAATTCCAGCAACTCGTTGCGTCATTTGCATTAACTGTCGTAGTGGCAGAACGTTCAGTATGAAAATCAGGGGATGACTGCATTAACGAGTCTAGAGAATTTAAATTCGGGCATTCCACTGAGGCAGCATGATGGGTAGGCTTATGGTATGCTAATTTAGGTTCCAAAAGTTGCCTGTAATTAGTAGGTGGTGGAGCGAAGCGTTGAAGACGTAACTCTGTTTCCTCGATAGCTCGACTAATTCGGGTTAATTCAGATAATGAAGATATTTGGTGAGTAGCCAGACGGGTCTGAATATATGGCAGAAGGTTTCGGCGGACCAGTTGAAGCTGTACCGCTTCAGAAGGAGGTTCGGGTAATTTACGGAACAAATTTTGCAGAGCAACCACAAAATTGAGGACACGTTCCTGAGATCCCTGAGTTCTTTTACGAATCTCATCCCAAAGATTAAACTCGTAATCATAAGGTTGAAAAGCTTCCCGTAATTGAGAGGTTAAATCATCCCAGTCATTAAATGAACGGGTTCGATACCACAAGAGTGCATCGCGGGTGAGTAATTCAGGTGCTGCATGCAGTAAATGATCTTTAGATACACCTCTTGATAATTTTAGCTCCTCAACTCTTTCAAGAAAGTTAGTAACGCTAGACTGGCCATCATATGTTAAGTTCCAACGACTGATGTCGTACAACTGAGGTGGAGTCGCATAAGTAGGCAAATCATTACGGTTAGATTCACGGAGAGGGGAAAACTCAAGATTATCCAATCGATTGGTTAGATCAACAAGGGGCATGGACTGAGAAGGTATCTCTGAAGGTCTGGTAGAGTTTACATTGGCTTTATTGGGGGCAAAGGAATCAAAAACCGTCATTCTGATTTGTGCTGAGCCACACTCATTATTAGGCAAAGGACGGTCATGCGCTCTCAAATTACTGCTAGGAGAATCAAAATTTCGCAACTGCTCAGCAGTAGAATATCCTGACGGATTCACTTGAGGCTGAGTAACATTCTTGTTTGACCTAGACTGAATTGTCGTCATGGGCTGATTGTGAAATTGAACATTATAAGTGTTACCAGGCGTAGCCTGTAAGCAAGAACTAGTCAATGACGGGGCAATATGAGATTGAGGAACTATGGGTTTGTCGGAACGTCGAAATTCGTCATAGGACGGGTACACGTTTCGTGGAAAGCTCTCAGTAACGGGCTGCCTAAACTGTTCAATGTAGTGATGTGGGGGTAGGACAGTATCAAGTCTCTCGGGCTGTAACTGATCCAAATGTTGTGAGGGAAGGGCTGGTTGTCTAGTTACTGGATTGACTTGTGACTGACGGGCACTTTGAACTACATTCACTGGTTTGTTATGAGTGCTAAGATCTAAAGGACTTGAACTCGTAGGAGCAACAGGAGCTGAAGGAGCAGTAGAAGCTGCACTTTCACGGTCTAATAACGACTCCGTAAAATTAGCGCTGTATCGGGGAAAATAAGATACTGTAGGCTGTGCATTACGAATATTATGAAAATATAAAGTTGGAGCCGGTACCTCACTATGAAAGTTTATTAAGTCAAACTGGGAGTTTTGGTCAACATATGCATGATTAGTGATAGATGATGTTGTGTTGGTCTTTGGTAAACTTTGTTGATTAACAGGGTTACCATTAAAATTATTATTATCACTCAGATCTATTAAGTCATAAGAAACAGGTGTCTGGTGAATCTGGGGTTCAGTTTCAGACTCGCGCTCCAGACGCAAAGCATTTCGTAGGTCTGTCCGTTTTTGCGCAAAAGTACCGGTAAGAGGTAAGCCACGAATATATAGTTCGTACTTTAGCTCTTCATTACCTAAGTAATTTACATCCATTTTAACCAAAAATATCTATAGGCAAGCCAATATGCACTAAAATTATTAATAAAACTATTGGGAGTGTATCAGTGACACGAAACCCGCCCTCTACTAATAAAAAAAAAAGAATCGCAGGTTCTGCTAGGCCAAAAAGAATTCGTAAAAATACGTCAATTTACTTAATCTACAAGAAACTAATTAAGGAATCTCAAAATGGTTATCTGAAAAATTCGTTTTTGTTTTGCGCGTACCCGGTAGCTTAATTTTCAACAAAAATGAAAATTTTATACTATAGTTAGAAATCCAACACGATTGTTGGGCTAACTAAAAATCACCAAAAATGTACTGCACAAAACAAAACAATACTTTTCTTACCCTAAAGATACACAGTGCAAATGCCACTTTAGCAATAATAAAATACGTGTTAGCTACAGATGACACTCAGACTTGTTGTTAAAATCTCAAGCAGCATTGTTCATTGTCAATTGTATGTGTCTCAAAAATTTATCACGAGAAATTAAATGAGGTGAAAAAAAAACTGTCAAAAATTAAACAAATAGTCACATAAATGTTGTCAAGAAACAACCCTTAACACGTTTAGGGCGCCAAATTTTGAGATTCCTTAATTAGTTTCTTGTAGATTAAGTAAATTGACGTATTTTTACGAATTCTTTTTGGCCTAGCAGAACCTGCGATTCTTTTTTTTTTATTAGTAGAGGGCGGGTTTCGTGTCACTGATACACTCCCAATAGTTTTATTAATAATTTTAGTGCATATTGGCTTGCCTATAGATATTTTTGGTTAAAATGGATGTAAATTACTTAGGTAATGAAGAGCTAAAGTACGAACTATATATTCGTGGCTTACCTCTTACCGGTACTTTTGCGCAAAAACGGACAGACCTACGAAATGCTTTGCGTCTGGAGCGCGAGTCTGAAACTGAACCCCAGATTCACCAGACACCTGTTTCTTATGACTTAATAGATCTGAGTGATAATAATAATTTTAATGGTAACCCTGTTAATCAACAAAGTTTACCAAAGACCAACACAACATCATCTATCACTAATCATGCATATGTTGACCAAAACTCCCAGTTTGACTTAATAAACTTTCATAGTGAGGTACCGGCTCCAACTTTATATTTTCATAATATTCGTAATGCACAGCCTACAGTATCTTATTTTCCCCGATACAGCGCTAATTTTACGGAGTCGTTATTAGACCGTGAAAGTGCAGCTTCTACTGCTCCTTCAGCTCCTGTTGCTCCTACGAGTTCAAGTCCTTTAGATCTTAGCACTCATAACAAACCAGTGAATGTAGTTCAAAGTGCCCGTCAGTCACAAGTCAATCCAGTAACTAGACAACCAGCCCTTCCCTCACAACATTTGGATCAGTTACAGCCCGAGAGACTTGATACTGTCCTACCCCCACATCACTACATTGAACAGTTTAGGCAGCCCGTTACTGAGAGCTTTCCACGAAACGTGTACCCGTCCTATGACGAATTTCGACGTTCCGACAAACCCATAGTTCCTCAATCTCATATTGCCCCGTCATTGACTAGTTCTTGCTTACAGGCTACGCCTGGTAACACTTATAATGTTCAATTTCACAATCAGCCCATGACGACAATTCAGTCTAGGTCAAACAAGAATGTTACTCAGCCTCAAGTGAATCCGTCAGGATATTCTACTGCTGAGCAGTTGCGAAATTTTGATTCTCCTAGCAGTAATTTGAGAGCGCATGACCGTCCTTTGCCTAATAATGAGTGTGGCTCAGCACAAATCAGAATGACGGTTTTTGATTCCTTTGCCCCCAATAAAGCCAATGTAAACTCTACCAGACCTTCAGAGATACCTTCTCAGTCCATGCCCCTTGTTGATCTAACCAATCGATTGGATAATCTTGAGTTTTCCCCTCTCCGTGAATCTAACCGTAATGATTTGCCTACTTATGCGACTCCACCTCAGTTGTACGACATCAGTCGTTGGAACTTAACATATGATGGCCAGTCTAGCGTTACTAACTTTCTTGAAAGAGTTGAGGAGCTAAAATTATCAAGAGGTGTATCTAAAGATCATTTACTGCATGCAGCACCTGAATTACTCACCCGCGATGCACTCTTGTGGTATCGAACCCGTTCATTTAATGACTGGGATGATTTAACCTCTCAATTACGGGAAGCTTTTCAACCTTATGATTACGAGTTTAATCTTTGGGATGAGATTCGTAAAAGAACTCAGGGATCTCAGGAACGTGTCCTCAATTTTGTGGTTGCTCTGCAAAATTTGTTCCGTAAATTACCCGAACCTCCTTCTGAAGCGGTACAGCTTCAACTGGTCCGCCGAAACCTTCTGCCATATATTCAGACCCGTCTGGCTACTCACCAAATATCTTCATTATCTGAATTAACCCGAATTAGTCGAGCTATCGAGGAAACAGAGTTACGTCTTCAACGCTTCGCTCCACCACCTACTAATTACAGGCAACTTTTGGAACCTAAATTAGCATACCATAAGCCTACCCATCATGCTGCCTCAGTGGAATGCCCGAATTTAAATTCTCTAGACTCGTTAATGCAGTCATCCCCTGATTTTCATACTGAACGTTCTGCCACTACGACAGTTAATGCAAATGACGCAACGAGTTGCTGGAATTGTGATGGAAAAGGACACAGATTTCGTCATTGCGATAAAACTCGTAAGAAGTTTTGTTTCCGATGTGGCAAAAATGAAGTTACCAGCAAGAACTGCCCATCTTGTTCAAAAAACGGCCTCTTGGCAAGGTCATAGGCCGTACTCCTTGCCAGAACTCTACGGCCATTGTATCTCGAAATGCTGTATTAAATTATGTGTTAGCACATGCTAAGGGTGATCAGCGTCCCTTTTTGAACGTGCAAATTTATGGTAAATCGTTACTAGGTCTTCTTGATAGTGGAGCCTCTCGAACTATCCTCGGCTCTACCGGATGGAACCTATTGCAGTCCTTAAGCAAACTTGATCCATCGCCAACTTCCGAGTGTATTGTGGCTAATGGTCAATCCTGTCCCGTTTTAGGTGTGGTACAGTTACCTATTCAGTTGCGTGACCGTGTGATTTTGCTAGAGACTTTAGTAATCCCCACGTTACCCCACACGCTTATATTGGGAATTGATTTTTGGACACGGATGGAAATTGTTCCTGATCTTTACGCCGGAGAATGGTGCTTTAGGACTGAAGAAACTCAAACGCCACAATTTTCTGCAATTCAGTCGGTAGAAATGCTTTCACCTCAACAAAAGCAGACACTAGATGCACTGATAGACGAAACATTTTCCACTATGGGCAATGGTCTTGGTTGCACAAATCTAGTGGAACTAGTTATCAAGACGGACTCACCACCTCTAAAACAACGGTATTACCCTCTATCGCGAGCACTTCAAAACGAAGTCAACAAAGAGTTAGCGCAGATGTTAGCCGACGATATTATTGAACCATCTGACTCTCCATGGTCATCTCCCATAGTTATGATCAAAAAGAAGAGTAATGGCTGGCGCTTTTGTGTAGATTATCGCGCGCTTAATAAAGTCACCGTTCCAGATGCCTATCCTATTCCATACGTATCTGCCACTCTAGATAAACTGCGAGACGCTCGATTTCTTACAACGTTAGATATTAAATCAGCTTATTGGCAGATTCCCATTTCCAAAGAGTCTAGACCACTAACTGCCTTTACTGTACCATCACGAGGTCTTTTCCAATTTAAGCGTATGCCTTTTGGACTTACCAATGCCCCTGCGGTGTGGCAAAGACTTATTGATCGCGTCGTTGGTGTCGATCTAGAGCAATATGTTTTTGTGTATTTAGATGACGTTGTTATATGCACGCCAACGTTTGACGAACATATTCGAGTATTACGTGAAATCATTACGCGCATACTACGTGCTGGTCTAACACTCAATCGCGAAAAATGTAATTTCTGCAAATCCGAGCTGAAATATCTAGGTTATGTTGTTAATTCGTCCGGACTTTCAGTTGACCCAGAGAAAATAGACGCTGTTGTACGCATCCCAACTCCCAAAAATGTTTCCGAGGTGCGAAGAGTCATTGGACTTGCGTCGTGGTACCGAAGGTTCGTACCAAATTTTTCATCTGTTGTATCGCCACTTACTGCCCTGACCAGGAAAAACGTTAAATTTATTTGGGACGAAAATTGTGAGGCCGCTTTTAAGTTAGTAAAAGAACATCTCATTAAGGCTCCAGTACTCTCTTGTCCTGATTTTGAAAAGCCCTTCACGATTCAATGCGATGCCTCAGATTTTGGTCTAGGTGCTGTTCTTTCCCAGGTCATCGATGGTCAAGAAAATGTTATTTGCTATCTAAGCCGCTCACTAACTAAAAACGAACGGAAGTTTAGTACCACCGAGAAGGAGTGTTTAGCCGTACTATATGCAATCGATAAGCTTCGACCATATATTGAGGGTACCCATTTTACAGTCATTACGGACCACTACAGTTTAAAATGGTTAAATTCGATAAAAGATCCTGTAGGTCGAATAGCGCGATGGGCCGTAAGGTTGCAACAGTACGATTTTGATATCGTCCATCGAAAAGGTAAAGAGAACGTCGTCCCAGATGCTCTTTCTCGCTCAGTGCCAATTATTGATGCGACAATAGAACAATCTGTCAGTCCTGTGCCAATAGATCGGTCCTCTTCATCTTCTGACCGATGGTACCAGGAAATGATCAAAAAAGTTGAAGAACGCCCTTCTCAGTATCCTTTGTGGTGGTTTGAAAACGGCACATTGTACAAATGAGCTAGACTTCCTTATCCTTCACTAGCCGAACCCGAAGATACATGGCGTATTGTCCTTCCTCGTGAGCAGCGTTCTGCAATCATCAAGTCCCATCATGATCCACCTACCTGCGGTCATCTTGGTGTTTTCAAAACCTTCTCCAGGATTAGTCAGAGATATTACTGGCCGAGAATGAGAGCTGATGTGGCAAAATATATTCGTCGCTGCTATACATGTCTTCGAGCTAAACCCATCCAACAAGCTCCCGCAGGGCACATGCTCAGTGCACAACCTACCGCTACTCGACCATGGCAAATTATTAGTATCGATATAGTTGGACCACTTCCACGTTCAAAGTCTGGCTATTCCTACATATTCTCGGTTCTGGACGTTTTCAGTAAATACACCCTCTTTTTCCCATTACGTGCCGCTACTTCACCTAATATACTTCGGTGGCTGGAAGATCACGTCATTCTGATTTATGGTAGACCTGATAAAATTATCGCTGATAACGGAGTGCAATTCCGAAGTAAAATTTTCCGGGACACTATGGAACGATATGGCATCAAAATTCAATATACGGCCAATTATCACCCTCAGGCCAATCCTATTGAACGTGTCCATCGTGTTCTTAAAACAATCCTATCAAGTTACGTGAATGAAGATCACCGGAATTGGGATAAGATTCTTCCTAAGGCAGCCTGTGCCCTTAGATCTGCTAAACATGAGGTCACCGGTCTGACTCCCAATTTTGTGGTCTTTGGACGTGAAATTCAGTTTTCTTCAGGTTCTCCCTTACCGGCAGGTGACGATGCTACAGGATGTGATCTTCACAATAGATCTCAAGCATTAGAACAAGTATTCTCTGACGTTCACCAGCGACTACGCAAGGCGTACGAGAAAGCTCAGCCTCGGTACAATCTGCGACGTCGTGATGATCGTTTTTGTTTAGGCCAAAAAGTTTGGAAGAGAAATTACGTTGTGTCTAATCAGGCTAATCAGTTTACTGCTAAACTTGCACCTAAATTTGCTGGACCCTTTACCATCACTAAAATTTTATCACCATGGTCCTACGAGATTTCTGATGAGTCAGGAAGAAATTTAGGCGTTTGGCATGCTAAAGACCTAAAAGCACACCCACCGGATAATGACAATTAACAACCTGATATTCCATATTTTTAATTTAGTTGTCAAAATAGTGTAAGATTTCTTTTTTTTTATTCCTTATTTTTTTTTTAAATAAAAGTTTCGAAGAAACTTTTCTCCAGGGAGGGGAGGTGTGTTACAGTTTTGTTATTTCATGAACAAAACTATAAATAATTTTACCAAAATACCAACAATCAAGCCAATACTCACCATAAATTATATTCTTATTTTCATCAATTAGCCTCTTTAATACATATAAAATAAAAACTAAAAGTTTTTGTCACTGTCACACCAAAAACCGGTTTTGTAAAAAAATCAAGTGTGCCTAGAAATGTATCAAACACTCCACTTTTGCCACTTTCATCAAGGGTGTAGTTAGTTAATCTTTTGTTTTTTTCTTGGCGCTCTTGAGTGTCAGTAGAGAGAGAGTCTGGGCCAAGCCTTGGTTGTGAAAACTGGCATAAACCCAGAAAGCAGATTTTCTCAGAGTATAATACTACTTTTATTCCTGTTTGCTGCTAAAATCATAGTATAGTGCGTTAAGGCATCATTTGCCAGATATTGAGGATAAACAAAGTTTTATTGTATTCGTTTTTCGTTAAGTACAGTTTAGTGAAAGTGATCTCACCTAAAAAGCTAACACACCATCGTTGTGACTACTTGGTGCACCTTTCAAGACAATCAGGTACATGCCACAAACAGTTCTTATTATACCGGGACTTTGCCATCCTGTTTAAAATTAGATTTGCCTACCAGAGCCAACATATTACACACCACTGCTCCATAGAGGCCATCGGCTATCCAGCTTGTCGAAAGTGTTTGGATTTAATCACAAAACAGCCTTTCAGGTATTAGAACTTCGTAATAAACAGTGAAATTACCGGTTTTAATGTATACTTTCCTTTTTCCCCTGTGATTGGGAACTAATAAGACTTTATGCGAGCAATTACAGGACACTTTATTTTTAAATTTCATTTAAAATACCTTGTAAGCCGAAGGTATACGTATACACTAGGTAATTTAAAACATCACTTCACATATTAATAGTCCAACACTTTTAATTAGGCTTAAGTAAACATAATTTTAGACTTAATCGGCCTACTAGAAAAAGTAAGGTTATTCAGTTCAGCCGATAGTAAAAATTAAAGCTGGACCTACATCTAAACCGACTTGGCGTATGGCGCAGATGACGTCATACTTGTAGTAGGGTTATTCATTGTTTCTTTGTTTTTTTTTGTTATGATCCATTTAGCAAATAGTCACATATTTCTTTAGTTTAAAACTGTAATTCAAAATCCCTTTTTTTTATTGTTAAATATAGATTTTAATTGTTTTTGGAATCGGTGTGTTTTATTTTTGGATCCAGTTGTTTCCTGTTTTCGATAAGATCATCGCTTCTTCTTACCGACGGGCCTAAAACAGGTGGCGCTTTTAATTTATATAACCCCCCCTAATCTCCGGCATGCTAGCCTAGGCACTGCCCTAAAAGAAGGAGCGATCAACACTAAAAAAATAACCACCTGTACAGAAGCATTAAATATTTAATATTCATTCATTCTTTTTCATTTTAATTTTCTTTTTCTCTCACGTGACGTGGCATATGTTGGAAAGATAAATTTGGATTTTTAGTAATAGACAAAGACTCTAATGTGAAATCTGGCCGATATCGAAAAGGATTTGATTCATATATTTACTTATAAAAATAAACGTTTGATGGTAAATTATACCAATCATGGATGAACGTTTAGCAAGAGAGCTAGTTAAATCAAGAAAAGCTGTTAAACAAAAATATCAGAGTTTAAAAAATGCGGAATTTGAGGCGCAAACTAAATTGGAGGAAACATATAAACCGATAACTCAACCCTTACAAGAATTAATTTCAACGATTGGTAAAATTGAACCTGTTGAAATAAAGGAAGAGCTACACACACCAATTAAAAAAATTTATGAAACACCACAGAAAAGATCAATTCAAACACTAACACCAAAGAGAAAATTACAATATGGAACATCAACACCAGAAAAAAGAAAGACGGGAAAAACTCCACTCCTTCCTACAGAAATACCATCGATTATTGACTGGGACGCGAGTTTAGCTTCAGCAAGTCAAATGCCATCTATACAACAAACAAGTATTATTGCAGAAACAAACCCTTCTTCAGGTTCACACTCCACAATAGGAAATCTTTCAGATATACTGGAACAAACACGGCAAACAGTTAGAACATTTGTTGATACAGATTTATATAAAGAATATTTATTAGGATTTGATGAATTACCTCGCCAATATATTGATAGCGGTGTAAAAGATGTTGAACATGAGTTTGATCACCAATATGGAATAGTTCATGATTTGGAAACCGAGAAATTCTTTTTGGGTTTAACTCAAAAACCTGTCGAAATTATTGGTAAAAACATCAAAATTGAAGGAATAACCTATACAGGTACACCAGGTTTATATGAGTTATTATTTAAAAAAGAACCAATAGGGTATAAAAAACAAGATTTGGAAAATTATATGGATATTTTAAAAAGAACCAATGCATACCGTAGAAATAATGATCCAAATGAGCAGGTGCAGGGGAATGGATCACATAAATATATTTCTATAATAGGACCTTATTTGCAAAGCAAAGGAATTACAAAAACTAAAACTCTAAATCCCGAATCTCAACAAGCAGTCCAGGGATTTTTTGAAAGACGCAAAGCTCCATATAGAGAAAGTCGAGTGTCTTCAAAAAAAACCGGATTTGGTATAACTTTAAAAGTTAATAAACCTAATACAGATTACATATATTGGGATAATGTAAACGAACTTGTTGAGAGACTTCGACTATTGGTAGCATCCATGCTTGCGGGACACACTGGTCATAACAATGAAATTATTTCCATTATTGAAGAACTAAGAGAAGCGAATATTATTATATAAAAGGACATAATAGATACTTTTAAACATTTCTAAAATGACCATCGATAAATTTGGTCGTCATATTTCAAAAAAATCTGCTCTAAACACATTATTATCACTAGAAAATAAAATATTATCAAATGTTGAAGAGAAAATAATAAAAATTTTTAAAAGCGATGTCAAATATATTGAAAACAAATTAATTCAAAATTTAGATCCCAGGTTGAAAAGCGATGTTAATAATTTAAATAAGAGAATAAATGAATATGATAACAATATACAAAATATTGCAAAAAAGATTAAGTTATTTGAGGATAAAGTTATTCCTGAATATAATGACAAGATAATTAATTTGAAAAATACTGTTGATGGAAATGATGAGGTAGTAGAAAAATTTTCTCAGAAAGTTTCTAAATATGCAAATGACTTTGACGTAGTGAAGTTAAAATATGATAAAGTTGATGATTTTGAAAATGAAATAAAAAATGAAATTACATCAATTAAATCAATAATTAAGGATACTTCAGCAATTGACAATGTCAAGAACAGTATTTCCAAGGAAATTACATCAAAGTTTCAAAATTTTACTAATTTGCTTAATGATAGAGTAGCAGAAGAAGTAAGGAATTTTAAGAAAATACATGACGTTATGGATAAAAATACACAAAATCTTGAAAAATCAATGAACACTCATTTCCTAATTCACAAAAAAGATACCGACAAAGTTAATGAATTTAAAGAACAAATTAAAGAATTTGAAATTAAAATCAATGCATATAAATCAAATTTACAATATTTAGAAGACAAATTGAAGGAGGATTTTCAAAACGAAAATGAAAAAATTGAAACAAAATTCAAAGATCAAATTACAAAAGATAATGAAAAAATCGAGGATATACTAAAGCAATTAAACAATCTGAAAACCAAATCTGAAACGTCTTTTGACGAGGGAAATTTTACAAAGGCAATCGATGAGAAATTACAAAAAGAATTAGAATCCTTACTAGAAGTAGTGCAAGCTATAATAGAAGTTTCTAAAAAGGATGTATTAATTAAAATTAAAAATAATAGTTCAAAAATCGAGGAGACTTCTTTACTCATAAAAGAACTTGAAACATCTTATACAGATATACTACACAAAGCTGAAAAGACAGCGTCAGACATAAAAAATATAGAAAAAAAAATTGTGAAAATGACATTAGATATTACAAATGCAGAATTTCAATTAGGAAAAGATATAAAAAATCTAGAAGATAAATTAACAAAAGAAATAAAATCTTTAAACGAATTAGTTCAAAGAGCTGCTGAAGTTTCTAGAAAAGAATTTAATGATACAATGAATTATGCAAGAGAAGAAATGAATTCAACATTAGGTGGTTTCAAAAAAGATTATACGTTATCAAATGTTCTTTTGGAAACTAAATTTATTGTAAAAATGTCTGATCTTAATAACAACATCACCCAAATAAATTCGTCAATAAAAGAAATTAGAAATGAAAATAACAAATCATTTGAAACAATGGAAAATAAATTTAATGTAAAAATTTCTGATCTTACTAACAACATCACCCAAATAAATTCGTCAATAAAAGAAATTATAAATGAAAATAAAAAATCATTTGAAGCAATGGAAAATAAAATTAAAGAACTTACTAAAAAAAACTGAGATGATTTTTTTTATATTTTACAACATCAGCGATAAAGGGCTTTTATAAACGGTTTAGAAGGAGGTAAAGTTATTTGTAGGGTTTATTTTCGAGAGTAAGGTATAAATTAATAATGAGTAAAATTAAGCAAGACGTTGTAAATGAATTACATAAACCGGCGAGAAGGCGATATAGAAGGAGACGAACAATTGTAAAAGGGCTTAATGATCTATTTCAAGCTGATCTGATAGAAATGCAGCCATATGCGAAATTTAATAGGGGTTTAAGATATATTTTAATGGTAATAAATGTGTTTTCTAAATCTGTATGGGCAGAACCTGTAAAATCCAAAACTGGTAAAGATGTAGCAGCTGCAATGAAAAAAATTCTATTAACTTTAAAAACTCCCCCAACAAATCTGAATACTGATCAGGGTAAAGAATTCTTTAATCAAGACTTTCAGAAACTTATGGAGCAGTTCAAAATTAATCATTACAACACATTTTCTAATATGAAAGCTAGTATTGTAGAGAGAGTAAATAGAACGATAAAAAACAAAATGTGGAAAAAGTTTAGTTTACTAGGTAATTATAAATGGATCAGCTTTCTTAAAGAAATAATTACAGAATACAATAATACTAAGCATTCAACAATCGGAAAAAAACCAAACGAAGTTAACAAAAAGAATGAAATGGAAATCTTGAAATCAGCTTATACTCATAGGAAAACTGTGGATCCCAGATCACCAAAATTTCGTGTCAGTGATAGAGTACGAATAAGCAAGATTCGCGAACAATTTTCTAAAGGTTACACGCCCAACTGGTCAAACGAAATTTTTCAAATAAAAAAAATCCAGCTTACTAATCCAACAACGTATTTGATTCAAGATGGAAATGGGATAGATATTCAAGGAGGTTTCTATGAAGAAGAACTTCAAAAAGTAAGACACCTAAATGTATATCTGGTGGAAAAAGTGTTAAGAAAGAAAGGAAACAAAGTATTTGTAAAATGGTTAGGATTAGATAAATCTTATAACTCTTGGATCTTCAAGAGAGATGTGATGTAATAGTAATTAATGCTGTAATAATAATTGATGTTTGTAATAAAAAAAAATGATTTTTTATATATATTTGTTTTATTTAAAAATAAGCTTATTACATAAACATTTTTTTAAATACAATATTCCTATAATCAGAGTCTAATATGGGATTAAAAATTTCTTCAGTCAATTTAATCCTTCTTCTAAAATGTTTTTGATTTATAAACTCTTCAGAAGTCATACGAGCTTTTCTGTAGGCAAAGTTCCAAGCAACCATCAGATGAATTTGGTTTCTTGATTCATCAATAGATACTGTCTTCTTCATAATAGTGCTTAGACTTTAATTTTTGTTCTAGTTCTTCGGGATGATTCAACAGCAGTTCCAGCATGGAGCACACATTTTCACTATTTAGATTTTGTTTTGGAGAAAGGACATTATATATTTTGTCAAAAGAATCTCCGTCGTAAAAATTGTTATTTCTAAAAACGTTGAAATAACGTCGAAAGTTTTGTTTTTGTAAAACATTTAGTCTATATTCTATAAGTGGAATTTGTTCCCATAGTCTGCACACAGTTTCATTTCCATAGTAAATAAAATCACAGCTTTTCACAATCTTCACTATTGGTAATTCACCAACCTTTTCAAAATGAATAGATAAATTTTGCAAATATATCGGTTCATTGAAAACATTTGGTGAAAACATATAATTTGTTATAACTCCTTGATATTGCAATAAGTTCTTCCAATCATCTTCATTTAATATCACAGACTGACCATTTTTACCACCAAGTTCAATGCATGGTAGAAAATCACTTTCCACCCACAAACCAATCACAGCATATTTAGAGTTAGAATTATTTAAATTATATTTTGTAGAATTTATAATTGTTTTTTTTATTTTCTTTTTTAATGGTGAATTTTCAAATATATTTTTACTCTGATTACTGAACATTTTAAATGATGTATTTCAAAAACTAACTGGCTATCTGCTTGCTCTCAAAAAACTAACTATCAATCCGTTTGCTCCTAAATTTTATACATTTTCCCTCTCCTCTCAAGTGGAGGGGTAAACTTATTTTCCCTCTCCATTTAAGAGGAGGGGATAAACTTTAAATGTCTTTATACTAACGAGAATCAATAAAAAACAAAATTTATATTATTTTTTTAACATTTATTAAATATTTTTATAGATATTTTTTCATGAAATACAATAAAATTAAACATGTACAAATAAATATTGCTGCTGTAAATATAATTACAAATATATAACAACAGACACAATGACAAGATTCTTCTTTTTTATTATTGAAAGGAATCCAATCTGAATATTGTAATGGTTTGTTTGTCATGGAATATTTAATTTTTATGTATGTATTTTCACACAAAGCAGAATCAGTTACATTATAGGTAAAAAAGTGTGAATTTCCAACAAGATATGTCATTTTCATCTGTTTGTAGCAGTCGGTTTCATTTTTGAGGGCATTTATTCATATATCAGCCCTAACTGTATTAGGAATGTAATTTACATATATCACATTTCCAACAAGGGAAACTAAAACTATTAAAGATGCAGCAGTCATTGTTGTAATATTACTAACAAATAATGGTATTTCTATACAATATATATGTTTTTGGATTCAGTTCCCCCTCCAACTTTTAAAGCTTCAAAAACGACTTACATAATTTATCATCATA
The DNA here is from genome assembly GCA_034092305.1 of Diaprepes abbreviatus. NCBI lineage: Eukaryota > Metazoa > Arthropoda > Insecta > Coleoptera > Curculionidae > Diaprepes > Diaprepes abbreviatus. The sequence continues at coordinate 4,629,811 of JASJET010000141.1, read as the reverse complement.
TAAAATGATGTCTTTATAAAGATGAAAAATTACTAGGAGTAGTTAATTCTAATCGCGGTTTTTTATTTTTAGATCCATTTTCGTTTCCAGAACTTAAAAAAGTTAGAGTATCATACATCATTTTCATATCTTTATCAAAAAAATCTGTTTCCAAAATATCCTTATGTCCCCATGCAAGAGTTTTTGTGGAATTTGGTATACAATATCTTTTATCATCATGAGTTGTTAATGCCAATTTATTTAACAAATTAGTGTATATATTATGCATATCTGACTTGAATACATACATGGTGCAGAATATTTTGTCACCTTTCTCAACAACATCTTTATAATCTGATAATGTTAATTGATTTTTTATACATGATCTACTAACGCCTTTTGATTTTTTATCTACACTATTTTTGGATTTTATACAATATGCTTTAGCACCAGTTCCATAAAAACTTTCAATGGGAATCCCTTTGTACTCATCTTTAAATTTACCAACAACTGATGTTGTAATAGGCATGCAATGAATATTTTGTTCAGAAAAATTAGAAGTATCAAATTGATCCAGATTTAGCTTCATATCTTCATAAAAGTTTTGGGTCTGAACTTCAAGAATTAAGGAATCAGTATCCGTATATAATAAATTTAAATTATTACCATATTTTACTTTTAAATACCCATAATAAAAATTATACATTACAGTTTTTGCAATATCCAGAATACTCATCCCAACATAAATTGGTTTATTGTATTTAATGCAAACCTGTTGAAGTTGAAGAGCAACTAGATTTTCAGAGAAAATTTTAAAATCCTTTAATTGAGGTTTAGAAATAAGTTTTTCGGCACTAAATTTATTACCCTGTCTTTCCCATTGAGATACTAATTTAATATCTGCTCGCCTATCAACATTTTCCATGGTTTTACCGAAAATTGAATTATTTGCCAATTTATAACAATTTTTATCAAATTTATTTTTAGATAAATTTCGTAAATTTGTATTTAAATCTATATATTCCGCTAACCATGGTGATTGTGTAAACTTAACTGCTCTGTGTATTTTTATGATTTTGAGTCCAAATTGTAGACATTGTTTCAGATATCGGTAGTGAATGATATAGTTATATTTATTATGTAAGTTTGGAATTAATTTTGAGTGGTTTGAAATTGGTGGTGTATATTGTTCAGGACAAAATGGGAAATCATTATGACTATCATGTAAATAATTTGGATATTCTAAATCAACTTCAAATATGTATCCTATAGATGATGTATCTGAAAGTTCGGATATATTTAAAGTTTCTATTTCGAGCTTAGGTACCCAAGCAAAATTTTTTTCAGGCAAATATTGTTTCATAGCATAACCATACAAATTTGTGGCGTCTAAGTAAGCGATATATGTTGTAGGTCTTTCAGGATTAAAATTTTCTAAGAATGGATTATTTGCTTCAGATTTGCGTTTGGAACAAGTGCTAACCCCACCACGAACACCTTTTTTGAAAAAATGAAGCATATCTGGTTCCGTTAATAATTCTAATTCTACATTAGTTAATTTCATCATTGCATCCCAGCACATAGAAGGGCTAGTGACATAATTAACAGGATCTAACTTATAGGTTTTAATACATGTGGATCTATAATTTTCAAAAACATCAGCCAAAAGTAAAACATCTGATTTTAAGTAAATATCGGAATAAGCCCCTATTGTAGAACACTTAAATAGATTCCACACTTCTACACCGCGATTGTAGTCTTGAGGAGAGATATTTTCATCGGTTAAGTTATTATAAAATTTATCAATCAATGGTAGAGATTTCTCATTTAATTTTTCGTTGGAATCTATGTAAGAGTATGGAAATACCCCTTTTTGTCTAATGTATCGAAATTCATCAGCATTTGAGAAAAACTTTTTAATTTCAAAACATTGTGAATCTTGTAGAGTTTGTGATAGTGACTCTAAAGACTCTGGGAGAAATTGAAAAGAATCTATAAAGCGTAGTCGCAAAGCAACTGGTTTCCGCTTTTCTGACACATCAACGAAAATTTCCTTACTAAAAGAAATATACTTTTCTTTATTTTGAGCTACAACACTAATATTTTCTTTATTATAGCAAAGCGATTTAATAAATAGGTGAGAATCATAGTTTTTTAAATTATGCAATACTATTGGTATATATTTTGGAGGTTTAAAATGCAAATTACATATTGAGTGGGCGGCTCCTCGATATTTACCTGTAATATGACAATGATCCCTACACTTTATGAAATTTCCTTTTGAAAAAGGTTTTTCACATACATAACAAATGCTAGAATTTTCATATTCAATCTGTTCCACAGATGATAAATCTTTCAATGGTACTTGATATTTTAAATATTTTTTATAAATTTCTTTTACATCATTTTCAATGTATTCAATAAATTTTATAGCACAATCTGTACCTCTATAAAGTTTAAGACACACAACATTCTCATCAAATGATGATTTAATATAATAAGCAAATGAATAGGGTATATGTTCAGCAGTTTTAATAGTATATGAGGTTGTCGAATCAGGTGTAGATTGTTGGCACTCAATGTTTTTCAAATAACATTCAAAATCGGCATAAATAACAAAAGGAGCTTTATACTGTTTCTGAATATTTTGAAACTTTAATATATTTGCAGGAATATAATTGCCAAATTTATCCAAAATCAAATTATCTGAAGGAAGCTCAATTCGAACAAAACTACAATCACGTTCTAAATGTGTGTTAAGTTTTTCATATGTTCCAAAATATTGAAGGCATCCATCACATAAGTATTTTTTTATTTTCTTTTTTGATAATTGTTTGGATACCAAGCAACCTAAATCCTTTATCCAACAGTAGTGGTTATTTCCATCATCAGAACTTATTAAAAGCAAATTAATATGTAATTTTTTCTTTTCATTATTATAATGTAAAGGACCGACAATCTCATATGCCTTTTTATTATCCCTTAAAAATTTTTCAACTCCATATACATTTATGGACAAATTATTTTTTTCCTCAAACTTTTTTATATCTAATAATTTTACTGGAAATTCAATACCTGTAAAATCGAAAGCGTCTCTGAAGTCTGGATATGATGAGGTCTTTCGAGGATTACCGGTTGGCTGGTATGCTGCTGAAACCACTGCCCAGGCGAAACAGCAATTGTCCTCATTCATCACATTCACTATTGATTTAGAAAAGTGATGCATCTTAATGTAGGAGGAGGCATTCAATGGGTTGTACTTATTGATGTTGACTTCCAAATGCAGAATTCTTTGTAGAGCCCACCCTGTAATAGGAATTAAAAAATTAGTTCTGAATAATATTTGTTAGAGATGTACAAGTGATATTAAGAAAACTTAGCTCTTGAGATTAAGAAAACTTAGCTCTTGAGATTAAATAATAATTACCTGAGTCTCTTTCCGGCAATTCATCTGCTTTGGTTTCAATAATCTTGAATAAATCATCGTAAAGCTGTTGTTGATCAGTTGTATGGGTTACAATGAAGAACGGTGTATTAAATGACTTAATTGAAGTAGAGGTTAAAGTTGGAGAATAATATATTCCAAATAATTCCAAATTTACTTTAGCACATGTAAATTCTTGTTGACGCTGGCGTATTAATGTTTGCACTTTATTACCAATATCTTGCTGAAACTTTTTGATGTCGATGTGATAATTCTGCGAATATATTCTGTAGGAAGCTATTCGACATTTAAATGCACTCCTGATAATGTCAATTCCATTTCCATATTTTATGCAGCTCCTGTTTTTATGAATATTTGTCCTCAAGTGTGTGCTCCAGGAATTAGATTTGACATTTACTTCACAATCTTGGCAAAATCGCATTGGAGGTCTTGAAAGTAGTTCATCAACTGAAACAATTATTATTTTTTAATTCCTCTGTAAACCTTTATTAATAATAAAAAGAAAAATTAAAAGGAAAATAATAGCTAAATATGTTATAAAAAATACTTACGATTAATTATATAATCTTCCAAGTTAAAGGTGTTTTCGTTATTGACAAAATTTTCTCGAAGGTGGCGTACAATATGTGATTTTCTTTTAAATTCTCTTAAGCAGTGTGTGCAAAGGAGAGTCATTTTAAAATGGAATCGGTTAGGGCCGTGTCGCTTTTAAATAAATACAATTTTGATCTATCAAGACCCAATGACATAGAATAATTAGCAATTTTTTCAGCTCGCGCAATTTAGAAAACTTTTGGATTTACTTTTGAATTAACTTTTGGATTCACTTTTTAATTTGAAGAAAAACATGGATTTTTTTAAAAAAATATATTTCCCAAATTTAAAAGAAGATCGCCTTGTCGTTGAATACAATTTTTAACGTCTTTTAAAGTCGAATTAGATAAATTATTACATATATTATCTAAGTTTAAATAGGAATAAACCATTGACTTAAATCTAGATGTGGCACACCTTGTTTCATTCCTATTTAAGCTCGGCTTAGTTTTCTTATGTAGAAACTTATCTAATTCTCCAATAGCGACTTTATTTGTTGGATTGATTTTCGGAGCTGTTGTTACAGCGACTGGTAAAGAATTTTTTGAAATTTGTGCCCCTAAAGTTTGGGAACTAGAAATATCACCGTCCAATTTTGACTTTTTTAAATCTGAACAATCATTTGTTTCTGATAAAGAACGTTTTTTGGGTAAATTTTTTTCAATTAAATTTTCAGAACTTTGTTCTAAATTTAGGCCAGAAGGATTTTTCAAAAATTGATTTTGATTACAGGAAGAAATTAAGGGACATTGAGGCTGCTCATCTTCAAAATTTTCAGTATAAGTATATACCTCAATGTCCCCCACAATTTCGCCACAACTCAAATCAAAAACATCTACCGAATTTACTGAATTTCTGGTATAGCCAAATTTGGATGGTTGTTCAAACCCCTGAATAAAATTTTGATCCAACCCTTCAATTAAATTTTGATCCAATACTTTAATAAAATTATGCTGAGCTTTGGCTGAGACGTTTATAACAGTCTCAACGCTGTCGTTGGAATCCTCTGATGAATCTGACGATGCATCTGAAATTGGCGAATAGTGGGGGCGATAAACCTCTTCCATATTATTTTTCGAAAAACCCCCAATGCCAATCCTCTTATCATTATTTAAAGCTCCCTCGTTACCAACCCCATTATTATTATTGTTTAAAACCCCCTTATTATTTTGTTCCTCACAGCTCTCAAAAGTCTCCTGATATTCCACATCACCCTTAATTAAATTTTGCCCTGAGCTATTTTCACAAATTTCACCCCCTTCTAATATATCTAAAAGTTGTTCCAAATTATATCCCTCATTTATTTCAGAATTGTTAATTAAATTTTTCCTTAATATATCATTATTTAAATCATCGAAATTAATTGTTTCAAGAGGTTCTTGAGGAATATCAGGGATAATAGATTCATCCAAAACTTTTAAGAGCTGTGTCAAAATATCGCTTTCACCAATTTCGGAAGAATCGCCAGATTCAGATGAATTGTTAAATGTATTAATATCAATTTCCCTAAATTTAATATCTAGCTCCTCGTCGCTTAGCCCACAAAATGAACAATCAATCAAATCATGCACAAGGCAAGCGTCGTTTAAATCGAAGGCTGTTAAGTCGATGTTTTCAATTTTTACATTTAAAAATGACATTTTAAATTATAAATTAAAAAATAAAAAAATTATGAATCAATAAAAAAATCAAAAAATCAATAAAAAATCAATAAAAAAATCCACAAAAATGAAAAAATCAATCAAAGATTGGCTTTTAAAAGATGAAATAAAAATTAATTAAAAATCCAAAGTATTAAGTCAAAAATATTAAATCAAAAATATGAAATCAACAATACAAACCAAATGAAAATTAATAATATGTCACTACGTCACACGAAATAAATCCGACTATCAAGATATATTAAAATCGATTCGATAATTTTACAAGCGTACGCAAATAGCGAGATGTAAACTGAAGAGACGCTTCGTACCCAGCCGCCTTTTAAAGCAGCCAAGAGCCTGGTACCGGCTGGTACGGCGTGGCACTGCATGGTACGACGGGAACCGTGAGACCGTGAACTCGAGAGAGGTCGTTCAACGGTCGTAAGTTGTTTTGTTCTTAAGAAAATGACGAGTAAAGAGGAGAAGAAGAAAAAAAAAAAAGTTGTTTTTTGGAATAATATAAAAAACATTTTTTTTTTTTTTAATTTTTTTTTTTTTTTCGTTTTTTATATTATTCCAAAAAACAACTTTTTTTTTTTTCTTCTTCTCCTCTTTACTCGTCTTTTTCTTAAGAACAAAACAACTTACGACCGTTGAACGACCTCTCTCGAGTTCACGCTATCTTTGCCTTCTTCTTCTTCTCATTCTTCGGACTGGTTTTGCCGCTGGAGGTAGGAAAAGTGGTATTTCAGTATTGTATATAAGGATTTACAGCGTCTTGACTTAGCATTCATTGAATTTAAAATATAACATGAGTACCTTCATCGTGTTGACTCTGGAAGATTTTATAGGCTTCTTAGAGCATCAGGCGAACCTGATGGATAGCCTAAGAAGCTTTTCACCGAACTCAGAAGACACTGTGATGTGGCCGCCGCCGTCAGAGGCTGAATTTTTGGAAGAGGAATTTAACGATGAATTCCTCATGGATGATTTGCCAAGTGAGGAATTCCTCAATATGTTTGAGCCCTCCTTAGATCCAGAGCCCGTCGAATTTGACCGAGCTCTGGATGAAATAATGAGAATGCAGCCTCTGCCGGTTTATCAGCAACAGCCACAGCAGCAGGAGCAGCAACAACAGCAGCAGGAGCAGCAGCGGGAGCAGCAGCGGGAGCAGCAGCGGGAGCAGCAGCGGGAGCAGCAGCGGGAGCAGCCACAACAACAGCAGCAACAACAGCAGCAGCAGCAGCAGCAGGAGCAGCCACAACCACAGCAACAACAGCAGCAGCGAAGGCAGAGTTACCCTCGAAAGTGCAAGAGGCCACAGCAGCAACAGCAACATCAACAGCAACATCAACAGCATCAGGAGCAGCCACAACAACAGCAACAACAACAGCAGCAGCAGCGAAGGCAGAGTTACCCTGGAAAATGCAAGAGGCCACAGCAGCAACAGCAACATCAACAGCAACATCAACAGCATCAGGAGCAGCCACAACAACAGCAACAACAACAGCAGCAGCAGCGAAGGCAGAGTTACCCTCGAAAATGCAAGAGGCTAATAAATTATAAATTATAAATTGGCCTCTTGCAGAGCAGCAACCTCTGGCAGACAACAACAACAACCGATGGCAAAGCAGCAACCTATGGCAGACAACAGCAACCTCTGGCATGCAGCAGCAACCTCTGGCATGCAGCAGCAACCTCTGGCATGCAGCAGCAACCTCTGGCAGACAGCAGCAATTGGCAACCCAAAATGGTATAAATTATAAATATGTATTTATGTATATATGTATATTTGTATTTTGGATATAGGAATAATAAAAAACAAAGTCGTTGAAGAAAATATTTTATTTTTTTCTATTTCTTATACAGAATCACACCTAATAACCAAGTTTCTTTAACTTGAAAGAATTATTATGAATAGGATGAATATAATTTTTTTTACAAGCATAGTAATGAAAACTAGGTTGTTTTTTTTTTTAACATGGAAGAATAAATCATAGTCTGTTGTCAGGGAATTAAACCTAATTGTTCTTTATCTTATATATAAAATCTTATTTAAATGTCTTAGTTGACATTTTAAACTTAATATTAAAAAATACTAGGGTGAATGAATAAATTCAAGTGCAGTATCAAATTCATTTATTTAAAATTCAATTTATCGATAGGATTGATTGTGCATATTATGTAGAAAAAATTATTCTACACTGAAAGAACAAAATCATTAGTTCTTCGAATCTTAATATAAACAAATTTCTATTTATTTAGATGGCACCCTTATATTTATTTAACTTAAACTTAATATATATCTTATAACTTATATCTTACAATTTATATTTTATATGAAATCTTATTTAAATTAGTTGACATTTTAAACTTAATATTCAAAAACTACTAGGGTGCATGAATAAATTCAAGTGGAGTATCAAATTCATTTATTTAAATTTGATTTATCGGTAGGGTTGTTGTGCATATTATTTGAAAAGAATTATTCTACACTGAAAGAACAAAATTATAATTTCTTTCAATGGGAATAAATACAAATTCTTATTTATTCACATCATTCCCTTATATTTATTTACATAGTTTCTTATATTTATTTAACTTAGCAGAACAAAATCTAAATTCTTATAAAATATTTTAAACTTAAACTTAATATTAAAAACGCCATAGTGCATGAATAAGTGCAAGTGAAATAAATTTATTTAAAATTTGATTTTTCGATTAGATGGTTTTGCATATTCTTTAGTTCTGGTTTGTTACATATTATACATGCTTGTGAAGGAGTTGTTATGAATAAATCGTTTTCACACGTGTTGCATTGCAGATCTTTTTCGCAACATATAAAGGATCGTTTATAGTGGCTATTAACAAAATTATTTTTCCCATTTGGGTAATTTAGAGCATGTATATAGTAACATTCACAACATAAATTATATGCACCGCCAGAAGATGACCCGGCAACCTGTTCCAAATTTGTTGTAAACTAAGTGAATCGACGAATGTTTTCAAGTAGTTGATGGGAAAGAAGGCCAAGTCTTGATCTTCAAAATCGGCAAGATTTTTTCCGTTATTTTGGTAGGAAATTATTACTTGGCCTACACGTTCAATGAGTTGCTGTTGTTGTTGTTGTTGGTCGCTATTTGACATCGCGCACGAATGACTGAAGTTCGCTCAGATTCGATCGTTTAAAATACCAGCTCCCCTCCAACTGCTACCAGCTCCCCTCCAACTACTGTGGTGGTTAGGAAGGAGGTAGGAGGTGGAGCAAAAAGAGGCGAAGTTTATGAAACCAATCGGAATAGGGGGCGAACTTGGGCAGCCAATCAGAAACAAGGTCATTCTTGGCTGACCAATCAAAAAAGTGGTGGGGGGGTCAACTAGAAGCCCCCTATTCCCACTACTATCGTAAATTAGCGAACTAAATATATTTTCACAAATTTTAAATACATTCTCCAATTTCCATCTGAAATTAGTTACTAGTCTGTTTTTTTTAATAAATATTGTCCTTTTTAATTTGCGAAAAAAGGCATAAAATTTGTTCTTTTTGTGAAACAAGCGTTACCCAATATTATTTTCTAGTAAACTAAATAATTTTCGATTAAAATAAATTAAGATTAGGTTTTATATGGTCGGAGAAAAGTAAGTTATTTTTCAAATAACTAATGATATACTAAAATATGTTCAGTAAATTTTTTAAAAAACTTGATTGTTCTGTATATTTAGATAGAGCTTTGAAAACTATGGTGGGAATATGTAGGGTGCGAAAAGGTATAGTCTATAGTTTTTTCCATGTAAATTAGATCGAAATAAAGTTACAACTTCACATAGCTTTTTGTCCCATGATTTCCCTTTTCCGACCTATTAGCCCTTAAAGGAAACAATTGAAAGTAGATTTCTAATTAATCACTTTGGGTTTATGGCTAATAATTGTGTTGCATTAACCAGTTAAGACAATTGCTCTGACTTTTCTATTGAAATAATTATTTAAACCCAAATATTAATATACCGCGTTTTTAAAGCGGGATAAAAAGTATAAAGTAACTTGCCACAAAGTCCTAAAAATTTGTGAATTTTTAATAGCTATGAAAATACTTGTAAGATTAAAAACGAAAAACGTAGGTTGCAATAGATAATAAGTATTGTGTGAATTTTCTCAACGACAGCTACTCAAGGACAATGTGACAAATTATCTTATTCTTTTTAAAAATATGGTATATTATAATTTTGAAACGTGGTATATTATCATTTTTTTTATTTGAATAATTATTTTCTGAAGTAGTAGTGACAAACAAAATAACTTTATTTGTTGAAATTTATACAATATTATAGTTTAAACTTTACAATTTACAATGGTAGGACGCGTTTCGCTAGACAATGTAAATTCGTCAAACTTACTTGTGCAAAGGCATAAAGTTATTTCGTCTATCACCACTAGTTTGTAATGGATTTCTACTAAATAAAAGCATCTACTGTAAATAATTATTTTCTGCTTTTAGTCTTTAGTTTCAAATCGATTACAAAAGTTGTATCAAACAGACTAAAACTGATTGCAAAATTTGTACCGAACAGAGAAATGAATAAATATACATACAAGAGAGTGAGTTACTATTACATTGTCATTCAGTTTCGAGTTACGTTTAAAGTTTCTAGCTCATGGGGAAGTTAGTTAAATTTTGTAAATTTTGGTAAAAGCATGTCAAAAACAATGTTGATCTTGAAATGGCCTTGAGTTGAAGGTCATATTATTGCACTGTCTTGTGTGTTTATCAATGTGTACAAAATTTCAGCTTGATCTTGAAACACACGCTCAAGGTCAGTTTCAAGGTTAAGATCCTGAAAATTTCAACTTTATTTGATAGCACAGATCAACAAAAATGGGTTCATGATTGTTGTTGGGCGTCTGGGGGTCATTTCCGAAGTAAATTGCTGCCTTAAATCCGAATCCGAATTGACCCATCGGGTCCGGATTTTGAGATATTTGAGGTTATGTACTTAAAAAATGGCTTTCTTGGCTATATTTGAGGTTATGTACAGGATACACAAAATACTTTTGGTCTTTTTTTCTAGTTGCATCATTTAATACTACTTTTACACATCAAAATAATCTATCGAGCCGTCACCTACGATTTCTTCTAGCAAAGTTACGGTATAGATATAATTACTATTACTTAATCTAGACTGGATATCCTATAGAAGAAAAAAGAGTGCGTTTTGGATGAGTAGTACATCTCTTTTTAATTTCAGTCAGATAACAGGGGTATCCAATGACGTTTGGAGTATCATGCTTAACTCCGCCATTAGAAAGAGAGGTACTACTTGTTGAAAACGCTCAGTTTCTTTCTAAACGTGAGCCAACTTTCTTCTATAGGATCCCCAGTCTAGTATCTTTATATTATGTCTATGAGTTATGGTCACTTTAAGTAGAGGTTAGTAGGTTCTTAAAGACCAATATCTTTTTTTGCAAATTTGGATTTGCCATATTGGAAATGAAAATTTCAATTTTCTGATTTTTTATTCGTACTCAGCGATACCAGTAGAAAAATGCGTTCAACGATTAATGTAAATGCCCATTATGTTGGTAACATATTTCATAACTTAAAATGGCCGTAACTTTGCAAGAAATATTGTAGAGACCGCTGAATACGCTGAATAGCTTATTTTAAAGGGTGAAAGTAGTATTAAAAGATCTAACTAGAAAAAGATACCAAGAAAATTTTGTGTATTCTGTAGCTAACTTCAAAATTAGCCAAAAAAAGAGAAAATTTTCGAGTACATAATCTCAAGTATCTCAGAATCCTGAAGTCAAGCTGAGCTTGAAGTGATCTTAAAATATAGGTTCAAGGTGGGTTCCAAGGTTATTTACTGCATTGTCATCCACTGATGGCTAGGTTTAAAATTTGAAGTCTCTAGTTTATCGGGAAGTTAGTTTAAAATAGATTGTAAAATTTGTACTGAACAGACAAAAAAGCGAGTTAATGAAAATGTGGAAAAATGTTTACTTTATTTGAATTGATAAACTTCGCGTAAACTGCGTTGAAAATCAGTAAAGCATACTCGAAGACTCTCGATCACGTATATTCTGAATCTATTACCAGAAATCAGTCTTGGGGTTGAAAATTTTAAATTTACAGGAAAAATAATTTTAATACATAAAATTTCAACGAAGAATAAATATGAAAACAATAAAATAATACAGCAAAATTTATAATTTAACGGAATAATGAAAAATTAATATTAGTAAATCTAATTACGGTATATGCTTATAGTGAGCACCCCATAGATTTACCCATTTTCTTACTTTACTAAGACATGCACTTTAATCTTGAAACAACAATTTAGGATTCTTCCCTATTGCAGAGCAATGAAACATAATTTGAATAGTTGTTCAAACAGAAATTGCATAAAATCGAGTCACATAAGAGAGGTTTATATTTAATATTATGAGAAAATGAAGTGATAATATGATTGAACATTCCTGAAATATGTAGGGGAACCTATTGTACCTAGGACAGTTTTTAGATATATATTTTTATTGTAATTTAACGTACCGTACACAAACCGTATTTACATATTTTGGGAAGTCAATTATTTGAGTATCCAACTCCAAAACGTCAGAAATGTTTACTGCATTCTCACACGTACTTAAAACGTTTAAAAAAAAAGGTAAATAAGGCCAAGGTACAACACACCCAATGTGCCTCGGCCAGTACCACGGTGTACCTAGGACACATCGAGAATTTGAGGATAAAACATGGATATTTAAGGAAACTATTAACTTTTGTATACTAAAATCATTTTATTCGGTCTAGTGAGATATTAAATCACAAATTCTTAACAAAATCAACATAATATTCATAATATTTTTTTTACATAAGAAACAAAATCTTTAAACACAAACAATTAAGTTTTTAATCATTCTTTTGTCTTTAAGACTCAATGTAGGAAGGTTTATAGACATAGGTATATTTAAACGCAACTTATATAACAAATCTACATATAACAGGTACCTGCCTCACAAATTATAGAAAATAAAATATCTAAATAATCTAACTTTTATAAGAAAGTTAGCAATATCTAGGTATATTATTCAGTGTTAAGGATTTAATAGTAATCCCAGAACTTTTGTATCTCTGGAACATTATAAATTTCTCTGTTTTTGTTCACTCTTTGAGGCGTTTTAAATTTTTCTGTAATGTCACTTATCGGGTACAGATTTAAATCCTCTTTTTCAGGCCATTTCCAGTTTTTAAGTGACTTTTGCATCAATTTTAGCAATACACCCTCTTCAAATATTGATTCTACCTTTACAACAAAATAGGAACCTTCGTATACAAATATAACATAGTGACCAATATTGTAATTTTCCTTATTACCATGTTCTGTTTGTAGGTTCTCAATCTCAATGTCATTTTCGAGACATCTTTAGATGTGTTACTCATTGAAAAATTGACAGAATCCTCACTAGTTTCTGATTCTGAGAATTCTGAGAATTTTTGACTTGACTCTATTGTAATCTTGGATTTGTTTTTATTTATTGATGTATTTTTTTCCAAAAGATTTATGGACTTTGCTTCATCAGATTTAGTTGAAATAAGTTTTTTAGCCCTCATGTTTTCAATTTCTTGTTCTTCTGTTGTATCAGTTAATATTCTGGATCTTCCTTTATATCTTCCTTTGAGGACGAATCATAACCGGCGATATCAAAGTTGGCGATTTTCGGTGTATAACTTCAAAATCTGAGGTGGTCGGCTGATTAAAAGGCACCTGATCAATTCTGGTAGATGATTTTTCAACTAGTGGACGATTAGAATAGGATGCGGGCACAAAATCAGCATCTGTGTAGATGTTTTCATTTAAAGGATTGAAATCAGTTAAACAAATATTGTTTGGTGTGAAGGCAAGAGGAAAAGCTTTTCCCACTAATCATAAATAGTTAATGGTTTTCCCACATGATCTGAAGTCATTAGTAACTCATTAGCTACTGCATTGAAATAAGTTTTAAAAGACCCAAAAACTGACCTATCTAGTGGTTGCATGTGGTTACGAATATGTGGATGGAGAGTCATAAGCCCTACACCATTATCTTTTGCTATTTGTTTTGCTGGCACTGAAATATGACTTTCATGATTGTCTAATTACAGAATGACAGGTTGTTCTTCAGTAGGCTTTGTATATTTGATAAAATATTGAAGGAATATCACAAACATCGATTCGTTTGACCAACCGGATGAATTAACACCTCCAATACTGCCTTCTTGAGATCCAGTTAACATAAACTCCTTAAAGTTTACACGAGGGAATATCAGCATGGGTGGGACGAAACCACCACCTGCATTAATTGCCGCTATCATTGTTACTGTCGTTCCTCTTTCAGTGCTCGTCATTGACCTAATTTGCTTTTCGCCAAGAGGTGCTAATATCTTCGAAGGAACCCAGTTTCGTCTAAATTCTATATGTCAGTCGTTTTTATGTTAGGAGGACATTTAGAAAGGACTCTTAAAATTTTGAAATGTTAAGCTTACTGTATGTTTATTAAACGCCGATGAGCGAGCCAAACTAGTGGCTTCAGATTTTCTCAAAGACAATTTGTTTTGGTATCGCTTCCTAAATAACCGTAGCCAAGAATCTCCGGCCATTTTATTAGCATCCCAGCTCTTAGAGTGCGTTTTTCCATTTGATTTTGCAGATTAGTATGCAAGTGTTTTCACGTCTTTTAAAGTTGGTTCAAATTGTAAGTGTGCTGTGTCTTTAATATAGTCAACAAGACTAAGTTCTTCGTTACGATCAAAAACTTGATTAACTGCAAGATTTTCGTGTAATTTGCTTACATCGTTACCTGTTTCTACACAGTGCTTAAAATGATGAAGTTGTTCTTGATAATCCAAAATATTTGGAAGCATCAAAAGTTGTAAATTCTTTCTCCTTAATCATTTTAATGGCATTCTTTAGGCGTTCTTTTCTTATTCTCTTTACTTCTAGGCATGATTTCTGAAATATTAAATATATTTTAATAAGAATCTATCATGTAGATGTGGAATAAATAAAAATGTATCCTCTTGGCCAAAGTACAACATCCAGGTTTACCTAGGCCACCGACCAAGGTACAACTGATCGACAGTAACTGAGGTACAATACTACTACTTTGTTGTAGAAAAGGATGCATTCCAAATATTTTGAGGTTACATATCTCGTAAGTTTATTATTGTTTTAATACTTGTTAAATCAAAGAACCGATTGCATATAAAAGTTAAGCGACTACTACAAAACATATAATACTCAGACTTCAAAATATATTAAATATATTTCGGCAAAAAAGTTTTCACTTCGATAACACCAAACACTGGCTTAATGGCGGTAAGCGACTAACTTCACATTAGATAGCCAGTAGTGATGTACCGAATACCATAGACAACAGTAGGTATTGGGCCCCTTGTGGATGGGAAAAAACTGACGACCGTGGGAAAATGTCGGCATCCTTTGATGTGTGGCGGCATCCTTTGATGTGTGGCTGCATCCTTTGATGCGTGGGTGGTCGCGTTCTATGGGAATGACATAATCATTCAATTAAGCTAGTAGGTACTTGGACACATTGGTGCGTTACATACATATGATTTAATTAATTAAATGTGTCTAGATGTCACCTGTCAACTGCAACCTGTCAAATGTCACCTGTCACTACTTGTCATTTTCTTCTGGCTGCATGTCAATTCAAATTATCAATCTTCTTGTTGGCTGCACTTTAATTTTGTTGGGATGACGTCACACTTTTTTCATTTTATTAATTCTAGCGAGGATCGAACCAGCTACCTTCGGGTTGGAAGACAAAATCTATAGGCACAGGGCTATCGAAGCCATGTCGCAAAATATAGCAGTTAAATCCTATCTTCAGTCAAAGAATAATTTTTAACCATTTAATAAATGAAAAAAAGTCATATACCTTGTTGGGATTCGAACCCCCAATCTTCTGCTCAGTAAACAGACGCCTTGTCCATCAGGCCACCATCACCACATGTAAAATTCAGCAATTAAATCCTATTTCTCTAGAGTGAACGAAGTGGCTCAATTGACTCTTTGTTGTGTTAAATGAGGGTTAATAAAAAAAGTATTTTTATCCATTGGTTGCTGATGTTTTTGTAGAAGCGTCCTTATTGTTTGAGGGTTTTGTGATTTGGATGAAAATGAATTTTTTGGTTAGTTATGGTACTGATATATTTAAAAAGAGCCTTAATAAATGAATGAATGAACGGGGTTTCTTTTTTTTGTGTTTTCTCCCTCATATATATATATATATATATATATATATATATATATATATATATATATATATATATATATATATATATATATATATATATATATATGAATTTGGTCTGATAAAAACCCAGCGCGTGCCACTTAATATATGATTATATAAGAAGAGTTCTTCAAAATGTTTATAAGTGGAAGTATATATTAATCAAGAAGAACAAGTGACGTATGTGTGTGACTAAGGGTAGGTCAGCTTGTACGAGCTTAGACTGGCTTGGCCTAGCCTAGTCTAGCCTGATTTGGTGCATTCACCATTTGTGAAGCGTGGCTTCATGCATCCATCCATCTATCCATCACTATTTTGTCAAGAATATGGACTTAAGTAGTTGGTTTGTGTGTGTATGTGTGTGTGACGTAATATGAATAATATTTACGTAATAATAATAATTACGATATGTTTTTTTTCGTAGGACATGAGGACTTTTTATCTAAATTCTTTATATTTTTTTCGCCTCCTCGTATATACTTATATTAAAAAAGATGTGTTTTGAGGGGTAGCTGAACACAGTTTGAGGAGTATTTTTGTCTAAAATGAAATTTAAGGTCTTCAATTTTGCGAAAAAAATACAAAAAAGTACCTTTTAACTATTTATTAAACCAACATTCATTTATTACAAGTGTTTCCAATTCTTTAACTATCAATTATATTTTGAAATTATTAATACCATTTTCATTGGTTTGTATAAGTTTTCTTAGTTTATTCGTAAGCTTATTTACATCTTTATAAGCTTTCAACTCGTTTTCGTATCTTCTTCAGATATCAGGAATGTTTCTTTGTTTTGATCCGATAATTTGATATTTTTATTTGGATTTTTTAAACAAATTCTTTTAGATAGGAAAAGCTTTGAAATAATATCGATATATTTCCAACTTTTGTTCGAATTAATTTTTTATTTCGGTTAAAGTTTCTTATATGTGTATTAAGAACAAGTAAAATTTCCCTATATTTTTTTAAATCATTGACGGAATAGTTATCAGGTCGCGTCTGTAAACCATCAGTTAAAGTATAGATTTCATTTACAACTATAAGAATGTCATCTTTCAACTTTATTGGTGTATTACCAATAATCCACTTAGAATTTTACAGCAAAATTCACTTAGAAGACTAAAGGGGTTAAACCTGATCTAGTTGCCATGAAATTTTAATTTCTAGTCTGCCAGTTTTGTTTTGCTTCTGATATTGTCATAATTTATATCACATATATCAACTAACAAATACTTAGATAGGAATATTAAGGACAAAGACCTAGCGATAAAGTCTTGAAATATGTAAAAGAAATAGTTGCATCCAGAATATAAATAAAATGCTCCATTTTTGCTGGTTCAATAATAAAAAACATTTTGTCTTTATGTTTGTATTTTTAGGGTTTAAAATTTGTTTGACTTATTGTTGCTCTTGTCAGTTTAAGCCCTCTGTTATCAATTTAGGATGGTTGTAACTTTAAACCATGTTAGTGAATCCAACCGTTAATTTTTAAGACCAAATTTATTTTCTTTTGACAATCCTAAAAGCTTCAATTTTATTTTACGGTTTGCCATGTTAACTCTTTTAAAATCTTATTTATTAATACAATTTTTATTCATAACCTTTCATATTTATATGAATATAACACAAACAGAGCACAAACGTAACATGTTCATAACAGGTTAGGTAAGGGTAAGTGTTTTATGTATTGTAAATATTTAAAGGGATTCCGGTCGGTCTTATTTTGCAATTGACAAATACAAAGGTTTCAACTGTTAAAATCTTAAATTAATCATTATACGGAATGTATATCAATTAAAATAGGATTATTAACAATAAAATAGATCCAATATATTTTATAACATTTATAAGACAAGACCTTAACGAGGTGTCAGGCGAGAACTGATCCCTTAACTCACACCCCATTTTCGATTTTTATGGATAAAAACGAAAATTTTAAAAGCAAAAACCATTAAAACATTGATTTATTTATTAAAACCTTTTTATTATTATTATTATCATTAGGTTCAAAATATTACAGTTATAATTACACAATTTAAATTATAGGGACTGTATTAAATTTTCAATCTTTTATATCCGTAAGGTTCTGAGCTGCCATCAGGTAAAAATTTTCTCTTGGTTGAATTTGGTTTGTACAATTTGATTTCGGTGCAAGTTGTTACCATATGTTCCTTGGTTCGGTGAATATTTTTGGAAACAATCGGTATTGGATCCGACTTTTGAAGAACCATATTCTTTATGGAGTCAAAATTGAGAAGTTTTGATGCTTCGTAGTTTAGAGAAATCCCCTTAACTTTGCAAACAACTTCTTCTCTATTATTTTTCGTAGAAAAAACTTTAAAAGCATAATTCTTAGGACCACCCGATACAAACTTGTTGATGTATGAACCAGGTCCGTAATTTTCCAATTCATCGGTCATATCGCCAATGAACTGTCCAGTTGGTATGTTGATTTCGTCATCATTTGTTGTGGTATAGAGAACTGAGTCTGTATCGTAATACAAAACTCTGTTACCAAGCTGATCAAGATAATCGTATAATTTAAGTCTTGCCTGTGCCGTGACATATGCAGCTATCGCTACATTAACCGTTGATAAAGGGTCAAATGCTTCTTCTCTATATTCGTAATTGACAATAAGGGTATTTTCATTAACAGGAAGAATGCTATTAACGTAAATTGCTGCATTTGTAAACATTGCATGAAACTCTGCAGAATCATTGATAATCTTCGTTTTTGGTTGGTTTTCTTTCTGTCCAAATTTTCCCCAGAAGCTATTAAGCATTAATTTTGCCAATGATCTGAGACCAGAATTGTCTAATACTTTATTGTAGTCTAATTGAACATCTTCTTTCTCGAAAAATTCCTGAATATATTTGTTCTTTTCTTTTTCCGTTTTACAATTTTTAGGCCAATCTGAAGACTCTTGTTTTATTTTAATAAATTTATTCATCATAGCTGTGAACAATCCCTCCTGTCCAAGTTGTTTACTAAAACGTTCAGTCTCATATTGCCAAATTTCATAAATATCCAAAATTGTATAACCTTTCTCTATGGCCTTCACTACTTCATCAATTATCCAAGTTCCAGAAAGTGTTCGCTCTTCATCGATATGGGTACATTCGTGTCGATTCATATCTTGTCCACATTCTTGACAGAGGACAAACATTAATTTATTGTTCATTTTCATGGGTCTGGGAATCTTACATTTTATAACGCCATCTGTCTCGCTTAGATCTACATTTTTACACTCCTCTCCTACCAGAATTTTTGGATGACCAATTGGAAATTTGCCGTATTTACAAACATAAGGGTATAACGAACATACGTCAGCATAATTAATTTTTTCTCCATCTTTGACCTCATAATATTCCCAGACATTTCCAGTACGACCACCATAAAAAGCATCTCTAGGATTTAAAGGAATCGAAGTAATTAGAGGATGTGTTTTGGTGTAACCTAAAATCTCGGAATTATCTTCTAGCTGTTTTCTAAAATCACATTCCCACATTTCATTTACTACATAACCAAAACTTTTTAATCTTTCAGTTTTTGTCAAGGTTGTTTCATATCTTAAATTTAGAGTGTGGGTTGGATCTTCGAACAAAGGATCATTTCTACTATTTGGATGGCATTTCAAACACCCATGATAATAACATCCGTGAAATTCGAAAATTTCGTTTGTTTCTGAACAAAAACCATCAACTTTTACTCCATGCAAAATAACTTCTTGATCTTTGGCCGCATGTGTAATATTTATTTGTTTCTGATTTTCCATACAGATCATCCACTGAATTGCGATTTTACTTTGGTTATCTTTCCATCTATAACCATTTTTGGGAATTATTCCTATTGTGTTAGGCCTTAGGAAATTTCTCCGAAATACCTTGTTACAAGCTGAAGCAATGGTAGTGGCTTCACTAAAGGGACATACATTTGTAGTTGTTAATAGTTGCTTTCTAAACTTTAGGCATGCCTTGGCTAGAATTTCAACGTCTGAAACGCAGTAATCAACTAGATCTTTCTGCATATCAAATTGATCATTTTTATGCTCTTTATACCATTTTATAAACATTTCTCTGTCTTCACTCTTCATACTGTCGGGGCTATAGTACTCGATTGGTGGTAAAGATCCGATATAATTTTTGTTTGCTTTTATATTAAACAAGTGTGGGAAATAGCCTTTTTTAAAATCATCTCCTAGTCCGAAAGCTTTTGGTAACTTACTGAGAGGCATCGGAAAATAGTTTAAGCTGTCTATAAATTTAATATTATCAATTTGCATCATGATTATTTTTGTTCCTCTCATAATTAATTCGGGTGATAAATCTGTTTTTGTCAAAATGTGATTTAAAATAAATTGGTGATCAAAAGCTTGACCGTTGTGTGCAATTACCACCACGTATTTAAACTTTTTCCTTATTTGTAATAAATATTGGATAAATGTTCCGGAGGGATCTTCTTCTTCTTTTTCTTTCATAACTTTGGTTCGAAATCCACATTTTTGACAAAAATAAAGATTTACTTCATCTATACATTTATCACAATATTGTTTATAGACACTAAGATTGACCTGATGCAAAAGAGAACTATCGTATAAAATCTCTTCTTGACGGGTTTCCAGATCATAAAATACAAAAAGTACATCTTTTGTTTTAGGTTTGCCTTTATCTCGTTGAATATAGCAGAAATGATTATTAGGAACATGCTTATTACATGTTTTACAAAAAATTTCACCACACATATGTTGCCTTGGGCCTTTTATGACTTTGAAACAATTTTCACAGCTCCTAATTTCAGTACACACAGTAGACGTTTCGCAAGAACCAACTCTTAAATGATTATCATAACAATTTTGACCTCTAAAATATCTATGGCAGCTGTTACATTTAATTTCAGCTTGATCAGGAGCACATTTTGGACGCTGAATACAAGCTGGACACGTACCTCCACATCTATGATCATTTTTGTTATTGTACGGAATATGACAGTCCTCACAATAATATCTACATGTAAAAACAGCTGTCAAAGATGTTATAACATTAAAATGACCCTTGTGATGTAACAAATTAAGTTTTTTAGGACTTTCACTTGCCCTTTCAAAAATGACATATCTTCCTTTAGCTCCATATTTATAAACGACAATTTTATAATCTTTCAGATATTGTTGTAATTTCTGTAGTTCAGGAATTTCAGATCCTTCTTCGGGAATGGTTACCTGGGCATTTGTCAACAATGTCATAGTCCTACTTGTTTGTACTTTCCCAGCATTTTTTTTCACTTTATCAAATTCAGGGTCTTTTTCAACTTTCGCCATAGCCACTACCAAAGCTCGAGGCAGACAGAGGTTATCTCTGTTCTTAAGCACAATGAGACCTCGTCGTTTAATACACTCCTCTTCATAGGTGTTATAGTTCGTTACTCTTCCTCTTCCTGTCGGTAGTCGAACTGATGTTACCATTAGACAAAACGATTCTGTGTTAAGACCAGTCGAGTTGGATTGATAGACGCTACTGATAACATCCCAAACATCTTCAAAGTTTACTTGTTCGGCAGGTCTAAAGCGAATCCAACCTTCTCCTCGGTTAAAATCTTTGGAACAAAAATTAAAACCAACCTGATCCTGAGGTTGTAAATCTTGCGTGGCTTTCTGGATAACTTGATCGATCGCCTCTTTTACCCAACCAACAGGTTCAGTGTCTTTAGGCACAGGCTTTAACTTAAATTCTAGGGTACGACCAGTAAGATTATACCTTCGTACCCTTTTGGTGTAATTGCTAATCATGAAAAAATTTTCCATTATTTTTAAACCTCAACACGTCTTCACTCTGCAAGGATCAACTTTTAAATAACTCGTCTTTATTTCTGCAACTCTATTTATGCTCTTTGATTTGTAAAAAAGTAATACTCACCAATAAGAGGTACCTAATAAAAAAGCTGAAACCAAAAGTTAATTTTCAATAAAATGGTTGTGACAGGTAGCAAGCTGACATATGACAGGTAACAGGTGACATTTAACAGAAGACATCTAGACACAGGGAATTTAATCAAATTTCGTTTCGTCCACTAAGAAAAAATTCCTAAATATTACACAATGCTGACTAGTGTTATTTCGTTTTTAAATAATTATAATTTATTAATATACACACACACACACATATATATATATATATATATATATATATATATATATATATATATATATATATATATATATATATATGAGATTATTTCATGTAGGTGATATCTTAACAAAAATCTTACCGGAAACTAAAGAAAGCTATCAAAATTCCTCTCTAAACTATACAGTTGTTGTCGTAGAGGTCATTGTTCTACTGCATTTAGCGTTTTAACAAAAAAAATTAAACATAGCGAAATGAAAAGAAAATTGTAAAAATTTCTTATCAAATATGTTTTGGAAGTATTAACTTTTTAAATTATTAATTATTTAATAAAACAATTAATTATTATAGAAATCTTGACCTCTAAAACGTCTATGGCAACTGTCACATTTTGGATGCTGAAAACACCCTAGACACATACCACACACGGAATATGCCAGACTTCACAATAACAAACATTGCTAAAGGTGTTGTAAGATTAAAATGACACTTGCGGCGTAATAAATTCACTTTTTAGAGTTTTCACCTACACGTTCAAAAATAACAGTTTTTCCCCTATTTCTCTACTTATATTCAACAATTTTAAGATCTTTCAGATATCAGTTTCAGTTTTATTCATATCCGTTCTTTAAAGACAGTAAAATACAGTCAGTTAAGATTTTACTTCCGAAATCTTTAGCGGGGAATAAATTACAAGGGTAGTTTACAGGGTAAACATTTTAAATAAAAGTATTCTTACATGCATCATATAAAACGTAAAGTACAAAACTCTGATGAACTAATATTTTCGTTAAATTACAGAAGGTATGTATGCCGTTTTAAATATTTAACGGGACCAGAAAAAATTCAAGGAAAAGTATATTTTTACTTTAAGAAATAAAATAATTAAAGAAGTCAGGCCTCAAATTATATAATGTAAAATCCTAAAAACTGTTTAATTTCTTCGCATTTCTATAACTTGCCATTCCATTTTTTTTAACCGTATAATAGAAAGTTAGAAATTGTCAATTTTGGAATCTTTCAGATGTCAGTTTTAATTTTATTCATATCACCCTATCTTCTCAATACATTTCCAATAAAACGTCAATAAAGCCCCATTTTCATTTTTTTTACTAAAATATTTAATACAAGCACTGGTAAATAAAGGCAATAAAACCCATTCAGTTAAGATTTTATTTCCCGAAATCTTTGGCGGAAAATAAATTACAAGGATTTTTGTACAGGATAGACATTTTACACGGTAAACTAAGCGATATTTTCTTAAATTGCAGGCATATTAGTTCTAAAATATTACTTCGATAATAAAACTTACCAACAATGCTTATATTTGTAATAAAAGGAAGAAAATAATTGGTGTGAACTTTAACTCGTGATTAAAGAAAATAATTGTTAGAAGCTTCCAATAAGCTTTTACTCACTCCTCTAACCCATTTTTCCGTAAAATTCACTTTAGGACCGCCCTTGAAATCGTTTTCTCCAATAAAAAATATATTACTCTCTATTCATTTGGAAGCTAATAATGAAATAACAAATCTTAATCCATTTAAAACAATTAAAGCAGATGTTATAATACAAAAAAAAACAATATTTGACTAAATTGAATTGGTATCTACAATATCATTTGACAATGATTCAGCTACACATTACGGCAAAAAAGTATCGAATGTGTTATTATCACTGCCATCGTGTAAAACTACTAAAAGGATTTTGCCAAATCGTATATTAATTGAAACCATTTTTTAAATTTGTAAACTTTTCCCACAATCATTTCTGTAATTTTTTTTTTAATCTCTAAAATCTCATTTTCATTAATTTCGTCTAAAGTTTTTAGAATACTTATTCTTGAAAATTTGTATAAAATAAAACAAAATACCTTGAATACAAGGGCACTTTCAGAACACTACACGAACACAATATCTTATGTTTATGCGACGGCTGTTTGCGTTGGTATGATCTCGATTATTTCCCCGTTTCCTTATATAGCATAAACTATTCAAGAACAAACGACACAGTCCGTGTCAAGGAAAAGGGCTCATCTTTACACGTATCAGCTATCAAAGTCAAGGCCAATGCTAGAGTCAAAACCACGGCTAAAGACATTGTGAAAGTCAAGGTCAAAGACAGGCCAAGGCCGAGGCTAAATTCAAGGGCGATGGCAATATCTAGGCCGGTGCCACGCAGAGCCGCTGACCTTGATTTTTAACCTCGGCCTTGATTAGTGGGTGTGACATTGACCCAGAAATTGCCGCTAGCCTTGACTTTCACAATGTCTTTAGCCGTGGTTTTGACTCTAGCATTGGCCTTGACTTTGATAGCTGATACGTGTAAAGATGAGCCCTTTTCCTTGACACGGACTGTGTCGTTTGTTCTTGAATAGTTTATGCTATATAAGGAAACGGGGAAATAATCGAGATCATACCAACGCAAACAGCCGTCGCATAAACATAAGATATTGTGTTCGTGTAGTGTTCTGAAAGTGCCCTTGTATTCAAGGTATTTTGTTTTATTTTATACAAATTTTCAAGAATAAGTATTCTAAAAACTTTAGACGAAATTAATGAAAATGAGATTTTAGAGATTAAAAAAAAAATTACAGAAATGATTGTGGGAAAAGTTTACAAATTTAAAAAATGGTTTCAATTAATATACGATTTGGCAAAATCCTTTTAGTAGTTTTACACGATGGCAGTGATAATAACACATTCGATACTTTTTTGCCGTAATGTGTAGCTGAATCATTGTCAAATGATATTGTAGATACCAATTCAATTTAGTCAAATATTGTTTTTTTTTTGTATTATAACATCTGCTTTAATTGTTTTAAATGGATTAAGATTTGTTATTTCATTATTAGCTTCCAAATGAATAGAGAGTAATATATTTTTTATTGGAGAAAACGATTTCAAGGGCGGTCCTAAAGTGAATTTTACGGAAAAATGGGTTAGAGGAGTGAGTAAAAGCTTATTGGAAGCTTCTAACAATTATTTTCTTTAATCACGAGTTAAAGTTCACACCAATTATTTTCTTCTTTATTACAAATATAAGCATTGTTGGTAAGTTTTATTATCGAAGTAATATTTTAGAACTAATATGCCTGCAATTTAAGAAAATATCGCTTAGTTTACCGTGTAAAATGTCTATCCTGTACAAAAATCCTTGTAATTTATTTTCCGCCAAAGATTTCGGGAAATAAAATCTTAACTGAATGGGTTTTATTGCCTTTATTTACCAGTGCTTGTATTAAATATTTTAGTAAAAAAAATGAAAATGGGGCTTTATTGACGTTTTATTGGAAATGTATTGAGAAGATAGGGTGATATGAATAAAATTAAAACTGACATCTGAAAGATTCCAAAATTGACAATTTCTAACTTTCTATTATACGGTTAAAAAAAATGGAATGGCAAGTTATAGAAATGCGAAGAAATTAAACAGTTTTAATATTTTACATTATATAATTTGAGGCCTGACTTCTTTAATTATTTTATTTCTTAAAGTAAAAATATACTTTTCCTTGAATTTTTTCTGGTCCCGTTAAATATTTAAAACGGCATACATACCTTCTGTAATTTAACGAAAATATTAGTTCATCAGAGTTTTGTACTTTACGTTTTATATGATGCATGTAATAATACTTTTATTTAAAATGTTTACCCTGTAAACTACCCTTGTAATTTATTCCCCGCTAAAGATTTCGGAAGTAAAATCTTAACTGACTGTATTTTACTGTCTTTAAAGAACGGATATGAATAAAACTGAAACTGATATCTGAAAGATCTTAAAATTGTTGAATATAAGTAGAGAAATAGGGGAAAAACTGTTATTTTTGAACGTGTAGGTGAAAACTCTAAAAAGTGAATTTATTACGCCGCAAATGTCATTTTAATCTTACAACATCTTTAGCAATGTTTGTTATTGTGAAGTCTGGCATATTCCGTGTGTGGTATGTGTCTAGGGTGTTTTCAGCATCCAAAATGTGACAGTTGCCATAGACGTTTTAGAGGTCAAGATTTCTATAATAATTAATTGTTTTATTAAATAATTAATAATTTAAAAAGTTAATACTTCCAAAACATATTTGATAAGAAATTTTTACAATTTTCTTTTCATTTCGCTATGTTTAATTTTTTTTGTTAAAACGCTAAATGCAGTAGAACAATGACCTCTACGACAACAACTGTATAGTTTAGAGAGGAATTTTGATAGCTTTCTTTAGTTTCCGGTAAGATTTTTGTTAAGATATCACCTACATGAAATAAT
This sequence comes from Diaprepes abbreviatus, assembly GCA_034092305.1. Classification (NCBI taxonomy): domain Eukaryota; kingdom Metazoa; phylum Arthropoda; class Insecta; order Coleoptera; family Curculionidae; genus Diaprepes; species Diaprepes abbreviatus. The sequence goes on along the minus strand of JASJET010000141.1, from coordinate 4,603,476 downwards.
CTCATATATATATATATATATATATATATATATATATATATATATATATATATATATATATATATATATATATATATATATATATATATATATGTGTGTGTGTATATATTAATAAATTATAATTATTTAAAAACGAAATAACACTAGTCAGCATTGTGTAATATTTAGGAATTTTTTCTTAGTGGACGAAACGAAATTTGATTAAATTCCCTGTGTCTAGATGTCTTCTGTTAAATGTCACCTGTTACCTGTCATATGTCAGCTTGCTACCTGTCACAACCATTTTATTGAAAATTAATTTTTGGTTTCAGCTTTTTTATTAGGTACCTCTTATTGGTGAGTATTACTTTTTTACAAATCAAAGAGCATAAATAGAGTTGCAGAAATAAAGACGAGTTATTTAAAAGTTGATCCTTGCAGAGTGAAGACGTGTTGAGGTTTAAAAATAATGGAAAATTTTTTCATGATTAGCAATTACACCAAAAGGGTACGAAGGTATAATCTTACTGGTCGTACCCTAGAATTTAAGTTAAAGCCTGTGCCTAAAGACACTGAACCTGTTGGTTGGGTAAAAGAGGCGATCGATCAAGTTATCCAGAAAGCCACGCAAGATTTACAACCTCAGGATCAGGTTGGTTTTAATTTTTGTTCCAAAGATTTTAACCGAGGAGAAGGTTGGATTCGCTTTAGACCTGCCGAACAAGTAAACTTTGAAGATGTTTGGGATGTTATCAGTAGCGTCTATCAATCCAACTCGACTGGTCTTAACACAGAATCGTTTTGTCTAATGGTAACATCAGTTCGACTACCGACAGGAAGAGGAAGAGTAACGAACTATAACACCTATGAAGAGGAGTGTATTAAACGACGAGGTCTCATTGTGCTTAAGAACAGAGATAACCTCTGTCTGCCTCGAGCTTTGGTAGTGGCTATGGCGAAAGTTGAAAAAGACCCTGAATTTGATAAAGTGAAAAAAAATGCTGGGAAAGTACAAACAAGTAGGACTATGACATTGTTGACAAATGCCCAGGTAACCATTCCCGAAGAAGGATCTGAAATTCCTGAACTACAGAAATTACAACAATATCTGAAAGATTATAAAATTGTCGTTTATAAATATGGAGCTAAAGGAAGATATGTCATTTTTGAAAGGGCAAGTGAAAGTCCTAAAAAACTTAATTTGTTACGTCACAAGGGTCATTTTAATGTTATAACATCTTTGACAGCTGTTTTTACATGTAGATATTATTGTGAGGACTGTCATATTCCGTACAATAACAAAAATGATCATAGATGTGGAGGTACGTGTCCAGCTTGTATTCAGCGTCCAAAATGTGCTCCTGATCAAGCTAAAATTAAATGTAACAGCTGCCATAGATATTTTAGAGGTCAAAATTGTTATGATAATCATTTAAGAGTTGGTTCTTGCGAAACGTCTACTGTGTGTACTGAAATTAGGAGCTGTGAAAATTGTTTCAAAGTCATAAAAGGCCCAAGGCAACATATGTGTGGTGAAATTTTTTGTAAAACATGTAATAAGCATGTTCCTAATAATCATTTCTGCTATATTCAACGAGATAAAGGCAAACCTAAAACAAAAGATGTACTTTTTGTATTTTATGATCTGGAAACCCGTCAAGAAGAGATTTTATACGATAGTTCTCTTTTGCATCAGGTCAATCTTAGTGTCTATAAACAATATTGTGATAAATGTATAGATGAAGTAAATCTTTATTTTTGTCAAAAATGTGGATTTCGAACCAAAGTTATGAAAGAAAAAGAAGAAGAAGATCCCTCCGGAACATTTATCCAATATTTATTACAAATAAGGAAAAAGTTTAAATACGTGGTGGTAATTGCACACAACGGTCAAGCTTTTGATCACCAATTTATTTTAAATCACATTTTGACAAAAACAGATTTATCACCCGAATTAATTATGAGAGGAACAAAAATAATCATGATGCAAATTGATAATATTAAATTTATAGACAGCTTAAACTATTTTCCGATGCCTCTCAGTAAGTTACCAAAAGCTTTCGGACTAGGAGATGATTTTAAAAAAGGCTATTTCCCACACTTGTTTAATATAAAAGCAAACAAAAATTATATCGGATCTTTACCACCAATCGAGTACTATAGCCCCGACAGTATGAAGAGTGAAGACAGAGAAATGTTTATAAAATGGTATAAAGAGCATAAAAATGATCAATTTGATATGCAGAAAGATCTAGTTGATTACTGCGTTTCAGACGTTGAAATTCTAGCCAAGGCATGCCTAAAGTTTAGAAAGCAACTATTAACAACTACAAATGTATGTCCCTTTAGTGAAGCCACTACCATTGCTTCAGCTTGTAACAAGGTATTTCGGAGAAATTTCCTAAGGCCTAACACAATAGGAATAATTCCCAAAAATGGTTATAGATGGAAAGATAACCAAAGTAAAATCGCAATTCAGTGGATGATCTGTATGGAAAATCAGAAACAAATAAATATTACACATGCGGCCAAAGATCAAGAAGTTATTTTGCATGGAGTAAAAGTTGATGGTTTTTGTTCAGAAACAAACGAAATTTTCGAATTTCACGGATGTTATTATCATGGGTGTTTGAAATGCCATCCAAATAGTAGAAATGATCCTTTGTTCGAAGATCCAACCCACACTCTAAATTTAAGATATGAAACAACCTTGACAAAAACTGAAAGATTAAAAAGTTTTGGTTATGTAGTAAATGAAATGTGGGAATGTGATTTTAGAAAACAGCTAGAAGATAATTCCGAGATTTTAGGTTACACCAAAACACATCCTCTAATTACTTCGATTCCTTTAAATCCTAGAGATGCTTTTTATGGTGGTCGTACTGGAAATGTCTGGGAATATTATGAGGTCAAAGATGGAGAAAAAATTAATTATGCTGACGTATGTTCGTTATACCCTTATGTTTGTAAATACGGCAAATTTCCAATTGGTCATCCAAAAATTCTGGTAGGAGAGGAGTGTAAAAATGTAGATCTAAGCGAGACAGATGGCGTTATAAAATGTAAGATTCCCAGACCCATGAAAATGAACAATAAATTAATGTTTGTCCTCTGTCAAGAATGTGGACAAGATATGAATCGACACGAATGTACCCATATCGATGAAGAGCGAACACTTTCTGGAACTTGGATAATTGATGAAGTAGTGAAGGCCATAGAGAAAGGTTATACAATTTTGGATATTTATGAAATTTGGCAATATGAGACTGAACGTTTTAGTAAACAACTTGGACAGGAGGGATTGTTCACAGCTATGATGAATAAATTTATTAAAATAAAACAAGAGTCTTCAGATTGGCCTAAAAATTGTAAAACGGAAAAAGAAAAGAACAAATATATTCAGGAATTTTTCGAGAAAGAAGATGTTCAATTAGACTACAATAAAGTATTAGACAATTCTGGTCTCAGATCATTGGCAAAATTAATGCTTAATAGCTTCTGGGGAAAATTTGGACAGAAAGAAAACCAACCAAAAACGAAGATTATCAATGATTCTGCAGAGTTTCATGCAATGTTTACAAATGCAGCAATTTACGTTAATAGCATTCTTCCTGTTAATGAAAATACCCTTATTGTCAATTACGAATATAGAGAAGAAGCATTTGACCCTTTATCAACGGTTAATGTAGCGATAGCTGCATATGTCACGGCACAGGCAAGACTTAAATTATACGATTATCTTGATCAGCTTGGTAACAGAGTTTTGTATTACGATACAGACTCAGTTCTCTATACCACAACAAATGATGACGAAATCAACATACCAACTGGACAGTTCATTGGCGATATGACCGATGAATTGGAAAATTACGGACCTGGTTCATACATCAACAAGTTTGTATCGGGTGGTCCTAAGAATTATGCTTTTAAAGTTTTTTCTACGAAAAATAATAGAGAAGAAGTTGTTTGCAAAGTTAAGGGGATTTCTCTAAACTACGAAGCATCAAAACTTCTCAATTTTGACTCCATAAAGAATATGGTTCTTCAAAAGTCGGATCCAATACCGATTGTTTCCAAAAATATTCACCGAACCAAGGAACATATGGTAACAACTTGCACCGAAATCAAATTGTACAAACCAAATTCAACCAAGAGAAAATTTTTACCTGATGGCAGCTCAGAACCTTACGGATATAAAAGATTGAAAATTTAATACAGTCCCTATAATTTAAATTGTGTAATTATAACTGTAATATTTTGAACCTAATGATAATAATAATAATAAAAAGGTTTTAATAAATAAATCAATGTTTTAATGGTTTTTGCTTTTAAAATTTTCGTTTTTATCCATAAAAATCGAAAATGGGGTGTGAGTTAAGGGATCAGTTCTCGCCTGACACCTCGTTAAGGTCTTGTCTTATAAATGTTATAAAATATATTGGATCTATTTTATTGTTAATAATCCTATTTTAATTGATATACATTCCGTATAATGATTAATTTAAGATTTTAACAGTTGAAACCTTTGTATTTGTCAATTGCAAAATAAGACCGACCGGAATCCCTTTAAATATTTACAATACATAAAACACTTACCCTTACCTAACCTGTTATGAACATGTTACGTTTGTGCTCTGTTTGTGTTATATTCATATAAATATGAAAGGTTATGAATAAAAATTGTATTAATAAATAAGATTTTAAAAGAGTTAACATGGCAAACCGTAAAATAAAATTGAAGCTTTTAGGATTGTCAAAAGAAAATAAATTTGGTCTTAAAAATTAACGGTTGGATTCACTAACATGGTTTAAAGTTACAACCATCCTAAATTGATAACAGAGGGCTTAAACTGACAAGAGCAACAATAAGTCAAACAAATTTTAAACCCTAAAAATACAAACATAAAGACATAATGTTTTTTATTATTGAACCAGCAAAAATGGAGCATTTTATTTATATTCTGGATGCAACTATTTCTTTTACATATTTCAAGACTTTATCGCTAGGTCTTTGTCCTTAATATTCCTATCTAAGTATTTGTTAGTTGATATATGTGATATAAATTATGACAATATCAGAAGCAAAACAAAACTGGCAGACTAGAAATTAAAATTTCATGGCAACTAGATCAGGTTTAACCCCTTTAGTCTTCTAAGTGAATTTTGCTGTAAAATTCTAAGTGGATTATTGGTAATACACCAATAAAGTTGAAAGATGACATTCTTATAGTTGTAAATGAAATCTATACTTTAACTGATGGTTTACAGACGCGACCTGATAACTATTCCGTCAATGATTTAAAAAAATATAGGGAAATTTTACTTGTTCTTAATACACATATAAGAAACTTTAACCGAAATAAAAAATTAATTCGAACAAAAGTTGGAAATATATCGATATTATTTCAAAGCTTTTCCTATCTAAAAGAATTTGTTTAAAAAATCCAAATAAAAATATCAAATTATCGGATCAAAACAAAGAAACATTCCTGATATCTGAAGAAGATACGAAAACGAGTTGAAAGCTTATAAAGATGTAAATAAGCTTACGAATAAACTAAGAAAACTTATACAAACCAATGAAAATGGTATTAATAATTTCAAAATATAATTGATAGTTAAAGAATTGGAAACACTTGTAATAAATGAATGTTGGTTTAATAAATAGTTAAAAGGTACTTTTTTGTATTTTTTTCGCAAAATTGAAGACCTTAAATTTCATTTTAGACAAAAATACTCCTCAAACTGTGTTCAGCTACCCCTCAAAACACATCTTTTTTAATATAAGTATATACGAGGAGGCGAAAAAAATATAAAGAATTTAGATAAAAAGTCCTCATGTCCTACGAAAAAAAACATATCGTAATTATTATTATTACGTAAATATTATTCATATTACGTCACACACACACATACACACACAAACCAACTACTTAAGTCCATATTCTTGACAAAATAGTGATGGATAGATGGATGGATGCATGAAGCCACGCTTCACAAATGGTGAATGCACCAAATCAGGCTAGACTAGGCTAGGCCAAGCCAGTCTAAGCTCGTACAAGCTGACCTACCCTTAGTCACACACATACGTCACTTGTTCTTCTTGATTAATATATACTTCCACTTATAAACATTTTGAAGAACTCTTCTTATATAATCATATATTAAGTGGCACGCGCTGGGTTTTTATCAGACCAAATTCATATATATATATATATATATATATATATATATATATATATATATATATATATATATATATATATATATATATATATATATGAGGGAGAAAACACAAAAAAAAGAAACCCCGTTCATTCATTCATTTATTAAGGCTCTTTTTAAATATATCAGTACCATAACTAACCAAAAAATTCATTTTCATCCAAATCACAAAACCCTCAAACAATAAGGACGCTTCTACAAAAACATCAGCAACCAATGGATAAAAATACTTTTTTTATTAACCCTCATTTAACACAACAAAGAGTCAATTGAGCCACTTCGTTCACTCTAGAGAAATAGGATTTAATTGCTGAATTTTACATGTGGTGATGGTGGCCTGATGGACAAGGCGTCTGTTTACTGAGCAGAAGATTGGGGGTTCGAATCCCAACAAGGTATATGACTTTTTTTCATTTATTAAATGGTTAAAAATTATTCTTTGACTGAAGATAGGATTTAACTGCTATATTTTGCGACATGGCTTCGATAGCCCTGTGCCTATAGATTTTGTCTTCCAACCCGAAGGTAGCTGGTTCGATCCTCGCTAGAATTAATAAAATGAAAAAAGTGTGACGTCATCCCAACAAAATTGAAGTGCAGCCAACAAGAAGATTGATAATTTGAATTGACATGCAGCCAGAAGAAAATGACAAGTAGTGACAGGTGACATTTGACAGGTTGCAGTTGACAGGTGACATCTAGATACATTTAATTAATTAAATCATATGTATGTAACGCACCAATGTGTCCAAGTACCTACTAGCTTAATTGAATGATTACGTCATTCCCATAGAACGCGACCACCCACGCATCAAAGGATGCCGCCACACATCAAAGGATGCCGACATTTTCCCACGGTCGTCAGTTTTTTCCCATCCACAAGGGGCCCAATACCTACTGACAACAGAATTTAATAGCGCGGGAATATTTGAAGCCAATTGGCCTAGGTACACATAGTGCCGAGGTTCAAAAGATTCCCCTAAGTTTTAAATTATTAAGTACAGATAGTATAGTAGAGGGAAGAGTTAGATCATAGCTGAATTATTTTTCACAAGTAGTTAAGGTTACTGGTAAGAGTAGCTCCGCAAACAGATGAAGAAAATGAGCTGTACCAAACCAATTCTAGAATTGACGACTCGAGAAAGTCAGATCGGAAGGATATATTAAGCCGACCTTTAAATTTTTTTCATTAAGATTTATTTTCTGACCTATGACCTTTTCTTATACGGCATAAATATTGAAAAAAATATCACATCCTACCCCATTACTATTTCTTTCCTTATTTTTAATAAAATTCAGCTTATAAACTTTTTTAAAGACAAGTTTCGAATAAAAGAAAATAAATTGAAAATTTTAAGGAAAATTGGGAGCTACGCAATAAAAAATCATTAAATTTATTTACGTTATATCTTTAGAAAAAAAAATTAAATATAATATTAAATTAGGAAAAAACATGTATTGTCTAAAGCACGCAAACATATTTGTTGAACCGACATTAGCGACGAATCTATTTTTCAATTTATGGATGATGTTTGCCTTTGGAATAACTTAGAACACGTATTTAGTACTAGTCAAGTCGAGTTAGGTCTAAAAGTATACTTGATTTGCTGTAGCAGGAGGTAGTTTTACGATCTAGATAAATTAACTCGGACTGATGCCAGAAATAAAAATTGACCTATGGGTCATTGGAAAATGGAAAAGAGATAGAGATATATTGATTAGGTTTCTAGGGTTGTTTAGTATCTAGATTGTAAGATATATCTTTCCTAGTTTTTCAGTCTCGCCTTAACTGACTGACTTTTTGGTTTTGTCCTGGTTGCCTTGATACATCCATTCTCGACATAGCTCCTGGTCCCTCTCAGATTTGCCTTGACTGGCCAGACTCTGAGTGTCGCCTTAGCTGGTTAGATTTTTTCAGTATCTCTGTCTTGCCATGACTCATTTGACTCTTCCAGTTTCGTCTTAGCTAGCCTTACTTTTTTAATCTCGGCGTAGCTGGTCGCACTTTCCCGGTCTCTTAGTCTTGCCTTAGTTGACCGGACTCTCACAGTCTTAACTCAACTGACCTGACTCTCCTTACATCGCCTTATTTGGTTGAACTCTTCCAGTATCGCCTTATTCTGAGTTATCATATGTTTTTTTGATTCTATAAATTGCAGATATCATACAGTTAGTTTTAATAATAATTAATAAATAATACTGTGTTTAAATGTGGTCCTTAACAATTTGGTTACCGTTAATCATATTTAAAAGTTTTCTTATGTTGTTTCATACAATTTGCGATGATTTTAATAATAAATTAATAAAAATCTATAAAAACATCAATTTGCAACAATTATTTTAACAAATTAATTTCACAATTGATATCAAGTTAGTAATAAAAGACATCAAATTCATAAGAGCGGAATGTAGCTTGGAATAAATATAAAAATGATGGGAATCTGGTTCTGTTTCCTCGACTTTCCGAAACATTTTCAAAAAGTTCTCGAAATTCATTAAAAAAGTTCAAAATACAAACCCATTCATCGAAATTGATATTGTGTCCTTCAAAGTACTCTCCATCGACAGTAACGCACTAATGTCAGCGCTTGATTCAGCTATGGAAACGTTTTTTGAACTTGATTCTCCGTGAGGCTGTCAGAGCCGTCTTTGTTTTTTTCGTTACCTCCTTTCCGCTTCTAAAATGCATTCACCGTAGCGGTTTTTTGACTCGGTCGAATAGAATAAATAAGTTATTAATAGGTACATCGAAGAAATCAAGAAAAGGAGAGATTGTGTATTTCAGTGTATATTTTAAGTTATAGGCCAAGAGCTTTCGGTTTTACTTAGAACATCCTCAGGACTCAGACCTCGTCAAAGGGCACACCTCAACCATGCCATTTGGAGAACAGTTTTCAATGCCAGCGCAGACTCTACACAGTACAAATCACGTATACAATTAAAAAGTCTATCCCAAATTAAAAATAAAATGTTCAGAACGATGTATACATTAATACTATTAAAACAATCAACTTTAACATTAACGACAGAAAAGAACAATAACAATAAATAACCTCACTTGTGTCTTTTAAGTTGTTAATGTTAAAGTTGATGGTTTTCCAAATGGCATGGTTGAGGTGTGCCTTTCAACGAGGTCTGAGCCCTGAGGATGATCTAAGACCGAAAGCGTTTGGCCGATAATTTAAAATATACCCTGAAATACACAATCTCTTCTTTTCTTGAACAGAAGTAAGTCGCAGGGAGCCATGTCAGGTGAACTCGTTGGTTGTTGGATGGTATTCGTTCCATACCGTTATAATCCGTGAATATCACTTTCTTTTTCGATTGAAAACAACTTTTTTTGATATTAACTCATTTGAAGCTCTCCATTTACTCGCCTGATATCTGGATTTCAGTCGTACTCATAAACCTACGTCTCGCCTCCGGTAATGATGTGTTTCATGAATGTTGGGTCGGATTCAGTCTTGGAAATCATGTCTTTGGCGATGTCAACGCGTGGAAACCCAAATCATTAACTACAATATCTTAAACAGACCCATTAGCAGTGTTCCAGTCCTCTACCAGCTCTATTTATTGATGGTTTCGTGGGTTTTTGATATCGACTGCCTGCCACAGCGTTCGCCATCCTCGGCGAACTCATGACCACTTCTGTAGCATTCATATCACTGGTAAACGACTGTGTTCTTTAGAATATCATTGCTAAAACAGTTTACCAACATTTTAAAGAGTTTTGACTCTATTTTAATTCAAAATTTAATACAAACTCGTTGTTGAAAATTCAACTCCATTTTTGAAACTGATAAAAGTCGGAAACACGTGCAGAGGTAGATGTACTCAAGATGTAGCTTTTACAAATGTCAAGCTAAGTCATTGAAATTTGGTGGAAATGTCAATGATAGATGTGACAACCTAATCAAAAAAAACATAATTCTAATTAGCTGACTTAGAGCGTCACCTGGTGGTAATTCCAGAGACTTTTTGATTTGTATGTTGCTTAGTGCTTAAGGATTTACGGTTTATGGGTTCATATATGGTTTCATAGTTTCCAGTTTGCAATCTATTTTAAATATTTTTGTAAAGTCCCAATCAAATTTCCGTAGGACCTCGTTCTTTTATAAGTATTTCTGATTATTTAAGAGAATTTAAAAATCACAAAAAAAATTTTTCCAAAAAAGTTCCTAAAGTTCCCGTCGTGTGTCGCTTCTATGTATTAATTTACCAGGATTTCATGTCATGCATGGAGCGTTCGTCTGCCAATAAAATATATAAACTCAACGATATTGTTAGGCCAGTCATGTCAGGCACCGGTATTGGGCCCTTATGGAATGGTATAGTGGGTGATGCCATATATGCGGTTATGGCTTGGTCCAGTGAAATGGATGAAGACACGTAAGCATTTATTCTGTTACATTTAAGAAAAATATAATTAGCAATTAATTTGTTGATTTGGATAAAGAGTTATACCATTATTTCTTCGTTTTAATTAGGTCTTTGTAAAAATTATTTCGTTAATACTGTTACAGTTTTTTTTTTATCGTTGTGATGCATTAGATCAGATCTGGATATAAGACAGGGATTGTATTTCTTGGTTCCAAAATTTTTTAAACGTACTTTAAACATCTTTTATTACGTAAAACTAAATGCAACAATTTTTCTGTTTATCTCCGTTCGTATATAGATAATTTATTAGTGAATTTTTATTGTTGTTCCTGATTAAACCAAATTTAACTGTGTTTCAAAATTATGCTAGATCTAAAACTAGTGGTATTAAATTTTTTTATTTATATGTGTTTGTATTCATATTGTGTCTGGAAAATAACAAATATATTTCAAGTATTTTTGTAGAAAATAAGTGAGTGGCGTATATAGCTACAAAAGTAAATTGACAAAAAAACGAAAAATACATATGTTGAATAGAGCCGAACAAAATATAAAGTAGTTTTTTAACATATTTGTCTGTTGTCGTAAAGCTCTGGCCTTTTGCGCTAAAAAAACCTAGAGGTGAATGTCATAAGGTTAGTTTTTTTCCAACAGGGTTACTTTATATAAGAGATTGTTTAAAAATGTTAATTTATTAAAATAGAGAAAATATATTTATTGATTTAAAGATTCAGCTTCATTATGTTGGTAGTATCTCTCACACTTAATTTAGGATTCTGTAAAAGGCACCGACATCTCGTGATGGTTATTATAAGTATATTACAGCTTGTAACAGTAGTATTAACTATAGATCCGGTCTTATATCCGCATGTAAAAGATACCGAAATAGCGCAGGAAGTGTGAACAAGTTTGAAAAGCTTGTTCGACGATAATGGTTTTACGATAATAATAGGACCCATAAGGAACCTGATATCTGCTAGATCGGAGAATCATGATTCGATGGAGGCATATATAAACCAAGTTGTCGAAACGTCCCAGAAATTGAGAAAGACAGGATACAAAATAGATGAAGAATGGGTAGGATCGTTATTATTGGCGGGTCTTCCGAAAAATTCACTCCGATGATAATGACCGTTGAACATTGTGGTTTGAAAATTGCCACAGATTCCATAAAGATGAAGTTATTGGATAGGCGATAATGGCGCGTTTGCAGCTAACTTCAGAACCCAATCCAAATCGGGCAGGTCAAGCTCCGATAGATCTTCAAGAGATGGCGCAAATAGTTCAAAAAGTAACAAAAATCGTTCAGATTGTAGTTATGCGAACAAAAACCATCGGGACAAAAGTAATATTATTTGTTGTAAATGCAGACAACCAAGACATTATAGGACAAGATGTCCAAACAAAAATTCTGAAAGTGGTTCTAGTGTAGCATTCACTACTGGATATTTTGAAAGCATCGGACTGGTATATTGACAATGGGGCCAGTGTTCATTTAACTGCGAGAAAAGATTGGTTAATCAATGAATGAACTCCAGATTTGTCTGAAATTATTATAGCTAGCAAAACAAAAATTCCAGTTAAGTAATGTCAAATATGTACCTGATTTAACAACGAATTTATTGTCAGTTTGTCAGTGAGAGGGGTTGCAAGATTTTTAATTCTCAAGATAAATGGGTAGCAACAGCAAGTTTAAAAAACAATGTTTACAAGCTAAACCTACCGCAGGGTGCAAGTTTTTTAACAAAAGTTGTCAGCTGTGAAACTTGGCATCGTAGATTGGGACATTTAAATAATGCCTACATGAATAAAATGTGTGATTTAGTAGATGGAATTTCTTTCAAAGGACAAGCTAATATTGATAAGCAAAACTGTGAAGTTTGTTGTCAAGGTAAGTAGACTCGTTGATCATTTCCTAACAAAGGCAGTAGATCTAGTGAAGTGCTAGAAATTATCCACAGTGACATTTGTGGCTCAATGGACACGAAGTATCTTCTAACATTCATAGATGATTTCAGCGGAATATGTTTTATATATTTTCTCAAAACTAAAGAAAAATTTCAAGAATTCCAAAGATTGGCTGAGAGACAGCAGAACAAGAAAATAAAGATTTTAAGATCAGATAACGGTGGTGAGTACACAAGTAAAGAATTTTAATAAAAATGGTAAAATTTATTAAACAACAAATAGCTGTGCGCCTGAGCAGAATGGAATGGCAGAGCGATTTAATCGTAATATAGAGAGAGTAATGCCAGCAAATTTCTATGTGCTGTGGCTTGTAACACAGCGTCTTATCTTAAAAATTGATCGGTGTCAGCAGGTGTCTCGAAAACTCCATACCAATTTCGGACAGGAAAAAACCAAATCTAGAACATGTAAGAATATTTGGTAGTATAGCCACGGAAAGGCAGAAAAACATATACTAGTAGAATTTGACACAAACACCAAAGGTTTTAGATGCTACAATCCAATCACTAAAAAATAGTCATTAGCAGAGATGTTACTATATAGGAAAATGTTAAAGAAACTAGTAATGTTCTTGTGGAAGAAAAACGAGATCCAGGTCAAAAAATAACATAAGTTGAATGTCTAAATAAGTCCAAACTGAAAGTTTGACTGATCAGACAGAAAATTTGATAGATGAATCAAATTCTGAAGACTCAATTGAAATAAAAAATGGCGATAGTGATTATGTACCAGAAATTAAACCAGAAATAACAGAAAATGTAAGTCGTTCAGAGAGGTAGCCAATGAGAGTTTAGTTCATTTGAGGAAAATGAAACTTGGGAACTTGTCAACCAGCTAGACCAAGGAACAGTTGTTGAATATAAGTGGGTGCTGAAAGTTAAGTGAAATAGTGACAGTGAACGTAATTATAGAGCACGATTAGTGCTGAAACGTTATACTCAAAAATAGGGTGTAGATTACAAAGAAACTTTTGCGCTAGTGGTACGTCATTCATCTTTGTGAATGTTAGCAGCTTTAGCTATAAATCCTAACTTAAAAATTGTACATTTAGATGTAAAAACAGCATTTCTTAGTGGGATACTTAAATAAAAGGATTACATGATGCAACTAGAGGGGTTTATATAAAAGTGTTGTGAAAGTAAGGTTTATAAATTAAATAAGGCAGTTAACGGTCTAAAACAGTCAAGCCGAGCCTGGAATGAAAGAGTAAATAAAGATTTGCTTGATATAAAATATGAAAAGTTAAAGTATGAACCATGTTTATATATCAAGAAAAGCAAAAATTTTTCAACTGTGGTAGCCCTGTCTGTATACGATTTATTTGTATTTTTTTAATGATCCCAAATAAAGGAAATACTTAGAAGATAATTTAAGTCCTAATTTTAAGATTCAAAATTTAGGTGAAGCAAAGCAATGTCTGGGAGTAAGAATTTCAAGAGAATATAAAAATGATTTTATAACTCTAGATCGGGAAAATTACATTGACGATATTTTAAAAAGATACATTATGTCAGAATGTAATAGTGTGTCATGTCCATTAGACCCCAGCCTAGATTTAAATGATGTTGAAGGTGAAATCTGTAATGATAGTTTACTTTATCAAGGTTTAATTGGCAGTTTAATTTATTTGGCAATTTTCACTCGGCCTGATATTGCTTATACAGTTAGTTTCCTTAGTCAGTATAATAAATGTTATACGAATTTATACTGACAAATTGCAAAAAGGATAGAAACTCATATACTGATTTTGTTTTTACATTGTCTGGTGCACCTATTAGCTTGGAAAGCCAGAAACAAAAAACTGTAGCACTCTCAAGCACAGAGGCTGAATATACGGCTTTGAGTGAAGCTTCTAAGGAAGCAATTTACTAAAAATATATATTGTCAGAACTGGTAACTTATAAAAGTGCAGTGACACTATATAATGATAATCAAAGTGCCAAAAAGTTGGCATTAAATTCAGTATTTCACAAGCGCTCAAAGCATATAGACGTCAGGTATCATTTTGTTAGGAATCTGTACAGAATAATAAAATTTGTATTGATTATATTCCTACAAGTATAATGATAGCTGACATCTTAACTAAGGCATTATCTGCCAATAAGCATACTGTATTTGCAGATAAGTTCTGTTTGGCTAGGACAAACTAACTTATTCGAGATAGTAAGGTGTTGGTAGTATTTCTCACACTTAATTTAGGATTCTGTAAAAGGTGGCGACATCTCGTGATGGTCAATATAAGTATATTACAGGTTGTAACAGTAAGTGATGTTTGTTGGTCGGTCGAATAAATGCCTTGTTCTAAGTAACGCGTGTTTTCCTTTAACAATATATTTTACTTGTGAAATATTTATCCTTAAGTAGTTGTTGTTAGGTTAACTTGATAGTTTATAAAGGGTGTTTTTTATAGAGGTATAGAAATTTAAGTTGGCAGCACTTTTTTAACTGGCGGCCATTTTGTCAACTGTCAAGTGATTTATGTTTAGTTTGGTTTGGCATTTCAACATGAATAGACTGACGCCTAAACAACGCTTCCAAATTGTGCAAATTTAATTTGAAAATCATGGTTCTGTTCGAAATACGTATCGCGCACTATGTCCATTTTACGGTCAACATAATCGTCCATCAGAGCAACTAATTGGATTAACTATGGAACGTTTTCGCACCACGTTTACTTTAAATGATAATACGTATCCACAGAGACGTCGTACAGTGCGTACAGAAGAAGTCATTGCTGCTGTAGAACGTAGCGTAGAGGAAGACCCGAATCAGTCTATCCGCCATCGCGCACAGGAATTGGATATGTGTCCATTCACTTTATGGAAGATTTTGCAGAAAGATCTTGGTTTGCGTGCTTACAAAATCCAACTCGTGCAAGAATTGAAGCCACACGATCACCTAGCAAGGCGTAGATTCGGTGAATGGGCCCAAAACAAGATTGCCGTTGATCCCGATTTTCATAAGCGAATTTTGTTTAGCGATGAAGCTCACTTTTGTTTGAATGGATACGTCAATAAACAAAACTGCCGTATTTGGAGTGATGATAATCCTCAAGTGTATGTTGAGACACCGTTACATCCAGAAAAACTGACTGTTTGGTGTGCTTTATGGGCTGGTGGAATCATTGGTCCGTACTTCTTTAAAAACGATGCTGGTCAGAACGTTACAGTCAATGGTGACCGCTATAGAGTCCTGATTACTGACTTTTTCGTTCATCAATTGAATAACCATGATATGCAGGAGCTGTGGTTTCAACAAGACGGCGCAACATGTCACACAGCTCGTGCCACAATTGATTTATTGAAGGAAACGTTTGGTAACCGCATAGTTTCACGTTTCGGACCCGTGAATTAGCCTCCAAGATCGTGCGACTTAACGCCGCTAGACTATTTTCTGTGGGGATATGTGAAGTCGCTAGTCTATGCCGATAAGCCCGAAACGATTGATCACTTGGAGGACATTCGCCGCGTTATTGCCGATATACGGCCACAAATGTTGGAAAAAGTCATCAAAAATTGGACCTCCAGATTAGACTACGTCAGAGCCAGCCGTGGCGGTCATATGCCAGAAGTCATATCTAAATTATAATGCCAGAAGGTTATCTTTCGAATAAAGTAAATTTCATGTCAATTTAAAAAAATCATCTTTGTTTTATTCCATTTAAAAGTTCTATACCTCTATAAAAAACATCCTTTACAATCAGTTTTCTTTTTTGAAATTTAATGTTTATTATAAAATTTGACTTTTAAGTTATAATTTTATATATAATATATAATTTTTATTATTTATCTCAGATCCAACGAATACTTTTTGTATAATCCATGTCTTTATTTGTTTTGACAACAAGTATTGAAATATGTAGAAAAGGGAGAGGGGATGAGGGAAAAATAAAATTATAATAAATATAAACATCACTTTATAGGTTTCATGACTGAATTAAATAAACGCCTTTTATCGTCTTAAAATTTAACCCGAAATATATATTTTTTACTTTCAATAAATCTGTCCAATAAAGTAGAAAATAAAAACGATCCAACTTTTTAAATTGGGACATATTTTAAAAGGGAGATTTCATTATTGAATTATTACTAAAGGGGCAATAACTTTTTGCAGACGTTGATAGAAAAACGGCGATTGGGACTTTAAATTCTGGGGCTAAGATGATTCCAATAAAACCTATAAATGTCATCCTAATATTATTGAAATTATTCGTCAGGAGTGGCGCCGCGAAAATGGGCTGGAAAAGTTTGAATTGAAAATTCGGAGAAGAAACGAGATGAGATGAAAATAAAATCATAAGGGGAATAACGGATTGGCAGCTTAAAAACACTGGCGGAGATTTTTTTTGTAAATAATAAAAATCTAAATTATTTACCCAATATACCTTTAATTTCATAATAGGATTTAGCAATGGTTTTTGAAAATATGTTCTATGCATAAAATGAATTAATAAATTTGTTACGCGTTTTATCATTTTTGTTAAAGCTGATGTATCAACACATTTTCCGATCTTAATCATAATAAACTTATAATCAAAACCAGATTTATGTTCACAAATAAATGAATGTAATTTATAAGCTGTTAAATAAATTCAACAAGTTTTTTTGAAATAGTGATTGATAAAAACTTTAATGTCACAGTTTCTTTGTATAAGGCTAATAACAGACACAACAGACGAAAACGGTATAGACAAACTTGTAAATATAATCAACGATACAATAACTACTTCAACCAAAAAAATATGTTCACGTGAAAACATTCACAAAATCTCGAAGTTAGATCATACAATAATAGAGCTACTACAAGGGGGAAGAGCTAGAAGAGGTAAAACATCGGAAAACTTTAATAAACTAAACCAATCAGTGAGGAAAGAAATTTGAAAAGTAAAAAGAAGGTATCACACAAACATCATTGAAAAAACATCAAAAGACAACTGCAACATGAGAATACTACGTTCATAGATATCTAAGCCAAAAAAAAAAAAATTTGAAACTTGAGACAAAAGAATCAAAAAAAAATTCGAAACAAGAAAGATATAATTAAGGCTATTGAAACATTTTACATTAACTGATGCCAATACAAAACACAGAGTCCATAAGAAAAGAAACACATTCTAAATGTGGAAACCGATATACTATCCTTTAAAAAGGCGATAATACAAATATTGAAAATTTTCTACCAATATATCTTTTTATCACATTTATATGAACTGTTCATAGAAAATCACTAACCGTAAAATTAGCTTTTTTTCAACCAATTGAACAGGCGGGCTTTAGAAAGAGACAATAATATTGACCACTTGTATACTATACGTACATTCATAGAAAAGAGAGAAGCACTAACTTACTAATATATATATATATATATATATATATATATATATATATATATATATATATATATTATATGAGAGAGAGAGAGAGAGAGAGAGAGAGAGAACAACATCAAGCGAGGTATATTTATTGGTCATTATTTTATTTGCTATATATTACGTTGTAAAAAGGAAATGCATTAAATTTAACGTTTGTTAAATGCACTTAATGTAATGCATTAAATTTAATAATATACATTAATCTAAATTAATTTACTTCATTAAATTTAGTGTAATCATACATTAAATTTAAAGTTTGATAATTACTTTTTAAGGGGACTATCTACATTACATATTTAATGTACCAACATTAATATGAGGTGAAAAACTTCTGAAATTACCAGGAAAAAGTGGACATTTTTCCCATAGGTAGTGTTCGCCATCTAGACCGGTTTCGAACTTATTGGGTCATTTCAGTGCGGGGCAGAGATGTACACCTCACCATAAGAAAATTGAGTCCTTTAAGCAGCTTATATTATACTAAACAAAAAGTTCAATACAAGTTGTGCCATCTATCAGAATCTCATGCAATGTATATTGAACAATAATGTAAATTTCTTTAGTATTAGGATATTTGAATTAACTTTAATGTACAGAAGTTGAAATATATTTTCAGTTACTTTATTGAAATTTAAAATATCATTTAATTAAATTTAATGTACAATGAACTAATATTTAAATGAATTAATTTAAATTCAAAGTATATGTGAATTATTTACGATTTTTGGTACAAACTCTTTAAATATAATGTAGAATGGTCATTAAATTTAAGGTTATTTTTAATGGTGTATTTTCATTTAGTTCCTTGATATTGTTGTGTATCGAGGTGATACTATTAAGCTAGAAGAAGAAAATCTATACGCAGTGATAACCCGGGATTGTCATGGGCAGAGTTTGGTAAATTGGGCTAAATTCTCAAAAACAACGCAATATCCATCAAATTTTAAACCAGCGTCCTGCAACTCGGATTAGAAACACTAAGCCTCACAAAAGCATTTGCTTAAACGCTTAGGACAATAGAAAAAGCTATGGAAGAGACCGTGCATGGTATTTCATTGCGAGATAAGATACGAGATGAAGAAATCAGAAAGAAAACCTACATATACACTTAATGGAAAAATCAAAGAGGATGAAGTGGAGATGGATAGGACATATTGCCAGACTACCTACAGAAGATGGGTATATAGAACAATAAAATGGAGACGTAACTAGGCAATGGATGGGCGATATCAGACTGGTAGCAGGCAAACAATGGATCTTATCTTGTATCACAGAACAGGAAGACTTGGAAAATAATTAGAGAGACTCAATTTTACGAGTGGACAAATAAGGGTTGAGAAAGAAAAAGAAGAATATTTAATGCGGTTATTATAGAAGTAAGAAAAAAACTTTAGATGTAAAAATTTCTGTTTGAATTAATACACTGCATCAATACACCAAGATTTTCACGGTATTGTATCGTATTATCTTGTAAATCAAGGCAAGAGTCGATACGAGATAATTTTTGAAAAACTCGAGCTGACAATAATATGGATTTTTTTCGTAGGCCAAAAATATTGTTTTTGCGATTTGAAAACACCAACGCGATTATATTTCTCAGAAAAAGTATGTATTAATATAAATTTATATGTATACCAACTGTATTTTCAAGTTTCATTTGCCGAATAAATAATTTAGTGGTACAAATACTGCTCAACATTTCAAATACATCGTGAATGCATGCATATGAATTATAGATCCCCGAAAATTATGAAGTAAAAAGGGAGTGTTTAAAATATTATGATAATTCTTTTATAACTTTACGTATGCCCTAAATAGTGTTTATCCATAGAAATTGTTCATATATTGCGTAATAATTAAAAGTTTGTTGTAAGATTAACGATTAATTTTGGAAAAATATAATTTAATAAATAAAAATTAAAACCCAAAATACCAAGACAAGATGAATCTTAGCCTGAATCAAGATAAGACCATTAATTATTACAAATGTTTAATAAAATGATATTACTACTGTTTGACTTGGTATTGGGGAAACTCTAGAATTAATAGAAGATGTTTACAAATAAATGATATAAAATCGAAAAATTAAATTTTGACGTAGCTTTTACTATTTTAAATAACACGTTCTATGAGATCGCTTTTAGGTTCTAGGTTGGACTCGATGAGTATTTTGGGTAACATTTCATATATTTAAATTAAATATTTTATGGTATATTGACCTATAAAAATAATACTTTTTATAGTTTGACAGGTTGTGGTGGCTAAATTTAAAGAAAAAATATTAACACTTTCTTATTTTAGCTTTTCGTGCTTTTGTAAATAGTTGTAATAGTTGTTATATTTTTAATTACCTTTACTTGTTTCATGATATTAGTAGGGTTAAGACTGCGTTTATTGTTATATAAAACTCTAATTAAGTTTACAGAAGACTTCAAAAATAATTATTTAAAATAAATAATAATGAAACTGATTTCATAAAACTGTCGGCTATGATAAACGAGATTCTGTAACAGAAACAAAGAAAAGGGAAATTTATTTTTTCGTAAAAGTGTCCAAACTCAAGTATCATTTTTATTTGTAAGTATGTTATTTCAAGGCTTTCTCACTTTATAAATTCAATAAAATGCAATAAAATACAATTTCAACGTTTCCACTACAGATATTTTTAGTTACTGAAATCGAAGCATCGGCTCAGCGTTCAAAAATGGTGTTTTCTCCACCTGATGTACTGTTTATAGAATATATATATATATATATATATATATATATATATATGTATAAATACTTATATATATATATATATATATATATATATATATATATATATATATATATATATATTAATGAACTTTATAGCATTATACATTTCATAGCAATTGTTTGTAGTTTGTTAGGTTTATTTTTAAGTCTGGAACTTTTTAAAAAATTCTATTACCTTATTTTTAACAAGGAACGCCTATGGCCAAAGGTTTAAAAATCACCAAAATGCTCCTTTTTCTTAATTTTATTACACCATGTAGTATGAAAATGCCTCCAAAAAGATGGAAAATCTTCCGAAAAAGGTATATAAAGGGTCCATATTGGATTTCGTGGACAGTTTTTTTGAGATATCATTGAAGTAAGGGCCCCAAGAGCTTACAGTTCGGGAGAATTCACCCAATTATGCCTCTTATACTAGGAATGTGTATATTGTTGGCTTCCCCCCCCCCTAGAAAACTTGTTTTTTTTACGATGGTCCCCCTTAACAGCTTTGAGTTTAGGAAAATAGACTCGATTCTGGCTCTTATACTATGAATGTGTATGCTGCTGGCTTCCACCCTGCCGTCGGCACCTTATTTTTTATTACGTACGCCCCCCCCCCCTCAAGACTTTTGAGTTTAGGAAAATAGACCCGATTCTAGCTCTTATACTAGGAATGTGTATACTGCTGGCTTCCACACCCCTGTCGATAACTTGTTTGTTCTTTCAATCGCCCCCCTCTCCCCAAGACCTTTGAGTTTAGGAAAATAGACCTGATTCTTGCGATTGCCCTCCTTCCAAGAGCTTTGAGTTCAGGAAAATAGACTCGATTCTGGTTCTTATACTAGGAATGTGTATGCTGCTGGCTTCAACCCCCCCTGTCGATAACTTGTTTTTTCCTGCGATCGCCCCTCTCCCCTACGACCTTTGAGTTTAGGAAAATAGACCCGATTCTAGCTCTTATACTAGGAATGTTTATGCTGCTGGCTTCAACCCCTCTGTCGATAACTTGTTTTTTCTTGCTATCGCCCCTCTCTCTCAAGATCTTTGAGTTTAGGAAAATAGACCCGATTCTGGCTCTTATGAACGTGTATGCTGCTGGCTTCCACCATCCCGTCAACAACTTGTTTTTTCTTGCGATCGCCCCCTCCCCTAAGACCTTTGAGTTTAGGAAAATAGACCCGATTGTGGCTCTAGGAATGTGTATGATTCTGGCTTCCACCCCTCGTCAACAACTTGTTTTTTCTTGCGATTGCCCTCCCCATAAGAGCTTTGAGTTCAGGAAAATAGACTCGATTCTGGCTCGTATACTAGGAATGTGTATGCTGCTGGCATATATATATATATATATATATATATATATATATATATATATATATATATATATATATATATATATATATATATATATATGTAAAGAGCTGCTGACATCTGCTGGGTCACAGAGTTATCTTTTTTAAAATGCTTGCATTCCTATTGTCATTTTTTGAGAAAATTCTTTTATTTTCCTTTTCACCTCCTTAATTTGTAAGCGGAGGTTATGTGTCTCATGTTGGTATATGTTGTTGTCTTTATTTTATTATCAATGTCAACTATGTTTTGTTCGAATGCGGGTAGATGTTGTTTCTACAGCAAGCTCGACAGAAATAAATAAATAAACGAATGACTCCTCGAAGTGACTGTGCGTTAAGTTATTTATGCCTTTGGTCGGTCAATCCACCGTGGCTCCACTACTATGCTCGTAATCACTGGCGTGAGAAACTCACGTATGCAGTACGCCTGTATATTGCGTCGTACTGTTATAGTCAAACGCCTTGAATAACTCGGAAAGTCCTGTTCCCAACAGAAATCGGTTAAATTATTTATTGAATGTCAATGTCATTGTCTTAAATATTAGTTTTTATCAAGAACTATATTTTTCTGATGTATAGTAAACGAGTTAAATCTCAATAAACATTCTCATACCCCAAAAAATTAATAACCTCGTTACATGGTTAAAGTTAAGGTCACTGTTGGATATCAAGTCTGAACCAGACAATTTTTTTATCGAATATTTTTCTCTATATCACGGATTTTGGGAAATATTTGGGTAGATTTTTAAAAATGAGACAGTCTGTATATTCTTTTGATGAATTACAAAAGTGAAAACATATCCGGGAACACTGTAGCTACTTTCGCTTGTTTATTATTTTTTATAAAATTCAGCTTATCTTAAGGTCACCTGGATATTTTCTTGATCAAGTCAAAATACTCAGCAAATTTCGGGTTCTTATATAATTGACAAGAACTAAAAAAGTCAGACATATTCTACTAGATAGATGAAGAAAATAAATAATTGGGATTGTACTTATAGATTCTACTTTTTCTTGTTGCGTTGAATACTTTGCTTTTGAATTTACCTTTTCATTATATTGGACGGATTTATAAAAAAACTTGGCTACATGTCATAGAATTATTCAATGAAGGTATTAAGCATAACACCATTGTCAGAATTTTAAGAACAAAATTTTTTTTAGTTTCAGTTTTTATTTTAGAAAATAGATTAACCTTGCCATGATAGAAACAACTGAATTTGCTAATGACGTACAACAGTGACAATTTTTTTTACTTATGTGTAAAATGTGATTTCAAATCATTCATTATTTTGTGCTTTATGCAATATTTTGCTACAAAAAATGAGATTGGTGAAATTAAAATATCTTCCTACTTCACACCAATTCATAAGTGGACAAAGTAGCCAAAGTCAACCCAGTTTAGGCAAGTTTAACTGCTCTACGTTGAAAAATAAAATTATCAAAAAAATCGTTATTCTTTTGATTCATTGTAAGAGAGAAAAGATGTTCAACGCCGCTAAAATTTTTTCTATCTGTGTTATTTACATTGAAAATAACTTTCAAAATAGGCTATTTAAATTTTGCGACTTAATATAAACTATTTGATGTAGATTATTAATAATTTATTATGTTATAACTACACCGCTAAGCGGTGGCAAATAACTAACTAGAGTAGGAATTATTTTTTAATGAATTTATGGCAACTTTTAATCTTCCTGCCTTGCTGCATGGTATCGATTTATTGCTCTAGGGAAACATTCTTGCCTTCTTACTAGAAATCTATAAATTTAAAAAACATGTTTATTAAACATTGTCGAGTAGGTATCTTTTTACCAGGTATGATACACGCAAAATCTGACATGACATGAAGTGAATTGAACCTACAAGTCCACCATGAGGCAAGACAAAAATTACATAAAAATAATATATCTTAGTTTATTTAATATATTCCTTATTACTAAGAATGTAATTATTTTATAGTCAAGATACAGTGAATAAATGTAACAATAGTAAAGGGCTAAGGTCAACTAAATATTCTTAATAAATGATTCCAGAATTGGAGCAGAACTACATGTTCTCCATCCAGAAGAACAGTCTGAATGGACTGACTCAGGAGCACTTGCCTTTCTAGTGGGATATCAAAGCTGAGGCATGCTTGTGGGTATTTGGTATTTTATTATCTTGCCGTTATCCGATCCTTATGCTATAAATATGGACAAATCACCCTCTTAATACTTTACCGATACTGTCACCGGTCCGATAAGTACGGGCAGTGTCACTTTTTCCTAACAGCTTATCGTTAATCGTCGTCATTATCGTGGAACCAAGAAACATGTTGGACAATGTTGTATCATTTCCTTCTATCCTATCGACATTCATACTTATACGCTTATAATGTAGTCTTGTGGCCATATTGTTCATAGTGGCCAGGAACGTGTTCACCGACAGGTGTAAATCGATGTGATTGTAACTGAAACATCTGCCGTCCCTGTCAGGATTACCGTTGCTGATATCACCGCCGCCGTTGAGTTTACTGTGGCGTACCAACGTCGTGTATTATAGACGTAACTGCAGGGGTTACCGCGACCGTAGAACGTACCGCCGTCTGCAAATTATCGCTGCGTCGTCAGTAACGCCATCTAAGCAGACTCTCGCTCTCCAGTTCCATCCCTTTGTGCGAACTCTCTCGTAGACGCCATACAGTGAGCTTTGAAAATGGCTGATCGAAACGACAGCTGCCTTACAGTCCTGAGAGGGACTCAGCACATACACGGGATGCCCGAAAACCTTCGATTACACATCACACCCATGAGAATATCCGACATAACATATATATATATATATATATATATATATATATATATATATATATATATATATATATTATTGTTAGAATAGGATGTTATATTTAGAACCGTTTCTTTTATTTCCTATAATTACCTATAATAAATAAAACAATATAAATAAATTCCATTTTTTATTGTTGAAATGGAAAAAACAAAAAATTTTGTATTCAAACCTTTACTTACTCGTCTTCGAGTGCGCAGCCAGGATTTTGAAAATATTTCTTTTTTATGCCTTTTTTGCATAGAAAAACTGATGTCATTACCTAATACTCAGCCTTAACATCACTATGAGATGCTTCTTTTAAATTTTTACCATTTTGAATTTACCATTTTTCTCGACCGCCTTTAGTTTCTGAGTTACTGGCTAATTCTGTACTAATTCATGAAGAAAAGGATATTTGACTTTTAAGTGATCTATTGATGACACTGGCTCCCCATGATATTAGAATGATTGAATGAGAAATTTTTCGTTCTTTCCATTTTTGCAATAAATAAAGGTTCCCATTTAAAAAATAACTTGACTTTGAAAATCAGTTTCAAAGTCAAATTCAAGGTCACCTTAATACAGCTCCCTTAAAAATAAGAAAATTAGTATTCGATATATTTACGCGTCGGAGTAAAATTTTCTATGAAAAAAAAATGCATAAAAGAGGAATATTTTTAAGATTCTTCCTGCTCACTCACATACGAGTAAATAAATGGTTAAACCGTCTGTCTAATATGGTTTGAAAAAAAATATTTCGTTACAGCAAACTGAGAGCGGAATATTATAGGTGATCTACTGGAGTGAAATGGAAGTGATTTGTAGGGATAAAAAACAGTTTTTTGTGATTTTTGGCTAAACTCCGCAACTTATCGAAAAAATTGTAGGTCATAAAAAAGTCTATAACTTTTGTAGAAGTCATTTTTATCGTAACCTCAAAATTTTTCGAGAAAAATATAAAAACCGTTTTTCGGATTTGATTTTTTTTTCTACAAAAATGACTTGATTAGGATCAAACTTGGAGAGAGTGTATCTTTTGATGTCCTAAATTAGCTATATTTTTTTTGTGCAAAAATATTCAACCGTTGCGGTTTTGTATAACTTTCCTTCAAAAAAAAGGTGAAATGTTCAATCACATTTCTTCTTAAAAATAATTATCTTACAGAGTTAGGACTGAACTCTTTTTTTAAGTTTTTATTTCTACTTTCAATAAGTGAAAAAAAATATATAGTACAATGGAAAAAATTGCCGAAAAATCAAAAAAATCGAAAATATGGCTGTTTTCGATATGCATTTTACGATTATTGATAATAATTTATTATTATTTATCAAAATTATTATAATTTTATAATGTAAATGTTTACTACAAATAGTGAGCAAAAAAATTATAAATTAATTGCATTGAACAACTACGTTTAAATTATTAAATTAACAAAAAAAAAGGATGTTTTTAATCCCTATGCCTTCTACCATAATAATATACCCCATTTTTGTTTTTTTGATAATCTAAATATATTTACTGTTAATTTTAATCATTAATAACTTTTGAGTTGTTTATTTAGAAAAAAAGTATTGTTAATTGTCAATTATTAAATAAACTAAAAAAAATTTAGCAAAATTAAAAAAAAATACTTTTAGTGTATATTAATTTACTCAGTTTAAATTGTTTAATACTGAATAATGTTCAGTTTGAAATTCAAATTGTTCATGTAAAAATAGTTGGAGATGCGATGGAAGTATTGGAACTGATTTAGGATTGAACAAAGGAATGCAAAATTACATGACCATAATTGCATGTCGCAATAAACTTGGTTATTACTGTCAGTCTTTGTCTTACATAACATGCAGAAAACTAATTCATTTAATAAATAATAATTATTATCAGTGACAAAGTCATTTTACATTTTAAAAATAATATTATAATTAATAATTTTAATATAATACAAATTTTAATATAATACAAATTATTTATATTGTATAAACATACAGTTATTACATATTATGTTTACAGTTTTTTTTATATATCATCATCGTCAAGTTTATCATCGTCAAGTCTTGCCCTCTTTGCAGAAGGTGCTGGTTCTTATTCATGATTCCACACAACCAATAGGTTATCTAAGAAATTCGGAAATATCATCAATTGCTTCAACATTACTAAGGTCCATTTCTTCTGCATTTGTACAATTTCCTAAATTGTAACAACTTGAACACAAATTGGTCCATTCTAAACTATGTTTCCCACAGTTACATCTTCAGTGATATTCGATTAAATGATTTCTTTCATTGATGTTTTCCAGCGCCAATCCGTAGCGATCATTTCATTTCCAAGCTATGTTTGAAATTGATAATATACCCTAAAACAAAGCGTTTTGCTGCTCTTGATGTTGGTGGTAATTTACCCAATTTAACGGTTGATTTGATCGTGGCTGTTTGGTACATGTGAAACTGCAAATCATGAAGCGCTACATTTTTTTCACTGTCAATCCATGATACTATCAGTTATCAACTCCTTGTCTGCATCTTTTTTGTAAAAGATGTCAGCAAAGGCAGCCAAACCATTATTTTGCATAAGTGTTACTTTTCTTGCAAAACCTGAGGTAGTTTTAAAAAAAAAAATAAAAATTTCTGTAAAAAACAAAGAAATTTATCTGCCGCTTTTAAATAGTTGTTATATATGTATTCTCCTTTCAGGCAGAGAAAAGGAAAGAATATATATATATATATATATATATATATATATATATATATATATATATATATATATATATATATATACAGCTCCACTGACGAGACCATAAGGTGATCCAAACGCATATGGGAAGGTATAGAAAGAGGATCAGAGTGATATTTGCAGGAAATTAACTGTTTGTCTATATATTCTTTCCTTTTCTTTGCTTAAAAGGAGAATACCTATATAAAAACTACCCGAGGTAGTGTCGCAGCCAGTGAAATAATGCAGAAAAGCTAACAAATATTTTGGTTATGATGGATCTTTGAAGCTCTCAGAAGTGTAGTAAGAATCGCGAATGTTTCAATTTCATGATTTGTGAAAGAATATTTCCGAATTTCTATTCTTCAATTCATTTAAAAGCACAAGCAGATTATTGTCTTGTCCAACAACTATCACAGTTTTATCATCTGCGGCGACTTCAATCACTGTATTTATTATCAGGGTATCAGCATCTTCTGTTTCCTGTTTACATGTGAATCTTTCTGTTTCAAATTATTGTGTTAACATTAGTATTAATTTATTTTTATTACTTTTATTAGATAAACATTTTTCTTCCAAATATGGTATATTTCTTCATCACACTGCTCCTATAAATTAAAAATAATCTTAACGGTACAGTAGCTGCTCGCTCGATGCTCCCAAATGAACTGAGACCACTCTACTAGTAGAAGCCGACCCGTTCCTCTCTTTTGTTTACAATATAAAGGCCTTGTATAATAATTTTAATAAATAATAATAAATTATTGACAATAATCTACAACGCATATCGAAAATAGCCACTTTTTCGGTAATTTAGATTTTTCCGCAATTTATTCCATTATACTTATACACGTTTTTTCAATTTATTGAAAGTAGAAGTAAAAACGAAAAAAGCGAGCCCAGTCCGAACTCTGTTGGACAATTAATTTTGAAAGGAAATGTGGTTGAAAAATTTACTTTTTTTTATTAAAGTTACATAAAACCGCAACGGTTGAATATTTTTGCACAAAAAAAAACAGCTTATTTCGAGCATCAAAATATACGCTCTCCAAGTTTGAGCTTAACTGAATCATTTTTGTGGAAGAAAAATATAAAAAACCGAAAAAACGGTTTTTTGCATTTTTCTCGGAAAATTTTCAGGTTTGGGTAGTAATGGTTTCTACAAAAGTTGTAGATCTTTTTATTATCTGCCATGGGGGTCACTATTTGACAAAAAAATTGTTGCAAGGTCATCGTTTGATATTCTTCTTTAAACTCTACAACTTTTGTATTAAACATATTTCTTTATTGCACGAAATTTGGGTGCGTTTTTTTAAATGATAACCCTGTATACCAATCAAAATGAACTAAGGATCACCTTAAGTTTTTTAATATTGTGTTCTAGATCACAACAGGTAGAAACCAAAGTTATGAATCAAGAAAGGAGGATGCAAACAAGGTATATAAAGGCTTTTCAAGCATGTGTGGTAATTACACATATCAAAAATGGTGTTCCCAATTATAAATTACAGACGAACCTCATATTAATTAATCCGTTACTTTACGAATGTGGTAGATTTTTGGAAACCGGTAATAAGAAGGCTAGGAGAACCCCTTTGCATACATTACAACTGCCTGGCTGGACTTTATTTTATTAATAATTCTACTCAAAATCAATATTTTACTGCGTGATAGCATGAAACTTTACTTAGTATATTAACATGTATGTTTCAATATAAGCAGCTGAAAATCACTTGAGAGAGCCAGGGTATCAGAGCTCATAAGGTAACACTATATAAATTTTCAAGCATATTGTTTCACCTGGTACCGATCAAATTACGAATGAGATGCTAAAGTACGGAGGCCCCAGCCTTGTCACAGAGCTCACTGTTCTATTTCAAAAAATACTCCGCACAACGTCAGTACCCAACGAATGGCGGAAAAGCATTACAATTCCGATCCACAAAAGAGGATCAAAGAAACAACCCGAAAACTACAGGGGAATCAGCCTACTGAACAGTTCAGCCAAATTATTAACCAAAATACTGTCACAACGGATCGTAGACAAGTTAGGGGCGTGCGAAGAACAGCAGGGCTTCCGGAATAACCGCTCTACTATCGACGGTATATTTATTATCAGACAGCTGGTTGAAAAATCTATCGAATACGATAAACCGCTGTTCATTTGTTTTGTGGACTTTACACAAGCATTCAATCGAGTCAATCTGGAACATGTAACAGAACTACTGCGAAGAAAACAAGTAGACGAAGCAATTATACGCACAATATACGAACTGAATTCCAAAAACACCATGGTAATTAAAACAAATAACACTCTAACAGAGGAAATCCCACTATCCATAGGAATAAGACAGGGTGATAGCCTAAGTCTAACACTTTTCAATGTAATCATGGACGAAATCATTGATGAGGTGAAAAGCACAAATATTGGGTACCCAATGGGACACAACACCGTTCAGATTATATGCTTTGCAGACGATGTTGCCTTGACAGTAGATAGCGAGGACAACTTACAAAGAATGCTTTTCCATCTTAATCGAACAGCCAAACAGTATAATATGGAAATATCTGTGGAGAAAACCAAAGCAGTAGTAATAGCAAAAGAACCGGTAAGATGCAAACTAATGGTTGATGACAAGCGTATCGAACAGGTTGGGAAGTTTAAATACCTGGGAGCATATATAACAAGTAACAGGGCAATAACGGAAGAAGTACGCACACAAGCCAACAAAGCGGCCATGATATCAGGCCAACTAAGAGACATAATCTGGAACAATAAACATATGACGGTTGAGAGCAAAGCAAGAATTTAGAAGGTCTGTGTAAGACCGATACTGACCTACGGCGCAGAAACAAGAAATGAAAAACAAAGACAAAACAAATTATGAGAACCACAGACATAAAAACGCCGAGAATGATCACGGGAACAAGTTTAAGAGATAGAATAAAAAACGCAAAAATACGCGAGGACAGCGGAGTGGAGGATGTTGTGAAGTGGGTTCGAAACCGTCCTAGGCAGTGGAGAGATCACGTGGAACGAATGGACGATGACAGACTAGCAAAAAACGTGATGAGAGAGAAACCAAACATCAAACGGCCGCCTGGACGGCCCCCCAAAAGATGGAGAGACAGTTGGATTTCGACGTCAAACGAGGATCGATGAGGCATTGTGTATATAACAGAACTTGGTTCTACCTAGAAGAAGAAGAAGATGTTTTCAGACGAGTCCCGTTTCCACTGGGCGAATGTGAGCTTATAGGAGACGTGATGTAAGAATTTATTACAATATGGTCATTTTGGAGAAGGTTTAGAAATGGCGTGAGAGGTATTAGTTTTAAGGGAAGAACTGAGCTCATTGTAATGTAGACTTGGGTTATGTTCACTGTACAACTCCATGTGTCGATGTATGCTAAAAATTATGATAAATAATTTATTTTTCAACAGGATAATGCCGACCTTCATGTTACTAGATAGGTTCAAGCATTTTTTAAGGAAAACGATATAACTGTTATAAATTGGCCAGCCAACAGTCTTGACTTAAATCTCATAACACGCATGGGATGAGTTAAGGATGGGAATGGCAAATAATATACAAAAATTAATTAATGTTTTAATTTAAGAATGGGAGCAGAAATTTCAGTATGCCACATTGATGTCAGGGGATAATATGAGAGAAGGCATACAAACAAAATGTATCACCATATAATTTTATTTAGATGTATTTCAAGCAGTTCAAATGGCATTAACACAAAATTATTTTATTGAAAATTTTTATGTTCATGTAATAAAGGGTGTTTTTTTTTATAGAGGTATAGAACTTTTAAATGGAATAAAACAAAGATGAATTTTTTAAATTGACATGAAATTTACTTTATTCGAAAGATAACCTTCTAGCATTATAATTTAAATATGACCTCTGGCATATGACCGCCATGGCTGGCTCTGACGTAGTCTAATCTGGAGGTCCAATTTTCGATGACTTTTTCCAACATTTGTGGCCGTATATCGGCAATAACGCGGCGAATGTTGTCCTCCAAGTGATCAATCGTTTCGAGCTTATCGGCGTAGACTAGCGACTTCACATATCCCCACAGAAAATAGTCTAGCGGCGTTAAGTCGCACGATCTTGGAGGCCAATTCACGGGTCCGAAACGTGAAACTATGCGGTTACCAAACGTTTCCTTCCATAAATCAATTGTGGCACGAGCTGTGTGACTTGTTGCGCCGTCTTGTTGAAACAACAGCTCTTGCACATCATGGTTGTTCAATTAATGAATAAAAAAGTCAGTAATCATGGCTCTATAGCGGTCACCATTGACTGTACCGTTCTGACCAATATCGTTTTTAAAAAAGTACGGACCAATGATTCCACCAGCCCATAAAGCACACCAAATAGTCAGTTTTTCTGGTTGTAACGGTGTCTCAACATACACTTGAGGATTATCATCACTCCAAATACGGCAGTTTTGTTTATTGACGTATCCATTCAAACAAAAGTGAGCATTGCTAAACAAAATTCGCTTATGAAAATCGGGATCAACGGCAATCTTGTTTTAAGCCCATTCACCGAATCTATGCCTTGCTAGGTGATCGTGTGGCTTCAATTCTTGCACGAGTTGGATTTTGTAAGCACGCAAACCAAGATCTTTCCGCAAAATCTTCCATAAAGTGAATGGACACATATCCAATTCCTGTGCACGATGGCGGATAGACTGATTCGGGTCTTCCTCTACGCTACGCTCTACAGCAGCAATGATTTCTTCTGTACGCACTGTACGACGTCTCTGTGGATGCGTATTATTATTTAGAGTAAACGTGGTGCGAAAACGTTCCATAGTTAATCGAATTAATTGCTCTGATGGACGATTATGTTGACCGTAAAATAGACGTAGTGCGCGATACGTATTTCGAACAGAACCATGATTTACAAAATAAATTTGCAGCGTTGTTCAGGGTACCTATTCTCGTTCTTGAGAGAACGATCATCTTGATGGGAAGCGGGCGTGGTTCTCACGAAAAAGTACGAAAACGTATTTAGAATACGGTTTCTTACTTTTTCGTAACAACCACGGCCACTTTTCATCAAGATGATCGTTATCTCAAGAACGAGAAAAGCTACCCAGAATACGGTTTCATACTTTTTCGTGAGAACAACGCCCACTTTCCATCAAGTGATCGTTCTCTCAAGAACGAGAATAGCTACCCAGGCGTCAGTCTATTCATGTTGAAACGTCAAACCAAACTAAACATAAATCACTTGACAGCTGACAAAATGGCCGCCAGTTAAAAAAGTGTTGCCAACTTAAAGTTCTATACCTCTATAAAAAACACCCTTTAGTTTAAATTATAATTGTTTCCATGATTATTCTGTACTTACATTTGGACAAAGTGATGAATAAATCATTTTGTTTAGTATAGTTTTGATTTAGAATTAGGTATATATCTGCATAACTTTGCGTATTGTGTATCTTTTTCTCTTTCCATATTTTTCCGAAGCCTTTACTGAATTAAGAGACCCAAACAATTCTTGATTTTTTTTTGTACGTTAATGCATTACATTTTACTGTTTATATTATCTGCATAACTTTGTGTGTTATGAATCTGTCTCTCTTTCCATTTTTGTCTGAAGTTATTACTGAATTAAGAGACTCAAACCATTCATGATGGTTTTCTATATGTTCCAGAATTACATTTTATTGTTTGCACTGATTTTTTTTGAATAAGAGAACGATCTTTAAATTGAGAAGTAAGAATAAAAATTAGGAATGTATGAATCTCCATAAAACTAGAAGATATGTTCTAACTATAATTACAGCATTTAGTTTACTTATTTCTTACATGTGTCGAAAAAATATATATGGTACGCCAATGTCTATTTTACGAATTTGTACATACCAAGGAAAAAGTTCGTTTAAATAATTTTCTTGGTTAGGTAGGCACGTTTAATCAAATAGGGAAGAATTGATTTCGCACAAACAGCGCACAGGTTTTATATTTTATTTTATAAGGGTATACCACGGCCTTTTAACGTTATGGTGTGTAAAATAAAATGGGATTTTTTGAAATAGATTTCTCCTAATTGTAAATTTTCTCTAGAATGCTTTTTCAGGATTGTAGTATTGATGTTTCAATAACAGTAAATTCTAATATAAAGTTTATCTGTAAAAGATAAGAAGGTATTTGTTATGAGGGAAATAGTAGTTCTTAGTGTAAGAAAATATCTATAAAAAGTTAAGATGCTTTTGTTGTAAATTGCGACTCTAAAGTTAATAAAATGTAGTCAGTAAGATTAGGATATTATAATTTTAAAATAAGAATAACTAGACAAGATTTATTTCTGTACTAAAAAAATTAAGTAAAAGAAAATAAACATAATGTATTTTTAAGTTTATTTATTTGGTGATGCTACAGATAAAATTTTTAATATCATTTTATCTGTTGTATAGATTTTCAGACGTTTCGTAAATAATAGATTTCTTTAAATAGAATTCTTAAAAAGATATCTAACATAAGCAAACAGTACTGTAACGTTTGCTACATTTTTGGTTTCGTCAAGCCAAATAGCGGAATAATTCAATATTAATTCTTTTTAAAAGTTCACTCTCCACATTATTTGTCAAATCACTAATTCTCCGGGACACTGCGTTTTTTGATAACGCAACAAGGTACATTTTTTTTGCCGCTTTTTCTCCAAGCATACACTTCGTGATGTGTTTAGCACACGATCCAATCAAATTTTCTGCCACCGTCCATATATGGCAATTCTGTAACTAAATCGAAATACTGCCTAGAGAGCCATTTTACTATCTTCGTTTAAATCTGTTAGAATAGAAGAAACACTAGACTTTTTATTACCTGTCAATTATTTTATCTTAAAATACTCAACAGGTTTATCCTTGTAATCTGGATGTCTTGTCTCAAGGCATCTACGAAAAAGAGATGGTTTAAATCTGCTGTAGGCCAGGATGTCATTACAGATTACACAAAGCGGTCTAAGTTCCGACTCCTCCCCGGTAAAAAAAACTTATCTGTGAATAGTCACTATTATATTTTTGTTTTTTCCTTTTTTCTCACTCTGTTCGTCTAATTTTTCTTTGCTTTCAGTCTGGAGAGAAGATAGCTCACTATAACTGCCACCCTGTTATTAGTTCCAAATCAGGGACTGAAGTAGAAGAAGCAATTGATTGGTCGTCCAGCTTTTCGTCAGATTTGGCAGAACTACCCATTTTTAACCACGTTTGATGTGCGCACGTGCGATTTGCAACCCTTGGGTATTTGTTATCATTTATTTACCCAAGAAGAAATCATTAAACTGGTTTACACTACTAATATTTATTACACTATGCATTAACTATTAACTCAGTTATCTTCTTGAAATCGCCCAAGGTTCTTAAGCTCATCATACGATTCAGTTTGACTCTACTCTTCCTTTTATATGATTGCAGTGTTTTTATATCGGCATTCTTTTGTGTGCATTCGGAAAACCTCTTGGTTTGCCGAAGTTGAAGTTGCCGGTTCGCTAAAGAATGTACTTCTATCACCAGCGGAGTAGCGACTCATCGCTTTTCAAATTGTTGCCAGTTGCGATGTTTAATTTGAAATTCCGCCATTTAAAATATATTTTTTTTCTAACCCCCTATATAAAGCTCGGGAATCCCTGTGCGTTTGCGAACCATCGCTTGAGAAACGCTGTAGTAAGTAAACTCTTTTGTTCTTCTGCATTTTCCCCTTATACACACTCCGTATAATTAAGTTTAAATAGGTAAAAAGTGTGGATTTTAACTTAAATAAATGTATTAAAAGGATAAAAGTTTTCACAACTTATTTTTGAATAACAGTTTTGCTGAAGTGTATTTGTCTTGTTAACTATATAATTTTCTACCAAGTGAATATCTTTCATGCCCTTATTCAGTTGTTTAAGCAAGTAATTGTGACTTATTATTGTTCGTATCAATGTTAATTAACGCATACCATTGTGACAGAATTTGATTATAGACTCCTGCCAATGACATATTGAGGTAGCGTTAATCATTTTATCTATAATCATTTTTGCCCCATATTAATTAGTAACTATTTTAATAACCTACAATTAAACATCACAGCAATAAAGACACTCTGGAAGTCTGGCCGTTCAACCTCTCTCTTGCAGCTTTATTACCAAACAACTACGGTTATTTAAGCTTACCAACCACAACTCAGAACTTCAGGACTCAGGAAAGGCTGCTAATTAGCTGGTCAGAAGACATTTCTTGTTTTGTAGGTCTCGCAACAGCGCGCCCGCAAGTTAATTCGGGTGAAGGTTTTAATTAAATTGAATAAAACAAGTTTCTTATAACAACTTAGTCTATTAACAAAAATATATAGAATAAAAACGAACTATTTACAATGAGAAACTTAAAACTAATAACAATTACGAAAAACTAACATAATTGCTCTCTTCGGGCGTTATTTTAACCAAAAATGCAAAACCCAATTTTGAAAAAACACTTATAAATAGCTTAATAAAATATTCAACAAAAAAATGAATAAAACGCGAAAAACAGCTATTTATATTACTTAATCGAACCGTATGAAAATCGCGAAATGCCCCACTAAAATAACACACGATAATACCTTAATTTCCCTTTTCAAACAAAGATAACCTTCTTTCCCGATGATTATACCCGTGAAGTAATTATTCTATGGCTCTGATACGGTACCGTTCTAACGACATTCAAACTGTGACTAACTTTTACTATTCCTTAAAAGAGTATCTTCGAATCTTACACCCCCTCTCCCTCTGTTTCCCGTTTGTACCCATATTACCGATGGAACCCGGTAAACGTCAATTTCTTTCCCTTAAAGTTCGAAGGTTTCGATCGTTACTTGCTGAAGGCGTTAGCTATTCTATACTGGATGCTTGATTCCCGAATTTGCCTGTGAGCGTCTTAAGCTTAATTTTATATAAACACAATTAATAAAACTATTCTATTTCTTTCTATAACTAAAAGAATATATGTTAAAGACTGTAAAAAAAACTATTCACTTTTCTTGGCTGTTTTGGCAATAGACACCTTAACTCGTTATTTCTTGTGAATAGAAAAAACAGTGATTACTCAGTATTCTTTTTACAAATGGCCAAACGATATATTTCTATTATAGTGAGTTTATTTGATCATTCTTTTGTTTCCTAATAATGGGAGAATCGTTCAATATTTTAATACGTTTTAACGTTATTTCATATACTATATGTTAAAAACTACCCTTAACACGTCTGGTTTTGCTTACATAATCAGGGCAGGATTACTTAGACAGATTTATAGGCAATTCTAAGAGAGGGTCTTTTAGGTCTTCATAAATTAACTGACTTTATGTATTTTTTTAAGAAAATATTTAAACGACAAAGATCATAAAAGTTAAGCTCGATAACTGATTTATTTTTCCTTTAGACTTTCGTGGATAGTGATAAAAAATATAACTACCCTATTCCCATGGAATATGTATTCACAGAGTGATTATTTAATTATTTATTTTAACAGAATATAGTTGACATTGAACAATGAAAAATAATAAACATTTGTTTCATTACACCATAGTAAATAATTTAAAAATTAATCTTCCAAAGCTCAACACATAGCATGACTATATGAAAAATATTACAATATATGTATAAGTTTAATAAAAAACCTTACTGCGTTGTAAATCTTTATAAAAAATATAATTCTTAAGAAAAATATGTTTCGCTTGAAACATGATGGAGCTGGTTTCATTTTGCAGCTGAAATAAGCTGGGTCAGGAAATCCACTGGTCAGTTTTTATACTAGGGAAAGGTTCTTTCCGATGTAATGTTTTCACACCGCCGAATGCTTGGGCATATCTGTTGTTGCTGTAAAAAAGTTTTTTTATATTTATATATACAGGGTAGATCACCACATTTCCGTAGGTTTATATACGGAGAACGATAAAATATAAAATATTTATACATATTTTTAATACGGGATGTGTAGATTTATTGGGATTATGTTTTAAAATTATTTTGAAAGATGCACAGTGGCTCGAAAAAAAGTTTTAAACCATAGTTATCAAAATTTAAATTAAATATCCTTTATATTATTACACATTTTGATAGCGCTGGCCAAATAAGGGTAAGTTATTGTTATGTTCCTACGACAAGCCGTTCGTTCTTGAGATATTTAATTATTCTTGATATTGTAGATTAAAATTTAAAAGGCGTGCCTGTTTTGTCTATTCAAGCTAGATGTTTTAAGTTGTATTGTTTTTTTTTTTCATTAAAATCATTACAATTTATTGTAAAATTAAAATGATCTCACAAAATTATAAAAAGTTCATAAAAACTTATATTTGATTTTTATTATCATTAAAGCCTAATAACTTTGGTATTTTGAATGTAATACTGTGTATTCAATATCGAATTTATTTTCTAATTTTAACTGCCTTTAAAATTGTATTAAGGTTTTTTATCATCTGGCTTACTCAGGAGCTACGAAAGAATTTCGACAAGCGCTTACAATCCAGTATTTTATTGATGGAATCAGAGATCAGGAAATAGAGCGTATCTTGCATATAAGCAATTTTAATTATTGCAGTGAAGCGTTGGATAGAGCTTTGGAAATAGAAGCAGCTTATAATGTGTCAAGGCCAAAAATAAGAGCTATTACCATAGAGGAATGCAAGGATTCACCGATCCAGGCAATGGATACTATGTTCTTTGAAATCTTTAAGAAACTAAACACAATAAGTGATACTACCCGAAACCAGATAGAAACAAACATAATAAATAATACTTCATGTTCTGAAAAAAACCGGATAGAGTGTTACATATGTGGACAAACTGGACACATGAGAAAGGACTGTCGGGTGGAATTAAGAAAGCACATAAATTGCTACAGATGTGGACGAACTGGACATATGAGATGGGAGTGTGAAATTAAGGTCTAGTTCACCATCCAGAGACCACATAGAACAAAACCAGGAAAAACTACAACAGTCCAATTCTAAAATGAAACGTAGAATAAGTGATACTTTACGTTATAGTAGAAACCAGATCGACTGCTACACATGTGGATGAACTGAACATATGAGATGGGATTGTCAAGTGCAATTAGGGTCTAGTAAATAGAGAAGCAGCTGATGTGATTGGAGAAATGCAAGTGGAACTTCAACTTCAAGGCTAAAATTAAACCATTTGGTGCTTGTTGCCGACATAGAAGATGAGTTTATACTGGGAATGGAACTCATTCGTCAACATTGATTTTTCTTCGACAAGAAGCTTAACATTCTAAAATTGGGCACCGAGGAATTTATTCTGCCAAAGAACCGTAATACCGAACCAATTAGAGTTATTGCTGTACAAACAACCATAATAGAGGAACACGGAGAAAATTATTTACGAAAGACTTGACGAGAGTTCTGGAAGCAACGTCGGTTTAGTTCCACCCTCCAACAAACCCTGGAAATACCTTATACCGAAGGCATTAGTCAATTCATATTGTGGTGATACAGTTTGGTTATGGTACCCACAGAGAAAGAAGGGCAAATCGCCTAAGTTGATGCATGGGAAGGATCTTATACTGTTCTGAAAATAATCAATTACGTAGTTTATAAAATCCAACGAAGTTCCAAGACCGAAATGAAATTAGTACATCTACACAGGTAAAAGCCATACCACGGAGATTAGGGGGCATTGTTACGAACAACTAGAATAAACTTATCGGTACGCCCTCGCATACAAATATTCCGATGCGATGTGTCATCTTTATTATAATGTTCCGAAAGGAATTCTATATGGACAAGTCATATTTCTAGATCGATTTCATCTTTTATGTTAGTGAGTTCCAGAATTGTATAGAAATTCTATAGGTATATAAATATTGATAGAATATGAGTTTAAGGAAGTTGTATAGTTGTATGTGAATAGGGAAGATATTAAAAGGTAGTAAAAAGATCGTTGTGTTTTAGCTGTGTTAAGAACTAGTTATTATAAGTATTGGAAGTATTAGTGAAAGGTGTGTTTTATTCTGCGAACCCAATGAACGATTTTTAAAGAGAGAAAACCGTAACATTATTATTATTTAACTGACTTTCAGTATATTCAACATATTTATTATAGTCAGTTTTAATTGCACGTCTGATGCACTTTCTTAGGTAAGAAAATACAATATAAT
Organism: Diaprepes abbreviatus; assembly: GCA_034092305.1. Lineage (NCBI taxonomy): Eukaryota > Metazoa > Arthropoda > Insecta > Coleoptera > Curculionidae > Diaprepes > Diaprepes abbreviatus. Next base: position 4,563,777 of record JASJET010000141.1, on the reverse strand, counting down.
TTCTCTCCATTCCAGATTGATACTAGTTTACGGTTATAGGCAAGTTCCAATGAAATGCTTAAATATGGGGGCCTTGAACTAGAGAAAGCACTAACAATACTATTTGACAAAATTCTATCAACCTGCAGTATTCCAGAACAGTGGAGGAACAGCCTGACTATACCCATCTTCAAAAAGGGAAATAAGAATGACCCCAACAATTATAGAACAATAACACTACTAAACAGTACAAGCAAATTATTAACAAAAATCATGACTTCAAAACTAACGAGTAAAATTGTAATAAGTGAAGAACAACACGGGTTTAGACAGAACAGATCGACAGTTAATGCGATTTTCATTACATACAATAAATCTCTTTTCATCTGCTAGTGGATCTTAAAAAAGCGTTTGATAGAGTTCGACTTAAAGACGTCTTGCAAATACTTCAGGAAAATAGCGTTAACCACAACTATATTACGGTAATTGAAGAGCTAAATAAAAACATTAAGACACGCATAAAGACACAACAAGGAGTAACAGAGGAAATACCTATCATAACGGGAATACGACAAGGCGACAGTATGAGTCCATTTCTCTTTAATTTAATTCTGGACAAGTTAATCCAAAATGTAAAAGAAGTCAATGGAGGATACAAAATGGGACGAAAATCTTTAAAAATCTCATGTTTTGCCGACGACGCCTTACTGTTAGCAGAAAATGAAGACGATCTACAACGACTACTATACTGATTCCAGACCACATCAAAAAATTTAAATATGGAAATATCTACAGAAAAGATCGAAATGATGGTAATTTCAAAAGATCCTGTCAGATGCAAATTGGTGGTGAAGAACCATCCTATCAGACAAAGCATGTCTTGCAGATACTTGGGAGTTGATGTATTAAGCAATGAAAATCTATACCAGGAAGTCAGAGCGCAGGCTAACAAGGCCTCAAGGATATCAGGATGCCTGAGGGATATAATCTGGAAAAATAAGTATATGTCCACAGAGAGCAAAGTACGCATCTACAGAACTGTGATAAGACCAGTATTAACTTATGCATCGGAAACTCGAGCCGAAACATCTAAAACAAAAAGTATGCTACGAACGGTTGAAATGAAAACGTTAAGAACAATCAAAGGAGTAACCCTAAGAGACCAAATAAGTAGTTCCGAAATAAGGGAAGAGCTCAAGGTGTCTGATGTGGTATGGTTCATAAGGTCAAGGCGCAGATATTGGAGGGACCATGTGGACAGAATGGGCGGCGATCGATGGGCAAAATGGGCTCAGAACGAGATAGCAAACATTAGAAGACTCATTGGTCGATCTCCAAAACGATGGCACGAATGTTGGACATCAACATCACAGGAGGCTTAATATAGCAGAAAAAAAAAGACGTCGTCTTAAATAAAAGAGGAAGAAGAAGAAGAAGGTTATAGGCAAGGAAATGATAGGGATTTATAATGAGAAAGATTTCCAAACAGACGCGGACTAAACCAACAAACATTTGCCGCTGTTGAAAGGTGTCTTCAGGAAATCGATAGTTTTGCACCTGCAATGACGAACTATGAACAGGATCTTGTGACTAGGACACCGGATGTTGAGGAAGGAATTTTATAATGAGTTGAAGATAATCCGTGTCTGCGAAACAGACGAAAAAACGGTTCGACGTGAATATGTCTCTCAAAATTCATTGTTTGTATTCTTACCTGGATTTTTTTCCAGACAATCTTGGGTTTATGAGTGATGAACATGACGAGCAGTTTCATCAAGATCTGAAAGTGTTTGATCAAAAATATCAAGAGTATTGGGAAAAATTATGTTAAAAACTACTGTTGATTTGACTAAAATGTGGTTGTCGGACTTGCATTGTCTACATTTTTATTTATTTTTACGACGTTTCGATTAGGTTGTATCTCTAATCGTTATCAAGTATAAACTGAATGTTTTGTCTTAAGACTACGAGCTTATATAGGGACTATGGCCACTGAAGCGCAAAGTTTCGTTTCACTGTACACACCTCAATGATTTGATGTTACAAAGTAGTGGTTGCCAAAGATTAGGTATCTCAACACTCGGTTTACTGAAGATTCCATTATTGTTTTTAATGTAAGCTGCTTCTATAAATTTTCTTTTTTTCATGTTGGGTTCCATATATATATTGCCGCAGCCTCAGACCATTTTATGTGGTGTTGTTTATCCCAGGAGTGTTCTGCAATACCTGATCAAGACGTTTCCCCTTTTTGTGTATGAGTTTTATGTTCCTTAATTCTAACTTCTAGTGGTCGCTTGGTTTCTCCAATATACATTTCACCACACTCACATAGAACTTTGTAAACACATTCTTTCTTATCGGTATTTTTTGGTTTTGTTTTTGTTAAATGAGCTCTAAGTGTATTGCTTGATTTAAAGGCTGTTTTTATATTATAACTACTGGCAATTCATGACTTAAATGAGCTCTAAGTATATTATAACTACTGGCAATTCATCTTATTTTCTCCGAAGTTCCCTTAATGTACGGAATTGTGAAGAAGGAATGTGTTTCTTGCTGTCCAGTGTTCGTTGTTCTAAAGTTATTTATAATATCGTCAATTAGTTTCAAAAGATAACCATTCTGTTGTAAATCGGATTTAATATTTGCTACCCCGTTTTCCAATGAATAGGCATTATTGCAAATATATATAGCGCGATTATAGAGGTTGCGTATAATTCCCAGTTTTGTTACAACAGAATGATTAGAACTATGATTAAGATATTGTCCAGTATATGTTGGCTTTCTGTATACTGAAGTTTTAATAGTTTCGTTTGAGCGATTCACGATGACATCTAGAAAAGGCAATTGATCGTTTACCTCTTTTTCCATGGTAAATTTAATTGTAGGTCGAATGTTATTTCGATGTGTCAAGAAATCATTAAGTTCTTGATCATTGCGCTTCCATACGATGAAGCTATCATCGACATATCTCAATCAGACTTTCGGTTTTACTGTTGCCGTTTCTATGGCATGAGTTTGGAACCATTCCATATATTAATGATTTCTTGATACATCTAAATAACATTCGACCTACAGTTTAACCTGGAAAAAGAGGTAAATGATCAATTGCCTTTCCTAGATGTCATGGTGAATCGCTCAAACGAAACTATTAAAACTTCAGTATACAGAAAGCCAACACATACTGGACAATATCTTAATCATAGTTCTAATCATTCTATTGTAACAAAACGGGGAATTATACTCAATCTCTATAATCGCGCTATTTTTATATGCAATAATGCCGATTCATTGGAAAACGAGGTAGCAAATATTAAATCCGATTTACAACAGAATGGTTATCCTCTGAAACTAATTGACGATGTTATAAATAACTTTAGAACAACGAACACTGGACAGCAAGAAACACATTCCTTCTTCACAATTCCGTACATTAAGAGAGCTTCGGAGAAAATAAGATGAATTGTCAGTAGTTATAACATAAAAAAAGGCCTTTAAATCTGGAAACACATTTAGAGCTCATTTAACAAAAACAAAACCAAAAAGTACCGATAAGAAAGAATGTGTTTACAAAGTTCCATGTGAGTGTGGTGAAATGTATATTGGAGAAACCAAACGACCACTAGAAGTTAGAATTAAGGAACATAAAACTCATACACAAAAAGGGGAAACGTCGAGATCAGGTATTGCAGAACACGCCTGCGATAAACAACACCACATAAAATGGTCTGAGGCTGCGGCAATATATGTGGAACCCAACATGAAAAAAAGAAAATTTATAGAGGCAGCTTACATTAAAACAATAATGAAATCTTCAGTAAACCGAGTGTTGAGATACCTAATCTTTGGCAACCACTACTTTGTAACATCAAATCATTGAGGTGTGTACCGTGAAGCGAAACTTTGCGCTTCAGTGGACATAGTCCCTATATAAGCTCGTAGTCTTAAGACAAAACATTCGGTTTATACTTGATAACGGCTAGAGATACAACTTAATCGAAACGTCGTAAAAATAAATAAAAATAGAGACAATGCAAGTCCGACAACCACATTTTAGTCAATCTTCAACATTGTTTACAACCCTCAAACAAACTGTTGATTTGTTGTAAAGGATGCAGACACAAGAAATTACACAAAAGGAGCTACAACTGTTCAGTTCTACGTTTTACGTGTTATTTTTTTAAAATTATTTTTCCCCATTGAGGAGGTATAAAATAAAAAAAAATGTTTTATTTCATGAACTAAAGTAGTATAAAATAACAAATCACTAATTTTAATACTAGGCATTGAAATTAAGAAAAATAACTGTGAATAAAATTTAACTCTTTTTTGCTCTTGGTCCCGTAAATAAGCAAAATTTGACATAGTGGGATTTTGCCTAATCGGATTATTTTTACGCCTAGAATATACAATTAGTCCGTGACCCATTCTTTAACCGGAACCCTGTATTCTTAATATCGAATAGAACGAATTTAATTACGGTATTCTCGCCGTATAATATAGCTTTATTATTGTTTTTATTGCTTCGTTAGAATGGCCAATTTTCATTTTATAGTTCTGAATGCAAATGTGAGTGCCCGCAAATTTTATGCAGTATAATTTGATCATTAGCTCGATACTGGGGCAGGTATCAAGCGCTTTCGAAGGCGCTTAACGTGGTTGCAAAGTAAATTTTACTTTATGTAAATTCGAAATTTTTTCGCTCATTTTGTAACATGCTATAAAATTAACACGCAAACTGAAAACATCCGTAATTTATTCTAAATATTCAAATATAAACGAGCTATTACTTTTTATGTTCCTTCAATAACAGTTTTAAAATACAGCTATTTTTGTCTTTTGCGACTTATTTTGTTTTTTCTTAGCGTGTCGTAAATGAAAAACTACGTAATGGTTCAAACTGGACAGAGCAATGCTGTAAAAAGTTGAAGAATATTGGTGGCATTTACATAGAAAGGGTGGCGTAGTATTAACATATTGCTTAAAATGGCCCCAGATTTCGATGCTTCGCTGTAAAGATTTTTTTACCTTATGAAAAATATCGAATATTTAAAAATATAATAAAGGGCCCTTATTGCCAAAACAGGTTATAAATTATGAAATAAAAGTGGGTAATGCTATAAATTGTGATCAACTATCATAAGAGACTTTGCCAGTAGAGGTATGTCGTTCGCTTAGAGCCAATCAATAGAGAAAAAAACTGATTCTGTGACTAAAATACTATTCTTATACTGACTGCTATCAGTTTTTTTCTTGTAAAATTAAAATTAATAAAGCAATCTCGATGAATTATAAAGATACCCATAAAATGAGCCCTGGATCAGATCATTAGTAAAGGAGAAAAACAGGAAAAACCGGAAAATTCAGCGTTTTTTCAAAAATTTATATTTTCGTCACATTTTAAGTTATAGCGTTGGCCCTTCGCGAAATAATGGTAACATATGTTCTTTATGCCTGCTAAAATCAGGCGCTGTCGGTTCATTAGTTTTTGCGTAATTACCATTTAGACCAGGGCTTATCTGTAAAATATCGAGGTTTCATGGATGTGAAATGGAATATGGAGATTTTTGCATGAGAGCCCCAGAATAACCTGATTAACGATAAATTTGATATGCGTACTTTAAAAAGTTGGACAACATTGTTTTTATTAATAAAAATATAAAATTAATGAAAGAAATACGTTTTTTTCAACTTTTCTCTCATGTAACTTTGAAAATGTTCATTTTAGAGGAAAGTTGAAAAAGAAAAAAAGTTTTGCAATTAAATTTTCCATAAGATAGAGTTAGTTGAAAATCTCAAAATATATTTCCCTTATTGCAAATTAGCAATAATTAAAAAAAAAGGTAAAAAAGCAGGTTTTTAATCAATTTTTTTCGCCCATTTAAATTTATCTGAGCTTCATATTAGAGCAAAGAAAGCTTTATGCCATGATAAAATAACAAGCTAAAATTTGTTAGGATCGAATTGATAGTTTTTACACAATAATTTTGCAATCCGATTTCGTTTACAAAAACTGACCATTTTTCAAGTTTGTCTGAGTCCAAAATATCACGTTAACGTGTTTCAATTTATTTTTTACATATAGCAGGGAACTCAAGTTTTCCAATACTTTTTTCAGAATCAAAATCTGATGATTTGGACGCCCTCAGGAATTGTTTAAAGATATTGTTGATATTTTGCTTATAAACAAATAGATTATCTAGGCGGATTTTCATTGAATTTTTTTTGAAATTCATGGTCTGAAAGTACTTGGAAAGATGCTTCTTTCGTGAAAAAAAAATTCAAATCCAACAGTTGGTTTACAAGATAAAAACTGTTAAAGTTGACAGTCTGTTATGGTGAATCTATAAACAATACGAACCTGATTCTTTAACCAAAAACTTTGTCTTGTCGAGCTCTTTTTTGATACAAATATTTAAATATTCATGTTATCGAAAACTTTAATAAAAAATGAAAAGAATATCGTCCACGCGCGTGAAAAATGGAAAAAAGAGGGGTGGGGAGCTCTCATTTTAAAATTGAATTAGAAGATTCAAAATACATATCTGAAAAAAATCTATGTACCGCGAATAATGGAACTAAAATATCATTATGCCATGTGACCATCATGCATTCATTTTGTTATAAACAAATGACGTTATTTATGCATCATACTTACAGCATACTGCATCCTATAGTATTGGACTTTCCAAGCGAATCTTTGTTTATTAATATAATTAAGCATACTATAACGATATATATTTACTTTAATTATCAAAATTGTTTAAATAATCATTGTTTAAATAAATTGAAAAATTTTGGTTTTAAATTATTTTATTCGTAAAATACAGATAAAAATAAAATAGTTATTCTTTATAAATTATGTTCAAAAAGTTCAATGAAGCTCTCTTAACACTAAATATTATATTTCAAACTGCTCTATACACATATCTGTCCAAATGCTACACCAGAATTTTTTAGATCTTCTAACAGTAAAATAATCTGATTGACGAATTTGTCATATTCAGTGGGGTTCATTATGGTTGGAAGATTTTGCATATCCTGCATATATATGTCCAAAGATTTGGCATAAAGAAAATGACTACTGGTATTTAAATATGGCAACATTCTACTCGAACTTTTTATATGCAATTCCCAGCTACCATTCCTTTCGGCAAAAATGAATTGTTTCATAATATTCACCTATATGAAAAAATTAAGAAAAATATTTTATTAATAAGTAAATGTAATGGTGAAAACGACATTAATTCAAATTGAAAAACTTTTTTCCAAATTGAATTTATTTACATGTTAATTATACATACCATGTCGTGAACATTTATAAAATACAATTTTTAGTAACACTGTAACTAGTATCTTTCCACAAACAGGGACACAATTATAACTACAGACTAACTCTCTTTAATGCCTATTCTATATCTTTAGAAAGCCAGTTTGAGCAGATGTTTCTTACTCCTGCCCCACTATTTTCATGTTAACGGTTACATTTTAAAGTATCATGCTCTCATCTCCGAAAATATTATATCTCCAAATATTTGTAGAAATATTGTATTACTTATGACTTAAAAATTATTAAGTTTCATATACGCTTTATATAAAATAATTATTTTATTTTTATCTGTATTTTACGAATAAGATAATTTAAAACCAAAATTTTTTTCAATTAATTTAAACAATGATTGTTTAAACAATTTTGATAATTAAAATAAATATATATCGTTATAGTATGCTTAATTATATTAATAAACAAAGATGCGTTTGGAACGTCTATAGGCTACAGTATGCTGTAAGTATGATGCATAAATAACGTCATTTGTTTATAATAAAATAAACGCACGATGGGTTCAAGGCATTGCGATATTTGTGTTCCATTATCCGCGGTACATCGGTTTAAAAAAAATAATCAAAATCGCTCCATTAGAAGCCGAGAAAATAAATTTTTTTTTCAGATATGTATTTTGAATCTTCTAATTCAATTTTAAAATGAGAGCTCCCCACCTCTCTTTTTTCCATTTTTTATTAAAGTTTCCGATAACATAAACATTTAAATATTTGGATCAAAAAAGAACTCGGCTAGACCAAGTTTTTGGTTTAAGAATCATGTCAGTATTGTTTATACATTCACCGTAATAGGCTGTCAAGTTTGACAGTTTTTATCTCGGAAACCAATTGAGGGATTTGAATTCTTTTTTCACGAAAAGAAGTGTCTTTCCAAGTAATTTCAAACCATGTATTTCAAAAAAAAAATCCAATGAAAATTCGCCTAGATCATCTATTTGTTTATAAGCAAAAATATCAACAATATTTTTAAACAATTCCTGAGAGCGTCCAAATCATCCGATTTTGATTCTGAAAAAAGCGTTGAAAACTTGAGTTCCTGACTATATGTCGAAAATAAATTTAAATACGTTAACGTGATATTTTGGACTCACAAACTTGAAAAATGGTCAATTTTTGTAAATGAAATCGGATTGCAAAATTATTGTGGAAGAACTATCAATTTGATCCTAACGAGTTTTAGCGCATTATTGTATCATGGCATAAAGTTTTCTTTGCTCTAATATGAAGGTCCTCAGAGAAATTAAAATTGTCGAAAAAATTGATTAAAATTTGCTTTTTTTACCTTTTTTTTTAATTATTGCTATTTTGCAATAAGGAAAATATATTTTGAGATTTCCGACTAACCTTATCTTATGGCAAATTTAATTACGAAACTTTTTTTCTTTTCAACTTTCCTCTAAAATGAATACTTTCAAAGTTACACGAGAGAAAAGTTGAAAAAAAAATTTTTTTTTTCGTTAATTTTATATTTTTATTAGTAAAAACAATCTTGCCCAACTTTTTGAAAGTCTGCAAATCAAATTTAACGTTATTCAGGTTATTCTAAAGCCTCTCATGCAAAAATCTCCATGTTCCATTTAACATCCACCTAAAAACATGTAAGCCCTGGTCTAATTTGAAATTCTTAGTCCACTCTTTTTCAGCGCATCTCGATGTATTACAGATAGTCCGATTTTAATTTTGTAAAAAATTTTTAAAGTGGAAATATTTTGCTTCAAAAAATGCCAAATATCTGAAAAAAGCAAGCAAATATGGACGAACACGCCCGAGCGCCTGAAAGAAAGTGGAAAAGTAGTGGGACAACGTGGCTACCGTGTACTATATGCGTATGATTTCCCTTGGCAACCGCGTTGTCTCCATAGCCTAACCAACAGAGATTTTTCATGTAAAAAATATTACCAGAAAACTGCCTACATTATGACTTGAAAGGTAGTACATAACTGACTAAAACACAACTGAGCATTGGAATATTTCTTAAACAATAAAAACGGCAAAAAAGGTGAGGTTCTTAGTTTTTTGCTTATATTATGGAAAATATGGAATGAATTGCATTATCATGTGTATATAATTAAAAAAGCTGTAAACTCTTCTTACATATTTCAGTCGGATGATTTTTCAGCGAAAAGGGGAGGAAAAACGCTTAAAAATGTTTTTGGTAATTTACCGAAGATTTTTCGGGAAATGATTTTTATTTGTACTTTAAACCGGCGGGATATGAAATTTATCCTGTTAGTAGTTTTTGTATAACTGCAATATAAACAATTTAGAGCATTTTTTATTAATGCCACCCTATTAACCTAATAGGTCCGATTTGAATTTATCAAAAGGACTTTAAAAGTAGAGATCATGAACGAGAATTCGTCTTTCTCTAATTTTTGTATAAATCTGTTAAAATATGCTAAAACTGCTTCCTAACGTATAAGCTCGCGTCCGAAACCAAGCGAAGCAGTGGTAGTGGGGGTTGCAAGTGGCGGAGGACAAGAGGGTTTACAATTATATTTCGTAAGTGGACATGTATCGCAATGAACCTTTAAGTAGATAAATAAGCAAACAAACCTATACATTTATTTATTGTTATTTCAAATAAACTTTTGTGTATATTTAATACATTTTTATTTATATGTGTTTCAAAGTATACAGGATGTCTGGGAAAATGTAATAAATCTCCCGGATATGAAAAAAATACGAGACAGAAATACTACAAGCTCATATAAACTTTTTTCGTATAGGCATCCTCTTCAGAGATATAGGCTCAAAAAGATCTGCAATGGAATCAAATTTTTAACACATAATTATTGAATCATTAGTTATATTTCAATTTTTTTTAATATGATCTATACCAGGTAAGACCCTTCAAGTTACTCCGAATATTCGTTTTTTTCTTAAATAATTCTGTTCATTATATTGTTTTTCTTTAAAATACACGATTTTTTCTCGTTTAAAAAAATTCGTGTCTCGTACTGTTACTTGCCCTCCTTATCTTGGACACTCTGTATATTAAATAAATTATTTCTATAGAGCACAATATTATATTCATATCTAACCTATAATGAATGAAAAAAAAAACATATAAAAACTTAGTAGTATTATATACAGTATCGCGTTGGCAGCCTAAAATTTGTCATCTAATGAGAATTTCTGGTTAATGATTACTTTCTTCATCCTTACGAATAAAATGTAATGAAAAAATTAGAAAAATAACAAAGGCAAGGAAATTTTTCATTTAAGGATGATTATTGTGCCATGTCAGCAACAAGGGCATTAAAAAGAAAAAAAATATTTTTTACTAAAAGACTCTAATTTTAAAAATATTTCTTTTTGGCTAAAATACGTAAAACGTTACTGAAAACAGCTGAGTCGTTTAGAATGTTTAAAGTAGCAGAGTTAAGAAGATTGGTTAATATATTTATACGGTGAAAAATTAATTCGTTTTTAATGTGTTAGTACAAAAGTATCTAGAAAATAAATTTACGGATGTTTTTGATAGAACTTTAATAATAATACAAGCTTTCGAAATTTAAATTAAAATTATTTATGTTGGGGTGAAAAGGCATTTTATGGGTAGTTTGTATTGATGTTGAAGAAAATAAGAAGTTTCAAAACGATGCGAAACACTGAGCCCAATAATGAGATGAAACGTAATATTTTTAGTTTTTCTAGTTAGCCATAACAAAAAATTTAAAAAGTCAGAATTATTATATTATTTTAGGTTAGAAAACTTTCTGGATTGTTCATCAAGAATACCCCTAATATACTAGTAAACACAACAGGCAAACCTCTTATTGATGAACAAGAAATTTTTAATGCCTGGAGTTCCTACATAACTAAATTATTTGAAGCCCAAAGACCAAACATATTAGACGCTGTGCATAGACCTGAAGGACTAGCAATTCTGAAGTTGGAGATTCTTCACGGCATAGGACGTGTAAAATTCAGAAAAGCAACTGACTCAGATAACATCCCAATGGAAATCCTGCAACTCTTTCGTGAAGACAATATCGATATATTGGTTTTTTAATTTTGTATACAGCACTAGGGAAATAGCAAAAGAATGGCTGAAATCTATTTTTATAACACTACCAAACCAAAAAAAAAGAAAGTGTCAAAAAATATAGCGAATACAGATTAAAAAGTCTCATGAGTCACAAAAATAAATACGAAAGCGATCTAGATGAGACTCAGGTTGGGTTTAGAAATTCCCTAGGTACTACTCCCTTGGAAGCATTATTTGCTCTAAATATACTATTCCAAAAGTATCGAGATCAACGTAAAAACATCTTCAAATACTTTGTCCGATTATAAGAAACCGTTTGATAGGGTACAACTTGTGAAGCTAATAGATAAATTGAAGAATGCTGGTGTTGATGGCAAGGAGGTGCAAATTATATAGAATCTATATTGGCGTCAAAGGGCAGTGATCAGAGTTAATGGTGAGCTTAATAAGGAATGCCAAATCCAGCGAGGCATCAGACAAGAATGTATTTTTTCTCCACTGCTGTTCAATTTATATTCAGACAGAATTTTTAAGGAAGCCCTTCATCAAAAAGTATTTAGGGTTAAAATCAACAGCAAACTAATAAACGCGATTCGTTATGCCGATGCCATCATAAGCGATAGTCTTCAGCGTCTACAACAACTCTTAGATTTTGTCAACAGGATTGGGAAAGAAACGGGACTAAACATAAGTATTGCGAAAACTAAATTTATGGTTTTCAGTCGTCTACCATATTCAGATGCTTAGCCGCTAATAAACGGAAAAATCGTTGAAAGAGTCTCTTACTTCCAGTACCTTGAATGTTATTTTATTGAACAGTTTGATCCAGATAAAGAAAATAAATGCAGGATCGAATCAGCCCACACAACTTTTCTAAAAATGAGATCACTTGTCTGCAATTTAAAACTTCGTCAAACTATGGGTATATGTTACATTTAGTCAATGTTGTTCTAAGGAGGGAAGGTGTGAACACTAGATGCCGCCACAATTAGTCCTTTGGAGGCAGTTGAAATGTGATTGCATAGGTAAATGCTTCGAGTACCCTGGGAGCTATGCACACTAATATAGCGGTTTTAGGTCAGACAGATACCACTCGCGAATTGCTGACAACTTTCATATAATTTTTTTTTCTTTCATAATAACATCGCTATTAGAACTTTCATAATAACAGAACTATAAGACAACTCTGTATATCATATTTTTCTGATGAAATTAAACATCAAAATTTTTGTTTTAAATTGTCAGCATAGAATAATCTTGACTAGTTTCGCTTGAGATTTCTTTAACAGTAACGGTATATGTTGTAATAAACTTGTGAGATAACCAATGAACCCCTATAAAAGTTTATATTCGTAAATATCATTTTTTACAATATGTTTTATTGCAAAGCATTTAATTAAAGAAGAAAAATCGAAAAAACCCAACCCTTAGCTAAAATCTGGGTTGCAGATATCATTTTAACCAATATATCTTTCTTTGCGGTAATATTTCAGGGACTGAAGTGAACAACACTTGGGTCTCGTTTCAGCATGAAAAATGTTGCCTCGGATATTTGCTGTGTGCATGTTGGATTTTCTATTTTCTTGCGTTTCGTTAAATGGGCCACGTCACAAAGAAAATGTCTCGGTTTTTGGGTTATATGTTGTTCTAATTGAAGACCCTGATACACCGAATTTTATTGCATCGCAGGAAAGTTTTAAACTAGAACAAATTTAAAAGCATTGTATTTTTTTTTCTAGATTTTATTTTGCTGTCTGTTTATTTTCCTTTCTTCTCTAAAAATATATGGCAAACTTTATTTTTATTTCTGGTAATTTTGCACGGTGTATATCTTAAAATATAAATGTTGTACTCGGTAGTTTTTTAAACTAAAGTTCACGGTTCGGTTTATACATTTCAAAGTCACGTAATACAAGGGCCGATTCAGAATTTTTTTTAGGGATATATATGTATATGGATATGTATATGTATATGTATATTTATATATATGGATATATATATATATATATATATATATATATATATATATATATATATATATATATATATATATGGATATATATATATATATATATATATATATATATATATATATATATATATATATATATATATATATAAATCCCTCCCCTCTGTCAAGTGCGATGTATTTGGCCTTGTGTTGCAATCATGTCTCTGGTGTTAAAGACATATAATCACAATCTAATTTGCGACCACCTAAAATGTACGGATGTTTCGTCCCGATACCGGTGGTGGACTCATCAGTGGGATCCATCGGTATCTTTCCCAGACATCCTTTTTGTAATTTTCACAAACTTGAACCTCGATTTAAGTCCAGTTTTGCCGGAAAGCGGTGGTAAGATGTTAGTTCCACAACACTTGTATGCTGTTTTCTCGTGTATTGGTTGATTTTTGTTGTTTTGTTTCTTAATTTTTATTAATGTTTTCCATGTGGTTGGATAATGTAGAGCATCGTCTCGTTTCTTGAGCAGTCTGACTTTTTCGATTTATAGGGCCTCTCGCGTACCTTGTAGTTTTGTACTGGTGCTATTTCTTTTGCTTCTTCGAAATCGATGGTATGTCCGGTTGTTTGGTGATGTTGAAATAGAGCTGAGGTTGTCTGTGTTTCAGACTCTCTTTATGTTCTTGAATTCTTGCTGATATGCGTCTGTTTGTTTGTCCTATATATATTTGATGGCAGTCTGCACATGGAATGTTGTAAACGCCATGATTTTCAAGGTTGGTCTTATTTTTGGGATTTCCCAGGATTTCGGCTATTGTTTTTTGGGGTTTAAATATGGGCTGTATGTTGTATTTTCTTAAGATTCATTCGATTCTGTCCGTTATTCCACTTATGTATGAGATTCTGGCTTTATTCCTTGTTTGATCTTAGTCTGTGGTTTTGGTTGTTGTTATCTCTTGTCTTTTTAGGGCTTTCTTTATATCTGATTGTGAAAAACCATTTCGTTCTAGAGCTTTTGAAATGTGTCTGATTTCGTCTTGTCTGGTGTCGAGTTCTGTTAGGCGGAGAGATCTTGATATTAGTGTGTTGACTACTGTCTTTTTTTGAGTGGGATGATGATGTGTGTATAAAGAAAGAAAAATGGTTGAGACGAAACTTGTTTAGGATAATGAGGGTCATCTGTGTGTGCTAGGAACTTTAACCTTGAGGTCAATTTACAAGGTCATTCGAAGGTCGAGTTGAGTTTTTTAAATAGAAATTCTCATTTTGCATTGCAGAAGTGGAAAGCGGAGAAAATAATAATATCCGAGGTAAAATCGTATCTGGAGATCATTTGAAGGTCAAATTTTCCTATACCAATGGATCGGTGTAAATTATTCAGTAGCTCGGAAACTAAGACTGATGGAGAAAAATTTGTCCTACAAAAGTTTCTGGAAATCAAATTCTGCATCTAAAAGTGATCATCTCAAATTTGATCTTGACCTTTACCTTCAAGATTATTTGAAAGTCAAGTGCGTTTTCTTTCAATGAAACTCCATAATTTCGACGTCGGTAATGAAACGCACCATTTTATATTCATAAGTAATTACGAGTGACTCCCTTTTTAATCTTGTGCTTTTCTATGATATCAGTTACAGATCAATTCTGTGCTAGCGACTTTGAAGTTGAAATAAATATTTTAGGTCATTTGAAGATCAGACTGATTTTTTCTAATGGAAACTCCGAATTCGAGAAGAGCAGAAAATTTTACGTTAGAAATGATATTTTAAAGTTTATTGTTGTAACCTTGAGAAGGTCAATTCAAAGTTAAATATTCCAACAGCCTTTGGAAGCTGTTGCTTTAAATGTGCTAACCTTGCTTTTGGCGCTACTCAAAAACAACGACGTGGACGTAGTGAGTTCTGTTTCCTTGTTCCACCGTTACCTGTCGCTGATGTTACCGACGCTGGTGGTGGACATCCGTCATCATGTAGTAGGGTGTTGAATTTTTGTGAGTCCTCCTCGAACTTACTACGTCTACATCGTTGTCTGTAGGTAGCGCTAAAAGTAAGGTTATCACATTTGAAGCAATAGCTTCCAAGTGCTACTAGGATATTTATCCTTATATGGACTTTTTCAAGGTTACAACAACAAACTTTAAAATATCATTTCTTAAGTGAATTTCATACTCTTGTCGAATCCGGTGTTAAAGAAAAGTTTAGTCTGATCTTCAAATGACCTAATAAATTGATCTAAATGTCATAGTCACTAGCACAGAATTGTTCTGTAACCGATCTCATAGAAAAGCTCCATCACAAGATCAAAGGGAGGATCACTCATAATCAGATCTTAATGTAAAATTTTGCGTTCTTTCCATACCTGATATCGAAAGTATGGAGTTCTATTGAGAAGAACGAACTTGATCTTCAATGCCAAGGTCAAATTTGAAGTCACCTTGATATGTACCGCTTAATTTTCTGAAGCTTTTGTTGTCCACCATTACTAATAGTTGTCGAGCTATTGGATAATTTACAGCAATCCATGGTATAAAAATATTTGATCTTCAAATGATTTCTAGATGTCTATGTTATTTATAATGTTGGATAGGAAATTTACTCCGCTTTCCATTTCTGTAATGAAAAATGGAGGTTTCTGTTTAAAAAACTCAACTTGACCTTCGAATGACCTTGTATATTGACCTCAAGGTGAAAGTAGCTAGCACAGATAGGTGACCCCCATTGACCTAAATAACTTTTGTTTGAACCATTTATCGGTGTCTGGTTTAATTACGGAGAAATTTAGGTGCATAGATAAAAATGGCCTACCCTGTATGTTTTGTATATATATATATATATATATATATATATATATATATATATATATATATATATATATATATATGTTTATGCGGCTTTCACGAATTCCTCCGTGTGAGATGCAATAGCAGTGGATATATCCACATTATGCCGTTGTAGTGCTGAAATCACATTCAGCAAACATACAACTATATGCAGCTCCATGTATGACTGAAGTAAATGCGAACAGTAAATGCAAACCTCGTTCTAACCATATCCTTTCCGTGTTAGAGGTTGCACAGGAACAAAATTTATCCTATTCCACCACCATGGAGATGATGGCCTACCTGTACCACCATACCGAGAAGAAAATCAAAACTTACCCTCCCCGCCACAGTGATACGGCAGAGGTACATGTTTCGTGTCTACTAGACTCATCAAGGTACCGACATGCACCTGGTTGTGCAAAAAACAGATCGGAAGGAAGCATGCAAATACTGAACGTGGCTTCGCCGACCTCCCACCGGATGGTGTGTATATGTTTATGCGGCTGTCACCTCTGCCGTATCACAGTGGCGGGGAGGGTAAGTTTTGACTTTCTTCTCGGTATAGTGGTACAGGTAGAGGCCATCATCTCGATGGTGGTGGAATAGGAAAAATTTTGTTCCTTAGCAATTTGTTCAAACTGTGCAACCACTAACACGGAAAGGATAGGGTTAGAACGAGGTTTGCATTTACTGTTCGCATTTACTTCATTCATACACGGAGCTGCATATAGTTGTACGTTTGCTCAATGTGATTTTAGCACTAGAAAGGCATAATGTGGATATATCCACTGCTATTGCATCTCACACAGAGGAATCCGTGAAAGCCGCATAAACATATATAGCCATCCGGTGGGAGGTCGGTGAAGCCACGTTCAGTATTTGCATGCTTCCTTCCGATCTGTCCTTTGTACAGCCAGGTGCATGTCGGTACCCTGATGAGTCTAGTAGAGATGAAACATGTACCTCTGCTGTATCACTGTGGCGGGGAGGGTAAGTTTTGACTTTCTTCTCGGTATGGTAGGTCATCATCTCGATGGTGGTGGAATAGGATAAATTGTGCAACCTGTGTAACCTCTAACACGGAAAGGATATGGTTAGAACGAGGTTTGCATTTACATATATATATATATATATATATATATATATATATATATATACATATATATATATATATATATATATATATATATATATATATATATATATATGTGTGTTAAAAGTATTAGTGCAACGAATGATCAGCGAAAGCCGTAATGGATTATGTGCATTAGATGAGCGCCTGTAAGTAGACTTCAACTTCTCTTCATACACGGTGACACTTTAATTTTAATATATTTCAAAAAAAAAACTTTTTAATTATTAACATTTTTTTTTGTTTATAACAAATTACCTGGACATTTTTCGGTAATGTACTTTCGGTAATCCTAATCAGGGGGTAAAAACACATATTAAAATACTTTGGTGGAGCTTCATCATCTTCGTTTCTTCATCGGCTACTAGAACCAACTGGGCTTCCGGACTAACTGTAATAAATTTCATCTTGAATTTCGTTCCTCTACCCATTAAAATCTACAAACAAAAAAATTTTAAAGATTTATTTTTCTAAATTTAACACAAAAAATGAAAAATAAGGGTAAAAGAAACTTATTTTGTTGTAATATTTCATCATTTTTTTACCGTCGTCTTAAAAGTATCTTGTTATTTGCACCATCTAACAGTATAATTGGATTTTTTGTAAGTAATTCTAGGTAGATTTGATAAAAAGTATGGAAATTTTAAAATATTCCGAGCTTTCAGCAAAACCTAGTGGACTGAAAATTTAGCTTTAAGTTGTGTAAAGGGAGAAAGTTTCCAAGAATTAATACCACAAGATGAAAAGATGTTAGGTACAAATAATTCAAGATAAAAATATTCTTTAGATAACTGCAAAATAATAATTAGAAATTAGTTTTCCTATTTCTTCATTTCCGTAGTAGAATTAGGCTTATACATCAGACTTAACAATATTTAGAGGTCATTGAAAAATGTAAAGTCGTTGATTTATTTTGCTGTTGTAGTTAGATGTCTAAATTATCTACAGGAAAATTTTGACCGCTTATTTCAGTCTTTAAAAGGACTAGATATTTTAAAATTTAGCTATTAAGGGGACCAAAAACCGAATATTAATTTAAATGAGACTCATGGCTTCCCTCGGAACAAAATACCTAGAAAAGAAATGTCCGACTTCATACCTGAGCATGCTTCATGAGCCCATAGCTTGCAACTTAAGCATTGAATCCATGATTCGCCTCTGTTGTCTCTAGAATACATTATGACTCAATACAAAATTATTGCGTCTATCTGAACTTTTGTCAGAGCTATCCTCGTACAAAGGTTCATTTTCTTCCTCTGAGTTTTCTGTTTTTTACCTTTATCTATTGTAACCTTGTTATATTTTTTTTTTTCGTGTTTCTTCTTTAACGAATCTTGCAATTCTTTTTGTATGAGGATAATCTCTGCAAAGTGGATGTAACAACTTTTCTGCCTTGGTTACTGGGTGCAATTTTTGGTATCTGGGATAACTGATTTGCGGAAGTTGAATGCTGAGGAGACATGCTGACAGGAACAATAATTTGTTTAGTGCTTACAGGTGGAGTATTGTTTTTGTCTCTTAACACAGGGATTTCTTCATCACATGTCGTATGACTTATAACGCGTTCATTTACGAAGGTGTTACATCAGTAGATTTATTTGCTATTATAGGTGTAGAAGATTTAGTTGCAAGTTCTGGTACGATGTCTTCTTGATTGATGATACTGTATTCTTTGTCGCTGTCTATGTCTATAAAATCGTGGTCTTTAAATACAATTCTGTTAATAGGCTACAACCCTGTTACTGGAAAACTACTAACATCTTAGAACTCGTGAATACGCACGTTCAAAAACTTTCACCATATTATAATGCGTCAATGGCTGAGTATTGTTCCTGACCCAAGCTCTTATTTTATCAGAAATATATTTTTCAGCGGTCCCATGAATGACTTTTCCAGCGGCTGGATTTTGTAACTGGAATGTGGAGGAATTCTTAGCAAATAGAATGACTTTCTCGTGCAATATCTGTCAATTCAATATTTCTTTTATGATTGGTATCGCCATCCAGAATAAATAAAACTGGAGATTCTCCGGCAGGTTTTACATATTGTAGGAAGTGTTGAAATCATTTTGTAAATATGTTGGCTTCAATACAATATGAGGGGTGGAATTTATATATAGCACTTGGAAGTGTACCCTTCATTAAAAGCAGGTGACTCCTTTTTCAGGAAAATATCACCATAGGTGGAACAAATGAACCTCCAGCATTCATACATATCATGCAGGTTATCAAGGAACCCCTTTCAGCCGTTAAATCACCAATTTGCTATTTGCCCTTTTGACCAAGAACTTGAGACATTTGAGATGGTACAGCACTTATGACTATCTCGTCAACATTAAAAATTTTATCAGGAGAGAAATTGTGGTCATCCATCATTTTTTCATAAAGATTGAAGAAATGGTCCACATTTTCTTTATTAAATCCTTTAGCCCTAGCGAAAGATGTTCCTGTTGGGCGACGAAAACAAAGCTCAGGCTGCCTTTCTAAGAATGGTTTTAGCCAATCTATATCGGCACTTTCATTTTTTGCTGAAAATTTGTTGGCGATATTGTTTTTCACCACCAGCTGATACGTAATATGTCAAGCAACTTAACTTCTGTTGCTAACACATATTTAACCAGTCGTTTTTGTACTTCTTCAGGTAAAGTAGGTTTTCTTCGCACAAGTTGTTATATCCACTGGCAGTTCTGTTTTGGCTGCCAAGACTCTTAAAGTTATTCGCGGCACCTGATGGAGTTTAAAAACTTTTAGTGTACTATTTTTTTTATATCGCACATCTTCGATTGACCTCCTTATTGATATTTTGCACTTCGTTTGGTGTTTTCTGTGGGAAATTAGTTTTCGTGGTAATATGCAACTTTAATGTGGCCAATATTGGCCCTCTAGTTGTTAACCATATAATATTAAAATTTTTTGGGGCTATCGGCCATTTTATTATTAATTAAAAACATTTTTAGGATATTTGACGTTTCAGTTTATTTATTTCTTAAACCATCTACAGAATTACAATTAAACACCAAAAACGGATTCAAATGTAATTAATTTTTATATGTAACAGGAAATTTAAATAATAAATTGTGTTTACGCTGGTAAACATTACGTATCTAATTCGTAATCAAAGTCAGTGAAGCTGTCTTCGCTCAAATTAATTATAATTGATTCCTCTGTCTCACCGATCATGAGATCGAGTTTCTACATTTTCTTTTATTCTTTTATTATATGGATTTTTTCCAATTTTCTGCAGTAATTTTATTCAAAAAAATCTTTTAAAAGTTCAGTTAAATTACTAATTTTGTAAGTTGTGTTATTTCTAGCAACTCTACGTTTTATTTGAGAGAGATATTTCCTTCTCCAACGGACATTTTCCTGACGATCTATAAGAACACATTTCCTATCTGGTTTTTCCCAGCAAAAATTAAGTTCTCTGAGCAATTTCCAGAGCTCAGTTCTTTTAATTTCAGGTAAATCTCGATCTTCATTGATTTTAGTTAGAATTTTGTCGATGGTTGGGATCTACTTCTCATAATAAAATGTATGTATAACTCCTTTTATTGCAGTTTACATCTCTTCTTCCAACGAGATTTTTCGTCTGCTTGTGATCGAATGTAGCTTGGGAGTACTAACAATTCCAGTAGTTTTTTTTCCTTCAGTATTCGGTCCCTAGTAGATTTTCCAAGTCCTGTCAGTTTGGAACACATCTCAACAAAGCTTTTAAAATTATTATCTAGATATTGATATTTTAAGGCATCATAAACATTCATTGTAATAAGTTTTTTTGTTGAGGAAAAAATGCCCTGATTTAACGATTTTGGAATAAATATTGCTGTGGAAGCCATATCTTTTGGGTATCTCACTAATCTCAAATAATATATAAAAACAAGCAGAAACAAAATAAATCATTAAGGCCACACTGTAAGGTGTACTTTGCTCACTAAAAGAAATGAAATTGAACTATAAGAAATTTTATTGTTGTTGTAAATTTATAAAAGCTTATAATATTTAAATAAAATTAGATTTATGGCAGTCCTCAGTTACCTGCGGCACTGGAGCAGGTACGTTGGAGGTGTCGGTAACAGTTTTATTACTCTCTCTATTTCTTGAATAGAGTATAGGAATGTGAATGCTTGCGATCGCCCCTCCCTTTCCCAAGTGCTTTGAGTTCAGGAAAATAGAACCGATTCTGCCTTTTATATTACGAATGTGTATACTACTGGCACTCCCCCCCGATGACAACGTGTTTTTCTTGCGATAGCCCCTCCCCCTCGAGAGCTTTGAATTCAGGATTCTTCCTCTTATACTAGGAATGTGTATGTTGTTCGCATCCTCCCGCCTGTCGGCCACTTTTTTCACTTGTGATAGCCCCCCCTCCCCTCTCCAAGAGCGTCAGATTCAGAAGAATACACCCGACCCTGCCTTTTACACTAGAGATGGGAATGTTGCTGGTGTCTCCCCCTCCCCCCGTCAACAACTTGCTTTCGTTTGCCATACTGTACTCTTGTGATATCACCCCCCCCCCCCCTCATTGATGGGCTGGATCCGCGTCTGCTCTTTTAAGCATACAAAACTGTTAACATTTTACAGGTTCAGGG
This sequence comes from Diaprepes abbreviatus, assembly GCA_034092305.1. Classification (NCBI taxonomy): domain Eukaryota; kingdom Metazoa; phylum Arthropoda; class Insecta; order Coleoptera; family Curculionidae; genus Diaprepes; species Diaprepes abbreviatus. The sequence goes on along the minus strand of JASJET010000141.1, from coordinate 4,541,962 downwards.
TTTGCCTACCCAACTGAGCACTAACAATATAAAAACATTAACAATTCGAGTAACTGAAATGATTTAAACTTACCAAAAAATAACATCGAACTAAGTAATTCTGGATCGCTGCGTACACGGGTCACGCGTGCACTCGCCACGCTGCACGGATTGACCGAGGAGATGAGGGGTAGGGTTGCGCCTACATGGTAGGTATCTCTAACGCTAATGTCGGTTTGTTTGGGAGAAATAGCAGTAGGCCATATAGGCCGTCTAGTTTATAATACCCGAAACTACTTTAATCATTGAACATAACTAGCCGTCGCCAACTGTTGTGGCTAGTCTTGTATTTGCTTCCTTTGCAACCTCTTATAGTCGGTTACTTCTTACCCAAACATGTTTGAAATAGGTTGGGTCGATTTTTACCGATTGTACCATAAAGGTTCCCGGAATCTTTGCATCTTATCTTCGTATATATTTTTAAGTTAAATATAATATTAAATCAAACTTCTTTGGTAGTTTTTGTAACTAACTTATTTTCTGGAATTTAATTATGCTTATTGAAATCCAATAGCACCTGTACTATCTAAACTTTTCCAACTTCCGGCCTATAAAGGGTTTTTATTTTTACGTTAGCTCGTGTATTTCATCATGCGTCTGCTAAAACATAAGGCGATTTAGCCTTAATCTAAAATGCCCACTTCTTTTTTACTTACTTCCAGCAGACCGTCCGTTTTCGGGGGTTAGAGGGAAAAAAGCTTTCATTTTTTGTCTTCTAAGACCGCATAGATTCCCTCGAGAAGGGGAGAAAATAGACCCATTATAAATTTCCCGAAATAAATCTCACAGTTGTACGTCGAAGGTTCGGGTGTATAAAAGCCCTAAAGCCCTTTATTAATAATTATTTTGCCGACAAAAAGGTGTTGTCGGGATATAGGGATAATTTTGAAAATATTTTATGTTTGTGTAAAACCGTTTTACACCTTTCAAGTTCTACTGGTGGTGTAAGGCTAAGGTTTCGTACCGGCACACTTGTTTTTGTTAAAACATGAAATACAGGTTTATTTAAATAGGACTAGGATATAAATGTTTTCTTGTTGCCTTTTAATACGCATTTTAGGGTACGAGATTTACTTTTAATTAATTATCCCAAACGATGTAGATAAAAGATGACTACGTGTAAGTAAAAATAAAATTCCAATGTTAAGAATACAAATGTTAATCGCAATATCAGCTTAATTTCGGTGATTTCATAAATTAAATGCCAGTTACTTAATGATAATAAATTATTCAATTCCAAGGTAGTTGTATAACTGTATTGAACACAAATGCGTAAACAATTTTAGGAAAAGAGAATATTTAATTTCATTATTCGATTCCACAGTTCTATAAGCTTGGAATGAAAACATTGGTTAAGAAAGGGGAGCGGGGCTAGTGGAATGGGTGAAACGCAAGTGCCATTGCTACGAAGTATGTCCCAAAATTATCCGACCTGCGTTTATAACTTCGCGGTCATCCGGCAGGCAGCAGCCCTTAAAATAATTCCCATTCGACTGAACTACACTCTCCTGTTGGAGCTTCCGTATGGTAAAGCAGTTAGCGTAGTTAATTTTTGGAATTGCTTTCTGTGCATTTTTTGCATTCATTTGAATCATTTTTCGTTCAAATTTGGGAATAGCCAAAAGTTGCAGGGGGTTATATCGGGACTGTATGGAGGCTGACGAAGTTGTGTTTTGCCAAAAACGGTTACAAAATGTCCGCCGAACGTGCTGGCGCATTGTTGTGGTGAAGAAGCCTGTCGCTACTCTGTCGAAAAGCTCTGTTCTCTTCTCACTTCGTCACGTAATCTTTTTCAGAACTTTAAGATAAAATTCCTTACTTTTTATTTGACCTTTATGAGCATATTCATGATGTACAATACTTTCATAATCGAAGAAAATAATCAACAAGGGCTTAACACTGCTTCGACCTTCATGTGCTTTTTTCGGCCGTAGCCACTGTAAAGACTATTGTTTTGTGTCAGAGTCATAACCATAAACCCACGATGCGTCACCGGTAATGACCTCCTTGAGGTTTTTTATTGCTGACTATTTCCAAATTATCCTGAGGGACTTCAAAGCGAAACATTTTCTGCTCTACCGTGAGCAATTTTTGAATTAATTTCGCACACACGTGAGTCATTTCCAAATTTTCCGTTAAAATTCTAGAAACACGAGATTTCTGAATGCCCAGGTTACTTTCTAATTCGTGAAGAATCAAACGATGATTTTCTGTAATCGGCCACGCTCGATATTTTCCGATGTTATTATGCGCAAAGGTCGGCCAGAACAAGATCATTGTTAACAGCAATGCGGCCATCTTTGAAACACTTGTATCACAATTTCATTTCTGTTTTGCCTATACACTCGACCTTAAAAGCTTTCAGCATCAGCACTGTAGACAAAAACACTATACGCGTGAGCTAACACGACCAATTGGTAACTGTGGTAATCTACGATTTCGTGAAGGGTCACTGGTTACATTCGTACCTTACAGAGGTTGCTCGAAAGTCATGGTGTTAAGTTATAAATGCAGGATCTCGTAGAATTAGATATATTCCAAGAAGACCGAAGGCTGGAGCACCAAAGAAGGTCGAACTCTCTTGGCACCTCTATAATATATTTACTTACGATATTCCCATGACAAGGAACACAAAAATGGCTCTATGATGATGACACTGCCATAATGGCAAGATCAATACATTCGAGAAAGATCAGCCGCTATCTGCAGGAGAAGATGGACTTAGTCAATGACTGGTTCATAGTCTGGAAGATAGCAGTCAATGCAGAGAAAAGTCAAGCTTTCTTCCTGGCGAAGAGAAGAAGACCACCGGGCGAGATGATAGATATTGGCGAAGATATCAGGTGGTCTGACCAAGCCAAGTATCTTGGAGTGATAATCGGCAAAGGACTGTGCTGGAAAAAGCGCATCTTAGCCACAATCAAGAACTTTAAAACAGCAAGAGGACTGTTATATCCATTGTTCAACAGAAATAGCAAAATGAGTCTAAAGAATAAGCTGACGGCTATTAAAACAGTGCTAAGGCCAGAACGGACCTACGGTACAGCTGCGTGTGGTACGCAGCTGTACGCAACTGTACACACATAAAGAGACTTGAATCTCAGGAAAACATAGTACTGAGAATTGCCTTAAACGTCCCGTGATTTGTCAGAAATTAACAAATATAGAGAGAAATGAGATGGATTCCTCTAAGAGAGGTCCTTAGACAAAAGGCTGCGAAAGTTTTTACGAAAGCAGAGACACATGACAATCCACTAGTCAGACAGGCGATGGATTATAACGGGCGCAAACATAAAAGACGGAAACACCAACTCTAGGCCTTAGGATCCAGAGGATTTCTGAAGAAAGAAACATGAAGAGAGAAGAAAGAAAAATGATGAGTGAAGAAAGAATAAGGAAAGAAAAAAGGAGTGACCGAGACGCAGTACAGAAGGTGAATGAATTCCTATGGAAAGCATTGTGGAACACTAGGGAGCCCAAAGAACCTAAAGGCAAATATCAATTCCAGGGAATAGTGAAATGATACATGAAATACATAGGTAATAGACCAACTTTATATTCTATGCGAAATGTAAGAGAGTGCAAGGCAATGGGTGCACCGGCACCCGGACCGGAAACACTGATACTGTAATGACTGGGGGTTTATAATGGCCACAGCCTAGAAACTGAAGGACACTCACTGCGAACCACTGTTGATTGTAGCTTTACTACAGTTAACAGAGGCAGAATCGTGGATACCTTAAGTCGAGGTGGGGTTTTAGCCGGTAGGAATCCGGCACTATCGTCACACTTCGTGTTGGTGTATATGCAACATTTCCCCTACTCCAAAAAAAAATTAAATATATTTTTTACAAGTAATCCGCATAATCTTGTTATTAAGAATACCATATATTAAATATAAAATTGATTAATACGAGGAAAAACAATAGGTATAAAAAAAAGTTCATTAATTATTTATTTGTAATGAAGATTATTACGAATGCAGTATAAAATTTTTTAACCAAAGTAAGAAAAACATGTTAAACAAATTAATTCTATAATAGTTTAAAATAGTTGGCAAGTACGGCGACTTCTGAGTTAAAGCATAAATGTTTTAACCTATATTCTTGTTAAATATGATATTCGCTTATTCAGCATTTTTTTTATGTAAATAATAATTTTCTTCATGTACTCATTATGCGACACCTTATCGTTTCTTGTATAATGAACAATTAACATAATTATATTGCAAAATATTTATATAACTATTTAATTTTTCTCCAATTATTTAAGTAATCAATCATCGTCCTAGATGGTTTAAGTGCAACGTCATATGGGAAACTTCATATTGTTTAATTCCATTGCTTTAAAAATACCTGATATAAGTGAAAAGATTTTCTGATGACTTTTGTCTGCGCGAGCGATATTGATGATTGCTAATGAAATTTGAAATGATTGATTAATAGATTTCTTTATTACTGAGAGTAAAAATGACCAGTAATAGATTTGAAGGTATTTCCAATAGAAGAAATTTATTACAGTTTTATAAGCTATGTCCAAAATATTATTTAAAACATGAAAACAAGCATTTTAGGGCAGAAGCTTTTTTCGCATATAAGTACCTTGTATAATAAGGTTGCCTATTTAAAAAACTTGCAGTTTTTGAAATGTTGGCAACTTAACATTATTGTATTGTAAAAATGTTAAACGATTTACTTTCATAGGGCAACAACTTATTTTAATAAAGTTTCAAAATTTCCACCCTGAACTTCCAAACATTTTTCGCATCTCCAAGTGAGCGGCAGTAAGATTTGGACAGGAAATATCCGGAGATGTGGAAATACAAAGGGGAGTCAGACAAGGTTGTATATTGTCACCTTTACTATTTAACGCTTATTCTGAAGAGGTCATATTGGAAAGTCTTGAATCTGAAACAGCGGGGATAAAAGTAAACGGAGTTTTGATCAACAATATTAGGTATGCAGATGACACCGTAATAATAGCTGATAGTTTGAAAGACCTAGAAAAGATAATGAATAAAATATTGAAAGTCAGTGGAGAATATGGACTCTCTCTTAACACGAAAAAGACCAAGTTCATGATAATTAGTGAAAACAACACCAATAATAATGAAACCCTAATGGTAGGAGGCCAGCACATAGAAAGAGTTAAGAAGTACACTTACTTGGGAACCCTAATAACAGAAAATAATGACTATACCGTCAAAATAAAGACCAGAATCGAGAAGGCACGTGCCAACTTTATTAGAATGAAAAAGGTTATCTGCAGCAAAGATCTGACGTTAGCCCTGAAAATACGACTGACTAAATGTTACGTATATAGTGTTCTATATTATGGAATGGAAGCATGGACACTGAATCGAGAGGCAATGAGAAGACTTAACTCTTTTGAGATGTGGACCTATAGAAGAATTCAGAGGATTTCGTAAAATAGATAACAGTAAAACAGAGAAAACTGCAATATTTCGGACACATTATGCGAGGAGAAAGGTACAGCATCATACAGCTCATAATCCAGGGCAAAATAAGTGGCAGAAAAGGCGTAGGACGACGAAGAATTTCATGGCTAAAAAACCTAAGGGAATGGTTTGGATGCAGTTCAAAACAACTATTTAGAGCAACTGCCTCAAAAATTAAAATAGCTATTATGATTGCCAACCTCCGCAATGGAGAAGGCACTTGAAGAAGAGGAAGAAGTGAGTTTGTCATGAATGACCACTCTAACTAATCTGGAAATAAAAAATAAACTTTCCAACGCGTCCTTTCCCCCTGGTATTCCATCCTCTATCCTTGTCACTAGATTACAATAAATGATGTTTTTTTTTTATCGTTTCCTATATAAAATAACCTAAGACAGTCAATTCAGGAGAACGAGCAGGCCACAGAAAAGGTTCATTGTTGGCAATCCACTTGTCATAAAATGTTGTTTGTAAGAAGTTGGTATCTGGAATGGTTCTGCATGGTGAGGCGTCATCGTTTTGGTAAAAAGATTATCTGTGTCCGCCAGCGATAAATTGCCTAAATATTGATTGTCTAACTCTTCTAGATATTTTAAATATCTTTCTCCTAAAAAAGTTAATACATAATTTAAAGTAGGGGCATAATTTGCTTTGTATTATTAATGAATTTAAGCGTTCTTCATAAAAATTTAGTTTTACTACTCCATGATTTCTTACCGCACAAAAAACGTTAAATTGTCAGGTTACCAAAACTTAAAAGTCATATAGCCTTTTTACAATACAAATATGTTAAATTGACAATATTTCAAAAACTACAAATTGTTCGAATATATATCTGTATTCAAAGTCACCCTTATTTTTAATGTTAAATAAGATAACATTAAAAATAGGGGGTTTATATATAAAAAAAATAACTTTTAACTCTTTTTTCAAGTTAACATTTTATGTAAGTTTTTGCTCATCTTGTATTTGTTTATTATCAAAATATCAACACGATACCATAGAGTAAATCCCTTTCTAGAAGGAAACCAACCCCAATTAAATAATAAAGGCTTTTATATACGGGAAATTGATATTTATATTTAGGTATGTAAACGCCATTTCTGAAAATTTAAAATATGTCACTGTTAGATTTATATATATATATATATATATATATATATATATATATATATATATATATATATATATATATATATATATATATATATATATATATATATATATATATATATAAAATATGTCTGTAATTTTGCATATAATCTAAAAATGAAATAAGATAGAGGATGGTCCATGTAAAATAAGCAAGACGGAATCAACTTCCGGTAAAATCAGAATGGCGATCATCTTGGAAATATTTTAGCCGAATTGCCCCTATCGACTTTAATATACTGTCAAATTAGAAAAATTTTTCAAAGTCTATTGTCCGAGAAATCGATCACGGCAGTTCGTCGTGGGCCACACTGTACTGGGTGGTTTCTTCTCCGAATATTGGCAGTAAAATACGAAGCTGTAAGCAGATGTAAATATTTTTATTTATTCTTGTTGTCAATTTAAGTTGTAGTGACTCCTTTTAGTGTTTTTAAGTGTTAGAAATTACTACAAATGCGAAGTTTTCAATTAATGTCAACAAAAAGAGGATTTAAAAACATATTTTTATCGATAAATATCGTTAAATGTTGTTTACATATCGAAAATCACAATAATAATAGTTTAGGTAACCACAAATTTATAATTTTATGTTTTAGAAGTGACGTACCGATTATCAAGTTAAACTCGTTTAAATAATGCAATTAGAAAATGATAGCCTAGAATCGGCGTGTGCGTGTGTGTACCAACAAAAAAAAGATCAACTGTTTATCAATATTTTTCCAAATATAAACATTATTACCTTATTCAGAATTCTAACAACCAAGTCCTAGTTCTGACGAAATTCTGATTCTACGGGGGAATATTCGAAGGTTTATTCTTTCAAGGTGATCGTATCAAGTTAGCCGTTTTCATTCAACAGTGTCCAATATAGGTCAATTTATGTTCATAAGGTGTTTAATTTTTTTATTCAATATGTGATCTAGCTTGGATTGCCGGCGGCTTTCTCTCCAGAAATCTAGTTCAAAGGCTAATAATCTATTCTTCTATTTTTTATATAATTCCAAAGTTTCTGTTTTGGTATAAGCTGATGATTTCTACGATGATATGATAATATGTTTTTTATTTCTTTTTATTCTATCTCTCCATAGGTTTAGTTCGCGAATGGTTCGTTTTCTCTGGACTATTTTATTGGCCATGTTAATTTTCATTTCATGCTACAGTTACTCCTAAATGTTCGGACGTGTTACACTTTTTGACATGTCCGAATCCAATGTAAAAATTAAGATCTCAGCGTTATCATCAGTTATTGATCGTCAGTTTTCATTTATTACACTCTTTCTGCAGTTTTTATAGCATATGGCTGGAGTCATCTTTGCTAGTGGGGCAGCAAATAGAAATGTGTATGGTGTAGTATTATTAATGCGTAAGCCCAAACTACTACTTTCCTTTTTCATGACATGAGAGTTCCCTCAAGATAGATTTTAAATAGCATAGGAGCGAAGGAGCAACTTTGCCTTATGCCGTTTGTGACCGACAATTTATGGGATAGTTTTCGTCCAAGCTTGATGGCGCTATTTATGTTATTATACAGGACTTTAATGACATTTACATATGCTTAATTGATGTAATGGTGCTGTATAGTAAACTATTTGCATAGCTACGAATGTAGAGTGTAGTGCTCTTCTTCTTCCTATAATTTTATCTGTTAGATTTTCCAATCTGAAGATGCTATTTATGCAAGATCGTCCTGATTTGTTTGTTTTTCTTTGTCATCGAAGATATAAAAGAAATAAAAAATTAGATGATTTTGTTCATAACAATACCATATCTTACATCTTTCTCCTACAATTAAAATTTCGTTCGTTCAAATCAGGGTACGATTCGAAAATATTTATTTTGTCGATTGATTTTGTTCACAACGGTTTTGTCGACTTTTTGCGAGTCTTCTTCACTTATATCGGATTTTAGTTTTTAGAACGTTCACAGTTGTAATAAAGTGTCTAACTCCCCCTTAACCTCTAAAGAAGATAAATTTTTCATAAAAACATACTTCAGCATTGTCTGCTTGGTTTTACCATATTTCAAAACTTTTTATCCCATCCGTATATATATGTCATTGGCAAAACTTATACTTAATCACCAATAATTTTTCGATATTTTGAATAAGTTTGAATTGAAAATAAATTATTATTTGTTGTCGTATATTTTTTACATGCATTTTTCTTTTATTCACACTTTTAATCATCTTAATGGCGTATTTTACTTTTACTGTTTCGATTTATATTTTAAGCTACAATTTATAGCCTTAAACAATGTTAATTGTTTTCCGTCCTTAACATAATTGCCATAAACTAAGTTCCGCATGGACATTAAAGTGAGAAGTGGTCCCTTATAAAGGCAAATACGAGATAACATTGTTCAGTTATCAGGCAGTACGTGCATTTATTAATGAAACTATTCTCTAGCTTCATTAATCTTCCTTTTTGCGATAGTTTGGTGCTATAGCTACTCTATTGGCCTGTCTAGTAACATAATAACATACAGCGCACAGCTGCTAGACGGTACACCATTACTCTTAGAACATTGTTAAGGATATATTTCGTTTCTTTAATTAATGTGAAATCCGCTGCTGTTTCAAGTTTAGAATCGTAATGAGAACTGTATGTTACACTTATAGACGTAGAGCTGGTAACCTTTTTACTAACAGTGCTTTTGAATGTATACACGGGAAAAACATGAACTATTTTTAAGAATATCTTTAATAAAAAAAATTAGTACTTAATTTAAATATATTATTGCTCAAGAACTGACAAAATGTTGTCTTCCAAACATTTTCTCCTTTTTAAGCGACTTCTAAAAAAAGGGAGGTTCGGAACGCTATGTAATTTTTTTATGTATAAACATCGATTATTCTGGAACGGCGGTACCGATTTAAATGAATTTTTTTACGTTATGTTCAAGATGTTACTCCGGTGGTCCCGTATTATTTTGTGTAAAAGTGGTGCAGTAAAATCCAAGATGGCGCTGATAATATGGCGCCAAAAAAAATAATTTTGGTAGATTTTCTCTAAAATTGGTATGAGGGAGTTTTCGGAGCCGCAAATAATGAATCTGAAGTTATTTAAAAAAAAATCAATATGGCGAATCTAATATGGTGAACCCAAAAAATATATATTTCTTTCTGATTCTCTCCAAAGTTCGTATAGGTAAGTTTTCGGGATCGCACAAAACGAATCTGAAATTATTTTAAAAAAATTCAATATGGCAAATCTAATATGGAGGAAAAATAAAAATAATTTTGTCCAATTTTTTCCAAAATTGATACGGGAGAGTTTTCGGGTTTGCATAAAAAGAATCTGAAATTATTTAAAAAAAATAATATGGCGAATCCAATATGACAGATTAAACATTTCACATGTCTCAATTTTGTCCAAAATTGGTATAGAGTGATTTTTGGACGTGCTAATTACGAATTTGAAATTAGTGTTAAAAAATTCAAAATTGCGGATCCAATATGGCGTCCTAAAATTTTTTTACATCTTTTGATTTTCTCCAGAATTGGTATAGGGGCGAACTGGAGGTTGTAAATTACGAATTTAAATTTATTCTTAAAAGATTCAATGTGGCATATTAAATATGACGGATTAAATATTTTACATTTTTCGATTTTATTCTAAATTGGTACTGGGTCGTTTTTGAGGATGTAAATAGTAGATTCAAAATTTTTTTAAGAAAATTTAATGTATTCAATAGGACGGTTTAAAAATGTTACGTTGTGGAGGACGTAGATGTGATGGTTAACAAATTTTCCGAAGTAATATATTCTGTCATCAATAGTTTTGTACCTTCTAGGAAGGTTTCAGATAACAGATATCTAGGATGGGATAGCCCAGAACTTAAAAGGCTGATTAACAAGAAGAAAAAATTATATCATAAATTTAAACGATCTGGGCTTCAGTTAGATTATGAACGTTTTTCTGCTGGGCGTCGTGAGATTAAGGTTCAAATTGACATTTGCTATTTGAAGTTTGTTTCTAACGCTAAAATAATGATCTCAAATAACATAAAACATTTCTGGTCCTACGTTAACAATTTACGTAAGGGAAACGGCATTCCACGAATAATGAAATATGACAAAAAGCAGCTGAATATTCCACATGATATCGTCGCAGCCTTTGCTCAGCATTTTCTGTCGTGCTATTCTGATCACAGTAACGTTAACTGTTTTGACATCAACTCAATAGATGAGCTTGTAAATTTGCAAATGGGCGAAGTTCAGAACAGATTGACTCATTGGACTGTCACAAGAGTGCAGGACCCGATAGAATACCGCCATATTTTAGTGCATGGTTTCTCTTGTACCTCATCTATATCGGATTCACCAGAAGTCTTTTAATAATGGAATATTCCCTTCGAGATGGAAACACTCTACCTTGTTTCCTATTGTCAAGTCTGGTAATTGTGTTGAAAACTATCGAGGTATATCATGGCTGTGTATTATGAGAAAAATATTCGAGTCGATAATAACTGATGAATTGTTCAATGCTTTTCAAACTTACATCGGCCTAGAATAACATGGTTTTTTCCAAGGAAGGTAAACGGTTACCAATCTGGCTGTTTATCAAGATTTTTTGGTTCGAGGTGTGGAGGCAGGATATCAAGTGAACTCTATTTACACGGATTTGTCTAAAGCTTTTGATAGTGTTTGCCACAAGTTGCTGGTGTACAAGCTTGCGTGTCTCGGTTTGTATAATCCATATTTAAAATGGATAGCCTCGTATCTCTTTTCGCGTACGCAGTGTGTTAAATTTTGTGGTGAAATATCGAGGGAAATCCTCGTATTATCTGGAGTCTCCCAGGGGTCTCATTTAGGTCCAATTTTGTTATGTTTTAAATGTTTTTCAATTTTGTCGTTACCTTTTGTATGCTGATGATTTAAAATTATTTACAATTGTTTCCTCGTTGGATGATTGTATTTATATTCAACGAGAGCTAAATTTACTAGTCAGATGGTGTAATAATAATTTTTTAACTCTCAATGTAAACAAATATAAAGTTATGAGATTTTTTAAATATTTTTCGCCTGTGATAAATTCTTATTATATAAATTATTTCAATTTGGAGTGTGTGCCATTTAATGATCTCGGGGTTATATTTGATAAAGAATTAAGTTTTAATATGCATATTGAAAATATTGTACTAAAGAGTGTTAACAGTTTGGTGCGTAGTATTTTGGAGTATGCTTGTATCATTTCGGCACCTATATATCAATGTCACATAGATAGATTTGAGAGAGTACAATCAAAATTTGTAAAATTCTTACTATATAAACACCGGTTCCCCTATGAGAATTTATCGCACTAAATTCGTTTATTGTTGGTAGGTCTCCCAAGTTTAGAAATGCGTAGAAGAAACAATTATTTGTTTTCTTTATACATGATGGTTAATGATTTGATAAATTGTGACAAACTTCTTGGCCAGCTTAATTTTAGAGTGCCCAGCAGACATACTCGACAAAGTCAATTATTTACTGTAACAGTACACCGAACAAATTATGGTTCGAGAGTTTTCGTCGATTGCTTAACCACAATTTATAATCAACACTTTTTAAATGTAGATATTTTTTTATGGAAGTTTGTGTCAATTGAAAAGAATTACTGGGTAGTCGTATATGTGTATTAGCAATATTGTTTTTGTATCAATTTTGTAGGATCTATGTGCTATTTGGATATTGTTCTGTAATGTTCATGTAAATATAAATAAATAAATAAATAAATAAATAAATAAATAAATTACATTTTCGGATTTTGTCCAAAATTTGTAATAAAGGATTTTCGTGGGGGTAGACAGATTGAATTAAGAGATAAAGATAAATTTAAATTTAGTTTCCAAATTTTTTTATTATTTACTTTATTATTTTACATGGTACTTTACCTTTATGGAGTATAACATACTATCCATTATATTGGTACTTTATATATATCAGTATTTCTCTTCAAATTTAGGTGTTCTTGAGTTAGTTTCTTCTTTTCTAGAGAAAACTATTCCTAAGGTCTCAAAACTCGCTTTTACCCGACCATTTTGCGGCCCCTTATTGAGCTAACCGAACAAAACCCTAATGGATAGAGTTTCCATCAATAAAGTCACCTGGCCAAAATGAGTTAAACTCAATATATTTATTTAAAATGTTGTATATCGTTCTTTATAATTTATTTTTAAATAATTCATTAATAAAATAAACATGTCCTGTTTGAACAAATTTTTGCCTGTTATAGAGTTTTTTTGCTATTTGGCGTAGTGTGCCGTCACAGTTCGTATCTTTCGTCCAACATGGTGATCTTCTTTTACAGCAGAATTGTATCTCTCCTTGCATCCTGAAGTTACATCGGTCGTTCTGGCTTAATGGATCTCTGATGATATATTGGAGATCGTTTTTGGTTGGAAAAACCTAGTCGTGAATAGCTATTAAGAAGCCCTCACTCCCTGGAGACACCTTCTTTGGCGCCAGCTAGTAGTTCGACTCTAATTTGTTGACATTTTCTTAGATGACCTCATTTGAGTGTTATTCACGAAGGACTCCTGTAGCAATGCTTGAAACTTTCCTTGGCCTGTTTGGTCATGAGAATCCAGTTCATATTTTCTCATAAGTAGTGGTGATGAAATTATAGGCCTGGCATATTGACTGATGCAGTACAGAAGAGTCTGCTAACCAGTGAAAATATGACAATAAGTTTAAGATTTATTGTTTTCCAATGATCACCAATTCATTTCCTTTGTGGTATCTTGGTACCATTGTCTGTTCAGTGGAATCACGAGGACTAAATTTGTGTGGCTTTGTGAAAACTGGTTTGACATTTTCTTGCAAATTTTCTATGCCTGTTCTACTCTATTTTACAATTTTGAAAGAGTAGCTAAGGGCAAAGTACTGTGACAGTATTCAATTGTGAACTACTGCAAACGGATTGTTCTAGGTAGCGTGTGGCCGTTCCGTTCACAATTTATTACTGTCCATATTATTTAGTAACTATCCTAAAACCTAAGAGAAAGAAAAAAAAATAGATTAGACGAATCCGCTGCGACAAAGGCACTCTTGTAGTCTGGTCAATCTTGAAGTTTAGTTCTAAAGGTCTACCGTTAGTTATCGCTTACCAATACCAGGAACACAACTGCAAGTTTCAGGAAAACTGCTGTCAGCTGGCCAAAGCAGGATTCTTCTAATGCTTCTTGGTACACAAGTGCACGCCCGTGTGTTTACCCCCAAAAAGGTTTTTATCGATAAAAGAAAGACTAGTTTCTCAAAACACTTATCTCTATTTAACAAAAATAAAAGGAAAATAAAACAGTATTTACAAATGAGAAACTTAAGAGTAAATTTGGAGTATAATTAAAAAAAACTTAAAACTACAAGCTCTCTAGGCCGTTTTGATATTCCTCTTAATGAAATAAACCCAACTTTGAACTGATAATATTAATAAATTTTGATAAGTCCGAAAAAATAAAACAACCTTTTAGAAATAAAAGAAATATCCCAAATTAAATTGTTTAATTAAAAGTTAAAGGGATGGTGGACTCCCTTCCCCGGTAGAAAATGAAGTAAATTTTCCCTTACTATTTGAAATGTTGTTTAGAAGAATAAAAAAAAGTATAAGACAAAAAATAGCAGAAAAGACAGCAGAGAAAAACCTTCTTACACTGGTAAAACACTAAAACACACGCCAAACTGACTTAGACGGATTCTAAATCGTAACTGCCTTTAATTAATTTCTCAAAATCAAACTTAACTTTCATCCCTTAGAACCTCCCTTCTCCCTATTAGATGCGTTGGTTCCGACATGCGTGTTTTTCCATCAACAGAACGCACTTACGCGATGCATCCCCGCGCGCGAAAGGTAGTTTTCAATTCCGAGCGTCGGTATGTTTTCGGTCCCATGGTTCATAGATGACATAAGTCATCCATGCGTCGAATTTAATTTAATATTAAAACTGACCAGAGCTCAAAACTAATAATTACTTCATATAAATGTGATCAATATCTATTCTACAATTACACTAAAAATCGTGAAAGAACCCATGAAAAAACCCCAAGGTTTTTAACCATTTTCTCACTTTCTTATTCTTATTTTCGTCAATTGGGGAAAAATGGGTAACAGTCGCGAACTTTGTACATAATAACAAATACTAATATTGCATTTTAGCGATTTAATTTAAATATTCTTTTGTTTTCTTATGATGTGAAAATTTGCTCAGTTTAAGTAAAAGAAAGCTCTCTCACGGTCGCCACATGTGGTTATCACTTTATAACTTAACCTTAGACCCTTAACGATGTGGTTTTTAAGATTGTTAAGTTACTTTGACAGATTTATATTAAGTTTGTTAATGGATTTATATTTCCCTGATATGTGACTATTTTTGGCCAGACATAAGATATACAATTTAACGGTCCAAATCTTTATACAGAGGGGGACTCAAGAAAATTCTTCCATTTAGTAGAATTTAATTTAGAGTTAATAAATATTAAAATTAGTAAAAATCACAATAAACTTTTGTTCCCTTACAGTACGCGCAAGTGTCAAATGGCTTAAATAGATTTTTCCCTTTGGCTTGGTTTGCTATTTTATTATTATCAATACATTTAATAGTTAATCAGGTCTCTCACTCACTATTAATAAACAATATAATAATGTTTTACCATTTTTTTAAATGCTGCTCGAAAATGTATTTTTTATTTAAATTTCTTAAAGTATACAAAATTAATACAGTTGTTTATACCTTGTAGATATTTCTTACATATTAAATTTTTAATTAAATTTATACTTTTCATTGCATGCAGTTTTTATATACCCCAAAAAAATAAGATTTCCATCTTATAATATGTTTAGATTAGGTCATCTTGGAATTCAAGTGTTTCAAAATTTTGTGAGTAATAAACTTGACTTAATAACATTCCCCACTGACCTACATAATGCACCCCAACTTATGTAGGCTGTTGAAGCAGCAAAACAGGGATGTAAATATACGTTTGTTCACATCGAATGCCAGTCATACTTTCGAAAAGACCGCACTTATCAGCATGCACACAACCGACTTTCTTTTGTTGATCGGTTGGTTTGAGAGCGTTCCTATTAAACAAACAGAACCGACTAATATTGGGCAAATAACTTTGAAAAATATATTTTTGAATTTCAAAGAGGTTCTAGTTGCTGTGGAAATTAGGTCTTCTAGTTGACCAGTTTTGTTTTCATTATGATATTCCTATAATTTGTATTAAATATGTAAACAAACACATTATATAGAAAAAATTAAGGCAAAAAACTAAAGTTTTTTAGAGTCTTAAAGTTGATAAAACACCCGAAAGTAAACAAATCATTTCATTTTTGTCTGTTTGGTAATAAAAGAAAAATATTTTTTATTCCTGTATTTTTAAGGTCCAAACTTGGTTGACCTATTGTGGCACCTGTCAATTTAAACCCTTATTATCAATTTAGGCGAGGTTTAGTGTCAGTAAATTAAGGGGTAAATATTTTTAGCGAATTCCCCTGTTAATGTTTACAGTTAACCGGGAAATTGACCTTTGAGGTGGAAAGTAAAAAGCCAATAAAGAAATGGATCAGAAAATTTTCTCTTTTATGCGCCATTTGTAAAATATTTAAATGTGATATTTTGCAAATGTCGATATAACGTAAGATATTGAACTATCTACGAACATTTTTACAATTAAACATAAATATTAAGGATATCAAATCATTATCACTATACCACAGCAAATCATTACATCTTAAAGATCATCCTAATAAAGGCTAACATTCTGTTGCGAACAACTAGGAGAAACTTATTGATACGCCCTAGTATACAAATATTCTGACTTGATGAGTTATCTTTACTATACTGTGTAGAATGGAAAATTATTTCGATGAGTCCTATTTCTAGATAAATCTCAACTTTTATGTTAGTAAGTTCTAGATTTGTATAAGAAATTCTATAGGCATATAAATATATATATATAAATATATATATATATATATATATATATATATATATATATATATATATATATATATATATATATATATATGGTAGTATTTAAATAGAAATTAAGAAGTAATAATTAGATAGTTGTGAATTAGCTGTATTAAGAAGCAGTAAATATGCAGTAAATATAGTATGAGAGTATTATTGAAAAGTGTTGTGTTCTATTCTGCGGACCCAGTGAGCGATTTTTTAAGAGACAAAATCGTAACAATCCCTTTAAGATTAATGATTACTAGTTCTAAAGTAACTCAGCAATGTTACTATTTAAAATTATAGAACAATTAAAGGATAGTACCTATTCTAGTAAAAAGTTTAGAAAAACTATATATCTCAACATCCTGATCTAAGATTCGAATTCTACGTAGCAAATTATTTTGAAAATGACCCCCACCTGCCCAATAATAAACGTGATCCCATTTCTGACAGACTTGTGTAATGACTGATGATGATAGATCATCTGACATAAGTAATCAATTTTTATGGATAATGATCATAATCTCATAAAAAAAATAGGATAATCTGGGAGCATTGTATAATATATATTAAGATCGAAATTTAACATCATGTTTGGTTTTTGTATTTTATAAATAACGGATTTAAAACAAAAATCATTTTCATTTATTTAATGTAAATACTAATTAACTGAAATCGGACTATGCAATATTTTGATGATTTAAATATGCAATATGTAAATAATATAATAAATCTATAAATAAATTAAGAGTTTTAGCGGACAAATTTTGTTTATTCAGGTTATATTTCCTGAAGATAAAATTTATTTTTGTGGTAATATACAGGATTATAATATATTTTGCTAGTTTATAACAAATGAATTAAATGTAAATTATTCATTAAATATTAAAGAATTTTGCCTATTCTAAATGTAGTTTTAGATATAAGTATTATTTATTTTCACTTCATAAAACTAAGAAGTACTCAAACGTGGATTGGGAATCACGAGGTCCTATTCTCCACTCATTAGAGAGAGCAGAATAATACGGCACACGATAAGCATGGTCGACAGTCGAAATGCGCAGGCGATCTATCTTATATCTATGAGAGTTCCAAGACAACTCTATAGATATAGAAAATACTAAATTGCTTGTCTCTAGTAGCGGCTACCCCCACAGTGCGAGAGAGGAAGAAGAGTGATAACCGTATTCTCTCATTCTATTGGGCGAAGCAGAGTACCATATGATCCACCAATCGAACTTCCTCACTGGGGTAGACTTTATACTTTTGATTGATACCGTGGATTTGCTGGGTAATAGAGTTTTTGGTTCATGCGCAAACCTGGCTGGTTCGATTCCACACAGGTTTGATTTTTTTTTGTTTATTAAACTTTTTAACATTCAATGACACACACATATTGTTGTTTTAAATTTATATTTGTAAAGAGGAATGGCGTAAACATAGGGTATCCGGAAAATACATGTACAACGTTTGATGTCAGATTCTTGATGTCAAAATAGGTCGATATAAGCCAACACAGTTATATCCGATATTTCTTTGTTTAAGTGATAGAAAACGTCAAGGTTGTCAGAAAAATTTTGATTTTTATTAAAAACGTGGTATATGATTAACGAAAAATTTTGGTTGAATGAGCGGTTTTATCAGGAAAAAATATTTTTAATTAAAAGCGTTTACCGGTTAACTGTAATAATAAAAAATATCTGTAACAAAATTTTTCCAGCGACTTTGTTGCTATGGCATTTAATAATTTGGCTATTGACAAATTCCCATCCCTCTCTAAGAAGTCGACTAAAGTAATATTAATAATTTTTAAGCCTATTTTACTATTAAAAATAGACAACTACACACATTCTGAGAAGGTTAACATGCTCCAGGTGTATGGGTTTGATGAAGAAAATGGGCATCGAAATGTTAGGATTTACACGAAGAAATTTCTAACCGTCGCAGAGTGAGAAGGCGTATATGGCGACTCTAGTCGTGCGAACATAATTGAACAAATAAGACATTAAATATATTGGGATTTGGACCAAAATTTACATACTTAAGTTTTTGAGATTGCTAAATACGATTCTGTAGTTAGAATTAGCAAATATAAGTTTTTGCAAAAGTTTCGTCCAAAAAAATACCTTTTATAATCAAGTGATTTAAATGAAAACATCGATTGCAAATACAATATTATAAATGTTCGAAAACGGCGTTGAACAGTGCCAATTTTTAATAAAATTAATAGAAAGGATTTTTGAGGTTTGAATGAAAATGTTACAGAAATAAATGTTAAAAATTTATTCTTTTGTGAACTTTATGCAAATAAATTAATTGTAAAGTGGAAAATAAATAATTGGGTTTGTATGCGAATACCATGCAAATTTTGTCAAATGAATGTTAGCATTGAATATAGGAAAAATTAATTTATTGCAAAATTTTGCCCTGCGTGCCTTACCTTTGTGAATTTATTCGACATAAAAGAACTCGTGATCCAAATTTTCGTAGAAAAATTTTGTTTACTCACGAGGCGTACAAAGTCTGGAGTCACCAACCACCACAACGAACATGTTTACTCATATGAAAATCTATATGCCATTAAATCTGCACACCATCAGTATAACTTTAAAATAAATGTTTGAACAGGTATTATTGATCGCCCTCTTATTGGTCCTGTTGTGATTCTACAGTGGACAATTTATCTATATTAATTAGGTGAAAAAAGCATGATGACCCCATTTTTCCGTTATTGTTCGGCATTATTTACACGACCAATATTCCAACCGATGGACTTGAAGAGGCAATAAGGTACCAGTAAGATGGTCACCACGCTTTCAAGAGTTAAATATGTGTGGCTGTTTTTGTGGGGCCCTCTTAAAACATAAGTACACAATACTTCTATGACCACCCGCGAAGAATGATCGATGCGCATTTCAAACGCTGGCAACCTTTTGAATAATCCTGAAATATTAAAGTCTAATTTCATTTTTTAAAAACTGTTAATACTTATTATTCAGCAAAATGGTGGCCATTTGCTTAATACATTTTTTCTCTTTAGTTAGTTTTTTCGATTTTTTTAATGTACTTTCAACATTTATTTTAACAATTGTTTTATTATTATAGAAAATTGGTGTGTATGCATGTAATTGAAAATCTTTTTTTTCTGATAAAACCGCTCATCCAATGAAAATTTTTTAAGAAGTAAAAAATTTTCTAAATACATGCGATTATCAGATAGAAATATTTAGGTTGCGATAACGTTGATGACACAAAATCATCAGAAGCGGTGTTTACAAGTGACGTCACTTTTATAACACACACTGCTTTATAGCTGACCGCTATATCACTGAAAAATGTCATATTGTAGTGTTAGATCACACGCCAGAAATCTTAATGATTTACCACGTTTCCAATAAATTTGGGAAAAATTAAAATTTTCTGACAACTTTTACATCTTCTACCACCTAAACGAGGCAATATCGGATGTAACTAAGTTGGCTTAAATCGACCTATTTTGACATCAAGAATCTGATATTAAACATTGTATACGTTGATGACATGAAAAATCAGAAGAAATGTTTACAAGTGATGTTACTTTTATAACACTTTATAACACTTACACTACACTTTACAGCCAGTCGCTATATTACTAGAAAACGTCATATTGTGACAAAATTTGATCATAGACTCCTACCAATGACATATTGTGGTAGCGTTAGCTAGTCTGTCTATAACCAAATTGTTACCACACATTAATTTGTAACTATTTTAATAACCTATAATTAAATTTCACAGTAATAAAGGCACTCTGGAAGTCAGGTCGTGCATCTTTTCTCTTGCAGCTTTAGTACCAAACAACTAAGGTTATTTAAGCTTACCAACCACAACTCAGAACTTGAGGACTCAGGAAAGGCTGCTAATTAGTTGGTCAGAAGACATCTCTTGTTTTGTAGGTCTCGCAACAGCGCGCCCGTAAGTTAATTCGCGTAAAGATTTTAATTAAATTGAATAAAACAAGTGTCTTAAAACACTTAAATCTATTTAATAAAAATAAATAGAAAAACGAACTATTTACAGTGACAAACTTAAACCTAATAACAATTCAAAAAAACTAACAGAATTGCTCTTATTGGCCGATTTAATAACCAAAAATATTTAACCCAATTTAGAAAAAAACACGTATAAATAGCTTATAGTAACACAAACTAACCTACGTCTTCCTATAACGAAAATAATATTTTATTTATTAAAGATTGTAAAAAAAACTATTTACTTTTCTTGGCTGTTTTGGCAATAAACATCTTAACTCGTTATTTCTTGTGAATAGAAAAAACAGTGAGTAATCAAAATTCTTTTTACAAATGGCCAAATGATATATTTCTATTATAGTGAGTTTATTTGATCATTCTTTTGTTTCCTAATAATGGAAAAATCGTTCTATATTCTAAGACATTTTAACGGTTTGTGCATATACCATATGTTATAAACCTCCCTTATCTTTCGGTTTTATTTACATAACCAGGGCAGGATTACTTAGACAGATTTACAAGCAATTCTAAGAGAGGGTCTTATTCCGTCTTCATAAATTAACTGACTTTATGTATTTTTTAAGAAAACATTTAAACGACAAAGATCGTAAAAGTTAAGCTCGATAACTGATTTATTTTTCCTTTACACTTTCTTGGATAGTGATAAAATAACTACCCTATTCCCACGAGAAATCTATTTACAGAGTGATTATTTAATTATTCATTTTAACGGAATATAGTTCACATTGAACAGTGTAAAATAATTAATATTTGTTCCGTTACAATATATAGGGTTAAAACATACACTAAATTATTAAATATGGCGTCATCTACCTCCTAAACGAAGCAGTATCGCATATGAAAAACTTGGCTTAAATCGACCTATTTTGACGTCAAGGGCCAGTCATCAAACGTTGTATACGTATTCTCCGGACACCCTGTATATAATTGCTTTCTTGTAGTGCCCTTTAGCATTCATTAAATTAATTTTTATTGAAATATTTTTTTCAACATTCCAAATTAATTTGAAATTTATTTTAGGGTAATAATATTTTGCCTATTCATTAATTATTATAAATACATATCTCATATAAATCATAAAAGAAAACTGCATATAAATCATAAAAGAGAATCTGTATAATTGAATGTTTAAAAAAAATAGTAACCGCGAAGAATCGAATCCGGGATGTTCGCGCACGAATCAGAAGTATCATATGAATGTATATTTGTTCTACATAAAGTTTGCCCCATGGAGAGAGTCTTTGTGATTATATTCGCTTGGGGAGCACCTAATTCTATAATTTGCCCTTTAGAAAGACAGGAGAAAATGAGGCTTTTACTCTTCTTCCTCTCTTGTACTCTGCGAACGCCAGGCATTGGGGACGCGTAATCCAGTATTTTCTAAACCTATGCTTAAGTCATTTTGTCATGATTTTACCTTAGCATAACCTCATTTTAATAAATTGAATATGTAGAAAATTATATATTTTTTAAATAATTTTTGGTCGTATATTTTCATCTATGTGGTTTTAATTGTTGTAATATTAATATTGCATAGTTAAAGTATGCCCTAGGCCCAGGGAGTGTGCTGGATTAGTATTTAATAAATCTATTCTGGTTTCTTGGGTTTGAATTCTGAGAACGGTGTAATTGAGACCCAAAATATACAACGATATATGCGCATATATTTTTCTTTCTTAAATATTTCGGCTGACAATTAGAAACTCCAAAATACTAAAGTTAATTGTAAACTAATGCATTTAAAACTTGAACCATAAAGAATGCCAGGTGTTCTTATGAGAAACGCTTTAACAGTGAAGTCTATTCAACTGATCGTTAAAGTTCATTTTACATGTTGTACAACTAGTACTGGCGCCCATAAAATTATGCCAGGAGAGACAGTTCTAAAATAAATATGTTCAAACTCGATGGAACTGATAGTTAAATATTTCTCACATCACTAAGTTTACATGGTAAGTTTCTCTGCCCAAAATTATTCTTTAATATCGTATTAAATACATACTTGTTGCATAAGAAAAATTTAAGTTTTAATTTAAAAATAAAAAACTAATATACCCAAACACGATCTTCTTCCAATGTTCCGTCTTTTAAATTTCGATTTTGTAAGCATAATAATATTATCCTATAAAGCATAAAAATAAATATTCAAACAGTCAGTTCGATTATCACAAAGTCGCAAATCCGCCTCTTTATTTGACGACTCGAAAAATCGTCTCGACAGAGTTGCTGTAAAACAGGAAAAATCGACTTTATCGTAAGGTATTTTTCCAGTTTGGCGTTCAACGAAAACTAGTTTTATGCATTAGCATCTCAAAACCTCTGTAATAAAACACTTGTTAGGTTTAGATTGGTTTAAAGTATGAGTATTTAAAGTTCTTACTATTTTAAATATTAAATAAAAATCAAATTTAATTTATGTAATACTTAAATAAATAGCAGAGAAGAAAAATTATATCTAATATTCAATTATCAATAATTTTATTTAAGACGAAGGAGAATTATCTAAGTTACTAATTACTATGGGTAGAAAATTATGCATTACATTTTGTCTGTAGTCAAGAATATTAGTACTTTTGAAATGATATGAAATTTGACTCAGGGGCGGATCCAGCCACTTTCCTTGGGGGGGGGGAGTGATATCACAAATACAGTATGGCAAGTGAAAGCAAGTTGTAGACGGGGGGGGGGGGGGGGGGGAGACATCAGCAACATACCCATTTCTATTTTGTTTCTATTTGTTGACCGTGTAGTTATTAATTAGTTTTTTACTTTTTTGGGTTTCGGTCATATTATTACTTTATAAAAAAATTAACATATGTTTTTTTCTGACGTTTCGGTTTATTTTATTGATTAAACCATCTTCAGAGAATTACTGTAAATATGAAAAATTTTCAGTTTATATAGCATAAATTTACATATTCCTTTTCATATTTACAGTAATTCTCTGAAGATGGTTTAATCAATAAAATAAACCGAAACGTCAGAAAAAAACATATGTTAATTTTTTTATAAAGTAATAATATGACCGAAACCCAAAAAAGTAAAAACTAATTAATAACTACACGGTCAACAAATAGAAACAAAATTGAAAACGGCCTGGGGAAAAAAGCATCAAAAGGAGAAAATGGAAAGGAACACTAACAACGCGAACTCAATCCAGAAATACAAAAATATAGTTAGTAAATTAGCAAAAGAAAGCAACAGAAAAAAATTGGTAGTACTCTGTCAAAAGCGAAACAAACCAGATGTGAAAAAAAAATGCATCAAAAAATAATAGTTTTCTATATTTATATTTATATTAAATAAGAAGTGTTTAATTATATTGTATTAAAGTAATAAAATAGTTAAATGTAAGTTTTTCAAGTGAACCACCTTTTAACATTAGGTAAGAAAGTAAAATTTTCAGTTTATATAGCATAAATTTACATATTCCTTTTCATATTTACAGTAATTCTCTGAAGATGGTTTAATCAATAAAATAAACCGAAACGTCAGAAAAAAACATATGTTAATTTTTTTATAAAGTAATAATATGACCGAAACCCAAAAAAGTAAAAACTAATTCCCATTTCTAGTGTAAAAGGCAGGGTCGGGTTTATTTTTCTGAATTTGAAGTTTTTGGAGAGGGGAGGGAGATCATAAGAAAAAACAAGTTGTCGACGGGGGGGGGGGGGATGCGGGCAGCATACACATTCCTAGTATAAGAGGCAGAATCGTGTGTATCTTTCTGAATTCAAAGCTCTTGGGAAGAGTGGCTATCGCAAGAAAAACAAGTTGTCAACGGGAAGGGAGTGCTAGCAGCATACATATTCCTAATATAAAAGGCAGAATCAGTTCTATTTTCCTGAACTCAAAGCTCTTGGGAAGGGGAGGGTGATTGCAAGCATACACATTGCTATACTCTATTCAAGAACTAGAGAGAGTAATAAAACTGTTACCGAAACCTCCAACGTACCTGCTCCAATGCCGCAGGTAACTGAGAACTGACGCGAATCTAATTATATTTAATTATATTTAAACATTATAAGGTTTTATAAATTTACTGCAACAATAGAGTTTCTGATAGTTCAATTTAATTTCGGTCCTTGAACAAAGTACACCTTACAGTTGTTCTTAGTGATTTATTTTGTTTGTGCTTGTTTTTATATATTATATGAGATTAGTGAGATACCCAAAAGATATGGCTTCTACATCTATATATATTCCAAAATCGTTAAACCAGGGCATTTTTTCTTCAACGAAAAACTTATTACGATGAATGTTTATGATGCCTTAAAATATCAATATCTAGATAATAATAAGTTCTGTTGAGATGTGTTCCAACATGACAGGAGTTGGAAAATCTACTATGTACCGAAGACTGAAGGAGAAAAAAACGACTGGAATTGTTAGTACTCCCAAGTCACATTCGATCACAGGCAGACGAAAAACCTCTTTGAAGAAGAGATGTAAACTACAAAAAAAGGAGTTGTACATACATCTTATTATGAGAAGCAGATTCCAATCGTCGGAATTTACCTGAAATTAAAAGAAATGAGCTCTGAAAACTGCTCAGAGAACTTAATTTTTCTGGGAAAACCAGATAGAAAATATGTTCTTATAGATCGTCCGGAAAATGTCCGTTATCGAAGGAAATATCTCTCAAGGTAAAGTTGTTAGAAATAACACAACTTACAAAATTAGTAATTTAACAAAACTTTTGAAAGATTTTTTGGAATAAAGTTACTGCAGAAAATTTGGAAAAATCCATATAATAAAAGAATAAAAGAAAATGTGGAGATAGAGGGACCAATTATAATTAATTTGGGCGAAGATGGCTTCACTGACTTGGATTACGAATTAGATACGTAATGTTTGTCAGCGTAAACACAATTTATTATTTAAATATTTTTAACATATAAAAATTAATTACATTTGAATCCCTTTTTAGTATTTAATTGTAATTCTGCAGATGATTTAAGAAATAAATAAACTGAAACCTCAAATGTCCTAAAAATGTTTTTAATTAATAATAAAATGACCGATTGCCCAAAAAAATTTTCATATTATATGGACGAATTTCTTTTTTTATATATGTTTAACTTCTTGTATTTTTGACAGTGGGTATTTTGTAAGTATTTAAATTATAACTTAGAATTTTTTGAAAGAAAAAAGCTACGTTTTATTCTGAATGTGCCTAAAACGGTTTCTATGACAAAATTAAAAATAATAAAAATACAGTTGTGATTTGTGTTAAATATGTCAAAATTGTCTATATTTTCTAATGTATGTGCATTATTAAAAAATCATAAGAAATAAAATAATATTATAAAAACTTTTTAGTTTAAGTTTATTACCGAAATAATATTCTATGCCATAAGTACTTAGTGATAAAATAAACCTCTTTCCAATGCCTATGACAAGGATTAACATTCTTTTTAACACTTCACACATCCAAATATCTATTGTTATCCAACCCAAATAGTCCATTATGATAAACCGGTATTTTTGATTATAAAATTTCTAACCCATTCCTATGAAAAATATATATGTTTCAAAGATTTTGCCAAAGACACCGGTCTAAGGAACACAAGTATTTTGCGAAGAAAAAAAAGGGTAAAAAATGATTTATTACTCTCTCTAGTTCTTGAATAAACTATAGTATAAGAGAGAAAATCGGGTCTATTTTCCTGAACTTAAAGCTCTGGATCCGCGCCTGATTTGACTATTATGGGTTAGAGAAAAACTGCAGAGAAAATGTTTTCTGTGAGTGGAAAATTATATTTTATTTGCTATAACATAATTTTTTCTAATCTAACAATCTTTCTGCACTAGTAGGTCGAAATGTGGAACACATTGCATATCAAGTTAAAAATTATGGTTTCTGGATTTAGATGGTGTCAAATTGGAACTACTATCCGACGTTTATGCTTACGAGGTATAGTCGGGGATTTTTACTCAACGAGATTAGAACACTGAATGACCATCGAGGAGCCCATGCAGAAAGAATTCATTAACAAGTCATTATGGTGGAAAAACGGATAATCGAAGGACCTCTGAGCAACAATAATCCAACAAGCACACCAATGAACACAGTCGTTAATTTCTCAAGTATACAACTTACCGAAGCAGAGAAAACAATCATATTCAAAAAACAGAACTTCGCCATGACTTCAAGACGCATATCAGTGGTAAAAATAGTTTCTAGTGTCGAAGCCTCTATTAGAAAATTACCTTCAGAGTAACCACACATGACGAAACAGATCATAAAAACCTCAAAGTCACCTAAATCAAATAATACATCATTGGAAAGGAATATTAATAAAAAACTGAACGGGAATAACAGCATTTTAGAGCTCCCGGCAAACAAAGAGAATGTAACTATTGTTGTGGGTAAGGATAAATATAGTGATAAAACAAACCAGCTCTTGGACGACAATACTTCGGATGCCTTAAAGGAACCAAATCAAAAGAAACCGTACACCTCTAATCAATGCCTCCATCCTCACTCTACGGGCTGTCTAAAATATATAAAGAAAATATGTGTTACCTTTGCCCCAGTTGTGAGAGCAATAGATTTACCAATATACAAAATAGGTAAATATCTACCCAAACTTTTACATCCGTTTGCAGAAAAAACTGAATCATTTGTTAAAAACTCTGGACACTTTTTCTAAAGATTGAAAATCATCCGATTAGAGCCCTGAGATATATTGATGAGTTTTGATATAGAATCCCTGTATACAAATGTTCCGATAAATGATTCAGTTTCCATAATACCATTACTAGGATTAATTTCCATTTATTTTACTTTTTAGGAAATTTCTACGAGCAGACTTGGGGATCGGTTATGGGATCTCCGCTGTCACCCTAGTAGCAATCATCTTCATGGAACCTTTTAAAGAAAACGCCTTGTCTTCTGCTCCTCTAAAACCTATATTTTGGTGCAGATATGTAAATAATCCGTTGGCTGTTTTGGCCGCATGGCGCAGATAACCTCCATAATTTCCTCAATCATTTAAACCAACAACACCATAGCATAAAATTCACTATGGAAACTGAATCAAGGGATGTTCTTTCCTTTCTCTATGTAATAGTATAAAGGAAAGATAATGGTAAATTAGAACATTCTGTGTACAGAAAACCAACACATACAAATCGATATCTCAATGTAACGTCACCACCATTCTTCTCAAAAACAATCCATCATTAACTATTTGGTACATAGAGCTCTTTCAATATGTGACGAATAATCAATGAAATCAGAAAAAGAAAAAATGACTAATGCTCTGAAAGGCAATAGATATTGCGCTGAAGATATTAGACGTTCTATAAATATAAATAACTCTTCAACAAAATGTCATAAATGTACCACCTACGGATAGTGTTTTCTTGCTTTACATACACGAAACTACCGACAATATTGCCAGACTGCTTTAAAAATCAAATATTCGGACAATTTTCAATACATGTAAGAAAGTTGGACAATGTTTGAAGTCACCAAAGGAAGCAATGCCATCACAAACACAAGGCGTTTATAAGATACCTTGCTCGTGTGGTAAAGTGCATGTGGGTAAAACAGGATGCTCTAATTCTAACAATTATGAAATTTTATGGAATTGCCAGATTGAGCTTTTCAAAAAATATTTTAATTTCGTAATTAACACTAACAAAAATCCATCCATACTGACTTTAGACAAAATCGAGAGATGTAGAATCTTTAATCCGCCATTTGAGATCCTCCATATTTAATTTTTTAAAAATAATATCAGATTCGTAATGTGCTATCCCAAAAACTCCCTCATATCAATTTTGAAAAAAATTGAACCAAATAAATTTTTTTTCCACCATATTAGTATTAGATACGCCATATTGAATTTTAAAAAAATAATTTTAGATTCATCATGTACGACTCCGAAAACTCCCTAGTACCAATTTTGGAGAAAATTGGACAAAATTGATTTTTTTGTCCGCCATATTGGATCTGTCATATTGAATTTTTTTAAAATGTTTTGAATTCGTAATGTGCGACCTCGAAAACTCCCCCATACCAATTTTGGAGGAAATCGGACAAAATTTAATTTTTTTGTCCGTCATAGTGAATCCGCCATTTTGAATTTTTTTAAAATAATTTCAGATTCATTGGGTACAACCCCAAAAATTCCTCCATACCAATTTTGGAGAAAATCGAACAAAATTAATTTTTTTGGCTGCCATATTGTAAGCGCCATCTTGGATATTACTGCATCAATTTCATCCAAAAAAATATGGGTCCACCACAGCAACTTCCTGAACATAACGTAAAAAATTTCAATCAAATCGGTGCAGCCGTTCCCGAGTAATCGGTGTATATACATAAAAAAATATATATACGCGACGAATTGAGAACCTCCTTCTTTTAGAAGTCGGTTAATAAAAACGGGAATATCAAAATTTAGCTTTTAGTATACCGAGTTTCCAATATTGTTTTTGAGACATCATCTAGTTATCCATACTGTTTTTAAATAATTACGAGCATCCTTTCAATTACTCAATTTTAATATTCGGCCTCTTTCCAAAATTATTAATTATGCCAAATTTTGGGACATTCCCCGAAAAATATTATAATCTAGTTAAGCGGTCCGGGTTCTCATACGGGAGGTTTTGGAGCGACCTTGCCACAACCACTCCCAATGGCTGAAAGTACAGTCAACAATCACGAAAGGCCTGCATTAAACTCTACATGATACGATAGTGAGACGTCTAGCATTGCTGGTATCATGTTTGACAATTTTATTCTGGGTCAAATTGCGGCAAACAAAGAATTATCATTTCCTGGTGGGAAAAATATATCAAAGGACCCTGCAGGGCATCAATTTAATGTAACAAATGTGAACGAACATTTAACACGAGTTCTAGAATATTTTTTAACATATTTTTCTGTTCTGTGTGATAAATCGGAAGGTGTATTTAAAGGCTTGGACCTAAAAGCAAATTATCAAATTTTCTATTTATATGTGACTGTCGTTTTAAAATTATTTTAAATCTATTATTCGAGAATCATAAGAGACAACACCAAATTTCCAGTTCAAGATGTAAGAGTATTTCAAGGACTACCTGTGGATCCGATCACTATCTATTAGTATCAAGGATATATTTACCAAGTTATAACAGTAACAGACCAGAGAAAATTAACATCGATTCAGAACTTAAAGACGTCTGATTAAGTAATAGTATACCCTGTTTTGGATTTGCTGTTTACAAAGGTGTTGAAATATGCGTATTAGAGTGACTTATCCCAGACCGAGAAGAAGGGGTCAGGGTCGTCGGTACCATTCAAATAACATGGATTTTTACCAGTGTAGATACAACGGTCACTTTTGTAGAGATTGCCCGGAAATTACAGTTGGTAAAGACGATAGAATAAAGGACCATTAGATAGAAGGAGTACTCGCGGCGACCGTGGGCAACAATACGAGAGGAACTGTGACCGCGAAAGGGGCCACGGAAGAAGAAAATTCTACAGATCATCCTCGAGAAGATACGTCGAAAGGGGCCGTGATTCTGAATGGGACTACAGAAGAAAAACGTCCTACAGGTTAATCAAGGTACAGAGACGACTACAAATAGAAAGCGACAGAACGAAGACCCGCTATGACCTCAAAGCTAATACTGGTAGACTCATGGTTGGTGAAAAAGTGTTGTTATAAATCCGAAAAGAACTAAAGGGCGTTCACCAAAGCTTCAGAATTAATGGGAGAGTCAGTACAAGGTAGTGACCTGACTAAACGATCTGGTATACCCAATTCAGAAAAACCCTCATGCGAAGATGAAAGTTGTGCATCTGGACAGATTGGCCCATTATCAAGATTAAGACGGTTGATCGGAATGATCAATACTTGGAAGGGGAGAATGTAACGAACTTTATAGCGTGTTACATTTCATGGTATTAGTTTGTGTTTGCAGTTTGTAGGGTTTTAGGTTTATTTTCTACTAGTTCATAATCTAAATAATTTTATTTTTTGTTAATTTTTTCTTGAGATGTCTATGAAAAAAGTTCTGGAACTTTTTAGTAAATTCTACCTCCTTATTGTGAATATGGAACGCCAATGACAAAAGGTCTAGAAATCGTCAGATAACGCCTTTTTCTTATTTTTATTACACAATGTAGTATGGAAATATTTCTAGAAAATTAGGAAATCTCCTGGTATGGACCAAAAAGGTATATAAAGGGTGCAGAATGACTTTCGTAGACAGTTTACTTCGAGACATCGTCGATGTAACCTGAAGTGTTTGACAAGTGTCAGAAATTGTGAAGTTGACAATAAAAGCTTTTGAAATCATAGAGTGTGTTCAAAAATCGGCTATATATATATATATATATATATATATATATATATATATATATATATATATATATTTGAGAATGTTACCACCTTGGCTTATATGCGTCGTATCACATTTTTGAAATTAAAAGTCTGGTCGTTAGTTATGCATACTTATTTTTTAAATCTTGAACTATGTTGACTAAATAATTAAAAAAGTTATTTTTATCTAAAGAAGAATAAAATTTGCAGCTAAGTTTCAAGATTAGAAGAGCTTATCCAATTATATGTAAACGTATAAAAAACTTGTTAATGTAAAAGTTTTCTGCACAGGTCTTGTAAATTTTGATTTTAATTTAAACCGAACCAACAGAATGTGTTAGCGTCAGGCAGCAGGAACAAAAATTTTTCTTTAATATGATAAACTTTTCCGAGACATAAATAACGTCTAGATAGAAAAAACTTTTTCAATTAAATTTTCTTGCTACTTACATTACGAAAGTAAGTAAAACAACATTCTACCGTAACGTCGTTTAAAATATTATATTTGTGACTAAAACAAACTTGTTCCATTTAACACAGAAGCTTAATGGCTATAATTAAAATTTCCAGCTGTTGGAAAATATTATTATTAAGGTTACTGAAAGGCGTTTAAAACACTGTAAGCTCTTTTTAGCGCCTCATTTTTTAAAAAGAAGAAGAATTCTCCACTTTTTCATTTTCTACTTTCCGGTTTTCATTAAAGATTATGGCTATAAAATTTTTAATTAATTTGTTTAATTATCTATGAACGGTGTAACCCTTTAATATTCAAATATTCTAAAAAAAATTGAATAAAATTAAAAATTTTATATAATATCAAATAAGTCAAATATTACTGAAATAAATTCCACGAATAAATAATTAAGGGAATTTTATATACGTATTTGTAGTAGCATTGAAAAATATTTAATATTTTTGGTTTTATGTTAATAGTTGGAATATCGAATTTATTTTAAGGGTAATTTGGTTCCAATTTGTAAGTAGTTTTAAGGAATTTAGAACACACATCTTTTTGGCAGAAGTTGTAAATGATGGGTACAAATATGATTTACTGTTTTGTTTTAAAGCAGTCATTTTGTATATTTCAAGACGAATTTCACCATATAGGGTTTGGTGGGTCGATCTAAATAAATGAAGTAATTTTTTTTTGAACATGCTTTTATTTAATGTTATATTGCTACCAAAAATAAGTAATAATTCAGAAGTTTCTGACGTATATTACACAATTTTAAGTTTGTCTTCCTTATAAGTGCTTTTTAACATAAACTAATGGTCCATTGTAATGGCGTTTTAAAAGAGAAACATCGTGCTCTACGGATGTCTTTGCTCACGGTAACGGAACATCGGTAGGTAGATATTTATCGTGTAGTCATCGGTCAAATGCTCAGCGTAGGGATATCTATTTACGTACGACGGTATTTACCTACAATTGGGATATCCCCGCTCTCTGAACTGTTCAACGGTTTGACTGTCCGATGGTCAAAATTTCCACCCAGTGTTCGGTTCTCGAGCGCCACCTTCGAGGTTAATGTGGTCGAGGACCCACTTATGTACCGGGCAGCTTGTTACGGTGGAGCAACGGCAATCCAGGGGTCAATTGCGCATATTAATGCTAGCTGCCGGCTGCCAATTCTTACCTGAAATGTTAAGAATGGGAACTAGGTAATGAAATAAAAGTTTTTTAAAACATCCTGTCTCCTGTATTCTATACTTTCTACAAAGATATGGCCTAAAACTAACTCACAGCCTAAGATGTACAACAAAATAAACAATTAAACGGCCTGGAGGGCACAAGTATGTTATGTGCGCTGTTCACTGTAGCTCGTACTTGTGTATAGGTGACGATATGAAAGAAAGAGAGGAACCAACGCCTCCCGCACTTGTAAGGGTCCTCGTCAGCATCGGTAAGATGGCACAACATTGTCCGTACTTACAAGGGTCCTCAACAATGCTGGCTATTAGTGTGGTAGGACGTAAGGAATGCAGTGGAAAGTGAAACACCATATACACACAAGCCCAGGCTCACCTACATTACTAGACTAGGACGACTCAGTCCGGCGGGGGACCCAGGCAGCCCGTTGGGACTATGAACCTGGGTAAAGAACGTGCAGGTCCAGCTTAAATAGCCTGTCCGATCTCTCACACGCCGGCAAGTTACGGTCTGGGGGTAATCGCGCATACAGTACTGAGGTATACTATACCTAGATTTGCACTAAATTTGGAACTTTGGAGTTTTAAGGAAGATAAGTCAAGATCTGATTACAGACTCGATGTAGATTGGACAGGGCACCACCAGCGCTTCTCCTACACCTAATGCTTTAAAATTTTCTAATACTTCGGGATATAAAATTTTTAACTGAAAATTCTTATTACATGACATACTTTCTCCAAAAAAGTTATTTCTAGTAGATAACGCTTCGAGCAGCCGTTTCTGAGATAATTATATTTAAATGTTTTATTTCATACTGAGACTCGTCGTAGTTCTCCCTTCACTCTTTATGCTTAGAACTGATCCAGAAATTTTGAGCGTGTTTAGGCATCATCATTAGTTACAAAATAGTGTTGTAAAATAATTCAATCTAAGAAACCTTTATGATCTAATTTTAAATCCATTATTTATTATCCGCAGAAATCTTATGGGAAATGACTTTCGGTCAAACTCTTTGAATCTATTTTTAGTAGTTCTTGGTTAGTAAGTCAAAAGTGTAAAGGGTCACTAAGTCTAAAAAACTCGTAATTCAAAGATATAGATAACTGAAGTTGTACTATTTTGTGTTTCAAAGCCCACGTATGTTACTGCAGCCTTTCTTTATGTCCGTAAAAATTACTTCTATTGATGTTGTACAGAAGATTGAGGATAAGGTTTTCATCTTCAGTGATAAACTTAACCTCGCCGGCAAGGTCAAAAGTCAAGGTCTGCTTAAGGTCAAATTGGGATTGATACTAATTTGATAATTGATCCTCTGGATGTCGGGAACAATGATGTCTGCCAAAATTAGAAAGATGATCGAGTGAAAGATTTTTATATGTATCTTCGTTAGCGGATTTACCTTTTACTTAAAATCAAAGTTTACGGTCAGCTCAATATCAAACCTGGTTTAAATGGGTACTTGCATTTTTTAATCCAAAAATCTGAAAATCCGAATGTTTTGACTTTGGATGTGATCTTATCCTTGGCAGTCCAATGTCTACAAAATGTTGTGAGTACTTGAACCAGGACGATATATTTCCTTGTAATGGTTTTATATACATGAAATGGAAGTATATCTAGAAGACTTTTTATTAGCTTTGATGTGGAAAGCTTATACACCAACGTTCCAGTTAAGGATCATAAAGATGAAACTTGAACAATACCACACCTTAGCAGAAAGAAGATTTCTACCACAACACGTCATCACGGACTTGACGGAATATTGTTTAATCAATTTTTATTCCCAAACAAAGGAAACATTCTTTATTAAGGATGATGGACTATCAATGGGATTATTCCAACGATTAAACTCACTATGGAAAAGAAATACAAAATAAATTACCATTTTTAAATATTTTGGTTTAAAGAAGTGGCGGACAAATTTAAACCTCAGTTTATAGAAAACCTAAATACACAAAACAATATCTAAACTATTTATCTAACCACTACAATAACATCCATGGAATTGTAAGATACCTCGCAGAAGAAGCATTAAATCTCTGAACTGCAACTGTAAGGTAAAATGCTTTCCAATATTGATTAATATCGTGTCTGAATTTGAAAACTAATATTCTATATTAAATTGAAACTTTTCATGAAATGTTTCCATTTCTTTCCTTAAAATCAAAATATTTCTCTTTTTTATTACATTAACATTATAACTTAGTAAAAGCAAAATTTACGTCTACTAGCTCCCGGAATATAAATAAACAAACAACTACGAACGTGTTGGCACTAAACTTCACACACATGTGCAAACATAATTAAAATTTGAATAGTACTGTTTCAACTAGTTTAGCTATGTCGCATAAAGTTTTTAAAGTACACATAAAGTTACTTACATATAAGCTAATTAAGTATTGTAGAAATTCTCATAATTTAATTAAATTGACACTATAGATAAAATAAGTGGAAAGTTAAAAAAATGAAGATATCTTTATTGTTTTTTGATTTTATGTTGGCAACATTTTATTTAAGACTATCAAAGTAGAAAATAAATAAAAACGTAGGAATAAAAATCCTATATTTTTAATCCACTTCTAAAAGAATGAGAATCTAAATTTAATAGCCATGTTTTTTTATGTATGTACCCCCGTCGATTATTTTGGAACGGCGGCATTAAATTGATTTTTTTTACGTTATATTCACGAAGTTAATGCGGTAATATCGTATTATTTTGGCAGAAATTGATTCAGTAAAATACAAGATGGTGCTGATAATATGGCAGATAGAACAAATTAATTTTGTACGATTTTGTTCAAATTTGATATGAGGAGTTATTTGGGACATACAGGATTGTTCTTTATATTTTGACAAACTCTAGTAAGTTTCTTATAGGAGCTTGAAAAACTCTAAGTACATACGAAGCACGATTTTTTCTATATCGCAAGAATATGTTACTAGAAAAAATAAATGATTATGAAAAATTGTATTTTTTTATTCACTTTTTTTTAAAAATGAAACACCCTGTATATTAATAAATATTAAAATTGTAACGAAGTTACTAATTTTTGGGCATGAGTATGTTCGCCGGGATTTAATTTATTTATTTAACATCCGAAAAATCTGATTCTTGCGGGACAAGAATGCTTAAAGTTTCAAGATTACCGGTATATAATTAGATTTACTGCGCTATGCCGGGAAATATAATTTTCCGAGATTTTCAGAGCGTCCGATCATAGTAATCGCGCGCCGCATACAGCAGTATTGTATGCGCGATCGCCGCACGCCGTCACACGTCAGCGTAGTGGGAGCTCGGGCCATCTATTTAAGTTCAAGCAGACCATTATTTCGCTGAGAACTGCACGTTCTCCACCCGGGTTAACAGTCCAAACGGACTGGACTGGGTCGCCTGCAGACCGCGCCTTCCTGGTCTAGCAATGTAGGTGAGGCTAGGTTTGTGTGTATATGGTAGTTCACCATACACTTCCTTCCTTACTTCCTACCCCGCTAATGGCCAGCATTGCCGAGGATCCTTGTAAGAACAGCCATCCTGTCGTCACTGTCGAGGACCCTTATAAGAACGGGCAGTGTCGATTCCTTTCCTAATTTCCTACCGTTATTGGTCGACATTGTCGAGGACCCTTATAAGACCGGGCAATGTCGTTCCATCCTGCTGACGCTGTCGAGGACCCTTATAAGAATTGGCAGCGTCAGTTTCTTTCGTTCCTTATACACAAACGCACCGAATGCCGTTAGTTTAGTTTTGTTTCCGTATTGACCAGGAATGTTTTTTACCGCCAGGTGCCCTCCGATGTCCGTTGATAAGGGCGCTAAACAACTGCCGCTCCGACACTTATCGCCTCCGCCGCGTGTGGAGATATCGTTGTCGCCGTGTAGAGACGCCGCCTATCGCCGATCGATGCCGGGTTATTGTTACATACAGCGTATACCGCCGTCGGTCGAATTTTAGATACGAGGCGCGATAATTTGTGTACGAGCCGTCATGAATAGCGTCGCAACCGTATAGTACGTGAATAGCGTCGTGAATGATACCGCCGGATTACCGTCTTCAGCGCAACTGAACAGTACAAGCTACCGTGAACAGCTCTCATAACATACTTTTACCCTCCAGACCATGCAATTGTTAGTTTGTTGTAAATCTTAGATTGTAAGTTAGTTTTAGGCCATTTCTTTTTATAAAAGAATGGAACACAGGATACAGGATGTTTTATAACCGTTTGTTTTATTACCTAGTCCCATTTTTAACATTACATATAACAATTGGCAGCCGGCAGCCCCCACTAATACACGCAATTGACCCCTGGCTTGCCGTCTCTCCACTGTAACAAGCTGCCCGGGGCATAAGTGGGCCTTCGACCACATGAATCCCGAAGGTGGCGTCCGAGAACTGACCACCGAGTGGATGTTTTGACCTTCAGGCAGTCAAACCGTTGAACAGTTCAGAGAGCAGGGATATCCCGATTATAAATAGATACCGTTAAACCGATACCCCTGCACTGAGCATTTGACCGATGACTGTTTGCACGAGAAATATCCACTTACCGATGTTCCGCTGCCGTAAGCAAAGCAGATCCGCAGAGCATGACCTGCTCCCCTCCCTCCTACGAAAACGCGTCACAAAATATAGCTTACAATTCCTTTTTCAAAATATATATGTTGCCTATGTTTACTCCAACTGTTTTTGAAATATTTACCTCAAAATATTAATTATTTCAAAAAGTCGCCATAACCATTTAAGTTATGAAACAATTGAAAATTGGATTGTTCGGTCGGATTATATTATATAATCAAGTTAGCTCTGAGAAAATAATTACATGTTTTAATCATGGAATATAATGTAATTAAAAATACTGGGTTATAAGATTATATTATGCAATTTTGTTGCTGGATAAATACTAACCATCGGGTTGTATCGCACATACTGTTTACCGATGAAGCAATATTTACCCGGGACGGCATCAATAATACTCACAACTCCCATGTATGGTCAGATGAAAATCCCCATGCAATAGCTCAAACTAATTTTCAGCACAAGTTTTCAGAAAACTAGTGGTATGGTATGGTCGATGCTTATTATGGATCCATAGATTAAAGAATCACCACTTCACCAGAGAAAACAATATAAATTTTTTACAAAATGTCTTAACAGGACCACTAGAAAATGTTCCATTAAATATCAAAATGTAAATGTATAATCAGCACGATGGAACATCTGCACATTTCACTCATCAGGTCAAGCAACATTTTGACGAACATTTTCCAGGGCTTTAGATTGGTCGCGATGGTCGTGTTAGTTAGCCTACAAGTTCTCTAGATCTCACACTACTAGACTTTTGTTTGTGAGGCTGGTTCAAAAACGAAATAGACAAAGGAAAAGTCAAAACTCAGGATGTACTAATTCGACCCATTAAAAATACTGCATCCGTTATTAAAGAAATACATGAATCAATTAGGTGCGCTACTGACTCGGGAGTCACCAATTATACTACGTGATATTTGATCGAGGTTCAGCAAAAGGTTAAAATTAATTCGAAATCTTTTTAGTGTTTTGAATCTCAAATTCATAAAATCTTAAACGACATAAGTAATTTTTGTTTTCACAGCGCCTATCTTTAATTTTTTTTGCAAAAAAAAATTGTCTCTTTCCTGAACGACATGTAATTTAAAAACGAATACTTAACATTAAACGAGAAAAATATTTCTTTTTAAAACGCTGTGTACATTTCCTTGTATTCATTGAACAAATTACGAAAAATGTAGCAGCGTCTCGCACCTGCTGCCTTAAATTTGAAAAATTATTGTTTTATATCTTGCTAATAATTTTACTTCCTGAAAAAATTATTATAATTTACAAAACATTTGCAAATTTGAAAATAAATTATTTAAATTTTTTTTTGGTCATATTCAGATTATGACTTATTTTAAGTTGTTTAATAATTTACACTTTTATCCTTTTTTGGAATTTTTAAATTGTGTTTGTAGTGAACTATATATAGGGTTGTTCCTTATATTTTAACAAGCTCTGGTGAGTTTAATATAGGAGTTAGAAAGAAGTTTCAAATACGTAAGTGGCTGGATTTTTTCTATATCGGAAGAATATGTTACTAGAAAAAACAGATGCTTATGAAAAATTATAGTTTTTTAAATAAATTCAATTGTTTTAACGGAACATTCTATATATTATTATATATTGTCACATAGGGAAAAACATAAAAACATAATATTTCATAAATTAGCATTTCCAATTTTACTAATCTTTTATTTTAAATTTAAACAATAATAATCGCGTTACCTTTTATAATTTTATAACCTTTTAACTATGAAATGTTATGTTTATTTACTGGTAGTCGATCGTGCAAATTCACCAAGTCAGCAAGGTCGCTTTCCGGGTCATGATGAACCGAGGTTGTAAGAAGGCGATTCGTTGACTTGATGAAAAAAACAAAACAGGATAAAAAGAACGGACATGCTTGGGATAAGATTGAATCGGTTCAATCTGTTTAATCGGTTCAATCGGTGCAATCAGTTTAAGGGTCAGTTGATCCGATGCAGAGCAGGCAGTCTATTGTGAGTTGCCAGAGCAGGTCGATAAATAGTAGAACCCTAGTGACAACCCCCGTCAAGAGGGCCAAGATGAAGATAATCTTAATGTAAGTCGAAAAATTAATTATAATGATGTACAGTCCAAAATGTTTAATGTCGTTTATTTTTAAATAAACTATTTTTTTATATTTAATCCGAAATAAAGAATTTATTTTGAGTGTAATCTCTGAAGACCAAATTCCTAAATGCTATGTCCCTAGTCACACCTCAAAACTGGGCGTGACAATATAAAAATTGAGCTTAAATCTCCACAAACAAAAATATATATGTGAACTGTACTCCAACCGTTTTTGAAATATTTATGTCAAAATATTAAATATTTCAAAAAGTCGCTATACGCATGTAAGTTACAAAACAATTGAAAAAATTAGGTTATTCAATGAAGAGCATAATACATTAGTCGTGTTATAATACTGAATTAAGTTAATCATGAAAAAATAATTATACCCTCTAATAATTTTCTTCTTCTTCTACGTTAACTAGGGGTATCCCTGTTTCTCATTCTATCTACACCCGCCATATTCTGCTGATGAAGAGAACCAGCTCTGGGCCCATCTCTTTGGTGGTCGTCCTGGTAATCTTCTTCCTCTTGGTCGTCCATACATACAAACTTTCGCTAGTCTCTCTTCACTCATTCTCTCAACGTGTTCTTTCCAACCTCTTTTTCTTTCTTTTGTCCATTTGACCACGTTCTGCACATTACATTTTTCTCTGATTAAGGTATTTGTCAGCCTATCTCTGATTGACACGTTCAGCATTGATCTCAGTACTTTCATTTCGGTGGTTTTAATTTTCTGCTTTGTCTTCTTAGTGTCTGCTCTTGATTCCGTGGCATAAGTTAGAATTGGTCGTATCATGGTTTTATATATTTTTGTTTTTCCCTCTATTCTCATGTATCTGTTTTGAAATATAACATCTCTTAAGCATCCTGCCACTTGTAGGGCTCTTGTATTTTGTGACAGTATTTCTCCAGTAAGGTTACGACAGCTTGTTGTGTCAATGCCTAGGTATTTAAAGTTCATGACTTGTTCAATTATGGCACTTTCTATCTGTAGCTTACATCTTCTTGGTTCCTTGGAAATTACCATACACTTTGTTTTATTCGTTGATATCTGCATATTGTACTTTTTAGTTGATACGTTAAATAGGTGTATCAATCTCTGGAGGTCGTCTTCGTTATCTGCGAGTAGGACCGCATCATCCGCGTAGCATATATTGATATTGTGTCCGCCCATCTTTTATCCGCGTTTCGGTCTGATGTCCTCTATTATGCGGTCCATTATCAAATTGAATAAGAAGGGGCTTAGCGAGTCTCCCTGCCTTATCCCTTCGTTTATCTTGATGTCTTCGGTTAGAAATTCGGATGTTATTATTTTTGTGCTGGAATTTGTGTACTAATTTTATTAATAATATTTAGTTTGAAATCAAATGATTTCTCAGCGCAAGGTTTTTAGGAATTTCGAATAATGCATTTATAACAATGAAGCTCATATTGAGGACTTGTCATTGCATTTTTTAATAGAATTTTTAAAAATTGTATGCAAATAAATCTTTTGATTTATCACTAGTTAAAAAGAGGAAATTTATTTATAAAAATACTATTTTTCATAACCATTTGTTATTTCTAGCAACATATTCTTGCGATATAGAAAAAAATTCAACAACATATGTATTTAACTATCTAACTCCTATAATAAAATGGTCAGAGCTTATCAAAATATAAGGAACAAGCCTCCACAGCGTGAGTAAATGCTGGAATAAGTGTTTGACTTATAAGTCAAAATTATCAATAATATATGTAGTAAATTTTAAATTTTTGGAGTTATATTGGGTGCATCCGAAAAAGAGAAGACCATAAAGTTGTGTTTTTTTTTAAACGATATACCCTCTCTATTAATCAGTTTTTTAATTTTATTAAAAACGAAAATTTTTATTATATTTTTAATTAATAAATAAATTTGATAATTTTTGAAATAATGTAGTTTTAACGAAAATGTCACAATTTCCAGTGTCTATATTTTTTGTAAATGCCTCCTTTAATTTTTTGAATGGGAAGGTATAATATTCGGTATGAAAAGTCTTGGGTGTTCAAACATCTTGAAAAATAAAAGTTACTGAATCTTTAGAATACAGGGTGTTAAATTTATAAATTTCGCGAATTTATTCAATGGTTCTGGATATTATTTTAAAGAAAAGAATTCCTTTGAACGAGGGTCTAAATCTAACAGTTCTTACAAAAAAGATACATATTGAATATGGAATCAAAAAATTATTGTAAGATTTCAAATTTAGGGCAAATATCTCTAAAAGTATATTTGATAAATATTATTTAGTTGTTATTTAACGAATAAGCTACAAATAAACTAACGTTTGTAAAGACTACATTTTTTATTTAACAAACACGCCATATATGAATCAGGAAGATGTGAAAAGGTTGCAAGGGTTTTATTACTAGTAGTGCGAAATAAAATTGTCTGAACCAATCTGAAATTTCTGTTCGAAATAATGGGCATTATTGTTGGTAAAATTAAAAAAAAAATATTTTTAAACATCCTGTGTAAGCCTGAATTATAAATCATTTTTTAATGACATACCCTGTATCTTTTTACCGTGTCATATATATATATATATATATATATATATATATATATATATATACATATATATATATATATATATATATATATATATATATATATATACATATATAAATGGATAGGTTTTTGTCCGTGTAATTTAAAATAAAATAGAATAAAATCTTGGCTAAGGGGACGTGAAATTTTTCAATCCACATCATTCTCGTATTAAAAAGTGCGAAGCATTCCAATATGGGACTCGTCAGGCCACCCCATTCGGTACAAACCATCATTTCGCCCCTGCATCCTATAAAGCTGAATTTAAAATTAAAAATAGCAAACAAGACGACAAAGGCGACATCTCGATGATTCACTTGATAATACAAGAACCACACAAATTAACAAAGTTTGTAAAAACCGCCATGCGGTGGCACGACGGTGAATTAAAACAGAAATTTATACAACCGAGTACACGAAACGCGCTACTAAAGGATAGGGGGTCGCATTATTTGGTACTAGGCAACCAGGCTTAGCAGCAAAAGCCAATTGTCGCACAGGGGAATGATGTGGATTGACAAATTTCATGCGCGCTTAGCCAAGATTTTATTCTATTTTGTTTTAAATTATACAATCAAAAACTTATCTATTTATTTATTTACTTGTTTGGCTTTGAAACACGCTAAAGGGTGCTCTCATGGGGGGGGGGGATCGTTTGGTGCGACACGTGGCTTTTGCTGCTAAAATTAGCAGTAAGCCTCGTTGCCTAGTACCGAATAATGCGACCCCTATCCTTTGGGTAGCGCATTTCGTGTACTCGATTGAATATACTTCTGTTTTAATTCACCGTCGCGCCACCACATGGCGGTTTTTACAAACTTTGTTAATTTGTGTGGTTCTCGTGTTATCAAGTGAACCACCGAGATGTCGCCTTTGTCGTTTTGTTTGCTGTTTTTAATTTTAAATTCAGCTTTATAGGATGCAAAGGCGAGATGATGGTTTGTACCGAATGCGGTGGTTTGACGAGTCCCATATAAGGACGAAACAGCGCTATCGTCATTTCTCGGACCCGAAGATTTTCCATACTTTGGAATTCTCCGCACTTTTTAACACGAGAAGTGGATTGTGGATTGACAAATTTCATGCCCGCTTAGCCAAGGTTTTATTCTATTTTATATATATATATATATATATATACATACATATATATATATATATATATATATATATATATATATATATATATATATATATATATCTAAGCCGAGCATCACTCGAAAATGCCGGCTGAGATGTTGGCGAAACGTCGTGAAGATTTTTCTATTGACGAACTGATTGAAAACCGGAAACACAGTGCATACATACATATATATATATATATATATATATATATATATATATATATATATATATATATATATATATATATATATATATATGTATATATACATACATATATACTATTGAGAAAACTAATTTTGTTACGTATGTCGTATATGTATCTTCAATAGTTTCTCAGATATTTCAGAGCC
This sequence comes from Diaprepes abbreviatus, assembly GCA_034092305.1. Taxonomy (NCBI): domain Eukaryota; kingdom Metazoa; phylum Arthropoda; class Insecta; order Coleoptera; family Curculionidae; genus Diaprepes; species Diaprepes abbreviatus. The sequence continues at coordinate 4,498,653 of JASJET010000141.1, read as the reverse complement.
GCAATTATTGCTATAAAAAATTTTATTACGTTTATCTTATTATATTGAAATAAATTTGTCCAAGAATAGGCTTATAGACATAATTTAGGTATTAGCCGAAGCTGAAAACAATTGCCTTTTCGTTTAAAAAAATATATAAGATAAAGTATCCCTAGCGATGTTCGCCTAATCCGCTTACTTTTCGAAACTTAATGGAAAGGATCGATTCTTAGGGTAGTACTAATATGTGGAATGCCACAATCAACGGCACATCGAACCTAAAGAAAATATAAATATCATTTTTACCACAAGGAATTGAAACACGAAATAAGTTTGAAAGCCGTATAAACTCGTGAGATATAATGTATATGAATCTAAAACTGAACCCAATGATATTTGCTGATGAGGCTGAGTAGCAAGGGTTTTATTCGTTTGAACGAATTGAAATAATAATTCTCGATTTAATAAAATTTATAACAATATCATAGTCAAAACAAAAGTGACCATATAGAAGAGCTTCTTAGTGAACCTGGCTATTAATGTTTAAATATAAATCAATATAAAGTCTAGTAAATATTAAAATTACAAATGAAAAACAAAATGCTAGAAAACCCCGAGGTAAGAAAGAGTGAAACGTATAGTTAGCCCGCATTTAAGCCTCGTAGAAGTTCGAGAACAAAACCGTTAAAAACCCGCTTTTTCGTATTAAAGAGCCCCATACGATCTGCGACCCTTTTTAAACAACAATTATGAGTAACTTTAAAGGCGTATATTTTGTGAATGAGGCAACTAAATAACTATTTAACTGTATTTTAAAGACCTATTCAATGGTACTGGATTCTATCGGATAAACAAAATAGATGAAATTTTAAACAGTTTCATGAAACAGTTGACTTAATCATCCGTGATAATTTTTCGTTGCATATATATATATATATATATATATATATATATATATATATATATATATATATTAAAACCTGTATCAAGTTTTTAAAATTTAGAGGGGGGACACAGCCGGGAAGGTAATTAAATTTTTTTTTCCCAATTTTCTTTCTGATCTGTTTTTGCTTTACTAGAACGCATGTCTCTGCAAAATACCTTTGCAAAAGATTATAAACTGACGAAGTTATAAGGTTGTGACATACGAATGGGACATATTGGCGGATAGAGGGATGTGACGTATTCAAGCGCGGATCCAAGGGAGGGGGGCGGTGGGGGCGATCGCCCCCCCCCCCCCCCCAAGAGCTTTGAGTTCAGGAAAATTTTCCCGATTTTGCCTCTTATACTATAGTTTATTCAAGAACTAGAGAGAGTAATAAATAATTTTTTACCTTTGCAAACTACCTGTGTTCTTTAGTCCGGTGTCTGTAACAAAATCTGTTACACATATATATTTTTCATAAGAATGAGATAGATATTTTATAATCAGAAATACCGGTCTATAATAATGGACTATTTGGGTTGGATAACAATAGATATTTGGATGTGTGAAGTGTTAAAAAGGATTTTAATCCTTATCATAGGCGTCAGAAAGGTTTATTTTATCACTAAATATTTATGGCGTAGCATATTATTTCGGTAATAAACTTAAAATAAAAAGTTATTGTAATATTATTTTATTTCTTATGATTTCTTAATATTTCATATACATTAGAAAATATAGATAATTTTAACATATTTAACACAAATCACAACTGTATTTTTATTATTTTTAATTAATCAAAAAATTTATTTTATAGTTATAATTTAAATACTTACAAAATACCCATTGTCAAAAATACAGGGAGTTAAACATATATAAAAAAATAAATTTGTCCATATAATATTAAAATTTTTTGGAGCTATCGGTCATTTTATTATTAATTAAAAATATTTTTAGGATATTTGACGTTTCAGTTTATTTATTTCTTAAACCATCTGTAGAATTACAATTAAACACCAAAAAGGGATTCAAATATAAATAATTTTTATATGTTTTTTATCTTCGCTCAAATTAATTATAATTGGTTCCTCTATCGCACCGATCATGAGATCGAGTTTCCATATTTTCTTTTATTTTTTTATTATATGGATTTTTCCCAACTTTCAACAGTAACTTTATTCAAAGAAATCTTTGAAAAGTTCAGTTAAATTACTAATTTTGTAAGTTGTGTTGTTTCTAGCAACTCTACCTTTTACTTGAGAGAGACATTTCCTTCTCCAGCGGACATTTTCCGGGCGATCTATAAGAACAGATTTCCTATCTGCTTTTTCCCAGCAAAAATTGGGTTCTCTGAACAATTTCCAGACCTCAGTTCTTTTAATTTCAGGTAAATGCCGATTTTCATTGATTTAAGTTAGAATTTTGCCGACGGTTGGGATTTGCTTCTCATAATTAAATGTATGTACAACTCTTTTTATTGCAGTTTACATCTCTTCTTCCAACGAGGTTTTTCGTCTGCCTGTGATCGAATGTAGCTTGGGAGTACTAACAATTCCAGTCGTTTTTTTCTCCTTCAGTATTCAGTACATAGTAGATTTTCCAACTCCTGTCATGTTGGAACCCATCTCAACAAAGCTTTTAACATTATTATCTAGATATTGATATCTTAGGGCATCGTGATCAGTTTTTCGTTGAGGAAAAAATGCCATGGTTTAACGATTTTGGAATAAATATAGATGTGGAATTCATATCTTTGGGTATCTCACTAATTTTAAATAATATATAAAAACAAGCACAAACAAGATAAATCACTAAGGGCACACTGTAAGGTGTGCTTTGCTCACTGACAAAAATTAAATTGAATTATCAGAAATTTTATTGTTGCAGTAAATTTATAAAAGTTTATAATATTTAAATATAATTAAATATAATTAGATTTACGGAAGTCCTCTGTTACCTGCGGCACTGGAACAGGTACGTTGGAGGTTTCGGTAACAGTTTTATTACTCTTTCTAATTTTTGAATAGATTATAAGAATGTGTATGCTTGCGATCGCCCCTCCCCTTCCTAAGAGCTTTGAATTCAGGAAAATAGAACCGATTGTGCCTTTCATATTAGGAATCTGTATGCTGCTGGCACTCCCCCCCCCCCCCCCGTTGTCAACTTGTTTTTCTTGCGAAAGCCACCTCCCAAGACCTTTGAATTTAGGAAAATGGATCCGCCCCTGGACGTATTTATAAGGATTTCTGTGGAACACTAAAAACTGCTAAGTAATTAAGTAAATCAAAATTTATTGCAATTTAAAACATTTTATAATTTATTTTTAAATTTTTAATGTAAAGTTTTTGAAGCAGATTTAGTTATTTTTGTAAAAATAATTTATTTGTTTAAAATTTTTAAAGCAAAATAAATAACCGAATTAATTACATACATTTGGAAGCAGAGTTGCATACATAGGAAAATATAATGGAAATGGAGCACAGTAAATTTGGTTTCATGAATTGAGGTTTTAAATATTGTTAGTTATTTAACGGAAATTTGCATATAGCTATTACCTTTAATTTGTCGTGGTTTATTGAACATTTATTATTTTACTTTAGAGTAGTAGTAACAATAACAAAATGGCGAGGCAACCAAAGATACTTTTTCAAATGAGAATATTAGTGATTAAATATAATTACTAGGAATACTAGAAGAAAATCTGTATAGCCATGATAGAAACAACTGACGCCTGGTGGCAAAGTGAAAAAGTTTCCGGACCATATGAATTACAAGATAACGTGGGAAATGGGGTAAACATAATTTAAAATAATATTTGTTGACTAGATAGCATGCATTTATCAATTGGAGATATTAATTGGTAATCTATCAAAATTAATGCAATTTAAAAATTATTAAAATGTTTCTAGATTTTTTAGCGGAAAGGAAACAAACTGTTTGTATACATTCTTTCCTTTTCTCTGCTTGAAATGATGATACATATAACCAATTATTTAAAAACGGCAAATAGGTTTCTTTATTTCTTACTAAAATTTTAATTTTTCAAAATAAGTATTTCGGAAACTTTCATTGAAGTAAATTTACAAGATTTTTTAATAATTTTAGGACAATCAAAACATCAAATTATTGAAGAAGCTGTTCTGATGACAGACCACATTTTATTATGTGGAATTAAATGTAAACGTGATAAGGAAATTCTTATTGTGGCAGACATTACGCAATTAGTGAAATGAAAGTTTTAGTAAGTGGTATAAATAAATTGATTGTACGTAAGTCTTTTTCCTCAGTGAATGTAAACATATATTTAGTATTTTGCTCCGCCAAACCAATGTATTATTTGAATAATTTCCACCTATTCTGACCTGTAAATTGTTGTATTACGTAGCAAAATCTAGAGAACATCAACATGTTTTGATTAATTACAAAGCAGGTATAAGAATGTATCTATGAGCTAGATAAGTTGTCATAGATTCCGAAGTGCTACGTTGTCAAATTTCCGTTTTCTCTAAGTTTAGGAAAATTGTGGATAATCTAGTAATGCCGCATGGGGGGCGTCTGGAATTGACGTCTCATCTACGAAGTCTCAAACTCCTCGGGCCTAAAGATAAAACAGATATCCATTAAGCCTCTTGCAATTCCAAATTTCTTCAAATCCCGTGGTCGTTGAAGGATCAGCTACTTACCGAAGGACCCCTGGGTGACAGAATTTGATTATAGACTCTGGCTAATGACATATTGAAGTAGCGTTAATCATTTTATTTATCATCATTTTTTGCCCCATATTAATTAGTAACTATTTTAATATCCTACAAATAAATATCACAGTAATAAAGACACTCTGGAAGTCTGGTCGTTCAACTTCTCTCTTGCAGCTTTAGTACCAAACACTACGGTTATTAAAGCTTACCACAACCATGACTCAGATCTTCAGGACTCAGGAAAGGCTGCTAATTGGTTGGTCAGAAAACATGTCTTGTTTTGTAGGTCTCGCAACAGCGCACCCGCGAGTTAATTCGCGTGAAGGTTTTAATTAATTTGAATAAAACAAGTTTCTCAAAACAACTTAGTCTATTAACAAAATAAATAGAATAAAAACGAACTATTTACAATGATAAACTTAAAACTAATAACAATTACGAAAAACTAACATAATTGCTCTTCTCGGCCATTATTTTAACCAAAAACGTAAAACCCAATTTTGAAAAAACACGTATAAATAGCTTAATAAAATATTAAACCAAAAAAAGAAATGAAACGCGAAAAACAGCTATTTATATTACTTACTCGATCCGTATGAAAATCGCGAAATGCCCCACTAAAATAACACCCGATAATCCCTTAATTTCCCAAATTAAACAAAGACAAATCGAACAAAGAAAACCTTCATTCCCGCCGAATATACACTACGGCACTGGACTTAAAGAACGGCACCAGTCACCCTAATTCGACTTTCAGATTGGTACTAAGATTTACTATTCCTTAAAAGAGTGTCTTCGAATCTTACACCCCCTCTCCCTCTGTTTCCCGTTTGTACCTATATTACCCGATGGAACCTGGTAAACGTCAATTTCTTTCCCTTAAAGTTCGAAGGTTTCGATCGTTATGTGTTGAGGGCGTTAGCTATTCTATACTGGATGCTTGTTTCCCGAATTTGCCTGTGAGCGTCTTAAGCTTAATTTTATATAAACACAATTAATAAAACTATTCTATTTCTTTCTATAACTAAAAGAATATATGTTAAAGACTGTAAAAAAAACCACTCACTTTCCTTGGCTGTTTTGGCAATAGACACTTTAAATCGTTATTTCTTGTGAATAGAAAAAACAGTGATTACTCAGTATTCTTTTTACAAATGGCCAAACGAAATATTTTTATTATAGTGAGTTTATTTGATCATTCTTTTGTTTCCTAATAATGGGAAAATCGTTCAATATTTTAATAAGTTTTAACGGTATTTCATATACCTTATGTTAAAAACTACCCTTAACACGTCTGGTTTTGCTTACATAATCAGGGCAGGATTACTTAGACAGATTTATAGGCAATTCTAAGAGAGGGTCTTTTAGGTCTTCATAAATTAACTGACTTTATGTATTTTTTTAAGAAAACATTTAAACGACAAAGATCATAAAAGTTAAGCTCGATAATTGATTTATTTTTCCTTTAGACTTTCGTGGATAGTGATAAAAAAATGTAACTACCCTATTCCCTCGGAATATCTATTCATAGAGTGATTATTTAATTATATATTTTAACAGAATATAGTTGATATTGAACAATGAAAAATAATAAACATTTGTTCTATTACACCTGTTTACAGGAATTATGCCGTCTTCTCTGATACTCTTGATACCCGATGTTTCTAGAAAACACAAGATGTATGAAATGGGTACATAAGCAGCCGGTCGGTCGTCGGAAGAACAGTACCCGAAATACTAGCGAAGGACAAAGAACTAGTGAATAGAGATAGCGTTATAGTAATGTTATTATTTTTGCCATGTGTAAACGATGTCGTCGCGATTCTTTGTGAATAAACCGAACAGTTTCATTTATATATGTGATAAAGTGACACGGAGAGCTCAACGAAAAACTTCTAGCCCACTTGTAACAAAAGCCTATGAGTTATATTCTTGGTGCAAAGTTGGCGATCAAGACAAATTTTGGGCTCCCACAATGTGCTGCCACACTTGCTCAAGAACCTTAACAGGATGACTATTGGATACTCACCAGTCTATGAAGTTTGAAGTGCCAAAGATTTGGTGGGAACGTAAGAATCATGTTGATGATTGCTACTTTTGCTTAACAAAAATCCTGGGATTTTCTAGTTAACGCAAACATAAAATTGAATATCCTAATATCCTCTCAGTTATGAGACCTGTATCTCATGACCCTTCTAGCATACCCCTCTCGAAGCTTCCAGACAAATACGAAATCGACTTGGTATTGAATGAACCAGATGATTTCGAATTACGAGCCGGTCAAAATTTTCAAGAGAAGAACGATTACGAGTATAGTAGCAGTAAACAGGCTCATTTTATATCTCAGGAAGAGTTAATATTTTTGTTTGTGATTTGGATCTTCCCAAAACAAAGTCACAGCTGCTGGGATCTCGTTTACAGCAGTGGAATCTCTTAGAAAAAAAGAGTGAAAATTTCCAAATTTTGGAAAATTTAGTTTATGCTGGCAGTATTTTTCTTAATGGCAAATTACTTAGTTTACTATCATGATATTTTGGGTTTAATCAACGAACCTGGCCTTTCCTATAAACCTAGTTGCGACTGTTTATTGATTCTTTAAGGACAAGTCTAAAGGCAGTTTCATTATATAATGGAAATTAACAACTATCTGTTCACGTGGGTCATGCTGTAAATATGAATTTGTGTGCGTAGAATTGGTGTCTGTACACTGCGACCTGATAGATTTATTGTGCCTCCCCCACTGCTGCCAAATTGGAAGATTTACCTTATCGGCTCGAGCAGGTCTTCCAGCCCTATTTCCCTAAGGACCATTAGGATGCTGGGCGGCTTTAAGGTGGGTAGCTTCCTTTCTTCGATTTCGTGTGTGTTCCGAAGAACCGCATCCTACGGTTTTCTAGAGCGCTGCACTCTGAATGGATATGAATAGGGGTTTCGTCTTCCTTCTCACGGAATCTTCTCTTTCTACCAGTTCAAGTTTCTTGAGGTGTCCCTTCATGTGGCAATGTCCCGTCAGGACCCCTCTCAGAACTTTGACTTGGTTTTTACTTAAGCTTATGCATTCTTTGAAGCTCCTCTGGTCATAGTTCCCAAGAAGCATCTTCGTTTGTCTCAATCCTTGTTTGCTCCATCTAATAATTGGATCTCCTACTCTCTTCTTCTATCTTTAGTTCTCCCAGCCTTACGTTGCTACTGATTCCACAGAAAGGCTCTGGTCCCAAAAATAGTATCTCAGTCCCTTTCTTCGCGAGCCTGTATATAATTTCATTCCCCTCTATTCAGGTGTGTTCCGGTATCCACAGGAGGGTGACTGTATTATACTTATTCAAATCATTTAATTCCTCGAGGTATTTCCAGACCATCTTGTCAGCTACAACTTGAGAGCTTAGCGCACCGATGGCTGCTTGACTATCAGACATGATGATAATCTCTTGGCCGTGATACTTTTTTTCTTTGTTAAGTTGAATACATTTCCTAATGACATATATATTTTTGTTTGGAAAATGCTTGGTGACTTACCCAACCTTTCTTAGTGTCTAGTGCTGGGTCCATACACTCCTATTCCAGTTCTCTCCGTTATTTTGGAGCCATATGTATACCATATAATGGTGTTTCTGTCTCATTCCCTTTTGAGATTCAACTTTGTGTTGAAGTTTTTCACAGATTTGAATTTCTTTTTCATTTCATATTGGGTCATGCCCAGATTCGTTTATTTTTGGATAAAAGATTGAGCCTTCGTTTTATGACCTCATCTCTCATTATCCTATAAATTGTCCATCTCGTCATACTTTCTACACGTATATGTAGAGGTATGAGGTTTAGGATTAATTCCATGGCGGCGTAAATATGAAAGAAACGTACGAGAATATTTGTATATAACTTCAAATCATAAAATACGAAGATCATAAATGGAATATGTGTGCCGATTTAAAAATTACTGCACTATTTAAAGATGGCAGGCACTATTTACAGAGTGACTTCACCAAATATTGTTGTTTTTTATGCGAATGGGGCCACAAACCAACATTATGTCGTTAAAGAATGGCCGTTACGTGAAAACATTATGCCCGGTCTGAAAAACGTCCCTAATGAACCCTTAGTAGAGCAGCAGAAAATTTATATTCGTTCTCTGCACATAAAACTAGGGCTTATAAAAATTTTGTTAAAGCCTTAAAAATAGAAGAAAATACTTTTCTTTATGTGAGATGGAAATTCGCCCATATAAGTGAGGCGAAGCTTCAAATGGAAGAGCGATATAGTGGAAAATAAACCCCAAACATGTTAGCGGACTACTGTTAGACCCTCAAACGTGAAACCGATCACGACGAATACAAGCGAGAAAAGATAACAAAATAATTTTTTTGGTTATATCATCCTTTTTTCAAAACAAAATGAAGTATATTTTGTAAAAAAAGTGATTTTTTTTTAAATCTCTGAAAATTCACTAGATTGCTCATGGTTTGGGATTCCCATATTTTATATTCTTCTTTTCTTCTCTAACAACTTATGCGTGATAAGTAAAAACTGAGCTTATATTTAAATGTAGCACATTACAGTACGCACTAAAAACTGAAAAAAATCGAGAGTACTTTATTTCATTGTCATGGAGAAACTTCTCTAGTGCCTCTAGTATATCAAAGAAAAAAGCAAGTTACGTTAATTAAAAATAAAAAAATTCTTTTAATCGACATTGAAATTGAATAAACTAAAGAATATAATAAAACCTTAAAATATTAATAGATTTATTAACTGCCTAACATAAAATAAAAAATCTTGAATATCTTGATGAAAAATACATAACAAAGTTTAGAAGTTTCACAACGAAATTTGATTAAATAATCTATGCTTAACATGTCGGAACTGAGCTGCACACATCTGCAAATATAATGAAAATGGTATGCCAAGTAAATCTCGTTGCATCAGTTGGGGATTGCGATGAATAAATATTGTTAGTTACTTCAGGGAAAGCCTTCATGTCATGTAGATTAAGTATGTAATTTGCAGTACTGAGATTTGTGTTTGCTAATTTGATATCGTATTTGTGTATTTTTAGTCAATATATTCATGAAAATGAAATAATAAATTTATTTTCATCAGTTTAAGTTACGAACAACATATTTCGACAGTTACTTGGGGAGAAATGTTCTGCTATTCCGGTTACAAAAAATTAGTTTTGATATAATATACCTATATTTGTTATTTGACTTTAGATAATACCCATCTTCATGAGTTGTTTTAATAATAATACTAATTTTATTATAAATATATGTAAAAACAATGCGAACAGTAAGAAAAATAAATTAAGTTTTAGTATTTAAAAATTAAGATTTCAGAAAGAAATAAAGAAACCTTTTATCTAAATGGTATATATATATATATATATATATATATATATATATATATATATATATATATATATATATATATTTCTTCTTCTTTCAAGCAGATAAAGAAAATAATATATACCAACAGTCTATTTCCTGCAAATATAACTCTTATTTTCTCTCCATACCAGTTTCGATCACCTTATGATCTTGTTAGCGGAGTTGTATCGAACTGAGAACAGCATTCACAGGAAACAATTGTCTATATAAATTATAAATTCCGAGATATATCGGTAGGATATTAAAACGTGCAGGCTTTTCAATGTCAGACTGAAAAATATCTCCAGTCGAACGACATCTGTACATTCATCGGACTGGTCTGAAACTTAAAAATTAAAATTTCAGTAATAAAGAAGAGAGAGAGAGAGATCTGTAGGAAGAAGACGAAACTCTTGGTTAAAAAATCTAAGAGAATGGTATAATTGCAGCAATAACCAGCTGTTTAGGTCAGCAGTCTCGAAAATACGTATAGCTCTGATGATCGCCAACCTTCGGAACGAAGACGGCACCTAAAGAAGAAGAATAAAGAAGTAAATCTATTTTTCTACCCTGATTAATAGTGCGGAACAAACAAAAACACTTTTTAACACGAGAATAATGCCGATTGATAAATTTCACGTCCACTAAGCCAAAATTTTATTTATTTTTCATTATATTGCAACACTTTGGTCTAATCTCGTAGAGTAAAGATTTTTGAAGATGCCTCGTGCAATCATAGGCCAAACGTCGGATAATAATTCCAATTTGACACGGTCTAAACCCAAGAGCCATGATTTTCAACTTGACCAAAGCCGTGAAAGCCGAAACGGCTGTATCGATTTCAATGAAACTTTACACATATGAAAAGAAGACTGTTAGAAGCGATGTATCACACTTTTTTTTATCTGTCTGTCTGCACTGGCTAATCCCCGAAACGACTAAACCAATTTCAATGAAACTTTTCAGACACAAAGAGGTCATCTGAAGTGATATAGGCTGCTTTTTTCTGTCTGTCTTTCCGTCTTTTTGGGCTAATCTTGGAAACAACTTCATCAATTTCTATGAAACTTTACAGGCATGAAGAGTGATACAGGATGCTCTTTTGTGTTTATTTCTCTTCCTGTCTGTAGAGAGAAGATTGTTAGGTGTAATATAGGCTGGTTGTTTTTCTGTCTGTCTGTCTGTCTGTCTGCATCGGCTAACTTTGAAAAGGTTAAACCATTTTCGATGAAACTTTATAAAAAGGGAGTGCTATAGGCTTCTTTTTTTCTGTCTGTCTGCACGGGTTAATCTTCGAAACAACTGAATTAATTTCAACTAAACTTCCCATACATAACGAGGAGGTTATCAGGAATGATAAAGGTCGCTTTTTTCTGTTTGTCCGTCTCTCTATTTATACGAGCTAGATTTCGAAACAGCCGAACCGATTTCAATGAAACTTTACATGGAGACATGAAGAGGAGGTTGCTTTAAAAATAGAGGGCCCTCAAAACTCAACAAATTTTTATTTTCCAAGTTGCATGCGGATGAAGTTGCGGGTAAAAGCTAGTTTGTTTATAAGCGAAAGACAAGAACTTTTCTGTTGTACGTTTTGCATAATTTATCTTGCGAAACTTGGGCATCTTTTTATGGACTATTAGCTCAAGTCTTTAGGGACACAATGATCCCTCATGCGACTCTGGACTATTAGCTAAATAGTTTTCCTAAGCTTGAAAAATGATAACTGTGCAAAAAATATTGAACTCTTATCTTACATACTTTTTCTATCACTAATTTCGAATTATGTATCGGTTCGTTAACGGCTTTAAAAATTTAATCAAAGTTATTAGCAACAAAAAAACATCATATTTTTAAGTATTGGTAAATAATTCTATAACCACTGGATAGATTTTGACAAACAATAAACTAAAAGCCGTTCAAAGGATTTCTTGGTATCTATGACTTTGAGTAGAAGTAATAGTTTTCGAATAAAGTGTTAATTGTCAATAAAAACTATTTGCGCGATTTTCAAAAAGACAAAAATCCATTTGCATTTATTTTCTTTTTAAAGTCTCATATTCCAGGGCTATTCTTTGAATAACCTATTTAATACAAGACCCCGGAGTATTTCACATCTAAAGAAAGTTTAAGAATTTCTTTTTCATTAATAGTAAAACTAAAACTCCTAGACTAAAAGTTATAAAGAAGTTATTGAATTCTTGAGAAATTTCATATAAGCTCTTTATGCGAAATTTTATTTCGCGTATGCTTTCTTTAATATTTTTTTAATATTGAATATCGCCTAGTTCTTCAAGTTTTAAATTGCGGTATTTTGGATAATGGGAAAATTTACTTGATACGCTTGTTCATTTAATCTAGGTATTTTTAATTTTGAAGAAACAATTCTACCCGTTTCAAAGTTCTGTTGGGATGACTGTTTTATAAAATGACACAAACTCTGCTACTGTCACTAGGCACAAAACGTTTACGATAAATCGCTTTCAGTTATTGTTACGGACGTCAGTGGGTTTTTCGGAAACGAAATACTCATATCGTTGGACTTTTTGAATAATATTCGTTACACCTAGTTACACTTGTAAAATAAGAATAAATATAAAAAAAATCGTTAATATCAAATTTCGCAATACCAGTCTCAAGCCTGGGGTCTCATCATTCAAGAGATGAGAAAGGAGGAAGGGAAAAAGTAACATCCTTGTAAAAAAATCTGGGTTTATCTGACCCGGATGTACCCAGTAAGGGCCCTTGCCTAAAGAACCGGTGAAGATGCTGCTTTGCATTTAGGTGTTGGATCATCAAAGGCTAGAGGAAGAAAATCTGTACAAAAAATAACCTGGTGCTTCAAGTTGGGAGTTAGAGCGTTAGATTAGCTAACTAAGATCTGAAATAATCTTGTATTACTAAAAATTCTATACTTTTCGTCGGAGCACCAGATGGATCAACAGCTAAAAGACTTAAAGCAGGGAAAAGGTTTATAAATTATGGCACATGGAATGTACAGAAAATTGAAAATACTAGAGGACTAATTATATTAGGACACTTAAATAGTAGAACAAGTCGTAAAACTCATGATCAAGTGATAGGATCATTTAGAGATACAGTCACAAAAGATAACGGTAAATGACTAATTAAGCTTTGTACAATTAACGATCTTAAAATAACCAACTTATTCTTCAAATAGAAAAGAATCCACACATTTACTTGGGAATATGCACAGGACTACAAAAATCCATTATCGACTATATAATCACAAGACAGAACACAAAACGCCGAGTTCAAAATGTAAGAGTATGTAAAGGTGCTACTTATGGATCCAATCAACACCTATTAATATCAAGGATATATTTTACAAGTTATAACACCAACAGACTAGAGGAAATTAACATCGATTCGGCTAGACAAACAGCAAATTGCCTCAGATACAACTTGGACAGTCTGGACGGAGAAAACACTAGATATTTATACCAACTGAGACAAGATGAATACTTGGATCAGTCTAAATAATCATTCTCAGAAGTATACCAAAATATTATTGGAAGTATACACAAAGCAACAAGAGAAGCATTAAGATACAAGAAAAGAAAAATAAGTAACAAATCTGGGTGGATGAAGGAGCTTAAAGATCAGGTAAAAATAAAAAAAACATATGAAATGGTTAAGTACAAAAAATCCAAGAGAAAAAGAGGCATATGAGGAAACCGCAGAAAAAGTACGAGGAACTGTCAACTTCAGAAAAAACGAAATGTGGCAAACTAAATGTAAAGAAATAGACAAACACATTGGCGGAAGAAATGCTCGTAAGCTTGGAAATTCATAAAATACAGTACAGGAAACATCATCGGTCGAAATAATATCTGAAAATTATTAGAGCAATGGATTAAGCATTACTAGGAATTGCTAACTGAAAAGAGGATTAAGTATATGGAAGAAATAGCTATAATTAACATTCAACGAGAACATGTCGAAATAGATAGTAATGATGTTGTTATAGCTGTAAAAAAATAAAAATGGAAAATCATTTGGACCTGAGCACAACTCTACGGAAAAATACTCAGAGACCACATTCAAAAGGAATACAATGACGAGGAAAACAGAGTAGATTTCATGGTGGTAGATCCTGTCACGATAATGTTTTTTGCATGACACAAATAATTGAAAAAACTATCTTTTTCTTATAAAATTACCAAAAGTTTAAGACAGAGATGCTGCATTTCATCCACATGATGCAAGATATACGTGAAGAAGGCTTTATCAAAATACAAGCGGAAATGTTATAGAATAGAGTTACAACTAATCGACATATTATAATTTGCTGATGATCAAGTAGTACTAGCAAGTGCAAGAGTTAATCAAGCTAAAAGAGTGAGAGGATGCTGAAACGGGATAGATTATGGGAGTTGATTCAAGACCTTGCATCGGAGTACTTACAAAATCATTGTATTTCGAGTCGTGACGTCATCGAGGAATTTAGTTCTTGCCCTTTATCTTTTTTTATAAGTGTTATTGAAAAAACGTTTATACTTAATTTGCTACATTACGATATGTATATGATATTTTACTTTACACAAATTGTTTGCTTTGTATGATTCTTGGGTTTAGATCGTGCCAAATTGGAATTATTATCCGACGTTTCGCCTACGATTGCACGAGGCATCTTCAGGGATCTTTACTCCACGAGATTAGAACACTGAATGACTATCGAGGAGCAAAAGCCTAGTATTTATACCCGACTGGTGCTCGGTGAACCGTGATCCAGCGTTATAATCGATTTCCAAGTGTGATGTAGACTGTAACCTGCATCTCTATTAATATTATTTGGATAAGTACAAATTTCGATTGATTCTCTAATTTTACGTTTAATGAAACCAGACACTGATGCTAGCACCTTAGTTCAGTTACTGCAGATTGTACAATTTGTTTCTTTTTTATACATCTTTCATGTTCCTTAAGCCTAGTTGATTTAAACCGTCCTATTTCACCTACATACACTTTACTACAAGAGCAAGGTAGCTTGTAAACGCCTTCTGTTTGAAATCGAACTGCGTCCTCTGGAGACTTCAAACATTGTCCAACTTTCTTACATGTGTTGAAAATTGTCCGAATGTTTGATTTTCGTAGCAATCTGGCAATCTTGTCGTTGGTTCCGTGTATGTAAACCATCCAATACCTGTACACAAATGTTCCTACAGATGCCTCAGTTTCCATAATATCTGACATATTATGAAACAACAACATGCACTCCACCCTACTAGAATTAATTAAAGCATGTCTGATTTCCACCTATTTTATTTTTCATCGAACTTTCGACGAGCAGACTTCGGGAGCGGCCATGGGATCTCCACTATTACCTCTGGTAGCTAATATCTTCATGGAAGCTTTCGAAGAAAATGCCTTGTCTTCTGCTCCCCTAAAACCTAAAGTTTGGCGCAGATATGTAGATGATACGTTCGTAGTTTGGCCGCATGGCGCAGATAATCTCGATAATTTCCTGGATCATCTAAATCAAGCATAAAATTCACTACGGAAACTGAATCGAATGGTGCCCTTCCCTTTCTTGATGTACTAGTTCAAAGAAAAGAAAATTGCAAATTAGGATATTCTGTGTACAGAAAACCAACCCATACAAATCGATATCTCAATGCAATGTCACACCATCATCCTTCTCAAAAACAACTCGTCATAAACTCTTCGGTACATAGAGCACTTTCAATATGTGACGAACAATCACTGAAATCAGAAACGGAAAAACTGACTAGTGCTCTGAGAACAACGGATATTGCGCTGAATATATAAGATATTCTATTAATAAATATAAAAACCCAAGTCCTAAGCAAAATGTCATAAATGAACCTCCTATGGACAGTGTTGTCTTACCTTATATACACGGAACCACCGACAATAATGCCAGATTGCTCCGAAAATCAAACATTCGGACAATTTTCAACACATGTAAGCAAATGGGACAATGTTTGAAGTCTCCAAAGGACGCAATTCCATTTCAAACAGAAGACATTTACAAGATACCTTGCTCTTCTGGTAAAGTGTATGTAGGTGAAATAGGACGGTCTATATCAATTAGGTTTAAGGAACATGAAAGATGTATAAAAGAGAAACAAATTGTACAATCTGCAGTAGCTGAACATCAGCATTGCTCAGGTCACACTTTTAATGTAAAATAAACTAAGGTGCTAGCATCAGTGTCTGGTTTCTTGAAACGTAAAATTAGAGAATCAATCGAAATTTGTAAATGTAATTATATAATATTAATAATATTAATAGAGATGCAGGTTACAGTCTACATTACACCTGGAAATCGAATGTAACGCTGGATCACGGTCCGCTGAGCACCAGTCGGGTATAAATACCGGCTTGTTGTTCCTCGATAGTCATTCCGTGTTCTAATCTCGTGGAGGAAAGATCCCGGAAGATGCGTCGTTGTAAACGTAGGCGAAACGTTGGATAATAATTCCAATTTGACACGGTTTAAACACAAGAACCATGATTTTCAACTTGACCAAATACGTGAAAGCTTTCGTTCTTTGTTTTACATTTTATCTAGATCTATATAAGACATATGTTATGTCAAACGGATAAACTAGTAGTTAAATTTAGCCAAACATTTTCGAATTTACAGTTTTTAAACAATATATCGTCAAAATTATTAAACAGACATGGGGAATTTTTGGAGTAAAATCTCTAAAAATTTTTCTACGAGTTGTAATGTCATGTATCTTAGTCAAAATATTTAGTACAAATTGTTACAAGCACTCACTTTAACTTAGAATTTATTGTTTAATAAAACAATAAACTGTAAAGTGAAAGTCCTTAAGCGAGTTTCAGCTTACGTTTATAATATTAGAAATTTATAGAGATTGCTTTTAACATATATAATTGTTCTGTCAATTTACATTGTTTAAGTTTGAACTTTAAACTAATTTTGCTTAAAGATAAAGCTCTAGCTAGACGGTTGTACCTCTAGAAATACAAAGCAAAAGAGTTTTTTTACATTTGTTATTGTTTTTAAATAAATCGCGACCTCTAATTTAGAAAAAAGATCCAAAACTGAGAATTTTTTAAACCGTGAGTATTCGTGTAGGTACAGTTAAAATTATTGGTCCTGATCCCCTGTATTTTCCTTTTAAATATTTGCCTCGATTTTGGCCTTTTAAAAGTTCATTTTTGTACAGAGATACGCTTTTAATTTTATATAAATAAAATTTATATAAAAAAATTGAACCAACTTCTAAAAGTGCGCTAAAAAGTGAAAAATAACTATAAATTTTTATATGAAATTGAACTTTTTGAAGTCGGCGTCAAACTAATACTTGACAAAATGTGATTTGCACAAACAGATTGAAAATAATTTGTTAGCTCGATATATTTTATACTGCATATTGAGTTTGTAAACGCCTCAAGAACCCCACAATATCAATTTTAGACAAAATCGGAGTATGTAAAATTTTCTGTCCCCCATATTGTATCTTATTAACGTAATAGTTTGTTTTAAGTCTTAATGTAATCTAAATCTAAACCCTTCAAAGCCCCCTGGTACCAATTTAGGATGAAATCCGGAAATTTAAAATTTCTAGACTTATATTCGCTATTTACATCCTCAAAAACGATTCAGTCCCACCTTTGAACAAAATCGAAAAATGTAAAATTTTTATGACCCCATATTGAATGTGAGTAGTGGGAATAGGGGGCTCCTAGTTGACCCCCCCACCACTTTTTTGATTGGTCAGCCAAGAATGACCTTGTTTCTGATTGGCTGCCCAAGTTCGCCCCCTATTCCGATTGGTTTCATAAACTCCGCCTCTTTTTGCTCCACCTCCTACCTCCTTCCTAACCACCACAGTAGTTGGAGGGGAGCTGGTAGCAGTTGGAGGGGAGCTGGTATTTTAAACGATCGAATCTGAGCGAACTTCAGTCATTCGTGCGCGATGTCAAATAGCGACCAACAACAACAACAACAGCAACTCATTGAACGTGTAGGCCAAGTAATAATTTCCTACCAAAAACACGGAAAAAATCTTACCGATTTTGAAGATCAAGACTTGGCCTTCTTTCCCATCAACTACTTGAAAACATTCGTCGATTCACTTAGTTTACAACAAATTTGGAACAGGTTGCCGGAAAATTATAGAAGTGACGAAGAATTGCAGCTAAATTTGCCGTGTTTTAAACACTATCCACTATATCAACACCACATAGACGGCCCGCCATTATCAATTAAAAAGTGTTGTAAAATTAAAAAATAGTGTGAACAAGTGAATCGAGTTTCATCGGACAGTCTTCGAAATGGATCAGACACATGTATATTTAGATTCTGCTTGTGATGAAACGATCCAGTCAATGTACAAAGATGAAACAACTCATTTTAACTTGGCTGGAAGAGGAAAGTTTCACGCAAGACAGGATTCTCTGATCACTATTGATCGAAATAATTTCGAAGACGACGATGAAGATGAAGAAGATGATGGGATAGAGGATAATGGCGTTCCAAACGGGTGTGGAGAAGAGGGGCTCGTGAAAGTGGCAAAAATAAATGCAAGTGATACATTGACACCAAATTACCTTACGCGAGAAGTGTGCGTTTTTCAATCTTATGTCGTAATTATTTCATCTTCTGGCGGTGCATATAATTTATGTTGTGAATGTTACTATATACATGCTTTAAATTGCCCAAATGGGAAAAATAATTTTGTTAATAGCCACTATAAACGATCCTTTATATGTTGCGAAAAAGATCTGCAATGCAACACGTGTGAAAACGATTTATTCATAACAACTCCTTCACAAGCATGTATAATATGTAACAAACCAGAACTAAAGAATATGCAAAACCATCTAATCGAAAAATCAAATTTTAAATAAATTTATTTCACTTGCACTTATTCATGCACTATGGCGTTTTTAATATTAAGTTTAAGTTTAAAATATTTTATAAGAATTTAGATTTTGTTCTGCTAAGTTAAATAAATATAAGAAACTATGTAAATAAATATAAGGGAATGATGTGAATAAATAAGAATTTGTATTTATTCCCATTGAAAGAAATTATAATTTTGTTCTTTCAGTGTAGAATAATTCTTTTCAAATAATATGCACAACAACCCTACCGATAAATCAAATTTAAATAAATGAATTTGATACTCCACTTGAATTTATTCATGCACCCTAGTAGTTTTTGAATATTAAGTTTCAAATGTCAACTAATTTAAATAAGATTTCATATAAAATATAAGTTGTAAGATATAAGTTATAAGATATATATTAAGTTTAAGTTAAATAAATATAAGGGTGCCATCTAAATAAATAGAAATTTGTTTATATTAAGATTTGAAGAACTAATGATTTTGTTCTTTCAGTGTAGAATAATTTTTTCTACATAATATGCACAATCAATCCTATCGATAAATTGAATTTTAAATAAATGAATTTGATACTGCACTTGAATTTATTCATTCACCCTAGTATTTTTTAATATTAAGTTTAAAATGTCAACTAAGACATTTAAATAAGATTTTATATATAAGATAAAGAACAATTAGGTTTAATTCCCTGACAACAGACTATGATTTATTCTTCCATGTTAAAAAAAAAACCTAGTTTTCATTACTATGCTTGTAAAAAAAATTATATTCATCCTATTCATAATAATTCTTTCAAGTTAAAGAAACTTGGTTATTAGGTGTGATTCTGTATAAGAAATAGAAAAAAATAAAATATTTTCTTCAACGACTTTGTTTTTTATTATTCCCATATCCAAAATACAAATATACATATATACATAAATACATATTTATAATTTATACCATTTTGGGTTGCCAATTGCTGCTGTCTGCCAGAGGTTGCTGTTGTCTGCCATAGGCTGCTGCTTTGCCATCGGTTGTTGTTGTTGTCTGCAAGAGGTTGCTGCTCTGCAAGAGGCCAATTTATAATTTATAATTTATTGGCCTCTTGCATTTTCGAGGGTAACTCTGCCTTCGCTGCTGCTGCTGTTGTTGTTGCTGTTGTTGTGTCTGCTCCTGATGCTGTTGATGTTGCTGTTGATGTTGCTGCTGTGGCCTCTTGCATTTTCGAGGGTAACTCTGCCTTCGCTGCTGCTGCTGTTGTTGTGGCTGCTCCTGATGCTGTTGATGTTGCTGTTGCTGCTGTGGCCTCTTGCACTTTCGAGGGTAACTCTGCCTTCGCTGCTGCTGTTGTTGCTGTGGTTGTGGCTGCTCCTGCTGCTGCTGCTGTTGTTGCTGCTGTTGTTGTGGCTGCTCCCGCTGCTGCTCCTGCTGCTGTTGTTGCTGCTGCTGCTCTGCCATAGGTTGTGGCCGATCTTCTTCCATAGGCTGTTGTTGCTCCATCATCAAAGGTTGAAGATCCATTGCTCGGTCTGGATCCCACTCAAAGGCGATAGGCTCGGGATCCAGGTCTGGCTCAAACATATTGATAAATTCTTCATCTAAATAGTCAACCTCTGATGGTGGCGGCCACATCACCGTGTTCTCGGAATTTGGACTCTGACGATCCATCAGATTAATCTGATTTTCCAAGAATCCCAGAAAGTCTTGTAGTGTTATAATTATGAACGTACTCATTTTGAGACTTTAAACTTAATGAATGCTAAGTCAAGACGCTGTAAATCCTTATATACAATACTGAAATACCACTTTTCCTACCTCCAGCGGCAAAACCAGTCCGAAGAATGAGAAGAAGAAGAAGGCAAAGATAGCGTGAACTCGAGAGAGGTCGTTCAACGGTCGTAAGTTGTTTTGTTCTTAAGAAAAAGACGAGTAAAGAGGAGAAGAAGAAAAAAAAAAAAAAGTTGTTTTTGGAATAATATAAAAAACGAAAAAAAAAAAAAAAAAAAAAAAAAAAAAAAAAATTAAAAAAAAAAAAAAAATAAAAAAAAAAAATTAAAAAAAAAAAAAAAAAAAACTGTTTTTTATATTATTCCAAAAAACAACTTTTTTTTTTTTTCTTCTTCTCCTCTTTACTCGTCATTTTCTTAAGAACAAAACAACTTACGACCGTTGAACGACCTCTCTCGAGTTCACGGTCTCACGGTTCCCGTCGTACCATGCAGTGCCACGCCGTACCAGCCGGTACCAGGCTCTTGGCTGCTTTAAAAGGCGGCTGGGTACGAAGCGTCTCTTCAGTTTACATCTCGCTATTAGCGTACGCTTGTAAAATTATCGAATCTGTTGTGAATATATCTAGATAGTCCGATTTATTTCGAATTGTGTGACTTAGTGACATATTAATTTTTATTTGGTTTGTATTGTTGATTTCATATTTTTGATTTGATATTTTTGATTTAATATTTTTGACTTAATACTTTGGATTTTCATTCATTTTTACTTAATCTTCTAAAAGCCAATTTTTGATTTTTGTTGATTTTTCATTTTTGTGGATTTTTTTTGATTTTTTATTGATTTTTTGATTTTTTTATTGATTCATAATTTTTTTATTTTTTAATTTATAATTTAAAATGTCATTTTTAAATGTAAAAATTGAAAACATCGACTTAACAGCCTTCGATTTAAACGACGCTTGCCTTGTGCATGATTTGATTGATTGTTCATTTTGTGGGCTAAGCGACGAGGAGCTAGATATTAAATTTAGGGAAATTGATATTAATACATTTAACAATTCATCTGAATCTGGCGATTCTTCCGAAATTGGTGAAAGCGATATTTTGACACAGCTCTTAAAAGTTTTGGATGAATCTATTATCCCTGATATTCCTCAAGAACCTCTTGAAACAATTAATTTCGATGATTTAAATAATGATATATTAAGGAAAAATTTAATTAACAATTCTGAAATAAATGAGGGATATAATTTGGAACAACTTTTAGATATATTAGAAGGGGGTGAAATTGGTGAAAATAGCTCAGGGCAAAATTTAATTAAGGGTGATGTGGAATATCAGGAGACTTTTGAGAGCTGTGAGGAACAAAATAATAAGGGGGTTTTAAACAATAATAATAATGGGGTTGGTAACGAGGGAGCTTTAAATAATGATAAGAGGATTGGCATTGGGGGTTTTTCGAAAAATAATATGGAAGAGGTTTATCGCCCCCACTATTCGCCAATTTCAGATGCATCGTCAGATTCATCAGAGGATTCCAACGACAGCGTTGAGACTGTTATAAACGTCTCAGCCAAAGCTCAGCATAATTTTATTAAAGTGTTGGATCAAAATTTAATTGAAGGGTTGGATCAAAATTTTATTCAGGGGTTTGAACAACCATCCAAATTTGGCTATACCAGAAATTCAGTAAATTCGGTAGATGTTTTTGATTTGAGTTGTGGCGAAATTGTGGGGGACATTGAGGTATATACTTATACTGAAAATTTTGAAGATGAGCAGCCTCAATGTCCCTTAATTTCTTCCTGTAATCAAAATCAATTTTTGAAAAATCCTTCTGGCCTAAATTTAGAACAAAGTTCTGAAAATTTAATTGAAAAAAATTTACCCAAAAAACGTTCTTTATCAGAAACAAATGATTGTTCAGATTTAAAAAAGTCAAAATTGGACGGTGATATTTCTAGTTCCCAAACTTTAGGGGCACAAATTTCAAAAAATTCTTTACCAGTCGCTGTAACAACAGCTCCGAAAATCAATCCAACAAATAAAGTCGCTATTGGAGAATTAGATAAGTTTCTACATAAGAAAACTAAGCCGAGCTTAAATAGGAATGAAACAAGGTGTGCCACATCTAGATTTAAGTCAATGGTTTATTCCTATTTAAACTTAGATAATATATGTAATAATTTATCTAATTCGACTTTAAAAGACGTTAAAAATTGTATTCAACGACAAGGCGATCTTCTTTTAAATTTGGGAAATATATTTTTTAAAAAAAATCCATGTTTTTCTTCAAATTAAAAAGTGAATCCAAAAGTTAATTCAAAAGTAAATCCAAAAGTTTTCTAAATTGCGCGAGCTGAAAAAATTGCTAATTATTCTATGTCATTGGGTCTTGATAGATCGAAATTGTATTTATTTAAAAGCGACACGGCCCTAACCGATTCCATTTTAAAATG
The DNA here is from genome assembly GCA_034092305.1 of Diaprepes abbreviatus. Classification (NCBI taxonomy): domain Eukaryota; kingdom Metazoa; phylum Arthropoda; class Insecta; order Coleoptera; family Curculionidae; genus Diaprepes; species Diaprepes abbreviatus. The sequence goes on along the minus strand of JASJET010000141.1, from coordinate 4,475,650 downwards.
ACTCTCCTTTGCACACACTGCTTAAGAGAATTTAAAAGAAAATCACATATTGTACGCCACCTTCGAGAAAATGTTGTTAATAACGAAAACACCTTTAACTTGGAAGATTATATAATTAATCGTAAGTATTTTTTTTATAACATATTTAGCTATAATTTTCCTTTTAATTTTTTTTTTATTATTAATAAAGGTTTACAGAGGAATTAAAAAATAATAATTGTTTCAGTTGATGAACTACTTTCAAGACCTCCAATGCGATTTTGCCAAGATTGTGAAGTAAATGTCAAATCTAATTCCTGGAGCACACACTTGAGGACAAATATTCATAAAAACAGGAGCTGCATAAAATATGGAAATGGAATTGACATTATCAGGAGTGCATTTAAATGTCGAATAGCTTCCTACAGAATATATTCGCAGAATTATCACATTGACATCAAAAAGTTTCAGCAAGATGTTGGTAATAAAGTGCAAACATTAATACGCCAGCGTCAACAGGAATTTACATGTGCTAAAGTAAATTTGGAATTATTTGGAATATATTATTCTCCAACTTTAACCTCTACTTCAATTAAGTCATTTAATACACCGTTCTTCATTGTAACCCATACAACTGATCTACAACAGCTTTACGATGATTTATTCAAGATTATTGAAACCAAAGCAGATGAATTGCCGGAAAGAGACTCAGGTAATTATTATTTAATCTCAAGAGCTAAGTTTTCTTAATCTCAAGAGCTAAGTTTTCTTAATATCACTTGTACATCTCTAACAAATATTATTCAGAACTAATTTTTTAATTCCTATTACAGGGTGGGCTCTACAAAGAATTCTGCATTTGGAAGTCAACATCAATAAGTACAACCCATTGAATGCCTCCTCCTACATTAAGATGCATCACTTTTCTAAATCAATAGTGAATGTGATGAATGAGGACAATTGCTGTTTCGCCTGGGCAGTGGTTTCAGCAGCATACCAGCCAACCGGTAATCCTCGAAAGACCTCATCATATCCAGACTTCAGAGACGCTTTCGATTTTACAGGTATTGAATTTCCAGTAAAATTATTAGATATAAAAAAGTTTGAGGAAAAAAATAATTTGTCCATAAATGTATATGGAGTTGAAAAATTTTTAAGGGATAATAAAAAGGTATATGAGATTGTCGGTCCTTTACATTATAATAATGAAAAGAAAAAATTACATATTAATTTGCTTTTAATAAGTTCTGATGATGGAAATAACCACTACTGTTGGATAAAGGATTTAGGTTGCTTGGTATCCAAACAATTATCAAAAAAGAAAATAAAAAAATACTTATGTGATGGATGCCTTCAATATTTTGGAACATATGAAAAACTTAACACACATTTAGAACGTGATTGTAGTTTTGTTCGAATTGAGCTTCCTTCAGATAATTTGATTTTGGATAAATTTGGCAATTATATTCCTGCAAATATATTAAAGTTTCAAAATATTCAGAAACAGTATAAAGCTCCTTTTGTTATTTATGCCGATTTTGAATGTTATTTGAAAAACATTGAGTGCCAACAATCTACACCTGATTCGACAACCTCATATACTATTAAAACTGCTGAACATATACCCTATTCATTTGCTTATTATATTAAATCATCATTTGATGAGAATGTTGTGTGTCTTAAACTTTATAGAGGTACAGATTGTGCTATAAAATTTATTGAATACATTGAAAATGATGTAAAAGAAATTTATAAAAAATATTTAAAATATCAAGTACCATTGAAAGATTTATCATCTGTGGAACAGATTGAATATGAAAATTCTAGCATTTGTTATGTATGTGAAAAACCTTTTTCAAAAGGAAATTTCATAAAGTGTAGGGATCATTGTCATATTACAGGTAAATATCGAGGAGCCGCCCACTCAATATGTAATTTGCATTTTAAACCTCCAAAATATATACCAATAGTATTGCATAATTTAAAAAACTATGATTCTCACCTATTTATTAAATCGCTTTGCTATAATAAAGAAAATATTAGTGTTATAGCTCAAAATAAAGAAAAGTATATTTCTTTTAGTAAGGAAATTTTCGTTGATGTGTCAGAAAAGCGGAAACCAGTTGCTTTGCGACTACGCTTTATAGATTCTTTTCAATTTCTCCCAGAGTCTTTAGAGTCACTATCACAAACTCTACAAGATTCACAATGTTTTGAAATTAAAAAGTTTTTCTCAAATGCTGATGAATTTCGATACATTAGACAAAAAGGGGTATTTCCATACTCTTACATAGATTCCAACGAAAAATTAAATGAGAAATCTCTACCATTGATTGATAAATTTTATAATAACTTAACCGATGAAAATATCTCTCCTCAAGACTACAGTCGTGCTGTAGAAGTGTGGAATCTATTTAAGTGTTCTACAATAGGGGCTTATTCCGATATTTACTTAAAATCAGATGTTTTACTTTTGGCTGATGTTTTTGAAAATTATAGATCCACATGTATTAAAACCTATAAGTTAGATCCTGTTAATTATGTCACTAGCCCTTCTATGTGCTGGGATGCAATGATGAAATTAACCAATGTAGAATTAGAATTATTAACGGAACCAGATATGCTTCATTTTTTCAAAAAAGGTGTTCGTGGTGGGGTTAGCACTTGTTCCAAACGCAAATCTGAAGCAAATAATCCATTCTTAGAAAATTTTAATCCTGAAAGACCTACAACATATATCGCTTACTTAGACGCCACAAATTTGTATGGTTATGCTATGAAACAATATTTGCCTGAAAAAAATTTTGCTTGGGTACCTAAGCTCGAAATAGAAACTTTAAATATATCCGAACTTTCAGATACATCATCTATAGGATACATATTTGAAGTTGATTTAGAATATCCAAATTATTTACATGATAGTCATAATGATTTCCCATTTTGTCCTGAACAATATACACCACCAATTTCAAACCACTCAAAATTAATTCCAAACTTACATAATAAATATAACTATATCATTCACTACCGATATCTGAAACAATGTCTACAATTTGGACTCAAAATCATAAAAATACACAGAGCAGTTAAGTTTACGCAATCACCATGGTTAGCGGAATATATAGATTTAAATACAAATTTACGAAATTTATCTAAAAATAAATTTGATAAAAATTGTTATAAATTGGCAAATAATTCAATTTTCGGTAAAACCATGGAAAATGTTGATAGGCGAGCAGATATTAAATTAGTATCTCAATGGGAAAGACAGGGTAATAAATTTAGTGCCGAAAAACTTATTTCTAAACCTCAATTAAAGGATTTTAAAATTTTCTCTGAAAATCTAGTTGCTCTTCAACTTCAACAGGTTTGCATTGAATACAATAAACCAATTTATGTTGGGATGAGTATTCTGGATATTGCAAAAACTGTAATGTATAATTTTTATTATGGGTATTTAAAAGTAAAATATGGTAATAATTTAAATTTATTATATACGGATACTGATTCCTTAATTCTTGAAGTTCAGACCCAAAACTTTTATGAAGATATGAAGCTAAATCTGGATCAATTTGATACTTCTAATTTTTCTGAACAAAATATTCATTGCATGCCTATTACAACATCAGTTGTTGGTAAATTTAAAGATGAGTACAAAGGGATTCCCATTGAAAGTTTTTATGGAACTGGTGCTAAAGCATATTGTATAAAATCCAAAAATAGTGTAGATAAAAAAGCAAAAGGCGTTAGTAGATCATGTATAAAAAATCAATTAACATTATCAGATTATAAAGATGTTGTTGAGAAAGGTGACAAAATATTCTGCACCATGTATGTATTCAAGTCAGATATGCATAATATTTACACTAATTTGTTAAATAAATTGGCATTAACAACTCATGATGATAAAAGATATTGTATACCAAATTCCACAAAAACTCTTGCATGGGGACATAAGGATATTTTGGAAACAGATTTTTTTGATAAAAATATGAAAATGATGTATGATACTCTAACTTTTTTAAGTTCTGGAAACGAAAATGGATCTAAAAATAAAAAACCGCGATTAGAATTAACTACTCCTAGTAATTTTTCATCTTTATAAAGACATCATTTTATATGATGATAAATTATGTAAGTCGTTTTTGAAGCTTTAAAAGTTGGAGGGGAAACTGAATCCAAAAACATATATATTGTATAGAAATACCATTATTTGTTAGTAATATTACAACAATGACTGCTGCATCTTTAATAGTTTTAGTTTCCCTTGTTGGAAATGTGATATATGTAAATTACATTCCTAATACAGTTAGGGCTGATATATGTATAAATGCCCTCAAAAATGAAACCGACTGCTACAAACAGATGAAAATGACATATCTTGTTGGAAATTCACACTTTTTTACCTATAATGTAACTGATTCTGCTTTGTGTGAAAATACATACATAAAAATTAAATATTCCATGACAAACAAACCATTACAATATTCAGATTGGATTCCTTTCAATAATAAAAAAGAAGAATCTTGTCATTGTGTCTGTTGTTATATATTTGTTATTATATTTACAGCAGCAATATTTATTTGTACATGTTTAATTTTATTGTATTTCATGAAAAAATATCTATAAAAATATTTAATAAATGTTAAAAAAATAATATAAATTTTGTTTTTTATTGATTCTCGTTAGTATAAAGACATTTAAAGTTTATCCCCTCCTCTTAAATGGAGAGGGAAAATAAGTTTACCCCTCCACTTGAGAGGAGAGGGAAAATGTATAAAATTTAGGAGCAAACGGATTGATAGTTAGTTTTTTGAGAGCAAGCAGATAGCCAGTTAGTTTTTGAAATACATCATTTAAAATGTTCAGTAATCAGAGTAAAAATATATTTGAAAATTCACCATTAAAAAAGAAAATAAAAAAAACAATTATAAATTCTACAAAATATAATTTAAATAATTCTAACTCTAAATATGCTGTGATTGGTTTGTGGGTGGAAAGTGATTTTCTACCATGCATTGAACTTGGTGGTAAAAATGGTCAGTCTGTGATATTAAATGAAGATGATTGGAAGAACTTATTGCAATATCAAGGAGTTATAACAAATTATATGTTTTCACCAAATGTTTTCAATGAACCGATATATTTGCAAAATTTATCTATTCATTTTGAAAAGATTGGTGAATTACCAATAGTGAAGATTGTGAAAAGCTGTGATTTTATTTACTATGGAAATGAAACTGTGTGCAGACTATGGGAACAAATTCCACTTATAGAATATAGACTAAATGTTTTACAAAAACAAAACTTTCGACGTTATTTCAACGTTTTTAGAAATAACAATTTTTACGACGGAGATTCTTTTGACAAAATATATAATGTCCTTTCTCCAAAACAAAATCTAAATAGTGAAAATGTGTGCTCCATGCTGGAACTGCTGTTGAATCATCCCGAAGAACTAGAACAAAAATTAAAGTCTAAGCACTATTATGAAGAAGACAGTATCTATTGATGAATCAAGAAACCAAATTCATCTGATGGTTGCTTGGAACTTCGCCTACAGAAAAGCTCGTATGACTTCTGAAGAGTTTATAAATCAAAAACATTTTAGAAGAAGGATTAAATTGACTGAAGAAATTTTAAATCCCATATTAGACTCTGATTATAGGAATATTGTATTTAAAAAAATGTTTATGTAATAAGCTTATTTTTAAATAAAACAAATATATATAAAAAATCATTTTTTTTTATTACAAACATCAATTATTATTACAGCATTAATTACTATTACATCACATCTCTCTTGAAGATCCAAGAGTTATAAGATTTATCTAATCCTAACCATTTTACAAATACTTTGTTTCCTTTCTTTCTTAACACTTTTTCCACCAGATATACATTTGGGTGTCTTACTTTTTGAAGTTCTTCTTCATAGAAACCTCCTTGAATATCTATCCCATTTCCATCTTGAATCAAATACGTTGTTGGATTAGTAAGCTGGATTTTTTTTATTTGAAAAATTTCGTTTGACCAGTTGGGCGTGTAACCTTTAGAAAATTGTTCGCGAATCTTGCTTATTCGTACTCTATCACTGACACGAAATTTTGGTGATCTGGGATCCACAGTTTTCCTATGAGTATAAGCTGATTTCAAGATTTCCATTTCATTCTTTTTGTTAACTTCGTTTGGTTTTTTTCCGATTGTTGAATGCTTAGTATTATTGTATTCTGTAATTATTTCTTTAAGAAAGCTGATCCATTTATAATTACCTAGTAAACTAAACTTTTTCCACATTTTGTTTTTTATCGTTCTATTTACTCTCTCTACAATACTAGCTTTCATATTAGAAAATGTGTTGTAATGATTAATTTTGAACTGCTCCATAAGTTTCTGAAAGTCTTGATTAAAGAATTCTTTACCCTGATCAGTATTCAGATTTGTTGGGGGAGTTTTTAAAGTTAATAGAATTTTTTTCATTGCAGCTGCTACATCTTTACCAGTTTTGGATTTTACAGGTTCTGCCCATACAAATTTAGAAAACACATTTATTACCATTAAAATATATCTTAAACCCCTATTAAATTGCGCATATGGCTGCATTTCTATCAGATCAGCTTGAAATAGATCATTAAGCCCTTTTACAATTGTTCGTCTCCTTCTATATCGCCTTCTCGCCGGTTTATGTAATTCATTTACAACGTCTTGCTTAATTTTACTCATTATTAATTTATACCTTACTCTCGAAAATAAATCCCACAAATAACTTTACCTCCTTCTAAACCGTTTATAAAAGCCCTTTATCGCTGATGTTGTAAAATATAAAAAAAAAATCATCTCAGTTTTTTTTAGTAAGTTCTTTAATTTTATTTTCCATTGCTTCAAATGATTTTTTATTTTCATTTATAATTTCTTTTATTGACCAATTTATTTGGGTGATGTTGTTAGTAAGATCAGAAATTTTTACATTAAATTTATTTTCCATTGTTTCAAATGATTTGTTATTTTCATTTCTAATTTCTTTTATTGACGAATTTATTTGGGTGATGTTGTTATTAAGATCAGACATTTTTACATTAAATTTAGTTTCCAAAAGAACATTTGATAACGTATAATCTTTTTTGAAACCACCTAATGTTGAATTCATTTCTTCTCTTGCATAATTCATTGTATCATTAAATTCTTTTCTAGAAACTTCAGCAGCTCTTTGAACTAATTCGTTTAAAGATTTTATTTCTTTTGTTAATTTATCTTCTAGATTTTTTATATCTTTTCCTAATTGAAATTCTGCATTTGTAATATCTAATGTCATTTTCACAATTTTTTTTTCTATATTTTTTATGTCTGACACTGTCTTTTCAGCTTTGTGTAGTATATCTGTATAAGATGTTTCAAGTTCTTTTATGAGTAAAGAAGTCTCCTCGATTTTTGAACTATTATTTTTAATTTTAATTAATACATCCTTTTTAGAAACTTCTATTATAGCTTGCACTACTTCTAGTAAGGATTCTAATTCTTTTTGTAATTTCTCATCGATTGCCTTTGTAAAATTTCCCTCGTCAAAAGACGTTTCAGATTTGGTTTTCAGATTGTTTAACTGCTTTAGTATATCCTCGATTTTTTCATTATCTTTTGTAATTTGATCTTTGAATTTTGTTTCAATTTTTTCATTTTCGTTTTGAAAATCCTCCTTCAATTTGTCTTCTAAATATTGTAAATTTGATTTATATGCATTGATTTTAATTTCAAATTTTTTAATTTGTTCTTTAAATTCATTAACTTTGTCGGTATCTTTTTTGTGAATTAGGAAATGAGTGTTCATTGATTTTTCAAGATTTTGTGTATTTTTATCCATAACGTCATGTATTTTCTTAAAATTCCTTACTTCTTCTGCTACTCTATCATTAAGCAAATTAGTAAAATTTTGAAACTTTGATGTAATTTCCTTGGAAATACTGTTCTTGACATTGTCAATTGCTGAAGTATCCTTAATTATTGATTTAATTGATGTAATTTCATTTTTTATTTCATTTTCAAAATCATCAACTTTATCATATTTTAACTTCACTACGTCAAAGTCATTTGCATATTTAGAAACTTTCTGAGAAAATTTTTCTACTACATCATCATTTCCATCAACAGTATTTTTCAAATTAATTATCTTGTCATTATATTCAGGAATAACTTTATCCTCAAATAACTTAATCTTTTTTGCAATATTTTGTATATTGTTATCATATTCATTTATTCTCTTATTTAAATTATTAACATCGCTTTTCAACCCGGGATCTAAATTTTGAATTAATTTGTTTTCAATATATTTGACATCGCTTTTAAAAATTTTTATTATTTTCTCTTCAACATTTGATAATATTTTATTTTCTAGTGATAATAATGTGTTTAGAGCAGATTTTTTTGAAATATGACGACCAAATTTATCGATGGTCATTTTAGAAATGTTTAAAAGTATCTATTATGTCCTTTTATATAATAATATTCGCTTCTCTTAGTTCTTCAATAATGGAAATAATTTCATTGTTATGACCAGTGTGTCCCGCAAGCATGGATGCTACCAATAGTCGAAGTCTCTCAACAAGTTCGTTTACATTATCCCAATATATGTAATCTGTATTAGGTTTATTAACTTTTAAAGTTATACCAAATCCGGTTTTTTTTGAAGACACTCGACTTTCTCTATATGGAGCTTTGCGTCTTTCAAAAAATCCCTGGACTGCTTGTTGAGATTCGGGATTTAGAGTTTTAGTTTTTGTAATTCCTTTGCTTTGCAAATAAGGTCCTATTATAGAAATATATTTATGTGATCCATTCCCCTGCACCTGCTCATTTGGATCATTATTTCTACGGTATGCATTGGTTCTTTTTAAAATATCCATATAATTTTCCAAATCTTGTTTTTTATACCCTATTGGTTCTTTTTTAAATAATAACTCATATAAACCTGGTGTACCTGTATAGGTTATTCCTTCAATTTTGATGTTTTTACCAATAATTTCGACAGGTTTTTGAGTTAAACCCAAAAAGAATTTCTCGGTTTCCAAATCATGAACTATTCCATATTGGTGATCAAACTCATGTTCAACATCTTTTACACCGCTATCAATATATTGGCGAGGTAATTCATCAAATCCTAATAAATATTCTTTATATAAATCTGTATCAACAAATGTTCTAACTGTTTGCCGTGTTTGTTCCAGTATATCTGAAAGATTTCCTATTGTGGAGTGTGAACCTGAAGAAGGGTTTGTTTCTGCAATAATACTTGTTTGTTGTATAGATGGCATTTGACTTGCTGAAGCTAAACTCGCGTCCCAGTCAATAATCGATGGTATTTCTGTAGGAAGGAGTGGAGTTTTTCCCGTCTTTCTTTTTTCTGGTGTTGATGTTCCATATTGTAATTTTCTCTTTGGTGTTAGTGTTTGAATTGATCTTTTCTGTGGTGTTTCATAAATTTTTTTAATTGGTGTGTGTAGCTCTTCCTTTATTTCAACAGGTTCAATTTTACCAATCGTTGAAATTAATTCTTGTAAGGGTTGAGTTATCGGTTTATATGTTTCCTCCAATTTAGTTTGCGCCTCAAATTCCGCATTTTTTAAACTCTGATATTTTTGTTTAACAGCTTTTCTTGATTTAACTAGCTCTCTTGCTAAACGTTCATCCATGATTGGTATAATTTACCATCAAACGTTTATTTTTATAAGTAAATATATGAATCAAATCCTTTTCGATATCGGCCAGATTTCACATTAGAGTCTTTGTCTATTACTAAAAATCCAAATTTATCTTTCCAACATATTAAGCACAACTCATTAAATTGGTTTAATGACATATCAACATTAACATGATCATCATAAATATGTTTTAAGTTTGTTCGATCTTGTTGAAATATAACAATTAAATTTGCATTGTCACGAATTAATTGTTTCGGAATAGAAGAATATGTTTGACATAAATAAAAACAATCAGTATTTTTGTGTCTTCCGAAACAAAAATAGTCCTTTACAACATTCTGATTACAACACACTATATCATCAAATATTATTATAGAGTTTGGTTTAACTTGTTTTGGTGAAACAATTGTTTCTTCATTTTCAGATTCATAGTATCCAATTTTTTTCAAAGGTTTAAAAAGTGTTCTCAAATATTTATACTTTGGTTGATATAAGGATTTTGAATAAACATACAGATTTTCAAATCGCAAACCATTCGGATCTTCAATCAAACTAATAATAACATTGGTTTTGCCACAGCCTGACGGGCCAATAATTAACCCTCTTTTACTATTTCCCTCAAACAGTTTTCCATGTTTTCTAAAACCATTCACTGAACTTTCATGATCCTTAATTGTTATAGAGTATGGTTGTTTCTCAACTCTCATTTTATATATAAAACAAACTATTAATATTCAGTATTGTGATGTAACTGGTTAGTTATCACTAGGATTGCAACTATATATAATGTTTCCATCACATAATAAACGAATCATTTACAAGACAAACAGCAAAAGGAAAGGAAGTGGTTTAGTAAACTCATTAATAAATAAATTACCCTTTGAATTGCATATTCCTGGTTATAATTTTTGTGGACCTGGAACAAAATTGGAAAAACGATTGTCAAGAGGTGATAAAGGTATAAATTTATTGGATGAGGCTTGTAAAGAACACGATATTGCTTACTCACAATCAAATGATATAAAAAGAAGGCATTTAGCTGATAAAGTATTAGCTGACAAAGCTTTATCAAGGTTCAAAGCTAAAGATTCTAGTTTTGGGGAAAAAACTGCTGCACTAGGAATTACTGGTGCTATGAAAATTAAAAGAAAATTAGGTATGGGACTTCGAACGAGAAGAAAGTTCAAGCGAAAAATTCGAAAAGGACGAGGACTATCATTATCTCAGGTAATTTCAAAAGCTAGAAAAGGAATTAAGGGGAAACGTTTTAAAGACCTAAATGAAAGTATTCAAACTGCTTTAAAAGCTATTAAAAAAACTGGTAAAGTCTTACCTCCAAAGAAAAGGGTAATTCCAATCCCAAAGACTGGCGGATTTCTTCCACTTATACCTTTATTTGCTGGTTTGTCTGCTCTTGGTGCTCTTGGAGGAGGGGCTGCAGGTATTGCTAAAGCAGTAAATGATGCAAAAGCAGCCAAAGCGAAATTAGAAGAATCTAAACGACACAATCAAATGATGGAGTCCATTGCGGTAGGAAAAAAAGGAAGTGGACTTTATTTAAAACCCTATAAAACAGGATGTGGATTATACTTGAAACCTTATTCAAAAAACTGCTAAAACATATACCTCGAAAAGCACTTACAAATTACGATTTACTTAAATACGCTAAATATTTACAAATTCCCAACTTTCGTGGTATTTTTATGAGGGATAAATTACCAAAAAAGATAAAGTTAATTGAAAGTGCAATTGTCAATCTAGATAATCACAGTGGTGTTGGTACTCACTGGATAGCATATACAAAAAAAGGAAAAAACATAATATATTTTGATAGTTATGGTAATTTGCGACCCCCTTCTGAATTAATTAAATATTTTTATAGCGACCAAAATAATAATATTGTTAATTATAATTATAACAGTTATCAAAACTTTAACAAAACAAATTGTGGTCAATTGTGTCTAAAATTTCTTTATAACCATATGTAACACCTAATTTTAGTTTATTATTAAACATATTTTTAAAGTAAAATGTCATATAGTTTTGTTCTTAGCGGCAATTCCGCTATTTTAACATCAGAGTTACATCCTCCAATATATTTAGATGAAGATGTTGAATATGTTATCGGTCTTGTAAATTTCGAAACATTTAATGCAATTCCCAATATTGATGTTGGGAATAATGTATTAATTCATGATGAAAATTTAGAAATAGCCATACCCCCAGGTAGCTACGAATTAGAAGACATAACAGATTTTTTAAAAAAACACTTGGATGAGGATAAAATTAGTTTTAGTCTTTATGCAAATAATAATACTTTACGTACACATCTTAAATGTTCAGCCCCCATAACTTTTCGTGAAGGAACTATTGGTAAATTATTAGGGTTTAAAAATGGGCGATTGGAAGCCAACATTGAACATATATCAGATTTTCCCGCGGAAATAATTAAAGTAAATTCAATAAATATAGACTGCAGTATTGCAGAGGGATCATATTTAAACGGGAAACCTGTTCATATAATACACCAATTTTTCCCGAGCGTTGCTCCAGGGTTCAAAATAATTGAGTCACCTCAAAACGTCATATATTTCCCAGTCACCGTTAAAGTAATTGATAAAATAGCCATTAAAATAATAGATCAGGAAGGTGATTTGGTTAATTTTAGAGAAGAAACCATAACCATCAGACTACATCTTAAAAAAGTAGATTAAAGATGGTAATATTATATAACAATAAATCTGCAAACTTTACTAGAAAATTTAATAATAAAAACATTAATAAGACAAGAAAGAAACCAACTTCCTTTAGTAGGAAATCAAACTTCCAAAGGTTAACACCTTCTAATAGAAAATTTCTTCAAAGTTTGGGTTTTAAACTTAAATAAAAATGGATTATTTAAATGTAAGAGAAAATGTATTGGTTGATGAATCAATATTAAGCTGGGAAATTCTTTCTTTCGATCCTTTTAATCCTACAAAACTCGGACCAAATGATGAAATCAGAATTGCTTTGCAACAAACAGGAAAATATCCTTTACCTTGCAAAAGTGAAATTTATGTGGAATTGCAAGTAACTAAAGAAGATGATTCCCCTTTAGCTAATACTGTTTTAATTAATAATGCTCCGGCATTTTTATTTAAAGAATTACGCTATATTTTAAATGGTGTTACTATTGACTCCGTTCGGGATATTGGTATAACTTCAACTCTTAAGGGATATATTTCATTTAATCAAAATGAAAGTGCTAAATTGGAAAATGCCGGTTGGTATCCGAAAACAAAATCTAAAGAAAAAATTATGACTGATGACAAAGGTAATGTTTCATTATGTATACCATTAAAGATGTATTCAGGATTTTTTGAAGATTATAATAAGATTATTCTTAATTCACAACAAGAACTTATTCTAATAAGAAGTAATGATGATACAAATGCATTATTATCCAGTAATGAAGATGAAAAACCCAAAGTTAAAATTACCAAGTTGTGTTGGAGAGTTCCTCATCTTACTGTAGCGATTCCGCAAGAATTAGCACTTACCAAAATTATTGACAAAAATAGTGATATACTAATAACCTTCCGAAGCTGGGAATTAGTTGAATATCCAGAGTTATTGGAAACTACGAGGCACAACTGGCCCGTAAAAACATCTACAAAAGTCGAAACGCCACGTCATGTTCTAATTGCTTTTCAGAAAAATAGACGTGGTAATCTAAAAATGGATATGAGTAAATTTGATCATTGTAATTTAAGAAATATGAATGTCTTTTTAAATTCAGAAAGATATCCTTACAATGATCTTCAACTTGACTTTGAAAATAATAAATTTGCTACTCTGTATGAAATGTTTACAGACTTTCGTCAAGGGTATTATAACTCTCCAGTGGAACCAATTTTTAATCCGAAAGAATTTAAAGAAAATGCTCCTATAGTTTACATTAATTGTTCACATCAAAGAGATTTACTACAAACAGGTCCAGTAACCATGAGAATTGAATTTGAAACCAAGGAAAAAATTCCCCCTAAAACAGCGGCATATTGTGTTATAATTCATGATAAAGTTTTCAGTTACAATCCATTAACAAAAATTGTGAAACAGTTGTAATACAATTTCCTTAAGATAAAATACTCTTTTTAAACAAACCGCTATTTACGCTTAAGAGCGCACGCGTCAATTTTGATATTTATTAACGTAGCCAAACCAGAATTCTTCATTTATATAATGTCTTACGAGATTTCAGTTCGAGTTTTAGATTTTCAACTTCAGTTGCAGAAATTAAAAAAACAAATAAGTGAATATCAATTAAAAGTAGAAATGATCAAGAAATTCAAATATTTGAAAATATGAAACTTATTCTAGATCTTCAAGGATTCAAAATTGAAAATAATAAATTTATTGTAAAGGAATTAGCAGCGTACGATGGGCAAAAGACAAGTCATTTTATTTTCAAAGCTCCATTTCCGATGGGTCATTTACCATCCTATTTACACAAACAAGCTCTGTGGTTAATAAAAAATTACCATTGCATTGAATGGTGTGAAGGATTTACACCATTACACAAATGTGGAGATATCATAAGAGATTTAAGCGCTAAGGTGGACTATGTTTATGTAAAAGGGGAAGAAAAGGCAGATTTCGTAAAGAAGTATTCCATGAAACCAGTTATCGAGATTGATGAACAACCCACCCTAAAGAAAATGGATCCTTGCTGCTTTTATCATCAAAAAATACCATGTGTATGTGCATTATCAAATGTTTATTACCTTTACAACAATTTTTTTATGTAATAAAAGACTTGATTACAAATTATGTGTTTTATTTTCTAACATTGTTTTAATACATGAAATATTATTATTTAATCCTAGTTCTTGAAGTTTACATATTAAAATATCTATATTTTTATTTTTTAAATATTCGCTACAACATTTAGCTGCTAGTAAACATAATTCCGCATGTTCCATATAATTTAAAAACACTATAATATTCTGCGCTTCACTTTCTTGACCTTCATATGCATAAAACTCGGAACAGGCTGCGGACATCAAAAACTCTTCATACATTTCTCTTATTAATAATTCCATAATAAATCCTACACTAAAACCTCCCTGTTTCTCAATATCTCTTTATCTCTCTCTTCCTCTTCCACGATTTCTTTTAATATATCAGGATCTTTTATATAATCCTTCAATATCCTTAAAAAGTAACTGAATCCTATTTTCTTTATTTCATGAAAGAACTTCGGCAAATTTTGGGTTTTTCTATAATTTAAACAGGCTTCTGCAGCTAATTGGTATTGGAAGGCAGTCTCATAATATACCTGTGCCCACTCGGGGTGTGTTTTCCTTAGCATTGCATTCTTTAATTCGGAATTTTGAAGTTTAGTAAACTGTTTACCTAATTTGATTATTTCATTTTGCAAATCACTGTTCATAACTACCACTTATTTTTAATTTAACACTGTTCTTTATTAGTGGTGAATCTTCTATATAAGCTTAAGACTAGTTGTAAATGAATGTAGCTCGCTCAGATTCAGTCCTTTAAAATACCAGCTCCCCTCCAACTGCTACCAGCTCCCCTCCAACTACTGTGGTGGTTAGGAAGGAGGTAGGAGGTGGAGCAAAAAGAGGCGGAGTTTATGAAACCAATCGGAATAGGGGGCGAACTTGGGCAGCCAATCAGAAACAAGGTCATTCTTGGCTGACCAATCAAAAAAGTGGTGGGGGGGTCAACTAGGAGCCCCCTATTCCCACTACTAATGTGCCAGATTGAGTTTTTCAAAAAATATTTTAAATTCATAATTAAAACTAACAAAAATACCTCAATACTAATTTTATTCATAACCGGGAGATGTAGAATTTTTAATCCGCCATATTGAATTTTTTAAAAATAATTTCAGATTCGTTATGTACCACCCGAAAACTTCCCAGTACCAATTTTGAAGAAAATTGGACAAAATTCAATTTTTCGTTCCCCATATTGAATTCTTTAAAAATAATTTTAGATTACTTATGTATGACCCTGAAAATCCCCTCGTACCAAATTTGGAGAAAATCGGACAAAATAGATATTTTTGTCCGCCATATAAGATCCGCCATATTGAATTTTTTAAAAAATGTTTTGGATCTATTATGTGCGACCCCGAAAATTCCCCCACACCAATTTTGGAGAAAATCAAAATTAAATTTTTTGTCCATCATATTGAATCTGCCATATTGAATTTTTTAAAAATAATTTCAGATTCGTTGTGTACGACCCCAAAAATTCCCCATACCAATTTTGGAGAAAGTTAAACAAAATTAATTTTTTGGCCGCCATATTGTCAGCGCCATCTTGGATATTACTGCACCAATTTCATCCAAAAAAATATGGGACCACCGCAGCAACTTCCTAAATATAACGTAAAAAATTTCATTCAAATTAGTGCCGCCGTTCTGGAGTAATCGGTGTACATACATAAAAAAACATACATACTCGACGAATTGAGAACCACCTTCTTTTAGAAGTCGGTTAAAAATAGATAAGTTAAAAATTCATATGTTGGTGGCTCTTTTATTTTATAATCATTTAATTTGTTTATTCCTTTTGCATATTTAATTTAATAATATTTGACCGAATCACTTGTTTGTGTATAAATTTATTCAATAAAATATGTTCTCTCAATAACCTGAACTAATTCATTAATAATTAATTTATGTAGGCGAGTTTGTTACGATACAACGGTTTTTAGCATCGGATCTATTAATATTTATCCTAAACCAATGTGGATCTGATCAGTTATTTATTACTTTCGATCGGTTTTTCCATTTGAATACATTTAATCCACTGAATTTATATAAGTTGATGGAGTATTCACAGTAGGATTTTATTGAAAAAGGATGTAAACATGTAATGTCGTGAAACTTTCGATAAATATTCTGTTTGTTTTATAGTAGTTCATTAGTTCAGGTAATTGAACTTAAACAGTAAAATTATACAAAGTGACCAACATATAAAATAGGCTGGTGCTTTTGCCAAATAGTAATGAAAGTATTATTCCCTCGGACAACATCAAACTTAAAGTTTTTCTTTGTACGTTGAAAATATAAACAGAAATATTACCACAAATATATATCCAGAAACAGGGGCTGATAAAAGGGATGTCCTTGACAGCTTGACAATTAAGCTTGGCTAGGTCTCAAGCCATCCGGAAATTCACAGAAATGACAAAGCAAATTGGTTGGCAAAAATTCGGTCTGTAATCGGATCAAACGGCGTAAATCTGTTTTAGTTACTGCCAGAAAAAGAAAGCTAAGACTATTACCTAGAAGTAGGTCTATTGAATGTTGAAGTCAAGCTCTGAAAATGAGGCGTTCCAAGTAATGCATAGCCAGGCCACTGAAAGAAAACAACTATGGGCACAACGTCATCAATTATGGGAGTGTCTTCATAAGATTGCTATCGCTCATACTTTAGTAGGCAGATGGTGTCTAGAGAAGGATATGTTAATTATATACCTAGAAAATTATCTGGTGACCAGTACTTAACAGACTGGAAGTTAGACCGTTTGGATTTGCAGTGGCAATTAATATCGAATAATTTGCAATTCGGAGAGATGTAAAGGACCTAGCGAGGAATAAGCAATGAAAATCGAGGATCAGCATGTTATAGTAATTTACTTAATCCACTCTTTACAAGGTTTTCATAATGTCCTTGAATTCTGAATCCTGTGAGTTGAGAATTGAAGTCCACGAGTTTTAACCAATATGAGTTTTTCTTGGTATTGATTCTCTTTTATTGGCAAATACCCACCCGTTCATTGTTATGACATTTTTGCAATTCCTAATTTTTCCTAATATCTTCGTAAAACTTATATATTAACTAAGTGACGTCATGATTATCGATCACCCGTAGACGTAGTTCATTTGAACTATTTTTCATATCAGTTAGTACTTTGTTTTCAAGAGGATGTTTTGGTGAAAAGAAAAAAGGTAATTATTTTTTTTATGTCTTATTTAGTTTAAAAGAGTTTCGTATTATTATTGGTAATTTGGCCATTTTTTTGAATTGCTTCGTTGTTCTGTCATAGGTATAATAAAAAAGTCTGTCAAAGGTTTTTTGTTTGAAAATGATTTCCATGCTATGGTGGGAGACCGAAATCATAAATTCCGGTTCTTTCTTCGTTGTCTACGAAAGAACGAAATATGTTTATTTGTTCTCTTAAGACTTTTTTTGAAATTTATCAGGTTATTTTATTTGATATACAAATTACCTTCTGTTTTTCTTTAAATATAATTAAATGTATCTATACCTATTGCTAGTCTTAATTACCTATTTTTTGTATTAAAACTACCTGTTGCTAAACCTTTTAGGTAACCTAATGTCCTGTTAAGTGTTGAACTGCCTAGTTTTATATTTTTTAGCTCTATGACCAGGGTAAAATGTATTTAAAGTGTATTGGCCATTGTGCAGTCTAAGATTCCCGAGCTGATGAGAATGATTATCTGAAAAAACTTGGCTGACAAAATTCTACGAAGTTCATTGGGATTAAAGCGTTATGGAGAAGGATACTTCAATTTCAACCTACTTCGTCAGAAAGACTGGAGGTTTCTTAATTCTTATCTTTTGCTTCTTGCTTATTTGAAGCGTATTTGTAGAATTTTGACTTGGCCTGCCAGTCTGTTCCAAGTTTAAGGAGCTTGACTAATATTTTTTTGTATTATCGTGTCTTCGCAGAAGACAAATATCTATTCTTATCTTATCGAGTCTTTAGAGAAGACAAATTATCTTAATTACCTTTGGCTATATTGTCTTGAAGCGACAGACTTTATTTGTTTTACTTTTTATCTTTACCAACAAGTGTCTACCTATTAAAATGTACCATTATTTCTTTGTATTCAGCTAATGTAGGACCAGCCTTTTTTTCTGTTGAATTACGTACTATTGTAATTTCCGTTTTTTGTTTATTTGTATTGGTAAGTTCACCATATTACCTTGTAAAATAGGAATGTTAATTTTTAAAATGTTTTATTAATTTTAAAATTATTGAAGGTCAACTGATTTACCTTCCGACATACTCCAGGATTGGTACAAAAAGGAATGTTTTTTATTTTCATTAAGAAATTTGAACTTTTAATTTTTGATGGCCCGTACTGCGTCAGAGTTTTCTAACTAAACTTGTAGTTTGTCCTTTTGATTTTTTTTTTGGGTGTATAATCACTTTTGTCATAATTTTCTACACTTTTGTAAAATTTTCAGCATTTATTGTTAATAAATTGTTTGTTGTCTCGTCGACTTTTATTTTGCACAAACACTGTTTCTTCAAAACCATACATTGTCTAAATTTCGATCGGAACCCTCCTCAGTTTAACTATCGATAACTTGTAGGGAACGCAAATTTAAAAATAATGTTCTTTATATGATTCTAACTTTATTGTGTAGGAATAAAGTTGAAATTAATAACTACAAGTTTCTTGCTTTTAAATTATATCTAAAGTTTAAAAGAGAGGGTAACAGCACAATCTACCATTTCATCAGATATAAGTATCTACACTGTTAAAAATAACCTCAAATTTAGTGTACGTTACTTAATCAAATTTTGTACCTTAAATCGTGAATAAGTTACATGTACTTTGAAATTAAATTTGGTTGAATGTTACCTTAAATTTCAGTAAAGTAACTGAAAACATACCAAATTTAACATATAATTACTTTAGATGTAATGTAAAAATTATTAAATTTAATGCATTACCATTAAATGCATTTAATAAATGGCTTATGAAATTTGTTTCAAGTACACTACTTTAAAATTAATGTGAGGCTTTTTTACAGTGTACATACTATGAACGATTTTTCAATAAGTTTATTACATCATATTGAGACCAGTACTAGAAGTTTAAAGCTTAATATTATTGTTTTCGAAGTCCTAAGAGTTTACTTTCTCGTATAGTTTTTTGCATTCTTATATATATTCGTAATTTTACCAAGAATAGGCTTTTCTAGAAATCGACTTATAAAATTTAAGAACAATATAGAAATATTACAACCATGCCGATTATTCCCCGCTAATAAATCGTTTTATATTTAACCATGAGTTGAAAGTCGATTTTTTTTTAACGCATAATGTTCACTATTTTGCTAGCTAAGCACTTGTTAACTTGGTAATTACCGCTTAACAAAAAAATCATGTATAATTCCTATAACTTTGTATTATTGTGTTTAAAGCAATTTAATGAGGAATTAACTTAATTAAAAATAAGGGCCACTTTTATATTCTTCAACAAATATTTTTAAAGTTATTATGTATACGTAGATTTTATATAAAAAAGATTGTAATTTACCAGTTAAGTTGCAAAATGTTCAAAATTTTAAGCGCTTAAAAATACTATTAGTTATTCTCTACGTAAAAGTTTATTTGAAACATGTTTATAGAACCTCTTGAAGACACTATTAATTACACTGGACAATAGCTAAAATGTATTTAAAATGAAATCGACTAAATCTTACCATTTTTGGTGTGCTAAAACCGAAACTAAATTTCTCTTTTAATATTAGTTCAAGTTTTAGAGATATGTGATGTCATTTCTCCTTATATATTAACATTAACAACAGAGAAGCGCTACGTTGCCAAATATACGTTTTCTAGAGTTAAAGAAATTTTACATAACTTGGCAACATCGCATGAGGGATTGCAAGATATGACCCCCCAGGGCTTAAAACAAGGGTGATAGCCATTTAAATCCATGTAAATGGACTTTTATGTCTGTTTTGTACTGAACAGCATCTGTATCCAAACAAATGACAAACGCCACTATTGCAAATATTATGGAATTGAATAGAAAATTCTCGAATATTCGCTAAAAATGTAGAAGCCGTATTTGTGTATATAAGCAGCAACAAAGCGTAGGGGTTAGTCAGTCATTGTTAAAAAATGCTTCACATCGATTGCAATATTGGGAATCAAGACAAACAGTGTGCGCCACATATCTGTTGTAATGCATGCGCTTCAAGTCTGAGAAAATAGTTAAATACTAAAAAACGATCTATGCAGTTTGCTGCCCCGATAATCTAGAGAGAGCCTTCAAATCATCTTAATGATTGCTATTTCTGCATCATACTATTAGGTAAGGCACAGGTATGTCCAAGAAGAAAAAGTTTTTATCAACTATCCAAATATACCATCTGCCATGAGACGTGTTCCTCATAGTAACGAATTTCCTATTATAGAACCCCCAGGAATATTCACTTACGAATCACATAATAACGGTACAACGATTTCTCAAGAAGAAGATACACCATCAACATTAAGAAATCCTGATTTCACACCCAGCACGTTATACCGCTAACCGCACAAAATAACCCAATCAGAATTAAATGATTTTGGTGGAGACTTAGGACTTCCAAAAAGTAATCCAAAGTTACTAAAGATCAACGTTGCAGTAGTGGATCTTATTAGAAAACGATGTTTCAGTATGTGTTTTTCGGAAACGCCATAAAGGCCTAGCACCATTTTTTAACATGGAAAAGAACTTTGGTTTCTACAATAACATAATCGGTTTATTGGTGGCTTTAAATGTAAACTACAAGCCAGAGGAACGGAGATTGTTTATAGATAGTTCAGCATGGAGTTTGAAGCAGTACTATTGCATATCAGAGAAATATTTTACGGACTATTCCTGTTGAATATGCAGTTCACATGAAATAATCATACGACAATATGAAGTACCTATTGACAAGTATAAAATATGATGAGCACCAATGGCAGATCTGTGGCGACTTAAAGGTGATTGCACTTTTACTTGGGTTGCAGCTCGGCTACATCAAGTTTTGCGGTTTTCTTGTATGAATGGGATAGTCGGGCAAAGGCATTTCATTACAAGAGAAAAGACTGGTCCGTTCGACAATCATTGGAGCCAGGTGAAAAGAATGTTCAACATATGCCATTAATAGACCCCAAAAAGATTTTGTTGTCTCCACTTCATATCAAATTGGGCAAATGAAAAACTTTGTTTAGGCACTGAATATAGATGAGCCAGCTTTTCATTACCTGTGTCAGAAATTTCCAAGGTTAAATGAAACAAAAAATAAATAAGGTATTTTTGTTAGGCCGCAGATTCGAAATATTCTGAAAGACAAACATTTTGCCAGCACTCTATCAAATATTGAAAAATATGTTTGGAGTGACTTTCGTCTCGTGGTTACTAATTTCTTCGGAAATAAAAAAGCTGACAATTACGTTACTTTTGTTGAAAATATGCTGTCATCGTATTAAAAAGTTGATCGCAATGTGTCTCTAAAGGTCCATTTCCTACACTCACATCTATACTTTTTCCTGATAACTGCAGAGCTGTAAGTAGAAAAGGTACCAGGGAAAGCGGAATGCTTCCGAGCTTGCCGACCACTGTTGGACTCTTGTTAGATATGCTCAAGAAACAATTCACAAAAGAAAAACAAAAATACTGGATATTTGGTGTCTCTACCAGTGTAAAAGTATGTATTTTTTTTTTATTTTGTTAAAAATAAGAATACAAAAAAGCTTGTTCTTGAAAATTGCAACTAATTTTTTAATTTCATTGCCATTTTTGTGTTCAGCACCCCAAAAATCAATTAAAAAATGGCCTTTTCATACAAGATACAACAAAGAAACTAAAATCTGTTGCGTAGTGTTATTCATCTCAAACTATGAAGGTCCCATGTCTCTCATTTCGCCTCATTTATCTTTGTTTTGAATCACTTTGAAATTTGAAAACGCCCCATATTTATAGCCTATAAACTAGATAAAACCATAGGTTCATCTCTAAGAAATCCAACCGACAAAATTGACCCATAAAATTAGGGAGATTACAGTACCTGTAGTATAACATAGACCAAGCCAACAGAATAGCGGCAAAGCTAGAACAAGATAAATTTACTATAAGAAATTAATATGTAATATCAGCTTTTTCGTACATCATCTTGAGACAATACACAAAATTCATCTTGACAATTAACAGCAAATTGACTTCATAGAAGATTACAAGGCAAAATCCATTGAGATTGAAAATGACGGTATCTAGAAAAAGAGAAACAATGGAATTAATCTTCCTTCCACCTGAAAACTCTCCTTGAGTGGAACCATTATATCAAAACGGCACCTAAGCCCAAACTGATATCACAGTGGCTCTTGAAAGGATGAATGTACCGCATATAAAACCCGCTTTATACAATATGCCCGAAATTGGTGATGACACTGTTGCATTTTCGAAAACCTATACGAGATAGATAGATAGGAAGAAGGTAAAATGGGGAAATTTTTAGGCAATTATTTAAGTAGGGTATTGATGCGTGTGTATCGGTTCTGCTTTGTTGCATTTTTGGGATATTAAAAAAAAAAGTGAAATCTTGCATTTTCTTATATTGGTTATAACTTTGTTTCCCAATATTTTTAAATCTGTAAACATTTTTGTTTGGCCACTTTTTAGACAGAATACATCTATTTAGTCCAATTTTAATTACAACGTTTCGGTTTTCTGGAATCATCATCAACTTTGTTTTTCTTTATAACTGCCGTATTGAATTTTTTATCTATCGAAAGAACTTATTTTTTCTATAACACTATATGCAACACTAATGTAACAAACGAAGTTAAAACCTAATAACAAAAAAATTATTTTAATGAAAATTTAAATATTTCACATCACCGAAATTTTAAATAATTCTTTTACTTAAGAATAAAGTCAAACTAATAGCAATATTTATTTCCTTATCCTGATTTCACTTTAGGTGAAAATTTTCCTAAATTTTAAAAAAATCCTAATAAGAAACTTAAAAATTAAATCAAGCTATTCATTGATTCAGTTACTGTAATATTTTTGTTTAATAGACTTGGAACATGAGAAAAAATATATTAATATTCAGTCTTAATTGGTATAGAAAAAGATTAATCTTATATTTTACTAAGTTTTGTTAAGTTGTAATGGATGTCAAAAATATTATTTTAACATTCCACATTTTTCTAGACTGTACTTGGATCAATTTTCCTTAAAATCTAAGGTTATCCTAATACCCACGGCGTATTAAATATCTTATATGAACAAATAACTAACGATGTATAGTAAAGCAATCAATTTTGGGAAATTCATCTTTATAAGACACAAATTACGATTGATCCGAAAATATTAAATCCCGACAAAACATTAACTAATAATGAGTTTTGCTTGCTTATTGTGTTGCTTTCTACTTCGGTTTTAGCAAACTTCAGCAGAAAACAAAATGAATGTTTGCCGAAACCATCGTTTTAATACTCG
The DNA here is from genome assembly GCA_034092305.1 of Diaprepes abbreviatus. Classification (NCBI taxonomy): domain Eukaryota; kingdom Metazoa; phylum Arthropoda; class Insecta; order Coleoptera; family Curculionidae; genus Diaprepes; species Diaprepes abbreviatus. Next base: position 4,451,721 of record JASJET010000141.1, on the reverse strand, counting down.
CAGTTGTTGATTGGCCTGCAGAGAAAACTTTTCAATCGTTAGCGCTTTGGTGAATATTGGATTTGAATAATCAGCCGCAGATATATTGTCTTTATTCTTGTGAAAACTTTTTCATTAAAAGCATTTTCGGTGAGATAAAACTTTTCCTGTTTTGGCTTTAGATGAATATACGGCACTATTGAATATTTATGGGCACAAAGAATTGTTTATCTGTTTCGTATTAAAATTAAGAAGTTTGAATTAATACTGCGAATATTTAATATACAATTGGTTATAGAGTGATGAGTGAAAAGTATATTATGGCGTAGGGAAATTTTTTTATTACCAGATGGGACTAAACAGAAAAAAAGTGTTAAAATTTCAATACACTACATTTTCACAAATTATATTGTAACTCAAAGTTTCACAAACACCATACAAGCCATATAGTGAGTCTTGGGTATAACAGTTCTTATTGAGGCTCTTACATGACATACATGGGGTTACGTTAAACTCCTACTGGTCTGGGAGTCAGGAGAGTCCCCAAGGCCATAATATTTTGACTTCCTGAAAACGATTTTTTTGGGTGGAAGTTCGTATTTGTTTTTAGGCAAAAAATTTGCAGAAAATTAAAAAACAGTTTTTTTAAAGAAAAGAGATACATTTTCATATTACTTCGGTCATTCTGAATAAAAAATATCTCCTGTAAAATTTTTGTCCGACGCTTCTTTTCTGAGATAATTGAGATTAAACTTTCAAAAATTGATATTTTCGCGATGTTCCGATGCTTATAACTTTGGACTGATTAAATATTTTTCAATTCTGCTGGTAGCATTTGAAAATTCGGCTTCTTAAACTATGAGATGAAATGAATTGCAAGGCGAAACAATTGTTTTTGTATTGCTTTTTACGCTATAAACAAATTGCTTTTTTCCGCTTTTGTGCATACATTATCATGTATGCAGGGGCCTGGTTGCCTACTCACAGGCTCACTATGCGGTTGTGCGCTCCGCTTTTTTAAATTACATAAGCGAAGACAACGAAAACCCTTCATCTTACAATTAATGAAGGCTTTATATATATAATAATTTTCAAATTATTGTTGATACGACACTTCTATAATTTAGTTTCATGGTTGTGAAATAGTTTGAATGTTGGAAATGCAGTTTCAGTAGTTTTACTATTCTGTTAGAAATTTTGGTTATAAATAATCATTTAATTTTAACAGTATTTATTTTTAAAATTTGATTTTCATACATGCGCAGAAAGTACATGAAGGTAGTTGAATGCGATTACAAATAAAGGTTTTTTTACTTCATTGTGTGAAGTTACATCAGCTACGAGTTTGTCAGGAGGATGTATTAAAATATTATTTTTTTTTGACATTTGAAGATTATCTTCTTTAACAAACCAAATAATGTTGGATCTAATTCATCGAAATAATATTGACAAAATATTTGTTTAAGTAAAAGTCCATAATAAATGTAATCTAATCGAATTAGAAATTGTTGGTAAATCTTCGATCAAAGAATCTTTAGCGCGATGATAAATCCAATATCTTAGTTCATCAAATGAACTGTGGTTGGCGTTTTTATTCACAATATTGAGTAGACATTTTTCTGCGTTATTTAAGCATTCTTCTATATGTAGTTCGGAGCAGTCTAGAATAATTTAAAATATAATTGAAGAACAGAGCGTTATAATACATCCAAAAAATTAAAAAATATTCATTGTTGGCAACATTTTGTAAATATACCAAAGGATTTTCTTCTTCTTCTTCTTCTTCCTTCTTATATATAAGCATTTTGCTTGTTATTCTTTGTCTCTTTGCCTGGTTTCAGTCTATTGCGAGGTTATCACTCCATCATTTACGGGGTCTTCCGGTACTCCTACGTCCTATTGGTGATTTGTCCCTCGTGATCTTTACTATTCTGTCGTCGGTCATGCGGTTGATGTGTTCGTTCCATTCCCTTTTTCTTTGTAATACCCAGTCATTGATATTATCGACATTACACACTCTTCTTATATCCTCGCTCCTATTTCGATTTATAAGTGTCCTGCCAGCTATCCTGCGCACCACTCTTATCTCTGTTGTTTCCAGTATTTGTTTTGTTTTCGAGGTTTTTGGTCTGGTTTCTGCAGTGTATGTTAGTAAGGGTCTTATTGCTGTTTTATAAATTCTGGATTTAACTTCGATTCCTATATGTTTATTGCTTCATATGGTACTGTTAAGACATGCGGCTGTTCTTGCTGCTTTCATGGCTTGTCCCCTCACCTCCGTTTCAACATCCCTGTATCCGGATATTTCTATTCCAAGATACTTGAACTTTATTTCCTGCTGTATAATTTTGTTGTCTATTTCTAGTTTGCATCTGAGTGGTGTTCTAGATATAGTCATGACTTTAGTTTTTGACGCTGATATATTCATGTTAAACTTTTTCGCTGTTATGTTAAATTGGTGCAGTAGTCTTTGCAAATCGTCTTCGCTTTCAGCTATTAACACTGCATCGTCGGCGTAGCACAGTATTTTGATTTCCCTGTCTCCCATTTTATACCCTTTCAATCTACGCACCTGCTTTATCAACTCGTCCATGATGATGTTAAATAGTAGGGGGCTAAGAGAGTCACTTTGTCGGATGCCATTATTTACTTCTATTTTTTCGGTCAATTCACCGTTTATCCTAGCTTGAATCGTATTTACCTGATATATATATATATATATATATATATATATATATATATATATATATATATATATATATATATATATATATCAAAGGATTTTCTTGCAAAGGTTTATTTTTTGAGCCTATTTTGCTCGTATAGGCAGCACCTATAATATGATCTAATACTGGTAACACGTAGCACAGTTGTGTTCCATGTAAATTCGCTAAGGAATGTACAGATATATTCCCGATACTCTTACTAGATCTTTCTTCAATCCAAAATGTCTAAAAAATGAACAAATAAAATTGTTGATTATTTTACTAATACTTACAAGGAAGGTGCCTGAAGTGTCCGGCTCCGATTTTAATGAAACTTTAATATATTTTACAGGGTACAAAAATAAGAGACGCCTATTTTTTTATCTGTGGAGATTCATTTTAACGGGGTGAAAACAGCCACTAAAGTTCACTCCTGAAAACAGTATTTTGGAAATATTTCAGTTTCTAAGTGAGATATCTTTACAAAACAAAATGAAAATTACTTGTTCTTCAAAACGATGTTAAAATATGGTTTTTTTCACTCCGAAGGATATCACCCCATATTTTTTATAAGGGTAAACCATCTAATCGCGCAGGTAATTTAATCCTAAAAATTACGAAAATTGTTTAAAAATATTTTTTTCAAAAAATCCATAAGGGTTACGGAGTTTCTAAATATAACTAGTAAAAGAGGGTGTGCCTCTCCAAACACTTTTTTCTTAAATCTCAAGTTCTAATTGAGATATTTTTTCAAAATAAAATGGAAATTACTTGTTGTTTGAAATGATGTTGAACTAAAGTATTTTAATCCCCAAAAATACCATCCCTTATTTTTTATAAGGGCAAATCATCTATCCGCGTATGTGATTTAATTCTAAAAATTACGAAATTTAATAAGATTGTTTGAAAATATTTTTTTCACTAATATCGTTAACTCAAGTTGACATCTTTCGGGGTTTCACAAATAAACTAGTAATAGAGGGTGAGTCACCCACAAATACTTTTTCTTAATATCTCAAGATCTAATTAAGATAACTCTACAAAACAAAATTAAAATAATTTTTTATTCGAAATGATATTAAACTATGACATTTTCCCCTCCCAGGATATCATCCTTTATTTTTTATTAGGGTAGATCATATATTTACGCACGTAATTTAACTATAAAAATTAATTTACGAAACTCAATGGAAATTACTTGTTATATGAAATGAAGATAAACTACAGTTGTAAAAATAGTATAGTTTAACTTCTTTGGGGATATCATTCGAAGGAGGTTCATAAAAGTTGATATGAACGTTATAGAGCTTACTGAAATTTTTTCTATAATAATAAAATATATATGTATATTAATCGAAAGCTTATTGCTTACCTGCTCCAGTGGCATCTAGTGTATTTTCCTTCTGATTTGTTCATTTCTGTCCAACCAGGGTGCTTCTAGTATTATCCTCAGCAGTGTGACACAGGTAATGTAGGACACATAGCTCACATTGATTCATCGACAAATTTGCCAAGAGACATATCTAAATCTGAGGAACTACTAGCATCAGTGATTCAACCACAGCCTCAATGTAAATGCCCAAGTCCGACATTCTCTGTTCTTCTTTTTTAACCTGATCGACACACTTTTTCTAATCACTTTCAGCCATGTTAGTAATTGCCTCGTCCTATAATATTTTAACATCTGCTAATTTGAATGTTTTGTTTTTCAGTGCCACTTCACTCTTCACTTGCGCTCATACTAATTCGATTGGGTTAAGTTCACAATCGTACCGAGGCAGTCTCAATACTGTTATATTTTTTCCCGAGTCATTTCATCAATAGCATATTTGATATATTTGTGATTATTTACCCTTACTAACATAACAGCATTCTAAGCCTTGTATCGTCAAATTCAATATTTTTTTTTTAGAGAAACCATTGGTAAATTTTCGCCTTTTCAGACGCAGAAGTTTTTTCTTGGCGTCGACTATGACATGGGGCATTGTCCATTACAATTACCAAATCGGGTTTAACAAGATTTAAATCGAAGAAAACTGCCGCTCAAATACATTGGCATTTACATCTTCATGGTAGTCCCCTGTTTTTCGAGATCGAAAATGTTATGTCTGTCATCAAAGAAAGCAGACACATTTCTAATGTGAGTTATTATAAGACAACGACCTTTTCCGCCATAAAACAATTTCATTTTTGTCAATTAGTTAACTTTTTCGATTCCTTTTAAGATATCTAAAATTCATTTCCTTTAAAATTTGTTTAAAATCCCTTAATGATATTTTAAGTAAAGATGTCTCATTATGGATTTTTGTTTTAATTTTTTTTAATGTTTATAATTCATTTTCGAAAAAGAAACCATGGACTTTGCGACGAAAGGCGTATTTTATGTGATCGTTCAGGATTACTTTTTTCCGTGTTTTTGTCTGCCTTACCTTTTTGATCGTTTTCTTTATAGTGACCATTTAAAAGCCTGACCATCGTTCGCGAAGAAATTTCCGTTAAAGTGCCACATATTTCTGCAGCATTCAAAGTGGTTACTTCAGGGCTTCGTTCTTGAAACATATGGTAAACATTTTTAATCATTATTCGATCTTTTCACGTCAGTTGACTCTTTTTTTTTGTAGGCGCACTACTAGTTGAAGGTTCGTTAATATCCATAAATTATCACAAAATTATACACCAAATATACACTCTAATACGCTAAAATAAACTATTTTTACACAACACCATATTTATGTGCAACGAAAGTATAGTAATTAGAATGTGAACTCACAGAATCTATTCATGAATCAGTAATAAATAAATAAAATATTTAAATAATGCACAAACCTATTCGGGACGCTTATTTTTAAGTTTGTTCAAGGTGTACATTTCGGTACTATTTTAAATGCGATCAGCTGATAGCTACTTAAGGCTCGCGAAATATGGCAATAATGCATTTTAAGCTTTTAGTCCCTGATCTGTTAACAGCGAGGAAAAGTTTTAAATCATGTATAGTTGAATGAGATGTTTATTCCGCCGCCTCGTCGCCTTGGTGACCGGTACTAAATGAGTTACTGATATAAATTATGGACCTTAGTTATAAGCTAAAAGTGATTTCAATTTTAAAGCTCAGCAATATGTAACAATAGAAGAACTATAAATAGCAAAAATAATTCCTATTAACATATGTAAAAATCATCCTGGAATCCTTTTGCTAATTTTCACTTAAATCATTGCCCCAAATAGCAATTTATGGGTTTTATTTTAACACTAAAATCGTTATCAGAGAATTATTTTACTAAAAAAAATATAATCAAATAGTTCAACTTAAAACAATGTCTTAAAATAAATTAAATGGAATAAGCGTTTAGCTGTTTTATATTAATTGCCTTTCTCACACAAAGAAATATTTATTAGAAAGACTAATGGACGTGTTCACTAGCCTGAACAAATTTCTTTAGAAAAATGACCGTAGAAGCTGTAGTTGCTGGCCAAATTAACAATAAATAATCGATAGTGTATTTTTATATTATTTTTTTAAACATCTCACGTCGAATTGTTAGTTAAACTCAAATCTTTATGTGATTTTATCAAAGTTGTGTACAAAAAGTACACGACGTAAAATATTATTTATTATATTTTTTTAATATATTCCTCTATGTGCTAAATATATATTAATAAATCAGAATAATAGACGACATATGGCAATTAACAAAATTTAGATAAAGATCTAAATACTTTAAGTGAAATTATTATAGTTCTCTCAAATCATTCTCGGTACATTAAAATAAAGACCCAAATCGGCAATTATGTCTGCTTTAAAGCGAGAGCTATTGTTTAATTATTAATTTAATATACTGACGAGAAAGTATGACTATATCATAGTCAAGTCTGGCCAATCGGCAATCTTATATACGTTAAACTTACCCGTTAAGATGTATATGTTTCCTTTTCTCTGCTTGAAAGGATAATACATATAAATAACAATTTAAATGCGGCAGATAGATTACTTTATTTCTTATTGATATTTTGATTTTTTAAACAACTTCGAACTATTCCGGTGATTCGTAGATATCCTTCGACTAGCGATATTTTTCAGTCTGACATAGAAGTCGATAGGTGGCAGGTTTTTAACATCCTGCCAAATTACCTTGGAATTTATATTTCAGATAGTATTTGTTTCTTGCGAATCTTGCTCTCGGCTCAATTCAGCTCCACTGACGAGACTATGAGGTGGTCGAAACGCGTATGGAGAGAGGATCAGAATGATATTTGCAGGAAATAAACTGTTTGTATATGTCCTTTCCTTTTCCCTGCCTAAAAGGATAATCCATGTAAACAACCAAATTTAATGCTATTTTTGCAAATTATCGCCATATGCTAATGAAGTTTGATCAAAATTCGTAACTTAGTAGAATGGGTTAATAAATAAATGCTCAGACAGTAGGGTTACGATAATGGCACTGAGGTTCAGTGTTATAACTTCGCGACTGGTGTGTGAATGAAAGGATATACGAACAGTCTGACAAGGAAAGGCTGCGCCATCAGACTCCAGAGGTTTCCGGATAACTCGGGTATACACGGGAATGAGGAAGTAAACCATCTGGCAAAGATGGAGTCCGCAATTCAACCAAATGGGCCTCAACCAATTAAACTTGTCCTAATTTCTGGGGGGAATTAAAATTGTTACTGGAGAGTAAATTTATTGAATCGTGGGGAGGAGCTTCTGGAATGAGGTGTGCTAAGGAACATATAGGTGGACTTAGTGCATGGCTTAATAGGGAGCTTCTCTCCTTAGGAAGGAAAGAGCTGCGAACTATGGTGTGAATGTTGATAGGATATTTTCACCTGAGAGACCATCTTCACAGATGGCCCGACGTGCAGATGGTGTTTGAAGGAGGATGAAACTCTTGACCATCTTCTTAGACACAGATATTTCGGATATACAATTTTGTTACCAGAAGCAGTTAAGACCCAACGAGGTCTAGACATCGATAATCAAAAGTGTTACTACCGTTGTTTGATTCATTTATTCAACTCTTTTCAGCCACATGAAAAGGAATTTCGAAAAATGCAGAAGTTGCTTTTTAAATAATCATATGTGAAATATATGAAGCCAAAAATTATGTTCGCAAAGAAAATTAGTTTTTAATAAACTATCATAAAATTGACGTCTTTATCTTTTCCCCCCCCTTTAAAAATGCGAATATCAAAAAATCAAGAAACTAGATATTGTTATCGGCTATAATAATATATCTTTTTGATCAAGAAACATCAATACATTTATCAAATAAAAATTTGGCCTTTATCACTCTTTTAGAGTTCAAATGTTAAAAATCCTATCTTACTGAATGCTTATATGGTGTTGCCAACCTCTTCTCAAAATATTATTATTCTATATTTAATTTATACCTTTATGTGTGAAAATTTGTCGGACGTACAATTTCTTTCCGAATTTTTTTTTATTTTCATCGATATAATTTTTATTCTAAATTTTGTAAATAGTAAGGGACGATTGTTTCACATCGTTTCGAAAATTGTTAACTTTTTTGTATTAAACGTGTTTTTAGAAAAAATCCAAGGTTTTTGCGCCATGCGTTTTTCGCAATATCCTAAAAGTTTTGTGAATGATTTTTACCAGACAGTTAAATAGGAATTAACATTAAAGCCTCCCCCGTAAAGTTCTAGCATTATAGGTCTACCCCGTGTGGGCGGCTAGGCAAAACCCTAATGACAAAACGATTTTCAGCAGTTAGTCGATTAATATTCATTTTAAACTAATGTGGATCTTGTAAGTTATTTATGACCTCTAATCGGTTTTTGCAGTCGAATGGTCTCTACTAAATTTATATAAGTTCGGCGAGAATTTGATTTATGTTTTCGCGGAAAGTAGAGATGCAATCTTTAAATGGTGTTGCTCCATAGTTTTGCTATAGCAAGGGTATATGTCATTAAGTCTGTTTGAAGAGATTTGTTAATTTCGTTTTAATACTGGAAAATGACATAACTTTGCGTTATTACAAGTACTAGTGATATAGGAACACTTTTTGATAAGAAAACACTTACTTGGGAGGAGAAACGGAATAAAATACTAAAGTGATAAGGTGGTCTCAAGTATTCCTAAACAATCAGTTTTAAAATGATGAATTTCTGCATAGACAGTTTTACAGTTTAGAACAAGAAAAAAGCTGAGTGATACATACAGGGTATCCGGGAACTTTGTTCGCATACCTTGAAGGGAGATTTTATATATGAAAACATAAAAAAAATAAATATGAAGATAGGTTATAAAACAACTATGGTCGTTTAAATGACTTTAGAAAAGCTTGAAATATTCATGTGTATTCTAATATTTGAACTAACATCAATAAATGCTATTTTTTGATGTTGAGAGTGAGCGGTAAATTTAGTCAGGGAGTTCCGAGTTTCTTACATGACACTTTTTTAAAATGCTACCTAAAAATTATGTTTCCGCAAAACTATTTACGTAAAAAAGGTATTCTTGTAAAAAATCATTATACCAATAGTTTAGGAGAAAACCAAATTTAATTAAATCCATGCATCAAGTCTGATTTATTTGTATTTAAATTAAATATCTAAGTAGGTTTATGACGACTATGATTTAAAAGTGAGAAAACCTCAAGTATCTTAGGATTAATGTCAAAATGATAAATAATCTGAATATATTAAATAAAAACCGCTTTCGAGTGCCCTCTTTCAACGCCCATAACTCCCTGATGGCGTATATGCAGACCTAGCTTCCTAAAATTTTTATTTTTCATATTTTGTATTCTTTGTCTTTAGCTTTGATCATCTATATGTATTAATAGGTATATCCCGTTGTATTCAGTGGCTTAAATAAAGTATAGATAATATACTGTTGTCTTACTCTCTTAACTTTCTTGAAAAGATCTTTACTATATGGAATTTTTATTCTTTGTTTACTAAATGTTCGGAATATCTATTGGTTGCTAGGTTTCTCTTCACATAATCGAATTTGTAATTTATTACAATTTTGGATAGTTAGTTCTCTGTCCTTACAACAGACAGTGAGCAACACCGAGGAAAAAGAAAATTCATTGGGAGCTGTCTTAATACACTAAAACTCTATATGTTTCAGTTGACTTTCTTTAGAAGTTAGAAAAGTGTAGAATACATTTTTGTGGAATTCTCTTTCTTCAGGAATCTTTTTCCGTCCATTCCATTTTCACTCTAATCTGTCTAATAATACGTGCAGCGATTCCCATACTAGCCTCATTTTAATATCTATCCGAATCCATCTGCGTTGAAATCATCCGACACTCCTTTTTTGTTACCTAGGTCTCGATTCTGTATATTTTTTAACTATAATTTCCATTTCAGTATTTTGTCTCGTGATCGTTGAGGCTTATTTCTAGCGTTATTCTTTCTATTGTTTTTAAAGTGATTCTAAGTTTGTAGAATGTTTATTCTGTAAATCTGTTGTCTTACAATGCTTATTATTTAGAAGAAGTTGAGACTCTGGATAAAACCGTGAAAATAAATATGTGAAATTAGTCATGAAAATGTAATATCTCTGTATTTATCTCACAGTTTTGTCATGTTGAGACGTAAGACATTTAAAGTGTCTCTTACAGCAGTAGCCGAACCAGCAATTGCCATTAGACTTTATTCAATATATATTAGGAGTATAGGTAGTTTAGCACTACCAGCTTTTTGTTTATTTCTATTCTAATTTTAAGGGTTTTTTCTGTTATTACGTTTCCACTTTCCACATACCTAAAAAATAAATAGGTATGTTTTGAAAATGCATTCATTCATTGTTAATATATTGAATAATATAAATATCATATCTATTTATTAATGCCCTTTATTCCGAAGTTTATGAATCATATCCGATTGAATTTAATATAAATTTAATACACTTGCTACAGCTTTAACTATGGTGGCCAAGTTGAAATGTGCATGGTCGGGATAAATTTTCTATTTCTTCCTCAGTATTGTAATTCATTTTTATACGCATAACAAAAAATTATAAACAAAAATAATACATAGAAAAGGCCCAATTTTAAGGTCATGTTTGGAAAAAGTTAACGTAAAGAATGCTAGAAAAAGAAAAAAAAAACTTCGCACGGTGTTAGAGACGAGGACAAATGTTATAGATACTTGATTGCCTCCAGAACAACTCACCTCTGTGGAGTAAATTCTCAATATTATTTTATCCTCCTTTAACGTCAAAAGCTCCTATTATGCAGATATATCTGAAGTTTTCTTTTCTTAGTGTATGTATAATGTCATTGTACAGCTATACAGTTTCGTCAACTTTTAAAGTAGATGCGTAAACTTGAATGACTTGTAAGCTTTTGTGAAAATTAAGCTTATTTTTGTGATAAAGTGCTTGATATCACTTAACCTGACTTATTTTGATATAATACTTGTCCTGAAGTTAGAGTTGTAGATGTCCCTCCTGTTGCATTTTACAAGCCTCAAAATTTCTCATTTAATATTGCATAATTCTTCCACTATTTCTACAATACGGCCATTCAATTTCAACGTATTAACTTTGTTCATTGCGAGAGTAAGAGTGAAGAATTCTTAAGGCAATCCAATGATTCTAAGTGGTATTCTGTATATTTCTGCGCACCTACCTAAGTTATTTTTATTCAAAATTCATCATTTAATTGGATATCAAAAAATCACGAGTTCTTACTGCAGATCAGTGAGTTGGTGAGGTGCGGAAATAAAATAAAGAACCCATTCATTTTTATGATTTGTCTAAAACCGTTACATGGTAGGGATAAACCAGCACGAAATTGGATTCAGGGACCGAAACTACATATAGAATAAATGGTCTGAAATGTGCGAGAAATATTTTTTTTGTACCTGTGAAGTTAACTGTGTGAAAGAACTTTGATATATTGGAGAGTTTTTCAAAGGCCAAATATCACATAATCATGAAATACTCAGTGCATTGTCCTTCAATCGCAATATAAGGAGCATTACTAATCGCTTAAAACTAGAAAGCAACAGGTCCAGATGAAATTACAACACAGATTTAAAAAATACTAGAGAAAAAAGTGTAAAAAGTATTGTCCACACTCTTGAATGCCACGTATTAGACAAGAATTATAGGAGGAGATTATGTGACATCAATGTTTGTTAAGACCTCTAAAAGAGCTTACTCTACACACTGCAAAGATTACCGCACAATAAGTTTGAAGAGCTTTTTTTGAAAAATCTGCAATTTTCGTGTTTTTACCTGTTTTTTAGCGATTTAATAAAGACTCTGACATAGTGGTGGTAAACCAACATTGAAATTAGATTTAGTGACCCAAGAAACATATAAAATGCGATTTTTGCTATATTTGACCTGTTTTTTGCGAATACCTATAGAATGGGAGGTTGGATATCGGGGAGAAATATTTTTTGTATGCCTGTCAAATTATCAGTGTGGAAGAACTATATTGACGATCACGTAACCAAGAATCACGCAGTTTATTGTCCGAGCCTTCGGTCACAACAGATGAAATAGAAAGAGCATTACGAATCGCTCAAAACAGAATAGCAATAAGTCCTGATAAAATCCCAACACAGATTGTAAAATACTAGAAAAAAATATTGTCACGGTTCAATTTTCAGCTAAGTTTACTATGGCCAATTCAGTTAATTTATTCTCGTTATGGGCGCCACAGTATCATTTTTCTGAAGTATTCTTCAGGCATTCTTAGACGAAATGCATTTCATAAAGCCCAGATTTAATTAATTTTATTTTTCAAGTTTGACCATTATTCGGTACTTCACTACACTGTGTTTAGGTATTTTTTTTAACGATGTTGAACTTACTGTTATCATTTTTTATTCAGATAGATCTCGTTTTTTCTCTGCTATTAATATGTGAGTGGAATTGTATGTATGTTGGATTGAGGGAATTTTATTCGAAACGTATTTCTTTAACTTAAAAATACCTATCGTGATGCTTATTTGATTTTTTTAAGCGAAAAATGCTAATGATTAACGAATTGACTTATATAACAAATGTAGTTCATCCGACTGTTGTTGCCTAGTGTCATTCTTTTTAGGCTGTCACTTCGTATAAATGGGACAATTGAATGCGCCTAATGGAAGCGGACTAGCGTGCAAGGTGGGCCATAATTATAAATGGAGGCCATTTTGTCCTGATTTTTACTTTTCCTGGTTTGATTCGGCCGAAGTAGCTGCATACTTTCATTTCAATTTTTATTTGTCAACTACTTTTGGGATTCTAAGATGGAAAGTCGTTTATTATCCCGGTAATTTTGTTGAGTTTTTGGAGTTCCGTATCTTTTGCCTGGTTGGCAGTTATGGTTTTTTTACCGGGATTTTGGGCAGTTTGCACGTGTCAACGGAGGAATTCTGTTAGACCCCTCCGTCATCGGGGTTTACCCTACTGGCTAGCTATTCTCGTTCTCGAGAGAACGATCATTGTGATGGAAAGTGGGCGTGGTTCTCACGAAAAAGTATGAGACCGTATTCTGGGTACTTATTCTCGTTCTTGAGAGAACGATCATCTTGATGGAAAGTGGGCGTGGTTCTCACGAAAAAGTAAGAAACCGTATTCTGAATATGTTTTCGTACTTTTTCGTGAGAACCACGCTCACTTTCCATCAAGATGATCGTTCTCTCAAGAACGAGAATAAGTACCCTGGCTATTTCATTACGTAATCCACCCTACGGGTTTAAACATCACAGCTATCCTCCTTAGGTGTTGAATCATTGTTGTTGCCCACCTAACCGGACATATTAAAATCTGTAAATCCATTCTTGGGGCATGTTGTACTATCCTCAGGGTTTATTGTTACCGCTGTGTCCTGTGTGTACCTGTGGATGGTACGGCAGAACTTACACTGTCGGGTCGAGAATCTAGATAGATAGCTGGTAAACTCAGGCAAACTTTTATATTAATTTATTTTTATTAACAATCTAATAATAACTTTGTTAACCAGAAATATACTTTATTAGTGTCAGGCGTTGAGCTAGAATTCGGCACCTATGATCATAGAGAAAAAGAACGAGTTCATTTTAGGATTTTTTGGACTGGTAAGCTATATAATGTAAAGTTAATTGTTAACCAATTAGATTCATTTCCTGTTTCTTTGGAAATTTATTCAAGTTCGATTTTTGTTCAATTTTATGATATATCTAGCTTACACTACAGTTCAAATTTTAATTGAGGATTTTATTACAACGATTTAATTTTAATTAAAGATTTTTATTATAGCAAATTATTACTGAGTTTTATTTGACTCACATGCTACTTGCGTTAGAATCTGTTATTTGTAGTTGATAGCTAATTTTAGCGAATAACGTTAAAAGTTATTTCCTAACAACATCGTGGAAGGTTTTTGCATTCAACCTGGCTCCGATGCAGTGGGGTCCTGAATTACCCACCCCTACTCTCCGGCATACGGGTTAGCTCGGCATTCTTGCTCGTTGGTGCTACTACCAGCCTTCAATTGTACTTTAGTATCTTTCTTTATTTGTTTGGATTAATTCAACTCCACCATTAACCTTATTGTGAGGCATCGCGCCACTCTTAATATACCAGTATAGCAATATGTTAAGCGATTTTTGACCTTTTTTTTGCGATTTGATCAAAAAATATGACATAGTGGGGTTAAATTAAAACTGGAAATGGATTCAGCGATTTAAAATATACATAGTATGGGAGAGAAACATATTTTTTTCAGGAGACTATGTAATCACACTACGCCAATGACCTATTTTACAGAACTTTCAAAAGGAATCGAAGCCTGGCAGGATCTGGGCGACAATGTCCTGGCCCTGTGCCATACGTACGACAGCTTTAATTAAAAATAAATTAAACTAAAAGACATATAATGGCCGCCGTCTCGCGTATTTCGCAGGCTTTGCTAAAACCTAATTGTTATTAACTCTTGGCGGCGGGAGACTTATGGACATGGTCTTAAGTACATTTATGGAAGAAAGGTGACTTATATAAGGTGAAAGCTTAAAAGCGCTTTTAGTAGCATGAAGTTTTGGGTTTTAACTGGGGTTTCCTTACCAAAAAGAGTTTAGAATAAAAGATAAGTATGCCATAAATGTTAAAGATTGTAGTAAGAAATGTAACTATGTAGAAAATCACGTTTTAACTTGGGGTTCGATAAATTTGAGTCTGCATATGGGGTTGGTAAAAATTAGGTTTCTTTAAAAATGTAATAAAAAGTCTAGTTCCTTATTTCAGATATTAAAATTTATTAAGGTTCATAAAATTTTATGTTGTCAAAAATAACAAGTGACAATAAGGATCTTTTCACATAAAGTTAGCAAAAAATAGGGAGGCAATTGCCGATCTTTGTTAGTAGTGGCGGTTTATCACTGTTCAGACACGTGGTGTCAATACGTAGAACAAAATATAGGATCATTACAAAACATGTGAAACAATAATTCCTAAACCTATAATTACAGTAAGAAAATTTTAATTATGTTTTATGTGTATCTAACCAAGCATAGAAAAAAAAGTTATTTAAAAAACAATTTTTTTAGTAGTCATAGCGACTTTTAGTAGCAAACCAAACATACACCAAGTTGAAAAATTACACAATAAAGAACTCGCCAACAGTGTTGCCAGATTAAAGAGATTACCTTTAGATTTAGTGTAAAAATTCCTTAGAGGTATTTCAGAGCAAAATGTTTTCCTATACAGGGATTTTAGAGGGGATATTAATGAAAACATAACAGAAAATATTTAATTAAATAATAACAATGTAATATTTTATTATATATATATATATATATATATATATATATATATATATATATATATATATATATATATATATATATATATAAATTGAACAAGTAAACAAACATCTGTCCAAGTCCATACACTGACCCTAAGAACAACATAAATGATATATAAGTGTAGTTCAGTGGTTAGAGTCAATATTTAAGTATCGTGAATAAAAATGTTTTGAAATGATACGATTCCTGATTTAACTGTTATATGTTCGCATCCCAATAGCGTAAAACATTTCTATTTTTTTTTCTCGTCTTTATTAATTAACTGGCAAAATGATTACTAAATATTAAATATTATTGATTGATATTTATAATTTAATTAAAAACTAGAATCTAGATGTAAAATAGTTCTTCTATTAGGCAACATCGCTCGCCTACCGCCAAGTGTAAACTAAACAAACACTAATTCCGAAATAAAAAACTAATATCAGTTCTCACCTGTTAACAAGTTATTAGATTTATTTAATTACACACCAGTTATTTAGCGTCCGTAACAAATTTCGTCATAGCTACATACGAAAAATATTAATCCACCTTTCTCGCGAATATGTAAGCCCGTATATATCTTCGTCTTTTCACAGTATCTTATCAATGAATGACACAATCCCACGTTGCCGACTTAAGAAAATCTGCGCATTTTAAGTTGTTGCTCTGTTGTCAGATGTCCAAACAATTAATAGGAAGAAGAAAAAATATTCAAAATTATTTTTAAAAAAATGTTTTTAAAATAAAAGTTTTTTAAAGAAAATGAACCAACTTCTAAAAAATCGCGAAAAAGCGAAAAATAACAATATCAATTTTCAAATGAAATTTTTGAATATCTGAATGAAACAAGTACTAACACGGGATAAATAGAAACTATAGTAAGAAAGCGAATCATATTTCCCTGCGTATTAGTTTAGCGACGATTTCAAAAATTTTAATTTTGTATAAAAATTTAAACTGTTATTTTTCGCTTTTTAGTGCATTTTTAGAAGCCAGCTCAATTTAAAATAAATTATTTTTCTATGTTTAGTTTTGATTTTGTTAGTTTCATAAATTATTTCAACTAAATACTAAGCGAGATTAATTACCTCGCAATGATTTCAAGGTCGGAAAAAGCTACCCATTTTACAGCACTAAAAGAAACAACAAAAGTTCTTTGATTCGGAAAAATCTCCAAATACTAGTTTTGAATGGAATTGTATCAAGCAAATATTTAGTCCGCCATAGTAAATTTACTATCTTGAATTTTAAATTAATTTTAGATTAGTAATATAGGCTCCCAAAACCTCCCTATACTGATGTTAAAAGAACTTGAGACGTAAGTTTTTTATTTCGACATATTTTATCCTGCATATTGTGTTTGTATACGCCTTAAAAAACTTCCAATATCAATTTTGGACAATATCAGTAAAATGTGGAATTTTTAGTACTCCATATTATATCTGTCATATTAAGCTAAAAAAACAATTTCAGATTTGTAACCTAGTACCCTGAAAACCCCATAATACCAAATTTGAAAAAATATGAATAAAGTAAAATGTTCAACCCACCATATTGAATTTAAAAAAAATAATTTTAACCTGCTATCTAATCTGAATCTATCCCCACGGTACTAGGGAGATAGATTCAGACAAAGTCCGGAAATGTACTATTTCTAGAGATATACTGAATCTGACACATTAAATTTTCTTAAAATAGTTTTAAATCCGTTATTAACACCATCAAAAACGACTCAGTATCAGTTTTGAATAAAATCGAAAAATGTAAAATTTTTAGTCCGCCATAATATGATTTGACATATTGAACTTTTAAAAATAATTTTAAATTCGTAATTTATACCCTCAAGAACACCCTTATCAATTTCTGAGAAAACTGAAAGATGTAAAATTTTTAGGTCGTCATATTGGGTCCGCCATATTGAATTTTCCAAAAAATAATGCTAAATTCGTAGCAAATCTAAAAATCCCCGTACACCAATTTTGGACAAAATCGAGACATATAAAACGTTTAATTCGTCATATTGGGTTCTCCATATTTAATTCTTTGTTAAATAATTTCTTATTCTTTTAAGAATTTCAAATTCGTTACGTGCGACCACGAAAACTCGCTAATATCAATTTTGGAGAAAATCGGAAGAAGCAATTCTTTTTTTCGTCCATATTGGATCTGCCATATTGAATTTTTTAAAAATAATTTCAGATTCGTTATGTGCGTCCGCAAAAACGCCCCAATATTAATTTTGGAGAAGATAGAGTAAAGTCAATTTTTTTTGTCCATCATATTGGACAAAATTATATTTTTGTCCGTCAAATTATCAGTACCATTTTGAATTTTACTATACTAATTTCATCCAAAATGATATGGGACCATCGCAGCAACTTCTTGAACATATCGTAAAAAAATTTATTCAATTGGTGCCTCCTTCTTTTAGAAATTTGTTAAGAAATAAGTAGTGCCACGTTGCTGTGGCAGTACTTTACGAGTCGCTACTCCTTTTAATTATATTGCTTTAATTTTTTTTTAATTGAAATGATTTTGATCCCCATACATAGAGTCGAATTTGTAGCACCATGTAATGGTATAATAAATTTCAGTAACTTTTTTGACTTACAATAAATGAAAACGCAAATAAAAAAAAAAGCAATTCCGAAAACCTCAGCGTTTTAAGTCCTTAAAAGTAGCGACGTGTTTTTATGAAAAAAAAAGTTTAAGAAAACGTAAAAAGTATTTGGAAAATGTAAAAGCTAAAATTATTCGTATACGACTAGACACTAAAATGTGAAAATGTTAGCCATTAGTTTATTAAGCTTATATAAGCTATTTTGGAGCTTTTAAACAGTTATTTGAGATGACGGGACATAGAAATGACAGATCGAAGATCCTTAAATCACCACTAATTCTGATAGTCAACAAATCCGTCGATAAATACTCAAAGAGAAAATAAAGGTGGTTTTAGTCCTAAAACAAATAATTTTTAGTTGATTCGTGCAATATTAAAGATATTTTAATTCACTCTCCTCCTTAATAGATTTAGCTATCTACAGGATGTCGGGGAAAATGTGGAAAATCTCCCGGATATGAAAAAAACATGTGAAAGGAGTACTACAAGTTCACATAAACTTTTTTAGTGTAGGCCTCCCTTTCGGAGATATGGGCTCATAAAAAGCAGTAATGTGACACTCATGACCCCCTTTTTTTACACCCTGTATGATGAGAACTTTGGATAACGTTTTTTACATTCCTTCCTACTTTCGACCGAAGTAGAATAAACTGAGGTTCTGAGGTGAGATTAAAATTCAATGGCGTTAGGTCGGGAGATTGAGGAGGCCAGGTAATAATAGGTGCTCCTTTATCTATCCAACGGATCGACTTTATTCAGGTACTCCCACACAGCAACGCCGAAATGAAGTGGTGCCTCATCGTGCATGTAGTACATGTTTCGGTGGATTTCACGTTGTTGAGTGCTCTACTAAATCATGAAAAACGTTCTGGAGGAACTCCAAATAAAGTTCTCCATTCAATTGTGCCTGCATTACGAATGGTCCAATCAAAAAATTGCTAATGATTTCTACCCAGACATTAACTGATTGGAACTGATGTTGATGATGCGAAACAATAGTTGCATGAGGTTTTTCATCAGCCCATGTTAGTTCTGTAAATCTATGATACCATTTTTGTTAAATCCTGCTTTATCCGTGAAGAGAATTGTGCTAATGAAGTTTACATTATTTCGTCGCTGATCCAATAGCTAGTTTGCAAACTGCATTCCACGGGGAAAAACTTTAGGAATCGGTTCAAGAACTTTTTTCAATATTTCGAGTTATTTCACAATTTATTTCACCACGGAATCCAGTAAATTAATATCCAAGTAAAGAATTAATGTCAGCGATGTGAAAGTTGACAAGTTCCAAAATGCAGGATATTAATTACTTTGGTACCTAGTAACGTTTGCAACAACAATATTTTGCTTTTGGTGCCGATAAAATAAAACTCACATTTTTTGCGAACCTAGGTCGAACTGCAATTTAGAAAATTAGACGTTTTTAACTAAAGAGGTGAACTTTAATTTTGGATCGAATTTTTTTTATCACAAGGTTGACAGTTGAACATTGGATAGGAACACAAATGTATCTTTTATCGAAATATACCAAAGACCAAAGACTAGCCAAAAATAAATGGTTGTGAAGAAATAGAAAAGTATCAGAGAAAACATGATAGTTTTAATATGCACAAAAAGATAAAAAAGATAACTCATAGTAACAGAAAGAGAGAACCGACACTGCTTAAGAATGCAAAAGGCAAGCTAATCTTAGACACCCAAGAGAAACTTAAAAAATGGACAGGATACATCAAAGACCTGTTTAAAGACAACAGAGTAGAGCAGATGGAGATTCAAGTAGAAGATAACGAGGCATTAACGATACTAAAAGATGAAATAAAAGCAGCTATAAGAAACCACAAAAATGGAAAAGCACTAGGGCCAGATCAAATCCCAGTAGAAATCTTAAAATGCATGACTGATGATACCATGAATATACTGTGAGATCTGTTCAACACAGTATATAAAACGGGGAATATACCCAGAGAATGGTTACTCTCCATCGCTATTCCAAAAATTAAAAATGCAAAAGACTGCAGCGAATATAGAACAATATCTTTGATAAGCTATGTACTCAAGATGTTTTTAAAAGTAATACACGGACGCATTTATAAAGAACTTGAAAAGTGGATAGATGATAATCAGTTTGGATTCAGAGACGCGTTGTTTGCACCTAATGTGCTTTCACAGAGGTGTATGGATATGAACACCACCGATATACACATTTGTTATGTTGACTTCGAGAAGGCTTTTGATAAAATAAGACATGAAAAACTAGTCGAGATTCTAAGCAGAAAAAACATAGACAACAAAGATTTAAGAATAATAACTAACCTATATTGGAATCAACGTGCACAAATAATAGTAGATAACGAAACAAGTCCGGAGATTGAAATAGGAAGAGGAGTGAGACGAGGATGCATTTTGTCACCCCTATTATTCAATGTGTACAGTGAATGGATTTTCGAAGAAGCATTGTTAACGAAAAGTAAGGGAATAATAATAAACGGAAGAGCTGTAAACAACATACGATTTGCAGGCGACACTGCAATCATAGCTAGCTCCGCTGAAGAACTCCAAGAACTAGTGAACGAAACAAATAACTTTTGTGAGCAACACGGATTAAAAATGAACACCAAAAAGACTAAATATATGCTAATAACTAAAAAACAAAACATACAAACAAGCATAAAGTTGCGAGGTGTGAATTTAGAAAAAGTGCAAAAATATAAATACTTGGGCACATGGAAAACAGCAAATAATGAACAAACAATAGAAATAAGAACGAGAATAGAAATGACAAGAAGTGCGTTTGTAAAACTGAAAACCATTCTGGGCAGCAGAGACATCACTCTAGAACTAAGAATGAGAATTTTAAGATGTTATGTATTTACAGTGCTGCAGTTTGAAGGCTGGACACTAAAACAAGAACACATAAATAAACTGCAAGCGTTTGAAATGTGGTGTTACAGGAGGATGTTGAGAATATCTTGGACGGAGGGAAAACCAAATTATTGCTAGCGATGGACAAAAACTATATTAACAACATAAAAATAAGGACATATAATGAGAGGCCAGCGATACGAGTTGCTTAGATTAATCATGCAGGGTAAAATAGAAGGAAGAAGAAATATCGGAAGAAAAATTTCATTGTTGAGAAATTTGAGAGAGTGGTTCAATTGTAGTTCAGTAGAACTTTTTCGAGTAGCGGCAAATAGAGTGAGAGTGGCAATGATGATATCCAACCTACGATAGAAGATGGCACCTGAAGAAGAAGAAGACCAAATACATTATGTAAAAAAATGACGTATTTTCAAAAACGGTTAGGATTAGTGACCTGAATAAGATAACTTAATCTTTAGTCAATAGTTAAAAGAATGTAAAAAACGTGATTCAAAGTTCTTATCATGCAGGGTGTAAAAAAAATGGAGTCATGAGTGTCATAGCTCGTCTGTCCCTGCAGCTGTGAGTAA
Organism: Diaprepes abbreviatus; assembly: GCA_034092305.1. Lineage (NCBI taxonomy): Eukaryota > Metazoa > Arthropoda > Insecta > Coleoptera > Curculionidae > Diaprepes > Diaprepes abbreviatus. Next base: position 4,430,224 of record JASJET010000141.1, on the reverse strand, counting down.
TTCCAAACCCATTTTTGGATAGCAATTTGAAGGGTGTTACCTGGTATACACTAGATTAAAAAAATTGAAATATACATGGTGGTTCAATAATTATTTGTAAAAAACTTAATTTCATTGCAGCTCTTTGGGAGCCCATATCCGGGATATTTCCCACATCTTTCCGGACATCCTGTATATTCTGGATATAACTTTTACTCTAGCTTTAAATGTAACTTCGATATATGTTTTCAAAGTAAGAAAAAACTTCCATCATATAGCTTAAATTAACAACTCAATATTCTTTAAGTTTGTTTGCTGTCTTTATCGACCTCCCAGTGTCACCCACACCGTGTGGCTCTATTCTCATCTCTTGTAAACACCATCAGTTTGCTTACAAAGTTGTAACATATAGGTATTTTGGGCGAAGAAAAAAACGTATTTTCTAATAAAAGAAAGTCTTTAATCCATATACGAGTCTAGAGACTCCTTCCATATACATGGCACGTTTTACGTATTTATTTTGTGGACGGAAAAAGATAACGTATAAAAAATTATATTTCTTTCGTTTCATCCGCAGAAAAAATATAAAAAATCAATGGTGCCAGTTAATTTCATACAATATGATTTAAGAAAAAATTTCTTATAATTTTCTGTGGCATGTTGTGCTTAATGATGGAATAATAAATATTAATTAATGAAAATATTATTAGCAAGTTTATGTTTGGATAGAGGCGAATTTATTTATTGAATTTCAGTGCTAGTGGAATTCTATAATACCAAAAATATTTATTTCATTTCTTGATATTATAATCAATCTACTATGAAATGTTACATACTCACTTGCGGCTAAAGCTTTCTCAGTATCACAATGTCAAAAGGAGAGATAACGTTCACAGATCCTTTCAGCTTAAGTTCAATGCGCTCCATCTATTTAATACTAGGTTTACTCAGTTTTTATTTAATAAAATTATTTTGTATACATGGTCTCACGACGAAATGCCGCGATCAATTCAGGGGCGGATCCAGCCTCTTTCTTTTGGGGGAGGGGGGAGGCGCTGATATCACAAAAGTACAGTTTGGCAAGCGAAAGCAATTTGTCGACGGGAGGGAGGGAGACACCAGAAACATTCCAATTTCTAGTATAAAAGGCAGGGTCGGGTGTATTTTTCTGAATTTGAAGCTCTTGTAGAGGGGGGGGGGGTGACAGCAGCATACACATTCCAAGTATAAGAGGCAGAATTGGGTATATAGTTCAATTTAATTTCAGTCAGTGAGCAAAATACACCTTACAGTGTGTCCTTGGTGATTTATCTTGTTGGGGCTTGTTTTTATATATTATTTGAGATAAGTGATATCGCTTCCACCTCTATATTTATTCCAAAATCGTCAGACAAAGGCATTTTTTCCTCAAAGGAAAAACTTATAAAGATGAATGTTTATGTTGCATTAAGATATCAATACATAGATAATAATGTTAAAAGTTCTGTTGAGATATGTTCCAACATGACAGGAGTTGGAAAATCCACTATGTACCGAATACTGAAGGAGAAAAAAACGACTGAAATTGAAGTACTCTTAAGCTACATTCGATCACAGGCAGACGAAAAACCTCGTTGGAAGAAGAGATGAAAACTGCAATAAAAGAAGTTGTACATACATTTTATTATGAGAAGCAGATCCTAACCGTCGACAAAATTCTAACTAAAATCAATGAAGAATACGATTTACCTAAAATAAAAAGAACTGAGCTCTGGAAATTGCTCTGAGAACTTAACTTTTGCTGGGAAATACCAGATAGGAAATCTGTTCTTATAGATCATCCGGAAACTGTCCGTTGGAGGAGGAAATATCTCTCTCAAGTAAAAGGTAGAGTTGCTAGAAATAATACAAAATTAGTAATTTAACTGAACTTTGGAAAGTTTTTTTTTAATAAAGTTACTGCAGAAAATTGGAAAAAATCCATATAATAAAAGAATCAAAATGTGGAAACTCGATCTCATGATCGGTGAGATAGAGGAACCTGTTATAATTAATTTAAGCGAAGATAGCTTCATTGACTTTGATTACGAATTAGATACGTCATGTTTACCAGTGTAGACACAATTTATTATTTAAATTTTTGTTTTTGTTGTAATTAATTGTTTAATGTTGTTTACATATTTTTAAATTTTTTTTTATATTTTTATTTTAGTGTGTCCCACTCTTGAATTTTATATATTTAATTCCATTTAGCCGTAATTTTTTTATTATTTTATTATTGTATTTGTGCCTTTTTCTTGTGTAGAATTAACACGTTTATTTTATTTTTGTGGGGCTATCGGATTTCCATATAATAAAGTAAATTAAATTAAGATGTCAATGCAATAGAAATGGTAATAAGTAGGTCTAATTTTAACTGTAACATATAAAAATTAATTACATTTGAATCCCTTTTTAGTGTTTAATTGTAATTCTGCAGATGGTTTAAGAAATAAATAAACTGAAATGTCAAATGTCCTAAAAATATTTTTAATTAATGATAAAATGACCGATAGCCCCAAAAAATTTTTAATATTATAAGGACGAATTTATTATTTTTAATATGTTTAACTTCTTGTATTTTTGACAATGGGTATTTTGTAAGTATTTAAACTATAACTTAGAATTTTTTGAAAGAATAAGGCTACGTTTGAGTTTGAATGTGCCTAAAACGGTTTCTAAGCCAAAATTAAAAATAATAAAAATACAGTTCTGATTTGTGTTAAATATGTCAAAATTATCTACATTTTGTAATGTATGAGAATTATTAGGAAAAAAAATCATAGGAAATAAAATTATATTACAAAAACTTTTTATTTTAAGTTTATTTCCGAAATAATATTCTATGCCAAAAATGCTTAGTGATAAAATAAACCTTTTTCCGATGCCTATGACAAGGATTAAAATCCTTTTTAACACTTCACACTTCCAAATATTTATTGTTATCCAACCCAAATGGTCCATTATTATAGATCGGTACTTTGATTATAAAATTTCTAACCCATTCCTATGAAGAATATATGTGTCTAACAGATTTTGCCAAAGACACCGGACTAAAGAACACAGGTAGTTTGCGAAGAAGAAAAAGGGTAAAAAATGTTTTATTACTCTCTCTAGTTCTTAAATAAGCTATAGTATAAGAGGCAAAATCGGGTCTATTGAACTCAAAGCTCATGGGGGGATCAATTTCTCGGAAACAGACACTGGAAAATTTTTAAAATTTGACTTTTTATTAAAGTCGATGTCTAAAATATTTTGAAGATCGTGGCATTTCGGTTATACCGGAAATTAATGTCTTCTTGCTTATTTTAAATGAACATCCTATATGTTATTGCATTTTTAGATCTCACGGAAAACTATGGACATATTTTATATTTAATGTCCTATAACCCGGTGACATATTTTAATTTTTTTGTCAAAATTGTCGTTTGTAGACCTAAATATAACCAACAATTTCTTCTATACGAAAGCTTTTATTATTTAATTGGAATTGGTTTCCTTTTAGAAGAGGATCTGTTTTAGTGTAATGAGCTAATATTGTAATAATAAATAAATACAGGGTGACCAAAAACTAACATTAAAAATTAAATAGAAAAAAACGTTAAAAGTCAATTTTTTTAAACATAAAGCCCCTATTTTTAAAATGTTATCTTATTTAGCATTAAAAATAAGGGTGATTTTGAATAAGATCATCTATTCGAAAAATTTATAGTTTTTGAAAATTGGCAATTTAATATTTTTGAATTGTAAAAATGGTCTTACAGCACAAAATACTTTAAATTGTCAGGTTTCTTGAAAATTCCGCAGTCGTACTATACGAGGATTTGAATCACTCCAAAATTTTGCTTCATCAATCCAAATTATGCGAAGTAGTAGATATCTGTTGGACTTCCATTGTCTTTTTTTTGTTGAATACGACTATGTTTCGGCTAGTACTTATCTTTAGCTGTTTTCAAGTGAAACTAAATGAATTCCTAAGCTATACTATTATTTATACTAAAAGTTAATGCAGTGGAATGTAACAGAGCTGGGTGCAGTCATGCGTGCTACGCCAAAGTCTCATTTATGCTGCATTTAGTTTTAATTTACAGTTATTAAAAAGTGGTTTTCACATTTCTCTTATATCTAAAGATGGTTTACCAAGGCAACTCGAGTTCTATCCGCGGCTTCTCTGAATTTTCGTTTTTTTCAGTGTTGTTCTCAGTGCAGAACTTTAGCTTCAGACTATTTTATGCGGTGTCTATGACTCCAGGCATGGTTGGTGGCATCAGATTTTTCTGTTTCTCCTCGAGATGTGTATTTTTAGTATTCTTTGATCTTTACGTTAACCCAGAAGTTGCCACATTCACATGGTATCTGGTTCACACCGTTCTTCATGTCCCATTGATATATTGGTTTGACCCTAGTGAGCCGACTTCTCAGAGAGTGACTTCAATTGAAAACAACGTTGATTTTATATCGCGTTTTCTTATCCTTCTAACTTTTTCCGAAATGTCTCTCATTTTCATCAGGTTCTCGTTGGAGTTGCAGTGTGAGTGTGAGTGTGAGTGTGTTTGTGAGTGTGAGTGTGAGTGTGAGTGTAAGTGTGAGTGTGAGTGTGAGTGTGAGTGTGAGTGTGAGTGTGAGTGTGAGTGTGAGTGTGTGTGTGTGTGTGTGTGTGTGTGTGTGTGTGTGCTTGTGCGCGTGTGCGTGTGCGTGTACTTGTGCACGTGCTTGTGCGCGTGCTTGTGCGCGTGCTTGTGCGTGTGCGTGTGTGCGTGTGTGTGTGTGTGTCCACCTTACTATACTTGTGGCGACTTGTGTATGCTTAAGCCTGTACTATGGCTACCGTCAAAATTGTGGCAACTTACATGCGTTGCCACAGTTCTTTTTCATTCCGGTTGCTTTATCTGCTATTCTTTTTCTTTACCTTATTGTCTCGAGCTTATCTCTTATGTTTTTTATCATTGAAATATATTATTTTTTAATTATTATTTAAAGTAATCCTAATAATTATAAATTTACTTAAGTTGCCACTATCTCGGGTTAAGTATATTACTTGCACACACCTAATAATGGCATCATATGCCTCTTAAGAAAGTGGCTCCCCCTACAAAGAATTTGCGGTGTTGCTTTAAATTTTATTACATTAAAAGAACTTGTGATTTTATTGTTGAGTTTAATAGTTGAGATGCCATAATTAAGTTACACACAATATGAAAATAATTGGTTTCGGCACAAGGGAAAAATTATCTTATTCGGCAATCGGAGGTTGATGATAAAAGGATATTGATATTTAACCAAATAGTTAGCAAGTTTTAAGTAATAGTTAGGTAGATCATTTTATTGTTTTGACCAAATTATTAAGTACCTAAATTTTAAAAATTAGTCTATTAAAAAAATCTTTGACCTTATACAGAACGAAGTATAAGAGTATATAAGGCATGTACAGGATGTCCCAAATTAGAGTCTTATCTTTGGGGTTGCCAAAACCATTAAGTTTGGTTAAATTGAGACAAAGTTGTGCCATTTGGCGCTTAACTATAAGCTTAATTTTTATCGTTTCTTGGATTTATTTATAGATATATTTTCAAGTAAATAGCACCCTTTCATCGCCACTTTTCCTCTTTTGAAGGATGACACAGTTGGTTTTTAAATTTACTATGGTACGAGGCTTTCTCTAGTAGTTGTGATTTTTTTTAAAAGGTTCAAAAAAGCAGCGTCCGCGATGAATATTCGTCGGTCAGGAGTCATACGATTTGGATACCTTTCCCCAGAAATATGTTTGCTTACAAAGTCAATAATAAATTGTTTTCAGAAATACTAAAATTCGTCATATTTATAATCTCATTGTGAATTCTGATCTTTTATTCCTATAGATATCCGTAAAAAAACAAATAAATATTATAATTTTTATGATCGGCAATATAACGTATTTGCAGCAATCGATAAAACTTTCTTGTAACACGAGGCTTCATAGCTTTTTTTATTGCTTGGTTTGGTATTTATTTTTCTTTATCTCACACTTGTTCTTTTAGCGCTTTCAACACGAAAATTAATATTTTTTAATTAATATTTAATATAAACATGACAGTTATAAAATGTTTAAGTTGCCACTATTTCGGGTAGAGTATATTACTTACACACACTCAATTGTGGCATCCTAGTCGTTATAAGAAAGTGGCGCGCCCTGTACACCTACAAATATAATATTCTGCGGTGCGGTTTTAAAATTTTATTACATTCAGGGAACATAAGAGTTTAGATGCTTGCGGAAGAAGTTGCCAATATTTCGGTGAATTTCTGTATATACATATGATGAAATCCCGTACAAAAAAGATGTTAAGTCTTATTGGACAGAACGAATCGGATGTAAAGGATACTAATTTGATATTTATACCCAAATATGAGACAACGAAAGGAACTCAATTACCAGATCAGCAAGCTGCCCTTGAAAGTAAGTAAATTCTTTATTTTGTCTGTTATTACAAGTAAAAAAAAATACTGAACTGGTAATTGTAGCAACTAAAAAATTGGCGTAAAGACTGGTATTATTGTTAAAATTTGGATTTTAAACAAAGTGTACAAAATATTAAAATTATTTAATAGGTGTGAAACCTAGGTTGTAATTTTGCCAATTACGACCTTGAAAGTAGGCCTATATTCAATATTTAGCTTCGCGATAGAAATATCAAAAAAAAAGTTGACTACCGAGTTTCAGCACGAAACATATATTTTTAACTGACTTCTAAAAGAAGGAGGTTTTCAATTCGTCGAGTATGTATGTTTTTTTTTTATGTATGTACACCGATTACTCCGGAACGGCGGCACCGATTTGAATGAAATTTTTTACGTTATGTTCAGAAAGTTGCTGCGGTGGTCCCATATTTTTTTGGATGAAATTGATGCAGTAAAATCAAAGATGGCGCTGACAATATGGCGGCCAAAAAAATAATTTTGTCCGATTTTCTCCAAAATTGGTATGGGGAAATTTTAGAGGTCGTACACAAAGAATCTGAAATTATTTAAAAAAAATTAAATATGGCGAATCCAATATGACGGACAAGAAAATTTTATTTTGTCTGATTTTTTTCAAAAATGGTGTGGTGGTATTTTTGCGGACGCATAAAACGAATTCAAAATGTTTTTTAAAAATTCAATATGGCGGATCCAATATGGCAGCCAAAAAAATTAATTTTGACCGATTTTCTTCAAAATTGGTACGGGGGAGTTTTCGGGGTCTCACATGATGAATCTAAAATTATTTTAAAAAAATCAATATGGCGGATCTAATATGGCGGACGGAAAAATCAATTTTGTTCGATTTTCTTCAAAATTGGTATGGGGAAGTTTTCGGAGTCGCACATAACGAATCTGCAATTATTTTTAATAAATTCAATATAGCGTATACAATATGGCGGATAAAAAATTAATTATGTCCGTTTTTTTTTCAAAATTAGTACCGGGAAGTTTTTGAGATTGCACATTATAAATCTGACATTATTTAAAATAATTAAATTGCGGATTAAAGTTTCTATATCTCTCGATTTTGTCTAAAATGAGTATTGGGGGATTTTTGTTACATTTAATTACAAATTTAAGATATCTGGCGGATTCAGTATAGTGTCCTAGAAATTTTACATAGGAGGTTTTTGAGGGTTTAAATTATGAATTTAAAAGTATTTTTTCAGGATTTAGTATGGCGAATCCCATATAACGGACTAAAAATTTTACATTTTCCAATTTTATTCAAATGGGGGATTGAGTCGTTTTTGAGGATGTAAATAGCGAATATAAAATTATTTAAAAAAAATCTAATATGTAAGATGTAATAAGACGGTCTAGAAATTTTTAATTTCTGGATTTCATCCAAAATCGTTACTAGGGGGCTTTGAAGGGTTTAGATTTAGATTAGATTAAGACGTTAAAATTATTTTTTTGAAATTCAATATGGCGGAACCAATATGGTGAGTTGAAAATTTTACCTTATTCGCATTTTTTCAGATTTGGTATTAGGGAATGACTGAATATTTTACATTTTCCGTTTTTGTCTAAAATTGATACTGCGGGGTTCTTAAGGCGTATAGAAACTTTAGGTCTCAAGTTCTTTAAATATAAATATTAGAAGGTTTTGGAGCCTATATTACCAATCTAAAATTAATTTGAAATTTATTCTTGTAGATTTACTATGATAGACTAAATATTTGTTTGATACAATTTCACTAGTATTTGGAGAACTCTAAGAATCAAAGAATTTTTAGTGGTTCATTTTAGGGTGACTTACAACTTTGGATAAAACGAGTACTTTTTTGCCACCTTGGAATCATTGCAAGGTACAATAATCTCGATTAGTTCTTAGTTCAAATAAGTTATGGATATCATAATGAATTCAAAACTAAAAATAGAAAAATAAAATTTTTATAAAGAAAATTGAATCGATTGCTAAAAGTGCGCTAAAAAGTGAAAAATAACTATAAATTTTTATATGAAGTTGAAATTTTTGTAGTCGGCGCCAAATAATTTCTAAATGAAACAAATAACTACTAATATATACAAATTATTGTAAGAAAGCAAATACAAATAAAGTATTTTGAATCTATTTATGCGAATCATATTTTATCAGGTATTAGTTTGGCGTCGACTTCAAAAATTTCAATTTCATATAAAAATTTATAGTTATTTTTCACTTTTTAGCGCACTTTTAGAAGTTGGTTCAATTTTTTTTATAAAAATTTTATTTATAATTTCTGAATTACTTTGACGTATGCCTATCATAGACGAAGATTTGATTTTATTTTATCGGTTGAATGCTGTGAAAATAAAAGAAGTTTTCAATCACAATAAAACTATGACAAAAAGGTAAAATGCGATTTTTATGCTACAGTCTTGTACAATGAATTAGTATTAGAATCTAAACAACTTTCTCCAATAACTTTTTTGATACTTCTATTGAGAAGCAAAATATGGAAAATTGGCCATATTCGCAAATTGTAAGATTTAAGTTTGTTACCTCAAAAGATGTACGTTATAAAGCACTGCTGGTAGGCAAATATTCAAATCGCTAATTCTAAAAATAAAGAAAATATTAAGTTGTCTTCATCTTATATAAGACACATAGTATAGCGGGTGTTTCATTAAGGATGTCCGGGTATCATATCAAACGAGGTTAAGAAATGTGGCCAAGAGAAATTACTGGAAATTATTTTTAAGTTCCTAACTCTGTCGCTAGAGGGCGTAAGTAATATGGCCATTTAAAAAAAAATACATTTTTCTGAAAATTATCCCTATATAAGCTATCGAAAAAATATTACAATGATAAATTTACTACAATTCTATTTCTTTTTGGTTCAACACTCTGTTCTAAGATATAAAGTTATGGCAGATGCGGAAGGGTTACGTTTACTGATAAAAGTTACCATAAGTTTGGTTTGGCTGAACCGAATTTGATAAATTTGATCTCGTTTAAGAAAGAAAGGTTTAAAATTTCAAACGAATAATAGTTATAATAAAATGCGTTTTGCATCCCTTGCTACAGGGCGTTATTTGAAATCCCTTGTTCAATTTTAAATGGATTATCATATTCGAAAAGTAGAATAAATTTGCAAAAAAAAAAAATGTAAAAAATGAGTTTGATCTCTTTATTTGTTTCTGAATTATAGTCAAATAATTGATATCACATTGACTGGAAAAAGCGATTGTTTTGAAAGGTCCGTAGTCAAGCGTGCCATGAAAAAGAATAAAAATATTTTAAAACTTTCCACGACTGTGCGCTTTTTCACTTCTATTCCATCACTATCGCCTATAATTTACTTAGCTTCCGTATTATTATAAAATTGTCTAGTAAGCTATGAAACAAAATCGGCAGTTTTCCAGTAAAACAAATGAACTAATGTATCACTTGGATGAAGCTCTGATAAGACAAGTATCTCCTCAAAATTTTATCTTGTAAAGGTAAAACCTTTATTTAACTTGTGTGTTGTATTTTTCAAAAATATCTTATACCAATGTCTAGGCTTACGATATTCTTGCTGTATATTTTCAGTGTTTTGCGGTACGTCAGTACACTATCAGGTATCCTGAAAGAAGATCCTATACTAGAAGAGTGTTTCGGCGGTTGGGAATACGCAGTTGGCAGACAAGTGAGTAGTGTACGTCCCACTCTAGTATCCACCAGGGGACGTCCGTCAAGAAATGAACACAACACTGAAAACGTTCTCGCTTACGTGCAAGCGGATCCGCACTTGGCTGTCAAAAACAGTTCTTCAGAGTTCGGTATACGTTACAGAGTATCAAATTTTAAGGTATTTTAAGCATCCCTATCAGGTAGTTTTACACTAGGCTCTTTCAGAGACTGATTTTGACAGGTTATTGATTCATAGCTATATGCAACGACAATCGCCAATTCCCCTCCCAGATTTTATGAACTGATGAAGCAACTTTTACTAGTTGTGGGAGAGTTAATTTGCACAGTATGCATTATTGGTCAGAAACAAATCCATTGGATGCAGGAAGTGGATCATCAAAACCGGTGAAATGTCAACGTGTGGTGCAAAATTTTAGGATACAGAATGATCGGACCGTTTATCATTTATGGCCATCTAACTGGCGACTCGTACTTAGACTTTTTACGGAATAACCTGTATATTCTTTTAGAAGATGTGCCTCTTGATATAAATAGATCTCTATGGTATCAGCATGATGGATGCTCAGCAGATTTTTCTGAAATAATCAGTAATATTTTAGACGCTAGTTATCCAAATGGTTGGATTGGAAGGAGTAGTTTGTTTTTGTGGCCACTTAAGTCTCCGGATCTCACCGTGCTAGATTTTTATTTGTGGGGAAGACTATAAGAGTTTGTTTATCAAACACGACTACCTACATGGAAGAACATGATTGAGAAAACTCAAAGTGCTGTAACTATGATTTCACAAACTGAAATTGGAGCTGCCCTTTCCAGTAGTAGGAAAAGATATAATAGTTGCATTTTGCACACCGGTGGTCATTTTAAACATTTAAAAGTATGTTTGTTGTTTGTTGAGCAATTTTGCAATAATTCCATGACTAATCTTAAGGTGTCAGTTATTTTTATTATCGTTTTAACCTGCTGGCCTTTAAACACACTTTAAATCTTGCGCTTCACATGGTTTGAACCAGTCCTAAGCCTGGATAAAGTGTGAAGGAAGGTACTAAAAAATTAAACAACAAATAACCATTAATTGTGACCGTTAAATAATAAAATAAGTTAAAAAATTAACAAAAACTGAAAAACGTACAGTTGTGAAAAGTTTGAAACCATTTTTATTATTTTTCATGACTCACTTGATCATGAACCTTTCAAAACAATTGCTTTCTGCAGTCAACGTGATATCAATTATTATTGTGGCTCTAATTTCGAAACAAATAAAGATATCGAATTAATTTTTTTGCATTTTCTCTTGAAAATTCATTCTACTTTTCAAATGTGATATAAACACTATGTCTTTTTATTTAAAATTTTGGAGTAAAGTTGATAGAAAAGAAGGTCTCCAAATAACGACCTCTAGCGAGGGCCGCGAAAATCATTTTAATATAGCTATTATTTTATTTTAACCGTCAAACCATCCTTTCTTAAACGAGACCAAATTTATCGAATCCGGTCCAGCCAAATCAAACTTATGGTAACTTTAATCAGTAGACGTTCCCCCTTTTCTCCTGCCCTAACTTTACATCTTACAGCAAAAAGTTTTAAACCAAAAAGATGTAGATTTGTAGTAAAATTATCATTGTAAAATTTTTTTGATAGCTTATATAGGGATATTTTTCAGGAAAACATATTTTTTTACGTGATCATAACACTTACATCACCTCGCAATAAAGCTAGGAACTAAAAAATTATTTTCAGCAATTTCTCTTGGCCACTTTTCTTAAGCCACAGTTTCTGGACTATCACTTCTTGAGATATGGTACCCGGCTACCCTTAATGGAACACCCGGTATATTTCAAAAATTAATTATTTAGAGCACGAACCACTATATTATATATTGATTCGAAATTTTCAAACAGGTCTTATATTTTAGGCTTTGAAGGGATTTGGGTATCTGTAAATGAAAATGTTAGCTCTGGAAGTGAGTATAGTCCATCAACGTCTTCTTCGGAAGTCGAAACAAGAAAAAAATTTCGAAAAAAGCGAAAAAAAAAACAACTTTCTAACAAAAATCAGTTTCAGCGAACTAATAAAGTTAAAATTATACAGAATATTGTTTTAAGGAGCTCAGAGGAAGGAGCCAATCAACCAATAGAAGAAACATCATTTGCCTTCAAGAAGGATAGTGATAAATTGGACACTGCCGATAGAACCGACAAAGGCTTTATATTAAATAAATTTTTAAATGACAAAGAAACTCAGGTCGATGTATTGCAAAGTTCAATAGAACACAAAATGTCGGACAAAAATTTAGCTGATTTCAAAGGTATGCCAAAAAACTTGATTAATGGTAGTACTAAAAAGTTAAATAAAATCTTATATAAGAAATCAAATAGTTATGGTGAAACAGTTACAAAAGCTGTAATCAACAAGACTAATTCGCTCATGAGTTCGTCGCAAACTGAAGCAAATAAGACATCTACTACAATATCACATGAAAACTTAAGTGATCCCGCAAAGTTTTCATTTCATAGTAGCTCAGATGATTCAGTGAACTTATATAGAATACAGAGCAATCTTGACGAAATTGAAATACAGGCTGCATTAAACAGAAATGGCAAAAGAGTACGAAACAAAGGTCATAATTGCTATTTTTGTGACAAAATTATAATAAATATGGCAAGACATTTTGAAACATTGCATTTTAAGGAGCCTGAAGTAGCAAAGTGTCTAATGTACCCGAAACTCTCTGAACAACGTCGTAAAGGCTTTGCCGAAATCATACGTGTGGGTGATTTTTACTACAACTGTAATGTATTAGCCATCAAAAAAGGAGAACTGATATTAATTCGGAGACCCACTGTAAATGAAGCAAAATGTAATAAAATCAGTGACTATGGACCTTGTCCCAACTGTTTGGGATTTTTACTAAAAAAACATATATGGCATCACTTAAAACACATTTGCAAAGAAAAAACAAATGAAAAGAGACCAAGAGACGTCATTTCGGAGAGCAACGCTCTCGTATCAGATATATTTGGACTTGGTTTTACTAAGGAATATTATGAGAACATAATTTCCAAATTTCAGTCAGACGATATCGGAGACATCTGCAGAAATGATACACTTATATTAAAATTTGGAGCTATGCAGTTTGAGAAATATGGAGATTCGCAAAATGATTTTATTCGACAAACGATGAGACAATTAGCTCGCCTCTATATGGAATTAAAAAAACTTAGTTATACTTCCTCAGGAACATTAGCAGATTTTCTGGTGCCTGAAAAATTTGATTTAATAATTCGTGCGACAAAGGAGGTAAGTGAAAGTTTCGACAAATCTGAAAACTGTTCACGACCTGAATTTAAAATTCCAAGTTTAGCATTGAAAATTGGGTATTCATTAAAAAAATGTATAGGAATTCTAAGAGGTACGGCTATAAGAGCAGGAAACGTTAAACAAAATAAAGCCCTGTTATCATTTCAACATTTAATGGACATGGAATGGAATATTAGAATTTCATCAAAAGCATTGGCAACCATGTACCGGCGAAAAATCAACTCCGTTGAGTTGTTACCTGTTACAAATGACTTAGTCAAATTAGGTAATTACTTAGATTCCAGTATTCCTGTAGCGATTAATGCAATAGAAAATGGTAACAGGACATACCAAAATTTTGCAAGGTTAGCGACATTAGTGTTATCAAGAATTATTTTGTTCAACAAAAGAAGATCGGGAGAAGCTGCGAAAATGAAAATGAGCGAATATATAGGAAGACCCTCTTGGAAGGAACAAAACACCGGGGAAACTATAGAATCTCTGTCGCCAATGGAACGAAAATTAGCAGAAACTTTGTGTGTTGTAGAAATCGAGGGAAAACGAGGAAGAAAAGTTCCTGTAATTATTACACCGTTAATTAAGGAATCTATTAATATCCTAATAAGACATAGACATGAGTGTAATATATCTATGAATAACAAATACGTTTTTGCTAGATCGAGTCCATCATCTTCTCCTTTAAGAGGATATGAATGTCTAAATAAAATTTGTAACGAATTAGATTTGGAAAAACCTGAAGTCATTACTGGAACGAAAATGCGAAAGTACATAGCGACAGTGTGTCAGTTATTTAATATGACTGAAAATCAATACGACTGGCTCGCCCGTCACCTTGGCCATGATATAACGGTACACAGAGATTTTTACAGAATGCATGAAAGTGCGATTGAGCTTACAAAAGTAAGCAGGTTGCTCTTGGCCGTAGATAAAGGTGAAGCTAATAAATTTTGTGGTAAGCGCCTGGATGAAATTGAAATAAAAGGTAGGTATTAACTGTTAATTGACATTAGTTCATTTTTATTATCTTTGTATAAAGCATTTTGTTTTCTTTCAATCCAATTCAAATGGCGTTTTTTCTTACTTTTTTAAAAGTTCTGTTCGTAACATTAGAGCAGCTATGAAATCATTCTATGCTTCCAATATTAACTTCCTTTTTAAAACCTACATAACTACATACTATCAATTCCTTCACTCGGTTTCTTTCAGGTATTTCGAAAGATAAAATGTTAGGCCATAATTAGATCATATAAGTGACGAGGCAGAAAAGATATTTATTGGGGACAAAGTCAATTGGATATGTCTTTTAACGCAGATAAAACGTTAAAAATGGAATATTGCTAATTTGTTTCGGGATTTTTTTTTGGAAGGGAGGCATTTGCCTCTCTTGTTCCCCAGCTACACTAATGTTGTTAAATTTGATATTTAGAGTTAGTGTAAGACGAGTTTTTTTTTTCATAAAATTAACCGACGCGTTTCCTCGTTCAGGCTCATAAATTAATTTTGAATGAAGGACTGATAAGGAATTTAATTACGAAGACTCTAAAAAATAATTCATTCACCTTATAACTAAGATCTCTAAACTGACTTAAACAAAGAAAAATGTCTTAATATTACGTAAGAATTTCGCTTTAGATTTACCCCTTTTGGACGACGATGAGGATGACAAAGAAGAAAATTATATGATAGCAAAAGAGAGCCCAGAACACGAGGAATTTGATGATATTGATCAACAGACTGAGCATAATATTATTGAAAATTCGCAAGTGCTTAAGACACCGCTAGTTGCTAGCAAAAAAACAGGTATGTGTTTTAAAGGACTTCTCTATATAGAAGTAGGATGTAGGTTTTTTTTGCACTTTGAATGTCCAGGCGCTTGTTGAATCTTGTTATTAAATCCTACAAAGAATGCGATATAAATGTATATTCAATACTTGAGTTTTCCATTTCCAAAACTCGCTAAATACATTTAAAAGGAATAAAATCATTTATGGCAGAATCTACAAACTGGAGTTAGTAACAAAAATCAATTTTATATCGACATTGCTCACCAAAGTATTCGTGCTTTAGGATCCTGGAATTACAAAACGATACTTTCATAAGCTCTGGAATGATTTTAGTAACTTTTACTTTACTCTCATATTAGTTTTTTAGAACCACTTTGTAGACTTTAAATCTAATCGGTTATGTAAAATGATTGCAAATGAAAATATTTTTTTAAAAATATAAAATAAGTTAAAAATATCATTCAAGGAAACTTTGTAGTGTCCTTTATTATTAGAACTTATTTTTCTTAAATAGCTTTTGAAAATAAATATTGGTATGGTTAAAGGAAAAATAGTAAATAATTATTTTAACTTAAAAGTGTGAGAAATATCAGTATTTTAACTTAATTTTTTAGGAACAGCACAACGTAGACAGGTCGGAAAGTGGACTAGTGAAGAGAAGGAGGTGGTGTTAAACTTTTTTAAAATCAATATAAAAAAGTCTATTGTTCCTGGCAAAGAAGCATGCACTGATTGTTTAAGCAAATATGAAATCTTAGGCTCACGCACATGGAAGCATATAAAATATTGTGTAAAAAATCAGATTGATAAAAACAAAAAAAAGGCAAAATAATTTTTTTTCTTCTTATTATTTTACTGTGAATTCAGCATTACCCCAATAAAAAAAAATATAAAAAAAAACTATACTTTCTTTTTTAGTTCGTCCAAAATTATAAACGATTCTTAAAAAGTTATAGTATATATATATATATATATATATATATATATATATATATATATATATATATATATATATATATATATATATATACACATAAAAGCTGCACCGAGCTTTCCGAAAAATTTATTTTCTTCTTCAGGGCTACAATATGGTACCAAAATAAGTAATTTCCAAAAATAATGTTGACTTAAAATTTACTTACTTTGTTAATAGCTTATTAAAATATATTTTCTAAAAATTTGCAGACAAAATTTGTTAAACACACTCACATGGAACTTTCTAAACACATTCTTTCTTATTGGTAGCATTTAGCTTCATTTTTGTCAAATGAGCTCTGAGTGTATTTCCCAATTTGAAGACTATTTTTATATTGCTGGCAATACGTCTTATCTTCTCCGAGGTTCCCTTAATATCCGGAATGTTGAAGAAGGAATGTGTTTTAGGTTGTCCAGTGTCGTTTTGTTACAACAGAATGATTATATCTATGATTAAGATATTGTCCAGTATTGTACTGTATACTGAAGTTTTAATAATTTCATTTGAAAAGTTGACCATGACATCCAGGAAAAGTAATTGACCATATACTTCTTTTTATATGGTAAAATTAATTCTAGGTCAATGGAGTTTTGATGTGTTAAGAAATTTTATACTTTTTGATCATTACCCTTCCATACGATGAAGGTATCATCGACATATCTCAACCAGACTTTCGGTTTCACTGTTGCCGTTTCTATAGACCCATTGGAAGGCAACACTTCAAAAGATCCAACAACCCGTCCAAGTGGTAACGTGGTTCGATTGGATAATGTTGTATCATTTGAGAGCATAGCTTTGGTTACGTCTAATGATTTTCCTAATGGCACATTAGTATAGAGACTTTCCACACCAAAACCTATTAGTCTGTCGTCTGACTCTAGACTAATGCCACTAATAGTATTCAAAAAATGTGAAGAATTTAAAGATTTTAACGTTTCGCCCATTCTTTTGGGCTTTATCAAAAATATATTATCAGTTCATGGATAAAATCCGTTGTGGCTGTGAAAAAGCTGACCAACTTGCAAGATAGGGTTCGGTTAACACATTTATTTACCCAGAACTGCTATTTTGAATTACTAAGGCTGCTATTCGTGGGTGGCTGTCCTGGTTGACAAACTGTCAACACCAGACCCACTGGAATCACATTGCGGGCCTCAGAAACAGCAGGCTATTGCTGAGCGAACCATCTAGCAAACTGAGCCTCGAAATTTTGCGTCTAAGCAGACGACAAATCAGACTGGTAGGACAGGACTAATAACTGCTTACTGCAGCCTGAAGAAACATCTAAACATATTGAGAATTTTCAATGAAAAACCAGTATGCGAGATTTAAGCTACTGGAGAAATCTTCAGGGACCGATCGGTCCAGAAGCTTATATCTAGCAGACAAACTAGTGAACAGACGTGATCAGAGCAACTGGCTTGTTTACCTAGAACGGATGTAACAGGCGACTCAATTAATCAATCAATCAATGAACTTATAGAAAATAGATCTAAATCTCTTCAAACCATGAAAGCAAACTAAAACTATAAAATCTATAACACTATAAGGTCGGTTACCGTATTTTACCCTCTTATTTGATACCCATATCAAAAGGATTATGACGAAAATGGGAGTTCGTCCTCTTAAGACGTCCGCAATATTTGATTTAGAATGATATTTTATAGACTATATTGCATTGTTGTTGGGTTTAATATGTGTTTCAAATTTCAGCCTATTTTTGAAAAAGGAATTGGTTCAAAATTGACTTGTAAGATTTGACCTAAACGAACTAACACCTGAAGTCAAATAAAACCTTTTCAAAAAGCTTATAATCACAGATGAAGGAAAATAAAAGCTTATAAAAAATAGTGCAAGGGTTTATATATTACTAATATGTTGATCATCTCAGCAAATTTTTGATTAAAGATAAGGATATCAAATTTAATATATTTGAAAGTGGCATAAATTAATCTATAAAATGGTTACATAATACATAAGATGTCACCTTAATAATGTATATATTAGTTTTTATAGTTCTGAAAGATAATAGAGCAAAAATTATCCACCTTCTGTATTTGAACTTAATTTCTACCGCTTTTATTGCCTCAAGGTGGGGTGCAAAATATAAAATGAAAGAGTATATTCCAGAAAATATATTACGTAATAGTAAATTTTTGTCGTATTTATTACCATTTCGGCACGTTTCTTACTTAATATAGTTTTACAAGGTGATAATCAAAGTTATTTACTATTGTTTAAAAATATTTTTTTAAGGTATCAGTAGGTACACTTTAAACACATGCATTAAAGCTATCATTATGGCAACTATAAAAAATGGCAACATCGCAAAATAACCCTTTTCACGTACCTCAATATTAATGGCAACTTTTTTAACACACCTTCTCATGTTCATATAATAATGGCATCTCATTAACACATTTCTCGTGACACAATATTTGTGGAAACGGATGCCACAACTGTTTTTCATTGATAACAGGGAAACTACGGTGTGTAAGTAAATGATTCATAAATTCCTACACTTCACAATCGCAAAGCCATAATTATAGCGAAAAAATACATAAATGCCACAATCGAGGATTATGCACGCGTTGCCATAAATATTTGAAGGTGTGTAATGGTGTGTGTGTGTGTGTGTGTGTGTGTTTTATTCGACTTTCTGCCTCTAATCTAATTTCAGAATCTTGTACATCTCTTACAAGATCCAAGAAATGCAAATAAATTGAGTCCATTGAGAACAAAATTTATAAATTCAAAGATTATTTCCCATTTTGTGCTGTAATTCTTTTGTTTTCCCAGAAAAGTTAGTAAAGAAGTATCAAAAATGCAGATGTAGAATTTTTCCCTTTCCTAAAAATAGGAATTAGTCAAACAACTTTGGAAGAAGGAACTTGGCAAGCTCAGAAGTCGTAGAGCTCCGGGAACTCGTGATAGGTCGTAATAGCTTGTATTGTTTATGTATCTTCAGAAGTTCATATAGATGTGGAGTCTTGCTCTGAAGCTAAAATTCTACACAGAGAACAACATTCGAGAAAACGAAAATTCAGAGAAGCCGCGGTTATACATCAGAATCTGAGTTGCTTCAGTAAAACATATTTAGATATAAGAGAAGTGTGACAAACTACTTTTTAATATTTGTAAATTAAAACTAAATGTAGAATAAATGGGACTCTGGCGTAGCACGCATGACTGCACTCACACTCCACTGCATTTATTTATGGTACAAATAGTAGTGTACCTTAGGAATTTATTTAGTTTCACTTAAAAACAGTTAGTGATAAATGCTAGCCGAAACGTCGTAATATTCAACAAAAAATAAAGACAATGGAAATCCAACAAATATCTATTACTTCGCAGGAAACATCCTTCTCTATGATCTTCAAACAGTCCAAATTATGTTGTCCAAAAATTGCACTCTTTTCGGAAAATCATTATCTCTTAGGGGTTGAACCAAACATATTAAAAAAGAGTAGAAGTTGTGTTTCAACAGAATTCTAAGTATTGAGATTTTCGAGATTACTGTTTGTAGAGCCACTGGTTTTAGCGAGAATAGGTTTCCTTTCATGTATTTTTACCTTAATGCTGCCAAAATTTTGGAAATTTTCCAATATTAATTTAACACTATTCCGTGACGGTTTCTGTTTATCTGGAGATCTATCAGCAGATGTCTGGTATGTTCTTGATAAAATTTATTACATTCCTCGTAGACAATAAACAAATTTAAATAATCTTCGTGTGTATCATTTAATGGCCCCGGCATGATTTTTATCAGTAATTATCAAATGGCAAGAAATAGTGACATTATCGTAATGCTCTATTTATCTTTCGTCGCGTGTCGCCTCCATGACCAGTTAATAACAAATCCTAAAAGCCGTATAGCGTTTATACAATATAAAAATGTTAAACTTTCAATATTTCAAAGACTATAAATTTTTCAAAGTCGCCCTTATTTTTAATGCTAAGTAAGATAAATTTATGAAAATAGGGTGTTTACATTTAAAAAAACTGACTTTTACCAATTTTTTCAAGTTAGTATTTGATCACCCTGTATTTATTTATTATTAAATATCAACATGGTACAATAACGTAGAAGTTAACTAACTCCAATTAAATAAGAAAGTTTTTCATATAGAAAATATTGATAGTTATGTTTATTCCTGGAAACGCTATTTTTAACATTAAATATAAAATATGTCAAAAGGAGTTAGACCTAGTTATAGAAAGAACATTATATATGAAATATGGTAAACATTTTAGGTAGAATCTAAAAATTAAAAACCATATAATTTGTTCCATTTAAAATAAGCAAGAAGGCATCAACTTCCAGTATATTCGGAAGTGCTACCAATTTGAAAATATTTTATCCGAATTGCCCTCATCGACTTTAGTAAACTGCTAAATTTAAAAAATTTTTCAAACTTTATTTTCCGAGAAATCGATCACGGTAGTTAGTCGTGAGATACATTCTGTTATTTGTCCAATTATTTTACTAAGTAGAAAACACTAAGGATATTAATTTCTTCCTTCGGATTCCTAAACAAACATATTTTTAAGATACTTATTTGATTTGATATATGTTAATATTTGCTCTTGCAAGATGATTGATCATTAATTAGAAATTAAGTATGATATCAAGAAATCTTTATGATTTTAAAATTAGTTAAGTATGTTACTGTTTTTTGTCCTTCTCTCCGTACGCGTTTTGAACACCTAATGGTCTCGTCAGTGAACCAAGAGCAATATTCACAGAAAACAACTGTATATATATATAATATTTTGATACCAAGAAAGGTCTGCAAGATGTTAAACCTGTAGACATTTTCGATGCAGAGCAAAATTCACTGAAAACAACTGTCTCTATAAAATATCGACTCTGCGTTGATAGGGTGTTAAACTTGCTGACATTTTCGATGCTGGACTGTATTATACATTAACGAACCAAGAGCAAAATTCACAGAAATGGACTATTTACAGTCTGTTCAATAAGAACGTGACCGTTATTATTTAGAAGAAATAAATCTGACAATTTTTTTTTCATATATTTTATTGAAGTACATGGTATTGGTTATTGCGCAATTACTCAATACTTTGTCCAATCGCCGTCCTTATTTATTATAGCTTGACACTTTTTTTTCATGCTTTCAACAAAATTTTTAGCGTACTTTAATGGTAAAGATCACCGTATTTTATTAATTTGCTAAGCGTATTGCTTTTCCGTGTACACTAGCTTTCTCCTGAGTTGCATTTTGATGTAAGACCAGACATTTTCTATAGTTGTATTGTTCCATGATTGTAATGTTATTTAGCCGTTTCCACGCACTGCACAGTTTACTACGATGTTTTGGGTCATTGTCCTCTTGCTGCACCTAGGTCATTGTGTCTGACCCAAAAAACTTTTTCTGCAGATCTCATTAAGCATTTTTTCACATGCTTTGAGCATTCATAATACCGGTATCTCTGATACAAAAAGGCGACCAAATCCACCTGTGGAGAGGCATCACAACACATGCACTTTTATAAGGTGTTCTTTGAAGCAACCTATTATGCTGACTTGTCCAAGCTTCCGACAGAGAAGACCATGTCCAGAAAGAAAATTCATCTGTGAAAATAACTTTGTTCCAATCTCGAACCAAATTTTCATTTGCCCAGTTGAATCGTTATTAAACGTGCTTGTCAGATAACAAAGGTTTCTCCAAAGTAGCCCGAAAAGATACATGATTTTCATGCAGGCGATATACCTAAAGGCCTAGATTATCTTAGAAAAAAGACGCAGGATCGCTCTATCCTGCTCTTTAGCTGCCACTCTGCTTGATCCCCTCTCTGGCAGGTCGTCCACGTTCCCAACCTTTAAATAAGGTTTCACCCATTTCTTGACGAAACTTTCCTACTTTTTTTTATGTATTTTGCAGCCGATTTATATGATAGTTTCGCTTCTTTAGCATGTCGAACAAGAAACACTGCTTGTAATCGTTTGAAGTACTTTTCACTCATTGCAACAATAAACAGTTCACTGTAATTAATAATTCTAAACACAAGTAGAACTATACTGCATAATAGGAAATTAGTAAAAATTACTACGAAAAAAAAGAGATGGTGTTGTGGTGTCTTTTTTCCGAATAATAGCGGCCATGTTCTTGTTGAATAGAGTATAAAATCTCGATTTCGAGATACGTCCATAGGATATTTTTGATGCCGACGTAGTGTGGAATTGAAATTTTAATTGTTTTCTGTGAATTTTGCTCTGCATCGAAAATGTCTGCAAGTTTAACATCACGTGAACCTGAATCGGTATCGAAATTTTATATTAACTGACGAGGTAGTCGAAAACCGTATGGAGGGTGGAATTTGCGGCAAATAAACTATCCATCTTTTTCTTAAACGGTTCGGAGGAAAAAAATAATAAATATTACTGTGCAAAAGAAATTTTAAAAGACAATGATAATTTCATATTCTGTAATGCATGCAAGTTACGCGTGAGTTGTTAGATCTGCCACTAAATTGGTTTAAGCGTTTGACCGCACCTTAACACACGTTTAAAGCAGCTAAACCACATCGGTAAAGCGGTTTCAAATTACAGCGATTTCATGATTTAAAACATTTTAAAGCGTTCAGGCTTTTAAACGTAAAACAGTTTATGTTTAAACAGCTTGGGGGAATTTTAACAAGCATTTCGTTATTATGTAATTTATATAGCGTACAAACAGAATAATTAAAGAATAATAAAATTTTTATAAAAAAATATGGAATAGACTTCTAAAAATGTGCTAAAAAGCGAAAAATAGCAATATAAATTTTTATATAAAATCGAAATTTTTACAGTCGTCAAATTTATACTTGACTTTGACAAAATGAAATTTACATGAAAAGATTGAGAAATACTTTATTCTTTAACTGCTTTTTTATTGCAGCTTATATGAATCTCTTCATATTTTTTTGTTGAAAATTAGCAAAACTGCTGCTTCTGATAATTTCTCGCGGATTTTTAAGAAAAAAAGTACTAGTTTATTGATTATAAAAAATATTAGTTTTAATAAAAAAAGGTTTTGATCAGGCACTCTTAGTCTACTGATTTTTTTGTTTCATTGATTTTAGATGAACCAGTAAAATATTATGTTGGTCACCGCAAAGCACGACTTGAGGGACGGAGCCCAACAAATATAGCGATAACTTGGTCTTCTTCTTCAAGTGCCATATCAGGTCCCCTTGATGTTGCCAATTACATTGGCAAGTCTTTCACGGTCCTGCGCTAGCTGGAACAGTTCCCCCGCACTACGTATACCTGTCCATTCACGAATATTCCTCAACCAGGAAGCCTGTCTCCTTCCTACCGCTCTACGTTCCTCTACTTTACCCATTATGATTAATTGAAGAATTCTATATCGCTCCCCTCTGAATATATGTCCAAGATATGAGATTTTTCTACACTTCACAGTGTTTAATAGTAGACGAGTTGTGTCGGCCCTATTGAGTACCATTTCGTTGATCTGCCTAGCTGTCCAAGGTATTCTCAGCATTCGCCGGTGTAACCACATTTCGAGAGCCTCCAACCGATTAATCGTGGTAGTCTTAATTATCCAGATCTCTGTCCCATATAGTAACACTGGTCAGACGTATGATCTTATCATTCTCTGTCGTAGTTTTAGGTTGAAGTTATCATTGCAGAAAAGTGGTTTCATTTTTTGAAAAGTAGCTCTAGCAGTCTCTATTCTACACCTTATCTTTTTATCTGGGTCTAGATTTTCGGTGATATAACATCCAAGATATTTAAAATGAGTCACCCTGTCTATACTTTTTCCTTCTATTAGTATTGAAGCGTTAAGATGAGGTTGTCTACTAAAGACCATAAATTTTGTCTTTTTGATATTTATGTTGAGCCCTTCTTGACCCTCAGTGTTAACACAGTTTAATAGATGTTGCAGGTCTTGTAGTTTGTCGCTTAGGATAACAGTGTCGTCAGCATATCGTATTGTATTTATATATTTTCCATTGATTTTCCTTGAGTAGCCCGTTTAATCATTGGAAATAAAACAACGTATAGCAAAAGCCAAAGCAGCGTTTACAAAAATGAGCACCGTCTTCAGGGGCCGTGATCTGCCGCTGAAAACCAAGGTCTTCATACTACAGTGCTATGTTTTTCCAGTTCTGCTCTACGGAACAGAGGCTTGGACGCTCTCTGAAGCGTCCATTAAAAAACTTGAAGCGTTCGAGATGTGGTGCTATAGGCGCTCCTGGGTCGACCGAGTCACAAATGATGAAGTCCTGCGCGGAATGGGAAAGGAGTGCGAAGTGATCAAAACAATTAAAAAACGCAAATTGGAATACTTAGGACATATTATGAGAAATGAACAGCGATATAACCTCCTCCAATTAATTCTGCAAGGGAAGGTGTACGGCAAGAGGGGGCCAGGACGAAGACGAATCTCTTGGCTCCAAAACTTAAGAAAATGGTTCAACATGAGCACGACTGGACTGTTCCGCGCAGCTGCCAACAAAGTAAGAATAGCCATGCTAGTCGCCAACATTCGGAACGAATAGGCACCGCAAGAAGAAGAAGAAGCCCGTTTAAAGATTTTATCTGAATATATATTAAAAAGCAGTGGAGATAGTATGCAGCCCTGTCTGACGCCTCGTAGAATTTTACTTTCTTCTGTGAATTTTCCATTTAGCCTTACTGTTGCTTTCTGCCGCCAATATAGATTTTTAATAATTCTTACATAATAATAACTTGGTCTACAATAAATATATTTTTTCAAAATTTTTTCCAAATCAAGTCAAAACATATTACTCTATTATTTGTTTTATAAAATACTGTCAAAAAAATTTTTAAATACACATTTTTTCACGCCACTGACCATTCCTAATCTCTTAGAGTGGGTATGTTTTTTTCGACGTTGAACTTTCATTA
The DNA here is from genome assembly GCA_034092305.1 of Diaprepes abbreviatus. Lineage (NCBI taxonomy): Eukaryota > Metazoa > Arthropoda > Insecta > Coleoptera > Curculionidae > Diaprepes > Diaprepes abbreviatus. Next base: position 4,405,121 of record JASJET010000141.1, on the reverse strand, counting down.
AAACCTATACATTTTTAATCGATTTTTATCAGGCAACAAATCAGGTCACTCCATGGTAGTAAGCCTTTTCTTTTTCCCAGTCCTGACAAAAACGGCCATGGTGTTTCAGGTAATTGTCTTCTTGTAGTATCTATGAGTCATAATCCAGTCCAAATCAGCATTCGGCAGACTTTATCAAACACTTTTCATAAATTCTTTTAATTCTCACTGCGTTTGGGTCATCACTAAAAAGGCAATGGTCAAGATTCTCTAACAAAAATAAGGGAACGGAAAATAAGGGAAAAGAAACGGAAAGGGGTATTTTCCCTTTGAATGATCGTATTCTATAGCAATATCCTTTCCATACTGTCAATTTTCGGGCATAGTCTTATATTTATGCATATATTTCAAATTATCCATTTTAAAAACGTGCATTTTTCATTCTATATATCCAAATTCAATTGTCATTACAAAGCATAACCTAACTTCGTGATTGTTACTTTTATTTGTAAATATGCCATTTCATTGTTATTTCCATAGATTTAGATTATAATAGATTAAGCATTACCAATGCCAGGTTTTCACATAGTGTGAAAGCTGTATTCTTTCTAGTAGACGAGCCACGGGAAGTTCAAGAGAATATAATAACACAAACTCCTTTTATGTAGCAGCAGCAATATTGTCTACTTTTATGGAACATTGTAGAATGGATTGGTGATAAAGGTTTTAGTTCGTGCGCATGCTCTAACTGATATTATAAGAAACATTTAAGGAAGTTTTTGAAAACAGAATTTACTCCAAATTATTGAGAAAAAGAAATTGTTCCCTATATTTTTAAGTCTTTCAAGTAAAAAAAATATATAAAGAGGCTTAAAGGTCACCTACCAAAAACTGGTTAACATTGTAAATCGATGACACGATGACAACACCACCGGTCAAAATAATGGCCCCAATGTCGGGTGTTGTGCTGTAGTAGTTGCTGCTATCTCCACCAGCACCTACAATATACAGGCGTAGAAAATCAAAACCGGAACCAGGACGTTTTTTAAGTTAGATAAAGAAAACACTATATTATTAATCAAATCAGAATGAGACAGAAGATAAGCATCGTAAGCATCGACATACTTGCTTAAATTTAATAAATTACCAGTTTGGCCCTAAGGTGAGGGGTAATAAAATGCTGGCGTGGTGAGAGCAGGCGGCAGCATACGCCACGCCCTAGTACAACAAGAGGATTCCAATTTATTTGCTTTTTTTCAGGCCGTTGAAGCGTAAGTACCGACTATTAGTATTTCCGTGTTTCGCGCTAAATTTTTTTACCTAAAATGGTAGTTTATTCTATGGAACAAAAAGTGCAGATTATTAAGCGGCACTATTTTGATAAGGATATGAATGAGATAATGGGCAGATTTGCATTTACGTGCGAAAATCATCCTGATCCTTCATAAGCTAGAATTTCGGAAATTATTAAAAAATTTGAGACAAACAACTGGTTGTTTAAAAATTTGTAAAAAATGCCCCGATAATAATGAGGACAAAACTGTTCCTCAAATTGCTGAAGAACGAGCAAATTGGGAGACTGACGTTTCTAGTATAGCAAAAATTAATTTTCCTTGAAATAGTACCGCAATTGCCGAAGAACTTGATATGAACGCTCGAACAGTTCGGAATATTTTTGTTGAATTTGAAGGCAAAGTTCTCCAGCAAGAAATGAAATTTACGTATTTAGGCATTGAAATCTCAGGTTATGATGATGTGGAGAAGGAGGTTAATATGACAGACAACTGAGGCAACAAGAATAGCAGGATTTTGAAATGACACAATATGGAGGAATAAAAATATTAAAATAGAAAATCAAATCAAAGATATACAAGGCACTGGTGAGACAAACTATGATATATACCGCAGAAACTCGACCTGATACAGCGAAAACTAGACAACTACTAGAGACAACCGAAATGAGAGTGCATCATAGAATAACTGGAAAAACGGTCTTGGACAGAGAGATAAGTGAAAATATAAGAATGTGTAAGGTAGAAAACGTTAATGAATGGTTACTGGGAAAAAAAGAGAATGGAAGGAGCACATCAGTAGAATGGACGACAGAAGAATAGTCAGAATTGTACGCGACAAATCACCGTTGGGTCGCAGGAGTATAGGACGCCTCTGAAAACGATGGAGTGACAACTTAACATTGCAATAGGTAGAGAGACGACGAAGGGAAACAGGCGGTTCACCTATATTAAAGAAGGAAGGAGAAGAAGAACAAAAAATTATAAATAAAAATAATAAATAGAAAAAGTTAAATTTTTAGGTGATGTTTGGAAAAAGTTGATACAACGATGCTAGAAAAGGAAAAAAACTTTAAACTCCAAAGAGCCATGTAAATTTCTTTCCCTATCGCTTTTAAGTTCGAACGTTATTTAGTTACACCAAATGGGTACAGAATAGGAAAACTGACAGTTACTAGGAATAAAAGCGATTCTTTTTCTTAATTTAGTTATAGAATCTCGGTCAATTGCTGAAATCCCTGGAGAGAGAAGCATCCCCAGGCATTTACTTTAACAGGGTGTTTAACTCTTCTCTAAATGATTTTGTTCTGTACGTTAGACCAATCTTCCTTAACAGAATCTTGAAGATTCTACAGTAAAAATAATGTTCGAGCAATCTCTATCGATGTTTTCTTGTGCTAAAGGCCGAACGCTTTTGGATGTGTTTTTTAGATAGTAAATGTTTTGCCCCGTTGCTCTATTCTTAATGCAATTTGCATCAAGTCACCGTTGAATAGTATTTAGGTCAACACGTATTACCTTATTTTTTGGGCTTTTTTCGTGTCTTCACAGGAAAACTGCATCGAATCTTTTATGATACTTCACACTGATTATGAATATATCTGTTGACTTCGCAAATATCGAGCAACAGAGTGGTGTAATTTGGAGCCTCGAGTGTTGGATGTACCAAATAATTGGGTCCAAACAAGTCTGGTATTCAAATACACAGCAGTACATCTTTATGAAACCAATGATAGTTCTTCTTCTTCAAGTGCCTTCTACATTGCGGAGGTTGGCAATCATAATAGCAATTTTAATTTTTGAGGCAGTTGTTCTAAATAGTTGTTTGAACTGCATCCAAACCATTCCCTTAGGTTTTTCAGCCTTGAAATTCGTCGTCATCCTACATCTCTTCTGCCACTTATTTTGCCTTGGATTATGAGCCGTAAGATGCTGTACTGTTCTCCCCGCATAATGTGTCCAAAATATTGCAGTTTTCTCTGTTTTACTGTTATCTCGACTTCCTTTTCTTTCCCCATTCTTCTCAACACTTCGGCGTTCGTAACTCGATCCACCCACGAAATCCTCTTAATTCTTCTATAGGTCCACATCTCAAAAGAGTTAAGTCTTCTCATTGCCTATCGATTCAGTGTCCATGCTTCCATTCCATAATATAGAACACTATATACGTAACATTTAGTCAGTCGAATTTTCAGGGCTAACGTTAGATCTTTGCTGCAGATAACCTTTTTCATTCTAATAAAGTTGGCACGTGGTTTCTCGATTCTGGTTTTTATTTCGACGGTATAGTCATTATTTTCTGTTATTAGGGTTCCCAAGTAAGTGTACTTCTTAGCTCTTTTTATATGCTGGCCTCCTACCATTACTTTTACTAATTATCATGAACTTGGTCTTTTTCGTGTTAAGAGAGAGTCCATATTCTCCACTAACTCTTAATATTTTATTCATTATTTTTTCTAGGTCTTTCAAACTATCAGCTATTATTACGGTGTCATCTGCATACCTAATATTGTTGCTTAAAACTCCGTTTACTTTTATCCCTGCTGTTTCAGATTCAAGATTCTTCAATATGACCTCTTCAGAATAAGCGTTAAATAGTAAAGGTGACAATATACACCCTTGTCTGACTCCCCTTTGTATTTCCACATCTCCGGACATTTCCTGTCCAATTTTTACTGCCGCTCGCTGATTGTAATACAGATTTGATATCAACCTTACATCTCTTTCATCCAAATTTTGGCTTCTGAGAATCTTTATCAGTTTGTCATGTTTGACCCTATCAAAAGCTTTGTTGTAATCTATGAAGCAGACATAGAGGTCCCGATTGATATCCAAGCATCTTTGAGTAAGCACATTAAAAGCAAATAATGCTTCTCTTGTACCCACCCCGTTCCGGAAGCCAAACTGTGTGTCACTAATATCCAGCTCCAATTTGGAATGATAGTTACTCTTATATAAATGTATTTATACATCCAACTGCAAGTATAATTTATTCACTTTTGACATATAGTACGAGAATAAATATTTAGATTGCGTGGAATACTGAGAGACAGTTGCTTGAAGAATTTGCTTTTCCTGTGATTTAGTGCTCTTATTTACCCTTTACTGACGAGAACCAATGAGTTCGAAACCGGTCTACATGGTGCAGTGTACTGACACGGAATAGGTCTCAACTCTTTTCCGGTAGTTATAGTATAATGTTTTTTCATTTGGTTGTGAGCTATAAAATTTCTTTTATAAAATCGTAGTCTATTTTAGTAATTATAAATTAATTTATAATAATTAGTAGAAAAGATAAATGAATTTAAAAGCTACAACTTAATTAAACTCAGAAGTTTGAAAAAAACAACTAAAACTATTTTGTCTTAAATATTGTCTAACAAAATAAAGCTTTTGAGAAATGCCTTATTTTCTTCCTCAATTTAAGAGCATAATGATATTACTTTTACAGTTTTGGTAGCTGCTTCCGGTTTATTTAATTTGACACCATTAAGATTTATATTTTAGGAAAACTTCGCAGCGCAGAATAAAAGAGAAGATTTTTGATAACGTTATAATGTTTTACTTGTCAAGTTTAATCAGAACACGTATTTTGTGTCGAGCGTAAAAGAAAAATGGTTTGATATTTTTTTACTTGGCGTGGTCTGCGCCCAGTTAATAAATTAGAGTAAGTTGTACGGTTTAGATCTTTGGAATTTTTAATACAAAAAGTATAAAAATGGAAAATCTTACTTCTATTTAAAAGTATGTACATATGTAATAGCAAGATATTTCATTCGGCTGTTATTATATTATTATATTCTAATCATAAATAATGCTACATAATTCAGGAAGCTAACCAAGAAAGTAGAGAATATATGGAATGATCAATTAATCAATTAATCTTTGTTAAAAAGCCAATATTATATCGGATTTAACATGTCAATAAAAAAGCAATACAATGTAAAACTGGCGCGGATCCAGGATGTCGATCTCCCCCCCCCCTCAAGAGCTTTTAATCCAGAAAATTAGACGCCCCAACCGTCGACAGCTCGCTTTTGCTTGCTATACTGTACTCTTGTTTTATCGTTTCCTCCCCCGCCCCCCCAAGAAAGAGGCAATATCCGTCCCTGATGTAGAGTAACTAACAAAATACAATATAATAGTTAAAAGGGCAGTTAACTTTCCACGTATGTCCTAATGCAGCGTTTTCCAATCGATGGTTCGCGAAACTTCAAAGGTTTGCAAGCTTTATAAAGAGGGTTCGTGAAAAAAATATTGTAATGGCGGAATTTTAAATCGAATATCGCAACAGGAAAAAGACCGTAACGTAGCGAGTCGCAACACCGCTAGCGATGCGAGTACATTCTCGAACCAGCCTGCAATTTTTCTTGAATGCGTACAAAAAATGAGAATAATATCTGCTGATATAAAAATGCCGTAAGGAAGAGTAGAGTCGAACTGAATCGTACGATGAACCTAAGAACCTCGATTAAATCTAAAAAGAAAGTTGAGTTAGTAGTTAATGGTACCCCAACAGCAGCCATGGGAACCCTATTAAACCTCCCTTCCCTTGATATAATAATCAAGGTTGAGGCGAGAATTGGGGCTTATAGGCTGGAAAGAAACAACGTCTGGTAGATTGCAAGTGCTCTCGGACACACCAGCATCAATGGCGTAGTAACGAATTCATTGCTAGAAATGAGCAGTGATACCATGCCAAGAACATATAACTTTGACAGACCCTACACCATTCAGCTTGACTGGAAGGTGCGGTCTGACTAAACTGTGAGTCAGTCAGGAAATCTCGTCTGGTACATGGCTGGGTCCAAAACTGACTATGGTATAGGCGCCGAAATACACGGAGAAACACTCAAACTTAATATGAGTGTAGCACTGTGGAAGCATACCACAGTGTTACACTCATATTCAGGCAGAAATTCACGCTATTGATGTCTGTCTTCGGGAGAATTTGAGAAGAAGTTACAGGGGCAAGACCGTTCTTATCTTCTCAGGCAGTTAGGTAGCATTGAAGGCTCTAGCGGGTTACTAAATAACACCAAAACAGGTATGGGACTGTCTTCAAACTTTATTGTTCTGGCAAAATACAAGGGTTACCCTTGCGTGGGTGCCAGGGCACAAGGGGGTCTCGCGCATAAAAAGGTAGACCAACTTGCAAGACAAGGGTCTGCCGCTTCATTTATTAGGCTTGAGCCAGCATTTGGAATTACCAAGACCGCTATTTATGGGTGACTGTCCTGATGGATATATCAACAACCTCAGACCCACTGGAACCATCTTGCGGATCATAGGCACAGCAAGCTACTGCTGAGAAGACCATCCGGCAAACTAAGCTGTGAAATTCTGCGTTTAAGCAGACAACAAATCAGGCCTTATAACTAGCCACTGTAGCTTGAGAAAACACTTACATACAATGGGCATTTTCAACGAAGGACCAGTATGTAGACTATCTGATGAAGAGGACGAGACGGCCTTACACATCATCTTCGAGTGCGAAGCTTTTGCCTACTGGCGACACTTTCAGGGATCAATCTATCTGGAAGATTGATACCTAGAGGATAAACTAGTTAACAGGCTCTTAAACTTGATCAAGGCAACCAACCTGTTCGCTTAGAATAATGGACATGGCAGGCAATACAACATGTCTAAAGGCTACAGTGTCAGAGCTTTACAACCCTAGCCTGCTATGTCATATAATCAATCAATTAGTAGTTAATACATAATGTGCACATAAAAATTAGTAGTGTAAACCAGTTTAGTGATTTCTTCTTCTGTAAATAAATTATAACAAATACCCAAGCTTTACAAATCGTACGTCGAACTTGAAAATAAATATGTATGATGGATCGTTGATTAAAAATGGGCAGTTGTGTCAAGTTTGACGAAGAGTTGGACGCGCAATCAACTGCTTCTTCTACTTCACTTCCTGATTTGGAACTAACACAGGGTGGCAGTTGTAGTGAGCTACCGTCTCACCAGAATGAAAGAAAATAAAAAATAGGCGATCAGAGTGGGGAAAAATGAAAATTTGACAGTGATATTTATAAACGGGTTTTTATTTTACCCAAGAGGAGTAAGAACCTAAACCACTTTATGTAATTTTATGTAATCTGTAATGAAATCCTGGCCAACAGCAGTTTAAAATCATTTGCTCTTCGTGGACACCATGAAACAAGGTATCCGGATAACAAGAATAAACCTGTTGAGTGTTTAAAAAAATTAACAGCTAATAAAAAGTCTAATGTTCTTTCTTTTCTGATACATTTAAATGAAGGTAGTAAGATGGCTCTCGAGGCATTGCTTCGAGTTAGTTACAGAATTCCAAAATCAGGATAAGCACTTCCAGTTACAGAAAAATTGATTGAACCGTGTACTAAGGACATCACGAAGTATATGCTTGGAGAAAAGGCAGCATAATATATCCTGCTTAAATTGCCAATTGGTATAAAATATTTACAAAAATATTCTATACCAATGTCTAGTGTCACTTATATGCATTATTAAAAAATCAACAAAAATGTAACATCTTTATTTTGACGTTATCTTTCCTTTTATTTTTATAGGACCCTAACCTAGGTGACGTGTTGTTATTCAGCGTTGGGAAAATGTTTCGGAACTGCTTAATTAAGGTCGAACGGAAAGTAACAGTGGATCCGGAGTTTCTTAAACTTTCAGTAATATAAGTCTTGTATTCGATTGTTTATTCTATATGTTAGTGACAGTAACAATTGTTAAGTGACCGTGTCACTAATAATAACTATAACAACTTTTTTAAATAGAACTTTCTATAAGTTATCAGTTATTTTAACTCTCCAATAAATTTAAAATATTTTTATTTAGCCTATCCTTGGCTAAATTCAACTGTACTGTCTAACTACCAAATACTGACAATTTAATTTAACGAACTCATAATATATTTTACCCTTCATATTAATTAAAAATTTCTGTTTTCATTTCAAATACTGACAATTTAATTTAACGAACTCATAATATATTTTACCCTTCATATTAATTAAAAATTTCTGTTTTCATGGTTAGTAGGTATTTACCTAAATAAAGTGTGTCTTAATTTTTTATTGTCGAATACATTAGTACTTATCGAAACAAAATATTATAGAGTTCAGCCAACAGAAAAAGAATGTATTACTTTGCTTATACTTCAGCAGGACAATGATTCTAATCACGTAGCCAACGTAGTAAAGAACTGACTAATTTCTAAGATTTTTCAGGTATTATAGTGTCCGACAAAAATTCCTGATCTAAATCTAATTGAAAATTTGTGGTCACAATTAAAATATGCTCTACTAAATAACTATGATTCTTGACCAACTTCGTTAAACGTATTATGGGATTAAGTCCATAAAGAATGGGAAAAAATTTAAATCAACTACTGTGAGAATCTTGTAAAAACTATGGTAAAATGATTATAAGCTGTTAAAAGAGTTAAAGGCTTCGGGATATATTATTCAAACTCCAAAACAATGGAGAAGCTCAGGCCTGAAAAATAACGACAGCGCTGTTTCGTCCTGATTTGGAAGTCATCAAGCCATTGCATCCTGTACAATTAATTATCTCGCAGTCATATACTAATTATTGTTGTACAAAATGAAATAACAGCCGACAAAACAAGAATAGCGACATCTCGACGGATTACTCGAATACAAAAGTAATATCCACTAACAATGTTGTATAAAACCGCCATGTGATGACGTGACGATACAGTAAAAATAGAAATATATCAAATTCGATACATGAAACATGCTATCAAAAGGATTTTTACTCTGCATGCGCCATCACATTGCAGTTTTATACAACATTGTTAGTGTATGTTGTTGCTCTTGAGTTATTGAGTGATTCGTATCTTGGCTGCTGTTTTTCATATCAAAAAACAGTAGATAGGGTACGGCTGCGAGATGATGGATTGTACTGAATGCAATGGCCTGATGAGCTCCAAATAAGTACAAAACAGCGCCTTCGTCATTTTTAGGACCCGGAGCTTCTCCTATGTGTTGTGATTTTCCGCAGTTTTCAATACGATACTAATGTTTGCATGCATGTCCGCACAACCGAAAATTTTCTAATATATATATATATATACATATATATATATATATATATATATATATATATATATATATATATATATATATATATATATATATATACGGTGTTTCGCCAAAAACTGTGGCTCATTGCGTTACTCGCTTGGAACGGTTTCAACTGCCGCGGTATTTCCGTGACCAGAATCCTCATTGGATGATGGAACACCATGCGCTACATCCTCAAAAATTAAATGTTTGGACAGTCATCATTAGAAACCACAGTTCATACTTATGTTTGCTAATTTTTTAATTTAACATATTTCATGGTCAAGACAACGACCTGATATTATGAAGCAACATTAAGATAGAAAAAAGGCCTATTAAATGGTCTCCTAGGTCATCCGATCTAACTCCTTTAGATTTTTATGTTTGGGTCTATTTAAAAACTGTAGTCTATGGTACGAAGCCGTACTTTTTAGAGGACTTTGTTGAAAACAGAATTTTTTTGAATTATTTTGGTTGGTATTCTTTTACATATAATTGTCATTATTTTCACAATTGAATTTACGCATAAATTATGCTACTCAAAAAATATTCTAGATTTATTGGAGATTTAAAATAACTGCTAACATACAAGATGGCTCATTAAAGAATTTATAAGTGAGATATTCATTTAACAGTTGTTGATGTCTCTGACATGTGTAACACACAATCAAAAAATTACAGTTTTGAAAGTCACTTTCCGTTCGCCCTTAATTGAGCCGTTTCGGGGAATTTGTCCAACACTGTATAGCTATAGCTGGAATTCTATAGCGTTGTTCTTAAAATATTTAACCAGATAACTTGAGAAATTCTTCTGATCGGATATTTTAGGTTGCTAATATAGTAGTCAGGTCAGGTTAGGGGAATTTGTCCAACACTCTATTGCTACAGCTGGAACTCTATAGCTTAGTTTTTAAAATATTCAACCAGATAAGTTGAGGAATTCTCCTTATCAGATATTTTAGGTTGCGTCAGCTTTTCGTACTCTATAAAAATTATTTTAAATATGCTATAATGCACCGTGTAGTTTGAACAATTTCCTTTTCAGTTTAAAATTATTTTGACGTTCTCCTCTTATTCTTTTTCCTAATCTGCTTATAGCTGCTTTGCTGATGAAAGAAAAAACTGAAAAAGTTAGGCTAAAGCCAAATAGAACAAACAAAAAGTAAAGTTTTAAAGAAATTTTTATGTAAATATAAAAGTAAAATTTTATTTAAATTTATTCAACAAAGAAACTTTAGTATAGCAAAACGACTATTGTCAGCTTTTCTCTAAGAAATATAACAAGCTTATATTGTTTTGTAAGTAGTATTTTACAGTAAGATATATAAAAAATAATTTCAAGCCTTATAGATTTGGGAAAGTAGCCTTTTATCCTGAGTGAAGGAAGGGAAAATAATTTTGTTTCCTGCAAATTTCACTCTGGTTCTCTCTCCTTGGGCTATTCGATCACCTAATGAATTTTATCAGTGCAGCTTCATGTCAACTGGACACCTCTTCTGTCCAAAAATTGACGCAATCGAGGGTATTCGTTTCGGGCTTAAATTGTTCATACATACAAAAGCTTAGTTTAAAATTCAAAATAGCGGATCCAAAAAAGAGCGTGCAATGAAGCGACTAACCCTAATAATTAAATAATATTATCTAAATGTTATTATAAAACAAAGTTTCAGGGTTATTACTAATGAATTTGGAGACAGGTTTGCTCCTAACTGCATAGTTTTTTCATTTAAGCTTTAGAATTCCAGAGCTTTCCTATCTAATCTCTAAAAACCATATAACATCAATCATGAGAGCTTTAAAATTGAAAAATCCTTTTAACATAAATGTTTAAACTGAATATTACCTTAACTTATTAAAGCTATTAAAGTCTATAACCATTTGACCGAAATTTTGAAAACCTTGAGTTCTCTACCCTATTCTCAAAAAGACCCTGCAACCCCATAAGGTATCCTTTACTATTTATGACCATGATGGCATTATATTTTCAGTGTTACATAAAAAGAAGGCTCGAGGATGACCTGAGCAGTTATTCCACATAGAGGGCATCTTATGGGATATAATTGTCTTACATAGACACTTTTGGTTTCTCTGTTCTCCAAATCCTTTAGTTTTTTTAAATTTAAGAAACCATTCAGATCGACATGAACAGTCACTTATGATCAACCGGTTCAAAAAATTAGGTTACGTCCAAATCTATTTAATTTTTGGAAAAAAATTTGCGAGGACCATACAAAATCCGTACTTAATAGGTAAAAGCAACTTTTAACATGAATATGAAATTATTATTTGATATGGAACCATTAATAACAATGTTTTGAGAGCATATGGAATACTATATATTTTACACGATAAATTATAAAAATATTTTCTCCAATCTCAGCTGTTTGACTTTTTTGGATAGTTTTTGATTTCAAAATAAAATATGATACCGAAAGTCGGATGCCTTAACTTGCATTAAGACCCGATAATATTTCAGAACATTAAAAATGTCTCGGTATCATTTTGAAATAAACACTCGTGTAATGATATCATTTTTAGTTAGAAGTAATAATTATTGAATTATATAAAGAAAATCGATTTCTCACTATTAATTGTTAATAAAAAAATATTTGCCAAGTAGAATTCAAGACGATAAAGATGAGACTAATTTTTTATCCCTTGGAAGAATGATTTCCAAAAAGAAAAATTCCATTCGCATTTAATGTTTATTTTTGCTTGTTTTTGGTCGATCTTACTCGTAGTGACTTATGCATATTGTCAGGCTCATATAGTTATTTGTAAATGAAATAAATAACATAAATAATTTTTACAAATAGTATTTGTAAAATCAGATAGAGCATTCAAAGAATCATAAACAAGTAATCCTTTGCTAATATATAATCTCTTTTCAATCAGTTAATGAAAGAATATACACGGTTTATTTCCTGCAAATATAACCCTGGTTCTCCCTCCATACGTGTTTCAACCACCTTTTGTCTTATGTTAGTGGAGCTGTAATGAACCAAGAGCAAGATTCGCAGGAAAAAATTATTGATATAAGATGTAAAATCCGACACATATCGGTAACACAAACCACATATGTTTATGCGGCTTTCACGGATTCCTCCGTGTGAGATGCAATAGCAGTGGTTATATCCACATTATGCTGTTGTAGTGCTGAAATCACATTCAGCAAAAGTACAACTATATGCAACTCCGTGTGTGAATGAAGCAAAATGCGTACAGTGAATGCAAACTTCGCTCCATCATATCCTTCCCATGTTAGAGGTTCCACAGTTTGAATCAATTGCTAAAAACACAATTCATCCTGTTCCACCACCACCGAGATGGTGGCCTACCTGTACCACCACACCGAGAAGAAAGTTAAAAAACTTAGCCTCTCCGCTACAGTGATACGGCAGAGGTACATGTTTCGTCTCTCACTAGACTCATCAGGGTACCGACATGCACCTGTCTGTGCAAAGGCCAGATCTGAAGGAAGCATGCATCACTGAACGCGGCTTCGCCGACCTCCCGCCGAATGGCGTATATATGTTTATGCGGCTTTCACGGATTCTTCCGTGTGAGATGCAATAGCAGTGGTTATATCCACATTATGCTGTTGTAGTGTACAATTATATGCAACTCCGTGTGTGAATAAAGTCCGTTTGCTGAATGTGATTTCAGCACTACAACAGGATAATGTGGATACACCCACTGCTATTGCATCTGATACGGAGAAATCCGTGAAAGCCGCATAAACGTATATACGCCATCCTGCGGGAGGTTGACAAAGCCGCGTTCAGTGGTGCATGCTTCCTTCCGATCTGTCCTTTGCACAGACAGGTGCATGTCGGTACCCTGATGAGTCTAGTGAGAGACGAAACATGTAACTCTACCGTATCACTGTAGCGGAGAAGCTAAGTTTTTTAACTTTCTTCTCGGTGTGGTGGTACAGGTGGTGGTGGAACAGGATGAATTGTGGTTTTAGCAATTTATTCAAACTGTGCAACCTCTAACATGGGAAGGATATGATGGAGCAAAATTTGCATTCACTGTAAGCATTTCACTTCATATATATATATATATATATATATATATATATATATATATATATATATATATATATATATATATATATATATATATATATAAGCAACTATTTAGACAGGGAAGGAAAATAGATTTATTTATTTCTTACTGAAATCTCAGTTTTTAAGTTTCATACTGCTTCAGTGAATGTATAGATATCGTTCGACTGGCGATAATGTTCCGCCTGTTATCAAAAAGTTGGCAGGTTTTAATATTCTACTGATATGTCTCGTAATTTATATAGGCAGTTGTTTCCTACGAATGTTGCTCTGGTTTCGATACAGCTCCACTGATGAGACTATAAGTTAGCGGAAACGCGTACGGAGAGAAAACCAGAGATGTATTTTGACGAAATAAACTAAATATTCCTTCCTTATCTGCTTAAGCAACAACAGCAGAAAAATAGTTTATTTATTTCTTACGAAAATCTTAATTTTTAAACATAATTCTTTTTTAGTTCGTGGAAAAAACCAAAGTGGTTCTCTCGAAAAATTGAATTAATGTTAAATTAGATAAAATGTATGCAGGCTCTATATATAAATAAAAGTAGACCTCCACACTGCTTTGTAGAACATAAAATATTATTTCAATATTAAAAACAATAGTAACCAAAGTAAAGAGAAAGAACGATTTTTTTTTATAAAATAAGCTAATAAGGAGAAATTGAATGTTATACATATATTCTTTTTACCTTTACTGTACGAAAAAATAAAAAAAAATATTAGTCTCTTTTTAACCATAACATTTTTATTTACTTTTAGGCATGAACTGCAGCTTATTCAAGCATTAAAAGACAAATTACCTAATAATGACTATAATTAATTAACCTAAATAAACATAGATGATGACACCTGCTTTACGCTATTGTGGTTTATTAAGGGTGACTTTGATTTGGGGCAACATAGTAAGAACCACCGGAATGAGGGTAAACAATAGGGATGATAATCATTCGATAAAGGATGGATTAACCGTTGTATTTATTCTATGATCTAGTTTTATATATATATATATATATATATATATATATATATATATATATATTCATTTCTGTAAATAATAGAAATATAGATTTTGTATTTTTATAATAAACGTAAGAATAATGACGACATAGAACTAAATAAATAAATTCAGGAGAATTCTGCAGAAGATCCAAAATCTGATCGATAAGATAAGGTTTTTATTTTTCTTTTTTCTATATAAATATGTTAGTGCAATTTGTTAATTAAGGATTTACTGTAGGAAAAAGGACAATACAATGTGTTCATGAATGGAGCACTGTACAATATTGCTAGGAACAAACTTTATCGGGATATACAAACTTAAGCCACTGGTCATCGGAAAATATCAAAAAACATGTGGTTTAAAAATGTCAATAATTTGCCAACAGAGTACATGTTAAACACTAAGGCTTAGAGGACTAAGGCTTAGAGGACCCGTCATTCTTTTAGCAATTGGCTTAAAAGTCTTGATAAAGAGATGAAGAAAAAAGAAGTAAATTCTTATGTTCATCGATAATTGTACTGCACACAGAGATACTCCTAATCTGACTAAAATAAAAATAGAGTACTTCCTTCCAAATACCACTCCGAAACTTCAACCAGTAGACCAGGGCATCATTCACACCTTTAAAATTCACTATAGGAAGTTGTCAGACAGTTTCTGAATGATATTAAACACCACACGCCAATTAAAATTGAGGTGTTACAAGCCATGTGGATGATTACAAAACTTCGAATCAAGTCACTGAAAGGACCATTACAAACTTCTTCAAGAAGAGTGGGTTTAAAGTTCTTTGTGAAGATGGATGATTGCCACTCGACAAGACCTGCAGAAGACTGAGTTCGAAGAGTTTGTTACCTTTGATGATGATCTAGCTGTATGTGGAGAACTTGCTGATGCTAAAATTGTCTCATCTATATTGCCATTTCCTAATGAAAATGTGGAAGAAGGCGAGGAAGAAGGGAGTGAAATTGATCAACCTAATTGTAACGAAGTTACTATATTTTTGGGCATGAGTATTTTCGCCGGGATTTAATTTATTTTTTTTGCATCCGAAAAATCTGATTCTTGCGGGAAAAGAATGCTAAAGGTTTCAAGATTACCGGTATATAATTAGATTTACCGCGCTATGCCAGAAAATATAATTTTCCGAGATTTTCAGAGCGTCCGACCATAGTAATCGCGCGCCGCATACAGCAGTATTATATGCGCGATCACCTCACGCCGTCACACGTCAACGCAGGGGGAGCTTGGGCCTATTACTTAAGCTCAAGCAGGCCATTATTTCGCTGAGAACTGCACTTCTCCACCCGGGTCAACAGTCCAAACGGACTGGACTGGGTCGCCTGCCGGACCGCGCCTTCCTGGTCTAGCAATGTAGGTGCTAGGCTTGTGTGTATATGGTGTTTTACCATACAGTTCCTTCCTTACGTCCTACCCCGCTAATGGCCAGCATTGCCGAGGACCCTTGTAAGCACGGGCAATGTTGTGTCATCCTACCGTCACTGCCGAGGACCCTTATAAGAACGGGTAGTGTCGGTTCCTTTCCTAATTTCCTACCGCTATTGGTCGACATTGTCGAGGACCCTTATAAGACCGGGCAATGTCGTTCCATCGTGCTGACGCTGTCGAGGACCCTTACAAGACCGGATAGCGTCAGTTCCTTTCGTTCCTTCCTACCGTCACCTATACACACACGCACTGATGCCATAAGTTTAGTTTTGTTTCCGTATTGACCAGGAATGTGTTTTACCGCCAGGTGCCCTCCGACGTCCGTTGATAAGGGCGCTTAACAACTGTCGCCCCGACGTCTATTGCCGCTGCCGCGTGTAGAGATCACCGTCGCCGTGCAGAGACGCCGCCTATCGCCGATCGATGCCGGGTTATTGTTACATACCGCGTATACCGCCGTCGGTCGAATTTTGGTACGAAACGCCATGAACAGCGTCCGCGGATTGTAGACACGAAATGCGATAATTTGCGTACGAGTCGTCGTGAATAGCGTCGCAACCGTGTAGTACGAAGTACGTGAATAGCGTAGTGAATTATACCGCCGGGTTACCGTCTTCAGCGCAACCGACCAGTATGAGCTACCGTGAACAGCTCTCAAAACATACTCTTGCCCTCCAGACTGTGTAATTGTTAGTTTGTTGTAAGTTAGTTTTAGGCCGTGTCTTTTTATAAAAGAATGGAATACAGGATACAGGATGTTTTAAAACCGTTTGTTTCATTCCCTAGTCCCATTTTTAACATTACAGGTAACAATTGGCAGCTGGCAGCCAGCACTAATATGCTCAATTGACCCCTGGCTTGCCGTTTTTCCACTGTAACAAGCTGCCCGGTGCATAAGTGGGCCCTCGAACACATGAATCCAGAGGGTGGCGCCCGAGAACCGACCACCGATTGGATGTTTTGAACTTCAGGGAGTCAAACCTTTGATTAGTTCAGAGATACCGAATATAAGTAGATACCGTCAAACCAATACCCCTGCACTGAGCATTTGACCGATGACTGTCTGCACGAGAAATATCCACTGACCGATGTTCCGCTGCCGTAATCAAAGTAGATCCGTAGAGCACCACCTGCTCCCCTATACAAAAACGCGTCACATAATTTTACAATAAATGATGCACGTAAAGCTCTAAATGTAATAAAATGTGTATTATTTAAAAATGATAGTTTGAGTGACGGTGTAGTCAAATCCATCATGGAATTGGATTGCGCTTTTGATAGAGTAGCTATCACTGGCGGTAATCAGACCACAATTTATGATTTTTTCTCTAGTTAATACAAACAAAACCAAGACTATGCTATGATGACCACATTTAATACATTTCGATTATTTTGTGAGAGAAAACTATATAAATTGTTTTTAAATAGAAATTATAGTGTTTTTCTTACACTGTGTCTTATTTTACCAGTAGAAATCGTGCGTTATAACAGGGTAAGTAGAAGAGTTCGTAATGTTGAGGTTAATAAACAAGTTTGCTTAACTTGTTAAAACGAATCTTAGACCAAACTAACCACTATACAATAAACCTCATAGTAACAAATTACTTGGTATAAGGAATATTTTCTAATTCCCTTCAGCTTTGTTATATCGAGGTTTCATTGTATATGATTATTAATTACCATCCTGTTTTTTTCACACCAGATTGTATAAGATTCAAATTTTATCCTAAATATGTAAACATTCGTTTTAACAAGTACATTCTCGCTGTCAAAAATTATTTTTTGATAAATACCAAAAAAAATACAGTACTGATTTATTAGCTTCTGGACAGGTTAATCAAAATAATTTACTTGATCTAGATAAACCCAAATAATTTTTAATTGTTCATCGTTATTCATCAACAGGATTATGTATTAAATAAAACAATTTAGATGCCGCATTTAAAATAAAAACAAATAAACCAGGTCAAGTGTAAATATTTTAACGGATCCCTTTTATTTTATTGCTATTTTTACAATTAAACCAGGTCACAAAGCTGGGTAATAAAAGCGTAAAAGGGTATTTGCCCTAAAAGGCATTCCATTTTTTTTTAAATTTGTATAATATGCAAAATAAAAGAGACAACCCATGAGCAAGTTTTGCAAGGTACGTGATACTTTTTAATTCCTAAATACCTTAAATTATATTTTTATGGTAATAAATTATTGGTTATTCATTCTAACTTTACAATAAGTTTAGAATCGTGTGAACGATATTATTATTCAATTTGCATCCCCTACAAATTATCGATAGTAAAGCTGTGCTATTAAGAAGAAACAGTGCATGTGTAAAATAATATTCAAAAAAATAATAAAGAATGCACTTTGAGATGCAGAACGGTGAAACTATGGCTGCAATGGAAGCAGAACAAACATACAAATACTTTGGTATGAAACAGACTAAAAGAATTGACCATCGCACTATGAAGGCCGAACTGACAACCGAATTTGTCAGGAGGATAAAACGGGTGTTACGTACTAGTCTAAATAGTGGAAATTTGTTTTACGTGCTCAATACGCTCTGCGCTAAGCTTCTCTTTTGGAATTGTAAAATGGAGCAGGACGGACATCGAAAACTTGCAAAGGAAAATAATAACACTATTAACAAAAGCACACAAACACCATTCTCGGAGTGCTATTGAACGTACAATGTTTCCAAGACACCAAGGAAGGAGAGGAGGTCGATATTGGTAAGAAGCTCGATCAAGAAACAATAAATTTACATTCTTATTTCCACAGGTTAGCGGATTCTTCTACACTACATCGAGCAATATGCGAGACAGACGATTCAACGCCGCTACAGCTGAGGGAACGGAATATTGCTTCTCACCACCGATCAAGAGAAGTTATAAGCCTGGCTGCAGAATCCACTTCATAAACGGCATCCAAATGACGTCATTCAGGACAATGTCGACAACTCAGCGTCGAACTACTGGTTGATTTCAGGACAGATGTTTCCAAAAACGGAGGGCTTCTTGTTAGCTATCCAAGACCAGGTTATTCCGACGAAAAACTATCGGAAGTTCATCATTAGAGATCCCTCAATAGAGAATGACCAGTGCAGATATGGCTGTCGAACATCGGAGACAATTCAGCACATAACTGGAGGATGCCAAGCGTTTGCCGCAACCGAGTATAAGGAAAGACACGACTCAGCCGCTAAGATACTCCACCAAGAGTTAGCAGATAAGTTAAAACTATTGCAGGTAGCAAAAGTGCCTTACTACAAATACGATCCAGAGTCTATTCTTGAACACAGCGAGTTCAAGTTATATTGGGATTGAACGGTTCTAACAGATCAAACAGTTGCTCATAATAGGCCAGACATTATACTAACAGATGAAATTTCTAGGCGAACTGTACTAATTTACAATGCTATACCTAATAACAATAACTTAGGACCAAAATACTATGGGAAGATCGTCAAATACAAAGATCTGGAGGTGCAATTTCGCAGAAAGTGGGCAATGAACAGCGTTCACACGATTCCTATAATACTCTCAACAACTGGAGTAATACTAAAGAACCTCCTGCAAAACATCAAGGGACTAGGCTTTAGTGAGCGTCTGTATAAACCGATTCAGAAAGCAGTTCTCCTTGCAACCGAGCGGACCGTCCGAAAGTTTGTAGGAAGTACAGAAGACCACGCCACCTAGGATCCGATAACATGGAAATGATCCCCACCGAGCTTCATACTTTTGGCGTTCTTGTATACCTGGTATGAGTAATCCCTGGAGGGAGTGCAAAGGTGTTTGGCTTGTAAATCTTATAAAAAATACATGAATATTAAATATACAGTGTGGTGGTTAAAAATAAAATACTGCAATTTTAGTCAAGTTTTTTAAAGGTTAGTTATAAAATAAGAATTCTTTTAAAAAATCAAAACTTGATATTCTATCTCGAGTTATAACTTTTGCACTAACTCTACAGTATATAAAGTATAAACAAATTTACTGTGTTTCCATAAAAGATCTACTATACTAGTAAAATAAAATCAATTCAAAATATAACATTCGGGTAGTAAAAGTTTACAAAATAGATATAATGATACAAGAAAGTTAGTCAGACGTTATCCGAATACAAAGAAACACAGTAAGTTTTCAGTTTTAAATTTAAACCGGGTTTGCCCTTTATTTAGTTATATCTTATATATACCTGAAGATAAAAAAATACATAAGATTCGTATAGGTAATTACGACAAAGCCTGTTGCTTAAAGATAACCTGTTAGAGGTTATTCTAAGATAGGTTATCTTCTAGTAAGACCAATACGATAAGATAGAAAGAATTGTCGAGCTCCTTAAATATAGAACAGACCAACAGGTGAAGCCAGTTCTACAGACGAGCTTCAAATATGCCAAAGAGAGGAGAAAAAAAAATGACGAAGAAGGTTGAAACTCGAATAGCTTTTTCCTTGAGCTTGTGACCCCATTATGCTTTGCAGACTGTTTGTTAGCTACACATTCTATTAGCTCAGAAATTTATAGTTTGTATTTGTGGTTATTTACCCTTCCAAAATGTTTTAGCAACGGTATCTTAGATAAATAAGATAGATAATTTAGACCAGCAACAGGTCTTTAAGATAGTTTTATCGATTCAGACATAATGTCATATAAATGACATGCTATCTTTATGTCTACGGGTTAAGGTAATCGACTAGGAGTTAAGAGAAATTGCTGTAAAATGAAGATTATGGTTAAATATCAAATAAAAAATGTAAAAATAATTTGGATCTGAAAGAAGATCAAATGCTAAATTTGAAAAAAAAATTAAGGCAGCAAGAAGCGCACCTTGGTCATTGGCAGTCGGAAAAATGAAAGATCAAAATTCAAAGTCCCATTCCTCTATCACAGAAAACCATCAAACAAAGGATGTTTGAGAGATTTTTAAATTTGGTAGAACAAGTCAAGCAAAAATAGACATACTGACTAAACTAATAAGAATAATCTAAAACTATTTTAAACTAAATGAGTCGAGTTATCTTTTTATCAGAATTAATCATTCGCGTCTAAATCAGCTGACCATAAACAGCTGGAACTGCTGAAAGTGAATATACAGGGTGATTCAAAAATCGATCACGAAACTTAAGGGGGTGATTCTACTTGACAAAATAAGGGTAGAGCTTCATATAATTTTTTTTCAAAATGTCATTCGTTTTCGAGTTACAAGCCGTCCAAGTTCAAGTTTTTATTTTTTGTTTTTTGAATTACTCGCTTACAGGAAAACCGATTTGACTAATATTTGAAAGATAGGCTAAGTCTTCTGCGCTTCATCATTTTAGTAACAATTCACATTGATTGTTTGCCGCTAGAGGGCACTTTACCTACATTGAAAATTGTTTTTTTGTCATATTTTTTTAGTGTTGACAGCTACAGTAGTTTTTGGCATAATTTCTGAAAGACTGATGCCAGGCCTTTAAAAAAGGTGCTCTTTATTTACATCGCTAAACCCAACGGTTTAGACGTAAATCACCCTTAAAAATTAAGTGGTAAATTTACTTTTCTCATTTCATTACCACCAGCTACCAGGTAAATAGCTATCAAAGTATACTAGAGCTGTCAGTTTAACATCAAATAAATTCGCTTTTTAAACTATTTAATTTATAATCTTAAAATAACTAATAATGGCTAATCACCAATATTCAAATATCGAATATTGTGATATCCATTTTTGTTATGGAAAAGCAAATGGTAATGCAGAGTTGGCAAGAAGATATTATATGGAGAGTTATCCGGAAAGAAATATCCCTCATGCTCAAACATTTTCCAGTGTGCACAGGAGGCTTGCAGAATGTGGTTTCTTTAAAAGTTATAATGGAAATAGGGGAAGACCTAGAACTGCTAGAAACGTGCAACAAGAAGAAAGAGTGCTTGAAATTATTGAAGATAATCCAGGTATTAGTACTAGAAAAATTGGGAATGAAGTGCGGCTCTGTCAGGCTAGTTCATGGAGGATACTAAGAGAAGAACAACTCTACCCGTTTCATTCAAAAAAGGTGCAGGCTCTTTATGACGATGATCGGCCGAGACGGTTGGAAATGTGCAATCAGATCCTAGCTAAGTATGAACACGATAATCGATTAATTGGCGTCATATTATTCACTGACGAAGCTGGTTTCACTCGTGATGGCATAACAAATCTACACAACATCCACACATATGCTTACGAGAACCCAAACAATGTGGTAGAAACGAAACATCAGCGTAGATTTTCACTAAATGTGTGGGCAGGGATAATAGGAGATTACCTTATTGGTCCTCATTTCTTTGATGGCCCATTAACTGGTGACGTATACTTAGATTTTATCCAAAATCGTCTCCCATTGTATCTGGAAGATGTGCCATTGGAAGTAAGGGCCAACATGTGGATCCTCCAAGACGGAGCTCCGCCCCACTTTAGTATACGTGTCCGACAGTATTTGAATGCAACGTATCCTGAGCGATGGATAGGACGAAGTGGACCATTGGCATGGGCAGCGAGGTCACCAGACCTTAATCCTATGGATTTTTTCTTTTGGGGTCATTTGAAACAATTGGTGTACGATATTCCAGTAATCAACGTCGAGGATCTTCGCTTCAGGATAATCGAAAAGTGCCAAATTATTAAAGAAACACCAGAAATTTTTCATCGATTAGGCGACATTTTTTGAAGAGTGTTAGGAAATGTATGGAAGAAAATGGGGGACATTTTGAGAATCTTTTTTAGTTTGTTTAGTACTGTTTCATTAATTTTTATCAATTAAATGTATATCGCAATAATCCATAATATGAATATTTACTGATTAGCCATTATTAGTTATTTTAAGATTATAAATTAAATAGTTTAAAAAGCGAATTTATTTGATGTTAAACTGACAGCTCTAGTATACTTTGATAGCTATTTACCTGGTAGCTGGTGGTAATGAAATGAGAAAAGTAAATTTACCACTTAATTTTTAAGGGTGATTTACGTCTAAACCGTTGGGTTTAGCGATGTAAATAAAGAGCACCTTTTTTAAAGGCCTGGCATCAGTCTTTCAGAAATTATGCCAAAAACTACTGTAGCTGTCAACACTAAAAAATTATGACAAAAAAACAATTTTCAATGTAGGTAAAGTGCCCTCTAGCGGCAAACAATCAATGTGAATTGTTACTAAAATGATGAAGCGCAGAAGACTTAGCCTATCTTTCAAATATTAGTCAAATCGGTTTTCCTGTAAGCGAGTAATTCAAAAAACAAAAAATAAAAACTTGAACTTGGACGGCTTGTAACTCGAAAACGAATGACATTTTGAAAAAAAAAATTATATGAAGCTCTACCCTTATTTTGTCAAGTAGAATCACCCCCTTAAGTTTCGTGATCGATTTTTGAATCACCCTGTATATCCTCGTTACGGTTTATAACAGGTGCAAGAAAATATAATGACAGAATTGTCCAAAAATTCTGTATCAGATTTTAAAAAATTAGGCAGATGTGGACATATTTACAATAAATTTTTAAATTAACTGCTCAATTTGCCTATAAAAGATAACTCACAAGTTTAGTGGAAAACTACAGTAATGGCTAAATAATTCTGGATCACAACTATATTCAGCAATGAGTAAACATTCAAGGCATTTGGATGTCAATTCAATATTATTCCACCCTGGAGATATTAGTTGGGGTAATGTTGTGGTGTTGAATTAACATGAAAATTTTTACTATAGTGGAAAAGATGCCTCGGTGCAAGATATGGTCAAGTTTAAAAATAAGATTATTGTAATATAATGCTATAATTTAAAGCTAGGTAATCTTTTAGTTTTTCCAGTTACCAAATCGAAATTTACCGGATTGAAAAGATTTGAAACAGTTAATCGGAACTTAAAATAAACTTTAAATTTCTTTTAAAACATTGATTACATCGCTGTTGTCTTTAATTAAGCAGCTATTCAAATTGGGCGCCTTGTACTTCAATAAACTTTCTCATCTAGTGAATTTTTTCTCACACTACTCGAAATAACATTACAGTATCATTTTGAATAAGATAACAGTGGTGAATTATCACTTCAAGAAACTCTTCCCTGATATTTCTAAAGTTAAGTAGTAAGCTAGTCCTTAGAGATCCCGTTAGAAAAAGGAATCTAACGGATTTAGGTGAAGAGAACTAGGTGGCCATAAAATAGGTCCGCCTCTACTTATCCGACGATTACTAAAAGTATCTGTTAAATGGTGATGCATTATATCATTAAAAAGAGGTAGAACATCATCGTGCATAAAACACATTTCAGTTCTTGCAAGGCTACATCTTCTAATTGGTGCAAAAATTATAAATAGAGTGCATTAGTTCATCTTACTTTCAATACAAATCGTCCATAAATGCTTGGGCAGGTATTACTGCTCGCTGCCCTATTGGTCCTGTGGTGATCCTAACCCACCACCCTATTTTTCCGTTACTGTTCGGAAATATTTACACGACCATTATCCCAATCGATGTATTGGTATAGGCAATATGGTATCAGCAAGATAGTGACCATGTTCCCTAGAGTTAAATATGTGTTACTTCTTTTTGTGGGGTGCTCTAGAAACACACATATAGAAGATTCTAGTGAGGACCTGCGAAGAATTATTGTTACGTATTTTAAACGTTGGCAATCTTTTAATAATTCTGAATTAATAGATAGAGTTCAATTTTATTTTTTATAGTGCTAATAAGTATATAAATGGCGACCATTTTGCACATTTTCTTAATTAGTGTTTTCTTTTTGGTTAATTTTTCAATCTTCTTAAAATACATACATATACTGTTGTGAATACACGCTTATTTTACGACAAAATATTAAATTTCAGATTTAATATTGCCCCAAAACTCACTAATCAAAATAATCTAAATAATACGGCATACAGTGCTAAAACTACAATTCTTCGATTGCGGGAAAACCCAGACAAAACGGTGGAAGTTTGATTCGGTGTTTCCCCGAATTCAGAGTGCGACGTCACCACTACTATAAAAGCGAGAAGGCAGCGGCGTAATTAGGGACATTACGAGTTACTCTCTTAAAGTCAACTTGTCCTTTTTCCGATTGAGTATAGCTCTCTATCGAAACTTGACTCACTATATAAATATACATAATATTTTGAGGCATAAAATAACCTATGATTATCAGTATAAATTTACGATAATGTTCTTAACAGTAAGCGAATGTTTTAGATACTCACTGCATCTAGAAAATTCTTTAATTAGTTTCACAATACTAAAGTTAACAATAAAAATAAAACCTTTTATTTTCTAATTTTCGCTCTTATTAATATATTGATTGACATCAGCATCAGGAGAAACAATGGAAAACGATTTTCGTTAACCAGTTAAAACCGGGATAAAACATTTTTCAGTAATTAAATGTAAATAATATTATAGGTTTAATTTACGTTAACAAATATTTTATACCGCAATCACTGTTGCTCACACAATGAAATATTTTTTCAAACACATTGTACTTCAAACAGTTGACCGCAGTTTAATTTAATTAAAACGTTTTGTACTAACCCACGACAAAATAGAATGTGTTATGTTAGAGAGGTATTTTAAAATTACCTATGTTAAAATGGAGCAAACATTGCATTGTCCTGTGGTGAATTATTTTCGAATTCACAATAAACTCATTAAGTTTACGAATAAAACCATAAAGTAAGGGCGCTCAAGGGCGTTCGTGGTTGATGGAGGTTTATGCAATTTTATAATTGATTCTTATGTATTTTGAATTGTTGATTTTGAATTTCCAACATTATAAACCATTCTGTAGCTAGGGAATTCGTTGTTAATTACTTAATTGTTCATAACGCTGTAAACTTGCTAATAAATGAGACATTTCAGACAAAAAAACAGTATTTTTAAAATGGAAAAAAGTTAATTAAGAAACGAGATATTGCAATAATGGTGCAAAAATAATTCAATAATTTGTACGTTACGCTTCATTAAAGTTTAACTTCACTTTTAATTAAAATTTTTCATTGCATGATGACATATTTTAAAGGTAAAAGCCTACCCTAATGATTAAAATGAATTAATTAATAAAATAAATAAACTTAAGTGATAGAGAATACCATTTTTGCTATTTCCTGTCATTCAGATTGTTTATGAGAGAACAGGGGACACTAGTATGAAGATAACCCTAATAAAAGTTACAACAAGAGATTGTAGTTTTTTGCAAATTCAGGATCTTTTTATGTTATAAAAAATATTGATAGAACCGAACTTTTCGCAAATTTTATTTTCGTTGCGTATTCTCGTCCACTGTTGGAAACGTTTAATCTAATTTTTTTACGGTGCATTACAATTTTATCAAATATATATGCTCTGATTCTGGCTACACTAGTAGATTTGACACCAAATACTCAGCACTACAAATGGTACTTGGATGAGTTCGGTCGAGGTATAATATTTTATTGTAATGAAAACATCTTAAAATATATATAATTTGCAATAACTCCATTATAAATTTTTAGGTCATTTACAAACGATCATCGAAAGTCTTTAGTGAAGGTCATGAATCATTATATACTTCAAAAATATGGTACGGCTTTTTGAAAACATTTTAAATGGTTACTACAAAGTGGAGCTGATTTTGAACAAAAAATAGCAGTATTATCCGACAAATGCAACCTCTACCTAACATTCATAGTCTGTGAATATATGTCTTGCGGCTTAAAGAGTTCATTCTGATACCCACTTTCAAACGTTGTTCAAAATGATGAGATTTCGAGCAAATTCGATGAACAATCAGCGACTTTTAACAAAACTTAAACCATAGATAAAATATTTATAGATCCGCAAAGTTTAATTCCAAAAACGGCAAATTTACGACAATAAAATATGAACATCGTAGATCAGATGTCGGCATGCGCACTACAAAATGATCAGGTGACCATCGACAGGACCAAACTTCGAAAATCTATTTAGTTAGTTCAATTAGTCATAAATTGTGTCTGAATCAAGCAAGTTATCAAAGTTGCAACCATGGTTGCAATCTTTAGTAAAAAACTCGGTGTCATGTAACTTTCTTGTTCTGGGAGTCACATCATATGGGCACAAATAATATCTGAAGCAGAAGGGAACAATCTGGTCTGTGTCTACCGATGGGAGTTAGTTTAGTCATTTCTTATACTGTGAAAGTTAAATTGTGAAGAAAATGTATGTTACTATTTCTCCAATCTATTGTTTTCGTCTGTGTGCGTTAATTTTCTTGTTGTAGGGTGGGAGTGAATAATTAACATTTTTAAGGTCCGGCAATTTATTCTCTAATTATTAAAAAATAATGACCTTCTTTTCCTTATCTTTTTTTTTCATTTTTTAAGAAAATATTGATACGAAATAGGTTTGTCAACGGATATGCAGGTTTTAAAAATAATTTTATATAATAATATTTTTCTGCCGTAATGGTGAACGGAACATATATTTTCTTATCGTATTAATTTTTTCGACAAAATGATTAAAATGTTATTTCAAATAAAATAAGTGATCAAGGTCATTGCTGGGAGTGAATAAAAAAATATACCAACAACAGAAATTCACATTTGTCTAACTTATTTCGTAATATTTTGATTTTGTTAACATATTAATGAATTTTTAATTTGACGATTTCAAAGTGGGGATTGCCATGACCACATGCATCATGACAACTTCATAAAATGAGTATGGACATAACTAATCTGAATTTACTTCCAAAACCAGTATTAATAATAAACAACGCTTTTTAACGTCATGTCCTCAATCTTCAGACATACAAAATAATTAATCATAGAATGGCTGCAGAACAAAAAAAATATTTGAGTTGAGTGGAAACATCGGTTAAATATAAAGTGGATGAAGTTATGCAAGAATATGGACATTGTGCAAATTAGCAACTGAAAAAAAGTCGTTGACAATTTGAAAAAATAATTCAAACAGAGCTTAGAAATTATAGAGCTAATAGCCGATTCTCGCTAAAATATAAACCTTGTACTGAAATATTTTATGTATATACAAAATAATAATGTATATAATTATATTAAGTTACATATGTATGTTTTAAAATATTCCAACTTTCTTTTGAGGATATATGTTTTTATTTATGTAAGTAATGGATGGGCAAATTGTACCATTTCTTGACATATTGATGAATGTACCTTTTTTCAGATTTTTTTTTAAGAATTGATTGTTTAAAAGTTCAGTTTATCTTTTGGTAATCATTTGGAAAGTGCTAAAAATATATCATACTACATGTTTTGGAAATTTAATGTTATACGAAAACACTATAAATCCAAAAACGTTGTAAAGCAACACTATTTTTTACCGTATAGAGAAAAAGGAACATAAAACAAATAAAATATGTACACATTCCATTATATTAAATAAAAACACAAAAACAAATAAAATATATCACTTAAAACGTTATAAATCCGTTTAAATCGTACGCAACTCACAAAGCAAAACTAAACACAAAAATGGCGTTGAGCCGATACTGTGCTGTTTACGGATGGCGCTACGAAACAACCGATCAATAATAGGAAGTCGCTTATGCGCATGCCCTTATTTGATCAACGTCCAAAAATATGCCTGGCGCCCGATGTGCAGAAACGCATTTTTTCGCCCATGGTTTGCCGTTTTTTGGCTTTAGCAGCCGACAAGAGTAGGGGTCCATAGTAGAGGTCAGTGACTCAAACGCTTTTAAATATATTCCCGGAAGCTCAGAATATTCGTAGGAATAATTGCTTCCAAACATCATTAGATCAATTGACATTTTTCAAAATGATAGCTTTAACATGGCAGTTTTCAGCGATATCATAGGATTATTAGCAAAATATAGCCGCTAACAAAAATTAATGGCTTTAAAATATATGCCTCGGAGCTTAAGATATTCGCAGAAATACTCAATTTTAAATATTATTTGGCTCTGAAATTTTTTAAAATGGCAGTTTTAGAATCATCATAATCAGCATAATTCTGACATACTAGATAAAATTAATGGCCTTAAAATGTTCCCAGGAATACCCACTCTTAAACTTCGTTTGGCCCATTGAAGTCTATCGAAATGGCAGCTTTAAAATGACACGGGTTTCAGCGAATTTTCAGAATCGGTAAACTGCAGTTGCTAACAAAAATTAATGGCTTTAAAATAAATGCTTTATAGCTCAAATTATTCGCAGAAATACTCTCTTCAGACGTTGATAGGAATACTAAAAATTTCCAAAATGGCACGGTTCTCATGATTATCAGCTAATTCGCATTATCGGCAGTAAACTGCGGCTGCTAACAAAAGTTTATGACCCTAATATATATGCCCGCCGCTCAAAAGATGCGCAGGAATATGGAATTTCCAATATCGTTTGACCCTCTGAAACTCTTCAAAATGACGACAATTCTTGTTAAAAGAGGTCTCTAACATATTACATAACAAAAAATCAAGTATATTTGTACTCACCAATCTTCTCTGAAACAATGTAATATCAGGTGAACAGCTCATCCACTCCTAATTGTGCGTACATACAAAGTAAGATTTTAATTTTAAATACACATGGAGACTACTGGCGAATCTAAAATTCTTTTTTTAAAGGAGAAAACAACGGTCGATCAATAGTCGCAAATACAAGATCTCTAACAGACATACCCAGGTTAGCAACGAATCTCACCTAATCAAGGCAGCAAACAAGCGTGCTGAGTGCTAAATCTTCATGGCCACAAACCCTAGCTCTCAAACCTGGTTACTCCTTAAGCAGTGAGTTCCACAAGGAGATTTTATTAAGATTTAGAGTCTCGCTCTACTCCCCTGTCTGTGATTTTGGTTAGGTGGGACTTGTTTCCCGGCTATATGGGGAAGGCCCCTTTTGGTGACGATGTGGCCCTGAAAATTGGCGCAATGTTGAACAATTTTAATGGGACAAACGATGTTGAAAAGTGCGTATTTCTACGAAAATGGTAAGACCGGATTATGTATTGTAACGAAGTTTATAGCAGTATACAATTCATATTATTGGTTCGTGATTTTCGTTTGAAGGGTTCTAGGTTTATTTTCTTCGAGTTTATAATTTATTTACTTTACCTTTTTTTAATTTCCTCATGAAACGTCTATAAAAGGAGGTTTAAAACTTTTTAGAAAAATATATTTCCTTATTCTTCGACATGAAACGCCTATGACAAGAGATTTAGAAATCGCTAGATTATTCATTTTTCTTATTTTCTTTTACACCATGTAGTATGAAAATCCATCTAGAAAAATCCGTAATCTTCTGGTATCTGGAAAAATGGTATATAAAGGGTTCAGATCGGCTTTTGTATGATTTGTGAATTGTCAGAATTGAAGTTGACAATAAAGAGTTATTCAAATAATACAATGTGTTTAAAGACCGCCCATCCGGAATAAATTGGTGTCAGAAGTGCGATCAAAACCAGACGAGGTTAGTTCAGGTTAAAAAATTAGAGAAAAAACAAGAAAAAAATAATTGAAATTGTATGCCAGTGGAAACTACAAAACAAAAAGCTATATAGAAGAACGACTTCAAACTAAATCATACACTGATGAGGATACAAGACATGAAAATGAGCAAAGAAGATATGAAGAAAAGCAATGACGAGATGAAACAAGAATTGAAAAAAGATATGACGAAAATCTAAATGACATGAAACTAGAATTAAAGACAAGCTAAGATGATCTTGAACAAGAACTAATAACAAGTCTGGAGGACATTCGACAGGAACTTAAAAAATCAAGAAGATATGAAGCCCAGAGAACAAGAAATGCACAGAAGATTAGCAAAATTAGAGAATTTATACGGCGAAGTACAACATGAGGTGATGGAAATCCAGCAACAGATGCAACAATTCCATCTGCAAATTAGAGAACACGTACATTGCGAAGTACAACATAAGGTGACAGGAATTCAGAAACAGATGCAACAATTATATTTGTAAATCGAGAAGGTAGCCAGTACTGCAACTAGTGTGATGAAGCCACCTACTTTCGACGGCAAAGTACCTTGGCATACCTATGTTTGTCAATTCGAAGCCGCCGCCACCGGCAATAGTTGGAGTTTATCGGAGAAGGCACGTGCTCTTGTTTTAGCACTACCAGGTGAAACTATGGAGACTCTATGTAACATCCATGAAAAAAAAAAGAATGAACACCAGTTTATTGTTAGTTTTATGTAGATGGGTTATGGGGAAGCCCACTTCCAAGAACTTTATATGGCCTAACTCCAAGCAACAAAACAAAAATACAACAAAAGTCTACAAAAATATTAGATGGATATAATAAGGCTAATAAATTTGACATACCAAACATATCCGTAAGAAGTAAAGCAAGAGTTAGCTGTAAATAGTTTTATCGAAAGTTTACACAACCCAGAAATAAGTCAAACTCTAAGAATGACACGGCTGAAGAAAATTTCTGAGGCTCTTGCTTATGCCCTTCAGTTAGAAACAGCCAGGTAGACCTCAAGGAACTAAGAAGGAATTATAAGAAGAGTCGATGTTTCCCAGGATGATCGCAAGACCAAAGAGGAAATCTTCATGAGGCTAATGAAAGAGTTGTAGGAATTTTTAAACAAAAGAAAAATACATAACAATAAAAACACAAACTTCATTGCAGACATAAAATTCGTTGTTGGAAGTGTGGCCAAGAGGGGTATGTACAAAGCCGCTGTACTAGAAGTTCTGCTCCTGAGAGTGATCTTGATGGCTATCGGCTTCATATTGCTGATATAGGTGATGAAATTTGAAGGAACGACTTCGAGAGAGTCTTTGCTTCTTACGGTAGACTTAAGGAAGTTTGGTTGAGTAACAGTATCCCCTGTTTTGAATTTGCTGTACATAAAAATAAAAAAGATGCTGAAGTTGTCGTCAAAGCTTGCGATGGAGTTGAAGTATGCGGTTATCGTATTAGAGTGGTACTATTCGAATAATATGCGTTGTTACCAATGAGGTTACCACAGTCACTTTTATCGACATTGCCTGGAAATTACTGCTGGTGAAAGTGATGGCAGAAAAGACCGCTATCGAAGAGATAGTATTCGCGGCGACCGTGGAGAACGGGACGAAACCGCGAGAGGGGCTATGGAAGAAGAATGTTCTACAAGTGAACCTCGAGAAGGTATGTCGAGAGGGACCGCAACCGCGAAAGGGACTACGGAAGAAGAACGTCCTACAGGTCCTCCTCGAGAAGGTACGCCGAGAAGAACCGCGACCGCGAAAGAGGCTACGGAAGAACGTCCTACAGATCATCCTCGAGAAGGTACAGCGACGACTACAAATAGAAAGCGACAGAATGAAGACCCTCTATGAACTCAAAGCCAATACT
The DNA here is from genome assembly GCA_034092305.1 of Diaprepes abbreviatus. Taxonomy (NCBI): domain Eukaryota; kingdom Metazoa; phylum Arthropoda; class Insecta; order Coleoptera; family Curculionidae; genus Diaprepes; species Diaprepes abbreviatus. The sequence goes on along the minus strand of JASJET010000141.1, from coordinate 4,372,918 downwards.
GGTGAATTCATAGTTAGTGAAAGAGTGTAGTTATACAATCCAAAAAGAACCAAAGGGTATTCCCCAAGGCTTCAGAAGTCATGAGACGGTCCATATAACGTAGCGACCTGACTAAACGATCTGGTGTACCAAATTTAGAAAGGCCTAGAAGATAAAAGTCGTGCATCTTGACAGATTGGTCCATTATCAAGATAATGAAGGTTGATTCGGACGATCAAAACTAGGAAGGGGGCAATGTAATAGACTTTATAGCAGCAGACATTTCATAGTATTAGTTCGTGTCCTTAGTTTGTAAGGTTTTAGGTCTATTTTCTACGAGTTCATAACTTATTTAATTAGTTTTCCTTTTGTTAATTTCCTCATGAAACGTATATGAGAGAAGGTTTAGCACTTTTTAGACAATTAAATTTCCTTATTTTTCGACATGGAACGCCTATGACAAAAGATCTAGTTCCAGATTGTTCCTTTTTCTTATTTTTACTACACTATGTAGTATTAAAATTCATCTAGAATCTTCTGGAAAAATGGTATATAAAGGATCCAGATCAGCTGTGGTGGACAGTTTAGTTTGAGACGTCGTCGATCTAACTTGAATGGTTTGACAAATTGTAAGAATTGAAATTGACAATAAAAAGTTATTCAAAATAATACAGTGTGTTTAAAGACCGGCCATTCGGAACTATATTTTAACACCTTTATTTTTTGTAACAGATACGTTCTGCTGACTGTCCCGCAAATTCGCTGAAAATCATCCCGATTTGAAAAGTTCCAACGGGCTAAATTACCTTTGAAAGTGCGATCATTTTGAGCCCCGAGGCATATATTTCATGGCCAGTAGTTTTTATTTGCAGTTGTGTTTTGCTGACCACTCTGAAAACTGGCTGTAATCCGCCCTATGGATCTAACAAAGTTTGAAAGTAGATATTCCTGAAAACATTTTGGGCCTATGATGATATGTTGTAAGGACATTAATTTGTATGAGTAGGTCCGATTTATGCTGATTATTCTACGAATTTGCTGAAAACTGTAATATTTTTAAAATATCTTTTTTAAAAATTTCAAAGAGCCAAACGACGTTTGAAAGTGGGTATCAATTAGAACACTTTAAGTCCCTCCAATATATTTCCATGTCATCAATTTTTGTTAGCAGGTGATGCCGTGATATCACTAGACACAATTGAGTTTATATTGCTGCAATTTGCAAAGTTTGTTTTATTTCATCTCTTCTAGATTTTCATTTCTTTACGCTGGAAATTCTTAAGCTTTGTCGCAATGCTTCTAGTAAATTATTATATGAAAAACTGTAAGGATTAAAATTACAATATTATTCTTTTTTTCCACTTTTTCCTAAATATATACATTTTATTTTAAGAAATTTTATTTTCAAAGTAAAAGTATAATAAAACCATGAGCACGCAACGTTGATCCCTTATAAATCTGACTATGAAAAGCCTACTTCGCATAATCTGCTCTTTTATCCATGGGATAAAATACTTAACAGAATATGCGGATTATCCCAGTTTTTAACTTTATTGGACTACAAGTAGAAGCAAAAACACAAAAATATGGGAGGTCTTATAAAGGATTTAACTAAATTATGATACTGTTGAACATAAATGGAAGAATTAACAAGGTCTATTTTTGTAAAAGTTTTTTGACCGAGTTAAAAGTTTTGATGCAAAATGTATACGGTGTTCATCTAAACTATGAATACTAAAATACGTTTAGTTAAAGAAAATAATCGAGATGTTTCAGGAAAATTTTTAGGGATGCATCCGATACTGATATATCGGCGATATCGTTGGTGTTCCAATATATCGGAATCGGCAATATTAGTTTGCCGATACACCAATACATTTTGAATTCCACGCCATAACGATCCGTCGTGTAAATGCGCCACCCTCGCGCTTAGTTCATTCATGTAAACGCTGCGCAATTTATCTACGCTCGGGAAATCCCAGCGTTTTATAATTTCATTCCGCTAGTTGTTTGTTGTCAATTGTTACTTTCGACGCGTAGTAAAATACATAATTAGTTTCTTTGCGGCAGTGACTTGGGATTGTGGCATTCTTTTTTACTATAGTAACTGCGTAATCATAAACGTGGTAAAAACAAAAGTTAATCAATAGGTATGTCAATCTCTTAAACAAAAAAAAGTTCCATATAAAATCACTTTAAAGTTGAAGTATCCGCATCTGAAAATTCTGAAGCAATATGCATGTATTGTAAAGAAGTATCTAAATCTAAATCATCACAAAACTTCCCTGACATAACCGTGCATGATCAAAGAATTGAAATATAATTATCTGGGAACTGTTATCAACGAAAATAACGATAGCTCTGAAGAAATCAGAATCAGAGTGGAAAAAGCCAGAGCTATGTTTATTAATATGAAAAAGGTGTTCTGCGGACGAGATTTAAGCCTTAAACTTTAAATTTGTCTTGTGAGATGTTACGTGCTGTCAGTTCTTTACTACGGAATGGAAGCGTGGACATTGAAAAAGATTGATACCAAGAGGATGGAAGCATTTGAGATGTGGATGTACCGTAGAATATTAAGAATAGAGAGTAACAAATGTGGAGGTTTTGCGAAAAATGCGGAAAGAGAAAGAATTAGTACTTACCATTAAAGAACGCAAACTGCAATACTTGAGACATGTTATGAGGGGAGATAAATACCAGTTGCTGCAATTAATTATCCAGGAAAAATAATAGGCAAAAGATCCATAGGAAGAAGAAGGCATTCATGGTTAAAGAACTTAAGAGAATGGTACAATTGTAACAACTGCCAACTGTTTAGATCTACAGTGTCAAATAATACGCATAGCTTTGATGATAGTCAAACTTCGGAACGAGGACGGCACCTAAAGAAGAAGAAGTAAAGAGAACATGTCCCGTGGTACTAATTCAAAAAATTATAACACATCAAACTTGTTTATCCACATGAAAAGAAACCATTACGGTGAATTGAACACCGATTCAGTGCCGAAGACAACAAGGAGTGATGACAGTGGCCCATTATCTAAGAGACAAGCAACTCTAATAGAGATGATCTATAAAAAATCATTTTATAGAGATGGTGGTATCAGGGTAAAAGAAATAAATCGTAATATTGCTGAGCAAACATCCGTCGATATGGAGCCATTCGACTTAGTCAATGAGGTAAACTATCAACGATTGTTAAAGAAGCTACAAAATGGTATCATGTTTCCAGATTACGGAAAAAGTTATACCAGAAATATATGAGCGAGGGAGAACTAAAGTACAAGAACTGTTGAAGGAGTTGCTGCATATTGTGATAATTACCGACATATGGGCAAGTGACTCTTCTTCGCAATCTAATGATTTTAATGATTTTATTATTGCAATGGGATAGATGTTAACTTCGAGTACAAGGTTTATTGCCTCGAAGTTATGCCATTCGAGGATCTTCAGCATTTAGGATCCAACATAGCATGTAATCTAAAGAAGGCTTTTCAGCATTGGAATATATAGGACGGACTTCGAGCAATAGTTACCAACAATGCTGCAAATATGGGTATCGCTATCAGAGAGATTTAACAAACATACAATTTAGTACCCATCAAATGTTTGGCTTATTCACAACAATTGGTAATTATAGCTAACCTTTTTAAATAGGAGCAGGTGAGCAGCAGCCAGATTTTAAAGGAAATGCAAGACTCTCATAACGTTCCGAATCATGTTCTTATACAATATGCGATGGGCCTCGATACTACAAGCGTTAGACCATTGTTGGAGCAACGAGTTGCAGTGCAAGCTCGTTTGCCTAGTATAAAGTGTAACGTAGAACTCACAACAGAAGAATGGATAATGATGGATAAGGTGGTCAACATTTTACGTTATTTTGAAGAGGTTACAAAATCAATCAGCAAAGTCACAGCTGTATTATTAGATGGTATTCCATTAATTAATAGTCTCCGAAGAGTGCTTCAGAACATCAAAGACACTGACAGTCAGTCTTTTGCAAGAGGGAATGTATAGAAATTTATGGCGGCTGATATGATATTGGCTCTTAATTAAAGATTTGATTATTTGGAAAATGAAGAATCGAATTATTTAGCCACCGTAATAGATCTGCGGTATAAACTTCGAACACTTCTAACAACAATCTACTATTAGTATGGCAAAAAGACGGCTTGGAAAATTAGTGAATTCACAAACTATTTCAGAATCAACAATGGAAGAATCAAGTCCTGAGCCATCTACAAGATGTGGGATATGGAGCGTTTGTGAAAATATTATTAAAGAGGCTGAAGAAGATGAGCCTCTCTTTCTTTTGCGCACTGATTCTCTCAAAAAAGAACTAGAGAGATATTTTAGATCCCCCAACATATCAAGAGAAGCAGATCCTCTCCTTTTCTGGCGCCGTGATACTTTAAGATACGCATTTGAGTTCCAGAAGTAATAAGAATAAAGACAGTGATGTAATATTCCAAATGGAAGAAATTTAACAAATGATGAACTCAGGTTTAACTGAGACTTATATATATATATATATATATATATATATATATATATATATATATATATATATATATATATATATATATATATATATATATTTCTCAACCGAAATAATTACCTTTTATTTTTGTTAACAGAAAGTGCTTGAGACTTTAAGTACAAAAAATTATGTTGTTACGTTTCGCTTCGTTATTTTCAGACTGAAAAAATTTATATTAGTGCTTGGAGCGAAATTTTAGACTGCCAAAGAAGAATTGCTAAAAGTGATAATTTTTACTAAAATCTTGAATAATGCCAACTATCAAATCAAACTTCTGATAGTTTGATAATGAAAGTCTGATACTTATTGGCTAAAGAACAATCTAGTATTGAGAAAAATAGGGAACGAAATGAACTTAACTTCAGATTGTTGAGGATTGAAGGATTAGCATTAGTTGTATCATTTTCTGAAAATAGGCCGCAAAACGTAGACCTATAAGCAATAAAAATAAAATGCCGTATACGTAGCAATAAAATCAAAGTATAACAAGTGGAAGTTAAACGGATAATAATAGTAATAGTTGTAGAGGAAAATTAGGGTTATATATCACGTAAGTTCCACATGTCAAAAGGAATGAATGAATGGACCATTTTCTGGGTAAAATGCATTTGAAAATGCGGTAAATGTTCTATAAGATTACCGCATATATATACATATATACATACATATATATATATATATATATATATATATATATATATATATATATATATATATATATATATATATCTTGAACCATAGATTATATAATTTTTCCTTTATCTTGTCTTTTCTTGGGTTTAGGTTCCATATTTAATAAAAAATATAAAACAATTGACGTTTCGCCTTTTATATAAGGCATTTTCAAAATTTTTTCCTAAAAATATTTTTATATAATTAACATTCACATATTTACAATTTTAAAAATCAAACAAGACATTTTAAAACAGTATTTAAATTTTTAAAATTTTTAAAAATATTTAATTTTACCGATACACACCTTGACATTTTGTTATTCTATTACTAAATAAAATTTAATCTTTACAACGTCTACTGAAGATACATGGAATGCGAATGTGTTTTATTTTTTTTTATATTTTTTATATTTTACAATGAACAAAAAGACAAATAAGGTATACGTTTAGTTTTATGTTTAAGAGGATATTCAATTTTTGATTCTTATTTGAGAGGATCGAAAACTTAATATTTTTGTTTAAATTAGGCTTGTGTAAATGTGGCTCAAATTGCCCATATGGGTTCTGTCGTTAACAGTGTTTTTATCTTTTTCAATTTCAATCATTTCCTTTATCTGTAATTTGAATAGATATGAATTATCAAAAATTTAAGTATTCTTGTATTTTAAGGGTTTAAAACTTGCTTGACTTATTGTTGCTCTTATCAGTTTATGCCCTCTGCAGCCAATTTATTGCAATTTTTAATTTAAACCAATTTTTAATTTAAACCATGTTAGTGAATCCGGCTGTTATATTTTAAATTTCGCTCTAAAAAGCCAATACTTATCACTTTACTGTTGTGACGTCACCTGTAGCCAAAAATTGGTAAACTGATAAGAAGATATGAAGTTTTTCTGTAATTTTTGCATTAAAATATAAGTTCCAAGTGTTATAAGTGTTGTGAGGTGCTTTAGTGTACAAGTATTACGATTAAAATACCTAAAAACTTATTTACTTATGTTTCGCTTTCGGGAAATAATAGGAAAATGTTGCTTTAGATGGCCCGTAGGGATCCGGCACTTATGCCTATACAGTCTAAAATATATTTTTGTGAAGATCATTTTGATGTAAGTTTTGATAATATTTGCTTCTTTTTCTTATACCAAAAGTTATTATTTTTCAAGTTTTTAAAGATGAGAGTTGAAATTTTGAGGTTAGAAATAAAGTAATCGAAGTGGTAACACAATCAATTCTTGGCAAATTCGAACTATTTGCTTTAATATATCCACTTTTCATCTTGAGAAAACATCTTAGAATCGTTTTCAAAGAGAGTAGCAAGCAAATTTCGAAGAAATTGCATGGAAATCACTATAAAATAATGTTAACCAAATAACGTAGCCTTTGACAGCGACCATGTTTGCCAGCAAGTGACGTCATGTACTTTGATTTGTGTTTGTTATCATGTGACTTGAGAGTTGTTGAATTACACTTTGATTACTCAATAAAAATTAAATTCCTCAAATATAAGGGAGAATACTGTATTTTTAAGGATTTCTATAATGGAAAATACCGATTCGCGGCAAAATTATATTTTTATTTGAATATAGTCAACATCGCTATTTTCTAATAGATTCAGTAATGCTTTAATTTGTAATTCGATATTTTAATATTAATTCTGTGAGGATATAGATAAATTTTTTTTTTGTTTTAAAGAGGACGGTGGTATAGAAAAGGTTGGGAACTTACGATCTACACCGTCGATATATGATGATGAATGCTCAGTTTAAGTACTTAAGATGCTTAAGCGTTATTAAATCGATAATTTAAGAAAAATTTAAATCGAAAAGGCTCAAGAAAGCTTGCCTATTTAAAATGAAAGAGATTGTGCTATTTTAAAAAAATCTAATAAAATATTCATTTCTCTCTTAACTCAGATTATAATTCTTAGAGTTATACAGCAATAAAATTATATTCTACATAAATACTTCTTAATTAATTGGGAATAGCTCAAAAATACTGATCAATATTATCATCTACAATGACATTTATACAAACTAACCCACTACTTGTGTCTGTTTCTAACCATCAATCAAGTGGTCGTAAATGTTTAACAATCAGAGCCGCCGGACACAGCTTTCAAAAGATACGACAACGTCGCTCTGGGACTAAGTTAATGGGGACGTAGTTTTACACCTTAATCCCTCAGGACAAGAGACGAGAGCAAATTGTCTTGGGACACGTTCGGGCGCAATGAAGCGCTGCTTTGGAACGGCCAAACTAGCCTTATCTGTACAACTCGCCTTTCGCTTTAGTTACTCCGCCTTGTCGTTTATTTTCGGACAGCAATATTTGGTACAATATATTTATCTTTCTTGAGGTTAATGGATTTACTGCCTGTAAATGTTTCTTACCCATAGAAAACTTAACATGTTATAAATTCGTTTGTCAGTATTGCAAACTCTGTGTAAAATTATAAGATTAAATCTTGAAGTTAGGATTGTCAGTTTATTATATGTCTTCAATCTTTAAAACTCGTAAAATTTTTTGTCTTCTTGTGAAGTTATATAATTTATTTACAAAATTTAGGAATTTGCAGACAATTATTTTCCTTAAAATTCATAGCCAATAAGGAAATAGTGTCTTGTGATATATTGCACGTTTAGGCGGCAAGGTAATAGAAAATGAAAATAGTAATAACTGAGTTTTCGTTAAAACAAGCTCTAAGTTACCAAAATTCACTAGATGTTTATTAAAATACGCTAGAGACGAATTGGTTATTTTAATAAATTTATTTTAATGTTTTATTCTTATTTGGAGTTTATGTTCTAGACCTAGTTTTTTTTTAATTAGATTCTGTGAATTTCAAAGTTTTCGGATATGATTGATTGGTTGATTGATTAAGTAATGTAGTAGGCTAGGCTTGAAAGGCCCTTATGATGCAGCCTAAGAGCTTATAATATCGCTTGTTATATGTGTTCTATGTGGACAGGTTACTTGCCTTAATTATGTGACAAGAAAAAACACTAACCATCGAAATATTTTTCTATTTAAAATGAATAATATTAATATATCGATTACCATCGACTCACGATTTTCTTTCATGCAAAATACTATATCCCTACTCCATAAGGTATTAACTCTTCAATAACCGATCCGTCCTATAATAGACAAGAAATATTCTGTATAAACAAATCATAAGAACCATAATAATATACGCAGCGCCTGTGTGGTGCTCGATGAGTTCCACACGGTTCGCTCGACTGCAAAGATTACACAATAAATTTCTACATTGTATAACTGGCGAAGGAAAATAGGCTCGTATAGTAGACCTACACATGAACACATATATTGAATATATCGTAAATTATGTAAGAAACATCAGTACTAAATTCTGTAAACTCTAATGGTCCACAAATCTCACAGAAATTCTATTTGACTCCAATGTAAATATTACCTATAAACCATTATACAACTCACTATCGTTATATTATCAATCATAATATAATGTAATCATAATAATCACATGTAAAAAAAAGAAAAAAAGAGCATAACTTGATAAATCGTGAAAACGATAAATAATTAATATTAATTTCTATACATGGATGATCTTCAACTGATGGCTGCTACCAGAAACTAGCTGAAGAAAATGCTTAACATTTTGGAGGAGTTCTCCGGGGATAACGGAATGCAGCTTGGACTTGATAAGTACCGTATTTTGAACATCGTTAAAGGAAACGTACAACCGAGAGCATTTGAGAGGCAGAACGGTAAAACTATAGATGCAATGGAAGCAGAACAACCATATAAATACCTAGGTATGAAACAAGCTAAACGAATTGACCATCGCACTATAAAGGCGGAATTGACAACTGAATTTGTCAGGAAGGTAAGACGGGTGTTACGAACCAGTCTAAATAGTAGAAATTTGTTTAAAGCCCTTAACACGTATGCATGCTCTGCGCTTAGCTACTCTTTTAGAATTGTAAAATGGAGCAGGACGGACATCGAGAACCTGCAGAGGAAAATAAGAACACTCTTAACAAAAGTACCCAAACATCACCTTCGGAGTGCTGTTGAACATATTATGCTTCCAAGACAACAAGGAGGAAGAGGACTGGTCGATATTGGTAAGCAGCTCGATCAACAAATAATAAACTTGCGTTCCTATTTCCATAGATTAGCGGACTCTTCCATACTACGTCGAGGAATATGCGAGGCAGACGACTCAACGCCGCTACAGCTGAGAGAACGGGATATTTCTTCTCACTGCCGAATAGACCAAGAGAAGTTACAGGCCTGACTACAGAAACTACGGCATCCAAATGAGATCATCCAGAACAATGTCGACAACTCAGCGTCGAACTAATGGTTGATTTCAGGACAGATGTTTCTGGAAACGGAGGGCTTCCTCTTAGCTATCCAAGACCAGGTTATTCCGACGAAGAGCTATCGCAAGTTCATCATCAGAGATCCCTCAATAGAAAATGACCAATGTAGATATGGCTGTCGAACATCAGAGGCAGTCCAGCATATAACTAGAGGATGCCAAGCGTTTGCCGCAATGGAATATGACTCAGCCTCTAAGATACTCCATCAAGAGTTAGCAGATAAGTTAAAACTATTCTAGCTAGAAAGAGTGCCTTACTACAAATACAATCAGGAGCCTATTCTTGAAAACAACAAATTCAAGTTATATTGGGACCGAACCGTTCTAATAGATCAAACAATTGCTCATAATAGGCCGGACATTATACTAACAGATAAAATTTCTATGCGAACTACACTGAGTGACATTGCTGTACCTAATAACAACAACCTAACACCAAAATACAATGAGAACATCGCCAAATACAGAGATCTGCAGGTGCAAATCCGCAGACAGTGGGCAATGAATAGAGTCCACATGAGTCCCATAATACTATCAACAACTAGAGTGATACCAAAGAACCTCCTGAAGAACATCAAGGGACTGGGCCTAAGTGAGCATCTGTCTAAACCGATGTAGAAGGCAGTTCTCCTTGCAACTGCGCGAATCGTCCGAAAGTTTGTAGGAAGTGCAGAAGACCACGCCACCTGCGACCCGATAACATGTAAAGGAAGATAGACTCGACTTTGATTCTTATACTCCCTCCCCCCCCCCCCCCCGTCGAAAACCTATTTTTTCTTGCGATCGCCCCCCCCCCCCCAGGAGCTTCGAATTCAGAAAAATAGATCCGACCCTGCCATTTACACTAGAATGGGTACTTTTGTGATATCACGGCTCCTCCTAAAGAGAGATGCTGGATTCTTTCCTGGTTGGAGGTTTACTTAGAAGGATCGCGACCATAATAACAATCAATAATGCCAATATATTCTAAGCTTAATTTCAGGCTGCAGCTTAGGCTGTGCCTCCACTGACCTGGCAATTGTTGTCGTTTTTTGGTTGTAACACATAAAATACTACATACTAATTGGCATAATCTGACATGTGACCTTCTCTGCGAAAATAAGAACTGTTTAAAATTAAAAATAGTCAGATTCACTAAGAAGGTTTAAGACTTAGACCCGATCTAGTTGCCTTGGAAATTCGATTTTCTAGAAAACCAGTTTTATTTTCCTTATTATATTGTTTTAATTGTATTTTAAAGGTTCAAAACTGGCTTGACGTATTGGTACCCTTATTAATTTAAATTCTCGACTGTCAACCAAGAAAGGTTTTAAAGTTAAACCATGTTAGTGAATTAGGGGGTAAAATTTCACGTCTGATCACTCAAGTGAACCTGCACCGGGTGCGGTTAGTACTTAAATAGGTAACCGTTTGGGAAACCGCACGACCAAGGTTCGGAACTAACATTAAACTGTAGATCCAGTCTTTTAAATCATTTTCCACCATGGCAATGCTATTGCTTACATTTTGGCTCAAACAAGTGACTTTTTAAGTACTCAAAATCTGGAAATCTGCCGTACATGAAGAAGAAACTGTGAGATCAATCATTTTTTATACCAAAACAGGCAGTTGATGCGTTTAAAAACAATGTTTTGAAGATACCATATTCACAGTATCCAAAAAAAATTTCAGATTAGTTTAACGTATTCAAAAGGATATTGACTATCACGAAATATAAACGGCTACTCTCGTAATGGCTTATGTGTGTCGGGTTACAGTAGACTGACGAGAAATGAATTTAGCTACAGACTTTCTGGGGAGGGAGTATCAATTCTCCTTTGTGGCCCATTAGTCTTCTGTGGTACAAATAAAAGCCATCTCTATGAGAAACTCATAAATGCTTACGGTAGATACATTCCCAGATAAAGTTAGACTCAAAGATTCTTTTTGTATTTATCTAATTACACCGAGATACTTTCGGAACTTCATAAGAATGAACACAAACAAGTAACTGACTTTTTGCAGGATATGACTTTTAGGTCTCTAATAAAAAAAGGGGGAAATACTGAGACTGAACCATGCAGGTTTTGTTATTATTCGCACGAAACTTCGCTAGATATTAATTATATTAATTCATTTTTTAGTCAAACGCTGCGTTTCTCATCTTTTAATTATTTCCGATTTACATTTCCATACCAGTTTTAATCTCACCTTTCCCTCTGCCCCCATTTTCGCCATCACAAGTTCAATATCTCCCTAGAAGTAATAAAATTAGTTATATGGTTATATTTTTTTATTGTCCCTGTTGCTTGAGTTTCGTTCATAAAACCAGTACCTAGAATATAAGAAATTATAAGTTTTACTTACAATAGTACATAATATTAAGACTCAAAATCTTTTAAATAATACTTTGAGTTCTGTCGGAAGAGAGAAATAGAAACGGTAGTAAACTATAATATCCCATTTTTTCTTTAGTTCTCTACTTATACGTGTCTTCAATCCATACGAATCCTTTACTTATTTCCTTAACCCTGTAAATATGTAAATATTCAGTATCGTTACCGTTGTTTTGAAGGGTTGTCAACGGTCTGGCAAAAAAATAAAATTTTCTATTCATTTTGCGGCACGACTTTGTAAGTGAGAAAAAAAAATATGGAACAATGTTTTTGCAATTTTTTTTTTCACTTGGTTTGACCTGGGTAATTACCCGACTTTCAGTTTCTTCTCTTATCGTAAAATGCTACACAATACTTTTAGTAAATCTTTAATTTCTTATCTTAAGTTTTAGTATTATCAATGTATTTAGGAAAAGGTGAAAAACTGCATTGTTTCTAAGTCATCTTTTGTTAAAGGGTTTGTTTTCTCTTTTCATTATTCTTATCTATCCGTGATTTATTTTCTCCTTTCTGATCATCTTTCTCAGCGCTCCACTTACCATACTTGCTTTGTTATGCATCACGTTCAAGTTTAACCACAAGCCACAACATAGATATCGTTCGTACGAGTATCCACACCTACTCCACTGCCAGCATTATAGCTCCTAGGACTTCCGAACTTCTAGAACCTCAGATTTTATCTGTTTGTGCCATATTATGTACGAGGTTTGTCCCAAAAGTATCAAGCCTGCATTCATATCTACGCGTCAAAAATTCCGACCTCTGTGGGGCATGGGCGTCACCAATAAGTTTTCACGAACTCGTAGGTGTGCGCAGTTACCGACTGGCCGTGTTAGTTCGTGAACGGTGTGCGTTTGTTTACAGTGTCTTTTTTTCGTTCGTCGCATTTTGTTATTGTAAAAAATGACGGAAAAATTAGATCAACGAATTTGCATCAAGTTTTGCTTTAAACTTGGAAAAACTTCCTCGGAAACAATTAATATGATGAATAAGGCATTTAGAGAAACAAAGCGACAGTCTTCACAGGAGAAGCATTCTAAATCGCCAAGACCAAAAAAGCACGTCAAAATCGGAGCAAAGTGAAGACAATGTTGACTCTTTTCTTTGATTATGAAGGTGTTGTGTACCATGAATATACTCCGAGAGGTCACACGATCACTAAAGAATACTACGTTGAAGTACTGAAAAGATTGCGTGACGCAGTCAGAAGAAAACGGCCACAGCTTTGAATAAGCGGTGATTGGCTGCTTCACCACGACAATGCGCCAGGGCTTTCATCAAACCTTGTGCAGTAATATTTAACAAAGCACCAAGTCGTACAGGTTCGCCAGCCTCCGTACAGTCCCGACGTAGCTCCTTGCGACTTTTGGCTCTTTCCCAGATTAAAAATGCCACTCAAAAGACACCGGTTCGATGAAAAAGAGACGGTTGAAACTAATGACTCCAAATTTAAAAACCGCTTTTAGTGATTACTTTGTTGAATAATAGCGACACTTGTAAACCTCGTTAAACAAATCTATTAGCGCTGGTAAAAAACGCATATTTGTATGATTAGTTCGTTGGCTCTACAAGTAATAACATTTGTTTTTAAACATTTTATTTTAAAGAAAATTTCCACTTGTATATTTACCATGTGCCAAGAATTTAAATAATTTAAAAACCAGCTGATCAGGTACGTTATTTTGAAGCCAAAAAAAAATATTCGCATTCTTAAGTTATTCCAGTGTAGCAGGTCTCGAGTTAATGATTCACAAATTCGCTTATGTATATCTGATAAAGATAAATTTAATTTCGGAGTTAAATCATTTATTATTTACTAGAATATTTTACAAGCACCCTACCGCTACAGTGTAGAACTCACTAAATATCATAATTGTACTCAATATATTAGAATTCCCCTTCAAATTTAGGTGTTCCTTTTCTTAGTAAGTTTGTTTCCTGTTTTCTGACGAAAAAAATAGTATTTATTCTATATATTAGTGTCCAAAATAGGTGGCGTTGTTACTCCGACCACTTTCAGGCCCCCTTTTGAGCCAACTGGATTATCGCCCTAAAAGATTGTGGAGATAAAGTCACCAGAACGAAAGAAAAATAACTAACAACATCTCTTTTTTTCCTCTCTTCTCAATCTTTAGTTGTTTTTTTTATATTTCAGTGAAAGATAATAAATTAAATTATAAGTAGATTTTATGATACGGTGCTTCCATTAAGGAGGCGCATCTCAGTTTGAAAATCGCTGGCGTAGGTATAAATATCTTCATTCTCTCTGTTAAAGATTTGGGATTTACAGGGAAATGAACGACGAAGGGTGTTAACAAAAGAAGTAAATTAGGGCCGCTTTACGGTCGAGCGACACCGTGTTCTACAATACAATACAATATTTATAAATAGTAATTCCTCTACTTCTAACCCAAAAATTTAACTTTATGCTCAATATATTAATGTTTGTTCTGGTTCCAAAGAAAATATTTATTATATTCGTAAATTTTAATCTGAAATATATCAAATATGATGTAAAAACGTAAATACAGTCCCGTCATTTTGGCATTTTGGACATATTTACAACAAAATATTCCGCATAACATTGAGAGGACTTTGAGGAGCTCATTATTCTAAAATCTATTGCTCTTGTTTTCGCAAAACGTGACCATGCACTTTGAGAAGCTCATTACCCTAAATCACTGTCTTCCAATCTGTGGGTGGTGACCCACCAAACAAGGGTTTAAATGTTACACTACATTAAAAATACAATAATTTCAATAAGAAGGCTGTACCTGTTTATTTTTTAATAATCTGTAGAATCGTGGTTTTATTTTTGAGACGCAAATAACCAAATCATTTTTTAATTGGAGTCTATTTCGCTTCCTGGTATTTTGTTCACCATTGAAGAGAACGTTGGTTCATATAGGTAGGGACTGGCGCGGATCCAAGGGGGGGGGGCGGTGGGGGCGATCGCCCCCCCCCCCCAAGAGCCTTGAGTTCAGGAAAATAGATTCGATTTTGCCTCTTATACTACAGTGTATTCAAGAACTAGAGAGAGTAATAAATCATTTTTTATCCTTTTTTTTTCTTCGCAAACTACCTGTGTTTTTTAGTCCGGTGTCTTTGGCGAAATCTGTTAGAAACATATATTTTTCATAGGAATGGGTTATAAATTTTATAATCAAAAATACCGATCTATAATAATGGACTATTTGGGTTGGATAACAATAGATATTTGGATGTGTGAAGTGTTAAAAAGGATTTTAATCCTTCTCATAGGGGTCGGAAGGAGGTTTATTTTATCACTAAGTATTTATGGCATAGAATATTATTTCGGTAATAAACTAAAAAGTTTTTATAATATTATTCTATTTCGTATGATTTCTTAATAATTCACATACATTAGAAAATATAGATAATTTTGACATACTTAACACAAATCATAATTGTATTTTTATTATTTTAAATTATGGCATAGAACCCGTTTTAGTCACATTCAGATTAAAACGCAGTTTTTTCTCTCAAAAAATTCTAAATTATAATTTATAAATACTTACAAAATACCTATTGTCAAAAATACAAGAAGTTAAACATATAGAAAAAAATAAATTCGTCCATATAATATTAAAATTTTTTGGGGCTATCGGTCATTATTAATTAAAAACATTTTTAGGACATTTGATGTTTCAGTTCATTTATTTCTTAAACCATCTTCAGAATTACAATTAAACACTAAAATGGGATTAAATGTAATTAATTTTTATATATTACAGAAATAATAAATTGTGTTTACGTTGGTAAACATTAAGTATCTAATTCGTAATCAAAGTTAGTGAAGCTATCGTCACTCAAATTAATTATAATTGGTTCCTTTATCTCACCGATCGAGTTTCCACAATTTTTTTATTCTTTTATTATATGGATTTTTCCCAATTTTCCGCAGTAACTTTATTCAAAAAATTCTTTCAAAAGTTCAGTTAAATTACTAATTTTGTAAGTACTTTTTGTTTTGAGGGCGATATTTTCTTCTACAACGGACATTTTCTGGACGATCTATAAGAACAAATTTCCTATCTGGTTTTTCCCAGCAAAAATTAAGTTCTCTGAGCAATTTCCAGAGCTCAATTCTATTAATTTCAGGAAAATCCCGATCTTCATTGATTTTAGTTAGAATTTTGTCTACGGTTGGGATCTGCTTCTCATAATAAAATATATGTACAACTCCTTTTATTGCAGTTTATATCTTTTCTTCCAACGAGGTTTTCCGTCTGCCTGTGATCGAATGTGGCTTGGGAGTACTAACAATTTCAGTCGTTTTTTCTCCTTCAGTATTCGGTACATAGTAGATTTTCCAACTACTGTCATGTTGGAACAAATGTTAACAGAGCTTTTAACATTATTATCTAGATATTGATGTCTTAAGGCATCATAAACATTCATCGTAATAAGTTTTTTCTTGAGGAAAAAATGCCCTGGTTTAACGATTTTGGAATAAATTTAGATGTGGAAGCCATATTTTGTGGGTATCTCATTAATCTCAAATAATATATGAAAACAAGCACAAACAAGATAAATCACTAAAGCCACACTGTAAGGTGTACTTTGCTCACGGACGGAAATTAAAATGAACTATCAGAAATTTTACTGTTGCAGTAAATTTATGAAAGCTTATAATAATTAAATATAATTAATATAACTAGATTTACGGCAGTCCTCAGTTACCTGCGGTACTGGGCCGGTACGTTGGAGGTTTCGGTAACAGTTTTATTACTCTCTCTAGTTCTTGAATAGAGTATAGGAATGTGTATGCTTGCGATCGCCCCTCCCCTTCCCAAGAGCTTTGAGTTCAGGAAAATCGAACCGATTCTACCTTTTATACCAGGAATGTGTATGTTGCTCGCATCTTCCCCTCCCTGTCGGCAACTTGTTTTTTCTTGTGATCGTCCCCCCGTCTCCAAGAGCTTCAAATTTAGAAAAATATACCCAACCCTGCTGGTGTCTCCCCCCTCCTCCGTCAACAACTTGCTTTCGCTTGCCATACTGTACTTTTGTAACGTCACCGCCCCCCCTCCCCAAAGAGAGAGGCTGGATCCGCCCCTGGGTAGGGAGTGGCAAGTGGTACCAATAATTTTAAAGCATTTCTTGCCAACGTTGGATATTCTTCTTTTTTCTTCATCTAAAAGACGTCAATCTTTTGCGAATTAGAAGATTTTCTTTCATCTTCGTAGTTAGATCAGCTAGTTGTACTGACACATGCAAAAAATTATTTAATATTTATTTATGACCATTGTCTGCTTCAAAGTCCGGTTCTGGAGAGCTTACTGTCAACGATTGGTCCGTTGCAATTTCTTCCATAAGCCCCTGAACGTAAAAGAACAACTCATACATTAATTTTTGTAAAGACGTTGATCACAAACAAAATTTTTCGAGAAATCCTTTGATTTTATCTTTAGCCATTAGAATATTTTATTCTCTCCCCTGAAGGCTTTTATTTAAAATATTCAAGGTTTAAAAACGTCAACTAGAAATGCTAATCTTAATAGCCAAACAAAATCACAAAAATCATTCGCATATTCAGATTAGCATCTTGTACGAACGTTAACAATTCAGGTTTTAGTTCCAGAACTTGTGTAAATTACTTTCTTTTGAGAGAGCCACCTGACTTCTATGTGATAAAGGAGATTTTGATGAAGCGAACCCTTGTGTTTACAAATGATTCTAAATGACCGAGTTTGCAAGGCTTTGGCTATAATAGAGTGGACAACTTTGGTTACCTTTTTGAGTGCATCATTTAAATCAGCAGATAAAACCTTGACTGCTAGAGCTTGTTGATGAAGAAAGCAATATGTCCATGAAACATTTGGAATTATTGATTTTAATTTCACAACGAACCCGGTTTTATTGGCAGTTATACATTTAACGCCATCAGTAACTATGACATCCACATGGACACGATACTGAATTTGTGGCATCATGTAAAGTTTCATGCTGTCTAGGGCTATAATAAACAAAGTGAGACTGAGAACAGATCTTTGTGGGACTCCATTCTCCAGAATCTCGATGTCCGACAAAGTGTTATTAATTCTGACCTGGAATGTACGATTTGATAAACATTTTTGTATGAAGGTTGGTAAATAGATCTTCAAGCCCCATTCATACAAGATCCTCAAGATTCCATACCTCCAAGTAATATCAAATGCGTTAGAAAGGTCTAGAAATGCAGCTATTAAATGATTTTTAGAGACAAAGTTTTCATGTAGGTTAATATTAAAGCCAACAAGATTGATTGACAAATTCTTCCTAAAGCCCATCTGGTTGGGATCCAGAAAGTTGTTCTTCTCCAGATACGACATCAGGCGGAAGTTCAGCATTCTTTCCATTATTTTCCCAAGGTGGTGGTTAGAGACATAGGGCGATAGCTCTCCGAGAAGGAACGAGGCTTATTTTGTTCATGTATAGGTATCAATATTGAGTAGAGCCAAGAATCAGGAAAGATGTTGTTCAATAGAATGAAGTTATATAACTTTAGTAAGTGTTCTAGTCCTTGCGATGGCAGATTCCTGATAAGAAGGATAAGGATGCCATCCTGTTTTGGCACTATTTCTACACTATGAGTTATTTAGTTCTTGTAATGTCAAGGGGAGACTGTCAGAGTATTCAGTTCTCTTCCTAAAATAGATAGATAGACCAAATAGAAGAAGGGAAGCTAACCCCATTAATAGCATCCAACATTCTAAGGTTGCTGAGGAAAATATGACTAGAGAACCTGCTCTAGACAGTAAAGTATCTCTAATGACTTGGCAGTAGAAGGGGAACACAACAGATCTATTAGGTCGCAGTGCATACATGTATTCTGATATTATTCAGTTTATTTAGGGAATTTTGGGTCAATTTTGAAGCTGAATTTACGACAAATACTATAAATTCGTCTAAATCTTACACATTTCACGAGGCAAAAGCCACAAAACATAAAAATGGCATCGAATCGGTAAGGTTCATATATGAGGAACGCTGTCGATCGATAACAGAAAATTGGTTCTATGCCTGAAAATAAGTACATATTTTTAAAAATATGACTGGCTTCCAAAGTGCAAAAATGCCTTTTTTCGTCCGAATTTCGCCGTTTTTGCTTCAACACTTACGAGAATTGGCGTCCATTATGAAGATCCGTACTTCTAGTTTATTATAACTGTTAACTAAATTGTCTTCGGATAAAAATCGAGTCGACAAAATTTTATAGTTAAATACTTCAAATATTATTGCAGCAGCCTTTAAATCGTAAAAGTCACCAAGTGGCCATATAAAAAACGTCCAGCTTTAACTAATGATACTAAATTTACAATGGGGTCCTTTACGATTTTTTATTAGTGATTTCGTAAGATTTTATTAAAATATAACTTCAGTTTAGCTCTCGAAGTTTTTATTCGTTTTTTAAGGTGGGATATTTGACCTTAAAATTGATACATTTTCCCTTTTTTCATATTTGCTGACCCTACCTTTTAAAATTGGCGTTCTTTAAACCAGTAAAATAATATAATAAATTATTATTTTTTTGAAACTAAAGTGACCAAAATATCAAAAATAAATTATAAACTATTTTACATTGCATTTAGTTACTCCGTACTAGTAGAAAGTGTTATTTTTGGATTGATTCTGAGTGGAGTGGTATTTTACAAGGATGTTTAATACTCTAGTGTTGGATTGCGGCTACATCGGTATATCAATAAAAAATTTGAGAGGAAATGTTAACAAAGTTAAAGGGGTTATATTTTGAAATAAGTTTAGCTTATAGAAGGTTTCCGAAAAAAGCGTGATTTATACTTATAATTTTTTTAGATCGAACGATCAATATATTTTAATAAAGTTAAAAACTCATTGAATCTTCTCTCTCACCCCATTTTTTTCCTTTAAAATGTGATGTTACCAAATTAATAAATTTTAAGTATTTTTTCGTCTAAATCAACGTTTCACATAAATTTTAATAATTACGTTACAATATTTTTCTTTTTTATCGAAAGTTGTGACAAATTTTAGCTTTGATCGTATTACCTCATAGTCTAATATTTAGTGATTTTTACACAAAGTGTCCAAAATGACTATTTAAATATTGATATGTTCAATTCCGTTTAACTTAAATTTTTAAATAGAATAACTTATATCTCATGTCATGTGTTCATAGAATATTTATTTAACTTCAAATTGATATTAACATATTGGCTTTTAACTTTAACAGTTTTTTCAAAAATTGCTACTAAATAAACAATGGCCAATTTTTGACTGTGCATTACGACTTTAACAGATGCAACAAGTTGAAAGAAAATATAGCGACAAAACACCGAAATAAATTGGAAAAACTAAAATTACAACAACAACCGATTCTACCTGAAACAACTTCAAGAAAAACCATCACAAACTTATCTTCAAGAATACTCTCAGCAGCAGAAGAACCACTATTAAGCAAGGGGCTTAATTTTGCAGTAACATCTAAAAGCATACCTGTTTTAGACATCATATAGTATCCATACAAGTCGACGAAAACCATTCCACCGAGTTTAGGTGGAAAATAAAATCAACCTTGAAAGAAAATAAAATTCCCGTTCAAAATCTCTCCAAGTTACAAGCATCAGCCTTAAAAGACCTTCATAAGGATGAATGCACAAAGATTCTACCAGCGAATAAGAGAAATGCAACGGTGATCATGGACATCGTAACGTACGACCAAAAAGTCGAAGATATCCTGGAAGAAGGAAAATATAGACCAATAGCTCGTGATCCCACTAAATTTATAGAGTTAAAAATCTACAGAACACTAATGAAATTTAGAACTTATCAGATTGAAGGAGTGATGGACCTTTTGAAGTGTTGCCTATGTAGTGCTTACTTTCAAGTAAAGGACAAGTTCTACGCTCAGGACGACGGGCTTTTAATGGCTTCTTCACTCTCTCCAGTCCTTGCGAATATATATATATATATATATATATATATATATATATATATATATATATATATATATATATATATACATATATATATATATATATATATATATATATATATATATATATATATGGAATGGTTCGAAACTCATGTCATAGAAACAGCAACAGTAAAACCGAAAATCTGATTGAGATATATCGATGATACCTTCAATGTATGAAAGGGCAATGATTAAGAACTTAATGATTTCTTGAAACATCTATACACCATTCGACCTACAATTAAGTTTACCGTGGAAAAGGAAGTAAATGATCAATTTCCCTTCCTAGATGTCATGGTGAACCGTTCGGACTAAGTTTTAAAACTTCAGTATACCGGAAGCTAACACATATTGGACAATGTCTTAAACATAATTATAATCATTCTGTAACAAAACAGAGGATTATACGCAACCTCTATAATCGCGCTATATCTATATGCACTGGAAAAGAGGTAGCAAAGATTAAATCCGATTTACAATAGAATGGTTATCCTTTAAAATTACTTGACAATATTATAAATAACTTTAGAACAACGAGCACTGGACATCAAGAAACACATTTCTTCTTCATAACTTCGTACATTAGGGGAACCTTGGAGAAAATAAGACGAATTGCCAGCAGTTATAATGTGAAAACAGTCTTTAAATCGGCAAAATACTCTTAGAGGTCATTTAACAAACACAAAATCAAAAACTATCGATAAGAATGTGTGAGTGTGGTAAAATGTATTTCGGAGAAATCAAGCGACTACTAGAAGTTAGAATTAAGGTACACAAATAGGAGAAATGTCAGATCAGGTATTGCAGAACACGCCTGGGATAAACAACACCATATAAAATGGTCTGAAGCTGCGGCAATATATACGAAAACCAACATGAAAAAAAGAAAATTTGCAGAAGCAGCTTACATTAAAAATAATAATAGAACCTTCAATAAACCTAATGTTGAGATACCTAATCTTTAGTAACCACTACTTTGTAACATCAAATCATTGAAGGCTGTACAATGAAGCGAAACTTTACGCTTCAATGGACACATCCACTATATAAACTCCTAAGACAAAACATTCAGTTTATACTTGATAACCATTAGAGATACTACCTAATCGAAACGTCATAAAAATTAACAAAAATAAAGAAGATATAAGTCCGACAATCATATATTAGTCAATCTTCAACATTGTCTACAACCTTCAAACAAAAATTTATTGGTATTGTGCGTCGCCTAGATGATGAGACATATCTACAAAAGAGAAATGCATAGATAAATACTCCAGTCTTAGCTCGTATTTCTCTTTTATAAACAATAACGATGCAAAATTGAATTCGTTTTTAATTTCATGTAATCTCCCTATGAAGGAATAAATGAATGAAAAATTGGTGGTGATACTAGATCATCGATGCCTAGGTCTCCATTAGGCCTTTTACATACCACCATATCTGCAGGTTATTCGAGGCCGATCGCCTTTGCAAATCCAAGCAGCATCGTTAGTTGAACTTGCCTAAGTACTTCGGGTAACAAAATTGTATACATACAAATATCTCTGTTTCAGTCCGTTCAGTGCTGGGCACTCTCTGAGGACATGGTCAACAGTTTCATCCTCCTCCAAACACCATCTGCATTCTGGATCAGACGCTGTATGCAACCGCCCAATCTGGGTACAGATGTTGCTGTCATTGTGCTGGTTTTTGTTCACCCAGAGTATTTTATTTTCCCGGTACCCTTCATATATGTGTGGATTGGGGCACGTGGGGAGGCGCCCGATAGGAGATCTATAACCCACGGGTTATAATAATCAGTGGTCCCAAATGTTAATTATTTTTTATCGTATTTTTATTATGTTTTAAAATTATGGGATGATTAGTTATTTGTTTAATTATGACTAATTAGTTCTTAATTAATTTCCTTTTCTTATAATACTTCAAAATTATTTCGGTTCCTGAGCTTTTCTTCAAACTTTATTATCAACTTCGATATATTTTTGTCCTGAATATGTAGAAAGTTTTAAATTTTAAATTTATAAAGAAAGATTAACTAATTAACAAATTCATTTGCTTTTTTAATTTAATTTTTGTAAATAGTCTCTAACCTTCTTTTTATTTGTAGGGTTTTCGGGTTTAAACTTTGTTAATTTTTTTGGGTTTTCATCCTTTTAGTGGCTGTCACTAACATTCAGTTTTTATTTTATGAGCACAGCTATTGAACTAGTACCTACACATCACTATATGGTTTAGCAGTATTGCAGCCAGGTTTGTTGATGTTTTGGCATCAGTAGGTACTACAGTATACAGCATATTAAATTTTATTTGATCTTTTTACATAGTATAACATATCTTTATTATTATCCGTGGGAATTATTTTACCTGGTCCATTTATATTTCGTTTTTTGTGTTTTAATTTATTTCATAATAATTATTAACTATTAAATTTACTCAAGAATTCGTCATGCACTCGTCAAGGATGAAAAATTATTAAACTTGCTTCGACTGCTGAAATGTTTAAATAAACCCAGAATTTGTATAATATTTGAAACAGATGCGCCTAGTGCTGCAGGACAAGCTGCAGGAAAGAAAAGGCAACATTTTGGCATTGGTTTTGGTAAATCACTTCTTGTTTATATGTAACTTTGTTGATTTGTTGGAAGGTGTCAAAAAATTTGCGCTGCACGATTTTCGCCTATTTGGTCAACCTCGATAATTGATCGTTGAAAAAATAGTATGTATTTTTTTGTTAAGTTTGTTAGTTAAGTAGAAGGACCTGCTGAGACACCAATTTAGACCGTAGGGGAACCACGCGCAATTAATACTCGGTCAGTGCGGTAGAGTGGAGACGACTATTCTTAAAATGCTATTTCCCTACACCCGCATATACGACAGACATATAACTCGACTCGAATGTATACGGTTGTCATAATTCTAAGACCCAACTTGTATGTCTCATACATCAAAAGTATTCCCTCATTTTGCTTAATTTTAGATAGGGTTCTATTAATAAATAGGGTTGGTGAACATAAATGAAATTACGTTTAGAAATCACAAACTTTATTATCATAAATGGACATTAAAATACGCTAGTTAAATTCTGGGTCTTTTGTTTTATGTATTTTTGGTTTAATACGTTGGGAATGACGATATTAGACAAGCCTAAACTATATGCTTGTATACAAAATCCCTTTACCTAATATGTTACTTTGGCATAGACCCTTTGCCTTTGTAAAGGAACCCTGTCCCGGAATATATAAATAATAATGAGGGACCAGCTTACTACTTGTATTTCCATTAAATTCTCATTTTATCAACCGCTGTTGTATAGATGGTTTAAATTTCCTTTAAACTGATGTGTACGAAAACAATAACAGCGAAATGCTCTTTTAGTTTATTCGGTTACATGCATACATAGTTTGAAGGCTGCCTGTTGTGAATATAAACAAAAAATACTATCTTTATGAAAATATTGGCGATTCAATGAAGTGATATATATATATATATATATATATATATATATATATATATATATATATATATATATATATGTAGGGTTGTAGACAGAGGAATTTTTTCAAATCTGAAATAATTAGATTAAACTATCAGATAGTTTTAATTTACTTAATTAGTATAATTTTAGTACAATTATACTCAAAATTCGGCTGATGAATGTAGGTATTAAATACTTCATTGGACAATTTGGGCACAAACACAATTCCTTGTAATTTTAGTTCTTTAACCCACAGCTAACTATTATAAGTAGTTTAAAAGATTGAAGTTATTGGTAACTTCAATTGGAGACAAGTTATTTTTACTTAGATAATTTTCTGACAGCTCCATAAATTACATAATAAAATTCTGAATTCTTTATTTTTAATCAAATTTCAAATAATTCCATCAATTTCACTTCAAAAAAAATTTATAGGTGATGAAAATGAGTAAAATTCAATTTTTTGCAAGGAAATTCTGTGGTATTTCCATAGTTTTCGGGTAAAAGATGTGAAAAAATTACAATGCCCGTAGTTCGCAGAAAAAATGCACTCTTTTCCACACCAAGGTGGTGGGTGTTTTTGATTTGGTGTCAGCATATATATGTTGATTATGTATTATTGATATTGTTATTGATCTAGAAAAAGAAAAATTAAAAATTTTTTTTCGGTTTTTTCTAAACTTTCAAGCTGTATTTTCATACTTAAAAAGAACTACGGTTAAGGAGCTTTAATATCAACTAAAAACACTTCCAAACTAATATTAAAACAGTATTCGTTGGCGAGAATATTGATTTGTTGGCATTTTTAAATAAAGGAACTCCAGCTGATCAGGAAATTTATTTTCTAAAACCAGATAAAGCGCAACGTGAAATTAAAATATACTAATGCGAACGTTTTCACAATTCTAAAAACAAGATTGTTACTGAACAATAATTTATTTTTTTATGCTATTAGCGGGTCTAATACAAGCTCTGCTCTGATTAAGGTTTGAAGAACGATAGCTAAGTTGCTACACATTCGAAATACTTACAAGATTGTCTTGAGTTCTTAAGCTGTCAACTCGGGAGAAACAATTACTGTTCTCTGTTATGGGAGTTTTGAATCTGGGATTTCTCTTTGTAATGACACCAAAATATATAAACATAGATTCTACATAATATATTATTAAATTTTGAACCGCTTTGACAAGTTTTCATATTTGTTGTTTGAAAATCTTGGGTTCTAAATGGTTGCGAAATGATTACTACATGCCATGTACGGTTACACGTTTCCTGGCATATGCCGCGTGTTATAAAAAAAATAAAAATTTAGTTTTCATTAGTTTTGTATGACTAGAACTAACAAATATCATAAAATACTACAATTCGTTACGAATTGGTGGCTGTTTGAAAAAGCGTGTAAAAATGGAGTTTCTCTTTGATGTTTGGAACTGAATATAAAATGTCCACGATAGCCATATCATTTCTACACAATTCTCTAGCAGAGCAGTTAAATAAAGTGAACAGTTTTTCACCAATCCTTTTAACAAGGAAAGAAAAAGTTATTGTTGGGAAATCACTTTTCAATTTTCTTTGCAATAAAAATTTTGCGACGTACTATCCTTCTGTTTGGTGCGAATTTTAAATTCAACATCTTCTTTTTTATTCAGCAATTTACATCAACATGTTGAGATATGCCTCTTCTATTTCTTTCCCTATTGCTCTGTTTCGTGTGGTGTTAGTCAATCTTCTTGGGGCCACGTTTCTAATGTCATCGCACCATCTGATCATTAGTCTTCTTTGTTTTCGTTTTTCACTTCATGGTATCCATTTGATTGTAATCTTTGGCCATCTGTTGTTCCCTATTCTGACAATATCCTTTCACTTACATCTTCCATCTCCATTCTTTCTCTTTTCTATTTTATGGTGTTTATATTTTTCAGTATTCAATTTTGAAAATATTCTTTTCCACGTTATGATATATTACTTCGAGTTTGTGTCTCGCGTTTTCATTAAATATCTATGTTCTTGAGGCGTATAATAGGACTAGGATTACACATTGTTCTAGAAACACTGCATGCTTCCTTATTCTACGATTAAAGTCCTAACTAAGATATACATACTCTTATTCATTATTGCTACTATTGCACCATCTAAGTGGATATTGATTTGCTGGTTGAATCTTCATATTATTTTGGTTTTGCTCCTATTAACTCTTAATGCGACTTTTTTTGATTTCTTTAAAGATATCCTGTAAATCGTATGGACTGTCAGCAGTATTATATCATATATATATATATATATATATATATATATATATATATATATATATATATATATATATATATATATGTATGTATTTCAAGTTTTTTAATCTGTCTTCGCTAATGTTCAATCCTTCCTAGTGTATCTTGAGTCTATTCTGCAGTTTTGAAGTGAATTCATTATAGCCCATATTTCTAGAGTCGAATGCTTTGTTATAGTCGATGAATGTCAAACATAAAACCACGCTATATTCTAATGTATTTTCTGTTATATTTCTAAAAGTTTGTATGTGATCTATTGTGCTGTATGTTGAAATTTGACTTTCCTATTTCCTATGTTTGGTAGGATTCAAGTTTGATTGTTAGTATATTCGTTATTATTTTTGTTGACAGTTTATAGCTAATAGGTCTGTAGTTTTTGCCCCTTTATATTACAGTATTATTGCGTTATTTCAGGTTTTGAGATTTCTTTCTCGTGTAGGCGTTTATTGAAAAATTTTCAGCTTCTTAATTAATTCTATATCTCCACGTTTTATCACTTCCCGGAATTATTTACCTGGCGCTTTGTTGTTTTTCAGATCGTTAATGGTCTTTTGTATCTGATCAGTTTTTATGCTCTCTATTTCTTCAGACCTTATATTTTGAATTGTTATTTTTTTTTATTGTTTCTGGTTTTCAATCATTTGATTTACATATGTTTTCATAGTATTTCTCTGCTACTTATGCAACTTCTTTCCTGCTATTTACTACGTGTTTTAGAGCAGTGTTTCATGGATGAAAATATATGAATTAATATTAATTCGGGAATCAATCCATTTCTTTCTTTTGGTTTCTTGTAAAAACTTCCAGACGTTTGGCCAAAATCTCATTTGGCATCTTCTGGGCTTCTTGGTTGTAGATGAAAAAGACTCATAAGCTTGGTGAGCCACGCGCTAAAAATTGTTCTTCCAGTAATTCAATCAAGATTATACAAAAAGTGTAAATATATTTGTGACGATCCAGTTCTGGTTCATTAAGGGACTTGACTTTAGAGAAGCTTCCTTTTTAATAAAATGACAAGTGCAAAAATGATATCCCTTATCGCTTACAACAAAACTTTTGATAGCGTGAAGCTTTAGCTACGATTGGAAAGATTACAGGAGATCTGTATAGATAATAAAGATATTGAAGTAATAAAAGAACTATATTGGAAATATCTGGCTAAAATCTCTGTTAATGGAGATCTGTTCAGGAGTCTCTCGGCATACAGAAAGAAGTCCAGCAGGAATGTGTACTGTCACCTATTCTGTTTAATATTTAAATCGAGAAAATATTTCAGCTAGCATTAAAAAATGAAACACGAGATATAAAATTCACTGGCTTCCTAGTAAACGACAGTATTAACTAACAAACAGCTTCGAGCTCAACGAGTTCGGTAAACAGTTCGGTCTACATATTGATAACACCAAAACAAAAATAATGATGATTAGTAGACCTCAGTACATCACTTCTGTTAACATCAACGGGGAAAATATTGAATGTGTCGCGAAATGCGCGTATCTAGGCGCTACTTTAAATGAAAAGTGGAAATGTGATGAAGAAATGAAGGGAAGATTTGACCATAGTACAATGTTATATATGACCTATTGTACAATAAAGTATTGAAAATTCATCACTTTGAGCTACGACGCAAAATCTAATCAAAGCCTTTCAGCTGTTGACACTCCGTCGACTGCTGGTAATTCCTTGGACTATTGACATAACAAATAATGAAGTTCGACGAAGAGTTAACGTAGAAAAACAATTAAAGGACACTGTAAACAACAAAAGTGTCACATCTGAGAGGACTTCGCCACTCCATATTAATGCTAATACTGCAGGGAAAAATTGAGGGCAGACGGGGGCCAGGTCGAAGTCAACACTTTTGGCTCTGCAATATAGGAAACGGGTGCGGTATTTCAAATGCGACAACCATATTTGAACAGACTGAAGAGGGCACTGTAGTTGCATCTGAAGAAGGAGATTAACCTATGTGGGGCTCGCGCGACCAAGGATACATAGATGATTTTGCCAAGAGAAGCTCAAGTACAGTTTTAATTTCAAACAAAGTAATTTGTTTCTATTTATTTAAACTAAAAAAATTAAGAGTTATAATTCCTTTTTTTTACATTTCAATATGATATAGTTACGTATCTTTGTATTTTTTTTACGTTTTTCTTAGTTTTATTACCATTACAAAACTAAATGGCTCACTCTAGAAAAAATATTGTGAACTATGTGAACAGAACCACAATCTTTTAGCCTTCGCAACATGATAAACTGCTTTATAATGATTGTACTAAGCGCAATAGTTCATGACCCCGTATATTAATTTGGTCCGTGTGAAGTCAAAAAGTATACCTTTTAAGTTTTCATCCAAAAGTTGTTTCACAAATATGAATTAATTAGCAAACTTTAGGGTAAAAGGTCGGTTTTATTATTGGCATCTATTTCTTTTCTGGAAACAAACTTGGGCAATTTATGGGGGATTAATACTAATAAGCGGTCGTACCCACATAAATATTTTAAAATCTGTCAAAGGTAACTCTACCCTTGTTCGTAATGAAATATTTTATAGTTTTAGGGATGAATGTCAAGTATGCTTTTAACATTATGCGGTATTGGCGAACCACCAAAGGACGTTGTTTTAAGTCAGCAAATTTTCCCAACATTTGGAAGCAGAAGAATAGTAAAAAAATTCATCTAATGAGAAATATAAAATTGGCTATGTTCTAAGGGTTTCGTCTTGATTATTTTTATATCTAGCAAACAAAAAAATTAAAATACCCAAAAAGAGTTAACACGAGAGTAGATTTTTTTTCATTATCACTGATAGAATTCTTTACTTGTAGAAGAATATCGAATAGTTTTTATATTTTTTTTGTATAAATATATACAGAGTTATTCACCCTATTGGACACGGAATATTGAGGCCAAAATACGTGACTTTCCCTCTTTATAAAGGGTGTTTTTATAGAGGTATAGAACTTTTAAATCGAATAAAACAAAGATAAATTTTTTAAATTGACATGAAATTTACTTTATTCGAAAGATAACCTTCTGACATTATAATTTAAATAAGTCTTCTGGTATATGACCGCCACGGCTGGCTCGGACGTAGTCTAATCTGGAGGTTCCATTTTCGATGTCTTTTTCCAACATTTGTGGCCGTATATTGGCAATAACGCAGCGAATGTTGTCCTCCAAGTGATCAATCGTTTCGGGCTTATCGGCGTAGACTAGCGACTTCACATATCCCCACAGAAAATAGTCTAACGGCGTTAAGTCGCACGATCTTGGAGGCCAATTCACGGGTCCGAAACGTGAAACTATGCGGTTACCAAACGTTTCCTTCAATAAATCAATTATGGCACGAGCTGTGTGACATGTTGCGCCGTCTTGTTGAAACCACAGTTCTTGAACATCATGGTTGTTCAATTGATGAACGAAAAAGTCAGTAATCATGGCTCTATAGTGGTCACCATTGACTGTAACGTTCTGACCAGCATCGTTTTTAAAGAACTATGGACCAATGATTCCACCAGCCCATAAAGCACAACAAACAGTCAGTTTTTCTGGATGTAACGGTGTCTCAACTTACACTTGAGGATTATCACCACTCCAAATATGGCAGTTTTGTTTATTGACGTATCCATTCAAACAAAAGTGAGCTTCATCGCTAAACAAAATTCGCTTATGAAAATCGAGATCAACGGCAATCTTGTTTTGGGCCCATTCACCGAATCTACGCCTTGCTAGGTGATCGTATGGCTTCAATTCTTGCACGAGTTGGATTTTGTAAGCACGCAAACCAAGATATTTCCGCAAAATCTTCCATAAAGTGAATGGTCACATATCCCAATTCCTGTGCACGATGGTGGATAGACTGATTCGGGTCTTCCTCTACGCTACGCTCTACAAAAGCAATGACTTTTTCTGTACGCACTGTACGACGTCTCTGTGGATGCGTATTATCTTTTAGAGTAAACGTGGTGCGAAAACGTTCCATAGTTAATCGAATTAATTGCTCTGATGGACGATTATGTTGGCCGTAAAATGGAAGTAGTGCGCGATACGTATTTCGAACAGAACCATGATTTTCAAAATAAATTTGCACAATTTGGAAGCGTTGTTCAGGCGTCAGTTTATTTATGTTGAAATGCCAAACCAAACTAAACATAAATCACTTAACAGCTGACAAAATGGCCGCCAGTTAAAAAAGTGTTGCCAACTTAAAGTTTTATACCTTTATTATTGCATTTTTGAATTCTACTATCAAAATAAGTGCCTATTTTAATAAGGTTTATAGTTCCTAAACTTTAAGGGTTTTTAAATAATTTGAATTTCAACAAAATCTAATCTAATTTTTCTATTTCAAATACTCAAGTAGCTGTTCAGTTATGTACTCGAAATTTACAATGGAGCCTAACAATAGATCATATTTTATATTCCAATTGTAATAAACTTGCTACATTGTACAGGGTGTCCAAAAATGAAAACTAATCAAATAAGAACTTTAAGTGGCTATAACTTGATTAATTTAAATAGAACGCTATACTTTTTAACTTTCCAGAAAATGCACCTTTTCAATACCTATCGAATGGTATAAGGGTCTAAGTCTTCGCATTTTCGCAGAATATACCAAATAATCGTTTTCTGCACCATTTTGCGGTCTTTGATAAGTGTTCTAATGTATTTAGTTGTCTATGGCATTTAGAAATGACAGGTTATTTACAACTATAAGAATAATAATCAAGAATATCTTTACAAATGTATAGAAACTCGGAACGCGATTTCTAGTCGTCCAACAGGCTATAAGAGCAATAATGGTAACAATATATTGACGATGGCATAAAATAGAAACAAAATATCTCTAGCAGACGTTCGAAATGTCTACCATCCATTTCCAAATACTTATATATTCTTCTTTCGAAACTATTGCTAACTCTGGACAACATTTGCGGGGTTACAGTTTGAAAAGCGTCTCTTATGGGTATTTTCATATCTTGTGGTGTTATCGGGGACGCATTGTGGATAATTCCTTTTATATATCCCCATAAAAAGAACTGATGAGTTCTCAGCGAGTAACGAGATGAACAGAAATGCCAAATGAGATTTTGGCGAAACGTTGTGAAAACGATTTTTTGAACGAACGGATTGAAACCCGGAATAACCAAACTATTCATATATATATATATATATATATATATATATATATATATATATATATATATATATATATGTATGTATATATATATATATATATATATATATATATATATATATATATATATATATATATATATATTAACAGTAACTCTTGGTGGCTTTGCCGACACTCAAGACCCATGAAAGAAGGCCAATGAAATTTTATTAAACCCCAGTCTTACGTGCCCCTTCGTACATAAGTTTCAGTAAAACACCCTTAATTTAATCGCTTAAGCGCAATTTATCAATAATACCCTAAAGTCTTAGAAATCCATTACAGTGTGAATATTTCAAAGTGAATGCATGACAATAACGCTTATTTAGTATGATTTTTACCATTATTTTTCTCAATTAATGCCTTCTTCAAACATGAGATTTATGATGAATTATTCTATTTTTTTTTGTCATTATTGATATACAAAAATTAACTTCATATTGTACATTTCTGCCGAGATATTAAGGACTCCCAGAAATATTCATTTTCTTTGAATATCAAAAAAAGTATATGAATAAGCAATTACGCAAAAACCATCCAGTTAGCGTCTTTTGAAATTCATTATAGTAGTTAATTAACTCACTTTTCAATTATTAACTTTATTATTTATTATTATACTCTTTCAGACTATTGAAAAATCAAACAAATGATTAACTACATCTGGCCAATAAAAGTAGGTCAGGTTCCCCTGGGGTGCTTGTGCGTGCCTTTATGGAATTTATGCTGTATACTCGAAATAGCTGACATTTTTGTGCCTAGCTACCTAAGGAAAGACAAAGGGAGAGGATAGGAGGTAGTAAGGAACGGTTTTGGAAGGCTAATACATTACTCCGCTATAATTAATTTACTTCTTTCCTTATTGTTTTACTTCTATTTATGACATCGATGTGAAATAAATTTTATACTAAGTATTAATAAATTTGACTTACCCAACACATCTGGAAGAAATAAAGCAAGAGTTAGCAGTAAATAGTTTTATAGAAGGTTTTCGCGACATAAAAACAAATCAAACTCTAAGAATGGCCCGACCGCAGAAAATTTCCGAGGCTCTGGTTTATACCCTTTAGTTTGAAACAGCCAAACACACCTCAAGGAACCAAGAAAGACTCATCGTTTTCCGCAATAACAACGAGGAAATTTTCATGAGGTTAATGAGGGAGTTGCAAGCATTTTTGGACAAACGAAAACACATGACAACAAAAACACAACTCTTCATAGCAAAAATAGGATTCGTTGTAGGAAGTGTGGCCAAGAGGACCAAAGCCACTGTACTTGCAGTACAGGGTGAGTTAACGATTGGATGAAGTAAGTTTGTGCCTTTTCGGTGAAATTTACAAAGAAACTATATTTATTGTTTGATACAGTTTATTTTTACGCAGATTTTAAAAATATTTAGAACTCTACAAGGTGAGCCAAAAAACTAGGACAGCATAAAGTTGTATTTTTTTAAATAGAACACCCTATATACGAATCGTATTTTCGATTTAGCTTATAATTCTAAATCTTTTTTATTAAGGGTTTATTATAACAAAACTTTATAGTTTCTGAGATAATTAAGTTTAAAAAAAAAGTCACATTTTCCAGCATCAATTCAATCCTAAATAACGTTTTCAATTTTGTGACAAATATATTCAAATTTGGAATTTAGCAAGGCCAAGGACAAGTTAACATAATTTTTACCTAATATTTGTAATAAAAGCTACAGGGTGTTGAACACATCGGCTCAAATTTGAACAAGTTTAAATGAATAAATATATTTTTTTTAAATGGTACACCCCGTATATTTTCATGTTATTTAATAGAGTAATAAAAACCCTAAAAGTTTTGTTCAATATATTCTATACCTATTTACAATAGTTTTTGAGATATTTCAGTTTTTCTTATTTTCCATACTTTTTTACAGAAATAGTCTTCATTATCATAGTAGCCATGGCAAAAACAATGTAAAAGAACATTTTTCTGTGTGTCAAATTTATAACCGCAATCGCTTCTTTTGGTTTTTATGTAGTGTAGTTTGGTTTTTTTTTGCATTCATCTTATATTGTAAAATGAATTTTCCAAAGAATGAGTTAATAGATATGATTTATACAATAGAACAGCTCAAAAAAATTGCCTTCTTGCTCAAAGAATTTACAAAATGAAGTATCCTAATCGACGCCAGCCTAATACCCATACTTTTCAAAACTTAATGCAAAGATTTGATTCTTCTGGTACTGTTGATTATCCAAAATGTAAAGTGGTCAACAAACCAGTAACTAATGAAGAAAAAGAACTACAAGTATTGTTAAATGTTCAGGAAAATCCTTATATTGGTAGCCGTCAGTTAGCAGCATTATGTGAAACATCACAATCCACCGCTAATCGTACTACCAAGAAATATAGGTATCATCCATATCACATGGAATTACACCAAGAATTGCATGGACAGGATTTTGAAAGTCGTGTAAACTTTTGTCGTACAATAAATGCGGAGATTCAATTAAATCCAAATTTATTATGCAAGGTAATGTTTAG
Organism: Diaprepes abbreviatus; assembly: GCA_034092305.1. Lineage (NCBI taxonomy): Eukaryota > Metazoa > Arthropoda > Insecta > Coleoptera > Curculionidae > Diaprepes > Diaprepes abbreviatus. Next base: position 4,338,566 of record JASJET010000141.1, on the reverse strand, counting down.
TGATGAAGCTACTTTTAGAAGTAACGGTGCCGTAAATAGACGCAACATGCATTATTATGCCACAGAAAACCCATTTTGGATTAGAGAGGTGCAATATCAAAACCACTGGTCATGAAATGTTTGGTGTGGTATTCATCATAATCGAATTATTGGACCCCACTTTTTTAATGAACCACTAAATGGCCATAGTTACCTGAACTTTCTACAAGAAGAACTACCCCAACTGCTTCAAGGTCTCGATAGGGATGAGCTCGACAGTATGTGGTTCCAGCACGATGGTGCGCCTCCGCATTACCATCGTGAAGTTCGTGCGTTTTTGGACCAACGATATCCGCAAAAATGGATTGGACGTGGGGGTTTCATTGAGTGGCCACCAAGGTCTTGCGACATCATCCCATTAGATTTCTTCCTATGGGATTATATTAAAAATAAGGTGTATGTTAATCCACCAACAACAGTGGAAGATATGCGAAACAGGATTAGGGATACCTGTAGAACAATAACGCCACTAATTTTGTCCAGGGTCCGAGAAAATCTGCAAAAAAGACTAAATTTGTGCATTGCACAAGAGGGTCGTTTATTCGAACACTTATTAAAAAGAAATAATTAATCTCAGTATTTAATAGGTAATTTTTTTGTTTCAATTTAGTATAAAAGTAAATATGTATTTGCCTTGTCGTTATTGTTGTGTTAATTTTTTCACATTATGTTTAATTAAACTGTTGCCATTGTAATATAACGAATAATGTATTTCATCATATTTAACCACATTCTGTTTCTGTAGTTTCTTTTTATTATTTTACATGGCTACTATGATAATGAAGACTATTTCTGTAAAAAAGTATGGAAAATAAGAAAAACTGAAATATCTCAAAACTATTGTAAATAGGTATAGGATATATTGAACAAAACTTTTAGGGTTTTTATTACTATATTAAATAACATGAAAATATACGGGGTGTACCATTTAAAAAAAAGATATTTATTCATTTAAACTTGTTCAAATTTGAGCCGATGTGTTCAACACCCTGTAGCTTTTATTGCAAATATTAGGTAAAAATTATGTTAACTTGTCCTTGGCCTTGCTAAATTCCAAATTTGAATATATTTGTAACAAAATTGAAAACGTTATTTAGGATTGAATTGATGCTTGAAAATGTGACTTTTTTTCTTTAAACTTAATTATCTCAGAAACTATAAAGTTTTGTTATAATAAACCCTTAATAAAAAAGATTTAAAATTATAAGCTAAATCGAAAATACGATTCGTATATAGGGTGTTCTATTTAAAAAAATACAACTTTATGCTGTCCTAGTTTTTTGGCTCACCCTGTAGAGTCCTAAATATTTTTAAAATCTGCGTAAAAATAAACTGTATCAAACAATAAATATAGTTTCTTTGTAAATTTGACCGTAAAGGCACAAACTTACTTCATCCAATCGTTGACTCACCCTGTACTGTTCCTGGCAGAGATCTTGATGGCTGTCGGCTTTATATTGCTAATATAGGTGATGAAGTTCGAAGAAGCGAATTCAAGAAAGTCTTGGTTCCTTATGGTGAACTTAAAAAAGTCCGGTTAAATAAGAGTATCCCCTGTTTTGGATTTGCTGTTTACAAAAATAAAAAAAAACTGCTGCAGTTGCCTTCAAGGCTTGCGATGGAGTTGAAGTATGCGGTTGTCGTATTAGAGTGACTAATGCCAAACCGAGAAGAAGGGGACAGATTCGCAGGTACGATTCGAATAAGATGCGTTATTACTAGTGCGGATTCAACGGTCACTTTTACAGAGGTTACCCGGAAATTATTGCTGGTGGAGGTGATAGAAGAAAGGAGCATTACGGAAGAGATAGGAGTACTCGCTGCGGCCGTGGAGAATGTAACGAGAGGGGCTACGGAAGAAAAACCTTCTACAGGTTATACTCGAGAGGTTATGTCGAAAGGGACCGCCACCGTGAAAGGTATTATGGAAGAACATTCTTACGATTTTCCTCGGAAAGGTACAGAGACGACTGTAAATAGAAAGCGACGGAATGAATACCTTTTATGACCTCAAAGCCAATACTGGAGGATTCATGGTTGGTAAAAAAGTGTCGTTGTAGAATCCGGAAAGAACCAAAGGGCGTTTACCAAAGCTGCAGGAGTCATGGAAAGGTCCGGACAACGTAGTGACCCGATTAAATGATCTAGTGTACCGAATTCGGAAAAGTCCTCAGATAAAGATGAAAGTGGTGGATTTTGATATTTTGGCCCATTATCAAGATCAAGAAGGTCGATCGGGACGATCAATACTTGGAAGGGGGCAATGTAACGAAATTTATAGCAGTATACACTTCATAGTGTTAGTTTGTGCTTCTAGTTTGTACGGTTTTAGGTTTATTTTCTACGAGTCTATAATTAATTTAATTAATTTAACCTTTTGGTAATTTTCTCACTTAACTTGCTTTTGTTACACCATGTAGTATAGAAATACGTCTAGAGAATAAGAAAATCTTTTGGTATCGATCAAAAGGGTATATAAAGGTTCCAGATTTGCTTTTGTGGACAGTTTAGTTCGAGATATCGTCGATGTAACTTGAAGTATTTGACAAGTGTTACAAATTGTGAAGTTAACAATAAAAGCTTTTGAAATCACAGAGTGTGTTCAAAAATTGTCTGGAACACTATTATTAAGATTAATATTTACCAAGATTTAAAAAAAAATTATAACTTTGACACCCTGTATATCGGTAACTATCAACTTTTGGCCCAAAGTAAATTAAGCTATATCCTCATATTTTAATTTCAGAAATTTGCGTTAGCGTTTTATACAGATATTTTAGGGACATCCTATATTGTACTTCTACTAAATCAATAAGCCTTTATTAACAGGCTAATTAGAACAGATTCAAAAATCTGTTTGTTTTGTTGAGCTAGTGAAATTTATAACCAATTATTGTAGGTAATATAATACAAAGTAACTAAAAGCAAATAAGCTTAACATAGTATCAAACTACTGGCTCTAACAATAATAAAAAATTCTAACCGTCTATACAATTACAGAGGCTTAGAGAGGTATGGCAAGATTAATGCTGAGACCCTTGCTGAAAATCGTATACACAATGTAAACCTACGCCTAATATCTAAAATAAAGGACACCTTAGGATGTATAACTTGTTTACAGTGAAATTGTGCTAATTACTGAGTCAAATCGAACAATAGGTAGACCAAATATATTTTATTAAGTGGAGATCTACAGACGAAACATTTCATAATAGACGACGCCCAACTTAGCAATGCTATGACGATATTTAATGAATTGAAACCCAACAGATAAATCAAGCTTCTGGTTAAAGGAAACACTAGGTCTTAGGGAGACTTATAGTCCAGGAGCCCAGCGGATTTTCGTAGATATTCTGACCAACTAATTATGAATATCTAGAGTGGATTCCCGAAAAATGATCAGATAATTTGTAACAAACCAAAAATTGTTAATTAAAAAAGTTATTTTTTTTGTGAAATAAGAAATATCTTCGTGTTTCTTAGCTAATTCTAAACAAAAAATTTCTATTATGACGTTTTGAGTTAAACATCTTTAAACATGAGCAAAGTGGTATTTTTTGCTAATTTTCAATATGGATAACTTTTGGTTAAATAAGAACTACAAGCTAGGATTAATGGCTATGCGAAAATGTTATATTCTTGTTGTTACTCGTTGCATTAATATATAAATATATATATATATATATATATATATATATATATATATATATATATATATATATATATATATATATATAGCAGCCCTTTGCCATCCACTTTTACATGTAAGCCTCCTCTCGTCTTTTCCACTTCATTCTGTCTTTAACTATCTGGTACCAATGTTTGTCAACCTGTTGTTGTATGTCATCGTTCCATCTTTTCGGCGGTCATCCCATACTTCTCTCGGTCTCTATTGTATCCGCCTTCTGTCTTTCATTTCGTATATGATTTTTAAGAGTTACTCTCAGCATAATTTGTTCTATTGCTCGTTGGGTAGTTCGAAGCTTATTAGCAGTCGTTCCTGTTAGTGTTGCTGTTTCTAGCCCATACGTCATTACAGGGAGAATGCATGTGTTAAAAAACTTTGGGCTTAAGGTTGATCGGTATGTCGGGATCTTTAGAACGTAGCTCAGTTTCCCGGTGGCTGCCATGTCAATTTAATCCTCCTACTGAGTTCGATTTCTTGGTTCTCGTTACCCACTTTTATTTCATGACCTAGGTAGATATACTCTGCTACTTTCTCAGTTTAATTGTTTTTAACGTAAATTGGTGTTTCATCTGGAGTCAGGACTTTAGTTTTTGTTAGATTCATAGCCAACCCAATTTTTTCTGAAGTTGTTTTCAGTTCCTGGACCATTCCATGTAGCTCCCGCAAGGTATTACCGATTAGGACCACGTTATCTGCAAATTGGAGATGGCTCAGGTATCTTCCATCTACGTTTATGTTTTTTTTCTCAATTCAGCTGTTTGAAGACATCCTCTAATGGCAGCGTAAAAAGTTTCGGGGAGATAGTGTCTCCTTGTATTATTCCTGTTGCAAAACTATTTTATCGGTTGTTAGTCCGTCATTATATTGTAGCCTGTCCATATATGTATTTAAGAAGGCCTCGGTATCTCGAATCTATTCTAGCATTGCTCGTAGCCAGAAATATGGCCCATAGTTTTACAAAATCAAGTGCTTTGTTGTAGTCGACAAAAACTAAATGAATTGGGACACTGTATTTAATGCATTTCTCAGTTAACATCTATGTCCCTCCCAAGAGGGGTTGCTAGTCTCTCATCGGGCGCCTCCCCAGGCGGCGGATAGGGGAATGCCTCCCAGATATGGGTGGTATCGGGGAAATGAAATACGCGGGTGCATTAAAACTAGCACGTAGCGTCTATCTTCAGAGAAGCGGCTACAAACATTGTCGGTTTCTCAGGTTTGATATCCACATCTTCCAACCCGCTTAGCATGGAAGATTATGGCTATTAAAGCTCTCAATGGCGAATCTGAAAACAAATTGGAAAGTACACCAGGTGGGTACACAGCAAATTCTAAAATACTACAACTTTGCGGTCTGCCTCAAGGATTCTAGGAGAGGTTAAATTCGTGCACTTTTCATAATATATATATATATATATATATATATATATATATATATATATATATATATATATATATATATATATAAACATCAATTCGTTTGTTTTGTTTCCTGTAGAAGTTTGCAGACGTTTTGCCAAAATCTCATTTGCCATCTTCTGTGCTTGGTGGTTTTCGATCAACTAAAATAAATTCAACGTGCAGCGTGCTTTATACGCGGTTGCATATAGTAATGGTTGGTTGGCGTTGGCTCCGCCTTCCTCTCGAGCGCCGCCGTTGGTCTCAGTTTAAGCATGGCATGCGTGTCGGTACAATGGTCCCGCTTAAAGAGAGTTTTCCAAGTAGAAGGAAGATTAAGTGCATCGTCTCTCTTATTTAGAGTGCCTTTCTTTTCAATTTTGATGGATTCACGAATCAATCTTGCCTTGTAGTGTTCTATATTAGCCATTTTCTGCCCGTTGTCAAAATCAATTTTGTCTGCTGTCTCGTGCTGGTGTTGAAAAAGCGCCGATGTTGTCTGTTTGTTTCTTATACTGAGTTTATGTTCTTCTAGTCTCGGTGATATTCTTCTGTTGATCTGGTCTATGTAGGTGCCACATGCGACTTTATATACGCCTTGATGTTCTAGATTGATTTTGTCTTTTGGATTTCTTAAAGAAGAGCCTCTTGTTTCATGTGGTTTGTAGGCTGTAGATATGTTGTGTTTCTGGAGTAATCTGCCAATTCTCTCTGTTGTGCGTTTTATGTAAGGAAGTATGGTGATTTGTCTATCCTCAGCAGTTTTTGTTGCAATTTTATTGCCTTGTTTATGGTTGGTGCCTTGTAGCTGTTTTTTTTGTAGGACCCTTTTTATGTGTAACAGTTCCTTTTCTTATCCTTGGTCATCAGTTAGTCGAAGTGATCTTGATATTAGGATATTAGCTACGCCCTGTATTTGTGAGGGGTGATGGTGAGAATCAGCATTCAGATATCTGTCCGTGTGCGTTGGTTTTCGATATACTGTGTGTCACAGATGTCTATCCATTGTTTTGGTTCCGAACACGTCTAAAAATGGAAGCTGATAATTTTCCTCAAGTCCCAGAGTAAACTGTATCTTTGTGTGGATAGAATTAAGAAACTCATGGAAGCAGTTGAGCTGTTGTTTGCCATAAAGCCATATTACAAATACATCATCAACGTAGTGACACCAGAGTTTGGGTTTGAGGTGGAATTTTTCAAGAGCTTTTGTTTCGAAATAGGTGATGTATTCATCACGATCTATTGATGTGCTACCGCTGGAGATAGTGAAGAGCCCTTGGCAACGCCATATATCTGCCTGTATATCTGACCATCAGACAGAAAATATGCGTTTTTAAGACAGTGTCTGGTGAGATCCATGATGTGAGTTGGGAAATTCTCTCTTTGAGTGATCTGATCCATTGCTTCATCCATTCCTATGTACGTAGTGTAGAATAGTTAAGAAGTGCTCCGAATTTTCAACGTAGGAAGCGGCATTCCCAACACATGGTTGCATGAAGCCAGTAAGGTATTTTTCTAGTTTTTGAGTAGCAGAGTTATAAGCGTTAACGGTGGGTTTTAGATTTTGCCTGTGGATCGTTGGAAGCAGGTGCCCAGGACTATATGAACTTCCAAAGATCAACAAGCAAAATAAAAGAACTTAAATCAAAGAAAAGACAAAATAAAAAAAAGTGTATATTATATATATATATATATATATATATATATATATATATATATATATATATATATATATATATATATTATAAGTTATCAAATAGTCAGGCGGTGGAAGTTTAAATAAACACACGAATTACTGCTATGTAACTAAAATTATATTGATTCTATAAATTTTGCTGTGACGTTAAATTAATTAAATTTGTGATATTATGATACCTAGAATATAAAGAGATATAAAGTGTAATTTTAAGGCTTGATAGTACGCCATTGTTTTTCTCAAGCTTCTAGTTACCGGGGCCTTACTCTAGGTTTACAATTAGAATTCTGTTTTTATAGGAACTAATCGCCTTATAAAATAGAAAATAAAATTGAAATTTCACCCCAATCTAAGACCATCAAAATCAAAGAATAAAAACTGAAAACCAAAACATAAGAAGGCAAGATAACAGAACAAGACAAGGTAAGACGGCAGGACTAAAATAAATCTGAAAATGATATTTGGATAATACACTACTTTTTTAAATAATAACTCAACTCTGAAAACGTCAGTTTTGCAAAAAAAAACAGATCTTAACGGAACAATTTTACTACATTAAAAATAGATATCAGGATGTTAATTATTGATTTTTGCTAACCTGTCCTTAGGAATAATTTTGACATTTTCGGAATTACATAATCATCTTTCACGTTCTGAGTAACTTCTTAATCAATCGAGTGACTGACTGTTTGAAGTACTAAAGGGATGTGTCCACAATAAAGTAGAGTTCACACTCTCGCGGCGGAATAAATTTAATAAACTGCGAGTCGTACAAACGTGCAATTGGGAAATATAAATATTTCTTCCGATTTGTTAAAAAATTCTAACCTTAGTATGCTTTAATATGAAAATGCTACATTACCATTCATAGAATTCTTCTTTGGTTAACTACAAAAATTTAATATTTTCCTCTCAATTATGTAATGTTATGAATTTAGGATCTGTAATCACTTTAATGAAAAATGTTCATATTTGCACCATTTTCCCCTATTTCAAAAATAATTAAATTTCGTTATAAGATCTCATTGCTTAAGGTATGTGCGAACATTTCTGGAAAATAAATTCCTTCTGATAAATTATCTCTTTGATGACGTACGCAAATAACAATAAACTAACTTTTAGTAAACCCAAGTCTATGATTAATTGAATAGACGTTTCCGCTGACAGACTTAAACGTCTACCTAAATTTGTTTAGGGCGACGAAACCGCTATTGCCCATTTCGTTTCGCGGACGATAAAATCCCCCCTTGTCCGCTCTGTCCCTTTGCCCCCTGCCAGGGACTAAACATAAATTTCGGCCTCTGGCTGCCAACCGCACCGTGGGCCTCCCCCTTTTCTCTCCTCTTTATCATTTGCCTGTTTGATGGGTGGCCCATAAATAACAAAGCGTTGAGCCGGAGAAAAAAGGTATTTTCGGGTAAAAGAGACAGTGCTTTTAGGGGATTTTGAAGGGTTTAGCATTTTAATTGCTTCTGGTTCAACGTTTGATTGTAGCACGTTTGATTTTCCGAAACTGATTTTTTCGCTTGTTTTTGTAACGAGAAAATAATTGAGGCGAATAAAGTAAACCGATGAGAGTGTCGAGTAATAAATAAACATGTGATTTTTAGCGCATTTAATGTAGATCGTGTTTTGAAATTAATTAAACGGAATATGTAGAAAAAAAGGGCTAAAGGGTAAAAAACATTGGTTATTTATGTTAAACAAAAAACACGATAAAAATATTAGTTACTAAAATATTGTTTTTTAAGAATAGTCTACCCTTGGTGGACTGCTTAATTCAAATTTCTGTTTTCTAAACGTTATAGCAATTTTTTAAAATCACATTTTGACGATGAAACTGCAGGACATATTGTCACAATTCACATTTCAGTTTAAGTGTATTATATCTAATTTGATTAATTTTACCTTTTTATTGTAAATACTTACGATATGAATAAAGACAAAATCCTTATCTTCAAGCATCGCGCATAAATTCCTTGAATATAAACATAACATTTATCGATCAATTTGCATTTTTTTTTGGTTGGTACGAACCCAGTAGTTCTACTTCCTTACTAGTTTCTTTCCCAGTTCGGTTATTTTTATTTTCTGAATTTTGCCTACGTTCTTACACTATAAATTACGGTTTTAAGTTACATTTGATTTTCAGTTTGACCATAATTTTTGCTGTTTTGCTTGGTATATACTAAACTGTGGGTGGTTATTTTTATAGAATTTAGTGTTACCTTTTGTTCCAGATGAATCTTGGTTTTCCTGCCTACTACGCGATTGAAATTCTTCCCTATGTTAAGGTTATATGTGACTTAAGAATTTGCATCAACGGGTTACCTTAGATCACTCACTTAGCATTTCTATATTGTGGGAACCTTTTCCATGTTATTGGGTCCTAAATGACGCGGTCTGCTGTATTTCCTACGAAAGCGCGGTTGCAAGGAGAACTGCTTTCTGAATCGGCTTATACAGATGCTCACTAAAACCCAGTTCCTTGATGTTTTGCAGAATATTCTTTGGTATCACTCTAGTTGCTGATAAAATTATGGGAATCGTTTGGACACTGTTCATTTCCCATTGTCTTCGGATTTGCACCTTTAGATCTCTGTATTTGGCGATCTCCTCGTTGTATTTTGGCCTTAGGTGATTGTTGTTAGGTACAGCAATGTCGATTAGTGTAGTTCTCCTAGAAATTTTATCCGTTAGTGTAATGTCTGGACTATTATGAGCAACTGTTTGATCCGTCACAACCGTGCGGTCCCAATATATCTTAAACTGGTTGTTCTAAAAAATAGCCTCCCGATTTTATTTGTAATAAGGTACTTTCCCTACTTAAAATAAGTTTAACTTATCGGCTAACTCTTAGTGAACTAGCTTAGCGGCTGAGTCGTGTCTTTCCTTATACTCGGTTGCGGCAAACGCTTCACATCCTCCAGTTATGTGCTGGATTGTCTCTGAGGTTCGATAGCCATATTTTCTATTGAGGGATCTCTGATGATGAACTTTCGATAGTTCTTCGTCGGAATAACCTGGTCCTGGATAGCTAATAAGAAGCCCTCCGTTTCCGGAAACATCTGTCCTGAAATCAACAAGCAGTTCGACGCTAAGTTATCGACATTGTCCTGATTGACCTCATTTGGATGCCGTCCATGAAGTTGTTTTTGTAGCCAGGTTTGTAACTTCTCTTGGTCTGTTTGGTGGTAAGAAGAAATATCCTGATCCCTCAGCTGTAGCGGCGTTGAATCGTCTGCCTCGCATATTGTTCGATGTAGCGTAGAAGAGTCCGATAACCTGTGGAAATATAAACGTAAGTTTATTATTTGTTGGTCAAGCACTAACCTTCTTCCTCCTTGATGTCTTGGAAGCATCATACATTCAATAGCACTCCGAGGGTAATGTTTTTGTGCTTTTGTTAGGAGTGTTCTTATTTTTTTTTGCTGGTTTTGGATGTCCGTCCTGTTCTATTTTACAATTCCAAATAAGTAGCTAAGTTCAGAGCAAGCGTACGCGTTGAGCGCCTTAAACAAATTACTACTATTTAGGTTGGTTCGTAATACCCGCCTTACTCTTCTGAGAAATTCGGTTGTCATTTCGGTTTTCATAGTACGATGGTCAATTCTTTTAGCCTGTTTTATACCTAGATATTTGTATGTTTGTTCTGCTTCCATTGCCGTTATAATTTCACCGTTTTGCATTTCAAATGCTCCTGGTTGTAGCTTACCTTTAACGATGTTCAAAATACGATACTTGTCAAGTCCAAATTGCATTCCGATATCTCCGGAGAACTCCTCTATAATTTTAAGTATTTGTTCCAGCTGGTTTCTGGTAGCAACCATGAGTTTGAGATCATCCACGTATAAAAGATGGTTTACTCTTACTGCCTCTTCGTTATTATTTCTAATACCAAAGCCGTTATAGTAGGTTCATTGCAAGGCAGAACCACAATGGGCTAAGTGAATCGCCCTGAAATATTTTCCTTTGTATTGGAATTGTGTTAGTCTCGATTGTCTCGCTGGATGGTACATGCAATTGGGTACTGGTTCTCCAGGTAGACATGATGCGTTCAAAAAAGGCAACAAAATTATTATCGATCCCCTGTACATTCTCAATATAATCGTGAGCCACTCATGTGGCACTCAGTCGACGGCCTTCTTATAATCTACGTAGGTAGCAAAGAGATTTCTTCGGTTAGTGCAGGCTTGGTTACATATGATAGAGTCAACAATCAATTGCTCCTTGGATCCCATTCCTCCCTTCGTGCATCCTTTCTGTTGAGTTGCAATGATGTTATTTTGCTCACAATGTGCATAGATGCGTTGGGTCCAGCAGGACGTGCAATGTAGGAAGGCAGGTGATTGGCCTATACTTAGCTGGGTCATGTATGTTGTGTTGGTTATTTTTTATTTCGACTAAAGGTATGTTGAAACTGCTGGAAACCTGATAAGAGTAGGGCGAGTCCACTCACTCTATTTAAATAAATAATTTTATTAGCTGTTAATTATTGCAAATAATAAAAGTTTAAGCAAAGTTATTATTTATTATAAAAATATATGGCCCGATACTTAGTACCTCAACTTTTGGAACATACATACTTAATTAGAAATAGTAGGGTTGCTCTCGTAGTACACAACGGCATGTGCTAATGGATTAGCGCACGCTTCGTGTTTAGTGCTACATTTACAATTTAGGTTTAAATTCCAACAGACGATTAATGCTGGAATCGGCCAATGGAAAGATGTCATTTGCGGTTTAAACTTAGGTTTAAATCACCACGAAGCGATCTTTAAACCTCTGTTGGGTATGTATAACGATGCATTTAGCCAATATGCTTAGATTACAAAGCGTAAGGTATTTTACTATTAAATATTGAATTTGCAGTAATTTTTCGTGTATGTGGCAGAAAGTGCTGAATGTTTCGTAACTAGATTTTTTTATTGGGCGTTAGTACAAGTAATATTTTTTGTATATTAATTTATCATTGACAACCTATCTATATTTATTTTAGACAATTTTTAAAAAATATCAGATATATATATATATATATATATATATATATATATATATATATATATATATATATATATATATATATATATATTGTCACAATTAGCAATGCCCCTGGTAGTAAGGACATGTAGCTAGTGATTTATTTTCGACCACCGTAGTAAATGTATGGATATTTCGTTCCGATACCGGTGGTGGACTCATCAGTGGGCTCCACCGGTATCTTTCCCAGACATCCTTGTACTTTCAACAAACATGGACCTCTATTTAAGTCCAGTTTTGCCGGAAAGCGGTTGTAGGATGTTAAGTTCCACAACTATATATATATATATATATATATATATATATATATATATATATAAATATATATATATATATATATATATATATATATATATATATATATATATATATATATATATATATATATGTATAAAGTAAAATGCGAATAGTAAATGCAAACTTCGCTCCATCATATCGTTTCTGTGTTGGAGGTGACACGGTTTGAATAAATTGGTATAAAACACAATTTATTCTATTTCATCACCATCGAGATGATGGCGTACCTGTGGCACCATATCGAGAAGAAAGTCCAAAAAAATAGTATATGAAGTTCTTCATGAACAGCTGTTATATCCATATCATTTGAAAAAAGTGCATGAACTGCAGTTTGCAAACTGGCTATTGAATCAACAACGAAATAATGTAAACTTCATTAGCACTATTCTCTTCAAGGATGAAGCAGGGTTTACCAAAGATGGCATCATAAATTTACACAACTCATATGTATGGACTGATGAAAATCTTCATGTATGTATGGTTTCGCATCATCAACATCAATTCCAATCAATTAATGTCTGGGCAGGAATCATTGTCAATTTTTTGACCAGACCATTCATATTGCCGGCACAACTGAAGGGAAAACTTTATTTGGAGTTTCTCTAGAATACTTTACATGATTTCGTAGAGCACTCACCACCTGAAATCCGCCGAAACATGTACTACATGCACGATGGGGCACCACCTTATTTCAGCGTTGCTGTGCGGGAGCACCTGAATAAGGTCCATCCAAACCATTGAACCCTAATAACAGAAAATAATGACTATACCGTCGAAATAAAAACCAGAATCGAGAAAGCACGTGCCAACTTTATTAGAATGAAAAAGGTTATCTGCAGCAAATATCTAACGTTAGCCCTGAAAATACGACTGACTAAATGCTACGTGTACAGTGTTCTATATTATGGAATGGAAGCATGGACACTGAATCGAGAGGCAATTAGAAGACTTAACTCTTTTGAAATGTGGACCTATAGAAAAATTCAGAGGATTTCGTGGGTGGATCGAGTTACGAACGCCGAAGTGTTGAGAAGAATGGGGAAAGAAAAGGAAGTCGAGATGACAGTAAAAGAGAGAAAACTGCAATATTTTGGACACATTGTGCGGGGAGAAAAGTACAGCATCTTACGGCTCATAATCCAAGGCAAAATAAGTGGCAGAAGAGGCGTAGGACGACGATGAATTTCATGGCTAAAAAACCTAAGGGAATGGTTTGGATGCAGTTCAAAGCAACTATTTAGAGCAACTGCCTCAAAAATTAAAATAGCTATTATGATTGCCAACCTCCGCAATGGAGAAGGCACTTGAAGAAGAAGAAACCATTGAATAGGTGGAGGAGGACCTATTGTCTGACCTCCTCGATCTCTCGACCTAACGCCGTTGGATTTTTACCTGTGGAGACACCTCCAAACGTTGGTGTTTTCCCCTTCGGTCGATAGTAGGGAGAAACTTCTACGGAGAATCACGTTTCATTGTGGCGGGTACAGCAGTTCTCAATTCATCGTGCCCGAGAGTATATCAGACTTCACCGAGCCCATGTTGAATCCTCTTACGAAGTTTTTAACTAAGCAGTTAGTAAAACTTTTTATTGAAGCTGTGGTGATAGAGGAAAATTCCTCTTTTCCTGGTGGTTCAATAATTATGTGTAAAAAACTTGATTCCATTGCAGTTCTTTGGAAGCCCATATCTCCCAAGAGAGGCCTATACGAAAAAGTATAATTATCTTGTAGTATTTCTTTAACGGTTTTTTCACATCCGGGCGATTTGCTCATTTCCTCGGACACCCTGTATATATGTATTTCGAAATTTTTTATTTAAATTACATTAATAAACTACTTTATAAAATAAACGTTTTAATTTATGAGATTAATTAACTGAAACTTCCAAAGCTATTTAAGCCACGAGAGCTCACTATTCTCTTGAGTATTTAAATTTTCATTCGACCTCTAATACGAGTATGGCTTATAAATATTCGTTCAGGTAGAGCGGTGCATTTTCAAAAATAACATATAAAAGTTAATTTAATAAAAATACCTTATCTAAAGGATATTCTCGAGGTACGCTTTATGCTAACGAGTCAAAGTAAAACGAAACTTCATGGAATTAGTCTGAAATTGGGGCGACAGTTTCCTCGCTCAAACTATTCCACCGCGCAACTGAAATTTTAAACCCAGAAACTCCCGGGAATTTATTGACCACCCGGAAAGTTTCCATTACTATGTTAATTATTATCAACTCCTAACTGTTACTTTAGAGAACTTTGACTGTTATAAAGTATAATATTTAATTTATTTTACCCTTTCCGGAAGGTTTATTGCGTTTACACGGAGTTAATTTTTGAAACATTTAACTAAATATTAATGGCAAGTCATGCTAAAACGTAATAAAAATAAATTGCTTAATACTTCTTAGGTACTTTCACTAAAATGTTGCTTGTTTGGGTTTAGTTTTTCAGTGACGGGTAATTTTATACAGTGGTTAATTTTAGGAATTTACATTTTATTTCGAACCCGAAATGTCTACCAATTATGGATCATTATAAGTAAAAATTTCTTTTTAATTGCTTAAGGGACATCCCACTTTGGACCATCGTAAAAAGGTAATTTTTTTTGCAATTCCTGTTATAGATATCAATGTAACTCTTTTTGGGTTATATTAATACACTACTGAAGTATGTGAAATTTTTTTTTTATGAATTTTATATAAGTTTTGTAAAAAAAATGTACTTTAATATGGAGTTTCAAAAAAGGTAATTCGCTGGCGTTGTCTTTAGCTGTTCATTTCAAGTAAAAAAAAACAAATAGTTTCATAATCAGTATAGTTGCGGCTATTTAGTTAGTAATAATAATGACATAAATTCCGAGATGGATGAGACCTACCCAGGGATAATGAGAGCAATGTAAAAACAAATCCTACATAAAATGAAACAACAAAAATAAAATTTAAGCTTTGGTACGATTATTTTTGTTAATTCGTTAACCCTCAAAATTGGCTATTTATTTCATATCAATTATTTATTTCAAAATTAACCTATTTGTACTTTTTTGCTTTTAAAGGAAAGCTCGCATCTTTCTGAACAAAATGATATTTTATGATAGTAAATCGGATAATTTGTTGCTGAGAAATTGTTGATTGTTTATTCCAAGACGCAAAATGTTGATTGCTATAACATTTTCTTAAATTAATATTTTGTCCTCCACAAAGGTTCAATCTCTTCGTAAAGGCCCAAACTTTCATCTTGTTAAGGGCAAATAAAAAAAATTATTTTCAACCTATTAAATATAGCTTTAAAAATGGAGATGTTTTTTTCTTATAAATAAGTAGAGCTCTCGCGCGCGCGAGAAAACTGAGCTCGCAGCTTCAAATCAGTAGCGCTCGGAAAAATTTGCTGTATTTAAGCAACGAATGAACCAATTTTGGTGTTTCTTTTTAATCTGGGGTAGCTCGAAAAATTACGAATATGGCACATCCCTTTTTTTAGGGCGACATTTAAGGGCCGCAAATTAATTTTTTTAGTTGCTCCTAACAAGATATGAAAATTTAGACCTTTATGAAGGGATTGAGCATTAGTGGAGGTCAAAATGCTCACCCAAAAAAAAAAGTTATAGCAATCAACATTTTGCGTCTTGGGATAAACAAATAGCAATATCTCAGCAACAAATTATCTGATTTACTATTCTAAAATATTACTTTGTTCAGATTGCAGTACCAAATTGATGAAAATGATCACACAGAAGCTCAAATTGTATGTTTTTAAAATGTCAACAACTTATATTCTTTTTTCCAAAATGCGGTTCTTGGCTTGTAAATTCAAAAAATCTGTATTAGCCAGTTTTGAGCCCACCCTCTTGGTCCCAACCTATTTTTTTACTGTTACATTTCATGTAAAGTTTGTTCCTACATTGACTCAAAACCCCTCTGGATAGGTCTCATCCAACTCGGAATTTACGTCAAAAACAGCACTAAATTTTACCCACGGCTTGGACTAATTGCCGCTAGGAAACTTTATTTTCATTTTCATTTTCATTCAAAAATAACCAAAAGATGAACAACGGAGTTCTAGAGAAATTTGAATATTTTGCCTTAGTTTTACTACCGGACATAGCCATATATGACTAGAACAAGTGGTTAAAATTACACTAATGCCGCATGCAAAAACACATTTTCGTAAGCTTCGTAAAGATCATATTCTTGTTGTCTGGCATCTCTAGGAATTCTACACTTTCTGGAAGCTTTAAAGCTGCGGCGACTCAGAAACGTCACACACACTTGCAAGAACAGTTAGTACTTTAGAAATGTGTATTAAAAAGATCGATGATCTGAAATTGATAAAGTGGGATGCCCCCAAAAACAAGCCTGTGGTGGTTACACCCACTAACAATGTTGTTTAAAACTACCATGTGATGGTGCGCTTGTAAAATAAAAATATATCAATTTCAATACACGAAGCATGCTACATAAAGGATAGAAGTAGCATCATTCGGCATCAACAACCGGATGCAATGGTCTGATAAGCTCCAATGAGGACGAGACTACGCTGTCGTCATTTTTCAGACCTGGAGCTTCTTCATCGTCTTCTCCGGACTCTTTAATACGAGTGTAATATTTAGTAATAATGTACGTCCACACAACCGAGAACTTTTAATTATTTTTTTTTTAAATTGTACGGACGATAATATATCTCTTATTTTCATAATTGTTGACCCAAAAAATACGCAGCGCTCCCACAGGGAGATTGTTGGTGTGACACCTGCTTGAACTGTGAAAGTCCGCGGCAAGTTTGGTTGCCGATGCCGAATGATGCGACCTCTATCTTTTGGGTAACTTGCTGTATATCAAGATTGATATATATATATATATATATATATATATATATATATATATATATATATATATATATATATATATATATATATTTCACATTGCGGTTTTATGCAACATTGTTAGTGGATGTTAGTTACTCTTGTGTTATTGAGTGATCTGTCGAGATGTCGCTACTACGATATGATGAATTGTACTGGATGCAGTGGCCTGATAAGTTCCAAATGAGGATGAAATAGCCTTTTCGTCATTATTCGGACCCGGAGCTTCTTGATTATCTTGAAGATCTCCTCACTTTTTAATACGAGATTAATGTTTACTGACAATCTACGTCCGCACAGTTGAGATTTTATATACATACATACATACATACATACATACATATATATATATATATATATATATATATATATATATATATATATATATATATATATATATAATTTATTTTTGTATCTTAAACCTTTTGTTAAATATTCTTTTCTAATATTTTCTTGGGTATAGGTTTTTCCATTAGAGAAACAAAGGACAATAATTTTCTTTCTGACGTTTCGCTCTACATAGTGAGCTTCTTCAAAAGAGCTAGGTATATTTATTTTACATCTTGATACACACAAAACTACTTTCTATCATTCTAAAAAAGTATGTCAAACCCGCTATCTGTGAGTTTTTTTATTTTCCGAGAGATTCGATGTCAAAGTTGAAAATTCAACCTCAATTTTCCGCTTCCTAATTAAGATACTGTGCTCAATTTTAATGGAAATTGTTTGTATTGTTTTATATTTTAAAGATCTATTAATTTTTTTTTTCAATCGTGGGCTGAGAAATTTTGCAAAAACCAATTTTTGCACCCAAAAAATTGCGATAACTTTTCACTTAATGGAGCTAAAATTTTTTCAATTCGTGCATTGGATTTAGATGTATCATTTCTGATCTCAAAAAAAAAATTTAATTTGGATGAAAAAAAAGTTTTATTTTAAAAAAATTCATAATGGCGTGGCAAATGAATATTATGGACTCAGATTTGCAAAAGATGCTTTTTAATGCTTGTCCTTTACCAGTGAATTTTTTGGATCCAAGAAATACACTCCTATATGATCTGTGAACCTTCGAAAATTGGGCCGAATTTAATCGAAAATAGCTGCTGCAGGCCGCTGTGGACGGGTTACCATAGTTCAAGCACATTATTCATCAGCGCTTCAAGGAAACTTATGCATCACAAGTAATATTGTTTATTAATTTATATGATAGTAACAATTTGTTTAATCATATTAATTATTAATTTGTTTATTAACAAAATTTTTACAAAAAATTATAGAGAAAATAATACAAATATTCAATTATTTATTACATATTCTACTGTTTTTTCCATTTTATTATTATCTAACAGTTTATTAACAAAATTTTTAAGAAAATTTCAGAAATTTCTGTAATGTACAGATTTGTGTGAGCACTGTGATAGACAGTGCGATAATTGCTTTGCAAATTTTATTTCCTGCGATTTAGAAAAGGATAGTGACAATTCAAAGGAAATTAATAATATGTGTGCGAGTGATTTTGACTATGAAAATGTTAATAATAATGATGAGAATGACATGTACAATGAAACTGAGAATAATGATGAAAATGGTATGTGCGATGTAAGTGAGAGTAATAATTGTGATGATGAAATGGACTCCGATTTCATAGAAGTAATAGAAAAAAAGAAAGATGAATGTATAATTGATATATTGTATTTGAATGATTTTCGCACGTAATTTTAATGTATTATTAAATATTTATATGACGTATTATATTATTATTATATATTTATATGATTTGTTGATAAAAATTTTCGTAAAAAATTTATTAATAAACTATTAGGTAATAATAATATAAAGAGAAAAACCGTATAATATGTAATATATAATTGAATATCTGTACGATTGTCTCTATAATTTTTTGTAAAAATTTTGTTAATAAACTGTTAGATAATAGTAATATGAAGGAAGAAAATAGTAGAATATGTAATATATAATTGAATATTTGTATGATTTTCTCTATAATTTTTTGCAAAAATTTGTTAATAAACAAATTAATAATTAATATGACTAAATAAATTGTTACTATCATATAAATTAATAAAACAACATCTATAATATAAATATTATTTGTGACGCATAAGTTTCCTTGAATCGCCGATGAATAATGCGCTTGATCTATGGTAACCCGTCCACAGCGGCCTGCAGCAGCTATTTTCGATTAGATTCGGTCCAATTTTCGAAGGTTCACAGATCGTATGGAAGTGTATTTCTTGGATCCAAAAAATTCACTGGTAAAGGACAAGAATAAAAAAGCATCTTCTGCAAATCTGCGCCTATAATATTAATTTGCCACGCCATTATGAATTTTTGAAAAATAAAACGTTTTTTTCATCCAAATTTAATTTTTTTTTGAGATCGGAAATGATACATCTAAATGCAATGCACGCATTAAAAATTTTTTATCTCCATCCGGTGAAAAGTTATCGCAATTTTTTTAATGCAAAAAAAGTCTATTTTCCATGAAATATTACTGAAGTTTTAATTTTTAAATTAGTGATACATCATACAAAGCTGAAATATGCGGGTATAGCTGCGGCTTTTGATACAACACGGACCTGTGTTCGAGATGCAATTGAGGTTAAACTTTATGGAGAATATATTTTATATCTGGTGATATATTTAGTATTAATGTAGTTGAAACAACTTATATTTATTAAATTAATTTTAGTCATTAAATACAACACAAATTTTATTATGCCCTAAAGCCTGAACATGGTTTGAGAAAGTCAACAATATTCTTGTTAAAATAGAATTTTATGATGCTAGAAATAATGTAACAATAAAAATTATATGTGATTTCTTGGCTTCGTGTTTCTAGATGTTCTATTTCTCTGCAGTGGAATAAACATTACTTCTCTTTTATATTTTTCATATTTTGTTATAAAAGAACATTTTTATGAAGATCTTCTTAAATGTAAAATTTTGGTTTTTCGGGCACATACAAATTGGCAGAAATGGTAGTTTGTTTAGTATTGTCTATTCCTTCAAAATATTTACCATATTTTTTCTATTTTTTGGCATAAATTTAAAAACCACCCTGAATAAAATGTTCAGTTCTCTCATTTCAATTTCATTTTCATGACAATATATTATTTTATTAAAATAAAAGTTTCAGTTACGCGCTGGTAAACTTTAGTATATACGCAAACAAAACAGAAACTGTCACAGCATAAGGTCTGAAACTGACATGCATGATGAATCGTTGTTTTAACTTGTTGAAAAGTTTAGTTTTGGCTATTAGTTTCGTAGGCAACATGGCCCTCTTTCTATTTTAATGAAATATTGCCTAATCCTTTTTCAAGGATTATTTTCATGTTTATACGATTTTATTTTACTATTGTTTCACATAATTCTTGCATATTTCAAAAATATTCGGTCATGTCTCGCTTGATGCGATAAGTTTTTTTTTTAACAAATATTTTCAAAGAAAAACATCATTGCTCAGTCTCATAAAATGAGGGCAAACAACTTGTAATACATTTAGGAATTCCTACTGTCAAACAATAAGTGGCATTTGTGGATTCTATAATTTTCGAAATGTTACATATTACCAAGATTAAGAATAAAGTAGGCAAAATTTTTTGTTTGGCCAATAAGGTGTATCTGCATACATGTTTAATCACTACATAGGTTTCAGTAACGGTAATTTAGAAACAATTTTATCATTTTTCTGATCGAGTTCATTTGCAATGAAAACACAAAAAATGTCCCAAATGTTGTGTCTTGATTTTTACAGGGTAGGATTCCGGAACCTTTACTCTATACGGCACACACCTCTCAATTTCTTTAATACATTGCAATTGCCCCATGTATGCATACTCTAAACTAGACTTTGCAAATGACTGCATTAGTCCAGATTTAAACAATTTATTTAATGCCACCAAAAAACATCTCCTGAAAATTGGTCGAGGTAAATCAGTTGGATTCCCGTTTAGTAATGACAATATTAGAAATACGATTCTTTGTAATATAAGGCTCAAATTGGATCGAAACAACATGATCTTTACCAATACAGCTAAAAAATTCGGACTGGTTTTAAATCACAAATTACGTTTTAATGAATACATCAACTAGAAATTAAAAATGGACTATTGCGCAGTAAAAATGTTCTATTTTCATAGACAAAAAAAAAATATATTGTGAGATTCTCTTGTTCTAGACTCATTTAGAAACTTTAAAATTCATGTTTAAAATTAAACTTTGGAATACGCCTACGCGAACGATGATCTCACAAATTGAAAGATTTGAACTAGTTTAATATGTATAATATAATTACAAGCTACTCAGGTATAAAATTCTTTCATATTTATTCGAAATATTAATTTATAGAACTAATTGGCACATTCTTAAGATTCGTCGTAAAAATATTCTATGCTATGGTATTACCAACAATAATTTAAACGTTTTTTTTTCTTACCGCGTGGCCACCAATATAAATAAATTTAATGAAACAGATTTCTCCTCATCTAGTGTAACGTTTAAAAATAAAGTAAAGTCTATTCTTTTCTCTCTTAAAATAATCGTTCACCGGGTTCAAAATAAAACACACACTAAATTAGTTCCAATACTATATTAACAACTTCTTAACACTTTTACAGTTAAATCACACTTATACTCTAATTACTACTTCTTAATCCGTTCACTTTTCAAATACATTATATACATATATTATTTTCATTTTGGTCTTGGGATTTCGTTGGATTCTGTAAACAAAGTCGATTTTTTCAGAACAGTATGTGGTTCTTCCCATGCTGGCATCAACTCAGGTGATTTACATTTATTTTTTTGTGGATTCTATAACCAAACACTATCATCTTGCTGGACCTCTGCTTAGTTGGCTTTCATGTTATATGAAATGGCTAATGCCTTCGGTATCAGGTACTTGCAGAGTTTGTTGGAGTGTTGAATTAATTCGACGTTGTTTCCAGAACTCTCGCTAAGTATTTCTGAAATGATTTTTTACGCGATTCCCTTTATTATGGTTGCTTGTTTGATAATGACTCTGATTGGTTAGGTATTACGGTGCTTTGACAGAATAAATTTTTTGGTGCCAAATTTCAAGATGTTAAGCTCGCTATCGAAAGAAAATCAACATTTACAAATCAGGTCTGTGCCAAGAATAAACTGGTCTTCTATGTTAACAACTCACACCAAATGGCTTAGTTTTAACCTGCCAAGTTGAAGCTCCACTTGCATTTCTCCAATCACATCAGCTGCATCTCCAGTTACAGTTCGTAAAGATACTTTTCTGGAAAATGGTTGGATTTAAAATCTACCAACAAAGCTTGACTTTATCAGAGGTACCGCAGCACCAGCGTAAACAGTTATGGTAATAGATGTAACATTGCCTTGTCCTTTAAGTTGAAGAAATTGCGCCAGATTCAAGTTGACCTTCTCTCATCTGAGTTTTACTCTGTATCCACGTCAAAATTAACTCTCCGAATAGAAAACCCTTCAGTATGTTCTATTTTGTTATTCCTCCTTAAATGGTCTTCTTGACAAGGTTTCCTTGTTATTATGCAGTCTTTCTGGTCTATATTTGATGCTAAAATTCTACTGTTACAGCTTTTCTTGGTTCTCTTTTGTGCTGTTTCTGGATGGTCAACTAGACCTTAATTGCACCTGATATTCCCAACGCATGTGTCCAGTTCGTCCTCATTTATAGCACTTTATCTGATTGCCTAACTGTATCCGACATTCCCTTCTAATGTGTTCGGTTCACCCACATCTGTAGCACTTTATCTGGCTTCTTAATTGCATCCGTCAATCCCTTCTCATTTATCCAATTCGTCCACATCTGAAGCACTCGATCTGGTTTTTCTATAACGTGAGGTATAATTTATTCTACGTTTGATTTTAGAATTGTATTGTTGTAATTTTTTCTGATCTCTGATTTCGTCAATAAAATACTGGATTGTAAATTCTTTTCTGAATTCTTCCGTAGCTCCTAGGTAAGCCAAGTGAACAAGGTGTCGTACATCTGTTTCATATTCTTGCGAACGTTCTCCATTTCCCTGGTGTCTTGACTTGAGCTGTGCCTGATATAATTGGCGCCGATGCTGATCTCCAAATCTTATTTCAAGTGCACTGATGATTTTATAGTTTTTTTGTTGGGTTGTAGTAATGGTTTGCAATAACTCCAATACTGATCCACGAAGTGCAATTACTAATGCAGTTTTTCCTAGTTTTAGTTATTGGCACCAGCGGCAGCTTTAAATTGGTATTTGTTTATTATCCAATATGTTTGACCGTCATAAGTGAGGGGTTTAATGTTCTGTGTGGTCATTATTACTTTGTCAGAAGGGCCATGCTTCCTTATTTTATTGACTTCTGTCTGAAGGTCCTTCATTTTAGATTCTAATCCTTGGAGCACTTTTGCTTTTGTCCCGTCTACGATTTCTTTCATTTCTTTTTCGCTCTTCTCCTATGTTTTGTCGCATTTCCCTTATAACTGTGCACTTCTTGGCGTTCATTTTTTATGTTCTGTCGCACTTCGCCTATTTTGTTCTTAAACTTTTGTGTTTGTCTTAGTATAACTTGATTGACTTTTTACTGTCTTTGTACAATAACCATCTGTATACATTTGCAAAATTTATCTTTATCTTTAACGAGACATTCTTCTTGTTTTAGGCGACGTTCTCCTACTTGTTTTTCGTCTTTTAGGCGACGTTTTTCTTCTTCCTGTTATCTCTTTTTGATGACGTTGTTCTTCTTTTTGGCGATGTTCTTCTTTTTCTTGTTTATTTTTAACCCAACCTATTTCTATACTCTCCGAAAATCAGTCAATGTGTTATTTATTTGCTCCATTTCGGCTGTTTGTTGTCTAGTACTTACCATAGAATTCTAGAATGTTCTTGAAAATGCAATTTTGAACTTTCCTGTTGTTAAAATCCGATGGTGAAGTCAGCTTTTTGCTCTACTCTTCTACTTTTCAAATAGAGTGTTCTAGAACTTTGTTAAAAATTCGGTTCTAAGCTTCTTTCTTGACGATAAATCCGGTGGTGAAGTTCTTCTTGCGCTATCTCTTCTAGTTTTCAAATAGAATTTTCTAGAACTTTGTCGATTCTAAACTTTTTTCTTAATGGCAAATCTGATGGTGAAGTCCGATTTTTCATATCCCTTTGGGTTTGAAAATAGAACGTTCTAGAACTTTAGCGAAAATTAATCATATTTCCTTACTTGATAACAAATCCAACAGTAAAATCCGTTTTCCTCTCTCTTCTAATTTTCAATAAAATTTTCTTGAAACCCGGTAATAAATAAATCCAAAATAAAACACAACACTTAATTAACATTAAATTACTTCCAATACTCTATTTACTACTTCTTCACACTTTTACAACTATATCACAACTATACTGTAATTCAGGCGCGGATACAAGGGGGGGGGGCGGTGGGGGTGATCGCCCCCCTCCCCAAGAGCTTTGAGTTCTTTGAGTGAATATATACCCGATTTTGCATCTTATACTATAGTTTACTCAAGAACTAGAGAGAGTAATAAATCATTTGTGATCCTTTTTTTCTTCGCAAATTACCTGTGTTCTTTAGTCCGGTGTCTTTGGCAAAATCTGTTACACATATATTTTTCATAGGAATTGATTAGAAATTTTATAATCAAAAATACTGATCTATAATATTAGACTATTTGGGTTGGATAACAATAGATATTTGGAAGTGTAAAGCGTTAAAAAGGATTTTAATCCTTGTCATAGGCGTCGGAAGGAGGTTTATATTATCACTAAGTATTTATGGCATAGAATTTCGGTAAAAAACTTAAAATAAAAAATTTTTAATTTTTCTATATCTTATGATTTCTTAATAATTCCATACACTACAAAATATAGATAATTTTGACATATTTAACACAAATCACAACTGTATTTTTATTATTTTTAATTTTGGCATAAAAACCGTTTTAGGCACATTCAGACTAAAACATACCTTTATTCTCTCAAAAAATTCTGAGTTATAAATTAAATACTTACAAAATACTCATTGTCAAAAATACAAAAAGTTAAACATGTATAAAAAATAAATTCGTCCATATAATATTAAAATTTTTTTGGGGCTATCGGTCATTTTATTATTAATAAAACTATTTTTAGGACATTTGACGTTTCATTTTATTTATTTTTTAAACCATCTGCACAATTTCAATTAAACAATAAAAAGTGATTCAAATGTAATTAATTTTTATATGTTACAGTTAAAATTAGACCTACTTATTTTTTTTTTCTTTTACAATGACATCTTAATTTAATTTACTTTATTATGTGGAAATCCGATAGCCCCAAAAAATAAAATAAACGTGTTAATTTTACACGCTTAAGAAAAACACACAAATATAATAATAAAATAATAAAAAAATTAGGGTTAATTGGAATTAAATATGTATAAAATTAAAGAATCGGACACACTAAAATAAAAATATATAAAACAATAAAAAATATATAAACAAACATTAAACAATAAAATACAACAAAAACAAAGATTTAAATAATAAATTGTGTTTACACTAGTAAACATTAAGTATCTAATTCGTAATCAAAGTCAATGAAGCTATCTTCGGTCAGATTACTTAAAATTGGTTCTTCTATTTCATTGATCATGAGATCGAGTTTCCATATTTTGATGTATTCTTTTATTATATGGATATTTCCCAATTTTTCGCAGTAACTTTATTCAAAAAAATCTTTCAAAAGTTCAGTTAAATTACTAATTTTGTAAGTTGTGTTATTTCTAGCAACTCAATCTTTTACTTGAGAGAGATATTTCCTTCTCCAACGGACAGTTTCCGGACGATCTGTAAGAACAGATTTCCTATCTGGTTTTTTCCCGCAGTTCTCTGAGCAATTTCCGAAGCTCAGTTCTTTTAATTTCAGGTAAATTCCGATCTTCATTGATTTTAGTTAGAATTTTGACGACGGTTGGGATCTTCTTCTCATAATAAAATGTATGTACAACTTCTTTTGTTGTCATTTTCATCTCTTCTTCCAACGAGGTTTTTCGTCTGCCTGTGATCGAGTGTGGTTTGGGAGTACTAACAATTCCAATCGTTTTTTTCCTCCTTCAGTATTCGGTACATAGTAGATGTTCCAACTCTTGTCATATTGGAACAAATCTCAACATTATTATCTAGATATTGATATATTAAGGCATCATAAACATTCAGCGTAATAAGTTTTTCGTTGAGGAAAAAATGCCTTGGTTTAACAATTTTGGAGTAAATATAGAGGTGAAAATCATATCTTTTGGGTATCTTACTTATCTCAAATAATATATAAAAATCAGCGAAAACAAGAAAAATCTCTAAGAACACACAGTAAGGTGTACTTTGCTCACTGACATAAATTAAATTGAACTATCAAAAAATTTATTGTTGGTGTAAATATTAATTTAAATATAATTAAATATAATTAGATTTACGGCAGTCCTCAGTTACCTGCAGCACTGGTACAGGTACGTTGGAGGTTTCGGTAACAGTTTTATTACTCTCTTTAGTTCTTGAATAGAGTATAGGAATGTGTATGCTTGCGATCGCCCCCCCCTTTCCCAAGAGCTCAGATGCAAGATTCTGCCTTTTATATTAGGAATGTGTATGCTGCTGACACTCCCCTCCCCTTTGACAACTTGTTTTTTTTTGCGATAGCCGCCCCGCAAGAGCTTTGAGTTCAGAAAAATAGACCCGATTCTGCCTCTTATACTAGGAATGTGTATGTTGTTGGCATCCCCCCATCTTCAAGAGCTTCAAATTCAGAAAAATAGACCCGACCCTACCTTTTACACTAGAAATGGGAATGTTTCCAGTATCGCTCCCCCCCCCCCCCCCGTCGACAACTTCCTTTCGCTTGCCAAACTGTACTTTTGTGATATCACCCCCCCCCCCCCCCAAAGAGGGAGATTGGATCCGCCCCTGCTATAATTACTACTTCTTAACCCGTTCATTGCTCAAATACAAATTAAATTACACTTATCCTATCCTTATTTATATGTCTGTAGAACGAAAAAAAATACACGAGGGTACAAGCCTAGAAATAGGAAGAATTATGACTAACCAATGACGGCTAATCGTATCAAAGTAATATTTTCGTACAGTCCTCCGTAACAATTTGTTTTCAGTTTTTTATATGTCGCTATTAAAATTACCCACAAAATCTCACAGAAGACACTAACATTTTTCCCTCTCTAACATTTTTCTTTTTATCTTCATTTCTTACTGTGTAATATCTTTTTCCTTTATTTTGTTCTTGTTGCACTCCACATTTGCTTTATTTCATTTTTTTGTATTGGTTTTAAACTTAGATATTAGTATATATAACATATATTTTTCAACAATAATTGATGCTTAATTTTCTTATATTTAAAAAAATGTTTCTTACGTTTCTACAATAGCTTTAATAGCACCCACATGATAAATTCTGTTGGGAAGCTGATATAAGGCCAATTAGCCCAATAATTTTGTTTTGTATGGTTTCTTATTTTTTGTAATCCTTACTTTATTGGATTCGTAAACATTTTTATTATTATTATTAAATCTGATGTCTTATACTTTGAATGAAGGTTATTTTATAAATATTTATCATAACAACCTGAATTTAGAAGAAAATTTCTTTTAAGAATCGAATTTCTATAAGGCTCGTTTTGATAATTTATACGAAATATATTTCTTGAATCTTATATTACTTTGATTAAATGAAAATGCACTGGGTCAATTTAGCAGGATTAGATTTTAAAATGCACTTCCGCTTTGCTTTTAAGATAATATTCCCTTGAGTGGCACACATGCCACATACGATCTGTTTTCTGCTAAATAAAGGTTTCTGTAAATACGAGCATATAAGTACTCAGACGCACAAACGAGAAACCGTCACAGCATAATAGCTGAACCTGACACTGTGATGAATCGTTGCATTAAGTTGTAGAAAACTTGAGTTGAAGCTATCAGTTTTGTATGCTACATTGCTCCCTCTTCTAATATATATCCCTTAATCCGTTGTGAATGGGCTTATTTCGGTCCCCTCGTGAAATGTTTTATTTAAGTTTTAACTATTTAGCATTAGTTTGCCTGTCCAACGTATTTTTTTGGAAGTGAAGTAAAAATAATTTAATATTGTATTTTTGCTTGATAGTTTTGGATAACGTCATTCAGAAATTAAAAATTAATGTTGTTCAAACGGAATTTAAATCGTCGAAGTGTTTGTTTTATTTATAAACACATAAGACACAATATAGACAATATATCTGTTATACGGAATAGAGATACTACTCATCTATCTCGCTCTGTCTCTTTCTAAGCGAGAGCCAACGCGCTCCTATAGGAATTACTGTCTATATATTGCATATTATGTCTATGGTTGTGTTATGAAAATATGCTTGAGGTTAAATTTTAGTAATTTACAGCCAGTTTCACTAATAAGGTTTATGACTTAGACCAGATTTAATTTCCATGGAGTTAGACCTTCTGACTGGAGAGTTGTGTTTTGCTAATGTTATTGTTTTCATTTGTATTAGAAATGTTAATAAATAAATGCTTATATAGGAAAATTAAGGATGAAAATCTAGAGATAAAGCTTTGGAATTGGTATGTATGTATGTGCATACTACCAAAAATTAACAACTAATACTAAGAATTGCCACATAGAGAAAAAAATGTTTTGCTTATACTTTAAAAGTTTAACAAATATGAACACCTTAAAAATGGAAGAGCTGTCCAGAGAGTAGTAAGAAACAATAATTTGTACAATTTAGGAAAAATCTAAAAATGATTATCAAAATAATTTTTAACAAAAATTTTACCGATTAATCTGATAGACTAGAAAGAAGTTCGAAGATACTAGTAATCTTGACGTGTGATAAGTGTTTTGGTATTAGTTATTGGTGAAATAATAAGCAAGTTTGCTGTTTGACTTTAAATTATTATGGTAAAAGCAACAGTGAAATTTTTACGCGTTTTTAAAAATGGATCCACGGATATCTTCCTGTTAAGACAGCGGAGAATCGGTAGGTGAATATCCATCCCGCATACAGCCATCGGTTAAATGTTCACTTGTCAAGCGATCCCTAGCTCATAGATATCCCATATTTACACTAAATAATCTCGGTCGAAATATCTCTATCGGCATTCTAACTATCCTCTGAACTGTTCAACAGTTTGATTGTCGGATGATTTAGATGTTGATTATCGATGTTGGGTGCCACCATCTGGATTAACGTGGTAGAGGGCTCACTCGCATCGGGCAGCCTATTATAGTAAAGGGTAATGAAACAAATGGTATCGTGTTTTTCGTACTTTATAATATGACTTAAAATTAACTTAACAATCTAAGATAGACGACAATATAAACAAAACGAAACGACGGTATGGAGTGCAAGGGTGTGCATTTGCGGTGATATTAGGACGCTGGTCATGGCACCTGGCATTAGAAATTCGCAATGCCTCGTACTAAAAATTCACGATGCTATTCACGACGACTTGTACAGAAAATTCGCGATGATGTTCATGACGCTTCATACTATCCGACCGGCGGTGGTACATTTTATCTTGGAAGTAACCTAGCGTCGATCGGTGGTAGGCGACGTCTTCGTACGCGGCGGCGGTAACATTGGGGCGGTAAAACCCTGACCATAGTGGGCGGCGAGAGTTGTTATTCTTCGTTAATGACAACATAGATGAGCACCTGGCGGTAAACACGATCCTGGTCATTACGGAACTAAATTAAATTGACGACATCTAACGCGCGTATGTATAAGTGGCGGTAGAATATAAAGAAAGGACCCGGGAATTTCCGTTCTTACAAGGGTCCTCTACAGTATCGGTAGGATGGAACGACATTGCCCGTTCTTACAAAAATCCTTGACAATCTCGATCTATAATGATAAGATATT
Organism: Diaprepes abbreviatus; assembly: GCA_034092305.1. Classification (NCBI taxonomy): domain Eukaryota; kingdom Metazoa; phylum Arthropoda; class Insecta; order Coleoptera; family Curculionidae; genus Diaprepes; species Diaprepes abbreviatus. The sequence continues at coordinate 4,308,622 of JASJET010000141.1, read as the reverse complement.
AGGCAACAAACCTCTGGTCCTCACAGCACAGTGTTTCCGCTTCATGTGCATGCAACCACAACTAGAGCGGAAACACTATGCTATGCTTCGCACTCTTTTACATTTTGCATTCTATGTAAGGCTGATTTCTTAATCTAATATTTCATCAGTAATTAATTATAGCTTACCTACTACCTGGGACCTGATGGCATCTAGTTGCATCTCTCCAGAGATGTTATAAGTATTTCCTGTTTCTTTGATGTTTCTTGTTTGTAAGTTTTAGCCAGCTAGAGCTAATGTATAGTCTGTTTGTATCTGCTGCTGTCCTCTCTAAGGCCGTAGTTGACTACTTGCTTTTAGTTCGTTCTCATGCGACTCTGCATTGAGAAAAACTTTGGCAGCTTTTTGCTTTAAGCTTCCTCTTAGTGGAGTCCATTTCGTTTCTCTATATATTTGTTAGTTCCTGACGAACCATGGGGAGTTCAGAGCCATCCGCAGGGTGATGTTTTTCTGGGCCTCTAGTTTTTCAGGTGTATAACTACTGCGTATCCCCCGCTAATGGTCTGTAGGTAGGTCAGGATCAGTCTTAATTATTGTTGTCTTCTTTTTTATGCCCATCTTGTACTTCTTATTTAGCAGAGAGTAGATAAGCTTCCTCGCCATCTTGTACTTATTGACAGTGGTCAGGATGTATTTTCCTATCTCACCCCCTTGTTAATAGTCACTCTCAGGTATTCGGCCTGATCTGACCATCTGACATCTTCCGAAAAATATCGAAAAATCTCATTTCCCAGTGTGGCGCGATAAAATTAATGAAAGAACGGTCATGTCAAAGATTCAAATATTATTTCCACGAAAGAACATATATATATATATATATATATATATATATATATATATATATATATATATGTATATATATATATATATATATATATATATATGTATATACATATATATATATATATATATATATATATATATATATATATATATATATATATACAAAATAACACAAACTCAGAAAGTGATTATAGCTGTCGAAATTATATTTTATAAAATATTTTTTGTATTTTTATGGTTTTTGTGAAGGATAAATATTTTTTTGAAATCTTTGGAATTTTGTGTGACTATTAGAGTTATTGTTTTTCAACCACAAAAATATTTCCGTATAAAAAAGTTCTTAGTATATTAAAATATTGCTTTATTTATTATATTAAGATTTTAGACTGAAATTTTTGTGGGCATTAGGTTTTATTCAGATATTAACTTATAAAAGAGTTATGGGAAAAATTGTTAAAATTATTACTAACTTTGCATTGTTTGTACAATCGTAAAAATTGCTGATTCCAAGTGTTTTAAACCTTATTTATTGTATAATTATTATATTATATTTACTGTATACTGTAATATTACGGAATTTTCATCACACTATATAGTTTCTTTCGTCTATGTAATTGACACGCCTTTTTGAACATGAACTTTGTATTGACTAATTATTTTTGATTTAGTTCAGACAAATATTATTGATGACGCACGATTTTTTTTCAATGGAAAAACTGTATATTTTTTTAAAAATCGATCGTTTAATTAATCGACAAGTTATTAGTCACAAATTTGGAATTTCGGCGATATTTTCAATAAAGTCTGAAACATCTTCTTTGTTCCCTTTTGTTTCAGTTTTTTTATCATTCAAGTCTTATTTTAGGGGTTCTTACTTTATTGTACCCCGAAACATAAATTTGATGTCGCAAATAACGTCCATGTTGTTCAAGTACCGAAACATTCATATGAAAAGCCACTTTATTACAAAAGGGATGGATGCAATATTCAGTGCCAGGGAAGATAATACACAAATATGAAGTTTATTTTACGTAATTTTATTTAAGATCGAATCGGATAAATTAATTATGGTTCCTGCCTAATAATGGAAACTTATGTTGTAAATAATAAAATGAAAAAACTTTATGGGTACTTTTTAATGGCGTTTTTTTAAGATGCAAGATATTTGAAAAGTCTTTTTCATTTTCTTTTATTCACTGTGCTAACGCAACTGATTTACTCCGAACTGTATAAAAGCAACGTGGACAGCAAAGATCGCCCACCAATACCAGAAATCCGAAATGTCGGATCTGAAGATATACCAGACATCACAGAAGATGAAATGGCAAATGCTATTGCTGTCATGAAGAAAAACAAGGCGCTTGGGGAAGATGAAGTAGTAATTAAAGCCATAAAAGAAGGGGAACCAACATTAACCCGCATTTTATAGAAGTTATTTAACGTGTGCCTGACAAAGGGCATAACTTCCTCCATGTGGCATAAGGCTCTTATTGTAATAATGCATAAGAAAGGGGCATTTCAGATCTGATAAACTATCGCTCAATCAGTTTGCTCTCACACATGTATAAGTTATTCCTAAAGATAATAACAAATCGACTCACAAATAAATTAGATAGTTATCAGCTTTGCGAACAGGCTGGGTTTCGCTTTGGTTATGGAATGAATGACCACCTACAAGTTTTAAGTCCCTGATAGAAAAGTGCATAGAATACAATAAGCCACTTATTCTTATATTTATTGATTATGAAAAAGCATTTGATACAGTAGATCAATATAAAATGCTGAGGGCGCTTGTAGACAGTCGAATCGACCACCGCTACATTTCGTTAATCAAGAACATATACTATACAGCCACAGCCTGTGTCAGACTCTACAAAGACACAAATACCTTCAGAAGAGAACGTGGAGTTCGGCAAGGAGATACAATCTCACCGAAATTGTGTACCACTGTTTTGGAATATATGTACAAGCAGATTTCTTTTGAAGGAAATATGGGAGTGACATAAACGGGGAGGACCTTAATCACCCAAGATTCGCCGATGACATTGTCTTCATATCGGTAGCACGGATAAAGCAGCAAGAATGTTGGAAAGCTCTACAGACTGCCAAGTGATGTTGGTCTAAAAATGAATTGTGAGAAAACTAAATTTATGACCAACCTTGTACTAAACAACAATATCTCAGTAGGAGACCACAAGATCGAAACAAATCACCACCTACAAATACCTAGGACATGAAATCCGTTTAGGCCGAGATAACCAAACATGCGAAATATTAAGAAGAATAGGGCTGACGTGGACAGCTTTTAGAAAACTTAAAAATATACTTAAATCGAACATCCCTGTTTGCTTGAAGAGAAAGGTCTTTGACCAGTGTATCCTCCCCGTTTTGACATATGGAGCAGAGACGCTAACACTAACAAAGTAAAGCGTAAATAAGTTAAGAGTGACACAATTGGCCATGGAAAGATCTATGCTGGGAGTTAAGCATTAGAGATAGAATACCGAATACAGAAATACGACGAAGAACGGGTGTTGCAGATGCAGTCAGGAGAATTGCAACGTTAAAATGAAACTGGACTGCACATGTCGCTAGGAACACGGACAATTTTGGAATGGAGTCCAAGAAAGGAGGCTTACCGAGGAAAAGGCCGCCCGCCTACTAGATGGACTGATAATATAAAGCGCATAGAATCAACTGGATGCAGGCGGGCACGGGACAGAAATAAGTGGCAAACTTTACGAGAGGTCTGTGTTCAACAGTGGACAAGATTGGGCTGATTGATGATGATGATGAACGCAAACAGACGGAGGCGAGGAAAATGTGAAAACCGTACGCCCCTTAGAGCGATTTTCGCTCTCTTGTTCACAAAAGGCGAAGTGTTTTACATCTTCATAAGAATTCGCTACATCGTATAATGAGTAAAAAACTTGTGTCTCCATTCTACAAGATACAGTTTGTTCAAGAATTAAAGCCAATTAATGGTGCTGAGAGACTTTACTTTGCTAACCAAATGGATGACCGATTTTCTTCCTTCATTATTTTATTCCCGGATGGGGCACATTTTTACCTTAATGGCCACGTTAACAAATGCGTAAAGACTTGTGTCTCCACCCCTAAAAGATACAGTTGGTTCAAGAAGTAAAGCCAACTAATGCTACTGAGAGACTTAATTTCGCTAGCCAAATGGATGACCGATTTTCTTCCTTCAAATTTTATTCCGGAATGGGGCCACATTGTCACTTTATTGGCCACGTTTATAACAAAACTGCTGTTACTGGAGTTCAACAAATCCAAAACATCAGAGGCTATTTTCATTCACCAAAAGTCACTGTTTGGATTTCCATGTCGGTACGAGGAATAATTGACTCGTACTCTTTCGAAGATTAAAGAGGTCGTACAGTAACTGTTAATTCGGAGCGATATGTGGAGATGATTAGCAACTTTTTTACACCAGCTTAGCAAGATTTTGTTGGTTTTAATCGAAATACATGATTCCAGCAGGATAGAGCAGAATCTCATATGTCTAACATGTCTATGTCGGTTGTTCGTGAACTATTTACTGGAAAATTGATATCCAGACGAGGTGACATAAACCGGCCTTCACGTAGTCCCGATTTAATACCATGGATTTTTTCTTGTGAGGCTACCTTAAATTAAAGGTTGACAATAAGAATACTACCTCTCTAGACAATTAAAACAAAATATCTGAAAAAACATGACATTGATCATGTGCCGAGCAGTTCTCAGAAATTAAAAGTGTACCAGCGTAATAACGGAACATATTTAGAAATATTATTTTTTAGAAATAAATTCCTATTACAAAATGTTTTCTTTTTTATGAACTAACACATTATTTTGATATTGATTTTATTATTTTGAAAAATATTTTTGGGACACCTTGTAGATGGTCTCGGTACATTACTGTGAAAATTTACAAAAAATTCTGAAAGTTACAGATGTTGGAAGGTGATTGTAAAACTGAAAATAATTCTTTTTTCTTGAACTTTAGAACAGATCGACATAAAGATATTTTATTTGCTTTACGACCAGAAAAATGGGCCATTTAATGAGAAGTAATTTTTCTTTACTATGATTATTGAAGAACCTTCAATTTATCACTACACAAGATTTCTTATTGCAATTTTATGTCCGAGTGTCTCGAGACTTAATGGAATCCCTTCTGTCAAACCTATACCAGTACGTCTTTAACAACTATGAAAAGTCAACTTTTATGTAACTTGGAGGTGGCTCATGGCTCTATCCTTGGGCCATATTGTTCCTCATATTTACAAAAAATATTAATATTTCTTATCCAGTGCAGGTGATAATAACATTTATATAATACAGAGATTGTAAGTAAAGAACAAAAGCTTTCACTACTGTAATCAAGTTGAAAATTATGGTTCTTGAGTTAAGACCGTGTCAAATTACAACTATAATCAAACGTTTTGCCTACGATTGCACGAGACATCTTCAGGGATATTTACTTCACGAGATTAGAATTCTGACCATCGAGGAGCAACAGTCCATTATTTATACCTGACCGGTGCTCAGCGAACCATGACCCAGCGTTAGAATCGATTTCCACATATGCTATAGAGTGTAATCTGTATCTCTATTAATAGTATTTGGTATTTACAATTTCGATTGATTCTCTAATTTTACGTTTAAAGACTCCAGACACTTTAATGTCCTTTACATTAAAGTGTGACCTGAGCAATGCTGTGGTCAGCTACCGCAGATTTTACAATTTGTACCTTAAGCCTAGTGGATATAAACTATCCTGTTTCACCCACATATTTACCACAAGAGCAAGGTATCTTACAAACACATTCTGTTTGTAATGGTATTGTGTCCTTTGGTGACTTTAAGTATTGTCCAACTTTCTTGCATGGATTGAAAATTATCCAAGTGTTTTGATTTTCGTAGGGATATGGCAATCTTGTCGGTGGTTCTGTGTATGTAACTTAAGACAACACTGTCCATAGGTGGTACATTATGATATTTTATTGAGGAGATGGGTTTTACATTTATTAATAGAATGTCTATTATTTTCAGCGTTCTATTCGTTGCTTCTCAGAGCACTAATCAGTTTTCCTGTTTATGAGTCAGTGATTGATCGTTACATATTGAAAGAAGCTCTGTACAGGGTGAGTCAACGATTGGATGAAGTAGGTTTGTGTCTTTTCGGTTAAATTAACAAAGAAACTATATTTATTGTTTGATACAGTTTATTTTTACGCAGATTTTAAAATATTAGGACTCTACAGGTGAGCCAAAGAACTAGGACAGCCATAAAGTTGTATTTTTTTAAATAGAACACCCTCTATACGAATCGTATTTTCGATTTAGCTTATAATTTTAAACCTTTTTTATTAAGGGTTTACTATAACAAAACTTTATAGTTTCTGAGATAATTAAGTTTAAAGAAAAAAAAGTCACATTTTCAAGTATCAATTCAATCCTAAATAACGTTTTCAATTTTGTGACAAATATATTCAAATTTGGAATTTAGCAAGGCAAGGACAAGTTAATATAATTTTTACCTAATATTTGCAATAAAAGCTACAGGGTGTTGAACACATCGGCTCAAATTTGAACAAGTTTAAATGAATAAATATATTTTTTTTTTAAATGGTACACCCTGTATATTTTCATGTTATTTAATAGAGTAATTAAAACCCTAAAAGTTTTGTTCAATATTATCCTATACCTATTTATAATAGTTTTTGAGATATTTCAGTTTTTCTTATTTCCATACTTTTTTACAGAAATAGTCTTCATTATCATAGTAGTCATGTAAAATAATAAAAAGAAACTACAGAAACAAACAGAATGCGGTTAAATATGATGAAATACAAATTCGTTATAATTACAACGGCAATAGTTTAATTAAACATAATGTGAAAAATTAACACAACAAATAACGACAAGGCAAATACATATTTACTTTTATACTAAATTGAACAAAAAAAATTACCTATTAAATACTGAGATTAATTATTTCTTTTTAATAAGTGTTCGAATAAACGACCATCTTGTGCAATGCACAAATTTAGTCTTTTTTGCAGATTTTCTCGGACCCTGGACAAAATTAGTGGCGTTATTGTTCTACAGGTATCCCTAATCCTGTTTCGCATATCTTCCACTGTTGTTGGTGTACACCTTATTTTTAATATAAACCCCATAGGAAGAAATCTAATGGGGTGAATGTCGCAAGACCTTGGTGGCCACTCAATGAAACCCCCACGTCCCAATCCATTTTTGCGGATATCGTTGGTCCAAAAACGCACGAACTTCACGATGGTAATGCGGAGGCGCACCATCGTGCTGGAACCACATACTGTCGAGCTCATCCCTATCGAGACCTTGAAGCAGTTGGGGTAGTTCTTCTTGTAGAAAGTTCAGGTAACTATGGCCATTTAGTGGTTCATTAAAAAAGTGGGGTCCCAATAATTCGATTATGATGAATAATCCACACCAAACATTTAATGACCAGTGGTTTTTGATGTTGCACCTCTCTAATCCAAAATGGGTTTTCTGTGGCATAATAATGCATGTTGCGTCTATTTACGGCACCGTTACTTCTAAAAGTAGCTTCATCACTAAACATTACCTTGCATAGTAAATTTGGATTTAATTGAATCTCCGCATTTATTGTACGACAAAAGTTTACACGACTTTCAAAATCCTGTCCATGCAATTCTTGGTGTAATTCCATGTGATATGGACTGATACCTATATTTCTTGGTAGTTACGATTAGCGGTGGATTGTGATGTTTCACATAATGCTGCTAACTGACGGCTACCAATATAAGGATTTTCTGAACATTGAACAATACTTGTAGTTCTTTTTCTTCATTAGTTACTGGTTTGTTGACCAATTTACGTTGTTGGATAATCAACCAGTACCAGAAGAATCAAATCTTTGCATTAAGTTTTGAAAAGTATGGGTATTAGGCTGGGCGTCGATCAGGATACTTCATTTTGTAAATTCTTTGAGCAAGAAGACAATTTTTTGAGCCTCTCCTATTGTTTAAATCATATCTATTAACTCATTTTTTGGAAAATTCATTTTAACAATATAACATGAGTGCAAAAAAAACCAAACTACACTACATAAAAAGCAAAAGAAGTGATTGCGGTTATAAATTTGACACACAGAAAAAATGTTCTTTTACATTGTTTTTGCCATGGCTACTATGATAATGAAGACTATTTCTGTAAAAAAGTATGGAAAATAAGAAAAACTGAAGTATCTCAAAAACTATTATAAATAGGTATAGGATATATTGACAAAACTTTTAGGGGTTTTTATTACTCTATTAAATAACATGAAAATATACAGGGTGTACCATTTAAAAAAAAAGATATTTATTCATTTAAACTTGTTCAAATTTGAGCCGATGTGTTCAGCTTTTATTGCAAATATTAGGTAAAAATTATGTTAACTTGTCCTTGGCGTTGCTAAATTCCAAATTGAATATATTTGTCACAAAATTGAAAACCTTATTTAAGGATTGAATTGATGCTTGAAAATGTGACTTTTTCTTTAAACTTAATTATCTCAGAAACTATAAAGTTTTTGTTATAGTAAAACCCTTAATAAAAAAGATTTAAAATTATAAGCTAAATCGAAAATACGATTCGTATATAGGGTTACGATTCGTATATAGGGTGTTCTATTTAAAAAAATACAACTTTATGCTGTCCTAGTTTTTTGGCTCACCCTGTAGAGTCCTAAATATTTTTAAAATCTGCGTAAAAATAAACTGTATCAAACAATAAATATAGTTTCTTTGTAAATTTCACCGAAAAGGCACAAACCTACTTCATCCAATCGTTGACTCACCCTGTACACCAAAGAGTTAATGATGAATTGTTTCTGAGAAGAATGATGGATGACGTTGCATTAAGATATCGACTAGTATGGGTTGGTTTTGTGTACACAGAATGTTCAAATTTGCTATTATTTTTCCTTTGTACAAGTACATAGAGAAAGTAAAGGGCACCCCTTGATTCTGTTTCCATAGTAAATTTTACGCTAGGATGTTGTTGGTTTAGATATTTGCACCAAAATGGGGAGGATATCAAAAACACATACCCTCCAGAAGTGCCGGGGATATCTACAAGCATGCAAGCACGGCTCTCATCAGAGAAAGGATTAAGGCAATTCGTCGTGGTTTGGATACAAATGTCCGTAACCTCTATGAATTGTATCTAAGTTTATCATCTATAATGGAAAAGAACAAATTGGCAACTGCATATATTGGAAACTTTAATAAGACAAAAAAATTATTAAAAACTAAGATTCCGGTTGAAAATTAATAGTTGCTATATGTAATTTCCTTTCAAACAGAAAAACAGAAAGAATATATATAAACAGCCGATTTCCTGCAAATATAACTCTGGTTCTCTCTCCATAGACGTTTCGACTACCTTATGGTCTCATTAGTGGAGTTATATCGAACCGAGTTGTAACATTCGCAGGAAACAACTGTCTACATAAAATATAAATTCCGAGACATATCGACGGGTCATTAAACCTGCCCCTTTCCGATGTCAGGCTGAAAATATCGTGATTCCAACAACAATTAAGATTTTTATAAGAAATAAATAAATCTATTTCCTGCCGTGTTTAAATATTTGCCTATAAGCATTCTTCTTTCAAGCAGTAAAAAGGAAAGACTGAATACACACAGCTTGCTTTCAACAAATATAACTCTGGTTTTCTCTTCATAATTGTTTCAATCAGTGGAACTGTATCGAAGTATAGAGTAATATTCGCAGTCAACAACTGTATACATAAAATATAAATTCCAAGACATATTGGCAGTATATTAAACCTGCTCACTTTTTGATGTTAGATTAAAAAATATCGCCTTGTCGAACGACATCTTTACATTCACCAAAATAGACTCTGACTATATGTATTCTAGTTTTAAGCAGAAAAAAGGCAGTTTTAATATCCCGCCGATATGTCTCCTTATTTATATTTATGTAGATAGTTGTTTCCTGCTAATGTTGCTCTCGGTTCGATACAGTCATACACCATAAAATGGTAGAAATGCGTATTGAGAGAGAACCAGAGTTGTACTTGCAGAACATAATTTGTTTGTACATATTCTTTCTTCTTTTTTTGCTTGTAAGGAGAATAAATATAGGCAAAAAGAATTACTGTTACGCAACTAAAGCTGTTTTATTTTTAAAAATTTTGTTGTTATGTTAAATAAACTTAATGAATTTTATTAAGACAAATTTTGATTAAAAAAGTATGATAGCGCCTCTAGACCAAATGATTAAATATCATATCGAGATAGCCTCACATTAATGAAAAAATTAAAGAAAAGTTACGAATATACTTATTAAAGTGATGTTGTGAATATACTTAGGAGGTGAAAGATACAGCGTTCATCACTTTTGATGTTAATAAAAGTTATACAGGTTTGCATACTGATAGAACTTTACTGTGGGCCATTGTCGTTTTTAAGTGTGTTGTTACCTGAGTCTTACTCCAGGTTCAGCATAAAAAGTATGCTAATTTAAGCACTGATTTCCCCACAAAACAGAAACTGAATCTGGAAGGTTACCAAATGTAAGACCTTCACAATTTCTTTCAAATTTACTGGCTAAACTCAACAGAATAAAGGTTAGAGTAAAAACTAAGCATGAAAAAACCAGATAAGACATGAATCGAATGGAAACGATATTGTAACCAGGATGTCTTAGTGACCATATATATATATTTTTTTGTCATCTAGATAAAATATATGCTCAGAGCAAAGCTGTCACGGTGAGAGCTGATGCGATTCCCTAATACGATGATATTAAAAGAAAACATAAAGTAAATTATATTTAAATTTGAATATCCATGAACATTCAATAAGATATTTTAATAGAATTCGATCTCCATTTTTTGATTGCAACCTAGCAGAAATGTATTAACCAAGTATGACCACATTTTTTATCATAAACTAGCAAATAATATAAACTTATTAAGCAATGGAAAAATTTCAGTCATCTGTTTCTATATTTAATATTTTCGTATATAAAATAAATTTTCGACAGAAAGTCTATCATCATCAATGTTTGCTTATCAAGTTAAGTGAGAGTTAAATTCATTGAAGTGGAATCATAAAAATAAATTTTAAATTATGGAAGGACCAGGAGATAAAATCTAAAAACTAATTAATGTGTTTCTGTAAGAATGTTCAATATACATTATGTTTGTGAGAAATAATTATCATAACCTGCTTGTTAAGTAGTATATTACTATATTTTCTTGAACGCATCTTGATCCTTTGGCTATGGATTTATAATGTATTACTTAGCGATATAAATTACTTTCCTAATATGGTTATGCATGCCTCAGCGTGATTTATTAAAACATTTATTAAGATTTTGCCGTAGTAATATTACATACAAAAGATAATATACACAAAGCTTTAGCAAGCATATCTTTTTACTACCGGGTATATTAGCTTTTCAAATTTTTTACTGATTTTTAAGCAGTATTAAGGAGCGCCTTTCGCAATAAAAAAAGTTAATCTAAGATTGAATGTTAAAAAAAAAGGAAAAAGATACTAGATACTGATGTGGTAATATGAAAAACACGGAGACGACTTTTTTGGTTGTCAGATTTCTTTGACAGATAAGAACCTTTTGACACCGATGAAAAATATTTAGGCATTCCCGTTATATGTATTTATAGGGTGATATCTTAAATTTAAAGCTGACTCTCAAGATTAGACAAAAGACTTTAATTATGAATAACAATTACCTAAATATTTATTATTTCATAAAAACTAAAGAGAAATCAAAGCAATAATATTCGTTCTATATCACTGATAATTGAGAGAAGGGTTTGAAACTAGTTAGTTGAGTTCACCTTGATTAGAGATAGCTGGGCTTTAAAATATTAACGTGTTTTCTTAAATGAGACTAGATTCATACAAATCAAGCAATAGTGAAGAAAAGTACATAGTTTAAAAGAAATATGCCGTAGAAAAACATAGTAATAATATTCCACTTTTAAAAACTTTCCTCTCCTTAAAACAGTTAACGGAAAAGGAGAGCAATTCTCTGCGAATTCTACTTTAGTTCTCTATCTATACACATTCCCATAACCTCATAATTCTGTCAATGTATCTGTATTGAATCCAGAGTGAAATTCACAGAAAACAACTGGCTACTGAATAATCATCGTTGTGATATTTATCGGCAGGATATTGTACTTGCAGGTTATAAAATATACAGCCAAGTGGCATCTATATAGGGTGTCCGGTAAGTCTCTCCTAATTTCTCAGAAGCATACAGGGGAGGTCAAAATAATCCTACTTTGTCATAGAAACAAAATTCCTAAAGTGCCTTAACAGACATACAGACACCTAAAGAGGTACCAAGAGATTTATCTTATCGGCCCTAAGTTTTGAACCGACTTGCATAATTTAATGATATTTTAATATTTTATAGGGGTCATAAAGACCCATTAAATCATACAACAGAAGATATTTTAGATCAGAGATGTCAAGAATGGACTTGTAGTCATACTCGTAGGGCTTAATTTTCGACAGGTCTCATTTTACAGAGGTGAAAACTGATTTTTTAGATACTTTGGTAATTCTTCTTCATAAAAGGTACTCTTAATTTATTTCGATAAAACTGGCGGTTTTCGAGATAAATAGGTTTTTATGTGAAAAACTGAAAAGTTACTAATGCTAAACATAAACAAGTAAAAATAAAATAAGCAGGGTGTGCTGATGTGCTTTAATTTATGGGAAAGCGCTGACATTAACAGTGAAAACGTTTAAATGTTATTTTCGCAGATGATCAATATGGGCTCAACATTTTTTTATTATTCGAATATTTTCCTAGTGCACTGCAAATAATATTCCGGCATTTTTACGGACTTCGTTAGAATGCTGTGCTATTCTCGCTGGTAGTTCTTTTCTAGTACTTACTGGTGTTGAATAAACTCATTCTTCTAGATATCTCCAGAAGTAAAAGTCTAAGGGATTTAGGTCTGGAGACCTTGGTGACCATAAAACAGGCCCAACTCGACTTACCCATCGAGGGCAAAAACATTAGTTAAGTGTTGACATACTATACGGTTAAAATAAGATGAAGCACCATCATGTATGTACCATATTTTCATTCTTCGATCAAGAGGTACGTCTTCCAATAAATTACTTGAATTTTGCTGCAAAAATTGTGAATTAAACTCACCATTGAGTCTTCTTTCCAAAACAAATGGACCTATAAGGTTATTTCCGATGATGCTAGTCCACACATATACAATAAACCTTTGTTGGTGTTTGTTCTGAATTATAGCGAGCTAGTTTTCATCAGCCCAAAAATGTAAATTGTGTGAGTTTATTATGCCATTTCTTGGAAAATTGGCCTCATCGGTAAACAAAATAATATTGTGAAAATTTAGATTTAGGTTATGTTGCTGTATAAACCAGTTGGACACATAGAGTTTACTTTTTCAACATGTTACGGGTGAAGTAACTGTTCTGTTAGAGTTTCATGAACAATCTATTTTGTAACATTGTTTAGTGTCGCTAGCTTTTTTATACTTTTTGAAGGATTGTCAGCAATATGAGGGTTTCATGCTCTCCTGGGAGGGCCCTCACTGCCAAGTCGCGGAAAAAATGATTCTGAAAAAAACTTGCAAAAAATTAATTCGTTAACTCTAATAATTATTTTCTAATCATCCTTTACTTGTTTCCATGAGACTTTGATCAACCCTTTAAAAGGTTTTTGGACTTGGCATTGTTTGAAATGGAAATTTTTTGCATAAAGCCTTTGAACAATTTGACGGCGTTTCACCATAAATTAAATGCAAATCAGCATACTCTGGGTACGAATATTATTCCACTATTTAAAATTGTTTATGTAGGTATTAACAATAACAATCTCATTTTTACCTCTTTGTACTGAATGTTTAGCATAAAAATCGATTTATCGCGGAAACCGCTAGTTTTATCGAAATAAATTAAAAGTACCTTTTTTGAAGCAAATAACTCAAAGTATTTAAAAAGTTGATTTTCAGCTCTGTGAAATTACACGGCCTGTATAAAATATTAAAATTTCATTAAATTATACAAGTTGGTTCAAAACTTAGAGCCGATGAGATAAATCACTAGGGCTCTATATCTCCGTTAAGGGACAGTTTTAAAATTTTTTTTCTATGATAAAGTAGGGTTATTTTGACCTCCCCTGTATGCACCATAGAATTTAGAAGGTACTTACCGGACACCCAGTATATACGCAGGAGAAGGGAAAATTAAAAAAAAATGAAAATGGTTTTAAAATTGTACCTAAATTATAATTATTATTTCTTACATTTTCCATATAAAACTACAGTTTCGGCTCATTCAAACAGAGATAATTTTTTGTCTTTTTCTGTTTTCTTAAAGGATTGTCATTGACTTGCATAACAGCAGTTTTCTGTAAACGATATTTCTTGAATTACAAAAGTCAAGGTTACTATTTATTTTTGCATATACTGGTTTTTAATTTTAATTTTATTCAAATTATCCTTCGTTGTAATAGATCATTTCTTTAGTTTATATGGAGGAAAGGAAAATTGATGACAGACGGAGAAAAATATTTTCTTCTTAATTTTATAAATAAGATGATGCCTAATTGTTTCTTTTGAATTTTATTCTTTAAAAAATATTTGACCTGTTCTTGCATCTATAATTTTATGAAGTGGTTACACGACAAACTTTTTAAATATATATATATATATATATATATATATATATATATATATATATATATAATGTAATTTTGATACAATTAAAAAATATTGATGTTGGACTGACGGGATATGGTATATCTTGCCAGACTTCTTGTCCGTTGATGAAAATATAAATATTTTATGTAGATTTTGTATGGTTGGGAGTAACTTATAGTTATAACATTTTCCCGATTTATCAAATTTTATGTATCCCCTTTCAATGAATTTTTAATATATATTGTATTAAGTATATTTTAGATAATTTACGTTGGATGGCATTCATTAGGTATTCAAGAGAAACAGTTCGGTAGTTATTTGATAACGATTGGAGATACAACCTAATCGAAACGTCGTAAAAATAAACAAACAAGACAATGTAAGTCCAACAATCACATTTTAGTCAAACTGTTCTCTGTTAGGTATCTGATACAATAGAGCGAAGAAGGGCTTAGAGTTATTTCTTTTCTAAAAAAAAATTATTAAGGCAAACTTTTAAATAGTTTGTTATATATGTAAATTCTCCTTTCAGGCAGAGAATATGAAAAATGTATATACAAACAGTTTATTTCCTGGAAATATCGCTCTGGTCCTCTTTCCATACGCGTTTCGATCACCTCATGATCTCGTCAGTGGAGCTGTATCGGACCAAGAGCAACATTAGCAGGAAACAACTGATATAAGAAATATAAATTTCAAGGTACGTCTGCAGGATATTGCACCTGCCATCTACCGACCTCGATGTCAGACTAAAAAATATCGCCAGTCTAACGACATCTATGAATCATTGGAGTAATGTGAAATTTTAAAAATCAAAATTTCAGTAAGAAATAAAGAAATCTTTCTGACGTATTTAAATAGTTTGTTATATATGTAAATTCTCCTTTCAGGCAGAGAATATGAAAAATATATATACAAACAGTTCATTTCCTGCAAATATCGCTCAGGTCCTCTCTCTGTAAAATTTCCCGTGTCGAATATTTTTCCAATAATTAGAACCGCGATTTCAAAAACTCTTAAAAAGTACTTATTGACAAGTCTGGTTTTGACATTTTGCGAATTCAGCGTTTTTATTTGAAATTAGTCGAACCAACAATTGTGTATAATTATTTGATTTGATCAGTCTACACCAAAACCAGGTAACTATTTTAGACATTTTCGTTATAATCGTTGAGTTCAATAAATTAAATTATACTAATTTCGTGAACGCCTTACCTCTAATTTCTTTTTATTTCAGAGCCCAGCTTTAATGAAATTTAAATAAATTTATTAGTTTTATTGAGCTTTATTCGAGATTTTCCTTTGTCCCATATCCTGTGAAACTTTATGCGACTTTACTCGAAACTTTGCGATTTTTTTCGAGACCTATATTGCTTTTATTTAAGATTCATTTTAACCTCAAACTTCAGCTTTTTCTCGAAAGTAGTAGCTACATATTTCTAGATATAGAAGATAGCTGCATGAACGTACGAGGATTTCATAGAAAGAATAAAACGTCCAATGAGTTGTACTATTTCAAGTTAATTCCTTTTGCCCGAGACCATCATCTGGTGATTGTAACCGAATTGTAATAATTTGTAAAATAACACTCTAAAGAATATTCGTCATAGATTAGTTTTGATTATAATAATTAACAACATAGATTATGTGAAGGAAATTGCAACTTTGGTTGACCAATAGTAAAATTTTTACTGTACTGTTTTCCTATTACTGATATCATATATTTTTTTATTAAATTAAATTCATAGTTGAGTACACGTATCTCGAGTTGTATTGGAAGAGTTTAAAGCAAGAATCAATATATAGAGAATAAGTCTCCCTGGAGTTACTATATATCAGTTGTAAACTAAAGATAGCAATTTCAGTTTGAAAATTCATTAGGAATAACTTTACGAGAGCTAACTCGCATTTTGCGGCAAGTGTGTCATTAAAACTCCATCCATTTATAATTGTCCTGACAATAAGAGAGCTGACTCAGGCACTCTGGATTTTTCAGAGAATGGATTAATAACTTAACATAATTCAGTTTAATGACTTATAACCATTCAGTAAGTAAGTAATTAAGTTTACAGTATCCAGATTTTAGTAGTAAGGTATTAGGTTTCTGTTGGAAAATTAACATTAGTTCATGATAAAGCCTATTATATTTTAATTCTGTGGTATAAATCCAAATTTTTTTTTCAATTAATATAATCTAAAAACTAAAAATAAATAATTTTTTTTTTCTCATGTATTTTCCTTTAAAAAACATTATTAGCCAAAAATTTTTTGCTTATTTAAAGTAAAATATTTTTATACTTTATCTAATCTTTCAACCAAAAAATTAAACAGTTATCTCAAATATTTTATATATTTTTTCAGAATTTGTATTACTGATAAATCCTGAAACGTAAAAGGCCATTTGTTAACGAAGCCTAACAACCCACACATCCGTTTCTGGGGTTTCAGATTTCTTACCTTTACGATTCTCAATTTAATTTGGAACATTTTTAACTGGAAATATGTTGAATATTATCAATTTTTATAATAATGTTAATATATCATAATGCTTTATTAATGAGTTCGACATTTGAAGAAATAAATCAATATAACAGACATTTTAATTTATATTTTTAGCTGAGTAGAAATACTTAAATACGCAGGATATTGGTAAAATTTTGTTTATATTTGATAACAAACAAAATAAATACAATGCAAATCCAACAACCACATTTTAGACTATGAAATAAAAGAATTTTTACATTGTAATTTTTAACAGAATCTCCTATATGTATGTGTGTGTATGTTGGGGGTCTGTACACTACGACCTGGTAAATCTATTGCTGCCTAGTTGTAAGAATTACCTTATCGGCTACAGCAGGTCCTCCAGCTCTATTTTCCTCAGGAATCTTAGGATGTTGGACAGCTTCAAGGTGGTTAGCTCCCCTTCTTCGATTTGGTGTGTTCCCAAGAACCGCATCCTACGGTTTTCTAGAGCGCTGCACTCTGAAAAGTTATGAAAAGAGGTTTCGTACTCCTCCTCACACTCCTTTTTCTACCAGTCCGAGTTGCTTGAGGTGTCCCTTCAAGTGGCAATGCCTCGTCAAGACTCTTATCTCCGTAGCACTATCTTTCATGGAACCAATTTAGTTTATCAGAAAAAATTATTTCTGGTTGTTTATCAAAAAATACATCAATGTCCTCGTTCAACAGATTGTCTACTTTAAAATGATATCTTTTAAGCTGTCTCCCTAATAATATTAGGTCAAACGTAGACAAATCTTGACCATATGGTTGGTGGTTTGGCTGAGAGCAGTAAAATTTGGGGCAGATGTTTTGAACTTTGATTGTTTCATGACCTCGCGTATTGTCATGAGGAACAAGGACATTCTTGTGACGTTAAAGAGGACTTTTTTAATCACTAGCTGCACATAATTTAGTAAATGTATTGTAGTAGGTAACTACTCTTTTTGTAGTGCCCCTCGGCATGAATTCAACAAGACAAATCGTGCTGGGTCCGAAAAAATGGGAACTATTAGCTGAAGATTGTGTGCGTATCTTGTTTTGAAATAGAGAATCTTGTTGGATATATTTCATTGACTCTAAGTTCAGCGCTTACCATATCTTAAAGAAAAATTCTGGACTATACCTAAAGACTACAAATGATTTTTTCAAAATTTAAGTTTCAGAAGTTTTTGTTCGGGAGTCGACGATCTTGGAGCTTATCTTACTAAAACCTTAATTTAGTGCTGTCCAAATGCTTGGTCCAGATAATTTAATTCCTTATCAATAGTGCATTTAGAAGTAACGATATTTGAAAACCAATGTTTCGACTTTCCTACAATCAAGATTGGTTGCATTTAAAGGCTTTGGCTTATTCAAATTATAATACCATTAAAACTATTTGCACTGAATAATTACATTCCCTTTAAAAAATTGGATTACATTGCGATGGTCTAATTCCACAAAACATATTTTCTTGCAAAGTGTTTCATAAAATATAAAATATTGATTACTTTTTTAGTACCTCTCTTAAAAATGAAATTGACTAAGAATCCTGTTTATTAAGATTCCGTATCTTACCTGCCTACCTATCTCTCGACGTGCCTACCTATCTATTTGGGTAACTGTCTACCGGTCTATCTGTCTATCTGTCTATCTGTTTGCTTGTCTACCTCCCTACCTGTCTACTTGTCTACCTGTCTACCTGTCTACCTGCCTACCTGTCTACCTATCTGTGAACTTGCATAACTGCCTTTTTTATCATAGATAAAACATCTATATATCCCAGTCTGTTGTTCTGGTGACTGGGAGTGTCGAAATCAGTCCCTCTAGATAGCTGCCTATCGATTAAAAAATTTCTTCTATGGGCGCATGCTTTCGCACAGATTAAATGCTACTTCGTACTCGTTATCTTTTTTCTAGTTCTATCGTATTTTGTACGCCTTTTGCCAGGTGTATTCTGATATTATTAATCATTCCATCATGTTTTTTGCATCAAAGTGCTGGCCCACATTTATGGTCTACTCTTCTCCTATCTTTGACAAGAGAACACAGTGTGGTCTGCATTATCAATTTGTTGGCAATATGTACATTTATCTGACTCTACTTTTATTATTTTTACACTAATCACAAGCTACTTGATATTTTATGCTTAAAATTTATAATCGTCATAAGCCAACATTGATGTTTAGTTTAAATACAAATAAATCTGAGTTTATGCATTGATTTAGTTAAAGCAGCTTTTCTCCTAAACTATTGGTATAATGATTTTTTATAAGAATAACTTTTTCAGGTAAATAGTTTTTCGCAATCATATTTTTTAGGTAGATTTTAAAAAAGTGTCTTGAAAAAAAATAGGGATAAATAAACAACACCGTTCTTCTGTCGAAACGTCCTTGATTAAATTTTCTACTCACCCTTAACATCAAAAAATTGCTTTTATTGATCTTGGTTCGAATACTAAAAACACATCGGAGTGTTGCTTCATTTTCTTTTTCTAACGGGGGAATTCCCGATGTTTAAAAAAATTGAAAGTTCGATACTTACCAATCACCCAACCTAAACCAGATAATTATCCGTTGTTCAAAAATCCATCTAACCTCACCCAGCCTAGCATTTCAAGGTTAAGGATCCAAAGGAAACACAAACAAACTATTTCTAAAGTTTATACACTTTAATGTTAATATCGTTAGATGGTTTAAAATTTAATACATCTGTAATGGACAGAGCTTATTATGTACCCGTTAGTTCTTCATCCCAGTCAGAATGCAAATAACAATTTATCATATAGTTAACTAAACCCTAGAGTAGAAATTGTCATGCTCTTCGTGCACAGTGAGACGTAATTCTGCAAGTTATAATTCAGGGAATGTATTTATGTATTACCAACTCGAAGAATTACAGGCTTGAGTATAAATCGGCCTTAAATTTCATAAAAGGAAAATTGGACCATACAATAGCTTAAGTTAAAGTAGGCAAAATATTATTAAATTATTTGACATAACTATATATTAAATTGCAAGTACGAGACTGCATTTTCAGAGAACCGCTGTACCTCTACAGACTGAAACAAAGTCTGGTACTCAAAATTCCGCAATCAGGAAAGGACAACAAACAAAAAAAAACAGGAAACAAGAAGCAGGAAAAAAAAACAGAAACAAGAAGAATCCTGAATGAAATCAAATCCTTAGAGTCCTTCATATATCATGTACAAAGTATAATCTACAGTTAATAGTTGACTTGCGTTCAGTCACTAAAATCCGATTATTATTTTTACCAAATAAGAAGTTAGAATCCAAAAAATCAAGCAAGTTACTATTAAAATCATAATAAAACTTTAATTATTAGCATTAAGGAAATAAAATAATAAAAAAATAAATAACCAAATAGGCTTAAAATTTTATCAATTATTTTATAATAGACCCTCGCCGGTTGATAAGAAAAACGTAAAAAAACGCTTAATTCCGCCGAGTAAAATATATCAAACAAGACTTAGTGACCTTTCCATTCTTTATTTTATACAACAATCGATGATAAGTAGGCTCGACTGAGATAGTAATAATACGAAAACTGTTTCCACAAACACAGTACTAAGTACTGCAGTTTCCACAAAAGGAGTTAACTAATTACTCAAAGGTTATAGAATAACTTCAATCGAATTTTACCCCATAAATCTCCTGCCAGGAAACCTATTCACAACATATCAGGGCATGGCAACTACTTAAGTGTTACGTATATTTCATTCAAACTACAATTTACTATCTTTCCTTTTTATGGCAATGTGCAAATTAAAAATAGTGAATTATTCACCTCTAGCTGGATGGTTTCGTTGATCCGCAGATAACGTGCTTCTTGACAAAGAAGGCCATTAAATTCTAGTTTCCATTGCAGTAGACCCAAGTCCAACAATACCAAACTGCCTTTAACACTACAAACCTTTGTAGTATTACAGGGCTAAACGATTTACTTAATCCCTTTTACAGGTGTCAAATTTTTAAAAATGTCTGAATGACGAATATTGTTACAACGTATCATCGTAATGGAATTCTCCAGAAAAACAATATTCCCCTAGTCACGTCAACAGTATATACAGACGGTGTGGTAAAAAATAACGCTTATACCGATTAATGACAATCCGCGTCTGTCAGGTTTAACGTTACAAAATGTCATAAATAGAATGGGAAATAATTCGTCCTGTCTTCAAAGAAATCATAAATATTGGCTCAAGAACTTCCATAGTCGAATAATATATTAAAGGCAGCTGGAGGTATGGGGAAAGAGAGTGTTGAGATTAAAAATTTAACCTATATTCTTTGACAGCTGTTTATTTAATGCTACATTTTACATTATATCCTTGACAAACGCTGTAATGGACTTAAAAGTTTAGGACATGGCTTGAATCATACAATACAGAAACTTTACAACATGATCACATTTCCCTCGTACCAAAAAAATGTTCAGTGTCTACCATGCTTTTAAACCGTATATCTTTTAGAAAATATCTTTAGTTATGTGTAACTACTTACTGAATGATAAGTAAGCACCAAATATTCAAATTATAATTCTATTAATAGCGATAATTTGGGTTGCATATTTACAACGAAATTTATATATAAAAAGTGCTTCAGGCAGTTTCAAACATATTAAATAAATATCTGTGTTCGAGAGCAATCTTTAAATGACCTTTATTCCCCTCAAAGTATATGAATGGAATTTTCGGACAAACTGAATACAGGTCTTACGAATAGATGTCTCGAGGGCAATACAACAAATTTATGCTTTTTTCCTTGCCAATTACTGTAGAAAACTTAAAATGTCGGATTTACTGACAATATAAAAACGCGTTATTTGAAAAATTATAAAAATGGAAAAAAGTAGATTCTTTTTATAATTACGGATAGTAGAACTGGACTGGAATCTGGAAAGTAAAAGTAAAAAAATAACCAAATTGATATTTTGATCAATATAATTATATTTTGTTATTAGATATCTATAAAAACAATTCCCAATGGATGTCGGCTATTGTTAAGATAAATAATTTGGCTAAGGAAAGAACACAGGCATATGTTTGATTTAAGATATCTTTACAGTTTTTTTACTTTGTTCGTATAAATAGTATAAAACCAAAAATCAATAGTGATTATAAATTTAGAAAAACAGGAGATTATTGTCTTGTGAATTTGTATTAATTTTCTACAAAAAGAGATAAATATTATGCATAGTTTCAAATTATGTAGTAATGACGCAATCATTAAAATGAATTACAAGCAATGCAAATTTAAATTTTAAAAAAATATGATAAATGGCAAAAAATAATGAAAGAATAAAAATATTCATTAACCAAAATATTGCCAAATCCATCACAAATCTTACATTCTGAAAGAGTATTACTGGTGCAAGCTGACTCCAGTTCGGTATGGCTTTACATATTGCAAATGTACAGTAGATAAAAATGAAGAGAAAGTAAAAGTATTTTATTGCACAATAACACAAACACTCCAAGAACTTTCAAAGCATGATAAAAATGTAGTAATGGGAAATTTTAAAGCTAAAATGAAAAAAACAAATCGAAAACCTGATATCAAACAAAGGATTGACATAAGAGAACTAACAGAACCAGAAATATAAGAAATCAAGCGGAGTAGGAAATAAACGAATATCTTGAAGATAGAAATGGTTATAATGCTTAAAAAGAAAGCCTGGAAAAATGGGAAGACTTGGCATATGATGAAGAAAAAAAGACGATGGAAACATATAAACATAATAAGATACAATAACATGCCCAAGAAAATATAGAGAGATATCAGAATGGTGAAAGAGAGATGGGGTAAAAGAAAAATATTCAGACATAGAGGAGCTACAACAGAAACAGGAGAATGAGTGGATAAATAAAGGTTTGGAATTAATATATAAAAATACTCTTTTAGAATGAGAGAACAATTGTACCGCCAGAAATAGAAAGCATTTCAGGACTGAGTATAACGACGGATGAAGTGAGAATAGCCACTGAGCTAGTAAAGGAGGGAAAAACACCTAGATCTAGTAAAATACATGCAGAACTTCTTAAACTACTGAATGATAAGGGAATCATATGGAAAACTGATATATTCAGTCATATAAACGATGCTGAAAAAATATCAAAGGATTAGCTAATATCAGAATTTATTAACATCCCAAAAAAGTTCAGTCAAAGTAAATATAAAAAATATCGTACCATCAGCCTTATAAGTCACTTACTACTCAAAATAATATATAAATTATCCTAAGAACAGACATTCGCATCACAATTTAGCTTTGGAGATGCCGTTGGACCAACAGAGGTTTTATTTTGTCTACAAGTTTTATTTTAAAGATACAGATACGTCATCTGTGTCATAAACATTCTTTTGCTACCTTGACCTTTCGACAGAGTCTAACATAATAACCCTTCCCCAATTTGCGTCAATGAATTATATAGGGAACTAAGTGAATCTTTTGTCACCATGATGAGACATACGATTTAAGTCAATATTTTAAATAATAAATTTTAACTTGTAGAGATCTCTTAATGACAAAATTATTATTGTGTTAAACGTATTTTTACTGTTTGTTCCCAAAAACTTAATTTTTACGTTGGCTTTCTGAAAATTGTTTCATTTATAGAAAAAAATTAAATTTAGTAATCTGTACCCCTTCCATATAGTGTATCACCGAGTATATTTTCCAAAACATAATTATACGTACAAATGCAAACGCGCTTATATGACTGGTCGAATATTTTACCAGAGCAATTTAAAACTCTCTTCAGTGTCACATATTTCGCACCTTAAAATTTTACAACCATATAAAAGGACGTGAAAATAAAATTGAAGTAAAAGAAATATTTCTTTTATATTCAATCTATTCAACTGTGCAGGAAATTTCCTGAGAACAGGAGAGGTTATAAGATGAGCTTATAAAAATTACAGCTCTTTTATCTCCTTTTTATTTAACAGGTAGTAAAGTGCGATTTTTCCAGATGCTGCACTCAAGACCTTTAAAAATCGTAAATAAAATCTAGCATCGTTATCTGCAGCAACTGGTTTAAGAAAATTGTTATTCGATGTTAATTGGATATCATTTTTTATTTTGAATTGCAATTTATAGTTTTGTTCAAACTCGTAAAACTTTTAGAAAAATATATTTTTGTGACATAATTATTATAGTCTTCGTCTTCTTCTTAGCATACTGTTAACATCGCCAGATAAAAACCTTTGCTACTGTTGTTCTCTGTTTTATTTTTGTCGTCTAGTCAGGCTCAATTATTATTTTTATATCATCTGACCACCTTGTAGTTTTCTCCTATTTGCTTTATTTATTCGTTGTCTCTATTAAATAACTTTTCTTGCCCACTGAGTGACCTTTATCCTTTCAAATGTCATACCTAGTTTCATTTTAATATATGTACGTAATCTTTCTATTACTTCTATTTCCATCGATCGTCTGCTCATTAATGTATTTGGTTTGCGACCATTCAGTTTGATATTTAGAATTCTTCTCTCTATGGCTCGTTGTATTATTTTTAGTCTATGGATTATATTTTCATTTAGTACTCATGTAAGAACTTGAAAAACATTCTGATCTAACACTTGTGCTTTAAGCGTCTTAGGAACATTAAATTTAAAAAAAAAATTCTAGTAGTCTTCTAAATGCTGATCAGGATATAGACACTTTTCATTTTCTGATCTCCTGTCAAGTTGTCTATCAACAATTCAAGTTTTTGTCACTTTTCTGTCTGTGCATTGTCAAATATTATATCTTGGTTTTGAGGCTCGGTAGCGCAGTGATGCAGCATTTGCCTACCAATCGAAAAGTCCCGGGTTCGATCCCTAGCCTGGCCGAATATCATTACTTTTTTTAATGGTAAAAATTAGCCCTTAAGTCAATTCAGCCTACAAATTGGTACCTGGATGAATCCTGAAGTAATAATAGGTGGTTAAAACGTAGTTCTAGACATATTACCTTTCCTGTATACCGATCATAGTTCCTGGTTCATAGCAAATGTACCTTTCATAGTCTAAGCCAAATTCACTATGAAAAAGGACTACTTGGATTTGTTCTAATATTTATATATATATATATATATATATATATATATATATATATATATATATATATATATATATACGTTTATGCGGCTTTCACGCGTTTCTCAGTATGAAATGCAATAGCAGTGGATATCTCCACATTATGCCGCTGTAGTACTGAAATTACATTCAGCAAACGTACAATTATATGCAACTTCGTGAATAAATAAAGTCAAATGCGAACAGTAAATGCAAACTTCGATCCATCATATCCTTTCCAGGTGCACGTCGGTACCCTGATGAGTCTAGTAGAGACGAAACATGTAGCTCTGCCGTATCACTGTGGCGTAGAGGGTAAGTTTTGACTTTCTTCTCGGCATGGTGGTACAGGTAGGTCATCATCTCGATGCTGGTGGAAGAGGATAAATTGTGTTTTGTAGCAATTTGTTCAATTTGTACAACCTCTAATACGGAAAGGATATGATGGTACGAAGTTTTACATTTACTGTTCGCATTTTACTTTATATATATATATATATATATATATATATATATATATATATATATATATATATATATATATATATTAATTAATTAGATAAAAGGAAAATTTTTAGAATAAAAGTTAATTATTATTATCGACTTTAAAGCACTACAATAATTTCATCCATAATTTCAGGAATATGGATCAATTAGAATAAAATGTCAATAAAAATACTGATTTCGTTATTAATTTTACCCATTTTAGCACATTTTTATTAACTCGCTTTCTCGTCTGTCTGTGTTCTTTCTTTGTCTATTCGGTGCAAATTTTGCAAACTTCCCGATGAGCTAGAGACTTGAAACTTTAAACACAGCTCAGAACTGGATGAAAATGAAATATTAACTCTCTCTTCTGTCTGTTTTTTTTTTAATTTGTTTCTTTAGTACAAATTTTGCAATCGATTTTAAGCGAATATCCCTGTGAGCTAGATATTTGAAATTTTAAACTTAGCTCAGCACTGAATGACAGTCACTTTCTTGCCTGTCTGTTTGTCTATTAGTCTGTTCAGTATAAATTTTGCAATTGATTTTAAGAAGCAGGAAATATTTATTTAAATGAAAAAAATTAATATACCAGTTTTTTGCAACGGACTAAAAATTATACAATAATGTCTCCTAGCCCCATACAGATTTATAACCCCATATTTATTCTTAACCCCATACACATTAGTAGTGAACATAACCCGATTCTCTCAATCCCCCCACTCCTCGACCTTGACCTTGACCTTGCTTCACTCCTCTTTGGCCCCGCCCACATGTCCTTGTCATTGACCTTGAAAGTGCACGTGTGCTTTGGCCTTGGCCTTGTGTTCAAGGTTGTGTGTGTGTGTGACCTTGACCTTGACCTTGGTCGAGACGACCGTGACTTTGTTGAAGGTCATCTTGGATGTGTGACCTTGAAGATATGTTACGTGGTTGGGGGTGACCTTGAATGGTTTTATATAAGGTATGGGGCAGTTTCATTCATCAGTTGGCTCTGACTTGTATAGGTAGTACATGTGTTAATATTTGACAAATCATGGCATATGTTTGTGAAAATTGCGGTTCTAAGTTTACTAATATTTATAATATGAGACGTCATCAAAGAGAATCGTGTGCGGCGAGATTTAATGAAGTGCCTGGAGGAAAACGGCTCCGAATTGAAGAGTATACATCGACGATTCCGGTAATTAATTGCGCTACATGTAATGTAGATGTTCCAATAAATCATATGTCAGCGCATAAACGAACACAACAACATAAAAATAATTCATGTTTGCCGGTAGGTCATGGTGTGCAACTCGTTCAATGTGCCTTCAAAAGGAGAATTGCAACCTATCGGGTTAGCAGTGATATGGAGCATTCCGATTACGTAATGTTCTTTGCAGACATTAAATCCAAGGTGGTGGAACTTGTTAATAATTTATTGCGTGTGCATCATGCTTTAAAAGTTAACATGACAGCTGTTGGCGAGTACATGCTTCCATCACAAGAAATATTCAGTGAAAAATCCTTCAACACTGCTAATCAAATAATTAGTGTAGAAAGTGATTTGGATGCCGTTTACCATTCTTTCACCGAATTAATAAAAACGCAGGCGACAGAGTTCCAGGAGAAAGATTCAGGTATCAAAACCCGATATATTAAACTGATTTTTATATATTATTTTTCTTATTATAGGATGGGCTCTTGTGCGAATTTTATACTTGGAAGTTGGTATCAACAAGTATATGCCTATGGGTGGCTCATCATACATCAAGTTGCCGTATTCTATTGAAAGGAAAGGAGCTGTCGTCAATGTGATTAACCAGGACGAATTTTGCTTTGCGTGGGCTGTAACATCAGCATTGTTTCCTCCAACAGCAGAGCCTTCACAGAAGACATCCTACCCCCATTTTTCTAGAGTGCTAAATGTAACAGGTATGGATTTTCCAGTAAAATTACGTGACATTAAAAAATTTGAGGAAATGAACAACATATCAACTAACGTATACGGTCTGGAATCTAAATATGAAAATAATGAAGTAATACATGAAGTTATTGGTCCACTGAGGTATGCGTCAAAAAAGTTGGATAGGCATGTAAATTTATTGTTAATTACAAAAGACTGTAGTAGTAAAGATGGCGGTGAACATTTTTGCGATACGACTTGTTCAAAGAGTCATTATTGTTGGATTCGGGATTTATCACGTTTAGTTTCAAGTCAAATTAGTTGTCAACAACATAAAATATATTTCTGTGATGGTTGCCTCATTTATTTTAGTACACCGTCAGCTTTAACTTTACATCAAAGCTACGATTGTAACCACATTTTCACGCAAACACCCTCAGTGGATTTAAAAATCGATAAATTTGGAAAGAGTGTGCCGGAAAATATTTTAAAATTCGAGGGTATAGAAAAGCAAATGCGCGTTCCATTCGTGGTTTATGCAGATTTTGAATCTGTTTTAAAACCCGTTGAAACGGTACAACCAAACCCACAAAATTCTTACACTGTAAAAAGTTTTAAACATGAACCATATTCTTTTGCTTATTTAATTAAATGCTCTTTTGACGACTCACTTTCGAAATTTGAGCTATTTCGGGGGAATAATGCAGCTCAAGTCTTTGTGGATCGTATCGAGTGTGATTTAAGGGCTCTATACAACACATATTTAAAAGACATTAAGCCTATGAAACCGTTAACGCCTGAAGAAAAAAGGGAGTTTAATGATGCTAAAATATGTGGTATATGTGAAGGCCCTTTTGAAGAGGGTGAGATTAAAGTACGAGACCACTGTCACATAACTGGTGCAAAAAGATTTGGTGCTGCACATTCCGTTTGTAATTTAAATTATAAATTACCCTCTTTTATCCCTATCATATTTCATAACTTAAGCGGCTACGACAGCCATTTATTTATAAAAGAGTTATGTAAATATGGGGATACAATTGGTGTTTTGGCTCAAAGTAAGGAAAAGTACATATCATTTACCAAAAGCATTTATGTGCACGATTATTTTGATAGTAAATGTGGAAAAGTCAAGAGGAAATATTTAAAGTTGCGATTTATTGATAGTTTTAAATTTCTGTCAACGTCTTTGGAAAATTTAGGCAGCGGTTTAAACGACGACGATTTTATTGAAACGCGGAAACATTTTTCAAATATCAACCAATTTAATTTGATGCGTCAAAAGGGTGTTTTTCCCCATAGCTTTATTGACTCTATAGAAAAAATGGAAAATACATGTCTTCCAAGTAAAGATGAATTTTATGATAATTTACGGGAAGAACATATTAGCGATGAAAGTTATAGAAGAGCAAAAGAAGTATGGCGCTTGTTTGGGTGTAAAACTTTGGGGGACTATTCGGACGTGTATTTAAAATCAGATGTGTTGCTATTGTGTGATGTTTTTGAGCAATTTCGGAATAATTGTTTAAAATTCGATAAACTTGATCCAGCACATTACTATACCCTTCCAAGTTTATCATTTGATTGTATGCTACGTATGACTAAGGTAGAGTTAGAGCTCTTAACTGATATAGACATGATACATTTTTTTAAGAAAGGTATACGCGGCGGCATAAGCCAGTGTACAGAAAGGAAGCACATCGCTAATAATATTTTTTTACCAGACTATGACCCAACAAAACCTTCTTCATTTATAACATACCTTGATGCTACAAATCTATATGGTCATAGTATGTCACAAGCATTACCATATGGTGGTTTTCGATGGTTAAGCGAGCGCGAAATTCTGGATTTAAATATTATGGCTGTTGGTGATGATAGTTTACATGGCTACGTTTTGGAAGTGGATGTGCATTATCCGACTGAGTTGCATGATGCACATTCTGATCTTCCATTTCTAGTAGAAAATATCATACCGCCAACAGAAAACGCTAAATTACCGAAATTAATTCCTAATTTACAAGATAAAAAAAAATACATTGTACACTATAGAACTTTAAAACAAGCCATCGCCAACGGCTTAGTGGTAATGCAAACCCATCGAGTATTACAGTTTAAGCAATCAAAATGGCTAAAATCGTATATTGATTTTAATACCAATTTACGTAACAAGGCCACCACAAAATTTGCGAAGGACACTTTTAAATTAAAAAATAACGCGATATTTGGTAAAACTATGGAAAATGTGGAAAATCGAAAGGATATAAAATTAGTAACACATTGGGAGAACAGTGTAGGCAGAAATGGAGCTAGAGCACTAATATCCCGCCCCAATTTCAATAGTAGCTCGATATTTACCGAGAACTTTGTTGCTATACATATGAATAAAGTTAAAATATTGTACAATAAACCAATTTATATCGGTTTTTCCATATTAGATATATCAAAGACTGTAATATACGATTTTTATTATAATTTTATTAAATCCAAGTTTGGCGATGATGCTTCGTTACTTTACACCGATACTGACTCGCTTATATTAAAAGTGTATACGGAAAACTTTTATCAAACTATATCAGAAAACCCCGAAAAATTCGATACATCAAATTACCCCGAAATTAATAATTTCAACATAATTAAAAGTAATTCTGTAGTTGGTAGAATGAAAGATGAGTTTCCTGGTGATCCGATAATAAGTTTTTATGATACCGGCGCGAAGGCTTATTATGTAAAGTCCATTAATAATGAATTTAAAAAAGCCAAAGGTATCAAAAAATGTGTTATCGAGAAAGACCTTCATCAGGAAGACTACCAAAGAATTGTTGAACGGGGTGGTTTGATATTGAGAAAGATGAAGACATTTAGAAGTGAATTACATAACATTTATACCAACATAATAAATAAAGTAGCATTGTCACATAGCGATGATAAACGTTATGTAATTCCCAGTTCAACCAAAACTCTACCTTGGGGGCATGCAGACATAGATTTTTACAAAACAGACCCGGAAGAAAACTTAGCAAATTTAGTCACCGTGTTGGAATCATTTCTAAGTCAGGACAGCACGTAATCTGGAAAATCCATATTTCATTATTTGTATTGTTTTTATTATTTCTATTAAACATACAACATTAATATGTAACGATAGTATTGTAATTTTTTTTTTTTTTTTTTAAATAAAAAACATGTATTCATTACTTGATTGCTTTTTTATTGAACCTTTATTTTAAAATTATAAATATAATGAAGTGTCGACAAATAACAAACTGTAAAAGTTATTGTTGAAAAATTTGTCTAATAGTAAATTAAACGCACAGGTCTACGAGTAAGTGTTTAATGTGAAACAGGTTTGCTGACAAGATCCACCATAGTCTTTTCAATTTTCAACATTCTAGAGTTAAGTTCATCACGCAGTTCGTCTTGCCTAAGTTCATATATTGCAATAACAATATCATCAATGTATCCTCTAAGTTCTTGACCGGTTTCAATTAATTTCTTGCGTACGTAACCTTCAAGTTGGTTTCTGAATATATCTTTAATAACAATTGTTGAGTCATGTAAAGCTTTCTGCGTATCTTGCACACACTGAGCAAGGTTATTATCAACATAATTTCGTGTGGTCGCATCGTCTCCTTCAAGAGGTTCTGCTAAATAGCACAATCTTTTGCTTCCCATGTCGTAATCTCCATTAGGTGTAAGTTTAAAACCTATTCCTGAAGGACCTCGCATAAAGTTAAAATCCTTAAAGTTTCTTTTGCGACCGAACTTATCAATAGTGTTTACTTCTGACATTGTTATGTGAGACTGATTTGAAACCATTAGATTTCACCCTAATATATGGTTCTATTTCATTAATAAACGGACTCTGCAGAAAAATATGAATTGCAAAACGTATTTTAGGTGATGTTTAATAAATACACGTACAGATTCATTTTACTATTGTTTTATTGAAAAAAAAAATTAAAATATAACAAAAGATTGAGTGTACTTTTTATTAAAAAAAAAATAAAAAATATAACAAACAAAAAAATTAAAAATTAAGAAATAAAATACATGTTAATTTCTTCTGTACAGATAAGCTTCTTCTATGACCCAATTTCTTCTCTGGATGGCACGTTCATTAATGTCCTTGAACTGGTAGTAAACTAGTCCACAAAAGCCGCATTGTACAAATTTAACCCTGAAAAGGTCAATGTAGTTGAAGTCGTACGTAAGATCATTTCGCCAGCAGATACCTAGTCTTTTACAATGATGACAAGTTAAATAAAAAGCTTTTGGTATATGACTGTATCTTTTGGCTGCTTCACTAGGTTGTTCATCAGTTGGCAACATGATGTTTGAATATGTTGTACTTTTCAATCGCGGTACTCTAATTATGTATTACTTTTTAAAATAACCTTGACAGGACCAAAAAAAATCCTTGAAAATTACAACCTCGAAAACGACCCTGACATTGACGGGTACTTTGACCTTGGCCTTGGCCTCGCATCTAACAAGTTTAGTACTATATTTATATGCTTCTTTAAAATAACCTTGACAGGGGCAAAAAAAAAATCCATGAAAATTATAACCTTGAAAACGACCCTGGTATTGCCGGTTACGTCGGCCTTGGCCTTGGCCTTGCATCTGACAAGTTTAAATATTATACTTAATGCATCGAACAAAAGGAATAAAGGCGGTGTAGTGGGGGAAATGGGCATAAAAGCAGACTTGCTGGCTCGAGCTCTTCACAGTTCGTCAGAACACCAAACAGTACAGTGCTAAGAAAAAGTTAATTGTGTGAGTTTGAATATCGAAGATGTCGAGTGTACGGTCTCTTTTAGATGCTCTTGACGTGAGCTGCGGTTCACAGCAAGGCATGCTGGATAACATGAGTGGTTTGGAAGTGTTAAGTCCGGGGGTATTCGAGAACTGGAATGGCGTGGAGCATGAAGATGCCGAAGACCGAGCCCTCAACGATGGTCGCGACGAAGAGTTAGTTCAGTCGGCAGCGCAATTCCTGGAATGCTGGACGGAGGAGAAGGAGCCAAAGATAAATGTGATTAGTGATGTGGTTGTGCGAAAAGCATCGCGGCCTAGGGAATCTTCTCCGAAAGCTTCGAAACTGAAAAAGCTCTTGACTATGCGGAAGTCGGAAATCGCCGATAAAAAAACATTTTATTCGGCGATTAAAGGTGTGGGACAAGGGAAGAAGAAAAAGTTCAACTTTAAGCGTCCCTCCACCCCTGTTCCATTACCCGACTTCCTAAAAACAGCACCAAAAGAGCCATTGTCAAAGAAGGCCCCGATGGACCAACACCACCAACGCCACCAACACCGGGCAGCGTAGAGAATGAAATAGTGTCGGAGGTGAAGTCTTCCCCAGCGCCAGCGCCACTGTCGCCGATATTGGGGTGCCGGAAACCCATGAAGAAGCGGTTTAAGCGTTGTTTTGAAGGCGATGAAGTTTCCGCTGCTTCGTCGTCGTCGTCGTCATCGTCATCGTCTTCACCAAATAAAACCGCTTCTTCTTCGTTAATATATTCCGAGCCATCACAACCGGAGTGGGTCGAAGACTTCACCAACTCTCAGAAGACCAAATTGACAGACATTTACGAAATGAAAAAACGCTTAGTGAAAGAAGTGAACGAGTGTGACAGTGACATTATAGAACTTGAAAAACAATTAGAGATAAAAAAGGTGAAATCTGCGCGGTTAAAAAGACAATTAGAGGACTTTAATAAATTATGTAGTAGGTGTTAGGTAGTTGTAGATATTAGCTTTTAATTTATAGTATTAAGTTTGTAATATATATATATATATATATATATATATATATATATATATATATATATATATATATATATATATATATATATATATATATATATTGTAGTTAATAAAAAAGTGTTTGATCAAATTTTTTATATTTTATAATGAGAATAAAAATGACTTGAAAATTTATTTTTGTGTGTTATTTCATATAGTCCCACATAATATTAGGTAATAAAAAAAAAGAGTGAATAATCCACTAAAACTACGCAATAGCAATAGTTGTAAATATTTTCTGATAATATTTACAAGTATGCTAAAACATGGTTCGGTTTATGAAGTTAAGGTTCTGTCGCCAGAACTTCTAATACTTTGTATCTCAATATTGTATGTTTTTATGAAAAAAACATAAAATATTGTTTACAAAGTATTATAACCAACTAAAACTACGATCAAATTATTTTGTGGTCCTGAAAAGGACCGTTTGGTTGTAAAACATGCGACTCTTTTATTGAGTTGTGGAGTCGCACGGCCCGTCATCATCAGCGGGGGTGGTGGTGCTGTCCTCTGTATATTCGATGATGAACCGCCAAAGTTCATCCCATCTAGGATCGTTCGACTCCCACTCCAAACAATTCTCTGTGGTAGAATCTATCACAGGGCATTGGATGGGTTGTTGTTGTTGAGTCGCAGACATGTTGAACTAAAATGATTGTAATAAGTATTGGTGGTCGTATATATATAGAGACAAATTAATGGTGGGGGGTGAAAACAAATGTCGTATTATGTATTGAGACCAAAAGTTGTTTGTGGTCTCAAATACGAACGAACGATTTAGCTGGGTTCCACCAGCACTTAAAGTTTTAATACTTTGTATCTAATATTGTATATTCTATACATACAATATTAGTAACAAAGTACTAATATGTACTAAAACTACGATCAAAGTATTTTGTGGTCCTGAAAAGGACCGTTGTTGTGTGCCCTTAAAAAGGGCCAGGGAGAGTGTGGGGCTTATGGTGCCCCATCCTCGCTGGTTGACCACCAGCTTGACGAATCGCAGGGGCCTTGTGGGTCGTCGGGTGTTGGTGATGCTGGAATTTCCAGCACCGCATCTTCCGTCGAGTCCGGCTCTGGCTGCGGCGACGGAGTTTCGAGTCTTTGTAAGACCCAATCGCCCGCATCGTCTAATTCCACTAGACCCGGATCATGGTCATATACTAGCGGAATCGGCTCATCCAAGTCGTCCCAACGTAGGACGTCAATTTCAAAATCCACCTCGTCGTCGTCATCGAAGACTTGCAGGTCTCCAACGTTGTCGGCTACGGTGTCATCACTAAAGATGGATGAGCCTCGGCTGGCGGGTCTTTCTTCCTCCATGTTCATCGTATGAGGGTTGATGAATATATGACTGTGTAACTGGCCCAGTTTCATATATATAGAACTACCCCCACCCCACCAACGGATTCTAAATGTTATGTATTGGTGAGAGCTTATAGAATTATTGATTTTTTCAAAAACTTTAAATAAGGAATTAGATTTGTTTAGACAATAAGACTTATTCTTAATATTTTGTGAAGAATACATTACAAAAAAAAAATTAATAGAAACCTTGTTTGAACTGTTAACATTTTCATAGGTTCTCAAGCATATAACTTGGCACTTAAGCTACGAGACAAATCGTCGTTAAACGAATATCTCGCCCCATAAGTGACGATTACTAAACTACGATCAAAATATAATGTGGTCCTGAAAAGGACCGTTTTTGTGGCCCTAAAAGGGCCTGGGGGGAGGGTGGGGTGCCTACCGTGGAGTAATACCCAACGATATTAACACCGACCTAGGTGCAGCCCTTGGTCTTCTCATTGGCGGCACCGTCGTCGTCGCTGGTGGTGTCGGCGTTGCAGGCGGTGCCGAAGGTGCCGCTCCTGGTGCGGTACCCACGCACTCCTCACACTTGCATATTTTGCCGGGCACGAATGGCCTGACAATGCCAATGATCCTTTTTGGTATATCTTCCATCTTGCCGATCGAATGTGTAATGATGAAATAATTCTAATACCGGCCTCTATATATATTCAAAAAGTTGGAGGGGGTAAGGTGGAGTGCATATATGCATTATATAAGTTTGAGAATAATATGATTTTAT
Source organism: Diaprepes abbreviatus (assembly GCA_034092305.1). Classification (NCBI taxonomy): domain Eukaryota; kingdom Metazoa; phylum Arthropoda; class Insecta; order Coleoptera; family Curculionidae; genus Diaprepes; species Diaprepes abbreviatus. The sequence goes on along the minus strand of JASJET010000141.1, from coordinate 4,273,214 downwards.
AACTCACCGTACCTCTGGTATGGACACAAACTACCCCCCTCCACTTTTCTAGCATATAGTACTAGACTTTCTCTACATTTTTTTTCAAATAAATTTTTTTGATATTTCTAACCATTACTTTGCTACATATTTACAAAAAATGCAAATTGTGCATATATTTTAATTATTTTCGGGCAAGGTAAGAAAAATTTTGAAAATGTTTTGACGGAATCGTAATAAGGAAGAGTTGAAGTATATCACACTATTTTTCCCGATTCGCTAATATAAAAAAAAAATTTTTCTTCTCATTTTGGATGGGCTCTGGCGTCGTAACGGTTGACGATAAAAAATTGGAAAAATACATATATTGTGGGAAATTTTCTCTAGAATCCAAAAAAAAAATTCCGAACTTCTGTCACCGCAAATAAAAAAATCGCGTAGCGCGTTAGCGCGGAACAGGCACACTAAAAAAAAAAAAAAAAAAAAAAAAACCTCCCCTACAACTTCCGCATACTCCCGTTCGGCGCTCCAGCCTCCTAACTCGAGAATTTCAATTTTTTCGTCTAAATTTTTTGTCATTTCTAAGATTTTCCAAATTTTTTTTTTCACCATTGCATTCTACTCAAAATTCTAGGTAATTAAAGTGCTTTTATTTTTTCTCTATCTTGAACGGTTCCCGAGCTACAGCGCTTTAAAAAATCCAAATTACTAACTTACTATAACCCTTTTCTTCAAATTTCATCTTTCCGAATTTTGAAAAGTACTACCATATGTAGAAAAAAATTCTCTTTCTAATTTCCTAATATCATTTTGCTCCAAAACTTCAACTTCGGAGCGCATTCACCATTTTTCAATTTTTTTTGAAAATTTTTTTTTTTTACGTTTTTACTATCGACAAAAATGCTTGCTTATAGTACTCGATTTCCTCTATAATTTTTTCTTATAACTTTTTTCCCTATTCCTAACCGTTACTTTCCTACAAATTTTCTAAATCGTTGTTTTCATATTTTGCCTTAAAAATTTTTTCTTGTGTTATTTAAGCTCTTTTTTCCACTTAATAAACCACCATTTTCTAAATTCCCGTACTCTTTTCTTAAAGAGCGGGATTTTCCGTCAGCTTTTTTTTTTGGTTGGGTTTCAAATAAATATAAAACTACTACTTCACTCATTACAAATTTATTGATTCAAGAACATTATTTTGTGTTACATATAATAGATACATTAAAATATAGATTTATTGGTCACCGAACCGTTTAATACATTATAACTAAAAAATGAGTCGTGAATAACTAATGCGTACACTTTAGTGTCTTTGGGGAATTTATTCTTTCTCGTTTGGAACTCCAATTTTACATCCACTGTCGATGAGTTAATCGCCTCTGGTTGATGACTGCAATTGATAATAAAAACGGGGTTTTTCATATATTCCGCGAACGTTATCATCGGATCGTTTATTTCGCGCCCGTAGTAGCTGCTTTGGAAGTTTTCGTAATTGTAATAGGCTGCTGCGTACAGTTTCTTGGCGAAATCTAAATTCCATCTTTCGTATGGATAAACGGTTGAATTCAGATACAGTCTAATGTCGCATACGTCGGCGTGGGTAAACTGGGTTGCGTTTTTTTCTTTCTTGTCGCAATTATTGCTGTCTTGAAACCCGACGATTATATAGCGCGGTCTTTCCAGACTTGTACTCGTTCTCAAGGCCCACACGTCGGAAGATGTTTGCCTTAAAGCTGGTAATTCGTACAGATCCCATTTACGATATGCCATTTGAATACTGGCATTGTTTCCTCCTTTATTAATGCGAGACAGTATTTTCAATTTTTGCTTGTCGTCTGGAATGATGTGACGAATTTTCCATTCGATTTTGTCGATACTAATTTCTGCCTCTACCTCGCCGACGTAACAATTGGTAAAAGTGCGAGCTATAATCATAATAAGCTCTTGTTTTACGTTGAAAACACCTTTTGCGTAATCTTCGGCGAATTCCATAAGATATTTTAAGGGTAATTTCCCGGAGAATACGTTACTTGCCGTGTCTACGATATCTTGGTTTGCTTCATCGAGACCCCATCCGCATGTCATGAGAGATCTTTGTTGCAAACTTCCGAATGAAACCATGGTTTTTAATGTCGTCGTAACTCCAGGTTTACGAACCACGGCGACCTGCTCACCTCCCATCTCGTAGCGAATTTCATCGAACAAAAATGCGAGGGCATTATTTGATAAAAAACATCTTTTCGTTGCGTCTATGGGTTTAAATTTTCCTTCGATATATATGTAACTTTCGGCGATATCCAGTATAATATCTTGAAAATTAATGGGGATACGGACTTCATCCGAATTGTTGAATGATGGAGATCCGTATGGTTTATATGTATGCTCTTCTAGACTAATAATGGAATTGTCCAAGACGGGCTCGGAGAAAACCTCTATTTTATCGCTGGTGGTGGAAATCATTTTCGCACTTTAAGACCGATTGATTTTAAAAATTTATAGTCTTCGGCAGATAACTGTTGAGATGTTTGTGATCTAACGTCTGGACGACGACTAACCTTGACGTTAACTCTTCTTTTACTTTTATTATGTTTCGGCGGTTCCCCCATCTTAGTCGACAGCACACACAATTGACGATTGAAGCAAAAACCCATTTCTATGAAAGTTTCTTCAGTTCCAATTTCACGATTATTTTCTCGCCTTGAAAATTGATTAGATCACCGCTATCGTCCAAGATGCGAAGAGTAATGTTGTCGATAAACTGACGTCCTGCCGGCATTAACGGCATATAAATATTATTTTGTGGTTCTTTACTGATTTTGTAACCGGGCTCCACGTCGATATCGAATTCGAACAAGGTATGACCTTCCACCGAATTCATATATGCTCCGGAAATTATATTACAATCAACGCGTATGATGCGTACTTTCATTATTTCCACCATCTCGATTGATTCGTGCTTTTTGTCTCTTTTTAACACTGTATGATTAAATCCTAACATTTTACCGATACTCGCCTCTCCCCGGAAATCTATAGTATATTGGGATTTCAGTTCACATTTCAGCGTATTATTATTAGCGACCAAGTAAAAGATTCCATCGTTCTTTTCTTCAGTTGAAATCCTCAAAGCCTCCAACATAGCTTTACCTATCTCATCTATTTCATAGGCCCCAGGTGGAATCTGCAATTGTATCGACTCGGTGGTGTAACCCTCCTTCATGTAGGCAAACTTATTGTTGCTTTCGTCCACATTAAAAATTGAATTGTATGTATAAAATCCCAGCAATGCCAGACCATATTTGTTTTCTCTATTTAATTCGACTGGTGGATAAAAATCGGCGCTTAAGACGCTCGAGTGTCCTGTTAGTGTGAACGTATAAGACATGACTAACCATTAAAACATCACACATCTCGGTTTTATTCTTAGCGGCAACATTTAAAAAGATTCATCGTCACACCTTTTCTCACTGCATTAGATAGTGATGTTTTTATGCTATTTTCTGCTTTTATGCGCACATCGCTGATTTTGCAATAACAACAAAATATTTTTCTAGCTGTAAGATCCTCATCAGTCGTAACCTCGTTTAAATTGCTGCTGCTGCTGAAATAATGTTTGCAACCGCACTGATATTTTAATATATCGATATCGCTTTTAAGGTGCTCAGGCAACTTTTCCCAAACGAATGGAATTTCATTTGGGGCTAATGCAATCATTACTTCCTTGGGCATGTTTTCTAACTGTTTCACGGTCATTTTCCTTAATCCACCGGCTAGATGAAATGCTTTCAGTGATTGCAACATTTTAGTATAGTTATTGCGATCCATTTGCGGTGTTAATGGTGACGATGATGATGATGACATCTTTTACGCTGATGATTCGACAAGAAACTTTAAGCACAAATGTCCACACCAGACTGTTCCAAAATCCTGCTGACGATCGTATGTATAGTAAATAATTTTTGATGGTTCCGATCCCGTTTGTAGATATCGTACCAATTCGATCGGTGGGGGTAAATCGCCGAAGCTGTCATAATATGTCACTTTAGAATTATTTTTTCTATAAGCTACCCAATGAGTCCCTGCACCACGCGTACTATCCAAATTCACTATTGCTGCTTCGTAACGTCGAGGACCTTGTCTAGGTAATAAATCCCTCATATAAACGCCTCGAAAGTGTCCTATTCTTTTCTTTTTGGCATATTTTTCTATATCGATGTTAGATAGTGGTCTTCGAGGTAGGGATTCAATTAGTTTTTTGATCTACGATTTAAAAATAATCCCATACCTTTACGATATGGCTTTAGAAACAAACCATTTCCTTTCGATTTTAAATACAGGCCGGCACCGGTTTTATTTTCGCTGCTTTTTTTTACTGCTTTTATGGCGCGCACAATTCCCGCTGCCCCACCGGCTAATGAACCCGGCAAAAATTGGTATTAATGGTAATATTCCACCAGTTTTAGGAATCGGTATTATTCTCGGTGTACGAACCTTCCTTTTGCCACCTGCCGCTTTTACCGATCTACGTGCTGCCGACAGAGCTATTTTAGATGCATTCATGACATTTTTTTCCAACACATTTTTACTTCCGGCTTTTAATAATTCCCTTCGAACTGCTTGTCGAATAGCTGTTCCGAAACTGGCTTTCCGAACATGTCGATTTTTATTAACACCTTTCCTTTTTGTATGACGCGTGCCTTTACTAGATGTTTTTTTTGTTGATAATGATGATGGTACACCCATACCAAAACGTTGTTTTCCTTTCATAATGTTTGTAACTAACCAAGCTGCTGTTTTTTCACCTAAACTGGAATCTTTCGATTTTACTCTATTCCAAGCACTTTGTTCGAGCTCGTAATCCGCTCGATGTCTCGCACTTATGTTGTCTTTATTATGTAAATAGGCTAAATCGTGTTTTTTGCATGCGGCATCCAAAGGATTAATGCCTGGATCACCTCTTGTTACACGTTTTATTACTTTTGTTCCGGGTCCGCAATATTGATAACCAGGAATGTGTACCTCGAATGGTAATTTATTTATTAACGAATTCACAATATCGTATCCAGTTTTGTTGGAAACGTGAGACCGTCCACTTCGTTTGACGCTCGGCATCTGAATGACAGTTTTTGTGAAAAATTGCCTATAAAATATCAAATTTTCCTAAGATGCGCGTTATCGATCTTAAACAAAAACTTCCTATTGACAATTTCGATGAAAAAGTCGGACTTGGATTTGAAAAGAAGATAATGAAGAGACACGGTCCTCTACTTCCTTCCTCTATTCGCGGCCTGTTAATTGGTCCATCCAATTGTGGAAAAACTAATGTCATGATTTCGCTGCTTACACACCCCCTTGGGCTACGTTTCGAAAATGTCTATATTTGCTCGAAATCTCTGTATCAACCGAAATATGAGTATTTAAGGAAAATTTTAGCGCCCATCAAAGGTTTAGGCTACTATGCCTTTAGTGATTCCAGTAATATTGTGGAACCGTCCGATGCAAAACCAAACTCTATATTTATCTTTGATGATGTTATATGTGAAAAACAAGATGTTATAAGATCGTACTTTAGCATGGGACGTCATAAAAATATCGACTCCTTTTACCTAGCGCAAACATATTCACGAGTGCCTAAACAGCTTGTGCGAGACAACGCCAATTTTATTATTATGTTTAAACAAGATGAGTTGAATATGAAACACATATTTTCCGACCACGTTTCACCGGATCTAACTTTTACTCAATTTCAAGAAATGTGCTCAAAATGTTGGGATAATAAGTATGGATTTTTAGTAATTGATAAAGACAGTGATGTGAAATCGGGAAGATACCGCAAAGGATTTGATAGCTATATATTACTGTAATAATAAGAGAAAACGTTCATTTGATTGTTGAAACGTCCTTTGTTAACATCATGAATAACGCGATCGACTTAAAACGTAAACTAGTGGAAGCTACCAATGCCGTCAGAAAAAAATTTAAACAAATTAAAGCGGCTAAAGAGTTTAATGTTGTGGAATTGGAAAAGTTTTACGAACCCATTTCTAAGCCGTTGACAACTATATCTGATGTGGTTAAGCAACGTCAGCAGCAGCAGCAACAACAACAACAACAACAACAACAACAGCAACAACATTATCCAGCTACAAAGCCACATAGTCTCAGTACATCATTGCAGTCGACTCAAATATCAGGTTTTCCCCAACCTACACATTCCTTTCAAACCTCCACACCTATTCAGCAGCAGCAGCAGCAGCATCGCATTTCAAAAGAAGATATTAGCCAATCCGTGTTTGATACACCCTCGACATCAACTAATACATCTCTCGCATCCGCTGACACCACAACTTCCGATACTTTAAACGCACACCTGAAAGGATTACGTTCGAAACCATCTCTATACGATACTGTATATGGTGTACGTTTTGGTTCAAAAACAGATTATAACAAAAATTTTATTGGTAATTTAGAGGTGCGTTTTCGAAATGGAAATATTGTCTTATACAAAAAAGGGAAAAATATTGCAGAATATGGTGGATCACCGGCACTTTATGATTTGTTATTTCTTAAAACACCCCCAAGTGTAGGCAAGGAACAACAACAATTAAGTGATAATGTACTTTCAACGTACAAGGAAATTTTGGAATCAACGAGTGCTGTCTACAACAATTTTAAAAAAAGTGATGGTTTACGGGAGACCAGATGGAACAAATATTTACGAATTATTAAACCTCTGATAATGGGCACAAAATTAGGTGGTACTATTACAAGAAAAAATCTCTCGGATAAACTACAGTTACCCACAAAAAAGAAATTATCTTCGAAAAAATTTCAATATGTCTACTGGAACAAAGCTAAAGAGTTGGTGGATCGTTTACGTTTGTTGTGGAGTTCCAAAATGGCCGGTCACACTGGACACGAAAATGAAATTATGTCAATCATAGAGGAATTACGAGAAGAAGATATAATATATTAAGCTCAATATTTAATGATATTATTCAGTTCTTCCTTCGATCTGAAACCTTTAGTATTACTAATAATATGGAGCCCAGTCTAGAAAAAATCAAGATTGTTAATGAACTACATAGAACGGCTAGAAAAAATTTTGTAAGACGGCGCACGATAATAAAAGGATACAGAGATTTGTGGCAAATTGATTTGGCTGAAATGCAACAGTATTCTGATGAAAACGATGGTTATCGTTATATTTTGGTCTGTATAAATTGTTACTCGAAATTTGTCTATACCAAAGCCATAAAAAACAAGACTGGTATAGAAGTTACTAATGCGATGAAAAGCATCATTGAAGAGGCATCATATACACCAACAAATCTGCAAAGTGATCAAGGAAAGGAGTTCTATAATACAAACTTTCAAGCCCTGATGAAAAAATATAATATAAATCATTATTCCACTTACAGCACAAAGAAAGCTGCAATTGTTGAGCGAGTCATAAGGACTTTAAAAAATAATTTATATAAACAATTCTCGACAAGAGGATCTTACAAATGGATACATATATTATCGGCAGTAACAAAAACCTATAACCATTCGAAACATCGCACCATTGGAATGAAGCCTGCAGACGTGCAAGAAAAAACACGTATAAAAGCATATGATTATTTAAAAATTGTACCTAAAAAATTTAAGTTTTCCATGGGTGACATTGTGCGTATTAGCAAGTACAAAAGCTTATTCGAGAAAGGATATACGCCCTCTTGGTCAACCGAATTGTTTAAAGTTGTAAAAGTTAACGTTACAAATCCACCTACTTACTTGTTGGAATCGTTAGAAGGTCAGCCTATAAGAGGGTGTTTTTACGAATCAGAACTACAAAAAACAAGCAGTCCTGACGTTTATCTAGTAGAAAAGGTCCTTAGACAACGCAAGAAAAATCACATCGAACAATTATTTGTCAAATGGCTAGGATTTCCCAACCACTTCAACTCTTGGATAGATAAAGCTAATATTGTTTAAATAACATATTGTATGACTATATTTTTTATTTAAAATGTAAAATAAATAAACAATATATTGTAAAATAAAGTTTTTTATTTCAATCTTCATTATTAAAAACAATGACAATAAAACATCATACACATAAATAACATTTCAATATTCTTGGAGGGAAGGTCCAATTCACCGACGACTACGACGTTATCTTCAAGGCTATGCCACTCGGAGTGCGTTCTCCTATTCTTTAACCTGCTTTCCCTTTTTTTTAGATTTTTTTTGAAGTCGAGTCGTACGACAGTGCGCTTAATGAGTCATTTAAAGGCAGATGATAGAGTATTTTCTGCATAACTTCAATTTTTGTTTTAAGCTCACTATTATTTTTGTATATCATGGGGAGGACATCCTTGTTAAATATGTCACATATTACAACTGCAAAATTGTAAAACTTTCTACTAACAAAGTGTTTTGTCACAGCATCGTCATCATTTTAGGTTCGCCTAAGTTGGTTATGATTTTTCCACCCATATCATACTGCCCATCCGCTGTAAGTTTAAAACCAATCCCTTGTGGCCCAGATAATATATGATATTTTTCATTATATTTCTGACGACCAAATTTATCAATTGTGTTGTTTCCTCGACTCATTTTCAATCTTTACTAAACTATTTTATTTTTATTTGCCCTACTTATATTAAATATTTCAGCTGAGAAAAAGAAACACTGCCTATGATCTACTGGGTTGGTATGTTTATAAAAGAAATAAAATAAAACTGTGATTGTAACAGATATTTATTTACAGTTATTTAATTGCACAAATACAAAAATTATAAAAAATTAATTTTCCATGTCTTCGTTTTCGTTGCTCAAAATTCTATCCCATCCGACACTATTTCGATCGTCAACGTTTTGGGCTGTTGCTGTTGCAGAAACCAATTCATATTTTGTAGCAAGCTCACCTGGTAAATGTGGAATATTGACGAGGTATTCTTTTAATTCTTCTTCAACCATTTCAGCACAAAATGTATCCATGTCTATGGAACCATATAAAAATTTGTCGCACAAGTGTGCCCCAGCCATAAAGTTGATTGTATTCCTGATCTCGTTCTTATATTGATCTTTGGTTACATCAATATGCGACCAATCATTTACGCTATCTAACATATCGTGAGCCCTATTTCTTAATTCTCTCCCCAACCAAAATATGTATCTATCTACACATTCGTTGGCGGTCGTCGTCGTCGTCGTCGCATCAGCAGACATCTTTAACAGAAATAATGAACACGCGTAAGTATTCTGACATGTGCAACTATATTTTAAATTTCATTACATCCTTTTTTTTTCAAACAATTTACATACAATTTACTCCAATGAGCCAAAACGTAATAATGTTCGAGTATTGTTTCCAAAAACTCTAGTGCCCTGCCCCAAATAAGTTAGAGTGTATTTATCTTTAGTTTTACTCATAATATCTACAATATCGTCAGATAGTGTTTCGGCCACACGTTTTGGTAAAAAAGTCTCAAATGTGCTATTATCACCGTCATCGTGTAAAGCCACTAAAAGAGTTTTACCAAATCGTGTAGTCATTGAAACCATCTTTACAATTTTATACACTTTGCCTACAATCATTTCGGTAACCTTTTTTCTCTCTAAAACCTCGAAATCTTTGCTAAACATTTCATTAATTTCATCTAGAGTTTCTTTTGCAATACTCATTATTGAAAAAAATGGTATATAAATCCAAAAATTACCGTGAATATAAAAGCACTTTCAGAACACTACACGAACACAATATTTGATGTTTATGCCACTGATATCTGCGACTGTTTGAAGTCACTTCTTTTCCCACGAACCTTTATAGCGGGGTTTCAAGGTCGAATTGTAACAATAGTGGGGGTAGCTTAAAGATAGAAATAGTGGGAGGAGTATTCAAGGTCAAATGACGTCACACATTTAAATTGGTATAAGGATAACTTCAAGGACAAAATATAATGAAACAAATAACTACATTTTATGTACTTTATTCATTGATTTTTTTCTGCCATTCTTCTATGCGTTTAACATTATCACCTAAACCTAATTTCCTTAATTTGTTCAATAATAATTGTTTGTTTTTATATCTAAGAAAATTCTTACAAACTATACTAGCTAAAAGACACACTTCGGCATGGTCCATATACTTAAAAAATACACTAAAGTCCTGAGCCTCCGAATCTTGCATTTCATATGCGTAAAATTCCGAACAGGCTGCAGAAATTAGAAATTCCTCGTACATTTCTCGCACTAAACTTTCCATATTAACTACTACTACTACGTTAAACTTAAGTCCTACACTCTAATTTCATCTAACACAACCGGATCTGCAATGAACCTAATCAGTTTTTCCAAACAGTCACTAAACCCCAACTTTTTTATCTCACGAACAAAGTCTTGTAAATTTATTGTTTTGCTGCAATATTTACGACATGCATTCGCAGCCTTTTCATATTCATAAGCCAAATCACAATAGCGCGACGCCCATTCTGCTCGACTTTTCATTGCATCATTGAAATAATTACTAGCCGTTTCAGTGAACTCATCGCCCAATTTTTTTACTGTCTCTTGCAAAGCACTATTCATATTATTCACTCATTTTTACATTCACGACACTTTTTTATTGCTGGTGGTGGCCCATCTATATAATGACGATATATTTGTTCATAGTGAATGTAACAGGGTAAGCTTAACTGTAGTTCCTTGTTACACCGATATGACGCTGGCAGCTTATCCCAAATTTGCCGTAAACTCAGCGTATCAACGCAAGTTTTTAAATATTCGAGAGGAAAAAATGCTAGATCCTTCTCTTCAAAATCACACAAACTTTTTAAATTACTCTGATATAAACAAATTACTCTGCCGACTTGCTCTATAATTTTTTCTTTAGATAGTTCCGTATCTGACATTTCACACTGAATGAATGCAAATAGACTCACACAATTTATAGAACAATTTGCAAGGTCAAAATCATTTCAAGATCATCCCACACTATTACAATTCACAAATAACTACTTCAAGGTCACACACCCAAGATGACCTTCAACAAAGTCAAGGTCGTCTCGACCAAGGTCAAGGTCAAGGTCACACACACAACCTTGAACACAAGGCCAAGGCCAAAGCACACGTGCACTTTCAAGGTCAATGACAAGGACACGTGGGCGGGGCCAAAGAGGGGTGAAGCAAGGTCAAGGTCAAGGTCGAGGAGTGGGGGGATTGAGAGAATCGGGTTATGTTCACTACTCACATTATCTTGAAAATTTACCATCGTAAATTTTTAATAATGCATGCATTCCACGTTTTTTCATTTAAAATAATCCAAAATATTTTTATAGCTATTAAAAATTTTCAGACAAAAATTTTCAGGATAATGCAGTTTATGGAGTTAGGAAATTTATATGGACTAGGAGAAATTATTTTATATTTTTTAGTCCATTTTTAAAATGTATTTTGTTATTTTTTTTTTATTTAAATAATTATTTACTTAAAAAACTGAGTGCAAAATTTATTTCAAATTTATATAAGAAAAGTCGTTAGATTTTCTGTTTTTTTTTGTTGTATCGAAATTGGAACGAATATCGTACCCTAAACCGTAAGTCGTAATATAAACAGCGTAATTATTTTATAATTAATAAAGGGTCATCAGCAAAGAGAACATCAAGAAATAGGACGAAACATGTCGAGATTAAATTACTGGCCATGAAAACCCAAGTTGAGATGGTCGATGGTCGTATATTGCAGATGGGCGTCAGTAGCGTAGAATAAATAAAATTCGAGTTATTATGTGATACTTTATTAAATATTAATTATCTTGTGGAATGTTTCTTTCCAAGAAATTCCTTAAGGTATTTTTGTTGATTGAGAATAGAATTTTCTTATGTTTGTTATTTGATATATTCTCAAACAATTAATAAATTATTTTTACTAAAAGAAACCGACTTAAAAGTAAAAAAATAAATTACAAACTGTAAATTACAATCATTTGAATAATTGTAGATTTACTAATTTACTCAGCACTTTTTTGACATCAGAATGGTACAAGTTGAAGTTGTTTTTATTTAATTAATTTAGGTAAGTTAGTATTTTTAACTTCCTCTATTTTTTAAAATAATTAAATTGATTGCAATTTAAAATAGTTTATTTTTTTATACTTTTTAGTTTCAATTTTTCAAGTCTTCAAAATGAGTAGTCTTAATAATGTTACACAAATGCCTAAAAGATATTTCAAGTGGATCATCATCATCAACGTTAACCTTATTGTTATCTCTGTCTGGATAAAGATCTCCCCCAATTCTTTCTTTAGTCCCCTATTTAAGGCTTTCCTGTTTCATATCAATCCAGCATGTCGCTTAAAATTTTCACCTCAACACACTGGCGGTCCTCTTTTATTGCTATGCCCGTAACAGGGTCTTCATCTTTGTATTTCGTATTTTTATATGGCGTCCTGATGTCTTTCATTGTTAACTGCCATCCTCTATTCTATTCCTAATTCATCCTTTTCTCTTTCGATTTTTAAAAATGGCACCAAGTATTCCTCGTTGTATCCTACGTTGGTTTTTATGCCGCTTGCCCATATTATATTGTGTAAGACTCCATAAGTTAGTCCGAGTAGGATGCAGTTATTAAATACTTTGGTTCTTAAGTCAAGTAGATACCTTTTGTTCTTCAAGACAGAGATATTGTTGAAAGCCAGTGATTTCTTTGTACTCTACGCTATTTGATTTTCCAGGTTCGGTTTGATTAATTGGTTTGAGTCCTCTCTTCTTCCAGTGTCTTATTGCCAGCCATGATAAGACGTCAAGTCATCAGTGTTTATCATTGTTTTTGCTTTATTTATGTTCATGCCTCTTAGATGTTGAAGCTTGGTACAGGTCTTTTAACATCTGATCGTAATTATCATATATTAATAAAAGGTTATCAGCAAATCGGTTTCTATAGTTGATGTTGATACCGAAGTTCTCCCAGTGTAATTATTTAAAGATGTCCTCTAAAACCAGTGTGAAGAGGTTGCAAGAAATCATATTGCCTTGCCATAAACCTTTTATTATCCGAGCAGTGTTTGTTTATATTCATCGACTTGAATAGCTTTGACTAGGCTTTTTTCTATTACCCAAAATTCAACACTGTCGAAGGCTTTTTCTTAGTATACAAATGTCAGGCAGAAGAGCCTTTTCTTTTAAAATTTTTAGTGTCAATAAATATTCATTAGTGCTGAAACCACTCTAAAGCCGGATTGTTTAACCAGTTTGTTATCGAATTTTGGTGTCGCCGACAAATATCGTTAGGGCATTCTTTCAGTCATTGGAAATTTTTCCCTCATCCGAGCATTTATCGAAGCACTTTAGTGCCTTCCTTCTTAATCAATATAGATACTATGCCATCTTTAGTTGGGGCTTTATTTCTCTTGATATTTGGTAAGGCTGATTCAATAACTTTATTGGTAATATTAGTAGATAGAAGACCAAATTTCATTTAGATACTGTGAAAAAGGCGACGACTTAAAAAGAAATTATTATTATTAAATATTTCTAAATTAATCGCTTTGACAATTTTAAATGATGAACTAGATATAGGTAAAGTTTCAGCAAGATTGATTCCGAAATTGTTAACTTCTGAACAAAACATGCTTAGGCAGAATACTTCTTAAAATTATTTTTTGAACGCAGAGCCTGAGTTTTCTTACTATAACATATTAAGAAAATTACGTACCACTCTTGATCATGAAAGTTCATAGAGATGTTCTCTTCCTTGACGTCAATGGACAAGTTCACAAAGCAACAAAAGTTCAGTGATACTTTTTAACATAGACTACCCGCCCTATAGTCCAGATTTGGCTGTGCTTGACTTTTCTTTATTTAAAAATTTAAAAAATCATGTTTGAGAAGTTTACTTTGCTGACTATAATCAGTTAAAAATAATACTGATCAGTGGTGGCTCATAAGGTAATGCTACAGTACCAAGGCACTAAATAAATCCTTATAAAGCTTCCAAATACTTATCCTTCTTTATATTGATTATCTGGAAGTTTTTCAACATATTAAGAGCTTAACACGCGCTAAAAGGCATAGATCTAACGAGGTATATATCTGAACAAGAAAGATAAAACTGTGTATTAATACTTTTTATGTGCAGCCATGTTTAAAATTAAACCTCTTTCGTTTTTTTTTCGGTGCATATGTTTCATTTTTGGTTTCACTTATTTATTTAGTATTTACTGTGATATTTATTTTTTTACGTTGTAGTGTGATTTCGTTTTGTTACTAAAAGTCGTTTTATTTGCTGCTACGTATATGAATAAAAATAGTTTTTTAACAAGAAAACTTTACAGGAAAAGGTGAAAAATTCGGACGGTTAGTGTCTGATTTAAAAAAAAGTGAAAGTAAAGTCTCGCTGTGGCCAGTTAAATAAAAATATATAGGAATGATCCTAGGGCATCTAAAGTATTCTTTAGCATAGAGGTGATACTAGAGCTTTAAGTAGTATTTCAACAATAACTTTTAGAATCAATGTTCTGAGGATAGCTTCTAGTATCCATATTTGTCACTATATCTTTTATTATATTGTATATAGTGTTAAAATATTTATTAATTTTATTATTTTATCGCTTTTTCAACTGTTTTGCTTTATTTTATGGAATTTTTACTACTTTTATCTAAATTATATTTTGTATGTTTGATGTTTTTTTGATATTGTTTGAAATTATATATATTTTTTTAATTTATGCTCAGTGATGTCTCATTAGATAGTTAACTTTGCTTCAGTATTACCCATTATTAATTAGTTTTGATTAGCTTTGCCAATAAGAGTGTATAAAGATTTTTGGACAATAGAGCCTGCGTAATAATAATAATAAGGCAGGCATTCTCGGTTGAACGCACCGGTGGGGCTTGAGTGATTTCATAATCCCAAGAGATATGCTGGCGGTAGTTTAACTACTGTTAGGTCTCCCAGGTCAAAAAGGTCGAAGATGGGAAGCCAGACTAAGAAGAGTGCCAAAACATACAGTCTGACCTGGAATAGGTGACTATGAATGGGCGGATTGAACTCCAATCCGTAAAGAAGGCAATCCATCTAGGAAAGAACAACCGATAAAATGACACTGAGAATATATATATATATATATATATATATATATATATATATATATATATATATATATATATATATATATATATAAATATATATAGTTGATGTACATATTGTGTTTTTTTTAAAACACCTTACGTCAACAAAAGCCTTCCAACATCAATATTGAGACATATATAATACCAGTACGAAGAGGAATATTTCAGGAAGATTTGTTAAGTTAATTATGGTTTTGTCTTGCTATGAACCCACTATTACGCCTTTCAAATTTCACTAGTCGTGGCTTCATAATTAAGTACAATCGTAAACAGATGGTAAGACTAAATCATCTTCGGTATGATAAACGCCGCATTTTAAACACAACTTGAGGAAAAATATAACTGGAAGCATTTGTTATGCAGAATGGTCAAACCACTGCTGCAATGGAGGTAGAACCGATGTAAAAAAAGTAGGCCTTGAAACAGGCATAAAGAATTGACCAACGAACTATAAAGATCGAATGATTCAACATTGTAAAATGGAGCAAGACGGACATAGAAAGTCCGCAGAAGAAAATTGAAACACTTCTAAGAAACATCATCCTCATAGAGCCACTGAGCGAACAATATTACTAAGATATAACGGAGGAAGAGGATACGCTCATATTTTCACACACTAGCGGAGTAGTCTGTGTTGTATCAGGCAATATGGGACAGATAATTCAACACCGCTGCGGTTGAGGGACCATGAAATGACTTCTCATTACCAACCAGATCAAGAAAAGCTTCAAGCCTGAATACAGTTCCTGTTCCTAATGACTATATTGGAGTTCGTCAATTTATTCCAGTTTTTAGAAGGGGGTTCCTACAAGATCACACAAGAAGAAAAAGGTTAGGAATCGCTGATCTAGTTGGCAAGTAGATTTATATACTTACAAAAAATATTTTAAGTAATAAATTATTTTTTAGAAAATTTCATTATAGGTTTCTATTCAGAAAACTCTTCCTTCAAATTCTTCAGTAAGAGTCTTTTTAGTATTCAAGTTTTAACAACCAGATTCACGAAGAGGGTTTAAGAATTAAACCCCATCTAGTTGACGTGAAAGTTAGGTACTTGGTAGTTTTCCTTTGTTAATAATGTTGTAATTTGCTTAACGCATGTCAACAAATAAATGCATATATGAGTAATCCCTGCTAATTTTTAAAATTTGAGCTGCGAAAAAATGCAAAAAAAATTTTGAGTGGCATACTTCAGAAGTGATTTTTATTAAGTAAACGCATATCATTGCTCGGAAAAACTGCGATTACTCGTTTTTTTTTCAAGTCTTTCGGAAAACTATTTTTTTATTCTTTTCTTGCTAGTATAGGCAAATGAATTATTCCTTGTTGTATTATACGAGTTCGCAAAAAGAAAAAGGACTTATGCAATGCCAAGTATTTTTTCAAATTGATAATAAATCTGAAGTCATAATTACAAGTACACCCCCAAAATCATCCCCTATAGTCGAAGAAAACCTCAAAAGTCTGAAAATAAGATTGAGCTTTTAGGATTGATGTTTCATCAATTCATAGTCGAATTAATTTTAAATTTAAAGGTATTTGTGAAATAATTAAATATAAATATACATACAATAGAATTACAACAAACCATCAAATAAGAGTGAAAAGTAACATCGCGTAACTACCGAAAAAGCTTGGAACAAAATTCTTTCTTTTTTTTTGAATCTACAAGAAAGTATATTTCGGATGAATAAGTAGTAAATATAGTGTCTCAAAAGAATAAGAAACACGAGAAAAGAATTAACAGTTTGTAATTTATAGCTCTCAACGCAAAAACTATATTCTGATAGTATAAGGTCCAATAGCATCTCGGAGTATTCGTTGTTGTTAGACATTATTCAATAGGACCTGTAAATGGATGAAAATGACCTTGATATGAAAGTAAGAAATCACTCCTTCAGTAAACATAAAACAGTGTTTGAAAAAGAGGCCATTAATACTTACTATTAGGCGCACTGTTGAAATTTAACTAGATTTGTTTATTATTTCAAGCATTTCATACTATATAAATAAATTCACAATAGGAAATCAGTCATTTGCACGAACTATATAAGTTACATAAAAAACAAATTTACAGAAATCGCGTACTCATCGAATATCATCAAGATGTTCTAAAAACAAAAGGCACTCATCTATATACAATATTTTTCGAAAACACGGAGCAAAATAAAATACCATATGAGCTTCAGACTTCTAGAACAATAGTATTTTAATTTATGAGGTAAAATAATTATATTTTGTATAAAAATCGGCTTGTCTCGTCACTGTATTTAAAAGACTCATTTTAAAATCGCCTCATAGAAAGGTTGTGAACCTTCTGAATAGTAACTAAAACTCTGGTACATTTCAAAAAGTGCGCTGTTTAAATTTCCTGAGAAATACATTAGTACCTAGAATTTTAAAAATCAGCGGGAATTACTCATATATTAATATTAAGGTTAAAAACTTAGAATTAAAGCATTGATATCAGTAATAGGAATAGCTGATCCCCAAACAAAGTATTCTATTTTAATCGGTTTAGTAATAAAAGAAAAACTTTTTTGTCCGTTTCATTTTTAAGTTTCAAAACTTGACTTATTGTTACACAGATCATGTTAGTGAATTAAGTGGCAAATCTCTAAAAATTGATCAGATATTGGGTCTTAATTTTAAATTTAAAAAATATATCAATTAAACCGTATATATTCAACTATTTTGATACCTGAAATAAATCAATAGAAGAAACTAAATCAGTTAATATTTTAAAGTTTATATTTCTGGCGCGATTAATATTTCTCTTTAGCTTGCAAATAAAAAGTAAACTTTAGACTTATTAGTAAGAAGCAAATAAAAACCTCAATAATTAATATCCCTCAACGTTGTACTAAAATGTAATAAGAGTTGTAATTATTTTATAATTAATAAAGAGTCACGAGCAAAGGGAACTTCAGGAAACATATAATTGGACTTTCTGCCCACGAATCGCCCGAAATATGCCAAGATTAAATTAACTAGCCATGAAATCTGGTTTTGGATGGTTTCTAATGATCAGTAGCGTAGTATAGATTATCGAATATTGCTTGAAAATAAGTTGAATTAGCGCAATAAATTTATACATGTGCTGATGTTACCCAACTAATAAGTGGACTATTTGCTTGTTTTAAAAATTTAGATCTTTAATTCATATTAATGGCGTTTATTGTCTCTCGCATAATTTTTTTATAAAACATTGCTTACATAATTTCAAAACTAAAGTTATTTTCGGTAAGATAAGTGAGTGATAACGACTCGTGTTTGCTCTTTTCTCCATTTGCTACAGCATTGTATTAAAGCTGAAGCGATACAAATTGTAGCTTTATATAAATATAGAGATTTAGGATATCGCAAAAATATATTGCAGGACTTCTCAGGCAAGATCAATCTATACTATCGAATAACAAGGGACTGGAATATCTTATAACTAATTCTACACGATATCACACGTTGACATATCCAAATCTCAAAAATGGCATACTAAATGCAAGCCATGAAATCTTACTTCGAAAATTATCATAGCCAAGACTGTGTCTGTGAAAATTTCAGGTACTTATCTACAAAACAAGTGGATTTGAATAGGTCAGGAAAATCGGAAAAATATTTTGTTCATGGTTAAGTCTAGAATTGTCTATCGAAGAGTTAATTAAAGACATACTAGCTGCAATCTTATATACAGCGCGTTATTTTATTTAGGGGGAGGGGCGGCATAATTCTTTGGAGATGTATTAGTTGGGAGAAATGCAACGAACTTGTGGAAGTAACTAGATGAATGACCGGTTAATTTTATATCAAAAGCATCCTATAAGATCACATTTTGCCCTGTCGGCCATATTAGATATGAATATTAGCACTAATGTACGATAACGCTCTTCCACATGCAGCTGGCTTGGTAAGCAATTATGCTGATGACATTTAAATTCAAAAATTAGATTGGCCACCCTACAGCCTGGAGTTAAATTCAAGAGAGTACGTGTAAAATCAACTAGAACGTAGTATATGATAAAGAAATCTCATATCAAGTATAGTAGAAAAATTTCGGTTTGCAGCGTAATACCAATAGAATGTAATTCCTCAAGAATATATTCAAACTCTACTTACGAGAAGAGGTGGCGATTTTGTCATCACCGATTTTGATGAGACTTAAAAATCATACCGACTCAGATCATCTAAAGAAATCCTCAAATGAGTTCCTGCCATGGCTCATTGGATTGTTATAAAAAAAAATTCTAAACTCGAACGCGTTATACGCTGACAATGTAATAGTTTTTAGAAGCTCTTTCACATTAACTTTCATGACGCAACTGAGTAAGTGTTTTACCGGTGCTCCGAGAGCTGAGGGTTCGATATCCGCTCGATGCATTTAAAAAAATAATTATGATCGGGTTTTCCATTTATTAGTTATTCCATGTATATTTTACACACGAACATTTAATTACACACATATATAATAATAAGTGATTAAAAACATTTCTCTACATTTTTTAATGGTTTTGTTTTTCGATTAAAAATAATTGATTTGGGATTTTTCGATTACTACTTCTTTATAAGTTCCACTTTTTAATGTTTATTTCTTAAAATTTAACACAACCTGTTTCAAAAATTTTTCTACAACTGTGAAACTGAAAATGGAGGTAATGATTTAAAAAAAGCACGTTAAGTATGTATTCAAATATTCGTGTGGAAAAACTACATGGAATAATTAATAATTGAAAAAACCGAAGATATTTATTTCTTGAAACAATAAAAAAAATTGTATCGAGCGGGGATCGAACCCTCAGCTCTCGGAACACTAATAGATTGATTGATTGTTTTTCAAAGTTCTAACATTAGCGAATAAATTTACCAAACATATATATTTAGACATATACATATATCTTAGATTAGCTACTCTCTGCCAGCCGACAGCAGCTGCCCAGCCAGAGTGAATAACTGGTGTTACCCCCGGCTGCCGGTGTTTGACCAATGGTAAATTCATCCCTGGTTAAATGTAATACATCTCGAGTCTATCGATATAACCTTGAACAACCTTATGATTATTTTTTACCGACGTTTTAGTGCAGGGTTATGACATCATGGTTGTAATTCTAATTTTTGTTCTTTTTCTGTGTAGTAATTGGAGCTCAAGAAGGAAATACTCGACTAAAATGTTATTGTCGAAATTGCATTCTCTTTATTTTTGTTTGTTTTTACGGCGTTTCGATTAGGTTGTATCTCTAATCGTTATTAAATATAAACTGAATGTTTTGTCGTAATGCTACGAGTTTATATAGGGACTGTGTCCATTGAAGCGTAAAGTTCCGCTTTACTGTACACACCTCAATGATTTGATGTTACGAAGTAGTGGTTGCCAAAGATTAGGTATCTCAACACTGGGTTTACTGAAGATTCCATTATTATTTTTAATGTAAGCTGCTCCTATAAACTTTCTTTTTTTTTCATGTTTGGTTCTATATATATTGCCGCAGCTTCAGACCATTTTATATGGTGTTGTTTATCCCAGGCGTGTAGGTAGTATGGAAGAAATCTTACAACTTTCATATTTAAAGTATTTTTTTCATCTCTCATAATAAAGCCTCTAGGTATATACAATGCGCCCATTTTGAACATCTGCTTAATTAAACACAAAAAGATAAACTTAATATCTTAGAATTTTGGAACAATTTACTGATTTCCAAGATTTTGTCAAAAAGATATTTTAAATTTTGTTGTGCTTCATATCTTTCTGTTCTTCTTAAGTTACGACTAACTCTTTCAAAAGTTCTTCGATCTGGTAAATTTTGATTTGTAAATTCCTGCATATAAATTCGTCATGCCTGAAGAGAAATGTGTTATGCTTATACATAAATTAGACATATGTTACATGCTAGCATTATAATAAATTATTAAGCTCATTGCTTTCTAATGATATCTAGAATTATTAATAAGGTAATTGTATAGTAGTAAATTATTATTAAATGTCGTTTAGTAATAGTAATTAATAACATAAAATATTTAGACCATATTTAACTAATGAACTAAGAGGTATTGGAGGCTTAAATAATAAATAATAAATAAAATCAGACACATATTTTATTTAAACTTAAGTTCGAAATTTTTGTAGCCAAGAAATTTGCCATATTTAGAACTTTAAGTAGCTAAAGACTCTTGAATTAATTTAAACAAGCATCTAAAAATTTTATTACTTGTACTTAATCATTCCTCAGTTATGTAGAAACTAATGCCGAAGACCATTTTTTAAATAAAGAAAATTTTATAAATATGGTGGTGCGATATGGGTTACCCGATAAAATATCCCAGGCAGTTGTCAACATCCATCAGTTCCAAACTTGTAGATCATTTTAGAAAAGAGCAAGATAGAGCGATATAGGGCAGGTCTTAAATAGAAGGGATCTTCAAAAAATAGTTATGTTCTGTCGTATAATAGGCTGCAGCCGTTAGTTAAAGAATTCAATCGTTATTCTATATTGGATTTTTTAACAGGTATTTGTCATAATCTTACATTGTAAATAGCAGTTTAATATATAGTTCACAATTAAAGTTGTATTTTTTATTCAGAAGTGGGAGCTATCTTGACGGGGAATACTTTGTCAGGGCTATTTTGAGGGGGACTATAATGTGTACGGGCTATTTTGTCGGAGCTATTTTGACGAGTCAGCGCGATATGGCGCCCATAGTCAGCTGAGACGTTACCTAATTGTATGAAACAAAAAACATCAACCCCCAATCACCTTTGATGGCTTTAAAGTTATTACGGAGAAATTTTTAAGGTTTATAAATAATATTTTCGAAAATCAATATGGCGAATTCATTATGGCGGCCACCTCTGAACCACAAATTATTCTTTATAGCCAACGTTCGTGAAATATTGTATTCAGAAATGTTTTGTATGTTAATTATGAATCTACTATTAATTTTCGAAATTTTGAATTAAATATATCGTTGTTATTATATCAAAAAGCTCGAGGATCTCCAAAAACCATTAAGAATTTCCGAATCAGGGGAGTAAAGATAAGTTGATATATCAGTTACAAAAACAAGCTTTTTAATTTTAGGTATCCATAAATGATCTGTTCTAATTTTATGTGCATTTTTTAAATTTTATCATCTTTGAAAGAGGTGGCAGTTTAGACAACTTTGTTTCTTGCTGTAGTTCTTGTATTACCACCATAAAGTTTCAGTAAGAATAAGCCAGCTAGTGTCATTTTTTGGATCCAATAAATCAGATGTCACGAATGGTTAATTAAAAATTATTCCCGTGGATTTAATCACTAAATTCCTAAATGAAAGTTATGCAATTACAGTGAATGAAACAAATAATTATTAGTAATCTTAAATTATTTAATCCTAAGATCCTGGTATCCATTTTCAAATAACTGACCCTGCTAATATAACATAACAATGTTGTTTTAAGTTCGTAATTACATGGTTAGATGATAGCATTTGTTAGAAACACAGTTTAGCATACACTAATATTGAGAAAATAGTGTTAAGCGGTGTTAAATAGTGACGTGCAAAAAGTGGAAATAATGTATATCGATGGCGATAAATACCGACTGGAGCAATATCCTATATCCTATAATCATCCAAACGTGTGTCCTTTTTTGATAAGCCATACAAAGTCAACAGATATATTGTTTCAGCTTTACAACATATGCTGTATTTGGCAAATTTTTACTTCCTTCACCAAGTTTAGTTACATTTATTTTAATCTTGTTAAAAAAGGGAAATGTAGTATCACAGCCTACAAATGCGTGAATGTTTAAAATGAGTCCCTTTTAAAGGGTATAATTATTACCTTCTAGAGAACAAAGCCACAGTGATTAACTTTAAATGGGCTGTGACGCCAGATAATTTGTGCCCACTTTTTAATCCATAATAAGACATTGACTAGTATTACTTATCAAATGGATAACGTGTTACTTGTAGTCTGCCACATTAAACTCAACCAATACTCAGCAGTCGGCCGTATAAGATATTTGGTTTGAAGGACTTATAAATAATCGTTTGTTAGTCGATCGGGCCCTCAGACGACTTTCGCTCTTTCTTTCCTATAAAGAAGGTAGATAGAATGAGATACCTGTAAAGAATCGAACAGAATATTTATTAAGGAATTCACTTGTAGCGCCAAATTATTAATTTTGTAGGTTACTTTAATTTACCTGAAGTCTAGAATGCCGACCGCTAAGTTTATGCAACACTGTGTATGTAAAATGCGATTTTGTATAAACACTGAAAATTTATAATAGTGTCCAATAAGTGTTGTGTTCCAGGGTGTTATGGAAATTATGAGCACTGTCTAAAAATACATATTTTTAGCTTTCCAACTGATTGTGTTTTTGCGAAAAAAATGGCTGAAAGCTATCCCTCGAGAAGTTTATGAGTATAATCAAAACTTCAAAATTTGTGAATTACATTTTTCTGAAGGTAACATAATTTGAACAATTTCAGCGCTGGATACACAAACAGGTAAAATTGTTTCATGTAGTTTAAAAAAATCCTCGATTAAAAGAGTTTCGTCTTATTTTCCAAAATGTCATAAATATAATTTTGAAAACGTACAGAATCGTAAAACTAAAGAGGAAAAATTTTAAAAACTCAGTGTAGTGCATTTTTAAAAGCAATTGAAGAAGGCA
The DNA here is from genome assembly GCA_034092305.1 of Diaprepes abbreviatus. Lineage (NCBI taxonomy): Eukaryota > Metazoa > Arthropoda > Insecta > Coleoptera > Curculionidae > Diaprepes > Diaprepes abbreviatus. Next base: position 4,249,477 of record JASJET010000141.1, on the reverse strand, counting down.
AGCAGGAATATGACTATCATAAAAAAGCAGTATTCTAAATTTTGAAGGGTTTATAAATTTGTTTACCATCTAATTTCCAAAATTATGGTATTGAGGCAATTAGAGAAAAAATGCGAGTAATAACTTCTTTAAGCGGATATTGTTATTAGGTTACTTTAAAAAACTTTAGTGCAAATTTTGCAAATTAAATATAGTTTACAGTGAGCCCTGTATTGTCGAAGATCGTTACAGCCTTGTTAATAGTTTAAAGCATGCAGGGCCCTTATATCCTTGAGTCTCATTTATAGCGATACCAATTTTGTTTGGAAATTTTTTATGCTAACAAATAAGGGACAAAAAAGTTTTTTTTCAGTTAATTCGAAAACTTATTTAAGAAAGTCATAATTTCAAAGTCGTAGGCGCTAAAAATACTTTTTTATATGTCAAAATCTGTCTAATGGTTACCAAGATATTTATAAAAAAATTTCTATGTATTGTTATTAACTTGCAAACAATTATTGAAACTGAATAATATATATATATATATATATATATATATATATATATATATATATATATATATATATATTCGAATGGTGCAATAACTTTAATTTTTCGAAAAAATTATTATTAAAAAAGTTATTTGTAATTACTGCTTTTTTGCAACTATTTTGTTAAATAAGAAACAAAAGCCTACACTCCAGACAGGTAAAGATTTCAGCCTATATTCAAAACATACTACTAAACGTAAAAAACAAAGTTTACCCATTAAGGAATTTTTCTGAAGTAAAAAACTAATTTCACTTCACTTTAAATATAATTCACCGATAACAGTTCCTCAATTGTTAAAAATATCAAAAAAAAAGCTAAAACCTCATTAGTTCCTTATTATACTTTACAATGTCATACAAAGCCAAACACTTTTCAATCAATGCGCTAGCTATACACTAAAGTTTCTCAACGATTTATCCCTTGTTGAGATTAATAAAACTTTCTTTTCCACGCAGGAATCACATTTATTCTTTTTTGGTAACTCAGCTATAATAAAATTACTCATTTCCATCTAATTCATTATACGATTTGCCCTCAAGGCTTACGTTTTTACCTATCATAGTTTATCAATATTCAAAACCTCAAATTTATTACAATGGTATTTTGTTTTATTAGTGCATTACAGTCATTCAATAACACAGTCCTTTTCCACTTTTGTCAACATATATTAAAATTAATGTGTTTTTATACCAAGCCTGATCGATTTTGTTTTACCATATTTATCATTTCTACAAACTTCATTTATTATTTAGTATGCATAAGCTCGTTTCAATGTATGCGTTTTTGTTGTTTTTGATTTAAAATTTATTTGGGTGATAATGAATGGAAAATACAGGAATTTTTATTTTTTTTTATTGATTTCATAAATTAATGAAACCCAGGAAATATTGCTTTTTAAAACGCTAATAAAAAAATATAATTACCATTATAAACGTGTCATCACTACATGATATAGAATGAAATAAAGAAAAATTATTTGAAATGTTACCGAACATATGTCCAATAAAAGAAGTAATATCTAACCTGGAAAAACTTGGTGGCAATTGTTCTTTATAAGAAAGGAAGTGCAACAAATATAGAGAACTAAAAAATATAAGTTTATGGTCCAACCTATTTAAACTGTTAATAAAAAAAATCATCAACCTTTTAACATCCAAGTTAGACTCCTGTCAATCAGTGGAGTCACATCGGTTTCGAAAGGGGTTCAGTACTATGGACGATTTGCAAAGAAATAGAACACCTGGAATTGCTGGGCCTTCCTAATTGCATTGGATTGATTCAAGATACTCAACCATCATATATACATATATATATATATATATATATATATATATATATATATATATATATATATATATATATATTCAATTAAGGTGCAGCCTCCCTTATTCAATGTTCCGATAGTTCCTTCTTCCATTTGGCGATGTAATTTTTGCGGTGTTCTTGAATTTTATTTATTTTTTTATTCATGCCCATTTTTCTGTCTTTAGATGTCCCGGGACCAAGATGTTCATGCCAGTTTTCTGACGTCATAATCTCATCTGCGATTTAGGTGTCTCCTTGGTCTCTTGGCGTTTCTGGAATCTCTCATATTTATCCTAGTGGTTCATCTATTGTCCGTTCTTTTTGCTATATGTCCCGTCTATTGCCGTTTTAGGGATTTTATTTTATATTTATCTGGGTTTTCTGTCGTATCCAGTATATTCTTTTACTGTTGCGTTGTGAATGACTAGGAGTTTTGTGGTTATTTCTTTCTTTAGTATACAAGGTTCACATCCGTATGTCATGACCGTCAATATGCATTGATCAGATATTCTTTTCTTAAGTCATAGTGACATTATAAAGTACCGTCCAAATACTAAACTTGGTTGTTTAATTCTTCTGTTGATTTCCGGAAGTTATGATCCCGATTTGTGAATGAGTTGCCACAGATATCATCTATCAATTCTAGCGCAGTTTCATTTATCCTTATTTTGACGTCGGTAATTAGATCGTTGCACATTTCATTCTTGCAATTTTTCAGTACTTTCGGCAATCAGAGTCATGCCATCAGCGAATTTTAAATGGCTTAGGTGTTCCACATAGGCTGTGAAGAGCTTTGAGGATATTATGTCTCCTTGTCGTACTCCTTTTTGGGTAGGTAACTCTGTGGTAATTTGTTTACTATATCATTTCCCTCTACCCAAGTGTGTCCCGGTACCTGCAGGATGGTAACCTTATTACTCTAGCTTAATTCGTTTATTTTTTCTCTTTGCTAATTGGATGCATTTCCTGATGGAGTGTATTTCCGTAACTCTGTGGTAATGTTTATTTTAGCTGTGGCTTTCCAGTATATGTTAGCTAACCTTTCTACATATGGTTTGTCCACTTGTTGATCGACTAGAACTTCTATAACCGCTCTAGGAGTCAAAAATCTTCTCGAAGTCTATGACTGCTAGCCTTAGCGATAGACCATATTCTTTTATGTTTGATCTAATGAACTGAAACCACTTTTAATGCCAGGTTGCATTCCTAGTTGTTCCTAATCAAGTGTGCTCTGTATTCTGTTGTGAATTCGTTTCGTAGATATTTTGTATATTATTTGAAGCAAGCTTATTTTTGATATCTTCCTTGCTATTTTTCTTGTGAATGAGGATTATGTTCGCACTATTCCACTGTTTCGAAATATGCTTTGCTTTTAGGCATTGTGTATATATTTTTGCTAGCATTCTCCAAGTAGCTTTCACAGTGTGCTTCAGAAGTTCGGCTGTAAACCATCATTCACAGCTACTTTGCCGTTCTTTACGCTCTTAGGAGCTTCTTCTACTTTATCTTGAACATCAAGAATGTCTAATTGAACTTCAGTTACCTCTACTCCTACTTCTTTTATTTTTGGTGCTCTGTATGGATCCTCATAGAATTCTTCTTATGTGTTCTATTATTTCTTTCCTATTTGTGATTCTTTCATCATCATTCATCAATGCTATAAATTATTTCCTACAGATTATCAACCTACTTTTGGTTTTTTTGTAGCTCTTACGATTTTTGATGGAATTTTTAACAAAACTTTTGTTATAAGTTTTTTATCTTCTGCAATCTTTTTCCTTATTCCATAGTTTGTTGTATTCTATTCTGTGTGTATATTAGAGTTAGCTTTCATTTGTCTGCGTTCTTTCAAATATTGTCTACTGTGGTTGCATTGTTGTGGTCCTCCAACTTCCTTCGAGCAGTTTAAGATCGTCTCCATTAAGTGTGTGCTATCTGTTGAGTCTTATAGTTTTTCCTCGAAATGTTCTTGATAGCGTTCCGCGTTATTACTTAGGTTAGTATTTATTCTAGATATTGTTTTATGGAGTAATTTTATTCGTTCTAGTTTGATGTTCAGAACTACTCGAGCTCTAATTAATCTATGCTCGCTACATGTTCGAAACTTGTTGAGAACGCTCACATCTTTAACAGCCTTTATTTTGTTTTTTAGGATGAAATCTATTTCATTTTTCTTAGTTGCATTGGCAGCTTCCTATGTCTTTTCTTCTATTAAGGTTCTTCTTGAAGCAGATATGAGCGATTTGTAAGTCCAGGTAAGATGCATATAGAACGAGTCTTGCTCCTCTTTCATTTCTTTCCCCAATTCCGAAATTTCCCACATATTTTCCCTGTTTCATTGTAGAATTTTGCTGTCTTCCTCTGAGTAAGAGATGGTTAATACATATACTTATAAGATTTGAATGGTGGATCTTTTTGATAGTCGTAGAGTTAAGCTGGCACTCTGTCTGAGGTGTTTATTATACCGATTATCATATATTTCCATCTTTTATTAATTAAGAACCCGACACTACTTGTTCATCCATCTGTTGTTCCTTTGTGATAGAGGATATTGCCTGATTTAAGTTCTACTGACTCCTCTTCTTTTCGTTTTACTTCGCTGATTCCATTAATATTCCATTTTATGTTAACTGCTTCATTTTCTAACTCAGTGACTTTTGTCTGGTTTGATAATAACCTGCATTTATGGGTCGCTATATACAGATTTGTTGTTCCATTTGGGTAGTGCTTTAGACTCCACAGATTCTTAGCATCCTCTGCCTTTCTGGATGGTTCCCAAGGACTACCCGTTCTGGGGCCAATTAAGTCTACAAAGAATGAGAACCGTGTCCTATATTCTTTGATTTCGGGGCTGTGAGGCGTACCTTACCACGCTGCCTCAGTTCAGGTTGATAAGGGGATCGTCCAATGGCTTCTGCTTGTTACCCTTAAAGTATGTATTCAGCTGCCTATTTAAGGGGCAGAGGCTGTTTGTAGTCGCCTTCTCTGGGTCAGATGCTGCTGGTGTGTTCTTTTTTAGCTCTACTTTCATCACTTCGACACCTTACTGGCATGGGTGGCCTTACTAAGCTACCACCGGTATTGCTTTTTAAACATTGAAGGTTGCTGAGCCCTCTTACCGACGGCAAGGTGAACTTCTCCTAGAGGGGGATAGAATTAAAATACCATATATCAGTTCTGCAGACACGAATTGTCAGTAAACATTACTCTCATATTAAAAAATGTGGGTAACCCCAAAATTATGGAGAAGCTCTGAGTCTGGAAAATGACGACAGCACTGTTGGGACAGTTCGATCTATCATTCGATTATGAAAATTGTTTTGGGTTCATTATAACTCCACTAATGAGATCATAAGGTGCTCGAAACGCATACTAAACGTTAAGAGAGGAAGAGGTGTTCTCGTTGCATTAAATAAAAGTTTTCGGTAATCGATACTAATTTAATCTCAAACAACCTCCCCGATATCGATATTTTAGCATTATGTATTAAAGCTAATTTCTGCACTTTCTTTGTAATTGTTTTGAATAGCGTTTCTTTGTTGTTTTTGGGTAATTTCAATATTCTTGAATATAGTATATCTGCGGATGTCAGTCGTGCGATGAAAAATCCAAAACTACACGCTGTTAACTATTTTGTTGACTTCTATAACTTATATCAGTTTAATAATGTAAAAATCATTAAAATGGGCTGCTTGACTTGGTGTTTGGCCCAATAGACTTTTACAAAGTTGTTAAATCTGATTCAACAATATTACTTACTGATGTGCATCATCCTCTTTTGATAACATGCCCTTATCGAATGTGCAAACAAAATAAATTTAAATTAAAATAACATAACCCATATATTTTTAGAAAGACTGACTTTCCTAGGATGTATCAATTTTTGCTTGACAGGGACTGGTCTTTTTTGCGTGGGAATTTTGATGTTGAAAAGGCTGGGGCAGCATTTTATCGGCATATAGATGTAATTCTTAACGAAAGGTACCAAAAACTTTTAGGCGTAGTAAATACTCATCCTGGTTAACTAAGGAAGTAATTCGCTTATTCAAAAATAAGGAGTTACTATGGCGGAAAAGCAAAAGGTCTAATGAGACTTGTGGCTAGTTATCGTTAAAGAATGCTGGGATTGTCGTAAAAAATCTCATTCGTCCTATAATGCTTATCTTGCATGTTCAAGCGAACTTTAAGAACAACCCCCAATCGTCATAGTCCTTTACTAATCATAGGAGGTTCAACAGTACTCTACCAGCCGCTATGTCTTACCAAAATTAAGGAGTAACTATTCCCACCGATTTGTAAATTCATTTGCGAAATTATTCAGAGTTGCCTATTATCTCTACTCCTCATGCATCTGTTTCTAGTCATAGTTGGGAAAGATTGTAAAAAATTGAAAGCTAAATTGACAGAGGGACCGAATTCCATTCTTTCGTTCGTTGTAAAAGATTGTGCTAGGGAATTTGCTCGGTCTAGAATTTTTAATTTACTCGTTCAGAAATATACTTTTCCTAATCTGTGGAAAGAATCAAAAATATGCCCAGTGCTTAAAAAGGATGATGGAACAAGGATCGAAAATCGCCCCATAATGTGCAATTTTGAAAAAGTGTTTCAGCGAAGGCATCAAGAACAAATATACTTTTATATAGCGCCTCTTATGATGAACCAGCAGCATGGTTTTACTTTTGGGAAGTGCACTGTGATCAATCTTTTAACGTGCAACTTGATTATTGTGTTTTACTTTTTAAATTGTTGGATTTTAACTTTAGTAGCAATCTTATTAGAGCTTTTGACAGCTACCTATTAAACCTTGGTCATAGATCGAATAATTTTGTAGTAATATCAGGTGCTCCCAAGGGTCCGATTTATAAAATAATATCACTGGTGGATTGAATAATAGCTGCCAACTTTATGTAAATGATTTAAAGATTTTCCAGGGCACATAGAGCCCTAGCTATTACTTGAACTTTGAACTCGATCTCATGGAACAAAACGCTTCGTGCTTAAAAAAACAACTGCTTCCAACATCGACAGTTGTAATGGTATGTCATTCTAAGAAGTAAAACTTCTATGTTGCATAATTATGGAATCAACGGTGCTTTTCTAAGGTGTATCAACTACATTAAAGACCTGAGAGTTACGTTTAACTGCCGACTTGAATGTAGGTTTGTATATGAGGATGAGGATGAACACATTGCAACCTAATAGACCGACTGTGTTTCTATTTTGCTATCCAGTCGTTAGGGATACCTTGTCGACTAAAGCAAGTCCTCCAGTCCTATCCTTTTTGGAATTTTAGAACTTTGGACGGCTTTAGAGTAGGTAGTTCCCTTTCTTCTACTTGGTGTGCTCCTAAGAAACGCATTCTAGGGTTTTCTAAAGTGCTACATTCTGAATGGATGTGGATAGAGGTCTACTTTTTCACAAAATGTGCATTTTTCTCTCTTTGCTAACCCTTGTTTCTTGTGGTATCCCTTCAGGTGGGAATGCTTCGTTATGATTCCTGTCAGAACTCTAAGTTGATTTCTGTTTAGGTTTATGCACTACCTGTATTTCTTCTGGTTGCAGTTCCCAAGACGTATCTTTACTTGTCTTATTTCTAGCAGATACGTCCAGCAATTGAATTTTCTGCTCTCTTTCTCTCTTTTTAGTTCTTCGAGCATTAAACTGCTATTGATTCCACAGAACTGTCTGAGTCCCAGAAATGATATTTCACTCTCTTGTCTCGCGAGCCTGTCTACTACCCATAGGATGGAGATCTTATCACTCCCCCTGAATTGGATGCATTTTCTGATGGCGCGTATTTCCACTTAGAAGATGCTTGATAACTTATCTAAGCTTTCATGATGTCTGATATTGGGTCTGTATACCACTATACCAGTTCCCTCTGGTGTTTTAGAGCTATCCTTATATTTAATGGAATTTCTGTTAAGTTTCTCAATGGGATTTCTGCCCCATTCACTTTTTATTGCATAAAAGACAAATTACGTTAATTACTCTTTTATCAAATAGATTCGTTATAATTATTTGTTATTGATTTATAGGCTTTATAATACTTATTGGACTGTCTACTATATGTATGTAAAATTAATTATAATTAAGTAACATTGTTCTTTTTTCTTCTCTATAATAGGGACCTTGGTCCTTTAGTAAATAAATAAATAAATTTACTCATTATGTTCGTTCTATCTCGGGTATATTAAAAGCAATAAAAAACTTTCTTTAGGGACAATTACTGCAACATATTATCTTTATCAATAAATAACATATAAACTTCCTTGCAATATCCCTTGTGGAAGAAACTCGTAAAAGCACAGACCGACGACAAAAATATTTAATAATAAATTGTCTAGAAATTTAATTAAACACAAAAGGGAAAAATATTAGCTAGATAAGACGCAAAAAATAAAAACAATATGACCAATTTAGCTCGACGATTGCCTCTAAAAAGTTCTCGGATTTTTAACCTTCAGTTGCAATAGAGCTTTTAAACTTGATATTAAATATCCGTTTTGTTTCATTTAAGAATTGTAGCTGCTTTTAGCCTTTCTTATAAAAATTTAGAAAGTTACTAACGTTCCGATGTGAGATCAATAATTTTTCTTGCTATTAAATAATGTCGTATATTAGGAAGACCAATTACACTTTATCTTAATCGAGTCTTTCCAAGTTCGAAATGTGATTTATATAACAAAAATATTTCTCTATCGAGAAAGTATGTCATGTGATGTTTATGTACGTAAAGTAAGTATATCTGAGGTTCTGAAAGTTTAACAAATATTTTTTATCAATTCTTAAAAAACGTAACAGTTTTGATATATATATATATATATATATATATATATATATATATATATATATATATATATATATATATATATATATATATATATATATATAATGTGGTAGAACATCTTGAGATCTAGAATTTCAGCACACATTGTTTAATATATCTCAAAAGGTTTATGAGAGTTAATCAAGAAAGCACTCTGTAGCCTGTTTTGTCTCCGATTTAATTTAAAACTACCACTATTGCTCGGACTTTATATTACACAGGATTTCCGGAAATTTCGAACATAAAAAAATTTCATATGAACATAGGTCCGCAAAATCGGATCACCTAGTCAGCATACTTCAAGGGTTAAAACTGTGAAAAGATGACAGTTCCGCTAGCCTGAACATCAAATCCCTGTATCTAAGCATACCAGTTGACGAAGCTCTCGAACAGATTGCTATGAAGGAGAATTTCCCACATCACTTCATCGATCTATCCGAACACTGCCTCAAAAACATATATTTTTCTTATAAAAATTACTTCTACCGACAGATAGATGATGTTCCTACGGGACCTTCACTATCACCAGTTATCGTAAACCTTTTTCTGAAATATTTCGAAACAGAAGACGTAAGAAAAACCAAAACAAAACCATCGCCATGGAAAAGTTACGTGGATGACATCTTCATCATACGGCCACATGGAAGATCCAACCTAGATATATTCTTAGAGGGACTAAACAACATTCCTCACCGCATACAGTTCACACTGGAGGCCGAAGTTAACAAACAGCTGCCTTTCCTTGACCTTTTAATCACCAGAAACGACGACCTAAGCATCGGTTATATGGTCTACAGAAAATCCACACACACGAACCGATATCTCGGTCGGGAACACAGTGATCTCCAGATCCTTGCGAATAACCAAACCTACTTTCCGCCAAGAACTCAACAATATCACAACAGCTCTAAAATAAAATAGCTACAAAAAACAAAATATTAAAAAGGCCATAAAACAGAACAGAAACGTAATAGCAGAGAAAAAAGAAGAAGATGACAAATCCAAACCAAAAACCACACTGTCATACATAAAAGGTGTAACCGACGTAATTGGAAGAATATTCACAATTTACAAGCCACAAACAACAATACACAAAAAATTGGGCAATCCTAAAGACAAAGTACTGGAAAACCAGGAAGTATACAGCATCCCATGTAGAGACTGTGAAAAAGAATACATCTACCAAACAAACAGAAGAATCTTTACCAAAGTCCAAGATCACAGAAGTAGCATAAAGAATAAGAAAACCACATCAGCTTAATTCCAACATCATCAGAAGATAGGACACGGTATAAATTTCAAGGAAACTAAACAGATCCCACCTATAAAGCACTATAGAACGGGATCATCAGAGAAGATCTCGAAATAGAAAGCATTGAAAACTTTAACAAGAGAGATGATGCACAAAATATCTCAAATACAAAAACACCAGGGCATATATATATATATATATATATATATATATATATATATATATATATATATATATATATATATGTTTATGCGGCTTTCACGGATTCCTCCGTGTGAGATGCAATAGCAGTGGATATGGACATTATGCCGTTGTAGATGCTGATGAGTCTAGTAAAGACGAAATATGTACGTCTGCCATATATAGCGGGGAGGGTAAGTTTTGGCTCCTCGATATGGTGGTATAGGGAGGCCATCATCAAATTGTGCAACCTCTAACACTGTAAGGATATGATGGAACGAAGTTTGCATTTACTGTTCGCATTTTATATATATATATATATATATATATATATATATATATATATATATATATTATATATATTATATATATATATATATATATATATATATATATATATATATATATATATATATATATTATATAATATATAATAAAGTGTGGTTGCTATCACTAAAACTCAAAAAACTTCTTTTCTCTCTTATAGTTATAATAATGAGTAGGTTTAAAAGATGAGCGGCTGGTATAGGGGGGAAATGCAATGTGAGAGTACACAATGTTTACTTTTTATACAATTTGGTCATTATTAACCCAACAATTGACATGTGACAAGAAAATACTAATTTGTAGTGTAGTATTTAAGGAATAATTATTGTAACACTCCGAAATTTTTTTTTATATCCGTTATCACTGAACATCATCAAGTATGTATATTTAAAAGTTCTCAAAGCTTTAAAAGTTCTATTTAATAAAAACATCGAGGAAGGAATAACCCCATCACAGTGGACAAATGCAACCATTGTTATTGTACACAAAAAAGTGACGTTACAGACACTAAAAATTATAGGCCGATAGTCTTCTTAGCCACATATACAAACTATTTACCAAAATACTAGCAAACCGTTTGACAAATGAAATAGACTATTTTCTTTTGAGAGAGCAGGCGGAATCCCAATCAGGCTATGGGACAAGTGATCATCTTCTGATCGTCAAAGTTCTTATCGAGAAATATATTGAGTATAATAGAACACTGATGCTTGTCTTCGTTGATTTTGAGAAGGCCTTTGCTTCAGTAAATCAGAGGCATTAAGCGAATGTCGCGTCGATCATCGATACTTATCAAAAACATATATGAGAATGCTACGACAAATGTCAGAACATTGGCAAATCAATGCACAGATAGATTTAATATCACTCGAGGGGTCAGGCAAGGTGACACATTCTCTCCAAAATTGTTTATTGCATTGCTAGAGAGTGCATTGAAAAAGATAAATTGGAATTCAACAGGAATCAACATCGATGGCGAATTGATAAACCATCTCTATTTTGCAGACGATATTGTGTTAATAACAAATAATGTACAGGAAGCACAAAATATGCTGGATACGCTAAACGATGCCTCAGAAAAAGTTAGTTTGAAAATTAATTTATCAAAGACCCAATACATGACAAACCTAGTAATGAGTAGTCCCTTAAACATCAATAACATAAATCTAGAACAAGTGCATATTTACAAATATTTGGGACATGAGATCGGTATTAGGCGAGATAATCAGACGCACGAAATCCAGCAAAGAATAAGTTTATTGTTGGCGGCATTCTGTAGACTCAGATATATATTGAGATATAATCTTCCTATATGCTTGAAAAGAAAGGATTTTAATCAGTGTCTCTTGCCTGTTCTCACGTATGGAGCTGAGACACTTACTTTGACAAAAAAGAACATTAACACAATACGTGTCATGCAACAAAAAATGGAACGATTAACGTTTGGAGTTACTTTTAGGGATAGAATACCCAATCACATCATAAGAATCCAAACAAGAGTAAGAGACCAGGTGAAATCTATCTTACATCTTAAATGGAACTGGGCAGGACATGTGGCTAGGATAACTGATGGATGGTGGATAAGAAAACCTGTGGAATAGAGGTCAAAACATGAGCCCTATAGAAATAGAGGATAACCTCCTAGTCGGTGGACAGACAACATAAAAAGAGTGGCTGGAAATTGAATACAAGTGGCACAAAATAGAAAGAGATGGCTGGAATTAAGGGAGGCTTTCGTTCAGTAGTGGATAGGATAAATTAAATGATGATGATAATGATGATGATGATGTATATTTAATGCAATATAATAACATATTGAAAGCAATATAAATTATTTTGATTATTCTTTTAAAATTTCTTTTTTTTGTGACAAATATAATTTAATTTATTTCAATTTATAAAGATGCATTTTATGAATGCTTAATTTTTTATTTATATTTATAAGGCCTGTATCTATAAGTGTAAAAGTAGTAGCCAAAGAAATAGAATGTAAGCGATAAAATTATAAATGTGCCCCCACTGGAGCTCATTATTCTGATTCAACCTACATTTTCCGGTATATAAAATTAAAGTTTTATATTTTTATAACTAAGAAACTAATATTTATTATACCAAACAAAACACGTCCTTAGCTGATTCAGCGTGCTCCTTCGTGTTCGTGTATAGAAAGACGTTGCACTAAATTGAAAAAAAACCCGCATAGTGCGAGAGACCTCAGTCTTTCGCAATATGGGCCACAGGTGACACGTTTGACATTTTGCATGGGAATCCACTGCATTGTCTAATAATGACATTGTCTTAAATCACTATTCTGAGAGAATAAATTGTTTGTAGTTCCTTCTGTTTATGCATTGGTAAGTAAATTTTGTATTGATATACTTCTATAGCTGAAATATTAACAAGTTTTATTATAATAGAAATTTTACTACAATATGAAATGCTCTTACGTTGGGACAATTTAAATTTTTCTAGCACCAGACAAATTTATTTTGACCCGTTCGAGTTCCCGACTACCGGACTAGTTTATTTTGACAAAATGGTGTTCTTATCCTATGCTATATGATTTTTTAAGTGCTACGATTTATCTTTTCAGATTGTTTGCAGGATTTAGATGTGCAAAATTTCATTTATTTCACAAAAATATATTCACAGATCTGGATTATTTAGCGAGTGATATCATTAATAATTCTCTCGACAATAATGAACCAACAAATGAGCTGGAGGCAACTAATATCATAGCTAATGATAATAGCGTTTTAATGTCTATTCAACGGCCTGAGATGGTACAAAATATACTAGCCACTGAAAGTGCTACACCTCAGACTAGTCAATTAACGCCTATTTTGCAGACTGACAGCACACAAGATCCTAACCTGGCAGTTACCACTTCAAAATCGCTGCAACCTTCCACCAGCAGCTCTACAGGCTAAAAATGTCAATAAAATATTAAGTTCATAGTCAGTCGACATAACAAATATAAGGAAAACCATTCTTGATATTTCACCATTACCATAGTCTGCTAAAAAGAGAGCACAAACAAGAAAATTGAAAAGAGTGAAATTTTAACTGATTCGCCGTACAAAGACCTTTTAGAAGAAAAAGAAAATTACAAAAAGAAAAAAGAAGAAGAAAGTAATTGTAAATACAAAAAAACAAATGGAATAGGAAAATCAAGGAAACAAAAGCTAAACCAACTGAAAAGTAGCTAGACTAGTACAACTGTGGCGTTTGTTGCGAAGACTACGATGAAGATTGGATTCATTGCAGGTCATGTAAAGAATTGTCTAATGAAGCCTGTTATGGCTGTATATTAACGACAGATAATTGTGCAGATTAAGGTATTTCAAAACCTTTAAATTTTCGTTATCGTCCGATCATAGAGGTTCGAATTTATACTTGCCCGGTACTAGGTGCCAAATGTCAGTGATATCAAAAATTAAATCAATGAATATTTCCTTGTTTAGTAGTTATTTGACATTTGTCTATGTTGATTTATTTGAGTGCCTATTATAACTGGGTATCTCAAAATGGCAAGTGTTTTAAAATCTGATTATTATACTTTTTTTTCCAAACCCTTAGGTGTCCAGTAAACGCAGGAGTCCACCCATTTATAGAAAATATAGCAGAAACTTATTAACTGAACTAGATCCTGTACCAGATTAAAATCCTAAATAATTTAAACCAGTTTTGACCAACTCGGTATATAATTAATCCTTGGAAATTATTAATTGCCACAAAGTAATTTTAAAAACTCCTATATAAATTTGTAATCTTCCATCTAAATACCGAAATGGCTAAATTGCTTCAGTATACAGCGTAATTACACAGAAAATTGCTGCTTAAAAGGGCAATCTGCAATGGAACCGTTGCAAAAGGAAGTTTGAGTTTGCGATTTAAGTTTATAGTGAAACGCAAGCTTTAAAATAAATTTTTTAAAATTTGTTCAAATAGTTACGAACAATCTCTAAAAGAAATTTAAAATATGAGATAAAATAAGAACTATATTTAAATATAGACATAATAACTAATTATTATAATCTCAAAAACTATTAGAAATACTTATAAATGATTAAATTAGAATGAAGTTGTCGCTTATTGTGTTTAATTATAGGAAGTTATTTAAAAATATAAAAAAAAATATGCTACTTTAGGAAACATTTGTAATATTCAAAATTTTAATTTTCCCTTTTTTATGTTTACTATAGGGGAGAGTCGTTCGGTATCGGACACATTAGCTTTTTTTTTCAAAAACAAAATTGTGTTTACTTGAAATAGATTAGAAAAGTCATCAAACGGTACTTTAATACATCATATATATTTATATATATATATATATATATATATATATATATATATATATATATATATATATATACATACCATAAAGAGAGTATCGTAATATTTACTTTTAAATATCAATATCAAAAAAAGAAAAAGTTTTTGCAAATTACTATTTTTAAAAAGTAAAATGGTAACGGACACTCGTAGAAATTGTGAAATAATTATTTTTTACAACAAAATCACACACAGATAATAAAAGAACGAATTTTCCTTATCACAAAAGGGCTTAATTAAATAAAATTGAACTATTCTTTGCATATAAGTTGGTTACATCTATCAGTACGTAAACTTAGTTACAAATATCAATTTAAAAGAGATCGTTCCTTTCTAAATTGGCACATTTCTCTTCGATCCATCATTGATAACCACTGGATCTAGTCTTTTTCAGAATTTTTGGCACTAATAATGCATTTAATACATTGGTTATTATTTGCTTGATTGCTGTAGCTGAGAAGATCAAGTTTTGGAATTTTTTTCTCATTTTCTGTTCTATCAAACTTTCTTTTTAAATTTCCTGATAAATTCACATTTTTTGACTATTATTTTAATCCCTTCATTTTCTTCTTTTGATAAGTCAAATAAATTTCTCTTTTTCAATTACTTTTTTTTTTGCAACTTGGTTCTTATTAGAAGTGGATGTCCATTTCACTTTTCTTATCACGGCTTCCAAGTACTTTAAAATTAACTTTGGTTGTGATAGGCACGGGTGAAATTTCTAACAACATAATTTCATTAACAGATGCATGTGCTTGAGGAATGGACATTTCTTTTGTTGCAAGATAAGACAAAGCAATTTCATTTTGTTCCGCATTGTTGTGGCCTTGGTTTGTAGATGGCCCAGGCGCTGTATGTTTGTCAACATTTATAGACGGTTGAGCTGTAGTTGCATCATCTCTTGTGTCTTATTTATCATTGATAATAATTCAGAAAAGTCTAGATCTATGAAAACATTTCGATTGAAAAGATGAATTTCTATGTACTTGTAGTCTGATTGCGCTAATTCTATTCTGCTCGTTCTTGAAAATTCCACGTAAACCAGGTCAGTTATGTCTTTCGGAGATATTTTTAGGATGTGATATTTTGTCATCCACAATAAACATGCTTCATTGTAGGCATTTTTGAAAGCAAGGACGATAATTTTCACGATGTTTGATGGAATACCCTAAACAAATGAATGTTGTGTTGCTTAGCATAAGTAATAATATTAAGGTCCTTGTGACTTAAGTGCCCGTCCATTAATAATAAAACAAAATTTTTCTCGATGTAGCGGACTTGTTCAACAAATAATTGCATGCATTTAAAAAATCTCTCAACTTTAGTCCATTCACTATTTTGGCCATAAAAAATGACTACAATTATGTCTCTCAATTAATGTTGATAACTGAACAAAAACTTTACTACTTCCGCTTTATTAAAGCCAGCAGCCACCCTCAAAGACAAATCTTGGTGACGGCTTATGAAATCGTGGTAGACATTTTTCCCATTTTTTTCTTTATTGAAATTATGTTTAATTTTAATTTTTTCTGCTAGTTGATAGACAAGCTTAAAGAACAATCAAAATTTCATCAAGAAATATAGAAATCTTTCTGCCGTATTTAAATAGTTTGTTATATATGTAATTCTCCTTTCAGGCAGAGAATATGAAAAATATATGTATAAACAGTTTATTCCCTGCAATATCGCTCTGGTCCTCTCTCCATACGCGTTTCGATCACCTCATGATCTCGTCAGTGGAGCTGTATCGGACCGAGAGCAACATTAGCAGGAAATAATTGATATATGAACCATAAATTTCAAGGTATGTCGGCAGGATATTACACCTGCCGTCTACCAACTTCGATGTCAGACTGAAAAATATCGCCAGTCGAACGACATCTATGAATCAACGGAGTAAAGTGAAATTTTTAAACAATCGAAAGTTCAGTAAGAAATAAAGAAATCTTTCTGCCGTATTTAAATAGTTTGTTATATATGTAATTCTCCTTTCAGGCAGAGAATATTAAAAACATATGTACAAACAGTTTATTTCTTGCAAATATCGCCCTGGTCCTCTCTCCATACGCGTTTTGATCACCTCATGATCTCGTCAGTAGAGCTGTATCGGACCGAGAGCAACATTAGCAGGAAATAACTGATATATGAACCAACTTCGGCAGGTGTAATATCCTGCTGACATACCTTGAAATTTATGGTTCATATATCAGTTATTTCCTGCTAATGTTGCTCTCGGTCCGATACAGCTCCACTGAC
The DNA here is from genome assembly GCA_034092305.1 of Diaprepes abbreviatus. Lineage (NCBI taxonomy): Eukaryota > Metazoa > Arthropoda > Insecta > Coleoptera > Curculionidae > Diaprepes > Diaprepes abbreviatus. The sequence continues at coordinate 4,232,462 of JASJET010000141.1, read as the reverse complement.
GAGATCATGAGGTGATCGAAACGCGTATAGAGAGAGGACCAGAGCGATATCTACAGGAAATAAACTGTTTGTACATATATTTTTCATATTCTCTGCCTGAAAGGAGAATTACATATATAACAAGCTTAAAAAATTCAGATATATTGAGAGGCATGAGCCGGTTTTAACATGAAAAAATATACATTTAACATTTATGCAATTTATATTTTTAAAACCATCCAACAGCTAAATGAAGCTTAAAAGGTTACACAAAACCAAAATATGCCGATATCGAAATTTCAAAATTTAAAAAGACTTTTTAGCCAAATGGTCGATCTCATCTATTTTTTAATTGACTTATGAAAGAAGAAGGTTCTAAATTTTACCGCTATGTATTATTCTTAAATAGGTACATCGATTACTTTGGCGGCACTGATTTGAATGAAATTTTACTAGCAAAATATAAGATGGCGCTTATTATATGGAAGACAAAAAATTAATTTTATCTTATTTTCTTCAAAATTATTTTTTTTTTAAATTCAGTATGAAGGATCTAACATGGCGGATTAAAAATTTTGTATCTCTCGATTTTGTTCAAAATTGCTATTAGAGGTTTTTTGATGATATAAATTAGAACTTGAAAATTCATTATGATAAATCCAATATGGCAGACTAAAAATTTTGTATTGTGAAGTAGTAGATATCTGTTGGACTTCCATTGTCTTTATTTTTGTTGAATATCACGACGTTTCGGCTAGTAGTTATATCTAGCCGTTTTCAAATGAAACTAAATAAATCCCTTAGCTACATGACTATTTATACTAAAAGTAAATGCAGTAGAGTATGACTGAGATGGGTGCAGTCGTACCTGCTATGGCAAAATCATTTTTTTTATGCTGCATTTAGTTTTAGTTGAAGAAGACCAGACCTTAGCAAAAAGAACATCTTTACCACCGCACGCCATTATGGACTTGTTGGAAAGTTGTTTGATTAGTTCTACATCCACGATGATGAACTACCGATGGGATCTTCACTCTCACCGGTGGTCGCAAATATTTTCATGGAATGGTTCGAGACATTTGCAATTGAATCCACATCTAAGAAACCAAAGTTATGGCTCAGATACGTAGACGATACTTTTATTATTTGGAGTGGAAACGACGAAGAACTTCCAAACTTCCTTTTTCATCTCAACAATATCAGCCCAACTATTAAACTCACGATGGAGAAAGAAGTAGAAAATAAATTATTATTCTTAGATGTCTTGGTTGAAAGAAATGGCAGACAAATTCGAACTTCGGTTTACAGAAAAGCCACGCACACAGGACAATATCTTAATTATTCATCTAATCACTCCAACAACACCAAACAAGGAATTATAAGAAATCTCGTAGATAGAGCCTGTATATATCAGATACCATATGAATGTGGCAATTCCTACATTGGCGAAACAAAGAGACCTCTTGACGTAAGGATCCAAGAACACCAAAAATGCACATCTCGAGGAGAAACAGAAAAATCTGGTGCCGCCAACCATGCCTGGACTCTACATAAAATGGTCTGAAGCTAAAATACTACACCGAGAACAACATTGGAGAAAACGGAAATTCAAAGAAGCCGCCGTTATACATCAGAACCCGAGTTGTTTTAGTAAACCATCTTGAGATATAAGAGAAGTGTGGAAACCACTTCTTAGTAATTGTAAATTAAAACTAAATGCAGCATAAAAAAAATATGATTTTGCCATAGCATGCATGACTGCACATATCTCAGTCATACTCTACTGCATTTACTTTTGGTATAAATAGTCATGTAGATACGGGATTTATTTAGTTTCACTTGAAAACGGCTAGAGATAACTACTAGCCGAAACGTCGTGATATTCAACAAAAATAAAGACAATGGAAGTCCAACAGATATCTACTACTTCGCAAGAAACATCATTGTCTATGACCTTCAAATAAAAACTTTGTATCTCTCGACTATGTTCACAACTGGCTCTGCGAGGTTTCTGAGGCTTTAAATAACTAATTTAAAACTATTTTAAAAGTATCAATATAGCAGATGCAATATGACCATCTAAAAATTTTGCATTTCCGGATAATGTCGAAAACTGGCTTTCGAGGGTGTAGATTAAGGTTGTATTAAAAATTTAAAATTATTTTTTAGAAATTCTTTATGGCGGATCCGATATGGTGGGTTGAAAATTTAAGGTTATTCACATTTTTTCAAAATTGGTATTAGGGGTCTTCGAGCTAGTAGTTTACTAATATGAAGTTAATTTTTTACAATTTAATATGGCAGATAAAATATGAACTTCTAAAAGCGCGAAACGAATAACTACTAATGCGAGATACATATAAGCTCCGTTAAGAAGCAATTACAGCTAAAGTATTTCTCAATCATTTTATCTGAATCACATTTTGTGAAGTAATAATTAGCCGCCGACTTCAAAAATTTCAATTTCTTATAAAAATTTATATTGTTATTTTTCGCATCTTAACGCATTTTTAAAAGTCGGTTCAAATTTTTTATGAAAATTTTATTATTTAAATAAATTTGGATCAACGCGATTAGATTTTTAGTGAAAAAAGATTTATTACATTAGATGGTCTGCCTCAGATATTTTGATAAATATTAATTTAGCAGGAGTGTTTATTACCGTCATTACTCTCATATGGCTTTGTTATTTTACATAAAGCTTTTAAGTTGTTGATCAAATTACTAATTATTGAAATTTTTCTTCAGTGATTGCCCCAATAACTGTTAAAATTGGCAAATAATAAACGTATTATTTAATAAATGTGGAAGAAACACTGTTATATGTTTTTTCAAGAATTTACTATTAAATATTAATAACTGTCATTTTATTAGACACATTTCCTACTACATGCCAGAAATTCTTAGGATTGACAATCATTTTTATTTATAATGGCAACAATATGAAAGAGGGTCCAATATTAAGGGCCAACCGCTCTGACCAGCTATTCCTGAAGTTTTTAATTAAAAGACTTTTAGCTGTCGGATTTTCCCGAATAGAAAGGGCTTCGAAAACAATGGCTACGCCAATAATACGAAGAAATGTTTTTAAGAAAACTGGGGAATGTTAATAAAATTCTTACGTCATTTCATTATACATACAATACAATATTTAAGAAAAATATTGCAACTTGAAAAGATATATTACGTTTCTTCTTCACCGCTAATAAACATGATATTAACAGAAGAAATTTGACATGTTGAAGTATCATTTTATTATCGTAATCTTAACCATAAATCATAAAACAGTAAGTTACAAGCGGCTTTTAAAAGCTACTTGGAAAGGATGAAATAAACACGTTTCACTAAAGTAACTTCAAAATGCTGTATAAACTGTTTAAGTAGGAATCAATAATTGCCAAATTCAGACACATGATCGTGGGAATATATAATCTTGACGTTTCGGAGGTTTAGGATTAAGATTTTGAACCAAATAGTGATTAATTTTTTTATATTATGAAAACAAAAAGGCTCTTGTTACTTTAAGGTCAATATATTTATAGTATGTGTCACAACTTCTTCAAAATATTTTAAAAATAGTATTCTGTGAGTTTAGTTTTACATCCTTGTAAAATAATGGGTTTGAAAGGAACTTGAACTTAACTCTCAGTCAAAATTCAAATCTTTTATACTTTGGAGCAATTTTCACATTTCGAAATGGGCAGGAGTTTTACTAAATGAACAAAAGAACATAAAACCACTTATTAAAAAAACACCAATTCTCATTACGTTTTATATTTAAACAATGAACAACATACTTTTAATGATCATTTTGATATCTTAGATTTAGAAAATAAATTGTTAAAACTAAATCTATTAGAATACCTGAAAATCAACAAACATAAGAACTAAACATCCTCGTAAATGACCAATTGATATTTTCCATATTTTATAGCAAATTTGGGTCACCGAATGTTACGGTTTAATCTTGTATAAATTCTAAGAATATCACTTTTTCTACAAAGGTAAATTATGAATGTAAAATTTAGAGTACCGTATTGCAAGTTGTTGACGGGGGAGGGGGGGGGTGGTGTACACCGGAAATATTCCCATTTCTAGTGTAAAAGGCAGGCTCGGGTATATTTTTCTGAATTTGAATCTCTTGGAGAGGGGCGGAGTGCCAGCAGCATACACATAATAATATAAAAGGCAAAATCGGTTCTATTTTCCTGAACTCAAAGCTTTTAGGAGAGGTGGGGCGATCGCAAGCATACACATTCCTTTACTCTATTCAAGAACTAGAGAGAGTAATAAAACTGTTACCGAAACCTCTAACGTACCTGCTCCAGTGCCGCAGGTAATTGAGGACTGCCGTAAATCTAATTATATTTAATATATTTATATTATAAGCTTTTATAAATTTACTGCAACAATAAAATTTCTGATTCAATTTAATTTCTATCAGTGAGTAAAGTACACCTTATAGTGTGTCCTTAGTGTTGTTTGCGTTCGTTTTTGTATATTATTTGAGATTAGTGAGATATCCAAAAGATATAACTTCCACATCTATATTTATTCCAAAATCGTTAAACCGAGCCATTTTTTCCTCAACGAAAAACTTATTACGATGAATGCTTATGATGCCTTAAGAGATCAATGTCTAGATAATAATGTTATAAACTCTGTTGGGATGTATTCCAACATGACAGGAGTTGGACAATCTACTATATACCGAATACTGAAGGAGAAAAAAACGACTGGAATTGTTAGTACTCCCAAGCCACATTCGATCACAGGCAGACGAAAAACCTCGTTGGAAGAAGAGATGAAAACTGCAATAAAAGGAGTTTTACTATGAGAAGCAGATTCCAACCGTCGACAAAATTCTAAGTAAAATCAATAAAGATCGGGATTAAAAGAACTGAGCTCTGGAAATTGCTCGGAAAACTAAATTTTTGCTGGAAAAAACCAGATAGGAAATCTGTTCTTATAGATCGTCCGGAAACTGTCCGTTGTAGAAGGAAATATCTCTCTTAAATAAAAGGTAAAGTTGCTAGAAATAGCACAACTTACAAAATTAGTAATTTAACTGAACTTTTGAAAGATTTTTTTTAATAAAGTTACTGAGAAAAATTGGGAAAAATCCATGTAATAAAAGAGTGAAGCAAAATGGGGAAACTCGATCTTATGATCGGTGACATAAAGGAACCGATTATAATTAATTTGAGCGAAGATAATTTCACTGACATTGATTACGAATTAAATATATAATGTTTATCAGTGTAAACACAATTTATTATTGAAATTTTTGTTTCTATTGTATTTTATTGTTTTATGTTGTTCATACATTTTTTTATTTTTAAGCGTGTGGAATTAACACGTTTATTTTATTTTTTTGGGGCTATCAGATTTCCATATAATAAAGTAAATTAAATTAAGATGTCAGTGCAATAAAAATTAAAATAAGTAGGTCCAATTCTAACTGTACCATATAAAATTAATTACATTTGAATCCCTTTTTAGTGTTTAATTGTAATTCTGCAGATGGTTTAAGAGATAAATAAACTGAAACGTGAAATGTCCTAAAAATGTTTTTAATTAATAATAAAGGAACCGATAGCCCCAAAAAAAATTTGATATTATATGGACGAATTTATTTTTTTATATGTTTGTATTTTTGGCAATCGGTATTTTGCAAGTATTTAGATTATAACTTAGAATTTTTTGAGAGAATTAGGCTACGTTTTAGTCTGAATGTGCCTAAAACGGTTTCGATGGCAAAATTAAAAATAATAAAAATTCAGTTGTGATTTGTGTTAAATATGTCAAAATTATCTATATTTTGTAATGTATGTGAGTTATTAAGAAATCATAAGAAATAAAATAATGTTATAAAAACTTTTTATTTTAAGTTTGTTACCGAAATAATGTTCTATGTCATAAATATTTAGTGATAAAATAAACCTCCTTCCGACACCTATGACAAGGATTAAAATCCTTTTTAACACTTGATACTTCCAAATATCTATTTTCATCCAACCCAAATAGTCTATTATTATAGACCAGTATTTTTGATGATAAAATTTCTAACCCATTCCTGTGAAAAATATATGTGTCTAACAGATTTTGCTAAAGACACCGGATTAAAGAACACTGGTAGTTTCTGAAGAAAAAAAGAGTAAGAAATGATCTATAACTTTCTCAAGTTCTTGAATAAACTATAGTATAAGAGGCAAAATTGGGTCTATTTTCCAGAACTCAAAGCTCTTGGGGGAGGTGGCCGATCGCCCCCACCGCCTCCCCTTTGAATCCGCGCCTGTTATATGATTTATATTTTTGAACACTGTGGCATTAAATATATTGAAATAATCCTCAACTTTGTCTTCATTAGTGCATATTTTAATAACCAATTATATTTCATTACAATATTTTCTACTACAAAGAAATATGTGATCGAAAAACTATCGGAACGTAGTATATTAATGTTAGGTAGATGTACAGCTTTGCAAGCGTGGCCGAATTTCATACGAATAATATAGCATCTTCAATTTTATTATTGTATTGTGTCAGCCGTAACTTGATGGAAACTCATTATATAATAGTTACATAATACAGCGTATTATAATTTTCACTATATTACATTAACCATAACAATTTTTTTAACACACAGTGTCTCCTTCAGATGGTAGATAACACGGTTGTGTTATCTACCACCTGAAGAAGACACTGTGTATTGAAACAGTTATAAATACCTTGTATTATATAACTATTATTCAATTTTATTTATACCAATACTTATTGCGTATATTTTCACTCATCGATGAAGATATTGTAGTTGTCATTGCATAAAATTTTTTTCGTTGTTAGATGACATTCTAAGCCAAACTACAGTATTCATCACTGAGTTCCAGAAAAAAAAAATAAATTACACATTTTGGGTTACCATAATTTTCACCACATTCATAATTACTGCATACGTATGATTTTACGAGAAGTCATATATGTTCGCTAAAACATTGTATACTGACGATCCACACAAGTCAGGCCTTTCATGTTTTCAATCGCCACTTCTCTTTACAACACCACTTATGCAGTTTTCACATAAAGTTTCACTCGGCTCTCATTTATATTAGGGGACAATAACAGCACCATTTTAATTATGTTGCTTTTGTATTCTAAAGATATAAAGCTAGAAGTTTCGCTAGAGAAAATAATAAAAGTAATTTACCTTAAAAGAAATATAGATATGATAACTTTAATGAGAGAAATTATTATTTTGATGTTTGATCATTCTTGGTATATTTTCTTTCATAAAATAGATCTTTTTAAAAATAAATATTTAACTAGTTATTGGAAAATAAAGATTAATGACCGGTAATCCATCAATGAAAAATAATAAAATTTAAGCACTTGTAATGAACTTATTGAATAGGCTGCGAGACAGGTATAATCTACATGTATAAAATACGTTTTAAAAATCAGGTGGAAAAAAGACAATAATTACAGCATTCCTAATTCAGTTTATATAAAAATGATTATGATCTTTTGTTTCTAAGGTATGTTACGGTTAAAAATTGGGTTTAAATAATAAATATTTTCGTTTACATTTTTCTACATTAAATTACAGGTTCAGATTAATAAAGTAATAAATATATTTTTGTTTCGTACGTAAATTTACAGTAAACGATGTTTTCTACTATAAAACTAATGATTACCTTTTGTTTTTCATTCATTAATATTGGTTTCATCTATATTCAGATCATTCCTTTTGTTTACATTTTGAAATTTTGATTGACATCGAAACTTAACATATTTCCGTAATCTGTAAATTTTCATTAGGTACCTCGAGACAATGTATCACAGATTGGGAAAAGCGTTTTCTTAATGTTTGGATAAATATAAACTGTTTTTTTTTGTTTTCTTGTTGATTTTCCTTTTTCAGAAAATATTTATTTATTGTCACATATCAGCTGTTAAATAGTCAGGTCCACGAGATTGCGTGAAAGTTTTTAGGGTTGCCTATAAGAGGGCACATCAGTTGAATATTATCGAAATGCTAAATTTGAAATAAGATTGTATTGACTTTTTTTCATTATGTTGTTTTTAGCTTATTACTTGAATATTTCCCCTTTTACTTTACTAGTTAGAATTTTTGGTAATTATAATATTGTAAATTAGACCCTCGAACTATTTCGAACTAATTGGATTTCATTTTTAAATATTTTGAACCCATTAAGTAGTTTGTTATTGAGTATTCATTTTGTAGGACGAGGCAGGTTAGATTATTAAGATATTGGTTGTCTCGGTCTGATTTTAGTACTGGCCAGTTTAAAATTGAGATAGAAGAATTTTTGCATATATTTTCCGGAAGTAGTTCAAATTGTATGATAAATTTCAAGGGTTCGAGATTATGGCTACGAGATTAAGGTTATTTTTTTTGGATAGATTTTTGATGGACGTTTTTATAAAGTTTTTTTGGTAACTTCCGTTGGAAGAAATGTGCTAGTGATTTGAGAGAAATCGTTCTCTTTTGGCTATCTGACGCAAGAGCGTGAAGAAGTGGTTTTAGTTTTACTACTTTCCCAAGTTAAGGGACTTGGTCATAAATGGCCGATTAAAGTAACAAAACCAAGTCGGGGTGCAAACAATTTTTGGTGATTTTGGTCGTTTCACTCTACAGCCAGTTTGGCGATTATTTTTCTTCAGCCAGCCAGAAACAACGGCTTATCAGTTAGCAGATGCCACCATTTTCTTGAGTTCGAGGGTCTTTGGAATAATTACTTCTTTGGGAAAACTATAGTACGTCTTTGGGATAATTACATCTTTGGGAAAACTATAGTATGTTTTTGGAATAGTTACAATATAGTGTCTTTGGATTTCTTCGACCTCAAATGAGGATCGACGAGGCATTGTATAGATAACAGAACTTGGTTCTACCTAGAAGAAGAAAAAGAAGAAGAAGAACCTCTAGATAAAATTCTGACGCAGCTGTCGTAGTAAAGCACATTATTATTCCGCGTTAACGGCTGTATATCGTTCTTCAGAATATCTTGGTAATCCCAACAAATAGTGGTCAAAAATTTTGGCGCTTTAGGAGACCCTTGTTTTTTTCTTTGGATCGGTTTCCTCTTCTAATGCTATTCCACTAAATCCCTTTTCGAAGTACGATAATAGTTTCATCACCTGTCACAATCGATTCGATATTTCTCTTCTCATCTTCATGACAAAGCTCCAAAATGTGTACACAATACTCTACAGGACGTTCATTTTGAACTGTGATAAGCATTCTGGGAACCTACCTTGCACTATATTTTTCATTGCTAGATGTCCATGTTTGGCAAAATACTGTTTTTCGAAATGCTAATTTTTGTAGTTATTTCTTTTGTCTTGAATCAACGATTGGACAAAACAACTTTTTCCATAAAATCAATTCTCTCTGCAGGTGTCATTGGTACAGGGCCTTATTCCAGTGGATCATCTTCCAGTGATCCACTTTCCCGTTGAAATATCTTTGACCAATTCTTAATTATAGCAGCATTTATACATTTTTGGATTTTTATGGGTGTTAAACTTCCTTAAGTACAAAATTTTTTAACATTACGATAGTCAAGTTTGAACATTTTCAAAAATTACGTGACTGCTCGATGATATCAGGTATCAGACTTTTTAAAAGTCAAAATATCAGTAAGAAATAAATTAAGTCTATCTGTCGTGTTTAAATAGTTGCCTACATGTATTCTTCTTTCAGCGGAAACACAAAAAGGCCAAAATATATAAAAAGAGTTATTATTTCATATAAAAATAACTCTGGTTTTGTCTTCATAAGTGTTTGGACCACCTTAAGGTCTCGTCAGTAAAGCTGTGTCGAACCGAGAGTAATATTCGCAAGAAACAACTGCTATATAATATATAAATTTCGAGACCTATCGGAAGGATATTAAAAAAACTGCCGACTTTGATGTCAAAAAATATCGCCAGTTGAACGACATCTAGACATTCATCAGAATAGTGTGAAATTTAAAAAGACTAGAATTTCACTAAGAAAGTAAACTCCTAATATAATTACCCTAAAAAGCCCCCAGTAACATTTTTAGATATAATCCGAAAATTTTTAGACCGCCACATTGCATCTGCTATATTGAATTTTTTAAAAACAATTTTAGGTTGGTTATTCGCACTTTCAGAAACCTCCAGCAACCAATTGAGAGATGATAAATTTTTGGTTCGGATTATTTAATTTTTTAAAAATAATTTTAAATTTTTCATTTGCATCCTCAAAAAACTCATCTCTACCAATTCTGGACAAAATCGAGACACGTAAAATTTTTAATCCGCCATATTGACTTTTTTTAAAATAATTTTGGATTTATTATGTATTTCCCCTAACCCGCCCTATACTAAATTAGAAGAAAATCGGACAAAACGAACTTTTTTGTCCGCCATATTATTTGCACCATCTTGGGTTTTTAGAAATAATTGCAGCCAAAATTATATGGAACTACCGCAGCAACTTCTTCAACATAAAGCAAAATATTTCATTCAAACCCTGCCGCCGTTCCGAAGTCATCGACCTATATTCATAAAAAATATATAGAGCTGTCGAAATTAGAACCTCTTTCTTTTAGAAATCAATTAAAAAATAAACCTAAACAAAACGAAAACTGATGATAACAGATAACTTTCGATTGCACTCATTTCCCTAGAAAATGTAGACGAATGTGTATACTTGGGCAAACACTCAAGCTATTTTAACAATAAGAAAAGTTCTATAAAATTTCGAATAGAATATTCAATAGCTCTCAATTTAAACTTACAGCACAAAAACGGACATTTACCAAAGCAGATTTGATCAAACTAACAAAAAACAACGAAACATAGAAAGAATAAAGGTGTGAGTTACATTAAGAGATCGAAGGAGAAAACTTGGATAAGGTTGCAAACTAAAATCATTGTTGTAGAACAAGCAGAGAGGTTAAAGTTAAAGTGAACAAAGCACAATGAGAGATACTACGATATTCGTTAGAATCACCTTATATGAAACAGTCGATCCTATGAACACAAACGCAAAAGGGGAAGACGGCAGATGAGATTGACTGATGACCTGAGAAGAAATGCAGGCTTGGTATGGAGATGGACAGCATTAAATAGAAAGATGTATAGTCTAAGGTTTAGAGGATGATTATATCCAGAATGTGTGAAAAGAGACTATAGAGATGGCTGAAAGATAATTTGTGAATAATTAGAACATTGGAAGAAGGTGAAATCCTCATTTTCGACAAAAACAGACAGAGTTAGGTGAGATTACTGGCAATCCAAAGAAAAGCCGCATCATATTCTGTTACCCTAAGGGATGAGACAATTGTTAGAAAGGTGGGTACCGTGTTAGATGACTTTGAACCAAAAACTGCAACACATGTTCGTATTGAAACAGTGTTTGGTTCTTAAGTCCAACCAACAGACATTTTGTGGCAATTTGTTACTGTGGATGGGCAAAGGAGAATAATGAAAAATTAATCTTGTTAGTTGGATTATCTAGATCATGTCTGACAGTAAAAAGTACTCTTCAATCAGGATAACGCTCCCAGTCATAAGGCTGTGGTGCCAAAATTCATAAAGAGAGGTTTAAATTCTTTCAGCGTTTTCCTCACTCACTCAATTTGGCCCCCTTGGACTACATCTTCGTCTCAAATTATAATTCCTGGTTGGGAAAAATTATCATGAATCCTATTTCGAAGGCAACGTAGCAACGAACGCCTATTTTGTAGACTTGGAGAAAAGTGTCTACATAGAACGGATCGATTAATGCAGTACTGGTGGAGTATGTGTAATCTCAAAAAAAGATTATGTGGAAAAATAAATAAATTTATTTCATAATGTTTGTAGACAAGAAATTTTTCATCTCTTTCTCGAAAATTATTAAAAAAGAAATAGTTGCGTCTATGTTTGTTGGGTTGGCATTACAAAAGCTAAATTCAATCAATCTTTAATCATGTGAATTAAAAAAACAACTAGCTCCCTAGACCAGACAATGTAGCTATCTCAATTAATAAAAAAATAAATGTATAATATTTTTGATATTGAAACCTAATTTTTCCGCAGCATTTTTAATGTCGGAAGATAAAATAGATACTAAAAATATGATAGGCTATATTTTTTTATGACTTTTCATGCTATGTAGAAAATCAGTTCGTGTGGTTTAATGGTGTGAAAAATGCTTTTATATAGTTTCTGGCAATACATAGGTCACTGGTTTTGTGTTATTTGATAGATATTATTAGGTGTAAATTGAAAATATTTAATCGGTGTATTTTTACAAAAGCAGCTAGGATCTATGTTCCAGTTCGTTTAAGTGACAGAGATTTAGCATCTCTCGTAAGTTTTCTTTCAAAAGAAAATAATACTTTTTATACTTTCGCCATTTCGCTAAGAAGATAAAGCATTTTTTCAACGTTTAAAATACTAACCTAAGAAGCAGGTAATTTTCTTGAGTTTTAGAACCTTAGATAAAGCTCAAGAAGCAAGCTACGTGATAGTTAACATGTTGGTTAAATCCAAAAAGCCTCTTTCTCCCGCTGAAACTTTAATTCTACCCATCTGCAAAGAAGTTGTCAGGATTGTGATTAGCCAAGAAGTCGCTAAAGAAATTGAAAAAATAATTGTATCGGCAGAAACGATTTTACGTTGCACTAATGATATTTTTAACGACATTAAACCGATGTTGACTGAAAAATTAAGACAGAATTTTTGCGCAACAAGTTGATGAGTCTACTGACATCAGTGGCCATGCACATCTCATTTTAAATGTGAGATACATTGATTGATGTGAAATGAAAGAGAACTTTGAATGAATTAGTGAATGAATGAATGAAAAAGGGGTGGTGATACTATATCATTGATGCTTAGGCCTCTATTGGGCCCTTTACATCCCACCATAGCTGCAGGCCATTCAAGGCCGATCGCCTTTGTGGATCCAAGCAGCTTCGTTATTTAAACTTGCCTAACTGCTTCTGGTAACAAAATTGTATCTCCAAAATAAATCTGTCTCAGTCCGTTGAGTGCTGGGCATTTTCTGAGACATAATCAACAGTTTGATCCTTTAAACACCATGTGCACATTGGGTCGTCTTCGACATCGGTTCTATGAAGATGGTTCCTTAGGTGACAATGTCCTGTCAACAATTCCACCACAATTCGCAGCTCCTACCGTTCTAAAGAGAGAGGCTCCTTAGTACGTCGTGCGCTAGGTCCAGTTATATGTTCCTTAGCACATCTCATTCCAAGAGCTCCCCTCCACGATTCAATAAATTTGCTTTCCAACAACGATTTTAATTCCCTTTTGCCAATAGCAATTGGGACAGGTAGTGTTAGCTAGGGTCCATACGGTTTAGTTGTCCAATCCAACTTTGTCCGACGGTCTACTTCTTCATTCCCGCGTATGCCTGAGTGACCCAGGACTCATACGAGTCTGACTGTGCAACCGTTCCTTGTCATACCATTAAGTAGGTTTTTGCACTGAGACACCAGTCGTTAAATTACGACACTTGTCTTCAATGTTAATATCGCAGCCTTACCGTCTGGGCCTATATTATATTACCCTATTTCTGTCTATATCCCTCTCACAGAGATGGGCACACTGCACAATAGCATAAATTTCCGCTGTGAAAATTGTCGCACGTTGTACGAGAAGGTAGTACTCTCTGACTCCTGTGCTCCTGTCGAATAGGCTGGCTCCAGCTCTTTTATCTTGTCAAGATCGATCAGTATACCACTAGGATCCATTTTCGGAAGATTTTGCTCTCCCTTCAAATCCTCTCTACTTGGCAGAAATATTTCTAGGGAGACGTTGGGTTTTAAAAGCGGTATCATGTAATCTGTTCGCATGGGGAGTGATGGACACCCATCACTTGAGTAGCCGCCTGTTCCAATTCCAAGATGTCCTAGGCAACAGAGACGATAAACAGTCTTCAGTGTCTCATTCTCTATGTATAAGTGAAGAGGGGGCAGGTTCACCAGAACTTCAAGAGCCCTAGTGGGAGCAATCCTCATCACACTCAATATTCCCACACAAGCCATTCTTTGAATTTTGTCAAGTTGAAGAATGTGTTTGCGCTTACTTTATTTTCTCTGCCACTACCTAACCATACCACTGGAGCAGAAATATTTAGAGTTACAGACCAATATTTCAAGTATTTGTACAGATGGAATGGCAGCTATAACGGGAAAGATTAAACGAAGGCTTCTGAAAAAAATTCTAATATTCAAAAACAGCATTTTTGTCTATATAGGAAAGCACTGTTGACGAAGTCTTCGCCTAATGAATAATTAACTGTCCTTCAAGAAGTCATCAAACTATGTTAAGTGACGACCGCTGAATTCTCGTCTGTTTAATGAAGTATGTTAAGAAGTGGGAATAGATCATCAGTAAGATAGTACTCTCGCGAAAAAGTACTTTTTCCGATTTACGAGCTAAGAAATGAGACTCAGAGTCCCAGAGTTCAAATTTCGCTTTTCTATTTAAAAAGAAGAATCTAGCAAAACTTGCTTACTTGGCGGATATGTTCGTTCACTTAAATGACTTCAACAAAAAAATACGTGGAAAGTCATCGGAGAAGATAGAAAGCTTTAGCGCTAAGTTAATGCTATGGATCAGTCACACCACCAATGGTAATAATGAGATGGTCTCAAATGTCATTTCAGCCGATATAGAAAATATGAGTCTAGGCTTCTAGCAGAAAAAATGGAATTCTACTTTGCTAAGTATGATCTGCAACTTATGGACTGGATTCGAAATCCATTCTTAGATTGCATTTCCCTTGAACACTTACCAATAAACGAGTAGGAAGAATTCACGGAGCTAAAAATGGACCGGACATTAAAATTTTCGGAAACAGAGTTAGCTCATTTTTGGCTGTATATAAGAAGTTAGTATCCTCTGCTTTCAAAGCTTGCCATCGCTACACTTTTGTCATTTGTGACCACGTATTTATGTGAATTAGGATTTTTAACTACAATTAAAAACAAAATAGAGAATGTTTGAGAACGATCGACGAAGAGACGAGAGCAACTTTGTCAACGATTACTTCAAATTTGGACAGCCTTTGCTCAATCAAACAGGCCCATATTTTTCATTAATCACCTTTTTTTCTTTACACTAAGTTGATTGCTTAGTAAAAACTAACAATAAATAAAAATAGATTTTTCGTTTACAGTGTACCTATAAAATTACCTGATTTTGTAGGTGTACCTTGAACAGAAAAAGTTTGCCGCACACTGCTTTAGATACAATTTGTATACTACTATTGAGAGTGCACTTTTATAGCTCAAATCAATATGAAGCTTAATACGTAGAACAACAGTTCCCTTTAGTACATCGTGACTACAACATATGATATGGTAAAATATTCAATAGAAATTTTTGCCTGCTTCAAGTCTCCTAGTAACGAGGATATATTTCCAGTCTTACTACAAAATTCCTTCGATATTATAGCAAGCCATCTGGTGAGATTATTCCGTCCGTGCCTGAGCCTGGAATACATACCAGTAACGTGGCGGAAGATAAAAGTAGTCATTATTCCTTAGGTAGGAAGAACAGACTTCACAAATCCTAAGTCATTCCACCCTGTCAGCCTGACTAGTTTCTTACTAAAAACATTGGAAAGATTCGTGGATCGACATATCAAGGAGGAACTAACGGTATATAGTTCCTTACTTCCCGTACAATTTGCCTATCAAGCCGGAAAGTCCACAGACGCGTCGCTACATCTATTCGCTAGAAGGGTCGAAAACGTTTTGTCGGGTGGCTGATCTGTTTTAGAAGTCTTTACTCACATTGAGAGAGCGTTTAACAATACATCACACGATTCGATATACAATGTTCTCCAACGACGATGCTCTGAACTGACAGTGGTCGGCTGGATGAGAGCAATATTTACTCATGTAGGACCTGGCGGCTACCCGTATAGCTGGGAGAACGTTGTGGAAAGATACCTATGCAGACCACATGAGATCGGTTTTTGAACCAAACCACCCTTTTGAGATATTTTGGGTAAGTAGAGACGAGTTGGAGGAAGAGAATTCTTCCCAGGAATGGATCCTGGAGAGTTCGAAAGAGGCTCTGGCTTCAGAGAGTTTTACTCTCTAGGACAGCAGGTAACGGTCTTTCAAGTGGTTATTTAAGCTATTGTACAACGTGGCTATCTTTCTAAGAGATATATAAACAGAAATAGGAGTAGAATATATGTCTGGACTATAGAGCTGCGATACTGGCCCTGGGGTCCAATGTAGTAGCTTTACGTCTGAATGCAGGGAGGTACTGGAAAATCTAACAAAAAACGAACGACTGCCTAATCGGACTCGTGAAGGTCTTGGGTCACTCGAGCATACACAAAAACGAGGAAGTGGCATCCTTTGGCAATGATGGGTTAGCCGCACACCCCATCATATAGACCCCAAACCATTATGTCTCTTCCAGTTACTTTTAATAAGAAAGAACTGAAACTGTTGCCGAAAAGCAAATTCATTGAATACTGGAAGGAAGTCCCTTTAATGAGATGTGCAGAGGACCTAATATGGGGTTTACTAGGGAGCTTCTTTTCCTGAAGAGGAAGACACTGCAAATCGTGGTGGAATCGCTGACGACATCCCTATAGGATTGGCGTTGTGGATGATCCGGTGTGTAGATTGTACCTGAAGGAAGATGAAAGTGTCCACCATATACTCAGAGAGTGCCTGGCGCTCAACGGGCTGAGGCAGAGATATTTTGGGGGTATAATAATATCACCTGAAGCAGTTAGGTAAGAACAAGTAACGAAGTTGCTTTAATTTGCAAAGGTGATCGGCCTCGAATGACTTGTAGCCATGGTGTGATGTAATTTCATTCATTCAAATCCATCTTTGGTAAACGATTATCTCCCTTGTTTTATTATACACCCAAGTGACTTACACACGTCCTATTGTGCAGCCGCTCTGTGTCAGACTGTTAAGAATATCACTTAGGTGCTTGTTTATGTCATGTCCATAAAGATATGCACATTGTAGAATAGCGTAAATTTCAACTTGAGAGACCATCTTATGTTATTTTTGACCCCGAGTTTTTACCGAATAATATAGTTTCAGTTTTTTCATTCTGTCGAGACTCGCCTATAAACCACCAGGATCCAGATCTCGTTTTCCTTTTTATGATAAAAACATTTTAAGAGAGTGGTTGAGAACCGGAACCATGTAACCGGCATCTCCACTCGCTCGTTCACAAAACAATTTCGTCAGAAATTGCGTTGTTAACTTGGTCGTGTAAGACATGGCTCCAAGTTGCTGAAACAATATTTCCGCTCAATTTTGTAACACTGTACTAATAAAATTTTGAAAAATGACTGTTTATTGTCCAGTACTTATGCTCAAAGGGGTTACGATTTCAGTTTCCAAGAAATATGGCTCGAGGATGCCTTGAGCTCTTACTCCACACAAAACAGTTCTTACTTACAAATCCATTCAAGTGAAAACTAGACTGTTTTTCGGCTCAACATCTAGCATCTTATTGCCGTCTAAATATTATTTACAACTTACTTATTTTCATATTATTCCTTGTTGATAAGTATTTAAGTAAAAGTTTATCTATTAAAGCGTAATTAACTACATATTAACATATAAATATGTAGTCAGGCGCAGATTCAAGGGGGGGGGGGCGGTGGGAGTGATCGCCTCCCCCCCCCCCCAGGAGCTTTGAGTTCAGGAAAATAGACCCGATTTTGCTTCTTATACTATAGTTGATTCAAGAACTAGAGAGAGTAATAAATCGTTTTTTACCCTTTTTTTCTTCGCAAACTACCTGTGTCCGGTGTCTGTGGCAAAATCTGACATATATTTTTCATAGGTATGGGTTAGAAATTTTATAATCAAAAATACCTGTCTGTAATAATGGACTATTTGAGTTGGATAACAATAGATATTTGGAAGTGTGAAGTGTTAAAAAGGATTTTAATCCTTGTCATAGGTTTCGGAAGGAAGTTTACTTTATCACTAAGTATTTATGGCATAGAATATTATTTCAGTAAGAAACTTAAAATAAAAAGTTTGTATAATATTATTTTATTTTTTATGATTCCTTAATAATTCACATACATTGCAAAATATAGGTAATTTTGACATATTTAACACAAATCACAATTGTATTTTTATTATTTGTAATTTTGGCATAGAAACCGTTTTAAGCACATTCAGACAAAAACGTAGCCCTATTCTCCCAAAAAATTCAAAGTTATAATTTAAATACTTACAAAATACCCATTGTCAAAAATACAAGAAAGAAACATATATAAAAATATAAATTTGTCCATATAATATTAAAATTTTTTTGGGGCATTTTATTATTAATTAAAAACATTTTTAGGGCATTTGACCTTTCAGTTTATTTATTTGTGCAGAATTACAATTAAGCACTAAAAAGGAATTCAAATGTAACTAATTTTTATATGTTGCAGTTCAAATTAGACGTACTTATTTTGATTTCTATTGCACTGACCTCTTAATTTAATTTACTTTATTATATGGAAAACCGATAGCCCCATAATAATAAAATAAATATGTTCATTCTACACGCTTAAGAAAAAAATACAAATACAATAATAAAATAAAAAAATTACGGCAAATTTGAATTAAATATATATAAAATTAAAGAGTAGGACACACTAAAATAAAAATATATAAAAAAATTTAAAAATATGTAAACAATATTAAACAATAAAATACAATAAAAACAAAAATTTGAATAATAAATTGTGTTCACACTGGTAACCATTACGTATCTAATTCGTAATCAAAGTCAGTGATGCCATCTTTGCTCAAATTAATTTCAATTGGTTTCTCTATCTATATATATATATAAAAGCTTTAAATTCAGAAAGATAAACCCGACCTTGCCTTTTACACTAAAAATGGGGATGTTGCTGGTCTCTACCCCCCTCCCCATCGACAACTTGCTTTTGCTTGCCGTACTATATTTTTGTGATATCATCGCCCCCCCCCCCTCAAAGAGAGAGGCTGGATCCACCCCTGTATGTAGTATGTCTCATTTTTAGTATCAGAACGTTTTACACAGATAATCGAGAAATATAAACTTCCTAAATTTTGTTTTCAGATCATACCGTAGTAGAAGTTATTAAGAAAATTTCTGACTTCATGAGTCTGCGATTTCATAAAGCAGGTAAATACTTTAGAAAGTTTAACGTGGGGTTTTATTAGTTTAATTATAATACTCGGCATTCTAGGTTGTAAATTTTAAATTGAATCGACAACAATAGAGACCGGAGCCAGATTAAATCAAAACAACCTGAAATGAGATAATTTAGACAAATAACTCCATTATTGACACTAATCATTATTGATTTTAGCTGTTTTTAGTACCGGAAGAAATTGTTTCGAACACAATGCCTGTTTGAGTATTGAATCGATACGATTAAAGCTATACCAGACAACACGCTGAGCTACTGGTTGCGAAGTTTTTATTGTAAAAGAGAAAGTCAATTTAATTGCAAACTATAGATTTTTACTGTTAGTGTTTTTAGGTTGAAGAGGCATTTTTATTGGTTTATGTCCATCGTCGATCTTTAATAATTTTGTTATGAATATATAAATTATTTGGAGTGAGGTCAAAAATGCTGATGAAGAAAATAGTCAGCTTAAATTTTCAATAAAATATAGGGTGTCCGATAAGTATATAGCAAAATCTTAGCAGTATACAGAAGGCCTCTTAGTGTGTCATGTTATTTTTTTTCCGAAGGTTACCCTGTCACTGTTTAAATTTCAGTTTAAGTTTACTATGGTTAATTTGATTAATTTTACTTTTTTTTGCAAATATTCAAGTATCTTTCACAAATTTCTTGAATAAAAACATACAATTTATCGGTTAGTTGCATTTTTGGTTTTACTGCACATTTCCGTAGTTCGGTTTGCCTGTTAATTTATGTTGTTTTGCTTAGTATTCACTAGACTGTGGGTCGTTGTAATTACTTGTATTGCATTATTGGCCAAAGTAAAATTCTTTCTGCATTAACTTTCCAGTAATTGAGATGATTTTTCATTATGTTTCTAAATTTTCTTCTATTTATTGGTGTTAGTTAGAACATTTTTTGAGAAAATTTCGGCATCTTCGACTTACAATTCTGTTGCACTTGCCACGAATAAAAAATAAATTTAAGATGTCGGCGTTTGTATACGTATTATTTTTAATTTTTTATCAATATATTTCGTGAAAAAATGCGATAGCCACACGTTGATAAACAATTAATTGCAACTTACAGTGACATGCCTCACCATAGGAACATAATATTAGTTTATTTATCATGGTACTCTTGCTAAAAATCACCAAAACTGCTTGATATTTGGAGGATTTTGCGAAAAATCTGTTCTAGCTAGGTATAGGGACACTGTGTATACAGATAGGGAATGTTCTTGCCTATTTACTGAATGAATCGACAACGTATCATCACATTTGAAAAAATGAAGTTTTTAAAAATTTTCTGATACGGCTCAAAATTTGTTATTTTTCCACTTCCCCATAAGGTGAAATGGACTCATTTTTTTTTGTCTGCCCGTTGGAGGGCTAAAAGATCTAAGTGAGTTCGTGAAAAGAGTTCATGGGGTCAAACCTGGCAGCCCCTTCGAAAATTTGGAAAATCAATTTTCATATCTGGAAGAAAATGTCGTAGAAAATCTTAATATATCAATTCAATTTTTCAAGAAATACGTTGACGACTGTCTAGTAGCTGTCCCCGAAAATGAAATTGACACCATATTAAATGCATTCAACAATTTCCACCAAAAGATGCAATTTACATCGGAAGTCGAAGAAAATGGAAAAATAAATTTCCTTGCCCTTACACTATTTCGTAATTATGAAAATAAAAAGACTGAGACGATGTGGTACACAAGAGATATATGGTCGGGACGCTACCTCAACTATCAATCACATCATCCGAAATCCCAAAAGATCAGCGTAATAATAAGATTGGCTGATAGAGCTTTAACCCTAACTTCTCCGAAATATCGTCAAGAAGCTTTAAAGAAAGTCAGACAAATCCTAAGTGATAATAATTTCCCCGAAAAAGTCACAAACGAAATAATAAAATAATGAACTTACAAACTGTATAATAAAAACATCCTTATACAAAATAATAATAATAGCAACCCAAAAACATATGTTGCAATACCATATATAAATTCTTTGTCAGAAAAAGTTACACACATCCTCAAACAGCACGATATTATAGTTTGCCACAAAACATATAACCACTTGTCACCACTATTTACAAACTTAAAAAGTAAGGTGACCCTTAAAAAGAAATTTAACGTTATCTATTCCGTACCATGTCTAATTTGTCCACAGAAATATATTGGAATGACAACATACTACCTAGATAGCAGATTAAACGGACATAAATACACAAAAAATGCAACTACCGAATTACACAAATATGAGACAAATTTTAAACATGAATTTGATTTTCCAAACACAAATATTCTAATCCAGGAAAGAAACTACCATAAACTTCAAATAAAGGAAATGCTACATATAAAAACAGAAAAACAAGCAATCAATGACAAGCAAGATACCAAAAATCTAAGCCAAATATATTTTAACCTAATAAACTAAACCACCTATTGTAGCCCTTATTGTTTTGCAACATACTGTAAAGTCGATATTGATAAAATTTATTTATAAATCAGAAGAAACTGAGTAAAAAGGTTTCCAAATAAAAAAATATTAAGCTGATAGTAACTGAAGGAATCGTCAAATACTTCACTAAGAAACATGACCAAGGCAAATTGTGGTGCGTATTTGGGATTAATTTTTAATTTTAATTTTTGATTTTTAATTGACATTATTTCATAAATTGATATTTTTAATTAATATTGTATCGTTGAGTGTTAATTCTAAGTCATGTGAATGTGAGCTTGTCACCATGTTAGTTGTATTTTGGTTTTATTTTAGATTATACTTTTGAAGAAGCCCACTACGTTGGGCGAAACGTCAAGCACAGAATAGTAGTATTAATCTTGAAACCTAATCCATAGTTATCATACATTTATATATATATATATATATATATATATATATATATATATATATATATATATATATATATATATATATATCGCGGCGGATCGCAGCTGTTCGTCGCGGGACACCCCGTATATATAAAGTAATATTTACCCAGTTTTGAACAAATCTTAGATTTATTGTGCAAGAGTTATTTTCTGCCAATTAAGTTCTGCTAACAAAGTAATCCACCGTAAAATTCTATAAACAATATACGATCTGTACAAGTATATGGCGTAACTTAAGGCAGAATGAAAACTAATTAGTAAATTGAGTATATACGTTGTAATAAGCTAAACCGAAATGTTGGAGGAATTTCCGATATGTTCAGACATCAGTCTAAAGTTTCGTAATTACATTTTAGTGCAATTAGCTACTGACAAAGCAGATGATTTATTTGCATAGAATATTATAAACATATTTCTGTTATATTTGAAGTAAATAGCAATTGCTTCCAACATTAATTTTGCACCAAATCAGAATTTTGCTTTAGGATATTGAAACATTAAGCTAAAAGTTGATAAGTTTTTTTTTGTAATATATTTTTTAAGGTTTAATTAATACAGGATACACACTAAACCAACGATTAACACTTGTAAACAAATTTAAAAAGAAATGGCGACTAATGTTATAATGACTGTCCGTGAGAGTTTAAAGCATCCTGATTGCGAATTCAACAACGAATATTTTTCATGGCATATCGATTTTGAGTTATAAAATATATCAGTTATTTTTATTTAATACAAACATTTTTGTATTGTATTGCAAAGATAAATATAAATACACTTTTGAAAATACAAGAGGACACAAATCTATGATTGACTTTATACTTAGTAACCGAGTTATACATCCCACCCAGATATTGGATATTAGAACATTGAACTCTGTTAATGCAGCAAACGATCATAACTTGGTTCTATCAAAGATTCGAATAAAGATTACACAAAAAAAAGCAGCTGGAAAAGGTTAGGATACGAAAAAAGAACATAGACTCTCTGTGGCATACGTCAACGAAAGAATTATATCAAAAAAGATTGATGGAAAAAATTGAAAGAAAACCAATAAATGAAGAAGAAGATATAAATCATAGCTGGGAGAAAATTAAGGGAAACATAGAAGATGCTTCAAATGAGTCATTGGGCACACATACAATCACAATCAACAACAAAAATCCTAATAAAACTCCATGGTTCCGTAAAGAAGTTAAAGATAAGTGTAACGAAAAAAGAAAAGCATATTTAGCATATAGTACAATAGGTACAAACTAATTCGTAACGAAACTAATCTACTAGTCAGGCAACTAAAAAGTGAACATTGGGAGCAGTTCTCTAAAAGAATGGAAGGATACTTCTATAGTGTACAAAAACAAATGTGGCGACTGATAAGACAACAGCGCAAAGAAATATCTGAACTCTCCGAAACAAACAAAATATCAGAGGAGAAATGGATAGACTACCTAACAAAATTATTTGAGGGAGATGCTAACATTGGAAAAAACAACATACCAGCAATAAGGAATAATGTGGAAGTCACCATTCAAGAAGTGGAGAAAGCTCTAAAATCCTTAAAAAATAGAAAGTCTTCCGGACAAGACGAAATTCATAACGAATTGTTGAAATACGGAGGACAGCGACTAACACAGGAACTCACAAGCTTCATTCGAAAAATTCTGACACAATGCAAAGTACCAGATAGGTGGAGAACCAGCATAATGATGCTTATGTTTAAGAAAGGTGACAAACAAGAACCAGGGAACTACAGGGGTATTAATCTACTGGACACAACTCTGAAACTCGTTACGAAAGTAATTAAAAATAAAATTAATTCGGTTACAACACTGGAAGACGAACAGCAGGGATTTAGATCAGGAAGGTCTTGCGTGGATGCAGTATTTATTCTACGACAGATAGTCGAAAAATCTATAGAATACAATAAACCAACATTTTTATGCTTTATAGATCTAACAAAAGCATTCGATCGCATAAAGCTAGATGACGTAATCCACCTGTTATATAAGAGAAATATTCCTGTCAATATAATTCAGACCATCGAAAACATATACGCAAACAATAAAGTTCAGATTCGCACTAACGGTAAATTATCAACACCCATACCAGTCAACAGCGGTATTAGACAGGGAGACTCGCTTAATCCTTTGTTGTTTAACATGATAATGGACGAAATAATAAAGGAGGTGCGACTTGATAGAGGATATAAAATGGGTGATACAGAAATAAAAATTCTCTGTTACGCTGATGACGCTGGGATATGTGCCGAAAATGAAGACGACCTCCAGAGATTGTTAAATACCTTTAATCTTACGGGAAGAAAATATAATATGATTATCTCAGCCGAAAAAACTAAATGTATGACAATCCCAAAAGAATCCCTCCGATGCAAACTAGAACTAGACGGTCAAATAATACAACAAGAAATGAGTTTCAAATATCTAGGAATCGACATAACTAGTTATGGCAACATCGAAGATGAAGTAAGATAAGAGGGCAGGTGGCCAAAGCAAACAAAGTGGCGGGTTGCCTCAACGACGTGATCTGGCGAAACAAACACTTATAACAAGAAACAAAGGTTCGGATCTACAAAACCACAATTAGACCTATTATGACATACACCTCAGAAACACGGCCAGAGATGACAAAAACGAAACAACTATTGGAGACTACAGAAATGAGAATACTTCGACGAATAACAGGAAAAACGCTACTAGACAGAGAAAGAAGCGATAACATCAGGCAATCATGCAACACAGACTGCATTAATGAGTGGGTCCTACAACGTAAGACACAATGGAACAAACACATAAGCCGAATGACAGAGGATAGACTGGTAAGGATCGCACGAGATAAATCGCCTAGTGGTAGACGCAGTAGAAGTCGACCACTGAAAAGGTGGAGCTACAATTTAAGTCCAGAATAAGGAAAATCGAAGAAGGAACAGGTCAGGGACCTATTATAGAATGTAGAAGAAGAAGAAGAAGATTTTTGTATAATATTTATACATAAGCTCAAAACAATAAAAAACAGGATATTTTAAGAATAACAGGATTTATTTACGAAAAAACATATGAAAATACATTTATAGCAAGTCTTTTGTACATAATTTTTTTATAAATGTCAACTTTCGTTTATAAACCTGATCGCTTTCCCTCGTAAGGAACCAACAATAATCCCCAATCATTGTTGGATCCCATCTTCCTCGGTAACATTGCTCCATTTTTAATATGTCTTGGCGGAGCCTTTCTCCTTGCTAGTCACTAATCGCATTCAATTTTTTTGGGAAAACATTTAAATGGGGGGTACAAGAAGTCTATTTTAAGAGACATGCGACAGCTCATTTTGCAGTGGCTTTCAAGTAGTTCTTCTACAGGTTTTTTGTAGTTTTCTACTTTTTTGGTTCCTAAAAACTCCGGAACAATTGTTTTAAAACTACTCCACGCATTAATTCTACATCACTTAATTTTTGATTAAACCGTTGACCCCTTAGTATTTTTCTAATTTGTGGTTGAACAAATATTCCTTTCTTAAGCTTAGCATCACTTAGTTTAGAAAAAACTGGTTTATAATATTCAAACTCTTTTTCTTTTTCTAATGCTTCAACGAAATTTTTAATCAATCCCAGTTTAATCTGTAATGGAGGTAAAAGTCCTTTTTTGGGATCAGCAAGAGGTATATTCTTTACGTTAGTTGACCTGGAATATATTGATCTCTCGGAAGCTATTCTTTTACTTGGTAATGGCTCTATGTTTCTCTACTGTCTCAAAGACAATGGAAACGGTAATACTTCATAAATCCACCTTGAAGCCCTAGTAATAGTCCCATGATTTTTGGCAACCACATATTTGCCCTCTAGACCTATCATAGCTTATTGAATTTAGAATAAATGACATACTTTCGTATGTTTCCTTCAGGTTAAATAAGAGAAATAGAGGGGTTTTTGTTGCCATTATGGAGCAGAACTGTTTTTAAAATTTTAGAAGAATCTATAAATAAGGACCATTCGTCCGGATTATGTGCAAATTCTAATTTTTCCATAACACTATTTGGATTAACACAAACACGCATTTTATCCCGCAGAGTAAAAACCGAGTATAGCTACTGGTTACGGTTCTTAAAATTGTAACTTTGGTTCCAGTGCCTAGTAAATTCCATTGTTCTAATCTAGACCCTAATACTTCGGCATACTCTTTAAAAGTGGAGGTACCGAAATAGATCATTTAATTCAGGTTGTTTGATAAAATTCCTTCACTTTCGGGAAAATAAGAATCGTTCTTTTTAGATACATTTTCGGGTTTTGCCTCATCATTATACATTTCTAAACCTGGTAAACCTTTTCCATGAAGAACCGGTTTATTGCTGAGGAAATATCCGGATATTCAATATTATGTTTGTTCTTTGTCTTGCAAAAGTAACAGTCGTTAAAATGATTTGTTGGTTCTTGCCAAATCAATGGAACTGCAAAAGGCATAGAAGAGTGTTTGGCATTTAATCAGTTACTTAGATTTGCTGTACAGGTTTGGTAACCTATGTGAAGAACCCAGTCCCGATCTGGATCGCCAATAAGACATTCAAAATACATATGATAAGCTACATTGGTCATTTTGTTAATTGTCGTTTTCTGTAATTTAGGGGTAAACTCATCAGATGTGTAGCAGAAACTAGACATTTTTGTACTGTCGCGTATGTCGGTTCAGAGATGTTATACTACGTTTATAGGCGTCAACTAACTTAATTCAATACAAAGATAATAATAATACAAGGCACTTACTATTGGCTTGTTCGTGAACTGCGCTTCTCTATCTAATACTGACCATTTCTCGTGCTAAATCAATACTGATGATACGACTTCCGGCCAGCTGCTTTTATAGTCGTTCTGTACTTTTCTAGAAACGTGGGGGTATCGGAAGTTCGAAAAGCAACGGCGTACTTCTCGTATAAAAGGCCCTCTATAAACAGATTCGGCTATGGAACAGATTGGAATTTGGAATTTATGAGTTTAAATGGATATTTCCGTTATTTTCAGCACTAGGGGGTTGAGACTTCGTGGTTAACTTGTCAACCCTAGACACCCCATGTGGTGTTGCCAGATTGTACCCAATTTCCCTAATTTATGGAAAACATAAATTTGGTGACGTCGCGCTGCAGTATATTACAAATTACTTTTTAAAATAATGGGATTAGAATACTCATTCATATTTGCTGAAAAAATCATGTCTCAAAAATCTTACGTGTTATAAAGTTGTTACTACCATTTTCATATTTAGAGACTAAAAAATAACCAAAATTTGCCTTTTACATTACAGTAGCAAATTGGCTATAAATTAGTGTTATCAACGATGATAAATCGACGAACGCCACCGCATTCTCATTGGTCTTCGGGGATACTGGTGTCCACACTAAGCCGACGAACGTTATCGAGCGCTAGTGATAGAATCTATTTGCATTCTTCGGTTTAGTGTGGACGGTGAAGCAAATGTCAACGAACGCCCGTTGGTATTTTTCCATGAACCATGGTGTAGCGATAACATCAAAATAGCTTAACTTCATTAAATAATTAAGCCACCTTTAGATTTAAAAACTATTGCGTAAATTTTTTTTCATATATTCTATGATTACATGTGACAAAATTTTATGTATGGATGATTTTAATCTAAATACGTTAAATTCTGATTCTTGGTATGTTATGCGGTTTAGTAGTATTGTAACGAAGTTACTGAATTTTGGGCATGCCTATGTTTACCGTTGCTTATTTTATTCATTATACATCTGAAAAATCTGATCCTTGCGGGAAAAGAATACCTAAAGTTTTCATATTGTCGGTATGTAATTTGATTGGCCGCGCCATACCGGGAAATACGATTTTCTGATGGTTTTCAGAATGTCCGTCTATATCATCGCGTACCGTGTATTGCAGTACTCTATGCACAATCACCTCACGCCGTCACTCGCTGGCGTAGTGGGAGCTCCAGCAGGTTATTTAAGCTCGAACTGGCTAGTAATTTGCGAATCCTGAGACAAAAAGCTACAAAAGTCTTTTTAAATATAGAAACGCATGATAATCCACTCATTAGATAAAGAGTGTATTATGATCCAGAAATAGATCGAAGGAAATACAAAAGAACTAGACATTACCTCTAGGCATCAGGATTCCGGAGAAATCCGAAAAAATGTTGCAGAAAGAAACTAAGAAGAGCGAAGAAAAAATGAAGAAAGAAAATAGGAGAGATCAGGACGCAGAACCAGATAGAGCCATCCCACTGGGCAGCATGATGGATTGCTATGGAGCATAAAGCATCTAGGACAACAACATCATATACAAAGGTATAAGCGATGAAATTAAATGAAGTACATAGGTTAAGAGACCAAGCTTATATTTTATGCAAAATGTAAGAGAATCGAAGCAATGGACCTGGACTGAAAACAGTAAAGCTGTGATTACTCGAGGTTTGTAAAGGCCACGGCCTGGCATCCCAAAGAACACTCACTGAGAATTTCTGTTGAATGTAGCTTCACTGCAGTTAATGGAAATAAGAATCATGGGGATCTTAAGTTGAGAGGAGTTTTAGCTAGTAGGAGCACTACCTTCACACTTCGTGAAGCTGTCGATGCAAGATTTCTCCTCCTCTAGAAAAAAGGTAATTTGCAGAGAACTGCACGTTCATCGCGGGTTCATAGTGCCAACGGACTGCTTGGGTCGTCTTTCGGAACGGCGCTTTCCTGGTCTACCAATGTAGTTAAAGCTACGCTGGTGTGTATATGGTGTCGAGGACCCTTGTAAGTACGGGCAATAGTGTGTCATCCTACCGGCACTGACGAGGACGCTTACAAGTACGGGCAATGTCGGTTCCTTTCCTAATTTCCTACCGCCATTGGTCAATATTGTTGTGGACCCTTATGAGTACGAGAAATTTTGTTTCATCCTACCGACGCTGTCGAGGACCCTTATAAGTATGGGCAGCATCGGTTCCTTTCTTTCCATCCTACCGTCAACTATGCATACACGCATTGAATTCCGTGGGTTTTGTTTCGTTTTCCTAATGACCAGAAATGTGTTTTACCGCCGGGTGTCTTCCAATGTCCGTTGATAGGGGCACTCTAAAACTGCCGCTGTCTGTCACGGCTAGGGTTACCTATCAAATTTAAGTACAAGACGTCGTGAATAGCGTCGCCAATGTTAAGTACGAGACATCGGCAAAAGCATCGCAAATTTAAGTACGAGGTACCGTGAACAATACCCCGGTTTACGAACTGCTACCGCATGAAAAGTACCAGGTACCCTGAACAGAGCAGATACATACTCTTGCTCTCTAGATCATCTCATTCTTAACATTTCAGGTAACAATAGGCAGCCGGCAGCTAGCACTTATACGCGTCAATGATTCCTGGCTTGTTGTTTCTCTACTGTAACAAGCTGCCCGGTCCATAAGTGGGCTCTCGACCACGCTAATGCCGAGGGTGTCGCCGAAAACCAACCCCGGGTGGGTGCTTTGACTACTGGACTGTCAAACCGTTGAACAGTTTAATGGATATTCTTCTTGTAAGTGGGTATCGCCGGGAGTATTTAGGTAAGTTATGGATATATCCCTATGCTGAGCATGTGACCAATGACTGTCTGCAAGATTTATAACCACCTACCGATGTTCTACTGCCGTAATAAAAAGGCATCTGTAGATTAAGACGATAGGTCAAAAACGCGTCATAGTATTTTACTAATGATGAACTTAGAACTGTTGATTTCAGATCTAACAAGGGCATCTAGTTTATATTTTACTCTCATTTATTTGATTTATTATAATTTAAATAATATTTAATACTTGGGAATAATGGATGTCAGTATATTAGATCATAGGCTGGTCTAACGTAATGTAAATGCAATTCACTGGTGGTAATTCCATTGATTCTGTTTACTTCTATAAAGCCCGTGGCAATATTGATACTCATGTCTTTCAAAGGGATTTGGAAAGTACTCTTTGGCAACTTTTGTATTACACCGATGATATTAATAAAAAAAGTGAATTTTTTTACCAATACTATCATACATATTTTTTACATTCATGACTCTTTAAAAATTAGTAAAATTGAAAAAGCGTATTGTTTTTGGATCACTGACAGCATAAGATTGATAAAACATTTAAAAACCAAGCATTATCCTGATTCTGATAGGAAATAGATCAAGAAGCTTGGAATTACTACAAACTAATAAGAAATTTAACTACTTTAGCTTTAAGATCTGAAAGAAAAGCCTACTTACACCATAAATTTCAACATTGCTGTACTAAACGAAAATGGCGTGCCTTAAAAAATTACATATCGTAAATACACACCATAATGGTTGGTTTATAGTTCTAAAAATTTTCAACTAAAAGAATTTTCAATGAACTAACATTTGTACTACGAAATAACGAATAAAAATTTAAC
The DNA here is from genome assembly GCA_034092305.1 of Diaprepes abbreviatus. Taxonomy (NCBI): domain Eukaryota; kingdom Metazoa; phylum Arthropoda; class Insecta; order Coleoptera; family Curculionidae; genus Diaprepes; species Diaprepes abbreviatus. The sequence goes on along the minus strand of JASJET010000141.1, from coordinate 4,201,980 downwards.
AATTAGTAAAAATAAAGGATGATCGATCAAAATTGTCCATAAATATCTAAAGTAAAACGTACATTTTTTGTTTTTCAATTGCGGTTGTTTAATTGATTTTATTCTTAAGAGCGTCGACTATTTTCTGATACATTTTTATTAAGTCTAATTTGCTTATAATGTTATTTTTGATATTTATAAGTACTTGTCATAGCCGATAACACCCAAAAGTGAACACGAATTATGCCGCTCTAGTGGAAAATTAAAGGTTGATCAACTTCTTAGTTGATAATTCAAGGTTGTTAATTTTTAGTTGGGGCTATGAATAGACGAACGTAGTAAAGTGTATCATTTAACGTGCAAGTAAAAACTGATGATGAAAATTCTCAGTGGTAGTTGATCATTTTTGAAAGTGTGAACCGACCATCAATAAAAAGCTACTTTATATTTAAAAAAATTTAAATGAACTAAATAAATATTTTACGGAAATTACCAATAGTAAAAATACCTATAAACAAAACCTCTTTAATTTTTATGAACAGAATAAAATAACCTGTAAAACTTTCACCTTTCAACCGGTAACTGGATATACAGTATCAAATACTACCCTTAATATAAAATCTAAAGCGTTTTTTGCTGACAATATAAACGTAAAATTTATCATATATTATATTCTGCTGGTTATTTATCGTACTCTATATAACACATATAAATAATTGTTGTATAGATGTCTTATTTTATTTAAAGTTGGAAATTTGCTCTTGTCATTCCTTTCCCTAAAATAAAAAATCCGTCAGAATACGGTCAATATATCAGTGTATTTATCTGCAATACTTTCTTGGGTATAGGTTTTTCCATTTGAAAATCAAAAAACAACAATTTTTCTGACGAATCTACAAAATCACAATTTTTTTTTTAAACACGTATCACAGTAATTGTCCTATATACCCATTACATTTATATTTTTAAGTCAATATATATATATACATATATATATATATATATATATATATATATATATATATATATATATATGTATATATATATCTTCCCAATCCCCTGGAAGTAAGTTTCTTTCGGACATGGCTCGGTTAATGCCCTTAATCCAGGTAACTTTTGGTCTTCCTCTTTTTATTTTTTCATTTGGTGTTCATTTTAGGATTAGCTTTGGTAGACGTTCGTCCGTCATTCTCTCCACATGTCCATACCATACCAGCTGACGTTGTTCGATTTCATCGAGAATAGTTTTCTTTACGCCCATAATCTCTCTAATTCTCTCGTTGGTTATCTGTTCGATCCTTGACTTTCCGGCAGATCTTCGACAAATGTCCATTTCAAGAACCAGCAGTTTACGTTCTAAAGTTTTATTTATCTGCCATGTTTCACAACCATACAATACAACGCTTTTAAATATTGCATTGTATAAAAGATGTTTTCTTCCCTTGGAGATGTTTGTTGACCATAATAGTGAGTTTAGGCAACCGATAGCTTTTTTCCCTTTAGTTATCCGCTTCAATATTTCTTCTTCAGTTCGTCCACTTTGACTGATCTTTGTTCCAAGGTAGGTATAATCAGAATAAGATTTTACTATGATATTGTCATCCACTTCCAAATCTGTTTCTTCTCCCCCGATACACATATATTTAGTTTTACTGCAGTTGACGGTTAATCCCCATTCTGAGTATTCTTTAAATAGTTTCTTCGTCATAAATTCGAGGTCTTCTTTATCTTGGGTCACTACCACTTGGTCATCTGCAAAATGAAGCGTATATAAATGGGTGTCATTATTTAATTCTATTCCCATTCTACTGCATGATCTTCTCCAATTCTTTAAAGCTTCATTGAGGTAGATTATAAAGAGAGTTGGTGATAGACAACATCCCTCGCGAAGGCCTTTGGTCACATGAAAGCTTTCTGATAAGTTATTGCCGATTTTAATTCTGGAGAATGCTTGGCCGTATAGCTGTTTGATGGCTTGGATCGCTGTATTTAAGTTAATTAAAATTAATAAAAATAAAACAGATTTTAAAATAGTTTTAAAATTAAAACAAAACGAAACAAAGGTTAAAATAGTGAAAACTATAAAATAGTACATAACTTGAAAGTAGCTTTCTCAGTATGTTAAAAATAAATTCAATTTCTATAACTTCGTATGCAATTGATATGGATATATTCCTTTTTATAACAGCAAAAAATAAGAAAAAAGATTATTATTTTTATTAATAACATTCTTTGATTTGTATGAGTTTATTCCAAATCGTGCCAAGCATCATTACATTATTTCTAATATTTATTATAGAGTCGCTTCAAGTATGTCATATTAAAATATCAAATTATAGTATATTTGACTTTGGTTTTTGCCATCTTGTTTGTCATTTACAGCATTTTTATCTCTTTTTTTATGTATCATTTCTTTGATGACTAGTTTGTGATAATTTCTGTCAGTATCTAAAAGTGGATGTTTTTAAAATCGAATTCATGCTTAGTTCATCAAAGAAATGATATATATAAAAAGAGATAAAAATGCTGTAAATGACAAATAAGATGTCAAAAACCTCAGTCAAATGCACTATAATTTGATATTTTAATATGAAATACTTGAAGCGACTCTATAATAAATATTAGATATAATGTAATGATACTTGGTATGATTTGGCATAAACTCATGCAAATCAAAGAACGTTATTAAAAAAAATAATAATATTTTTTCCTATTTTTTGCTATTATAAAAAGTAATCTATCCATATCAATTGCATATCAAATGGCAATAATTGAATTTATTTTTAACATACGCACACATCTACTTTCAAGGTATGTACTATTTTATTGTTTTCACAATTTTAACCTGTGTATCGTTTTGTTTTAATTTTAAAACTGTTGTAAAATTTGTTTTATTTTTATTAATTTTAATTAACTTAAAAATATAATTGTAATAGGTATGTAGGACAATTACTGTGATACATGTTTTATTAAAAAAAAATTGTAATTTTGTAGATTCAAGATAAAAATACTATAACTTTAAAGAAGCTCACTATTTTAAAGCGAAATGTCAGAAAAATTGTTGTCTTTTGATTTTCAAATGGAGAAACCTATACCCAAGAAAGTGTTACAGAAAAACATTAACAAAAGATTTAAGATAGAAAAATAAATTATATATATACATATATATATATATATATATATATATATATATATATATATATATATATATTATATATATATATATATATATTATATATATATATATATATATATATATATATATATATATATATATATATATATATATATATATATATATATATATATATTGTTCCGGACGGCCGATCTTCTAACAAACTACACACACTGTATTATTTTAACAACTTTTTATTGTCAACCTTTCTTTTGACACTTGTCAAATTATTTCAACTTGCGTCGACGAACTCTCCAAATATACTGACTGAGAAAGCAGATCTGGACCCTTTATATACCCTTTTGGTCGATGCCGGAAGATTCCCTAATTCTCTAGAAGGATTTCCATACTACATGGGGTCATCAAAATAAGAAAAAGGAATAATCCAGCGATTTCTAGACCTTCTATCATAGGCGTTCCATGTTAAAAATAAGGAAATCAAATTCTCTAAAAAGTTCCAGACCTTCTTTCATAGTCGTCTCCTGAGGATATTAATAAAGGTAAAATTACTTAAATTAATTATAAACTTGTCGAATATATACCTAAAACCCTATAAACTGCAAACTCAAACTAATGCTATGAAAGATAAAATGCTACAAAGTTCGTACATTAGAAAATATACCTAAAACCCTACAAACTACGAATACAAACTAATACTATGAAATGTAAAACGCTACAAGGTTCATTACATTAGAAAATATACCTAAAACCCTACAAACTACGAACACAAACTAATACTAGGAAATGTACAATGCTATAAACTTTGTAACATTATATATATATATATATATATATATATATATATATATATATATATATATATATATATATCACAGCAATTGCCTGAAGAAAGATTCTATATCCGGCGCTGCAGCTGATGTTGGAGTGTAATACTAGTGATCTAACTGGAGCGATAGACCCGGTGTGAAAGTCTGACTGCGCGATAAGGTAAGTTTTTAGCTAGGTAGCTTTGAAATTTATTTGGGTAAGTATATACGTTTTAATTTACTACTTTTTGTTGATATTTGAGGCTCCCCGGGAGCGGAGTGTATATAGCCCTAACATAAGAATTTGTTTTGTAATCATTGTAGTCTAGCAAACCTATAATTCACTATACCTCACATTCTGTCAGAAATGTTTCACTAAACATTACCATCGATATATTCTCTATCCACAAATACCCATTTTTATCTTTATTTTAAACAGAACAATATCAAAGTCTTTCAAACGTCTGGAACGCACTATATTTAAATTAAACAAAAACAGTTAAAGCTGAAAATCACGCAAAAACCCTTCTCCTACACAGAATGAACACAATATTCTAAATACAGTGTCTTATCTACTGTTTCAAACACTTTTAGTAGCTTCTTTCCGTATTTGAGACAATATGCGAGCCAAAATTGAATAGGGCGTTGTTCGGGGTCCTTTATATGCAAAACTCGACTTTGAACGGCTTAATTGGGGCTTTAGAAAATTAGAGAAAGAAATGGCTGGATCAGTTGGTCGCGTATTGCATTCTTACTGGTTCAATTTCACGCGGGTCTAAGCATTTGCCTCCCTAATTTATTGCTTACTTAAGCACGTCATACGAGAATAAAGCACAAGAGTCGCAGTTCTTACTTTAAGAAGTCCCATTATTGTCGGATAAATTAGAATTTTATTGTAATTTTGGGGTTTAGGATATGTTTTTCGCAAGGACTAATTTTAATTGTCTTATTACCATATAAAATGGAAAATTGCCTTTATCTAAGCAGCGAACTAAATTTTCATTAAATTTACCAATGCGTTTGTTATTTCATATATATTATAACATTTGGCTTAGAGAAACTTATTAATAATACGAGGTATGTAATTTAAGTAATGAGACTGGCAACGTGTCGTTCAATCTGGTGTATACAGGGTGATTCTCCGGGAAATTTATCGATCGATTGTGGAAAAACTATAATTAGGACAGCCGGCTAAAATATTTTCAAGATGGCGGCACTTCTGGTTATACCAGAAGTATATGTCAACTTGTTTATTTTAAATGGAACACCCTATATATTATTGCATTTTTGATTTTTACGTAAAATTCTAGACGCATTTCATGTATAATATTCTATACTTAAGTCTTACCTTGTTGGACATATTTAAATTTTTATGTCAAAAATGACCTTTGCGGACCAAAACTTAACTATAAATTTTTCCTATAAAAAAGTCTTTATTATTTAATTTGGGTTAGTTTTCTTGTAGATAAAGATCGACTTTAGTAGTTTTTTTATGATATTTTGAAAATTATTAGTACAGAGTGGTCAGAAAAGATGAATAAAAATCATATTTAAAAAATCGTCAAACGTCAATTTTTTCAAATACAAAGCACCTATTTTTATAATTTTATCATATTAAACATTAAAAATTTGTTTTTCTATTATAAAAATGCTAAACGGCTTTTAATTTTTGTTATTAGTTGGCTATGACAGCGAGGCGTGGCGAAAATATAACAATCGAACCCTACAGAATTGTCACTATTTCATTTCATTTGACATTCATTAATAATAATCATGCCAGGGCAATTAAATTACACACACAAAGTTTATTTAAACCTATTTATTATTTATGGAGAATATGATTGATTTATTTCAAGAACATGCGATACATTCGCGATCCGATATCCGTAGAAACAGAAACCAACACCACCAACTGTTAAAAAGATTATAGAAAACGTCAAAGACTACGGATCCATAAAAGCGAAAAGAAATAGAAATAAACCAGTTGTTAATAATGAAAATATTGAAAATACAATTTTAGAATATTTTGCCGCATATCCGACAATATCTACAAAGCAAGTAGCATTAGAGTCTAGATTATCTCAAACATCAATTCTAAGGATTTTATGGAAACACTTTTAATTTCTATGAATATTCCATAGTACAACATTAAAACGTCACTGATTTTCCACGAAGAGTAGAGTTCTGTCAATTTATTTTACTTCGGTCACAAGAAAATGCGGGTTTTTGGATATTATTATTTAGTCGGACGAATCCAAATTTACAAAAAATGGATTATTTAATCGACGTAATTCCCATTATTGGAGCGACTCAAACGTGCATCCATTTAGAGAGGTAAGTTTTCAAGAGTCTTGGTAGTTTAACTTGTATTGTGCTACAAGAAATGACGGCATCGTCGCCCTAGAATTCTACAAAGATAATCTGAATGTTAAGTTAGGTTAGCCATTTTTAAAGACTTCTAGATAAAAAATACGTTTTTTTTAACTTATAGTTGAGCGCTACTTCGACATCTCGAGAAATTTGGAAGTGAACTATTTAAATAACTTGCCGCTGGCTGATCATAGAAATTTATTTTATCAACATGATGGGGCGCCTCCACATAATAATCATTTAGTTAACAATCATCTGCAAAACTTGTTTTATTATCAATGGATAGCCAAGAAAGGGACACATCTTTGGCCACCTCACTCCCCCGACCTAACCGTACTTGATTTTTTTATTTGTGGGACAATCAAAAATAAAGTATATAACACCGCATTAAGCACTATGCAAAATTGCATGCAGCGCGTCGGAATACCATTTGAAGAACTTAATCCTCAGTCAATAAGAAGAGTTCCTGCTTAAGTGCGAAAAATCTTTGGAAGTTCAAGGGCGTCAATTTGAACATTTACTCAAATAATTTGTGTAAATTAATTTTATTAACAACTGGTTTATTTCTATTTCTTTTAGTTTCTATAGATGCAAAGTTCTTGAAGTTTTTTATAATATTTTTAACAGTTGATAGTGTTCGTTTCTGTTGCTTCAGATATCGGATCGCGAATGTATCGGATGTTCTTGAAATAACTTTATCACATTCTTTATAAATAATAAATAAGTTGAAATAATCTTCGTGCATGTAATTTATTCGCCCCGTCATGATTAGTATTAATGAATATTAAATGGCAAGAAATAGTGGCAATTCTGTAGGGTTCAATTGTCTTATTTTCGCCACGCCTCGCCGTCATGGCTAACTAATAACACAACTTAAAAGCCGTATAGCATTTTTACAATAGAAAAATTTTGAACTGCCAATATTTAGAAAACTACAAATTTTGGAATAGACAACCTTATACAAAGTTACCCTTATTTTTAATGCTTAATATGATAAAATTATAAAAATAGCTGCTTTCTATTTGAAAAAATTGACTTTTGACGATTTTTTAAATATAATTTTTATTCTTCCTTTTTGACCTCTCTGTACTAATAATTTTCAAAATATCATAAAAAGACTACTAAAGTCAATCTTCGTCTAAAACCATTTAACTTTCCGTAGAGATTTTTCTGAGAAACAGTTTTTTCAAGCAACAATCTGCTATTAGATTTTGCTTGAGACTTGGGCAAAGTGCAAGTTAAACTTTTAAAAAACTTCAGCAGGCCTACGGAACTCAGACTTTTCGATGGTTTACGACAGTTTCAGTAGAAAAAGAGTGATTTAAAAATGAAATATATAGAGGAAGACCTTTATCTTCCAGAACCGATTAAAATGTCGACTGAATCTGGGATTTTCTACGTTCAGATTATCGGTTGACAGTCAAATTTTGATCAATGAATTGATGATGAGAAAAATCTGCGCATAAAGTGATTCAAAAAATCTTTCGCTGCACCAAAGAAATATCATGAAGGAACGGTGCCTTGAGTTTATGGAATTGATTGAAAATGATCCCCATTTTTCGGAACGTGTCATTATTTGTAAAGACTTTTGGTGTATAACTTGAAAACCAAGCACTAGAGCATGGAATGGCATACTTCAAACTCTCCGAGGCTCAAAATAAAAGAGTGAACAAGTCGAAGATCAAAGTGGTTACCATCTTCCAATAATTTTAAAAATACAGATAAACTGGATATGCGCCTATATTTATCAAGCAATAGTTTATCCTTCTTTCTTGAAATATTCTCGAAAACTCATTTTTTAAGAAACGAATTAACTAAATAAATAATTATACAGAAATAATAGAACATCAACAACGTTTTTAAATACGGTTGACAGTGGTATTGTTCGTGTCGACCAAAGGAATGGTTTCTAATCGTTGTTAAGATTTCGTATTTATTAACAAGTTTCAGCAGCATTATGTCGAAAAACAATCTATTCTGTCGAGCGCGCGCAGTATTCGATAATTTAACAGATAATTTCCTTGGAAGATCAATAAAATATTGATTAGCAGAATTTCCAATATCCATTTTGCCATTCAATATGGATACTACTTTATTTTTTATACTAGAAATTAGACTTCTCCATTTTCATTACTATTGCTAGTATGATTTGTAATTTTCCGAGCGGTTTTTCGTTTTATTATACGATTGGAAAAAATAAATATGTATTGTATCGCTTTCTTGATTACATACTTGCATTTTTTCACATTTATTGTGGTAATAATTTAATTCTAATTTTTTATGAAATGCCATTTTTAGAGTATTTAGAAATTTCTTAATAGTTGATATAATCCATTTTGTTTACAATCTTTTACTGTGAACAAAAAAATATAGAAAATCATTGATACTTGGTTGTATCAACAGAATAATGATCCCAAACAAACAGCTAGTCTAGTAAAAATAGTTTTAAGATAGTAAATTACACTAATAATCTAGCCATGATAAAGCCCTGACCTAAACAGCATAGAAAATCTTAAGAGTGGCATCGAAAGGAGATTAAAGGCAGGGATAAGGTAAATTTAGTTGATTAGAACAAGGTCTATTTGCTGTTCTCGTATCATTTTCATTGTTTTTTTGTGCGCATTGAATATACTGTGCTGTAAATGCAGAGCGTGATTCACTGGAATATGGAAAGTCAGCCATAAAACTTAAAATGTGTAGTAGGTCGCGTATAATCAACTCAACTGAAACATTTTTCACACTTAAATATCCATATGCTCTGTGACTCGTAATTATTGATTTTCAATTTAAAGTTTCTCAAGTTTAATTTTCTGCTCAATTGTGAGCTCCTCTATGCTCAACATCTCTGGTATCTATGTTAAAAATCTGAAAAAAAAAGAAAAAATCAGCTATAAAGAAAATTATTAATTTTTAAAATCACCTAGGAAGCATCATGTACACAGAACACTCATGAAGGAAGATTCGAAATTTACTGTAAATTTTGCAAACGTTTTAGAATCTCTAGGATCCATAAAAATTTTATAGAAAGGCTTCAAAGATTCTTTAGAGTCAGATGGCAAGTTGTTATAATAAGGTGGTTTTTGATAATACAGGTTTTCAAGAATATTAAGGAGGGCCTTGATGCCTGCTACTCTGAGTGATATGTTCTAACATGAAGAGGATAACTTAATAAAACAAATAGTCAGATCTATTCTAAAAAACGGAAAAAAGGAAAAGTGTAAAAGGTAAAATATTTTCTTAAACTGTAAGTGCTTTTTATAGTGTTAAAATTGTTTTAATCTGTTACTGTTTCGAATTTTTCCACGTAGATCAAAAATTTTAAATTTTCGTCTAAAAAAACTGTTTTCTTGAAAACAAATACTGTTATATTGTTCTTAGGAGACGTAACTTAATTAAAAGAACTAAAAAAAAATTATTCTGTCACCAAGCTATAGCGGAACAGATAGTGTTTTACTTAATTTAAAAGCATTGAAGAAAAAGTCATTTTAATTTATTTAATAATATATATATATATATATATATATATATATATATATATATATATATATATATATATATATATATGTTACTATACTCCGAGCGTCTGTAAATTATCAATTTACAATCTTACAAACGTCCGTCTCTTTTTTTTGATTAATATGGGCTTGAAAAATGCAAAATTTTAAATTCTGTATATTTTGGAATAGTTTAGTTGAATTAGTTGGCCGCCAGACAGCGAAGCGCTAACTTGTAAATATTGGGGCGCCTACGTTCGACAACATTGTATGCCTTTAATATCTATTCTGGCTCAGAAAGTTTTAATGGCCTTTGATACTATAGGGTGCGCCGTAGTAATCTACGTTGTTGATTGTTGTTAATTTTTACTATGATATGGAAATAGCTAAAGCCTTTGTAATGGTTACTTTTTAAAGAAATTATGTATATCCATTTTCAGAAAAAACTGATTGGACTAATTGCTTCAGTCTGTTGGTTTTTTACTATAAATTTAAGGATTTTGTAAATTTTGTTTGTTAGAAATTATCTACTAGAAATGATCAAAGTTTATCTTAGTCCTTTTATTTCAATTTCTAAATAGTTAACACCATTTTAAACTACTCTTCACAATTTAGTGGTTTAACTCAATAAAAAATTATACCAAGAATTGAGTGGCGCCCTGGTATAAGTCCTCCTTACACACGCCATTTGCTCCCGATGAAAAGTTTAGAGAGTTTATATATATATATATATATATATATATATATATATATATATATATATATATATATATATAACTCTTAAATCAAAAAAAAAATATAGGTTACCTATATATTTAAATTTAAAAATGATTCAGCAAAACATTACCTATACTAAAAATATACGGTGCTAAAGACATAATACTCCAATCCGTAATATCCACGTTCACAGTATTAAAAGTGGACTGACGACTTTGATTTATGGAATATTGGAGGGACAAAAAAGATTTAGAAGTCCAGGGAAACGAGGTACTAGATTGAAATATGCAAGCAAATGAGATTTTTCATTGGTGTGACTCCAAAAATAAGTTTTGAGTGATATCGTATATTCAAAAATAATAATATTAAATCAGATTTATGGCATTTTACCATCTAGAAGATATGCAGTTTTTTAAATCTTAACATCTGTTGTCAAATATAAGAAATTCGAATATGTTAAGCCTTTTAGAAAACGATTTATATATGCCGACAGCACCTTTAACCTGTAAAATTAAAAAGAAAATAACGAAAAAATACTGTTTGCAAGTTGGATTTTTAGTTTGGTAATCACTACGTCTGAGTTAATGGATTATCGACTGTTTCTAAACATTTTTGTAATTTCGAGAAACTCGAATAGCTTTTTAATGAAAAGCTTCTAATTAAAAGTTCTGAAGTGGATGGTGAAATCGTGAGATCCTTAAACAGGATTCTGCTTTTGGCACAATGAAAAATTCCACTCGATTTTGTTTCCACTAAGTAATTAGTACGCTAATAACATAAAAGAAATAATTATTAGAATGGCTCAGCCACTTTTACTGCAATTAGCAAACTTAATACAAGTTTTTAAAATTGTCTACCGAAAAGCTAAGAAAGTAAATATTATTCGGAAAAAATTTGCCCTTTCATTAAAATTATTAAGCATTAGTATTAAGCATAGAGGTAATCAGATGAAGAGTTATTAACTATTAACAAAAAAATTACAAATCAATTTTAGTTATACCAGCTGCCAATATAGGGAGAAAACTAAAAAAAAATTACGTTGCCATGAAAGCATCAACTTACTCGGCGTTGTCTACAAATATTCATTACTGACAACATTTGTCAACTCAAATTTAACCTCAATTCGTAATTTGTTTTGAATTTTATAAAATATTTTCCAACAAAAAAATGAGTTTTGCAAAACTGGAACATTTTAGTATTATAAAATAATGTTCTCAAAATATTACGAGCGAATGCTTACCATATATAGGGTCGAGGCCCTATTATTTATTATAAATCGCTCAAAACATTTTTGTTTGGGTCATGAATCTACTGAAGATAATCTGAGAAGAAAAATACGTTCAAACGCGACTAATCCTGTTGTTTCCATGAAATGTTCTCCAAGACCCTTGAAAGTATTTATTGGTGTTGAACCATTAAATATATCCGAAACAATCGTGTTGATAATTCTGCATAATAAAATAAGCATGAGTAAAGTTCCATGGTTGTTGAAAAAAACTGCTTAGGTAGAAAATTATTGGGAATTTTTTGGATATAGGCAATGAGACTTGAGTAGATTACGGAGACACGAAACTGACAAAGAGTGAAAACTCGGGGCTAGTTGAATGTCGAGGACCGTAGTTCGGAACCCAGATTAAACTGTAGGTCCCATCACTAAAAACTCCATTGGGTTGATATGTCGTTAATTAATATTACTCACTCACTTTTTTTTGTGATTTCTGTTTTTTCACTATTATAAAATTCAGTTTCCTCGTTTTACGCAGATCTTTTAATCTGAATGTACCTTCATGAAAAGTAACGGAGAAATGCGAGAGATGATTAACGTACCGCAGTTTGGATGCACATATCATAATTGTCGTTAGAAATTTTGTAGAAATTAGCGTTCTGCTGTTAGCCTTCAAAGGCACCAGAGGTTTCTGTTGAGTTCTCCATTTTGGAAAACTCTGGCTCTTTTAAAATAAGAAAAATCGGCAAACTCAGTTTGGCATTCACAAATAACGTGATATTTTGAAAAACATTAATCTCTGCCATGTGGAAGTTCAACTAAAATAATTTTTTTAATGGTTATATAAATAAGTGTTTGGTTACATTAAGAAAAAAAGAATTATTTTAAAAGAAGGTAGATTCTTTTACAACCACAATAATTTTGCAGTAAAGATACTAAAGAGAGTCAAAAACTCCAAGGTGTTCTGATACTTATGCAACTTTGATTGAAATGATTGCAACTATCAATACTGTTATTCCCCTTAAGCGTTTTATCCATTTATAACATAGATGGTTATCAAGGTTGGGCCGCGTTATTAACTTGTTTCAGCAATTTCTTATTTGTTTAAAATAGTAAGAAACCATATTGTAACGAAGTTACTAAATTTTTGGGATGAGTATGTTCGTCGGGATTTAATTTATTTTTTATGCATACGAAAAATTTCGATTTTTACGGGAAAAAATGCTTAAAGTTTCAATAATGCGGGTATATAATTAGATTTGCCTCTCCATGCCGGGAAATGCGATTTTCTGACGGTTTTCAGAGCATTGGTCCATAGTAACCGGGCGCCGTATACAGCAGATTGTATGGTCGATCACCCCACGCCGTCACTCGTCGGTGTAGTGAGAGCTCGGGCCGGCTATTTAAGCTCGAGCTGACCATTAATTTGGGGAGAACTACACGTTCTTTACCCGGGTTAACAGTCCCAACGGGTCTGGGTCGTCTGGTGTAGATGAGGCTAAACTTGTGTGTATATGGTGTTTCACCCTAATAAGTACGGGCAGTGACGGTTCCTTTTCTAATTTTCTACCGCTATTGGTCGACATTGTCGAGGACTCTGGTTTGTACGGGCAATATCGTTCCATCCTACTGACGCTATTGAGGACCCTTACAGGTACGGGCAGCGTCAGTTCCTTTCTTTCCTTCCTACCGTCACCTATACACACACGCACTGCATGCTGTCGGTTTTGTTTTTTTTTTCCGTATTGACCAGGAATGTCCGTTGATAAGGGCGCTTAACTACTATCGACCCGACGTTTATCGCCGTCGCCGAGTATAGAGAAGTCGCCTACCATTGATCGATGCCGGATTACTGTTAAGAATATCCGTATACCGTCGTCGGTCGAATTTTTAGTATGAAATATCGTGAACAGCGTCTGCGGATTTTAGACACGAAGCACCGAGAATTTAAGTACGAGTCGTCGTGAATAGCGTCGCAAGCGTGTAGTACGAGGTAACGTGAATAGGGTCGTAAATGATACCACCGAGTTACCGTCTATCGCGTCTGGCAGGTACGCGTGAATAGCATTCATATTATGCTCTTGCCCTCCAGATCATTTAATTGTTTATTTTGTTATACGTTTTAGGTTGTAAGTTAGTTTGTGGCCATATCTTATAAGAGTATAGAATAGAGGACAGGATGTTTTAAAACTGTTTGTTTCATTACCTAGTTCCCATTTTTAATATTTCACGTAACAATTGGCAGCCAGCACTAATACGCGCAATTGACCCCTGGCTCCACTGTAACAAGGTTCCGGTGCATAAGTGGGCCCTCGACCATATTAATCCTGAGGGTGGCGCCCAAAAACCGACCACCGGGTGGATGTTTTGACCATCGGGTAGTCAAACCGTTGAACAATTCAGAGAGCAGGGATATCCCGATTGTAAGTAGATACCGCTATACCGATACCCCTGCGCTGAGCATTTGACCCATGACTGTCTGCACGATAAATATCCACTGACCGATGTTCCACTGTCGTAAACAAAGTAGATTCGTAGAGCACGACTTCCTCCCTTATGAAAAACGCGTCATAATATTGAATCTTAGTGGTGTACTTTAATTATATTTCGGTAAGAATTTATTATTCAATTTTACGTAGTCGTGGAACATAAATTTGCGTTTCAAGTTTGTTAAACATTTGCATCCGATAAAGTGATTTTAATCGGATGCCATTACAATATTTTAATTGTAACATTGTAGTAATAATTTGTCATGCCATATCTGCTGTTTTTAAATTCAAGAAACAGCAAACTGTGAGATGATGGATTGTACTGGATACAATGTCCTGATGAATTTCAAATGAGGCCAAAACAGCGCTGTCGTCACCACGGACCCAGAGCATTTCCATTGTCTTGGAGTTCTCCGAATTTTTTAATACGAAGGTTATGTTTACTAATAATCTATGTCCGCACACCAGAAAATTTTCCGTTTTATTTTAAAATTGTACGGAAGATAACCCTCTAGCGTTGCCTTTCCATACCTGCTAGCTGGGAGAGGGTATTTCGGGATCTCTCATTCAAGTCAAAACGTTCATACGCACAATTCACCAATCTGAATTCCGTTAGAAAAAACAGTTTTGACTTATTAATACAAAAATGGTCCAAGGTCAATTTTCTTGTGGTTAGGTATACTTGCACACTCTTTGCTGACGAGAAGTAAATGAGCTCAAAACCGTTCTGGAGGTGACGATACATACACTACTACACTGCCAATAAGAGAAGTTTACATTATTTTTGCTAGCTTTTTTACTGTAAAAAACATAACTCTGTCAGGGCCGAAATAAACTATTTATCGGTTTTAGAAGACGAATATTAGGTTAAATTATAAATGAATGATTGAATGAATAAAAGTGGTGATATTAGATCTTCGTTATTTAAATCTCGTTGGATCTTTTAATTACATCCCACCATGGCTAAAAGTTATTCGAGGTTGATCGTGTTTGCGGATTCATGCAGCTTCGGGAACTAAACTTCCCTAATGGCTTCAGGTGATAATATTGTATCTCTGGAATGACTTTGCTTCTGTCCGTTGAGTACTGGGCACTCTCTAAGAATAAAGTTAACAGTTTCATCGTCCCTCCAGATACTATCTGAACATCGGGTCATCAATGATGTCAATCTAATGAAAATAACATCGTCCAGTCAGGTTGTCATGAATGACTAAGTAGCAAACAATTCAATGCAGTATCATTTTACTCACAAAACAAGATAAAAGTTTTGTTTTACAATTAAAATTACACATGCCTACTAGTAAAATAGTTATATTACTTTCTATTTACTTCCCCAGATTCTAGTTTAGAATGTTGTGTCGTAACAAACTAGTAAATTCTTTATTTAGGTCTTGACAGTGCACTTAATAAAGTTTGGCAATAAAATTTTACAATGATTAAAAAATACATTGTAACAAAATTTATTTCGATTTACATTTTCCAAAGTTTAGTAAGTTTTTAATTTTTTTCGAATTTAAAAATAAAATTTGTCCGAAATAAATAAAGATTGTTCAAAAGGTTATTTTGGAAATTTCAAAAATGAATTTTTCATAATATTGTTATTGTAAAATTAAATAATAATAATTATTATTTTAAAAAATCTTCCCTAACCTTTTAATGTGTATTAACTTTTTAATGTTCGGGTAATGAAAAGAGTCAATTTCTCTTAATTTGTAGGCCTACTGATTTAGAATTGGTTTTATTATTACGATTACCTACTTTAAATTAAAAATTATTTTTTTATTCAGATTTTTATTCCTGAAAGCACTTTTAGCCTCTATCTGAACGAGAATTTAATACATTTTTTGTCAAAATTATTAGATAATTTGGTTATCACGATTGCACTTATTTATGTGCTACTGTTATTCGGATATATTCACTAGCTTTAAAAGTGTTGGCGTTTCCCGATCTCTCTCTCCTTAGCAGCCTTTTCGCATCCACTCTTGGATATAGGTTTACCGTTGCCTTTTCCATCCGAACTGATTCTGTTCCTGTCAGTGCCAGTTTCTTCCTGCTATTTTCTTGATATCAGCTAATTATCATTTCTGTGGACATCTTACGTTTCTTTTATATTAACTTTGTCGTCACTGTATTATGCGTTTCGCTCATCTTTAATTTTTTTTGCCTTGTCACATGCCCTCACCCAATTCCATTTTTGACGAGCTATGTATTCGAATACATCGTTTACCTTGTTATTTTTCTGATCTCATTGCATATATGATCCCTGACACCATCGTTTCGTCAGCCCTATGTGTTGTTCTTCTGACTGTAAGTGTTGTGATTTCTATGTGTTACACATGACTAGCAGTATACATGCATTATAAGATTTCGTTTTTCAGTTGATGGGGTGCTTGAATTTTGAAGTGTTATACCTAATTTTTTTACAGTAACTTAGGTCAGGTGAATTGGTCTGGGTATTTCAACTGTTTGGTTTTCTTAATTCCGTATTATTGTATATTCTAAATAAGTTTATTCGTCGTATTTTCCACTTCTTGATTTGTATAACAACTGAATTTGAAGTCTTAACTTTGGTTTTGCCCACGTTTATTTTTAGCCGATTCTTTCTGACCTATGTTTAAGTTGTCAGCATTTCAATCAGTTGGTGTTTTGTATTGCTGATTAGAGCTGTATTGTCGATGAAATGCAAGTTGCTTACAGTTTGATCATCTACATGTAGATGTTTTGTTCCCGTTCTACTCCCCTAAATACAGTTCCCAAAGCAAGATCAAATAACTTTATTCTGAGCCTGAACCTTTTAGGGTGAATATCATTTAGTTTTGATGGCGTCGAAGGATATAGGTCTGCACAGTATACCTCAACTGTTTGAAGGATATTGTTTTTCTCATATTTGATTTCTTCTTCTTTCATTTTTATTTTATAGATGCTTGTCTGTCCATTTCTCTCAATTGATTTTAGCACTCTCATATTTTTATTATTTCATAACACTATTGTTATAGTCTCTTATATTTTTCCTTATGGCGGTTGTCTTAGTCACGTGAAACTCATTGTGATAAAGCGCTATTTATATGGATTTTTAAAATTTAGAATATCTCTGGAATAGCAAGTTTTAAAGCCTTCTGAATGTTCTAAAAATTATACGTCTTGAGAAGATCTTCTCTTCTATTTTTGTAACATTCAAAAATCTTTAGAAGTAGCGTTTCCAGAGACAAAGTTTAAAATATTGAAAATTTAGTTTCTTAGAAAGTTGAAATGCTTAAAAAAATGAAGCGTTTGAGATTTCTTAAAAAAGGAAATAATGTATAAATGTGAATTTCGAGTACGCCAATTACTATAGGAATCATTTTCATGAAAATTCATCCTCTGAATAATTTCAGGTAGCTAAATAAAAATCTGTTACGTTATAAGAATCATACAAGACTTTAAATAAACGTTTATATAAGCACAATCATAAGTCTCCAAGTATGAACAGGTCTCCAGCACATTTGTAACCATACCATTTACTAAATCTTGTTTCAGCTCCTTCAGAACTCTTGAACGCATAACCACAAATTCCATCAGATTAGATCGGTAGACATAAGAAAAATTAATATGACTTTACTATTGACAGTGGAGCTTATAGAAGAAAGATGCCTTACGCTTAAAAAGAGAGAGAGCGTTTTCGAGGAGCAGGACTCTTCTTTCTAATGGCGGAGTTAAATACGATACTCCAAATGTCATTGGATACTCCTGTCACCTGACCGAAAATATAAAGATAAGTTTTGCTCCTCGAAAATGTTCTCTCTTTTTAGGCGTGAGCCAACTGTGTACTATAGGATAGGCAGTCTATATTCAGTAATATTAATTTCTCTTACATCTATGATTAGATCTTGGATTAATACATCAATAATACTGAACAACAGCCAAAATGTAGCTGAAATAAAATCGACTAAATCTTACCATTTTTGGTGTGCTAAAACCGAAACTAAACTTATCTTTTTAATATTAAGTCAAATTTTAGAGATACGTGATGTCATGTCTACCTATATATTAGCAATGTAAACGCAAGAATGTACGTGGTATATTTGTATTGTTATAACAATAGAGGGGTGTAACGTGGTATATTTGTATTGCTATAACAATAGAGGGGTGTGACGTGGCCAAATATACGTTTTCCCCAAGTTAAGGAAATTTTGCATAACTTGGCAAATCCCACATGGAGGTCTCCAGGGATGATCCCCCATATACGAAGTCCCAACTACCAGGGCTTAAAATAAGGGAGATAGCCATTTAAACCCATGTAAATCGACTTTTATGTTTGCTTTGTACTGAACAGCTCCTGTATACAAACAAATGACCATTGCGAATATTATGGAATTGCATAGAAATTTCTTGAATATTTTCTAAAAATGTAGAAGTCGTATTTGGGTATATAAGCAGCTACAAAACGGAGAGGTTAGTCGATGATAGTGAGTCGAATGGAAAAGTTGAGAATGAAAGATGTCTCGAAAGTGTGTAAACAATGCAGATCACTTCTGTTATGTTAATAGTGAGGTTACTTTTGCGTCTCAGAAGCGGTCTATTACCCCATTGATAAAAAAGGCATATCAGCTTTATTTCGGTTGTAATATTTGGGATCAAGACAAAGAGCGAGCGTCACATATCTACTGTAATACATGCGCTTAAAGTCTCAGAATCTGGTTAAATATTAAAAAATGATCAACTGTGTTTAAAATGAAAGAACAGCAGAGAAGACCCAATAGCAACATCTCGATCGATCACTCAATAATACAAGAACAACATAAACCAGCAATGTTGTATAAAACCGTAATGTGATGGCGCTACGGTAAATTAAAAAAGAAATATATCAAAACTCGATACACGAAATATGCTACCCAGAGAATACAGTTGGCATCATTCAGCATAGGCAACCAAACGAGCTTCGAGTTTTCGCAGCAAGGCGTCGAACCAACGATCATGAGAGCGCTACGTCTTCTTTAAGCCAACAAATATATAAAAAAGAGATAAGTCCTCGTCCTTATAATTTTAAACTAAATTAGAAAATTCTCAGCTGTGCGGACTTAAGATTGTTCGTAAATATTACTCTTTTGTTAAAAATTGCAGAGAGCTCCAAGACAGTGGAAAAGCTTCGTCCCGGAAAATGACCATAGTACTTTTCCGTCCTCATATTAGAATCATCAGGCCTTTGCCAATAGCTTTTTAAAATGAAAAAACACCAGGGAGAACATCTATAGCGACAAACCAACAATGTTGTATAAAACTGACATGTAATAGTGCTACGGAAATTTAAAAAGGAATTATATCAAAACTCGATACACGAAATACGCAACCCAAAGGATAGAGGTTGCATTATTCGGCATCAACAACCAAACTAACCACTAGTTTTCGGAGGTCAGGTAAGGTGTCGCCCCAACAATCTCCCCATGAGGGCGCTACGTGTTTTTAAGCCAACAAATATATAAAAAATAGATGTTTTTGTCCGTATAATTTTAAACTAAAATAAAAAGTTATCAGCTATGCGGACACAAGATTGTTGGTAAATATTACTTTACTGTTAAAAAGTGCGGAAAACTCCAAGACAATGGAGAAGCTTCGGGTCCGAAAAATGACGACAGCGCTGTTTCGTCCTCATATGGGACTCATAAGGCTATTGTATTCGGTACAGGGTGAGTCAACGATTGGATGAAGTAGGTTTGTGCCTTTTCGGTGAAATTAACAAAGAAACTATATTTATTGTTTGATACAGTTTATTTTTACGCAGATTTTAAAAATATTAAGAACTTTACAGGGTGAGCCAAAAATCTAGGACAGCATAAAGTTGTATTTTTTTAAATAGAATACCCTATATACGAATCGTATTTTCGATTTAGCTTATAATTCTAAATCTTTTTTATTAAGAGTTTACTATAACAAAACTTTATAGTTTCTGAGATAATTAAGTTTAAAGAAAAAAAGTCACATTTTCAAGCATCAATTCAATCCTAAATAACGTTTTCAATTTTGTGACAAATATATTCAAATTTGGAATTTAGCAAGGCAAAGGACAAGTTAACATAATTTTTACCTAATATTTGCAATAAAAGCTACAGGGTGTTGAACACATCGGCTCAAATTTGAACAAGTTTAAATGAATAAATATCTTTTTTTAAATGGTACACCCTATATATTTTCATGTTATTTAATAGAGCAATAAAAACCCTAAAAGTTTTGTTCAATATATCCTATACCTATTTATAATAGTTTTTGAGATATTTCAGTTTTTCTTATTTTTCATACTTTTTTACAGAAATAGTCTTCATTATCATAGTAGCCATGTAAAATAATAAAAAAAAACTACAGAAACAAACAGAATGTGGTTAAATATGATGAAATACATTATTCGTTATATTACAACGGCAATAGTTTAATTAAACATAATGTGAAAAAATTAACACAACAATAACGACAAGGCAAATAGATATTTACTTTTATACTAAATTGAAACAAAAAAATTACCTATTAAATACTGAGATTAATTATTTCTTTTTAATAAGTGTTCGAATAAACGACCCTCTTGTGCAATGCACAAATTTAGTATTTTTTGCAGATTTTCTCGGACCCTGGACAAAATTAGTGGCGTTATTGTTCTACAGGTATCCCTAATCCTGTTTCGCATATCTTCCACTGTTGTTGGTGGATTAACATACACCTTATTTTTAATATAACCCCATAGGAAGAAATCTAATGGGGTGATGTCGCAAGACCTTGGTGGCCACTCAATGAAACCCCCACGTCCAATCCATTTTTGCGGATATCGTTGGTCTAAAAACGCACGAACTTCACGATGGTAATGCGGAGGCGCACCATCGTGCTGGAACCACATACTGTCGAGCTCATCCCTATAGAAACCTTGAAGCAGTTGGGGTAGTTCTTCTTCATGTTGCGTCTATTTATGGCACCGTTACTTCTAAAAGTAGCTTCATCACTAAACATTACCTTGCATAATAAATTTGGATTTAATTGAATCTCCGCATTTATTGTACGACAAAAGTTTACACGATTTTCAAAATCCTGTCCATGCAATTCTTGGTGTAATTCCATGTGATATGGATGATACCTATATTTCTTGGTAGTACGATTAGCGGTGGATTGTGATGTTTCACATAATGCTGCTAACTGACGGCTACCAATATAAGGATTTTCCTGAACATTTAACAATACTTGTACTTCTTTTTCTTCATTAGTTACTGGTTTGTTGACCACTTTACGTTTTGGATAATCAACAGTACCAGAAGAATCAAATCTTTGCATTAAGTTTTGAAAAGTATGGGTATTAGGCTGGCGTCGATCAGGATACTTCATTTTGTAAATTCTTTGAGCAAGAAGGCAATTTTTTTGAGCCTCTCCTATTGTATAAATCATATTTATTAACTCATTCTTTGGAAAATTCATTTTACAATATAAGATGAATGCAAAAAAACCAAACTACACTACATAAAAACCAAAAGAAGCGATTGTGGTTATAAATTTGACACACAGAAAAATGTTCTTTTACATTGTTTTTGCCATGGCTACTATGATAATGAAGACTATTTCTGTAAAAAAGTATGGAAAATAAGAAAAACTGAAATATCTCAAAAACTGTTATAAATAGGTATAGGATATATTGAACAAAACTTTTAGGGTTTTTATTACTCTATTAAATAACATGAAAATATACAGGGTGTACCACTTAAAAAAAAAAGATATTTATTCATTTAAACTTGTTCAAATTTGAGCCGATGTGTTCAACACCCTGTAGCTTTTATTGCAAATATTAGGTAAAAATTATGTTAACTTGTCCTTGGCCTTGCTAAATTCCAAATTTGAATATATTTGTCACAAAATTGAAAACGTTATTTAGGATTGAATTGATGCTTGAAAATGTGACTTTTTTTTTTAAACTTAATTATCTCAGAAACTATAAAGTTTTGTTATAGTAAACCCTTAATAAAAAAGATTTAAAATTATAAGCTAAATCGAAAATATGATTCGTATATAGGGTGTTCTATTTAAAAAAATACAACTTTATGCTGTCCTAGATTTTTGGCTCACCCTGTAGAGTCCTAAATATTTTTAAAATCTGCGTAAAAATAAACTGTATCAAACAATAAATATAGTTTCTTTGTAAATTTCACCGAAAAGGCACAAACTTACTTCATCCAATCGTTGACTCACCCGGTACAATCCATCATCTCGGAGTCATGACCTACGAACTGTTCTTGAAATGAAAAAGAGACTATACACGAATAGCCACATCTAAATAGATGATTCAATAACACAAGAGCAACACAAACCAGCAATGTTGTATAAAAACGCCATGTGATGGCGCTAGGGTAGTTTAAAAAAGAAATATATCAAACTCGATAAACGAAAGATGATACACAAAGGATAGAGGTCGCATTATTCGGCGTTGGTAACCAAATTGATCACGAGTTTTCGCACTAACAATAGGCAGGAAATCTGACCAGAAAAAAATGTGAAAGGTAGAGTAGAAACGTGAGAGAATGGTGACGTAGAACAGTAAAACGTAATCGAATAAGTATTCGACTCCATTGAAAGGATCGTTTCAAAAAATAGAAGAGACAATGTGGATGGGAACTACATTGGCTTGCATTAATAAATATATACC
Organism: Diaprepes abbreviatus; assembly: GCA_034092305.1. Classification (NCBI taxonomy): domain Eukaryota; kingdom Metazoa; phylum Arthropoda; class Insecta; order Coleoptera; family Curculionidae; genus Diaprepes; species Diaprepes abbreviatus. Next base: position 4,179,117 of record JASJET010000141.1, on the reverse strand, counting down.
AAATATGCAGGTGATGATGATGAAGATGGACGTTAAAAAGGCTTAACAGCTTTAAATGAGAGTGAGAAAGGAGAAGTCACAACAGGTTTCAATACCCTAACCATGCATTTCGCAGGATTTCTTACTCAAATTTAATTAATAGATGTAAATTATTATTCCTTACTATTTTTAAATATTATTTTTCTATATAAATGATTTTCAATAAACCACTTTTAATTAAAAAGTTTTATTTAAAATTGATGGTAAAATCACCTAATCCTTGGAGAGAGAGTTTCCACTATAGATTTGATTAAAAAACCGCCAGAGATATTTTCTCCGACTAATTAATGTGTAGGAGTGCTGTCAAGGAAACGTTGAAAGAATCAAAATAAATTTAAAATTTTAAAATAATTGAAGGAAATCTCAAAGATTTGGCTCTTAATACATCTTAAAGTAGGCCAAAGAAATTAGGGGAGAGTTTTCGTGGAAAATAATATGTTAATTACCAAAAATTTTCTTGTTAAAATTATTATGCCAGTGAATTACACCAGTGATGGTTAAATGTGTTTTTAATTTTTTGTGTTATCTCTTTTGTTAATGTAAAAGTAAATTGTAACCTAAATAAAAATTTAGGAAAAGCATAAAGTAGAATTCACTTTAAATTAGGGGTTCAAAGACGAGTGACAGTTTAAACACACATTTTCTTTAATCGAGCACCTTATACTACGTAATCCATAAATAGGTTCTGCAATTAATAAACTGATATCTCTGTGTACGTTGGGCATGTCCGTCTTCCGAATGGTTCTGGCCAATCAGGTTGCGGGATCTGCTGCGCATCATCGGCTCTATTGCCTGTATTTGGGGTTGCGTGGCCGAGTTGTAATCTGTTTTGTTACTATGTATTAAAGGTTGACGTTTGGTAAGCAAATTTTTCTAAGGATTAGGCACTCACTGGCTATCATCTCTGCTATTTAAGTTATTGGGCTTTTTTGCAATTTCGATGGCTTCCCGTATAACTCTTTTGGACAGGTGGTCACATCTCGATAGCATTTTTGTTCTTGAAAAATGTATCTTTTGTCCTGTGTTTAACCAGTGTTGAACCAGTGCAGAAGAAGTCGTCTTTTGCTTGATAGCGTTTATATGTTCATCTCTTCTGGCGCTTATTTTACGGTTAGTTTAGTCCACGTAAGATGAGCTGCATTCTCCGCATGGAATTTCGTATACTCCCTGGTTTTCTAGAGGGATTCTTTCTTTAGGTGTTGGCAAGAGATCTTTTAGTTTACGGTCTGTGCTGAAAATGGGTTCAATGTTGTGTCTTCTGAGAATTGCCAAAATCAACACTTTATACCGACTTGCTCCAAGATTAAGTATCGTATGAAAACTCTAAAAGAGAGAGAATACTGAAAAACACCAGTCTAGCCCTGCTTCGAGAAATAATACAACAGACAAGAACAATTTTAAATTCCATCGACTGTCAGTTACATAAATTACGACTCCGCTTAAGCAATACTATACACATGTCACTATGGTCTACTATAGATACTCTAGCAGAACTAAGAGCTGAAACAGATTCTACAATAAGAACAGACAGACATAAAAGAAAAAATATCCGAATAAAGAAACAGCCACCGGAGTAACCTGAAGTTGTATACAACTTAAAGTTTCGATACCAGCCGCCAAAAGTGTTTTAACCAAAGGTTTTAATTTCACGATAGCACCATCGTATCTCAACCGATAATATAATATATGGGATGAAACAGCTCTAACCAACTTAAACAACAATACAGCAGAAACTATCCGCTACGAAAATTCAGCCGTTTTGCGCAAAGCAAAACTTCCAAAAAATAATTTATCTGTAGAAGAACATCGAGAACTACAAGACCTGAGCAAAGATACCTCTATCGTAATACTTCCAGCTGACCAAGGAAATTCGACAGTGGCCCTAAAGCAAAGAGACTATCATGAAAAGGTGATCGTCCTGCTAAACGATCCTGCCTATAAGCCAATAAACAGAGACCATACCACTTATCTAGAAAAGACCACTCAAAATATTGATTAGATCATTTTCACTTAACGAAGAAATAAAGAAGAAGATCACATCAAGGGAAAAATCATTCTTATGTGTTAACTTTAAGGCTTACCCAAAATACACAAACTCGGAGCCCCCTTGAGACCAGTAGTAAGCGCTCTGTTGGCTCTCCAACTCAGGCCCTAGCGAAAAATTTAGCCACCGTTCTTCAACCCTTTGTCGAAAAAACGGCTTCCTACGTTAAAATCTCGCAAAATTTTTGCGAAATAATTAGAAATATTTTCTAGTTAGTTTCGACGTAACATCACTTTTATGTAAATACCTGTCAAAGAAGCTTTTTCTGCAATAGAAAACAAATGAAATCTGCCAAAATATATCATCGAATTAGCTAGACACTGTCTTGATAACATCTATTTTACCTAAGAAGGCCGGCAATATACACAAGTCGAGGGAGCCCCTATGGGATCGCCGCTATCTCCTGCACTCGCTAACTTATTTATGGAAGACTTCGAATGAAAAGTTTTAGAGACCTCTTCATACAAATTATGACTGTGGCTGCGTTACGTTGATGACATATTCGTTATCTGGCAACATGAAGAAAAAAATCTCAAAAATTTCCCAAATCACATAAACTGTATACACCCAAAAATAAAATTCACCATGGAAACAGAACACGATAGAAAACTACCGTTTCTAGACATCCTACTGAAAACAAAAGAGGATAGCTCGTTTTCGCACACTGTCTTCAGAAAGCCCACTTACACGAACAGATAGCTCAACTCCGATTCACATCACCACCCCGCCCAATTATTTGTAGTAGTGAAATCACTTTCGTTTCGACCGCAGTTTCTTATAGATCATGAAAATTACCACAAAGAGATGAAAATACTGCAAGGTGTCCTAACAAAAAACGGTTATAAAAAAGAACATATAGACAAAGCTCTAAAAAACAAACGCTTTGCCCCGAAAAATCGCGAAAACCAAGAGAATAGCTTCAAAGTTTTTGTTCCTTATGCCTCTGACGCACCACAGACAAAATAGCAAAAATTTTCAGGAGACACAACATTGAAATCCTTTTCACCACAGACCGTCAAGTAAATGCCAATACCTAAAGAAAGAATCCCTCTATAAAACCTGGGAGTGTACGAAATTCCATGCGGAGAATGCAGCCTTATGTAGGCGAAATCAACCAACAAATTAAATAGCAGAGATGATAGCCAGCGAGTGCCTAATACCAGGAAAAATCTGTTTACGGGACCGATAGCACACGAGTCGCGGGCATCATTTCACTCATAGACGCCGTACAGTGAGCTTTGAAAACAGTGAATGAGATTTCACCGAAACGTCAGCTGCCTTACAGTCGTGAGTGGGACCCAGCACATACACGGGATGCCCGAAAATCTTCGATTATACATCACACCCGTGTCCAACATAACATATATATATATATATATATATATATATATATATATATATATATATATATATATATATATATATATATTATATATATTCACGCTCTGCTTTCTTTTTCTTGAATATATTTTCACACAAAGATTTTAAACACTTAAAATTAAAAAAAATGCGGTCCAATTATTGTCAGTCGCAAACAATATTCTAGCCACGTTGTGTTAAAAGTGGCACTTTTAAATGTAATTTAATTTAAACGCTAATTACAGGGTTAGAATAACGTCTACGGTTTTCTAATCGATTTAAAAGCAAAATTCCTTTTTAGAGAATCCGCGATTCGACAACCTGTACCAAAAGTTTTTAATTAAAAACGTTTTATTGGAAAACTTCTCAAGTTTTTCTGTAAAATGAAATGATGTTTGTAAACAATGTATTTGTGAAGAATTATTTTTACAATACTTGTATTTTTATGTTTGAAAACACTCAGCTTTCCTATTACAATTATTAGGAAATATATTACGTGATTTAAGAAATTATATTTAAAACGAGATTTTGATTAGTCGCTAAGCGAAATACTTATTATAAGTTGTAAAAATCAGTAATAGAAACTGTATTACAAGCAAATAAGTATTACCAAAAACCATGGTGTCAATGTGTCTTTGAGTTAATTGAAGCAGGTACCTACAATATATTTAACTCTACATGTCTGGTATTCTGTGTTGTAAAATAGTTGTCTGATATCGATTATTTCTTTCGTTAGGAACCGAAGTGTCAATATCTGTTGTTTCCTATTAAATCGCATAATCTAACCTCATTTTGTGTTTTGTCTGTTAGTCTATACATAGCTTTTTGTACACAATATGCGTTGGGGAAAAAACTGATAAATATTGACTTGACAGCGAATTAAAATAAATAGTTACTATATTGAACTAAATTTAAATCCATGTTTTTCATTTGGACAGTACGGTATTCGATAGAAACATGAAATGCCAACAACGTTATTATCGCTACCTCCGATAGAGGTTGTGAATAAAAAACTAGGCATAGAATTCTATATAACAGAAAATCCTACTGCTGGTCTCTGTATTTGGCTATCTTATTATTCTTGTCTTTTACATTTTTTGCAGTTGTAAGGGATGGCGACTTCTATTAGTGCTGCTCGCAAAGTTAGATCCCAGTATAGCTGAAATTCGTTTTTCTTCACGATACATTTTGAGCTGTATTCATAGTAGGGCATTTTCTTTATTTGCAACAGTTTCAGTTCCTGTGCCAACTCCTAATAGATAATCTTCGCGGTTCAATTATGTCTTTCTTTGGGACCTTCTTTTGTTATGTGCTGAATTGTCTCTGATGTTCAACAACCAGATCGGCATTGGTCATTCTGAATCAGGGACCTCTGATTATGTGATAGTTTTTCGTTGGGATGATTTGACTGTAAATAGCTAGTAGGAAGTCTTCAGTTTCAGGATACATTTGTCCTCACGTCAATCAGTATTTCGACACTAATTTCTCGACGTTTTCCTGCTCGACCTCATTTTATTGTAGCCAAGGTTGATGCTTCTCTTGGTTTGTTTGGTGATAAGATGTTAGTCTATGTTTCCTCAATAGCACTGGTGTTAAGCCGTATGCTTCGCATATTGTCCTGTATTGCACAGGAGACTCTGCTAGCCTGTATGAAGATAAATATGTAAGTTGTGGATCCAATTGATTACCAATATTCACCAATCCTCTTTCTCCGTGATATTTTATTTGAATTGTTCGTTCAGTAGCACAACGAGCATGATAATTGTGTGTCATTGTCAGAAGTACTCAAACTTTTCTCTGCAGACTTTCTATATCCATTCTGCTCTATTTCACAGTTCATTGCAGAGCATGCATAGATATTGCGTGCTTTAAATAAATTTTTACTGTTTGGGTTGGTTCGCAGTATCTGAGCTCGTTGGTTAATTTGGTCTTGATATTTCGTTAGTCAATTTTTTATGTCTGTTTCTTGCCTAAGTATTCATAGGTCTAGTCTGCTCTAATTACCGCAATGGTTTAACCAATTTGTATCTCAAATGCTTTTGGTTTTGTTATCAATGTCGAACAGCATTCCAATGTTCCCCGGGAACTCACTCACAATTTTGATCATTTGTTTCAGTTGATTTATTGTGACAACTATATCCGATCGCTTATTATTAATATTCAGATTTACAAGCGAAACGGTTTTTCACTCTCTCCAGGGATTATTGACTCATACCAGTTATACAAAGATGCCAAAAGTATGAAGCTCTGTGGGAACCCTTTCCATGTTATCGAGTCTTAGGCAGCGTGGTCTTCTGTACTTTCTACAAACTTTCGGACGGTCTGCGCGGTTTCAAGGAGAACTGCTTTCTGAATTGGTTTTTACAGATGCTGACTAAAGCCCAGTCCCTTGATGTTCTGCACGAATTTTTTTGGTATCACTCCAGTTGTTGATATTATTATGGAATCGTGTGGACGCTGTTGATTGCCCACTGTCTGCGAAATTGCACTTCTAGATCTCTGTATTTGGCGATTTTCTCATTGTATTTTGATCTTAGGTTGTTGCTATTAAGTATAGCAATGTTAATCAGTGTAGTTCGCCTATTATGACCAACCGTTTGATCTGTTAAAACCGTTCGGTCTAAAATTTAACTTGAACTCGTTTTTTCCAAGAATAGGCTCCGGATTGTATTTGTAGAAAGGTTCTTTTCCTACCTACAATAGTTTTAACTTATCTGCTAACTCTTGGTGGAGTATCTTGGTGACATGTCTTTCCTTATACTCCGTTGCGGCAAACGCTTGGCATCCTCCAGTTATGTTCTGGATTGCTTCTGATATTTGACAGCCGTATCTACATTGGTCGTTTTCTATTGAGGGATATCTGAAGATGAACTTCCGATAGTTCTTCGTTTTAGATAGCTAACAAGAAGCCCTTCGTTTCCGGAAACATCTGTCCTGAAATCATTGAAATTATTAATATTATTATTATAGTTTCAAAAATGAATCTTATTTCTAACAATGTCTGGTGGGTATCGATTAAGTTCAACTTGCAAATCTCGGATCTCCCCAGACATCAATTCTATACCATATTCCAAATAATTTAAGCATGGCTAACTTTTTGTTTAAATAACAAAAAAAGAACACCTTAATATTAAAAAAGAATTAAATTATATATAACGCAGTATTTTTAGTAAAAGAAACGAATACTTTCAAATAACCTGAAGGTACAGAACGAACTTCATAAGTCTCTTACTCGTATTTTTAACCACCGGCCTATGTATAAATTAGGACATCTTAGATTTTATTAAAATAATAGCTTTTGCGTAGCTGAACATTTTTCTTTTCATCCAATTGAAGAAAACTTAATTTGCCAAGCTGTACTATACTTAAAATTAAAAACATACTGTCCTGATAATTTATTTATTCTTGTGTGTTGTTAGTTTTTCGCACATTTCATTACCTATAATATTATTGTTGTCTCAAAAAGTCTTATTTTCCGAAATACTGGAAATCTGTTCTTATTTTGCAATAACCCAAAATAATCGTACTGAATTTGCTCATCTCAAATCTATATCGATTTTATTAACATTTTTAAAGGAACTATTGGCCATAGAACTGACCAATCAGGTTTACGTTGGTGTATTAGTTTTAGTTATAGTTCCTTCAAATTAAATAATTAGTGTGTAAGTCTCCCAATATATTTATGAGATGGGCAACCTTATTAAAATAAAATACGTAAATTTTCTCATTATAGGTAAACGACCTCTCTGAAACTTTTTATAAAACAATTAACGTCGAACTGCCTCTTAAATTTAAAATCACTGCGTGATCGTTCGCCACTGACTTGCCTTTTGCCTTTTAAAGCACTAATTATTCTCTTTCAAAAATTTCGAAGCTTCTTTACTGCCCACATAATACCCCAAAGCCCAGGGTGTTGTAAATAAATTTAGACGACCATAAAATTAAATTTAATTTCTCCCTACTGAAAATTAGCTCCTCCTTTAAAGTGACTCAATTAATTTATTCTTTTTTTTTTACTGTAGTATGCGATCGCGGTGAACGTTGAATTATAAGAGGAAAGAGAACAATTAATCTATGTCATTTATTCTTTGTAAGTTCCCTTTGTGGTAAATCCACTCACTGATGTTAAGTGGAAATCCACAATTCTAAAATCAGGATCGTCTCTTGGAGGTATTTATTTCATCTTATTGTTTGTCTCGTATATACATAAACTTAATGGAAATATTTCTAATTTCGCAGAGAAAGCGTAATCAGCATTTTGATAAAAAATTTTCATTAGTGAACTTTTTAACAAAAGGAATTATTTGGCTGTGGGAATATTTTAGAGCTGTTGATAAAACCTAAATATAGGACCACTTACCTGCTGCTAATATTCTTTTCAAATTTTGGTCACGCTAAATATTCGTAAGGCATTTAAATAAAATTAAACAATTTTTTAAGCTACACAACTATTTACGATGAGTACAGTCTTGTATGCTACGCTAAGGTCCCATTTCGTTTTAATTTAGAATTACTAAGAAGTTCTTTCCATTCTTCTCTTATATCTAAAGACGGCTTGCTAAAGCAATTCGGGTTTTGATGTATAACCGCAACTTCTTTGAATTTCTCTTATATCCAGTGTTGGACTCGGTATATGATCTTAGCATCGGACCACTTTAGGTGATGTCCATGACTCCAGGCGTAGTTGGTGGCATCAGATCTCTCTGTTTCTCCATGAGATGTGTTTTTCTGATGTTCTTAGATTTTTACTTCAAAAGGTCTCTTTGTTCCACCAACGTACGAGTTGTCACATTCACATGTTATCTGAGACACAGTTCTTCATATTACTTTTAATTGTAGGTTCACCTTAGCGAGCTGGCTTCTCAAAGAATTATTTGAATTGAAAATAACGTAGATGTTATATTGTTTCCCTATTCATCTAACTTTTCCGAAATAGCTCTAATTGATGGGAATGTTCAACATTGGATTTCGTTTCTCGTCCGTTATCGATCTTGACCTATTCCTATGTTGTTCCAGAATCTTATCCTATCTGTTGGCTGTTAGGTCACTTTTAATGTGATCTATTTCTTTCAAATTATCATTGCTCTATCTACGACGCGTTTTTGGAGTTTCCAGTTATGGAGGCACTAATGCTCATAAGGAATAAACTTGAAGAAGACCAGGCTTTACCAGAAAGAACATCTCCACTACCACACGCCATCATGGGCTTGCTGGTATGTTATTTGACCAACTCCTATTTTCAAGAAAATGAAAACTTCTTCATTCAGGATGACGGAATACCCATGGGATCTTCCCACGCAAGTATTTTCATGGAATAGTTTGAGACTTTTGCAACTGAATCTACAAATACGAAACCAAAATTATTTCTTAGATATGTAGACGACACCTTTATTATCTGGTATGGAAATAACGAAGAGCTTCAAAACTTTCTTTCTCATCTCAACAATGTTAGTTGGATGGTTCTGACCAATCAAGGTGCGAGCCCTGGTGCTTATCATCGACCCTATTGCCAGTGATTGGGATAGTGTTACAGAGTTATTATCTGTTTCTTTACTATCTAGTACTAGTTGATGCCTCGTTAGCAGGCTTTTCCAAATATTAGGCAACTGCTGGCTATCGTCCTGGCTATTTAAGTTATTGGGCCGCTTTGCAATTTCGATAGCTTCCTTTATTACTCTTGTAGACACATCTTCACATCTCGATAGCAGTTTTGTTCCTGAGAAGTTGATCTTGTCCTGTGTTTAACAAGTGTTGAGCCAGTGTAGAAAAAACCGTTTTTTGCTTGACAGCGTTTATACGTTCGTCCCTTCTGGACTTCTGGAGCAAAAGCTTTGAAGCTCTTTTCTTGGCTTTCGCGATTTTCGGGGCCAAGCTTTGCTTTTTGGAGCCTTGACTGTATGTTCTTTTTTGTAACCATTTTTTGTTAGGGCGCCTCGCAGTACGTTCATTTCTTTGTGGTAATTTTCTTAATCTATAAGGAACTGAGATCGAAACGCAAGCAATTTCACTACGACAAATAAATGTCCATTCTATATTAAATTTAATGATTTTGTACCTAAAATCATGAATAATTTTTTGCTGTATCGTATCGTATGGTATCTTAAATTTCAATAAAGTAACTGAAAAGATATTTCAACTTTCTGTACATTTAAATTAATTCACATGTACCTTAATATTAAAGGATTTTACATTATTATTCATGGTACATTGCATGAGATTCCGGAAGATGGCGTAACTTATATTGAACTTTTTATTTAGTATGATATAAGTTGCTTAAAGGTCTCAATTTTTCTTATGATGAGGTGTACATGGTACTGGCGGAAACCAATAAGTTCCAAACCGTTCTACAGATGACGCTACACTACCTATGGGAAAAATTTCCACTTTTTTCTGAGAGCAGGATTTTTTGAACTCATATTAATATTAGTGCATTAAATATGTGATAACATATCTTAAATTAAATGTACACTTTCTGTATATTTAATGTACATAGTGACCTTAAAAAGTAATAATCAAAACTTTAAATATAATGTATGATTACATTAGATTTAATGGAATAAATTAATTTAGATTAATACAAACTATTAACTTTAATGCATTTAATAAATGTTTATGAAATTTGCTTCCAGCACATTTCCCTTAAATTTAATGCATTTCCTTTTTACAGTGTGTTTAAAGCTCAGCTTTTATTTATTTCAGTTATTATGAGGTATAATGCTATTTAAAAATTTTTTATTTTAAGGGGCGTATATCATCATGTACAAGCTGAACAAAGTACTTAATAAGGTATCAGATTATTAGAAAGCAAAGGGTTGTTATTATTTTTTTAATATTCTAATGAAATGCAGGGCCCTTTAATGATTTTTGCTATAGTAATTTAAAAACTCGCTAAAATTCCTATTTTACGAGTATATCAGTGAAAAACATTTTTTAAATTTGGACGTTAATATTTCTAAAAGAGTTTATTTTAAAGACTAAAAATGTGGTCGGACTTGCATTGTCTTTATTTTTATTTTTACGACGTTTCGATTAGGTTGTATCTCTAATCGTTATCAAGTATAAACTGAATGTTTTTGTCTTAAGACTACGAGCTTATATAGGGTCTGTGTCCATTGAAGCTCAACGTTTCGCTTCACGGTACACACCTTAATGATTTGATGTTACAAAATAGTGGTTGCCAAACATTAGGTATCTCAACACTCGGTTTACTGAAGATTCCATTATTGTTTTTAATGAATGCTGCTTCTATAAATTTTCTTTTTTTTTTCATATTGGGTTCCATATAAAGGGTTTTCCAATAAGAGGTGTCATTTTGAAAAGCCCGCTATTTCGGTAGCTGTCACTTTTGAAGCTGTAAGTTTTTGACGTTTGACAAGTAGAAACTACGCCATAAATAAAGATGGAACGATACACGCTTCAACAACGCACTGAAATTATTAAAATTCACTATAAAAATGGTGAAAATTTGGCAGAGACGGTTCGTAAAACTCGAACATTTTTGGGTCGTCATGAAGCACCTTGTCGGAGCGCAATAAAGAAATTGGTGAAAAAATTCGAGCTGTTGGGACAAGTTAGTTATGTGAAGAAGAAAACCCGTGCACGTCGCTCAAGAACAGCCGAGAATATTGCTGCTGTAGCCGAAAGTGTTGAAGAAAATCCAGGTTTGTCCATTCCTCGTCGTTCTTTGGAATTAGGGATTCCACAAACGTCATTACACCGTATTTTGCATAAAGATTTGGGTCTTAAGGCTTATAAAGTTCAGTTAACGCAAGAACTCAAGCCGGCCGATCATCAACAACGTCGTGCCTTTGCAGATTGGGTTCTTGAAATGCATGAAAATGATCCGGAATTCCATCGAAAAATCATCTTCAGTGATGAGGCCCATTTCCACCTCGGTGGCTTCGTCAACAAACAAAATTGTCGCATCTGGGGCTCGGAAAACCCAAGAGTTATTGTTGAAAAGCCTCTCTATCCTGAACGTGTGACTGTTTGGTGCGGTTTATGGTCCGGCGGGGTCATTGGACCTTACTTTTTCGAAAATGAGGCTGGAGCAACAGTTACGGTGAATGGATTGCGCTATCGAGAGATGATTAATGATTTTTTTATGGCCGGAATTGGATGGTATTTATCTGGACCACGTTTACTTTCAACAAGACGGCGCTACGTGCCACACAAGCAACGAAACCATTGATCTTTTACGGGAAAAGTTTCCGGGCCGTGTTATCTCTCGAAGAGGTGATCACAATTGGCCACCGAGATCTTGTGATGTGACACCTTGCGATTTCTTCCTTTGGGGCCACGTGAAAGACAAGGTCTACGCCAACAGCCCAGCGTCGATTCAAGACCTCAAAGATGGAATTCGTGAGGCTATCGAGGACATAGGGCAGCCACTTTGCGATTTGGTTATGGAAAATTTCATGAAAAGGATATGGTCCTGTAGGCATGGTCGTGGTGGTCATTTGGCTGATGTTATTTTCCATCATTAACGGCATACCTTCCTCTTTATAATGTAATAAATATCCGATCATTTATCTTAAAAAATGGCATTTTTCTTTGAATATCAAAATAACACCTCTTATTGGAAAACCCTTTATATAGCCGCAGCCTCAGACCATTTTATATGGTGTTGTTTATCCCAGGAGTGTTCTGCAATACCTGATCTCGACGTTTCCCCTTTTTGTGTATGAGTTTTATGTTCCTTAATTCTAACTTCTAGCGGTCGTTTAGTTTCTCCAATATACATTTCACCACACTCACATGGAACTTTGTAAACACATTCTTTCTTATAGGTAGTTTTAGGTTTTGTTTTTGTTAAATGAGCTCTAAGGGTATTTCCTGATTTAAAGGCTGTTTTTATATTCTAACTATTGGCAATTCATCTTATTTTCTCCGATGTTCCCTTAATGTATGGAATTGTCAAGAAGGAATGTGTTTCTTGCTGTGCAGTGTTTGTTGTTCTAAAATTATTTATAACATCGTCAATTAGTTTTAAAGGATAACCATTCTGTTGTAAATCGGATTTAATATTCGCTACCACTTTTCCAATGATTTGGCATTATTGCATATAGATATAGTGCGATTATAGAGGTTGCGTATAATTCCTCGTTTTGTTACAACAGAATGATTAGAACTATGATTAAGATATTGTCCAGTATGTGTTGGCTTTCTGTATACTGAAGTTTTAATAGTTTCGTTTGAACGGTTCACCATGACATCTAGGAAGGGCAATTGATCATTTACTTCTTTTGCCATGGTAAACTTAATTGTAGGTCGAATGGTATTCAGATGTTTCAGGAAATCATTAAGTTCTTGATCATTGCCCTTCCATACGATGAAAGTATCATCGACATATCTCAACCAGACCTTCGGTTTTACTGTTGCCGTTTCTATGGTATGAGTTTCGAACCATTCCATATATATATATATATATATATATATATATATATATATATATATATATATATATATATATATATATACATATATATATATATATATATATATATATATATATATATACACATATATATATATATATATATATATATATATATATATATATATATATATATATATATATATATATATGTATATATATATATATTGGAGACGACTGGAGAGAGTGAAGATCCCATCGGAAACCCGTCGTCCTGAGCGTAGAACTTGTCTTTTAATTGAAAGTAAGCACTACGCAGGCAACACTCCAAAAGGTCCATCACCCTGTCCAGTGGTAACGTGGTTCGATCTGATAATGTAGTATCATTTGAAAGTCTAGTTTTGATTATGTCTAGTTATTCCCCTAATGGTACATTTGTACAAGCTGAACAAAGTACTTAATAAGGTATCAGATTATTAGAAAGCAAAGGGTCAAAGCTTATTAGTTTGTCGTCTGGCTCTAGATTGATGCTACTAATAATGTTTACGAAATGTGTAGAATTTTTAACATATGTGTTGGTCTTACCTTCTAAAGATTGTATGATTTTTAAGAGAAACTTCGCCAGTGCATTTGTTGGGGATCCTCTGGAGCTGGTTATTGGCCTCAATGGTATATTCGTTTTATGAATTTTTGGAAGTCTGTAAAGATGTGAAGGCTTACTATAGTGTGGTGTGAGCGCCGATCGTAGGTTGTCAGGTATATTGTATTGGTATTTCCTGAGTGTTCTGTAGATTTTTGCCTCTGTGGATTTTGTACAGTCACGGACTAATTGTTTATATTTTCCTTTTTCCAGGATATCTCCGATTTTTTGGTCGTACGTTACGATGTCCATTATCACTGTTACATTTCCCTGGTCGCTGGTAAAATCTTTATGGATTCATCCTTACGAAGTTCTTTTAAGGCTGATACTTCTAGTTAGGAGAGATTTTGAACTGGATTTTTCTTGTCTTCCAAAGTTGATTTTATTTTCCACCTAAACTCGTCGGAATGGTTTTCGTCTACTTGTATAGATTCCACAGAGCTTATGATATCTAAAACGGGCATACTTTTTGGTGTTACTGCGAAATTAAGCCCCTTGCTGAGTAGCGGTTCTTCTGCTGCTGAAAGTATTCTTGAAGATAAGTTTATGATGGTTTTTCTTGAAGTTGTTTCAGGTGGAGTCGGTTGTTGATGTGATTTTGTGATGATGTGTTTATTTTACAAATATCAAATTTGGAATAATGCTTTACAAATATTAGGAAATATACAGGATAAACATTCCGTATAATGAGGCCTACAAATCTCTTATAAGATCAACAAAAATGACCATAATGTATATTTTTGGTTGTTGGTTTCGTATTTTATTCAACCCTTTTTGTGAATTTGGAACAGCTTGCTAAATTGAACAGTTTTTCAAAAAAAAGGGTTAATTTCTTTAAAATTATTAACATTAGACCGTAAAATCTACATTAAATTGATTGGCATCTTAATGTGCATCTTCAGAGTCAATAATATGGAGAGTATAATATAAAATATTTTTAAAACGTGCCTTTCTTTTTCTACATCTCATCCAATATACGAATTTCTCTTAGGTTTTTTCTAGTCATGTAATATTTTGCTCATTCATTGTTGAACTACTCTGTAAGTATCAACACCACTCTATAACATATTTTTTTATTACTAAATTGGAACTTTCTGCTTTTAACACTTTTAGACTGTAGTGTATTTTAGAGCAATTGTAATTAAAAAAATCAATATTATGATTTTTTTACAATATACTTTGTTTTGTGCAGTAGTTTATGAAATAAATCAAATGTCATGCAATAAAAATTGTAAAAAGTAAATTTTTCTAATTAAAATATGTAGTCGTATTTTATATTTACATTTGTAAAAACAAAATCATTATAAGTTTATGAATAATTTAATTTTTTCTTATTCACGTAAAACTAACTTTACTATTAAAATTATTCAAATAATTTATTCTTTTTTCCTCTGTATGCTACCACCAGACAGAGTTAAATTCTATGAGGAAAGAGAACCATTAATTTATGTCATTTGTTCTTTGCAAGTTTCTTGTGAATTCACTTACTAATGCTAAGTGAAAATCTAAAATTTTTAAATCAGTATCTTTCCTGGAAGGTATTTATTTTTTCCTAATTTCGCACATAAATTTAATGAGAATAATGATTTAGAAATACTATTAGCGATGAATTTAATTTCAAAGGAACTAGTACGTCTGTATTTAGATTTCAAATCAATTTATAAACAGTTTGTGTTTAAATTTAATTATAATCATATATACTATCTAATTAAGTTCGAAACATTTCAAATATTAACACTACTTTCCAGCCAATTTGCGGCTTTAATTTAAAAGGCATTCGTTGGTTAATTTGTGGTCTCTAAATGAGAAAATGATGGTGAAAACTTCCTAACAAGTAAGATTTTTGAGTTATGATTTTTTCAGCAAAAATGAATGAGTATTTTAATCAAATTATTTTAAAAAGTAATTTGTAATATACCGTAGCGCGACGTTGTCGAATTTACATTTTCCATAATTTAGGGAAATTGTGCGTCGTCCGGCAACATCACGTGGGGGTGTCTAGGAATGACAAGTCAACCACGAAGTTTCAACTCCATAGGGCTTAAAATAACGGAAGTATCCATTTAAACCTATATAATTCCCCGTAGCCCACTTATAGATGGCCCCTGTATACGAGAATTACGCTGTTGCTTTACGAACTTCCGATACCCGATGTTTCTAGAAAATACCAGAAGTACGGAAAAGTTATAAAAGCAGCTGGCCGGCAGTTGTATCATCAGTATTGGTTCAGCATGAGTAATGGTCAGTATTAGATAGAGAAACGAAGTGTGCGAACAAGCCAATAGTAAGAGTCTTGTATGAGTGTTATCTTTGTGTACAATAAAGTTAGTTGACGCCTCTAAACGTACTATGGCATCTCTGAAATGACGTTTGAAGTACAGAAACGTTGTTGTGGTAACTCCGCGGATAGTTTTTGGTACACAGGATGGTCAGTTTATCCCTAAATCGCAGGAACGGATAATTAACAAAATGATTAAAGTAGCTTATCATGAATATCTTGGATGTCTTGTTAATGGTCAAGATCGGGACTGCGCTCCTCACATATGTTGCCAAATCTGTGCAGCAAATCGAAGTAACTGGTAAATGGCAAACGTTTTTCTATACCTTTTGTAGTTCCAGTAATTTGGCGAGAACCAACGAACCATTTTAATGACTGTTACTTTTGCATGACAGAAGTGTCTGATTTTTCAAGAAAGATCAAACGTAGTATTGAATATCTGGATATTTCATCAGCAATAAAACCGGTCCTTTATGGAGAAGGTTTACCAGTTCAAGCGCTTCCGACAAAATGGGAGGAAGATTTAGAAACGTATGATAATAAGGCAGAACCCGATAATTAGAAAAGGACGATTCTTATTTTCCCGATAGTGAAGGAAAATCACTCCATTTAATCGAACAGCCTGAATTAAATGATCTAGTTCAGGACCTCCACTTGTCTAAAGAACATGCTGAAGAATTAGGGTTTAGACTACAACAATTGAATTTGCTTAGGAACCATATATAACAAACATAACTGTGTTATGGAAAAATTAAGATTTGCACATAACCTGGACGATCGGCGCTTATTTATAGATTCTTCTAAAATAAGTTTAAAAGCTGTTTTGCTCCATAATGGCAATAAGAGACCCTCTATTCCTTGTGCACATATAGTTGACATGAAGGAAACATACGAAAGTATGTTACTTATTCTAAATGCATTAAGCTATAATACGTATAAGTGGCAAATATGTGGTGAAGTAAAAGTTATAGGACTATTACTAGGGTTTCAGAGTGGATTTACGAAGTATTGCAGTTTTCTTGTCTTTGGAACAGTAGAGCAATACAGAGTTATTACCAAGTAAAGAATGTCTTTCGAGAGATCAAAATATTCCAGATCAAGTTAACGTAAAGAATATACCTCTTTTTGATTACAAAAAGGTACTCTTACCTCCATAACACATTAAACTGGGATTGATTAAAATTCTTTAGAAAAATACTATGAGATCAACAGTTTGATCAAAAAATAAGTGATATTGAATTAGCTGCGTGGAGTTCTTTTAAAACAATTGTTTCGGAGTTTTTAGGACACAAAAAAGTAGAAAACTACGAAAAAGTTTTAGAAGAACTATTTGAAATCTATTGCAAAATGGGCTGTTGCATGTCTCTTAAAATACACTTATTGCGCTCCCATTTAAATTTTTTCCCAGAAAATTTGGATGCGGTTAGTGACGAGACAAGAGGACGTTTCCACCAAGACATAATATGAGGATGGTTCGATAAGTTCTCGGCCTGATAAATAAAACAAAAGATTTTTGAAAATGTTTTTATTTATTTTTCAACATAGTCCCCTTGTACTTTAATATATTTAGACCAACGATATTCTAACATTTTAATACTCATAGTATAAGGCGATTTGTCCATCTCTGCAAAATAAGTGGTTGTCGCTGCTCTGACCTTGTTATTTGAAGGGAGCCATTTTTTCAAGTTTGGGAAGAGACAGTAATTGCTGGGAGCTAAATCCCCCGAATATGGCGCATGTGGAAGCACTTCGAAATGTAGGTCATGGAGTTTTGTAGTAACAACCATATATTTGTGTGCAGGCGCGTTATCCTGATGAAAGAGCACTTTTTTTTGGCAAGATGGGAACTTTTACCCTTAATTACATGCCGCAAATGGTCCTGTAGTGAAGCGTAATACTCCCCGGTGATGGTCTTGCCTTGTTCTAAACAGTGTATAAGCAGCATGCCATGTGAATCCTAAAAAACTGTTGCCATGACTTTTCCTGCAGATGAAACTGTTTTTGTTCTTTTTGGCGCACCTTCACCTGCCCCCACCCACTGTTTAAACTGCTGCTTTGTCTCTGGCGTGTAATGGTGAATCCATGTTTCATCTATAGTTATAAAACGTTGAAGAAACTCAACAGGATTTCATCTGAATAAGTTTAAACACTCTTGCAAAGTGTTCTTTTGAAGTCGTTTTTGGTCGACTGTTAACAAATGCGGCTCCCATCACGCAGAAAGCTTTTTCATGCCAAGAACATCATGTAAAATGTAGTGGACACGATCTATCGAGACGTTTGCTCTACCAGCAAGCTCTCGTACTTTCAGTAGGCGGTCATGAAGTATAACATTGTGAATTTTTGTGACAATTTCGTCAGTTGTAGCGGTTTTTGGGCATCCCGAGCACTCATTATCTTGAATTGATGTACGACCAGGATTAAATTCAGCAGCCCATTTTTTTTACTGTCGAAAACGAAGAAGAAGAATCCTTTGAAGTAGAATGTAACTCATTTTTAATATCCGTAGGAGTTAACCCCTTTAAAACAAAGTACTTTATAACCGTTCGAACTTCAATTTTATCCATCTTTCACAAAATATCGAACCTTATGTGTTCACTCGATCGCCCAAATAAGCAACTGGACCCAAACATCTGAAACTTTGCAGGGCGTTATCTCAAGGTTAATGCTTACAAAATATTATAGTTATTTGATCCTACTAGCGCCTTCTCTGTTTCAGGTCGAGAACTTATCAAACCACCCTCGTAACAATGAAACAACGTTACCAAAGCAGATGGGATCCAGCAATGGGGAATTATTGTTGGTTTCTTATGAGAGAAAGTGATCAGGAATATAAACAAAAGTCAACATTTGCAAAAAAGACTTACTATAAATGTATTTTCATGTGAATTTTTGTAAATAAATCCTGTTATCCTGAAAATATCTTATTTATTAATTGTTTTGAACTTATGTATGAATATTATATAAAAATGTTTCTATTAAATAAAAATAAATGATATATTCTATAACTCAAAATCTATACGGGGTGGAAAATTTTCGTTGTTAAATTAGCAATCAGGATGCTTTAAACTCTCACGAACAACCGTTATAACATTAGTTACAATTTTTTTTTGTATTTCCTGACTAGTATAATTAAACACAACTTGTTATTTTGTATCGAAAATAAAAAGTGAATAAAATCTTATAGACATGGCCCTGTAAGTTCTAGTTTATGTATGAGGGTTTTGGTAATCATAAGAGATATGAAAACCCATAAAAAAATTTTAACTAGATGCCATTGCGAAACTTAAAAAATTCCAGATAATCGACATTTTTTTCTTCTCTATATTATTAATTTTTAAATCAAACTTTTCGGATTTTGGGGACTATTAGAAAGTTTATTTTTCTTTTAAATACCGACCTACCATTCTCTGTATAATTTAAATCGGCCTTTTATTTCCAGGTTTATGGCTCAATGTAATACATGATGCTGTGGAAAGTTATTCTACTTCATTTCCAAAAAATATTATAACGAAAATGGAGTCGTGTATCTCCTCTGAAACATATTCTAACAGTTGTCAAGAAGTGTAAAGTCTATAGCTTGCCACTTTGATAGTAAAACATAATCGATTCAGTTATGGTTATTACTCCTCTTACAATTTTAGGAAGAAAAAAAATAATAATGTTTATCATTGACTTTTTAAATATTTATTGAAGCAAAACCGTCCATTAGATTAAGTGGAAATTTACAACTTAGGGATTCCCCTGAAACATACTTGTTTTGATATAGTTTTGTAAATAAACTTAATGAGATGTTTATTTAAATATACCATTGATGAAAAAATTCATTTAAATATATTTAGCATGTTTGTATAAGCATTTAGGTTAATTTAAAACTTCGTTTTAAAGATAAATAGGTTTGTAATGCTTAGTATTTTTAATATGAACTATTTAATTATAATGTTTTACGCCAATTCAAATAAATTGTCTCTAAATAGTATCTAACATAAAAGAAAACTAGAAATGTCACCTCTGCCCTATCTTCTCGAGATAGTTGTATATATAAAATAGTTACTAAAATTAAAAGTACAATATATTGATGTATCAAAACGTTTCTGGAACTAGAAAACATGACGGTTATGTATAATAACTCACAACTAACTCTTGTATTCTTTGAATAGTATTTATTGTATCTCGCTTGTCTCTTGACTTCAGAATCACAAAAAAAAATTTGATCGGTTTTAATTTCATTTTAATTTTGGGATATTAAAGCAATTTAATTGGAAATTTATATCCTGGAGTTTTTAAAACAAGCAATATTAAATATCCCAAAGTTATTTTAAGGTTAGCTGTCTTTTTGTACTACCTGTTTTAAAATAATCCAGATATTAGAGTCAAAACCAGCTTATTGACATTATAATAATGTTAATTATTTGGATGTAAACAGCCAGATTCACTAAGACGGTTTAAGAGTTAAGCCCGATCAAGTTGTCATAGAATTTAGATCTTCTTGTTGTCCTTTTCCAGGAGTATAAGTTGTTGGATATGAGACAATTATATTGTTTTGAGATTTATAAATACATATTTTAAAATAAAATCTCTCTTGAAATACAACACATCAGATAAATACAAGGAACATATTAGCATATCCGACAGCTATGCAAAAAACACATGGACAAAGAACAATGAAATATTTTGCTCCACGTTTGTTCAGTATGCTACCAGAAAAAGTAAGATCAATAAGAATAATCAATAAATTTAAAACAATGACGCAAAACTGGATATATATGAGCGTGGCAGAAAAGTACTTATTGATTTGGTAGATTTAAGATTGATTAAATTACATATGGATTGTGAACTTCAAGTTTTAGCTTTCTGTTTCTTAAAATTTTTTATTAAATTTAAATGATTTTGACTTTATTCCTTGGTCATGACGTTAACGCTTGGTTGTGACATATTATCCTGAAATTGTGATATTTTTACCCGACGAAGGACTTTTCACTAGATTGTGATGCTCTAGTAATACTTGTATATTGTAATAAACTATTTAATTCTCAAAAGTCCGAATAGGCATAACAATAAAACGTGTAAAGAAACCAGAAGAATGAATATGTTTATCTCTTCTCTCTTTTTGACAACAGATTTCATACCTAATTTGAACCACGTTAAAATATTTTTTTTTAAATATACAAAAATTTATTTAAACTAGAAGTAAATAAATATCTCCGTTTATTATTTATTTATATACTTATAGGTCCATTATGTGATGCGTTTCCACATATGAAATATAGTAGTAGCCAATGGCTTCAGCAGCCCGCCCGCGGCTCTTCTGCTCCGCTGCTTGCAAGCCCCCACTACCACTGCTTCGCTTGGCATCAGACGCGGAGTTTATCTGTATCACGCTACGTTGGGAAGCATTTTTAGCATATTTCAAAAAATTTTACGAAAATTTGAGATAGATCAATTGTAGTTCATAGTCTCTACTTTCAATGTCCATTGGGTAAATTCAAATCAGACCTATCAAGTTAATACGGTGACACTGACAAAAACTGCTCTAAATTGTGGATATTACAGTTATGTAAAAACTATTAAAGTAATAAATTTCATCTCCAGCCTATTTAAAGGATACATGGTAAACTTTCATGTCCCGGAAAATCTTTGCCTAATATTGTAAACTACCAAAGATATTAATTTTTAAAAAAATCCATTTTTAAGCATTTTTCGGACTGTTTCGATTAAAAATTATAAAGGTCTATAAAAAATATTTTATAGATTTTTTAATTATCTACAAATGGTTCATGGAAGTAATGCGATTAATTCAATATTTTCCATAATATGGGCAAAAAACCAAAAAGTCACCCTTTTTACCTGTTTTATTGTTTAAAAAAATGCTCAGTTGGGTTACATTTTGTGTTATAGTCATTTATGGACTACCTTTCAAGTCATGGACAGTTTGGTGTTAAATATTTTTACATGAAAAAATTTCCATTGATTGGGATACTAAGTATATGGGATAAATTATTTTTCATGCTTTTCATAAATGTTGCTAATTATGGGCAAGCAAAAACTTTGTTAAAATATTAGATTTTTTGAGTATATATATATATATATATATATATATATATATATATATGTATATATATATATGTATATATATATGTATATATATATATATATATATATATATATATATATATATATATATATATATATATATATATAGCCGCGTTCAGTATGTGCATGCTTCCTTCCGATCTGTCCTTTGCACAGTCAGGTGCATGTCGGTACCCTGATGAGTCTAGTAGAGACGAAACATGTACCTCTGCCGTATCACTGTGGCGGGGAGGGTAAGTTTTGACTTTCTTCTCGGTATGGTGGTACAGGTAGGCCATCATCTCGATGGTGGTGGAATAGGATAAATTGCGTTTTATGACAATTTATTCTAACTGTGCAACCTCTAACACAGAAAGGATATGATGGAGAGAAGTTTGCATTTACTGTTCGCATTTTACTTCATTCATACGCGGAGCTGCATATAGTTGTATGTTTGCTGAATGTGATTTCAGCACTACAACGGCATAATGTGGATATATCCACTGCTATTGCATCTCACACGGAGGAATCCGTGAAATCCGCATTAACATATATACTTTATCCGGCGGGAGGCCGGAGAAGCCGCGTTCAGTATGTGCATGCTTCCTTCCGATCTGTCCTTTGCACAGTCAGGTGCATGTCGGTACCCTGATGAGTCTAGTAGAGACGAAACATGTACCTCTGCCGTATCACTGTGGCGGGGAGGGTAAGTTTTGACTTTCTTTTCGGTATGGTGGTACAGGTAGGCCATCATCTCAATGGTGGTGGAATAGGATAAATTGCGTTTTATAACAATTTATTCTAACTGTGCAACCTCTAACACAGAAAGGATATGATGGAGAGAAGTTTGCATTTACTGTTCGCATTTTACTTCATTCATACGCGGAGCTGCATATAGTTGTATGTTTGCTGAATGTGATTTCAGCACTACAACGGTATAATGTGGATATATCCACTGCTATTGCATCTCACACGGAGGAATCCGTGAAATCCGCATTAACATATATACTCCATCCGGCGGGAGGCCGGAGAAGCCGCGTTCAGTATGTGCATGCTTCCTTCCGATCTGTCCTTTGCACAGTCAGGTGCATGTCGGTACCCTGATGAGTCTAGTAGAGACGAAACATGTACCTCTGCCGTATCACTGTGGCGGGGAGGGTAAGTTTTGACTTTCTTCTCGGTATGGTGGTACAGGTAGGCCATCATCTCGATGGTGGTGGAATAGGATAAATTGCGTTTTATAACAATTTATTCTAACTGTGCAACCTCTAACACAGAAAGGATATGATGGAGAGAAGTTTGCATTTACTGTTCGCATTTTACTTCATTCATACGCGGAGCTGCATATAGTTGTATGTTTGCTGAATGTGATTTCAGCACTACAACGGCATAATGTGGATATATCCACTGCTATTGCATCTCACACGGAGGAATCCGTGAAATCCGCATTAACATATATATATATATATATATATATATATATATATATATATATATATATATATATATATATATATATATATATGTTTATGCGGATTTCACGGATTCCTCCGATGCAATAGCAGTGGATATATCCACATTATGCCGTTGTAGTGCTGAAATCACATTCAGCAAACGTACAACTATATGCAGCTCCGCGTATGAATGAAGTAAAATGCGAACAGTAAATGCAAACTTCTCTCCATCATACCCTTTTTGTGTTAGAGGTTGCACAGTTAGAATAAATTGTTATGAAACGCAATTTATCCTATTCCACTACCATCGAGATGATGGTCTACCTGTACCACCATACCGAGAAGAAAGTCAAAACTTACCCTCCCCGCCACAGTGATACGGCAGAGATACATGTTTCGTCTCTATTAGACTCATCAGGGTACCGACATGCACCTGGCTGTGCAAAGGACAGATCGGAAGGAAGCATGCAAATACTGAACGCGGCTTCTCCGACCTCCCGCCGGATGGCGTATATATATTTATGCGGATTTCACGGATTCCTCCGTGTGAGATGAAATAGCAGTGGATATATTCATATTATGCCGTTGTAGTGCTGAAATCACATTCAGCAAACGTACAACTATATGCAGCTCCGCATATGAATGAAGTAAAATGCGAACAGTAAATGCAAACTTCTCTCCATCATATCCTTTTTGTGTTAGAGGTTGCAGAGTTAGGTCCTTTGCACAGCCAGGTGCATGTCGGTACCCTGATGAGTCTAGTAGAGACGAAACATGTATCTCTGCCGTATCACTGTGGCGGGGAGGGTAAGTTTTGACTTTCTTCTCGGTATGGTGGTACAGGTAGGCCATCAACTCGATGGTGGTGGAATAGGATAAATTGCGTTTCATAACAATTTATTCTAACTGTGCAACCTCTAACACAAAAAGGATATGATGGAGAGAAGTTTGCATTTACTGTTCGCATTTTACTTCATATATATATATATATATATATATATATATATATATATATATATATATATATATATACATATATATATATATATATATATATATATATATATATATATATATATATATATATATATATATATGAACTTCTAAGTTGCCAATATACTGCTTGTGGAGATTGAACGGTCGAATGAATTTTCCACTGATTTTATGCAACAACAATAAGTCAAATTTTAAAGAGTTACAATCAAATAGTAGTGTTTAATATTTTATTAGAAAAAATCGATCTTAGTTATCATTTAAGTTATGTCAGCAGACTTTAGAAAGGGTCATTTAATATGAATATCAAGTGATTAAATTTCATTAATATTATCAGCCAAGCACGAAACAGCTAAGAGACTAATATGTTATACCATTAAATGTATTCATCTCATTACTATTAAATATTTTATAAGCATATAATTATTTTCTTCTTAATTAGGATATAGAACCTCATTTTAACGTAGAAACATATTCTAACTATAATAACACTATATTAAAAGTGTTTAGTATGTAATTTACTTAATACCGCAAAAACACCTTTGCAAAAAACACCAATTAAAATGGTGGTAAATAGCCGTATTTGCGTACTCTGCATTGTGTTTACTAACGCAGAATTATGGGCACGAAGCTCCCGAACAAAATGACATTACAGTGTTCAGTAATAGCAGTAATGCAGTGGACATTAAATACCTACTTCCCTTTGTAATCATATATGCGCGGCGCGATGTACAGTGTCCGACACTTAATTTACTCGATTGACCCATTTCCAGGACTATTGAAATTATTTCTCATAGAGGTGGGATATATCGAATTAATCACGTAACTTCGGTACTCTAAATGGTAATACAGTTTGCATTGAATTACTGTGCGGTCGAAGAGAGTCTCATGGGACTTTTTTCTAAGAACTTTTTTTGAACTAGGTTAAAATTCATTGTATCTAATCGCAAAAATATAATTTTCGAAAATAATTTATATATATATATATATATATATATATATATATATATATATACATATAAATATATATATATATATATATATATATATATATATATATATATATATATATTATATAGATAAGTGATAAAACCCAATTTTTGTTTGAGATTGAGAGATAAAAATCATACACAGAAGGTTTAAGATCAAATATTTATGGATAATAAATCAATAAACATAGTTTAGATTAAGATAAAATTAGAATTAAGCATAGTTTAGGATGTATTGTTTAATATATAGTGTCGATAATTAGTTATAGATTTAAGAAAAAGTCAATATTTACCAAAATGCTTGACTAAGCATATAATTTTAAAACTGATATTTTCAGTAAATATATGACTTATTTTCCTCTTTAAAGACAAAAGATCAATAAAAAACTTTGTAAAAAATATTGAACAAGATAGAGAAAATATTATTATAAACTAATATATATTTTTGTTTGAACAATAAGTGAGTGAATGCATTCAAAAAACTAAAAATAATGTGTCACTCATCATATTTGGTCCCAATTAAAACAATCACACATTGACACAAAAAGTGCGTGTTGTGGAATATTAGTGCGGATCTCGAACAAAAACACTGCGAAAAGTGAAAAACAAACATGAATGTTCGGTATTCAAGAAGAATGTTATAATTTTAAGGATTATTTAATAAACTATGTGGAAATAAAAACCATGTATAGTACAAAACTGTAAAATATAGTACAGATTTATTTAGTGTATAGAGTAGATTTAAGTTTTTTATTAGAAAATATTGTCTTAAAATATCAAGAAAATTTTGTTTAACACGAGGATTATAATATCCGAGGCAACACATGCAAACATGATATTTTGTTTATCATTAATATGCTTAAAAATTTTAATTCATGCTGACATGTTGATATTTTTACTAACATCTTTAAAAAAATGTAATTTTTTTTAACAAAAATCGCTTTATAGTTAATAAACCTAACCACAGAAAACAACAATTTTTTCTGGTACTTTAAAATTAGCCGTCGTTATTTGTCGATATAAGATGGGTGATATCAATAGCTTTGAAAATTATCGTGAAATCAGCCTTTTAGATAGCATTTCTAAAATATATAAAATAGTGATTAAGAAACAACTTGTATTATTGTTTTATAAATATAAATTACTGTCACCTTACCAAAACTGTTTTGGATCAAATATAAGCACTCAAAAGAACTATTATAGAATTTCTCGATTAAATATTGTCGGTATCCTGCATTACATTAAATTTTATCCAAATACAAGAAAATGGTTTGTAACAGCAAACGATATTAAAAAAAATTGCAAAGCTATGAGAAGGGAGTACTGCAGTGATTCGTTCTTCGGCCTTTCGTGTTTTTAGTGTTTGCGAATGATCTTATCAATGCGGATGATACTAACATTTTAATTTTCAAAGATAGCTTTAATTCATTGAAAATAGTTGCTGAAGTCTTGTACCTTAGAATAATGCTCTGGTCTGATAGAAAAAAGCTTAATTTAAGTAGCAGAAAAATCACTATATTATATTTTTCGCATTGTTCTAATAATTCTAATCTAGTTTTATTTCAAAACTCTGATATTTTTGTAAAATTGGCTGACGTACTAAGTTGTTAGGTGTTATTTTTGATCGTAGCGATACAATGTGGTATACGATATGTTATGTTAAACTGGTAAAGAAGTGATAACCTAAATAAGGTTTTTATTTTACCTAATGATGCTGTTTGTATAGTTACTGATTTAGGATAGAGACACTCATGTAAATATATATATATATATATATATATATATATATATATATATATATATATATATATATATATATATATATATATATATATATCTAAATGTGTTAGATCTGAACGTACGTATGGTACTAGGTTTAGGAAACTTTTATTGCCTGAAAATCACATGTCAACTTAGTTACAGAAATCTATTTATTTTACAGAATGCAAATTTAAAAAAAAATATATTTGTAACACTAGCGATGCTATTAGTTTGGCCATTTTTAAAAAACGTTTGAACAAAATATTTACTTAATATGACTTTCTACTGTTTAAAATAATTCTCTTAAATTTTCGTTCGCGTAAAAGTTATCTTAATTTTTTTTATTCTCTCTTTAAATATCATATGTTTGAATTGTTTATATCTATTGACCTCTCATTCAATTATTGTAATACTTGATTTAGTAACCAGCTAAATTTTTAAGTTAATTAAACATGGTTTATATTAACTCAAAAATAAAAAAAAATGTTACGTAAATGTATATAAATAATTTATTTAAAGTATTTATTTTAAATCTTGCACCTGCTTACCGATAATACCAAATATTTATTCTACTTTAAAATTTTAACGATATTTAACAAAATGAAAATCGTATTTTCATCGGTGGCAAAATATTTGTAACATGCCAATTATACTTTCAATGATTGTGAAATATAAATATTTAAACATTTGATTTTGTGAAAGTACAGAAAGATTAATAATATTTTATATTCTTTGCCTACCTAATTTATGATTGGTTATAAATGAACTGTACGTGCTTTTGGAATAATAAGTCAAATTATTAAAATAAATAAATATTTATGATTAAATGGATTAGATGTGAAAATATTTTTATATAAATTGTATTAAAACATACTGTAGTGGACTTTATAGCAGTATACATTTCATAGGATTAGTTTATGTTTCTAGTTTTGTAGGGTTTTAGGTTTGTTTTCTACTAGATCATAATTTATTTAATTAATTTTACTTTTTGCTAATTTTCTCATGAGACGTCTTTGAAAGACGGTCTGAAAATTTTTAGAAAATTCTATTTCCTTATTTTCGACATGGAACGCCTATAACAGAAGATGTAGGAATTGCTAGATAATTCCTTTTTTTTGTTTCTATTACACCATGTAGTATGAAAATCCTACTAGAAGATTCGGTGAACTTCTGGAATCGGCAAAAAAGGTATATAAATGATCCAAATCGGCTTTCGTAGGCAGTTTATTTTGAGACATCGTTGAAGTAAGTTGAATTGTTTGACAAATTGTCAAATTTGTGAAAATAAAAGGTTATAAAAACAGTTCAATGTGGATAAAGACCGGCTGTCTGGAACAGTGTTATAGGGTAAAATAATATTAAATTTTCCTCTTCTAGGTTAGTTTTTATTAGTTTGATTGATATACAAAGTAGGGGAACAAAACTATCACCAATCCTAGTTGTTCGTTAATGGGATAACTAGAATAAACAATTCAAATTTTATTTATAATTATCTTCTATAAATTAGTTAAAACGAATTTTAGGTACGAAAATAAAAAAATTTTTTTTTATTCATTTTGTTGTATTTACTTGATTGGAGCCTTTACACTGCAGTCTAGTGACATACTGTGTCACCTGTTAGATCCGTTCTATAATAACAGGTTAGTTGCAATAATCAAATGTGGGAGAATGTTCATTAGTTTGTCTTCGGGTAAATCCTTTCAGGATTGATCTCTTTGTGAGGATATATCCATTATAGGCTAGGAAACGAAGCGATTTTTGGGAGGTAAAAATAACTCAAATACTGCCTACGATCTTATTGCAGAAATGACATATCATCTTGTGTCTCAACAAAATTTGTTTTTTTTAACAAATAGGTCAAAAAATGTTTTTCCCCGGTTTTTTGGATTTTACGGAAAATCTAAGGGATTTAGAAAAAAATGTTCCATAGGCTAATTATACGCCTTGAAAGTATCTTCAAAATGAGTTTTTGTTTGTCTAAATCGGTCTGTAAACAAAAAAGTTATTGCAAATTAAACATTAAAAAGGGCTTATTTTTCAATTGTTAATAACTTTCTTAATATTCATCGAATTGTTTTCAATTTTTACAAAAATGTGAGTTTTAAAGTGCTTAAAAAGTGTGCGGAAGTTAAGTACTGTCGGTCTAACAGGTTTTGTAAAATTGCAATTGTTTATTAGAAAAATGAAAAAAGTGACTATTTTTGATTGGCTGTACCGTCGTCTAAGAAACTACTACAGAGTTCTGTCAGTGCTCATTTTCTTCGTATGTAGTAAAAAAAGTGGATATTTATCATATTTTGTTTATGCAAAATTGTCATGAAAATATGGGTAGTTTTTCCCTTATTAATAAATTAATTATCAACCGCATTTTTTGTCCGATTTGTTAATGAAACATATCATTTAAAAGCGGGTAAAAAAATACGAATTTTGAAAAAAAGGTATCTACGACCAATAGGAGCCGAGTTAGCAATTTTTTTTTCAAAAAATCAGAATGCAATTGTTTATTTATATTTAGAGCTGAATTTTTTACAGTTCATTAATAAGAGCCTAAAGTATATGAAATCATTGAATTGAGGCTAATTTATACACAATCAACCCTTCAGGAGATCGCTAAGCTGAGGGTACTTGCTGGACGTCAGATAAGGTAAGTTGGAAGGGGTAATCGAATCTCACCGAGTTTAAAGTGAGAGCGCGTCTTCAAATCGGCGCGCGCTTGAAAAATTAGCAATATCTCCGCTTCTAACAAGATGATGTGTAATACTGATTCTTAATTAGAAATGACCATTGAGTGTAGATTTTGCTTTAAGTTGCAGTGGTTCGTTATCGGACTCTTGTATGCTTAAACATTGAACTATTTGCTCAGTAATAATCTGCTGTCACTATGATCTCCAATATGGATTCACTGGGTCTGGTGTTGATGATTTATCCACCCATAAATACTTGCTTCCGTGAAGTTAAATACAGATTATGATTTAATAAATGTGATTGCAGACCATTGTCTTGTTAGTTGATCAACTGTTTCATTACCTACGATATCCTCGTGTCCTGGTACCTACACAAAGGTAACTATATTTTAGCATGCTAGATTGTTAAGTTAGGGCTAATAAGGTTTTAAAGACAGCTTCAGACCAGTTCAGATTTTATCTGAAGACATGTAAGTAATGTTAGTGCTGTCTGGCTGCCGAAGAATGGGAGAACGATTCTGTCCTTGTAACCTCGTCAACTTTTCTCGAAGACACATATAAATTGCATGTACTTCTGCCCCAAAATATGACGGTGGCTGCTCCTTCCTTTTATTAAGTCTAATTTGTTTAATCAGATTCTGCCGTCCAGTCAGTTTTTATGATGTAGGGTATGGTGATGTTGTGAACTTTTGGCGAAGAGCGTAGACAGTTTAAACTTTCAAACAAGCTTTCTTTTAGTAAAGGGTATACATAAAGTTATGAGCGATATCTTTATCATAATGTACCGTAAGGAATATTGTATCGATGAGTCGTATTTTTAGATATTTGTCAACTTTTATGTTAGTATTTCTTGTTATCTCTAGGAAGGAAATAAGGATAGGATATTAGTTTTAAGTTAGTTGTATGCTTGTATTTGGATAGTGAAGATACTAAGAAGTAGTAATTAGATAAATGTGATTAAAATAGTTAATTTAATACTAGGAGTAATTCAGTGAAAAGTGTTGTGTTTTATTCTGCGAACCCAGTGAGCGATTTTAAAAAGGGAAAATCATAACAGTATGGTTTTTCCAGGATGTGCCCCAAGGTGCGTCTTAATGCACCATTTCCCAACCGTAATCAGAACTCCTGTCATGCGTTTCGATGGTGTTTTGCCAAGTTTCCCTATAATGTGAGTAACTAGATTACACTATGCAACAAATTTTAATTTGTTTGTTGTATCTTATATGAAAAGGTATTTTTTTGTTAATTTTGGGGCGCTGAACACCAAAATGACAGTGAAATTAAAAACTTAGTTTTCAAGAAAAAGCTTTTTTTTTCTTTTATTTTTTACAAAATAATAAAAAATGCATATTTTACACTTGTAGATATATTAAATATCCTGTATTTTTATTTTTCTTTTGTAAATTGTTTCTGGAGCATCTTTAACAAGAGTCTAACAATAGTCAGCAGGCATGGAAGCATTTCACTTTCCCTGGTGCCTTTTCGCCATTGTTGATATATCCTGATGGAAGCGTTCGCCCTGCTCATCACTTACAGTTCCGATTTTGTCAGAAAAAAAGTCCAGATGTGGGTGTAGGAAATGGATCTTTAGATATTATAACCCATTTTTTGATGCGATGATAGCATATTTTTAACAAGATTAACGTAATTGTTAGCTTTTTTTTTATCTCCGATGAAATTAGTGACCATGAGGTGAAAGTCATTTCAAGCATTGTTTTCAATATTTGATAGAGTGCTGTCCAAATGTTTGTCTTTTAGAATATGTTAAATCTGTGGCCCAACAAAAATTCCTTCTTTAATTTTGCTTTACTTAGCCTTGGGAGTTTCTGATGCAGGTAATGAAAAGCTAACCCATCTGTATTCAGTGCCTTAACAAAGCTTTTCATTAGGCCCATTTTGACATGTAGTGGTGGCCACAAAATTTTTTGTGGTCTACCAATAGCCTATATTCAACATTCTTTTCACCTGGTTCTAATGATTGTCGAACGGACCATTCTTTTCTCTTGTAATGAAGTGCTTCTGCCCGACTATCCTATTCACAGAAATAAACAGCTAAACTTGGTGTAGCCTAGCTGCAACCCAAGTAAAAGTGCCATCACCTTTAAGTCGGCACAGATCTGCCATTGGTGCTTATCGTATTTTATATTTACCAAGAGGTACTTCATATTATCGTATGATTCTTTCATGTGAACTGTATATCCAGTAGGAATAGACGGTAGAATATATCCCATATACAATAGTACTGCTCTCAATGATTTACTGTCTATAAACCATCTTCATTTCTCTGGCTTGTAGTTTATATATCTAAGCCACAAATAAACCGATAGTGTTATTGTAGAAAGCCAAGTTCTTTTCCATGTTAAAAAAGGGTACTAGGCCTTTATAGCCTTTACGAAAAACACATACTGAAACATATTCTTCTCATAAGTTCCACTGCTGCAATCTTGATCCTAGTAATTCTGCGTTATTTTTGGAAGTTCAAAGTGTCTCACAAGATCGTTTGATTCTGAATGGGTTATTTTATGCGGTTGGTGGTATAACGTGCTGGGTGTGAAATCAGGATCTCTTAATGTTGATAACATGTCTTCTTCTTGAGAAATTGTTGTATCGTTATTATCTGATTAGTAAGTGAATATTTCTGGGGGTTCTCCAATCGGAAGTTTATCACTATGAGGCACAGGTCTCTTGGCAGATCGAATATTTGGATAGTTGATATCCGACTTTTTTTTCTTGGATATACCCGTGCCTTGCCCAACACGGGGTACGATGCAGAAATAGCAATCATTAACATTATTTGAAGGCTATTTACGGATTATTGAAACAGCAAACGGCATAGATCGTTTTTATCATTTAACAAGTTTTTCAGACTTGAAACGCATGTATTACAATAGAGGATAGAACTATTCACAACTTAATAATATGTTTATTAGTCAAAACTCTATAGAACTCCTTAAGAGACGATGAGCTCTTTTACTTAAAGCAATAAAAGATTCTGCATTCATGTGGCCTAATGTTTCGAAATATTTGAACAATTTTCGTGTTCACTTAAAACAATAATTATAAAATTTATTTTCTCTATATTTATGTCAGTTACTCATGCCAGTTTGTTAAAATAAAAAATTATACCCTTTATTACTGAAAACTGATTTTTTTTCTACTACAATAGATGTTATTTCTAACGCATAAAATGAGCCGAAATTGCTGAGAAATCATTATTTTTCGTCAATAAATAACACATCTAACAAATTTCTAAACTAATAATTTTAAATTCGGATGACATACACAAACCAGAATTGACAATACACTACAGGTTTTCAAAAATTGAGGTTGCATAAAAATTTCAAGTTTTTCGTAGAGAATTTTTTTATGCAAAAAATTTAAATAATTGAAGCTAAAGGCGAAAATCTTGAAATTTTCTAGGAACTCCTCAAATAACCGGAGCAAGGCGGGCGTAAATTTATATAAGGACCCTGTATACATATCGTACGTCTCTATCAACACTGTTGTTTTGTTTAATTGTACAGGCGTAAACAAAAGTTTTTTGTCCCACAAGAAGCCGGAAACAACACTAAAACAATAAACTTTGTAGTTGCGGGGCAACTTTGTTAGTAATCAAGTTGTCCTCCAGGGGGACATAAAGCAAAACATAGTTTGGAATAGATTTAATCCAGTCAACATTAAGCTGAAATGCTTTGCGATATTTTAGCATATTGTATACCCTAAAGACGCTGACTCCTATTATAGTGTGTGCCATGTTACGTGGCAGATATATTTAAAGTAGCAATGTTCATTGCTTAAGTATATTAGCAATAAATTAATTTTTTTACGTGATTATTAGAAATATTTTTTTTTTGTAATATTTAACACTATCATCAAATTTGTCATTTTAGATGATAAATTATTGGCTTGAGTATTAGGTATTACATATAGTGTAGGGGATACTAGAATCCTAATTTACTTCCTAATTTGAATCAACTTTCCAAAGTTTTTTTATATATTTTAGGCCGCTGAAGATGGTTTCTTAGGGTAGAAAAATAATTGTTAAAACACTTCAAATACGTGCAAATTCTTTGAACGATTTGAAACAAAAAATTTCCTTTCTCATTTATTCGTACTATGATTAGTTTCTGGGATAAACAAAGTTAAACATTTGGAAACTGGAATACCTTGACGTTGATAACTTTTGTTTCTATAAACATTTTTCAATTCTGTTTATCGTGATGGAAAGCTAAATTCAAAATCTTCAAGCTATAATACAATGATGTACGAAAATGTTTTAAATATAAAACTTATTTAAAACTTTTTCGTACATCATTGTATTATAGCTATAAACAAATAGTGTTTGGCCAATTACGGATATGCACCACTCTTGTGGTGCGGAAAGGGAAGCCTATTACTTTCTGATGTTTTTTTTTAAATTCAATTTTAAAATATTTTAACAATTAATTGTTTATAACAATTTTATTTCTACTCAAATGAATTTCCACTCCAAAAAAAATATTGTGCAAAAATATTCAACCTTTGTGGTTTAATTTGACTTTAATAAAAAAAAAAGTCAAATTTTAATAAAATTAATTGTTCAACAGAGTTCGACTAGACTCGCTTTTTTCATTTTTATTTCTACTTTCAATAAATGGAAAAAATATATATAGTACTGGGGATCAATTGCCGAAAAATTTAAAGAACCGAAAAAATGGCTTATCTCGATATACGTTTTACGATTATTGTCAATAATTTGTTATAATTTATTAAAATCATTTTAATTTTATAACATCAATATTTACTCTAGACAATGAGTCAAAAATTATAAATTCATTACGTTTATCAAATAAACAATAAAAAAGGTTTGCTTGGCCGGAACTTGAAATTGTTTCTTTGTCAATTTTCAATTCCGATGTTATTTATTCCATAATATAACTTATATTTTTATATAATAGTTTATTTAAATATTTTAACTCAAAATTTTTTAATTATTATTCCAAATAATGCTGGCAACCCTGGATCCTGCAGCTGTTACCCCCCCCCCCCTTCACTTGAGAGGCATCTCCTTAATTACTTGACTCCAATATTCTAAAGTGAAAGGTTCGAAAGTACTGTCACTATTCTAGAACTTTGTAATATTCTAGAAAGTTTTGGAACATATTGGCATATAATGAAAATGGAGCAATACAAGGCCTTTTTAAGCAAAGAAAGGCAACTGACCGGTTTCTACTAGTAAAGGGGCCTCAGTTCATTTCAGAGCATCGAACGTGCCGCAGCTTATTTTTAGTTTAAAGAAGCAGTGTAGTGGAGGAATATACCATATTCGAAAGAAAAATTATTATCTAATGAAAGTAATAAACACAAATTAATACACATATTAACACAAGAATTCGAAATAGTAGGATTCACATGTAAACAAGCAACAGGAGATGCTGATAATCTCATAATAAATACAATAGTTGAAGTTACCGCAGATAATAAAACTGTGATAGTTTTTGGACAAGACATTGATCTGCTTCTGCTTTTAAATAAATTGATTGACAGAAATTCGGAAATATTCTTTCACAAACCATCCACAGGTAACATTCGCGATTCTTATCATACTTCTGCTAGCTGCAAAGATTCATCACAACGCAAATATTTGGCTTTTTTGCATTGTTTCACTGGCTGCGACACTACTTCAAGTTTTGCAGGAAAATACACCCCTGCAAATAACAATTTGGCTGCCTGTGCTAACATCTTTTACAAAAAAGATGCAGGCAAGGAGTTGATAGCTGAGGGGACTGTAAATTAATAGCATGGATTGACAGTAAATAAAAATTGTAGAGCTTCATGATTTGCTGTTTCACAGGCACCCAATAGACACGATTAAATCAATCTTCAAAGTGGACAAATTACTACCAACATCAGGAGCAGCAAAACAACATTGTTTTAAGGAATATTATCAACTTCAAACATGGTTTGGAAATGAAATTATCACTACGGATGGAGGCTGGAAAAAAACCAGTAGAAGG
This sequence comes from Diaprepes abbreviatus, assembly GCA_034092305.1. NCBI lineage: Eukaryota > Metazoa > Arthropoda > Insecta > Coleoptera > Curculionidae > Diaprepes > Diaprepes abbreviatus. The sequence goes on along the minus strand of JASJET010000141.1, from coordinate 4,143,435 downwards.
AGTCGTGCAGCCGAATATCACTGAAGATCAGTTGATAACCGATAGTCTGCTTAAAACAGTTTGTTGCAGATACGAAAAACATTGTTCTTCTGCAAGATGTAACTGTAGGAAAAATGATCTAAAATTTACCAATTTATGATAAGTTGTTACAATTGAGAAAATTCGACAAATGCAAAAGTTCAAAGAATTTAAATTGACGCTAGTGACTCAGAAGGAATGAAGCTCAGTAATGTTGAAGCAGTTGATGATATTTCCGCATTTCCTGGAGAACCTATCACTTGTGTGGAAGCAGATAAAGAAGAACCACAACTTTCTGCAAAGAGAGCGAGATTTGACGATAATGATGTACATATAAAAAACTTTTTGCATAATGTGTGACAATTGTATGTTTATTAAATTTAAATTATTAGTATTATATTAAAATTATTAATTTTCTTATAAAATGACTTTATCACTGATAATAATTATTAGTTATTAAATTAATTAGTCTCCTTAATGCAGAAAAATGGGGTCATTTATATGCCGCTATATTAGTATGGTAGAAGGCATAGAGGTTAAAAAACATACTTTTTAATAATCTAAAAGTAGATGAGCGACGTAATTAATTGTTAATTTTTTTGCTCATTGTTTGTAGTAAATATTGACATTATAGAATTATAATAATTTTAATAAATCATAACAAATTATCGACAATAGAGCTTATCTGAGACATCAAAGAGTATTCTCTCTCCAAGTTTTAGCTTAATCGATTTATTTTTGTGGAAAAAAATATAAAACTAAAAAAACGTTTTTTTTTTTAGTTTTTCTCCAAAATTTTTGAGGTTAGGGTAAAAATGGCTTTTACAAAAGTGGTAGATCTTCTTATTTTCTACATCATTTATATTTAACTTTTTTCGACAAGATGCGAAATTTAGCCGAAAATCGCAAAAAACTGTTTTCACCAATAAAAATTACCCTCATTTCCACCTGATGGGTCGCCGCTAATTCGGATTATTTTTCCTTCATTAGCTATGATATTACCTACAATATTCCGCTCTCAGTTTGCTGTAATGAATTATTTTTTTTCCAAACCTTATTTTGACTGGTGTGTTATTGAAGTTTTAGTATCATTTACGTGTTTGATAGTCCAAATCTTGTCAATAAACTTTATTCCACCCACCATAATAGTTCGTTAATCAGTCTTTTTGTTCAACTTTTTTTAGTTAAGTCAGTTTCAGCTATACTTAACATCTGGTTCAAATTTTTGCTTCTAAAACTCAAAAGCATGTTTCTAATTAAATTATTAAAAAAGAATTATGTTATTTAAAGCGATGACTTGGCATAAATTGAAAGCTTTAAAACAATATTTCTAATTAAAATGATTTCTGCCTTATTGATTGTTTTTCCCTTTTCGTCATCCTGAAAACATGCAAACTTTTTCAATAAACCTTTTTAATTAAAAACTTTGGGTGTAGGTTGTCGAATCGAGTATTCCGTGAAATGTGATTTTGCGTTCTACTCGATTCGACACCGTCAAACTTACTTTAACCGACTAATTAAGATAAAATTACATTTGTGGTAACCAGTTTTCAATGAAATGGGAAAAGATTCGGTTAAACGTTAATGAGAAATTGTTGGTGTTTGTGTCGGTAATAAATGGTTTATAAACTGAATTTTACTTATCCTTATAATGTAGTTCTGGTGTTCATAGTCAACTTTAATGGAACAGTGACATAGAAGTTCATATTTAATGAGTATCTTCAAAATGGTCAAGCAAATATATCTAAAAAAAGAGTTTTGTTTCAGATATATGCGTTTTTCTAGAAATATATTGTTACTAACGACTATGAGAAATTTATTGGTGGGCCCTCGTATACAAATATACCGATGTGATGAGTCATCTTTATTATAATGTACCGAAAGGAATATTATATCGATTAGTAACATTTCTAGATAGATCTCCACTTTATGTTTTAGATTTATATAGGGAATTTCATAGGTATATAAATAGGGATAAGATGAGTTTCAGTTAATTGTATAGTGGTATTTGAATAGTGAAGATATTCAGAAACTGTAATAAGATAGTTGTGTTTTAGCTTTGTGAAGGAGTAGTTAATATAATTATAGGAAGTATGAGTGAAAGGTATTTTGTTTTATTCGGTAAACCCAGTGAGCGATTTCTAAAGAGACAAAAATGTAACAATTGGTGTCAAAAGTGAGGATTATCACCGGGTTTCCATAAAATTCTATTGGAAATTAGAAGAGATTGAGAAAAACGGATTTCAGTGCTGGATTTAAGATTCATTTTTGATAAAGTTCAATAACGTTCAATTTTTAAGCTCAAAATGTTATCGAAAAACAGACTTCACAGACAGACATGACAAATTTGTCATTAACAAACAAGCTCAGAATCGAATTTTTGACAAACTTGTCACCTTATTGAAAACTAAAAGGGATAGCGAAAAACAGAGTTCAGTATCGGATAGGTCATTAAGAAAGAAGCGTAGAACCGAATTTTCGACAATATTCCAAAAAATTCCATGGTAAACACTAGACAGCAAACAGCCGAAAAGGAGCAAACAAATAAAACATTGAGTGATTTTATGGAACATATAGAACAACGTCGCCTTAAATATAAAGAAGAAGAACAACGTCGCCTTAAAGACAAGCAAGAATAAGAAGAAGAATGCCACCAAAAAGAAGAACAACGTCGTCTGAAAGAATAACAGGAAGGAGAAGCGAGTCGCCAAAAAGAAAAACAAGAAGAAGAAGAAATTCATCAAAAAGAAGAAGAATGTCATGTTAAAAGTGAAAATAAACTTTTTAAATTGACATAAGGGACTAAATAAAGTGCTACAGATGTGAACGAACTTGACACATTAAATTGGACTGTCAGGAAAAACTGCAACAGTTTAATTCGAAAGTCAAACGTAGAATAAGGGATTCTTCACGTTATAGCAGAAACTAGATCGAATGCTACAGATCTGGATGAATTGCACACATGAGAAGGGACTGTGAAGTGTAATGAAGAAGCCAGATTATGTGCTACAGATTTGGATGAACTGGACACATGAGATGGGACTGTCAGTACAGTTCACCACCAAGAGACCGCACAGAAAAGAACCAGGAAATCTTGCAACAGTACAATTCTAATATCAGCATAACAACACACATACCTTGTTAAGAAGACAAACTAAGGAAAAATACAAGAACTGCAGCAAAATAGAACAGAGAGAAAGGTTTAGGAATGAAGATTACCATTTATTTTAATGTTTTCGAGCTTGCTGATTCGAATTCCGACATCTCTTTGCACCCAACAAACCACTAGTTATTCTTTACATCAAAAATTATCCTAATTTACTAAAATGACACTATTTCTGAGTGAGGATTTCAGGTAAAGAAATTAAAATTAATTATTATATCAGATCAATATGTCAAGTATAAAAATACTCTCTAAAATCATATACCACTTTTCTAACTCCCTCCTGGTAGTTACAATATGGCGATTAGAGTTCACAAAAATACAAAATAGTGCTTAAGCGCTACTCTCTTTCAACATGTCTCTGTGTACTGGTAGACCATTAAAATAGTACAATATAGGAAAAGATACATTGGTAAGGGTTTCAACAAAGTGATTAAATATGGATTTAACGTATTTTGAAAAAGAATATTCCTTATTCAATTTGGAAATTTCTCAACAAATTCGTAAACTCGACAATAAGGTCTATGCATTTAGAAGCAACTGTAGGAAGCTTCAAAGGATCAGTTTTACCTACCATTTAACAGGTGTTCTAGTTGATATTTCCTGGATGGGCATTTTTTGGTAGAAGAAGGATAACAATCGTTGAGATTGAATCTTATTCTTAAAATGTGAATTCTTTGGAACAAATTTTTGCTAATGATCGCATATTCTGGAATTCATCGCGAATTCTTTTACAAATCAATAGTAAGTCTTTGCCAATGTGTCCACACGTCGATACCTTCTTAATTGTAGACATGATGGAACTATGAAAGAGAACATTAATACCTGAAAATTTGGCTGCGTGAAGCGCGATACTCCAAATGTCATTGGATACTCCTGGCACGTGACCGAAATTAGAAAGAGAGGTCCTGCTCCTCGCAAACACTGTATCTCTTTTTAGGCGTGAGACAACTTTTTTCTATAAGATCCACAGTCTATATTAAGTAATATTAATTTGTCTTACTTCTTTGCTTTAATGTTGGTTGCACGGTTATGTTGATTGCTGGAGGATTTAATATGCTATCGTTGGCTTTGAAAAGAATTATTTTGGTCTTATCTATCATTTTCAAACTAGTTAACAATTTTATAGCTTTCCCACTTCTTTTGTTCTGTATAAATTTTAATGTGTGTGGAAGGAATCTTAGAAATTTCTAGTTATTTAATATCCCATATCGCGTAATGAATTTAGGTCAAAACACACCCAGGATTAAAATGCAGTTTCAATCTAATCGATTTTAAAACACCGCAAATGTCATTTTTATAGTTCCCGTTTGTTTAAGAAGGAAATTCGAAACTGTTTCTATAATATTGCATTTGTAAAGCCATAGAGTATTGATATTATTTTTTTCTCTCGGTTTTATTTTTCTACAATTATTGTATAATTAGTGTCAGATATCAAATTTTCTATTTTATTTTATTAGGTAAGCAGTGGGTGTTTCTCAGAAAATTCAATTCTTTTGTGTCTCAAACTTATGTAAATAAATCAATAAATAAAGAAATAAGTTTTTCTTAAAATAAAAATTGATTGACAGATGATGATTAAAACGCAATGGACTCTTTAAATTCAACATCCCCTTGCCTGCCTTCAGTGATAATATTGTATTCTCCAAATTCTTTCGGTTTTGTCGAGCGATGGACACTCTATGGAAATATTATCAACAATTTGATCAAAGGTTAAAAATATATATCATCATTTTGAACTATGGAAATAGAAAAAAAAAGAAATTGTTGCTCCCAAATTAATTAATCGTGAAGAAGCAGCTCACAGAGGGTATCACGATGTTAAGTTTTATTTTAGTTTTGCTAAAAGTATAAACTTTTACAAATACAATGTGTGAGTGTAACTTTTGCAACATAGGGCAAACCAACTGTTCCCTGGCTCTTTTAGTCCAGATCATTGCCCCATATACGATGATTGGTCTCATTTTTGTAGTCTATATCCACTGCGAGATTTTTGAGTTTTTCCACGCGAAGTTTCTATATCATGGCATTTGTAGCCCTGTGGATTACTTTTCTTCCAAAAACGTTTATTATCTAGGGACAGGCTCAGATATATAACTTCTGACTTTCACTTAATAACGTCCCTATTAATTTTGTTTTTAGATTAGGGTTTCTTTTTCTTATAAAGACAATTAAGGTGGTTTTGGTGGGGTTGACATTTAGTCCCATCATCACCAGCAACTAAAAAGTGAACATTGGGAGCAGTTCTCTAAAAGAATGGAACGAGACTTCTATTGTGTACAAAAACAAATGTGGCGACTAATAAGACAACAGCGCAAAGAAATATCTGAACTCTCCGAAACAAACAAAATATCAGAGGAGAAATGGATAGACTACCTAACAAAATTATTTGAGGGAGATGCTAACATTGGAAAAAACAACATACCAGCAATAAGGAATAATGTGGAAGTCACCATTCAAGAAGTAGAGAATGCTATAAAATCTTTAAAAAATAGAAAGTCTTCCGGACAAGACGGAATTCATAACTAATTGTTGAAATACGGAGGACAGCGATTAACACAGGAACTCACAAGCTTTATTCGAAAAATCTTGACACAATGCAAAGTACCAGATAGGTGGAGAACCAGCATAATAATGCTTATATTTAAGAAAGGTGACAAACAAGAACCAGGGAACTACAGGGGTATTAATCTACTGGACACAACTCTGAAACTCGTTACGAAAGTAATCGAAAATAAAATTAATTCGGTTACAATACTGGAAGACGAACAGCAGGGATTTAGATCAGGAAGGTCCTGCGTGGATGCAGTATTTATTCTATGACAGATAGTCGAAAAATCTCTAGAATACAATAAACTAACATTTTTAGGCTTTATAGATCTAACAAAAGCATTCGATCGCATAACGCTAGATGACGTAATCCATCTGTTATATAAGAGAAATATTCCTATCAATATAATTCAGGCCATCGAAAACATATACGCAAACAATAAAGTTCAGATTCGCACTAACGGTAAATTATCTACACACATACCAGTCAACAGCGGTATTAGACAGGGAGACTCGCTTAGTCCTTTATTGTTTAACATGACAGTGGACGAAATAATAAAGGAGGTGCGACTTGGTAGAGGATATAAAATGGGTGATACAGAAATAAAAATTCTCTGCTAAGCTGATGACGCTGTGATATGTCCCGAAAATGAAGACGACCTCCAGAGATTGTTAAATACCTTTAATCTTACGGGAAGAAAATATAATATGATTATCTCAGCCGAAAAAACTAAATGTATGACAACCTCAAAAGAACCCCTCCGATGCAAACTAGAACTAGACAGTCGAATAATACAACAAGAAATGAGTCTCAAATATCTAGGAATCGACATAACTAGTTATGGCAACATCGAAGATGAAGTAAGAGGGCAGGTGGCCAAAGCAAACAAAGTGGCAGGTTGCCTCAACGACGTGATCTGGCGAAACAAACACTTACAACAAGAAACAAAGGTTCGGATCTACAAAACCACAATTAGACCTATTATGACATACACCTCAGAAATACGGCCAGAGACGACAAAAACGAAACAACTATTGGAGACTACACAAATGAGAATACTTCGACGAATAACAGGAAAAACGCTACTAGACAGAGAAAGAAGCGATAACATCAGGCAATCATGCAACACAGACTGCATTAATGAGTGGGTCCTACAACGTAAGACACAATGGAACAAACACATAAGCCGAATGACAGAGGATAGACTGGTAAGGATCGCACGAGATAAATCGCCTAGTGGTACATGCAGTAGAGGTCGACCGCGGAAAAGGTGGAGCGATAATTTAAGTCCAGAATGAGGAAAATCGAAGAAGCAACAGGTCAGGGACCTATTATAGAAGGTAGAAGAAGAAGAAGAAGATCTAACATCGTTCTTTAGTATGTTCAAGTCCATTCTGGGCTATGTCGTAGAGGGTATTTAGACCTCGTGATTATGACTGTTATCGGCATAACCCTGATAATATATGCCGCGGTTTGTCAGATCACAGAGTAATCAATCTTCAATTAGGCTCCACATAAGTGGAGCCCCCTGAGAGAATTTTCTGATAGTACAGAGAGCGATGGTGTTCTGTCATATCTCTGTCTCTGCTATTCTAGTGGAGAAAAGTCACGCCATCCATTTGGACCTCGTTTCGTCTGTTCTCCTGTCATCAAGTGCTCTTTTGACTAACTCATGAGGAGAGTTGTCAAAAGCCCTCTTATATCAATAAAGGCATATTCTACGGTTTCCTTATTGTTCAGTGCGTATGGAATCTCATCTGTTAATTGTATCAGTGCAGTTTCTTTGGATTTGCCCGTTTGATACGCTTGTTGATGACTGCTTTCTCCATCGTTTTTAAAATAAACTATCTGACACTGAAAGGTCGCAGGGATTTAGAGTGTGTAGTGTACTTTTTCCTCGCTTTCGGAATAAAGAAGACTCTGGTCCTTCTCCAAGTTTCTTGTATGTGGCCCAACTCCAGGCTAGTTCGAGAGCTAACCTTACATTCTGACCTGAGATAATCTTTCCGACATATATTACTAGAGACAGCATTTATTTCTCTCCGCGCGGACTCAAGTGGAGCACTGAATGCCGTCTCCAGTAGTATATGCTCGAAGCACTAACCTGAATTTTTTTCTAAACACATTGGTAATTATAAGAGTCCTAGAGAGTAATTTAAAAACAAGGACCAAATTCAAATCGGCACAATGCTACAGAGAATCAAAAAGCAACCATGTAACTTGAAATTTGATTTAGTGCCCAAATTGTGCTAATTAAATCTAGCAAAATGCAGAAACGAATTTTGCGGATTCAACTCTGCAAAGAAATGTCATTCTTCTCAATTTTTTTTTCAACAGGGACGTCTCCAAAAATGAAAAAATATCTTTATTTCAAGAAATTATTTAAATAATTATGCAATTTATTAAGTAAAATGAGGTATATTTAAAAATTTCCATAAATCAAAAAGGCCTAATTAAGGTAAAACTTTTTTACAAGAAATGCTCTGTTAATTCTAACTGTAAAATTTTAATTGTTCGGTTGATATTGTTGATATATGATTTTACATTTATAGTATGTTAACAATCAAAATAGTGACAAAATAACTAGCATAAAGAGAAAATAAAGGTGCCTAGGATTTTTACGGAAAATCCATAAGGTTCCCGAGATTTCACTCAAAATCTGTTTTTTTGCTTACTCAAAAAGTCTAGAACAAGGTAATAATATATCATTTAATAGCTACCGAGTCGGGAAAAGTGGCAAAGAAAAATTTTTTTCCAAATAAAACTTAAAATACTACTCTAATTAAAACTTTCTTCCTCAACATCATACATATTGCTATTTTATACAGAATAGAATAAACTAAAACTAACATGAACTAATCAGAACCAACCTGACTCGAAATAGCTTTCGAGCACACTATTGGAGGCAGCATTCGGTGCACCGCGCACTGAATTTTTCTTCTTGTAGTATATGTTCGAAGGGTTATTTTAGGTAAGGTGAGTTAAGGTCTGTTCTGGCTGGTCCCAGTTTGTTCAGGTTTGTTTTTTCTGTGTTATGCTTTTAAATTTTCCCGTTAAAATCTATCCAAAAATTAAATAAAAATAATAATTTTGTTCTTCAATATCTTATAATTTTCTGGGGTGCCCCATATAAATGGAGGTAAAGTTTTACAATATTTTTCTCTTCATTAGAAGAACTAAGTTCATATGTTTGATGAACTGAATAATATTCATTTTAGACTGCCCTAGTTTGTTCGTTTTCTTTCTGGCTCGTGTGACTTCTCCCAGAACCTAAAATATAAGGGAATATTAGATTTGTGTTGAATACCAATATGTGTGATCTTGAGAATGAAAGTTTTAATTTAAGTAGTATTTTAAGTTCGATTTGGAGAAAATGTTCCATTATCATTTTGCCTTCAATCGGTACATATTTTGATTGAAATTCTCGGTATTCTTATGAATCTTCCGTAAAGCTTATAGGCACCTTAATTTTCTCTCTGTGCCAGTTATTTTGTAACTATTTTGATTGTTAACATACCATAAATGTAAAATCATGTTGCTATACTGGTTTTAAAGATGGCGTAATACCTTACAATAAAGCCGCGAAAATGCCGAGCTAACCCCTATACCGGAGAGTAAGGGTGGCTTATTCAGGGTGCCACGGCATCGGAAGTTAGGCTGAATACACACACCTTCCACGATATTAGGAACTAGTTTTCTAATTTACTATCTGATGATTCGCAAGCATTACAAAATACTAACGCAAGTAGCATTGGGGATAAATGAAACTCGGTGGAGATAGTTATAATAAGAGCCTTTAATTAAAATTAAAAATATAGAGTTGTTTCGTAAAATGAATATTTTATTAAACGAACATCAGATAAAAAGAACTACAACAGATTTACAACAGTTAAAGACACAAAAATGAATCTCAATTTAAGTGCAGTGAATATAATGCATAAAAGACGTAGTTTGTTTATTGCAAAAACAACGCATAATGAACACTCGGTATAGTGATGTTTCAACCCCTCTATTCACGTGACATCAGTTTAAACAAAAAATGATCAAAATTGTTCCATTAGAAGCCGAGAAAATGACATTTTTTTGCACTTACTTATTTTGTTCCTCACCCATCCTTTTTGTAATTTTTCGCGCGAGGATAATGATGAAAAATATTTTTTTTTTCACTTTCTGTTAAATAAATAATTGTATCGGTACTTTGTGAGAGGGAGCATATCGCAATTATTGTTTCAGCCACGGTCTAATATGTTGGTAAACAAATTTGCTTCTGTTAATGTATTCCTATTCCATAGAAATTTCAAATTAAATTAAGCCCTTCATAAAAATTCTGGATGGTTACGAGTTTTAAGATATTATTTTAAACAAAACGATCATTTTCATTTTTATTGATAATATGACATCTGACTGCCTCAGTACAGTTCTATATTAAAAATAAGTTTCGTCAACATGGTAAGATAATTAAGATGTGTTATAATTTATCACGAAGGGTAGCTTTTAATAAAATTTTAAACGTTTAAAATGTCTTTAGGAAAGTTTCCTATTACTCATAAATTCATGACTAAATCGACACCGCGTTTTGCAGAAGCTTATTAATATTTAAAGAGTTAAAGCTTTTAGCTTATAAGTAACTTTGCACCGTCTTTGGAAAAGTTAACCAATGAAATAATTTTATTAATTTGAAAGTTAAAAAGGTGTTTCGTGTATTAAGTTAATTCTTAAAAAGTCATATCAGATCTGGAATATAAATGGGATTGTTATTAACCAGTCAGTATTAGTTACTTTTGAGGATTTAAAAACGTCAAATGTAAATAGCTTCTTTTTGTTTCCACTAATTGCAATAGAGGTGAAAGATATTGTTTTCCCATTAACGAATACTGGTTTATTGGGTTCAGATAAAATTCGCTTTTATTTTATTAAATCTCATATTGACATTCTTGCTCCTTTTATTGTTAACCTAAAAATACATCAATGAAATATGTTTATTGCTCAACACAACTTAAGATTTCCAGGGTGATGCCTATTTTTACGAAAGGTGAACCGAGCAATGTAGTGAATGAATAGCATTAACAATAATTAATGATATTTCAAACATTATTCAGAAAGTAACGTGCAACAGAGTGACCAGGATTCTTAAACATGACAGCGTACTAAATTCTTGTTTACCTGGTTTTAGGGGAGGATTGTCCATAGAAAGTTGACGCATTTAGAACTGCCCGTCGCCTTGCTTGAAACACGTAATATTGCCATACTACGAAATCTCTGAAAACTTCGAGCAGAAACGATCCATAGTATCGCTAGACTAGAATATAATGCTAGACTTTATTGCAGTAAATATCACTAGACTGGAACATAATGCTAGACTTTATCCTGTAACGCAACACAATTGGGATTTTATTCCACCAGGATGTATACATGAAATTTAAGTTTTAGGCCGCTTTTCATAATTTAATATTAACTGAAATGAGTGCTGCGGTGCTGGATTGTGATGGAACCAATCCGTTAAGAAGATCGGCACTGCCAAAAATTAATTCATCCAAAAAACTGGGTGCCATGTTGGACATCATGAACAAATGGATTTTACCAGCTTATGTTTCAGATGCTTACACTCTGGAGTCCTTGCATATGACCATCTACTGTGACGCGACTGCTGTAGCTTTAGAAATTAAAATTACAACAGAGCGCCGATCAGCAAGAACAGAACCCAACACACCACCATGGGAAGAACGTCTAAATAAGAAAATTGAAAATCTTCGAATAGATATGGGACAGCTGACGGAGTATATCAGGGGCACAAGAACAAGTAGACTGCAAAGGCGAATTGAAGAAATCATGAATCATGTCCGATATTATTCGCAACAAGACCCAGCGAATGTTACTACTCAGCAATGCCTTGAAATGCTAAAACAGAAGTTCTCTGTTATTGCAGGACTTCTCAAGAGATACAAGACCAGAAATAACCGAAAACGCGACAATGCGCTCTTCCAACGATCAGAAAAGACTTTCTACCGTAAGCTAAACTCTCCATCTAATATGGCAAATAATAGATATCCCAATAGAGAGTAGGTAGAAGAGTTCTGGGGAAACCAACTTTCCACACCAGCCAATTGTAACATCGCAGCTGATTGGATCAATGAAGAACACCAAATCTGCCAAGACTACAGTCAGATGCAGTTTGAGCTATTTACCACCGAGGAAATTTCAACAATAATCAAAAAATCCCATAACTGGAAAGCTCCAGGTCTCGACGGGATCCAGAACTACTAGTTCAAAAAGTTCTGGTGTATGCACCGTCAGCTGGCTAATCTTATTAATGATGTTGTTTTTAATCCAGCAAAAATGCCATTGTTCTTGACAGAAGGTATTCCGTACCTCTTACCAAAGGACAAACATCACACATGACCCAGCTAAGTATAGGCCAATTACCTGCCTTCCCACACTGTATTACGTGGTCACCTCCTGCTTGACCCAACGCATCTATGCACATTGTGGGCAAAATAACATCATTGCAACTCAACAGAAAGGATGCACGAGGGGAGCAATGGGACGCAAGAAACAATTGATTGTTGACTCTGTCATATGTAACCAAGCTTGTATACCAATGGAAGAAATCTCTTTGCTGCCTACGTGGATTATAAGAAGGCCTTCGACTCAGTGCCATATGAGTGGCTCAAAAGTATATTGAGAATGTACAGGGTCGATAATAATTTTGTTTCCTTTTTAGAACGCATCATGTCAACTTGGAGAACTAGGATCCAATTGCAAGTGCCATCCAGCGACACCATCGAAACTAACACCATTCCGATACGAAGAGGAATATTTCAAGGCGATTCACTTAGCCCATTGTGGTTCTGCCTTGCAATGAACCCACTATCACGTCATTTGAACTCCACCAGATACGGCTTCAGTATTAGAAATAACAACAAATAGGTAGTAAGAGTGAATCATCTTCTATACATGGATGATCTTAAACTGATGGCTGCTACGAGAAACCAGCTGGAACAAATTCTTAAAATTGTAGAGGAGTTTTCCGGGGATATCGGAATGCAATTTGGACTTGACAAGTGCCGTATTTTGAACATCGTTAAAGGGAAGATACAACCGGGGGCTTTTGAAATGCGGAACCGTGAAACTATAGCTGCAATGGAAGCAGACCAAACATACAAATATCTAGGTATGAAACAGGCTAAAAGAATTGACCATCGCACTATGAAAGCCGAATTGACAACCTAATTTGTCAGGAGGGTAAGGCGGGTATTACGAACTAACTTAAACAATAGACATTTGTTTAAGGCTCTCAGCACGTATGCTTGTTCTGCGCTAAATTACTCTTTTGGAATTGTTAAATGGAGCAGGACGGACATTCAAAACCTGCAAAGAAAAATAAGGACATTTCTCATAAAAGCACAGAAACATCACCCTCGGAGTGCTATTGAACGTACAATGCTTCCAAGACACCAAGAAGGAAGAGGAGTGGTGGATATTGGTAAGCAGCTCGACCAACAAATAATAAACACAGGTCAGCGGACTCTTTCAGACTACATCGAGCAATATGCGAGGCAGACGATTCAACGCCGCTACAGTTGAAGGAACCACATATTACTTCTCACCACCAAACAGACCAAGAGAAGTTACAAACCTGGCTACAGAAGCCACTTCATGGACGGCATCCAAATGAGGTCAATCAGGACAATGTCGACAACTCAGCATCGAACTACTGGTTGGCCTTAGTGAGCATCTGTATAAACCTATGCAGAAAGCAGTTCTCCTTGCAACCGCGAGAACCGTCCGAAAGTTCGTAGGAAATTCAGCAGACAACGTCGCCGATAACATGGAAAAGGTTCCTACAGAGCTTCATACTTTTGGTGTCTTTGTATGCCTGGTACGAGTGAATAATCCCTGGAGGGAGTACGAGGCCATTTGGCTTGTAAATCATACTAATTGACTATTATTATTATGATCACAAGAAGCAGGGTTTGCGGTGAGAATCCCACCAAACCTCCTGACTAAACTAGAAACTCAGCCGCCTTATCGCTCACCCGGGTCTTATGAGTGAAGTATGAAATTTGAATAGTTAAATTTTAAATTTGGAAATGAAGATTGTTTGCTTTCAAAAATTAAAATCAGAGTTGATTTGGCAAGTATGCATTTAGGTAGTGAGCTATGCTCATGAATGATAAATTTATTTAACAGGAATAATTAGCGTGGGGATTTTAAGTACTTTACGTGTCGTAAAGTTACCTATTTTTTAAAGGAATATTTATTTTTTAAAATAATAACTATATATAAGTACTTACGCAATAACTCATTCATTTTTAACCTAATCTAACTTTGATAGTATATATAATTACGCTAATAATCTATTCCGTAAATTTTCAGTAATTTAATACAAATACTGGTTACTTCTGATTTTCGGAATCTCGTAGTGTTCCCTTACTATCCAAAATCGCAATAAGCTGCTTTTCAATCTTGTTGTTAAGTATGCTGAGGAGTGTCGATAAAATCGGAAAATATTATTCATCACCTTTCCTTTCGTACCGATACGAAACCGAAAGTAAGGCGCTTGTGATGTCTGGAATCTATTCCCGATTTTATGCTATGTTTTTACGAGAAATGTAAAAACAATAAGGGGAACTGGAATAGATTTAAAACAAGTAAGGGTAACTAAAATATTTTAAAAGAAGTATGGATAACTGGAAAAGCGGCAATAATAACTTATTTATACGAAAATAAGTTGCTGAAAGAAGTAAGGGCAACTTAAGTATGATGAAAAATATGATGGTGATAATGATATAGTTTCTAAAGATTTAAAGGTATTTTTGGAATGTGGAATAATGTAGAAATATATAATGATATTTACTAAATGAAGTATCATGAGAATGATTGATTGAAGTATTATTTGTTGAGTATGGGACACTCTTTGTTAATTTAATTTTGAAAGCGTTGTTTATTGCCAATCTCGCGCCAATGCAACCTCCTTCAGGTATACATTGTATGCGCGATTTTGGACTTCGAACTAAGGGCTCTTGATTCACGAAGTTACCTGGAGACTCCATGAGCAGGTAGTCTGAGTTTAACAATGTATTTTACGAAGAGGAAACCTCAGAATACTACATTTAAACCGGAATAACGCAGAAGTCTTCGACTTAGAAAACGTCGGAATAATTTTACGAAGGAGTACGAGTATTTAGTTGAACTTCCCTCGTAGTCACGTATAAACAATATTTTCGACGTTTAAATAAAGTTCTAGGCAGTCTTGAATTTCTATGCTGCCGTCTAAAAGTTTGTCGTTGGTCTGACAGAGAAAGAAAATCCAGACTATTGAATGACGATTGATGATGAAGCAGGAGATCGAAGATGGCACGAGACAAGACAACTTTGGCCATTTTAATGTGAAATCAGTTAAAAAACGTGAACTGCAGCTATGAAAATAGCTTATTAACAAGACCAAAAAATCCATAATCGCTTCCCGTCTACTCTGAAAGGATGCACGGCTAGGTCCTCTTCAGTTACATATTCTCAAATCATGGAAAAAAACTTCCTCTTCAATGGACGTGACAATGTAAAATCGACGGAAGAAGCTTTATAACGACAGGTTGCCTTTACCAAAGAGAAACTCAAAGTGTACTGAAGAACGTGTGTTTTGCGAGCTTTTTAAAAATAATCTGGGTTCCGCTCGGAAACAGGTGATGTTACGAATGGGATTACGCGTATTTTGAAGTACGAATTTTAAGATAAATATGAATATACAACCGATGAAGTGATATTAATCTGATTAATTACGATTAATATTTTCCCTTCCTTATGAGTTTATGGATGTTGCAACATTTACAACAAAGTGCAATATTTGAAGTTGTCAGAGAGATCTATGATGGATGTAATGAAGGTAAAACTTATGTTTTAATGGCATATAATTGGTAAAAGGTATTTGATATGGTAAGTCATAATATGTTAATAGGTGAAAAAGGCAGATAATTTATGAGTAAAGACTGAAAAGGGCGAAAGAAATAGGAGAGGTAAGAATAATAGTCTTAACATATTTAAAGCGTAGATATCAAGTTTCGTTTATTGACATTTATAATATAAATTATAACACTATCATATATATAACAATACTGATCAACAAGGAGATATAACTTTTATGGTAACTAGATAGGGTTTGAAAAATAACCTATTTAGCTCATCTGGCTATGAAAATTCGGGCTTTATTTGTTAACCTTTATTTCTCCAGTTCTGATAAAATACTTAACGTGAATATAGTGTTAATAAGCTCACACAGAGAGAGTTCAATGAGATGTCTGAAACTAATCATATAAAGGAAGAGGACTGTGTCAATTATTTCACCGATCTAAATAAGGCAAAAGACAAAAAAAAAAACTAAGCATATCAGAAATAGTAATTAGTGAAGACGTTTTAATTGATGATTTTAACGTATAGTTAGTTCTATAAAAGTTAAGAACAGAAAAGGCGCGGGACAAGAGCGAATAACAGATTAGCTACTCAAATACGGCAGACAAATCATAGTGGAACTAACAATCCTAATTCCAATGATTCTCTATCATCACATAATACCAAATGAACGGTGAACCTTATATCTTTACATTTAAAATGAAGGATAAAAAAATACTTTAAACTTTTAGAAGAATAAATCCTCTTAGGACAGCACTGAAATTAACAATGATCGTAATAACAAAAACGATTAAGAGTTACACTTCGCTTATAGATGAACAACAAGGATTTAGCTCAGGGAGAACTTGGGTGTACACACGTTTTTGTCATTTTGCAAGTAACAGATAAATCAATCAAATACAATAAATGAGCCTATATGGGCTTTAGTGACTCAACAAAAGCTTTTGACGGAGTCCAACTAAAAGGCTGATCCTTCACAATCTAATCGAAACTATAGGGAATACATATACGGCAAACCAGATACAGGAGTTAGAAAGAGAACTCACTAAGTCTAGCTTTCAACGTTGCCTTGGAAGAGATCCTTCATTAAAGGAATACAAAATGGAAGACGGGAAGTTTGTGTGATGTGCCGACGATGCCGTGTTGATTACGAAGATGACCTGTAGAGACTTCTACGTCCATGCATTCGCAGAGCTAAATATTTTAAGATGACAATATCTCCTGCAAAGATAAATGGCATGAACAGCATCAAAATTACTTTTGAGATGTAAGCTTGAATTTCATGGAAACATTATTCAGCAAGAAATGAAGTAACAGCGTTGAACTCTTGGGTTATGTTGATGTTGAGGCAGAGGTGAAGGAGCAAACAACGAATACAACAAGTATAGTGGAATGTTTAAAACAAACACTATGGTGCAACCGAAACATTGGATAATATCTCTTATACGGCAAACCAAATACAGGCGAAGTTAGAAAGGGAAGTCACCAAACCTAACTTTCCACATTGTCTTCGAAGACATCATTCATCAAAGAAATACAAAATGGGAGAGAGGAAGATTAAAATTGTGTGATGTGCCGATGGCACCATGATGATTGCAAAGATGACCTCCAGAGACTCCTACATTTATTCACTCGCATGTGAAGATGACAATATCTCCTACGAAGATAAAAAGCTCATGCACAACATCAACAATACTTCTGAGGTGTAAGCTTGAGTAACGTCGTTGAGCTACTGGGTTATGGTGATGTTGAGGCAGAGGTGACGGAGCAAACAACGAATTCAACAAGCCTTGTGAAATGTTTAAAATAAACACTATGGTGCAACCAAAACATCTAAGATCTTTTATGGAGAATACGGTAGGAATAAAACCAGAAACGGAAAACTAAAATATTACTAGAAATAGCTGAAATGACAATACTTCGAAACAAATCCGCTAAAACACTGGACAGGGCAACAAATTAAAGTATAAGAGATACATGTAAAGTAGCAGATATTAACAAATGGTACCTAGATTGGAGAATAATGAAAATTGCCCGTGATAATTCACCAGTAAGTGACACCTTAGGCGCAGTGTAATTGGCAAATAAGAGGTATGCTTAAAGTTAAGAAGAAGAAGAAGAACAACTGTTTCATTTGTATTTGTAATTTTAAAAAGATCAAAGACTTTTTTTGACATATCAGATTTAATTCTGATTAGTCAGTTGTAATTATGAAAGAATAATTATAAGTTAGAACGCTGTAAGCTGCATAATATTTTAAAATCACCATAAATTTTAAAAAGTGTGGTAGTTACAGAAACTAGCTTTACCATTTTATCTGGTAAATTATACTACGAGGTAATACTAATACCAAAATAATGAAGGCTTCATGGACGGCATCCAAATGAGGTCAATCAGGACAATGTCGACAACTCAGCGTCGAACTACAGGTTGATTTCAGGACAGATGTTTCCGGAAACGGAGGGCTTCTTGTTAGCTATCCAAGACCAGGTTATTCCGACAAAGAACTATCGAAAGTTCATCATTAGAGATCCCTCAATAGAAAATGACCAATGCAGATATGGCTGTCGAACATCGGAGACAATTCAGCACATAACTGGAGGATGCCAAGCGTTTGCCACAACCAAGTATAAGGAAAGACACGACTCAGCCGCTAGGATACTCCACCAAGAGTTAGCAGAAAAGTTAAACCTATTATAGGTAGGAAAAGTGCCTTATTACAAGTACAATCTGGAGCCTATTCTTGAGAACAACCAGTTCAAGTTATATTGGGACCGAACGGTTCTGATGGATCAAACAGTAGCTCATAATAGATCAGACATTATACTAATAGATAAAATTTTTAGGCGAACTACACTAATCGACATTGCTGTACCTAATAACAACAACATAAGGCCAAAATACAACGAGAAGAACGCCAAATACAGAGATCTGGAGGTACAAATCCGAAGACAATGGGCAATGAACAGCGTCCAAACGATTCCCATAATACTGTCAACAACTGGAGTGATACCAAAGATCCTCCTGCAGAACATCAAGGGACTGGGCCTTAGTGAGCATCTGTATAAGCCGATGCAGAAAGCAATTCTCCTAGCAACCGCACGAACCGTCCGAAAGTTCGTAGGAAATACAGCAGACAACGTCACCTAGGACCTGATAACATGGAAAGAGTTCCTACAGAGTTTCATACTTTTGGTGTCTTTGTATGCCTGGTATGAGTTAATAATCCCTGGAGGGAGTGCGAAGCCGTTTGGCTTGTAAATCATAATGAAGGTTAGATCTAATTGTGGGTTTTATCCAAATATATATGACACAACATTTAATGATTTGAATGACAATAAACAAGCAAGTCTAGGGCCGTACTGTTAAATTTCAAAAGAATTGTATTTTATAATCATTAAAATCAGTTGTAATTGTAGAAAACACCAGCAGAGAAAATGACTACACCACTTTCGCTAGTATAAAACATCCTATTTCAATCCAGAAAATAAACGAAAAATTAAACAAAATCATTCAAAAGGATAAGCAAATTGTGCGAATCTAAAGTCGTATGTATGCAGACTTAAAATGGAAGAGCCAAATTCACAATGAAGGTTTAAAATTTATACTCGATCTAGTTGCCACGGAGATTAAATCTTCTAGTCGGCTAGTTTTGTTTTGCTTATGATATTATCAAAATTTATATATATTACATATATCAATAATATATATCATATAGGGAGATTTAGAATAAGAACCTAGCGATAAAGTCTTGAAATAAGTAAGAAAAATAGTTGTATTCCGCAAATCAATATAATCTCCATTTTTGCGGATTAAGTAATAAAAGAAAATGATTGTTTATACTTGTCTTTTTACGGTTTAAAACTTGCTTGACTTATGGTTGATTTTGTCAGTTTAAACCCTGTCAATTTACAACTGGTTTAAAGTTAGGCCATAATAGCGAATTAGGGGGCAAATATTAATCTATTTGGAGCGATTTTAGTGATAAGGCTTATTCACAGTTAAGTCAGCTAATGTTTGGATAACAAAATCTATGCAGAGTTGAGACGATATGAGTAAATAAAAGGCCAACTTAGTGTTGGTGTTTGACAATACGAATATCTCAGTTAAAGATAATATTTGGTGATAAATAAGCAGCTTCTTGCCTTTGTCACCTTTTCAGTCCGTATTTAAGTTCATTCAGATATTATTGTTTGGTTAGTTTTCATTTAGAAAATACTTGTAGAGGTAGAAAGCAAAACTGGTTTTTACAGAGCGAATTGGAGTCTAAGCTAAAAGAACCCATTTTGGAGACCCATCCTACCATAACTCATCATACAGCAACTTTTGTGATGGAAAACTTGATAGGCCATTAAAATTGGTTATTGGAAAAATTATAGATAGTTTGAGATAGCTTTTGAAGTGCAATCAAGAAAAGAAAATTAAGTATAACCGCAAAGCAGGTCTTCTACATACTCTTGATCATTCGACAAATTATGATGCTGTCAACTTTAATTTTAAAATTTTAATACTATAGTAAAGGAAAACAGTGACCCAGTACGAAAACTTTTCTAAATATATATGTTCCTTCTTAGAATTGCGATGTTGGAATATAAGAATAAAAATCAAAGGCATGGAACAAAAATTAGTATGTTTATAACCCGCTACTAAGCAAACAACCAAAAAGTTCAACTACGTGCTTTTACCCTTTACAAAATAATTTAATTGCAAGAATAAAATGGTGTAAGATTTAACAGCTTGTTGTTTATCTGGCAAACTCCCCAAGCTAACAACACAAAATTACTCTCTTTCTATGCCCTATCACATTCTAACTTTACAAGTTACTTTTATTTTCTTGATGCTGGAACTCCTGTAGCATTTTAAAGCTGTCCTACTTTTACAAGAACAATTTTGAACTTAATACTTTGTTTGTCGTGCCTTTGAACACAAAAATTAGTGCTTTTTGTGTCCCTTACCAACACAGCTTTTATACAGTTTTAATTCTAATTTATTTCCTGTCTTTTATATAAGGATGATCGTAAATATTAAGATATATTAAGAGATTTTCTGTATTTTAATTAATAATTTATGTTTCAGATATTATAGGGTTTAAATAGCAGTAAATTACGAATTGGGTCATTCAAATATAAATTGTCAAGATTTTTATTTCATCTTAAAAATTATTAAACTGGAATATTATGCCTTGCTTTTTAAGGATCTTTTACTAATTTTGGATCTACAAAGATGTCTGGTAAAAATATTTTGATTAGCTTTTGTGTTACTATGGCATCTGCAAGTTTATTACTTTTATAATAAAACAGGGCAAATTAATTTTAAGGTGATAACAGTAGATCTACTTTGGTAGTAGAACCAACTTGTGTGCGATAAATGAACTTAATCTAAGGCCAGCGGTACTTAGTACTTGGACGGGGAACCGCTTTGAAAGCGACGAACTGTGTTGGGAATACAAAGCATTTATTCTAAGATTAGATCAGTTACAAAACTCAAGTTGGAGTAGTGATTGTAAGACCTAGATCGCAAAGCCAGCGGAAAGAGTTTTAGTACTTCTCGTTTCAATTAAATTTGAAACAAGAGATACCTAAATTTAAAAAAAAATTTTAAGTGAAAATTATTATGAAACAGTTAAAGTGAGAGGCTCTAGATAACAAAAAAATGATATGAGAATTTTCGATAATGATTTATCTGCAGTAAATAGATATTTAAGTTAGTACTGTTTCTTATTCTTCTTTAAATGCCGTGTTCTTGACTGAGCCTAGGCAATATCTCGAACATATCTGTGTTGTATTGTAACAGCATTTGATTGTGAACTCTACGGACTACGAACGGATTATTTTGCGGCCATTTTGCCCACCATTTACTGCTTCCATATTAGTTAGTAGCTATTGCAAAAACCTATTAATAAATATTTCAGTGACAAAGGCACTTTGGAAGTGTGGTCGTCCCTGTTGGCTCTCACAGTTTTAGTACTAAACAATTTCAGGTTATTTAGGGGTTATCAATACCAAAACATAAGTTCAGGACTCAGGAAAATTTCTATCTAGGTGGTCCAATCTCGTCTCTTGTTTTAAAGCTCCCACAACAGTGCGTCCGAGTTTAATCGCGTGAAGGTTTTAATAAATTAAAGAAAACAAGTTTCTCAAAACACTTAAATATATTAACAAAAACAACAATTAAGAAGTAATTAAAATAATTGCTCCTGTTGGCCTTTCTATTAATGAAGATGTAACAAACCTAATTTTGAAGATAATATGTGTTACGGTTAAAAATTGGGTTTAAATAATAAATATTTTTGTTTACATTTTTCAAGATTAAATTACAGGTTCAAATTACTAAAGTCATAAATAGATTTTTGTTTTGTACGTAAATTTACAGAAAACGATGTTTTCTACTATAAAACTAATGATTACCTTTTGTTTTTCATTCATTAATATTGGTTTCATCTATATTCAGATCATTCCTTTTGTTTACATTTTGAAATTTTGATTGACATCGAAACTTAACATATTTATGTAATTTATAAATTTCAGTAGGTACCTCGAGACAATGTATCACATTTTGGGAAAAGCGTTTTCTTAATATTTGGGATAAATATAAATAGGATTATTTGCTTTCTTGTGATTATTATTGGATTTTCCTTTTTCAGAAAATGTTTGTTTATTGTCACATATCAGCTGGTAAATCCACTCAATTTCTTGAAAAGTTTTTAGGGTTGCCTATAAGATGGCACATCAGTTGAATATTATCGAAATGCTAAATTCGAAATAAAATAGTATCGATTTTTTTCATTATGTTGTTTTTAGTTTATTAGTTGAATATTTTTCTTTACTTAACTCGTTAGAATTTTTAGCAATTATAATATTGTAAATTAGACCCTCGAACTAATTCGAACTAATTCGAATTAATTGGATTTCATTTTTAAATATTTCGAACCCATTAAGTAGTTTGTTATTGGGTATTCATTTTGTAGGACGAGGCAGGTTAGATTATTAATATATTGGTTGTCTCGGTCTGATTTTAGTACTGGCCAGTTTAAAGTTGAGATAGAAGAATTTTTGCATATATTTTCCGGAAGTAGTTCAAATTGTATGATAAATTTCAAGGGTTCGAGATTATGGTACGAGATTAAGGTTATTTTTTTTGGATAGATTTTTGATAGACGTTTTTATAAAGTTTTTTTGGTAACTTCCGTTGGAAGAAATGTGCTAGTGATTTGAGAGAAATCGTTCTCTTTTGGCTATCTGACGCAAGAGCGTGAAGACGTGGTTTTAGTCTTATTTCTGTCCCAAGTTAAGGGATTTGGTCATAAATGGCCGATTAATGTAACTAAACCGAGTCGGGGTGCAAACAGTTTTTGGTGATTTTGGTCGTTTCACTCTACAGCCAGTTTGGGCGATTATTTTTCTTCAGCCAGCCAGAAACAACGGCTTATCAGTTAACAGATGCCAACATTTTCTTGAGTTCGAGGTATGTACATATTTCTTTTGACACAATCAGTTTTTGTGTTTAAGCAAAATTTAGCTAGGCTTTGCGTAGGCCTTTTGTACGACTGATTGAGTAGGAATTTTTATTTCTTTATTTTAGGGTCTTTGGAATGAATATGTCTTAGGAATAACTACAGTATTGTCTTTGGGATAAGTAAAATATGTCTTTGGAATAATTATGTCGTTGGATTTCGTCAGTCTTTTTTTGGATGGATATTTATAATGTACAGTATGGGTTTTCGTGCTGCACTTCTGGGATTGTGAGCCTCTGAAAGGGACAATCTCCATATTGAGGCAGGTCAACGTCCTGTCTGGGAAGCCGTCTATGTCACAGGCCTTGTTCAACCACCTGTTTTAAAGTGATACAGCTAAGTGCCTAATTTTAGCCAAAGTATGTACACAAGAGTTTCTGAATGTTAAGCCTAATGGGTATTAAACCTCTATTTTGAATCGTTTAGTTATCTAAGCACAGTTTTCTGTTCGATTACCTAGAGGGCTAACAGGTAGGGGATTCTTGTGTATATGTTTTTGAACCTGTCTAATTAATATATTTTAAATATCTGGACTTTAATATTTTTTTTTAATGATATTTATCTTTTGGTAATTTACCATATCATATATTTGCGGCGAACCAGTAAACTATGTAAGGTGAAACGCAGTCGACTTCGTTGCGCTACAGCCTCAAATTTAAATGTTTTATTTTTGCGATACTTTACTGTAATTGAGGTTTTTTATTATGGTTCCATTTTTAGAGTCCCAGAGTGGCCATTTAACCATTTAATTATTGTTTAAAATAATGAATATTATAATGATACATTTATTGACAATTTTAATTGCTTAACAATTGGATATTTTGGAAACTAGTTATTTTGTACAAATTTGTAACATACTTTTCAGTAAAATTTTATTAAGATTTTAACCACTTGAGCGACAGTTATAAGTTGATTTCTATGATCTAATTTTTGTAATTATCTATCATTTTTTTTGTAATTTTCTATTGCTTATATTTTTGTTAACTGTCATTATCTCTTTCATTATCAATTTTCTAATTCTTTCTCTTTGAAGATATTTTTGTAGTTTTTTTATATGGCTTATTTTTTTTTATTACTGCAAAGTTGATAGTCTCCGGCATTGTTGGGCTTATGGACCTTCATAGTCTAGTTTAAAATAGAGTGTGTTATTTTCTTCTATAACTAGGCTATGTCGACGTAAACCTTCCAAGTGTAGTTGATTTGTTTACTATTGGATCGGTTTGCCGTTCACGGTGCAGGACACTGTCAAGTTTAATTTATTCTTTTGTTTTAACTTTCACATTTTTCTACGTCATAGAAAGACAATAACTTTCGACTAAGTCTACACAGTTTATTTATTGCAATTTACCATTGTAAACGCAATTCACATGGTGATAACTTTTTCCAGGGGTTGTATCTGTTATCTGGGAAGGGGTATACCGTGAGGAATAAATGTATTGGCCTCTATTTAATTGGTTTTATTTCCTATAATTTTAAACTTGGATACTTTTAAGTACTTAGACTCTGCGATTTATTTACCCGGATATGTCATATTAAATATTTATTCTTTTCCAAGTTTTCTTTACTACAATTGCTCGTAGTATAATCATTAGGGCTCATTCTAAAGTAAAATTTGGTGGCGCCTTTTTCCCGATTTAGACATTTATAAAACTTACACAGGCAATATATTAAAAATAGTGGAAAAATATAAAAACAACGAATCTACCCTGAGATGAGCTAGCGTATAGGTAGACTCCAGTCAGCATTAGGACAATCATTAGGTAAGTCTGAACTGAGGTACCTTACAGGGTGTTGCCAGGATTTGGTAAGGCATTTATAGTTGGTGATAATATATTATATTTCATGGTAAAATTTTGACATTTCATTTGCGACAAAAAATTCGGGATTTCACTGGCACGAAATTAATTGCAATTTTAATTACCCAGTTTGAGATTTTTTTTCTAAGCAGCAATCCTTTATTTTTCATATGTATAAATTGCTTTCTAAAATATAAATTTAAAAAAGAATAAAACAGGAAAAATAGCTTCATAAATTATTTAAACCACCAGTACAAAAGACGTCCTTCACCCCAGTTAAATAAAACAGAACTTACCCCTTAACTTTACCGAAGATCCAAAAAAATAATAGAAATTAAAACCTTGTTTAACACCCCGATTTTACGAGTTACGTAATTTTCTAAGAACTGTTCTCAAAATGGTACCGCTTCTAACTAATTTTAAATCGTAACTGACGATAATTAGTTTTTGAAGACAAGACCTAAATTTACAAACTTTGAAACTTCCCTCGGTTCAGTCGTATTAGTACTGCCTCGTGTACTCTCCACCAATAGAACGTCTTCCATAACATCTCCGTTCGTACAAGGTAGTTTTAGTCCCCGAAAATTTGAATGCTTCAGCCTCCCCGTTCGTAAAGGGCATTAGTTATTCATGTGATGAATTTTTAATATTTCATCAGACCTGAGTTTAACCTAACAATTTTTATACAAAAGTTAATTGCAACCATTCTACGTCTTACAGTTAAAGGAACAGAATATGACCATGAAAAAAACACCTATGCGTTTTAGCTACTTTCACATTTTTTTGTTCTTATTTTCGCTAAATAGGTAAAAAATGGTCAACAGATCGAGCTTGGTACATATAAACAAATAATATATTGCATTGTAGCGATTTTATTTACATATTTTTTGTTTCCTTAGGATGAGAAAATTGACTCAGGTTATAAACAAATTGACATAATTATTTTAAAATATTAACGAGGGTATTTCAGAATTTAGTTTTATATCGCCCCAAATTGTATGGTGCAGATAAACAACCCCGAAAAATAATAAAGCAGTGACTATGTTTAAATTAGTTCGACAACATTTTCTTTATATAACGATATTTAAGGCAGAAACATAAGATAAACATTACAACGGTCCGAATTCATATACCAAAAGAATTCCCCCGTTTCGTGAAAAATAGTTTAAGTTAATTAATAAAAAATAACTATAAGTTATAATATAAGTTTTTTCCCTGATAGCCTGTTGACTATTGGTACACTGATATGGGAGACCACCTGCTTTACTTGCTTTCTGAAGTAGATGTGAAAGATTTAACTAGGCAGAACACAGTAGTTTATCATTTTTTTTTATAAATCGACGAACGATAAATAAATTTCGATATCTCAGCCGAGATACAAACTCGGTTCTTCTGAGTGTAAGGCCGACAAGCTTACCACTACACCAAGCTTGCCAGTAGTGTTTGGAGACACGTAAATAGTCGTCGTAAAACAAAACGATATTAAGAAAGGGTAGAATTATATAATGCTGGGATATTATCTGTTTATGCAAATTGAATTGTTTAAAATACTTATTTTATTTAATACTGCACATCTTTTACATTTTGCAATAAAAAAAAATAAATATTTTATAATACATTTAAAGTACAGTGCAGAAATTGTATGTGGATAGCACGTAAAATTTCACACATCATTTCAACTATTCTTAAGTTATTTATTGAATAGAAACTGATGAAGAATGCAATTTTCCTAAAAAGTAAAAAAAATCCATTTGTTTTATAATTTTTAGCCTGTATAATATAAATTTTTATAACACGAAAAGACAGTAACGTTTTTTTTAAATCAATTTATTGAATTATTCAAACTTACGTTTGTTTACCGAAAATATTCCATGCACAGTAAAAACAAGGCATTTTAAAACTTGGTACAAAGTTCCTTTTGAATTATTTTCGACAATTTGATATTATAGCCATACGTTCTAGAATGTTCTAAAAGTTTAGTGTTTGTAAGGAGGGAGGCCTGAAAAACGATTTATTTGGGTTCGCTAACGAAATTACCCCACTTTAAAAATGAAAGTGACTTATATGGGCATACTTTACGAAAAAGTTTCTGTTCGCAAGTGTTGAGGAAAAGATTTTACTTTTATCCCCTGGTTTTTGCTGGAGTAAATTAGAGTTTTTCAGGTTTAAGATAAAATATGATGGTAATAAAAAAAACTCAGACAAAAAGATTATTTTGTCTTATTCATTTTTTATTGAAAAGGATTTTCCTAATATGCAAAATATTAAGCCATTATTTTTAATATATCGGTCAACGATCACAAATTAAATAAAAGACGATATACTACTATATTTTAATACAATAATGACGAAATACTGTCAGTCGTTGACAGTGAATATTGACTTTTAAAAGCTGCATTTAATTTCTTATTAATGTACAGGGTATCTTTAAAGGGTCTGTACAAAATACGGGCGCACACTTCTGAGGTTAAAATAGAAGAATTTAGTCCAATTTACCGTAGTCCAAAAGTTGATAGTTTCCGAAATACAGGGTGTCAAAGATAACTTTTTTGCGAATATTTATACTTAATAACAGTTCATTTGTAATAAATTTGTTACCTTAGGGTTTTTTTAGGATAACAAATCAAGATATGATTACAGTTTCGATGTACATTCCAGAGGACGCCACCAGCAACTCTTCGCCAACATTTAAAGCTTCATAACTTATTTTGTGCCTAGTTACATTAAATTTCTAATTAAAAATTCTTATTTCTTAACACCTTTTTCCTAAAAAAAGTTATAACTGGTAGGTGTTGCTTCGAGCAGCAGCTTCGGAGAGATAATCGAATTTAAATGTTTATTACATATTGAGACTCGTCCATGCCACCCTACCAGACTTAGGAATTGTGGAGGAAAATTGTAGCGTGTTTAAAGGCAAATAGCTTAAAAAATAAAAATTTACATAACAACGAACTAACAATGATAAATAACGTCATTAGTTACAAAAGAGTATGGTCAAATACTGTTATCTGATACACCTTTATCATTAAATTTTAAAATAATTACAGTTTTGTTATTTTACAATAAAAACTATAAATATTTATGCTAGTAATACCTTTAACAAAGCTAATACTCACCATAAATTAAACCCTTATTTTTATCAAATATTCTCTTCAATGAATATTAAATTAAAAGCTAAAAGTCCATTCACCTGTCACGTCAAAAACTGGTATTGTAAAAAAAAAAAGATTCAAGTGTGCTGAGAAATACATCACACTCCATTTTTATCACTTTCATCAAGCCTTGGTTCTGAAAACTGACAGAAAGCCAGAAAGCAGATCTTTTGCTGATTTCCTAATAGTACAATACTACTTTTATTCCTGTTTGCAGATAAAACCATAGTTTAGCGTGTTAAAGCATCATTTGTCAGATATTAATTATAAACAAAGTTTTACTATAATTGTATTCGTTTTTTTTAAACCGTAGTGAAAGTGACAACATCTAAGAAATCAACACACCATCTTTGTGACTTTTAATACTTGGTGCATCTTTAAAGATAAATAGGTACATGCCACAAACAGTTTTTATTACACAGAGATTTTACCTTTGTGTCTAAAATTGGATTTGCATGCAAGAGCCAGCATATAACACACCATTGCTCTCATAGAAGCTATCGGCTATCCAGCTTGCCGAAAGTGTCAATGACAGAACTACCTTTCAGGTATTAAAACTACATAATAAACAGTGATTTTACCGATTTTAAAGTATACTTTAATTTTTCCCCTGTGACTGGGAACCAATAAGACTTTCTGTGAGCAATTACAGGACACTTGATATTTGATTTCATTTAAGATATCTTGGAAACCGAAGGTATACGTATACACTAGGTAATTTAAAACACCATTTCACATATTATTAGTCCAACACTTTAAAAGTGGGAATCGGCCTACTAGACAGATTACTCTTTCAAAATAAGTATAAATACTTGAATGTAAAGAAAAGAAGGTTATTCAACGCCGCTATTCAAGATCACCTGACAGTTTAGGCTGGACCTAAAGCTATCCGACTTTGCGTTGGGTGCAGATGACGCCATACTTGCAATAGTGTTATTGTTCATTGTTTCTTGTTTTTTTTTTCTTGCAGTTTATGTAACAAATAGTCATATATTTTTATAGATTAAGTTAATGAACATCATTGTATACAACACATCATTTTCAGTTATTGTTTAAATATAGATTTTAATTATTTTTGGAATCGGTATTTTATTTTTGGATCTGGTTGTTTCTTGTTTTTACTAATCATCATCGTTTCTTCTTACCGACGGGACAAAAAAACAGGTGGCGCTTTGAATATATCTGTATAGCCCCCCTTAATCACCGGAATTCTAACCTAGATACTGCCCTAAAAGAAGGAGCAATCAACACCAAAAAAAATAATCACCTATATCGAAGTATTTAATTTCAGTTTTAGCATTTATTAATTTTAATTCTTTCTTTCTTTCTCTCGCCATAGCAAAAATCATCATTTAATTCTTAAATTTTTCATTATGGCCGAACATAATACTTACGCAAAAATGACCGATACAAAATAAGTTTACGGTTATTGCCAAGGAAATAATCAGGATCAGTGGGAGTATAAAGAAAAAGATATTCAAATATCTTCGAGAAATCGGTTGTTTTGCTCCTACAATGTTTAATTATGTATGGAATCTTATAACAAAGCCACTGGAGGTTGGGAAAAAAATTTTAGAATGAGGTGAAGAAAATCCATGTCTGAGCACCAGATACTGAACTTTTGAATTTAAAGTTTTTAAAGATACAATAAATAGGACTTTAATAGAACAGCTGTTGTATCCATTCCACCTCTAGACCGTAGAAGAGCTTTTACCTCTCGACTTCGAGTTAAGACTAGGTCTCTTTCAATTCGTTAATGAACCGAAAGCATAAGATGTAAATTTTCGTATGAAACATTTAAATAATGAGCATGTTTATCGCTTTATTATTGGTTCTGTTATCTTGGCGTTTCGTTTAAATGATTTGACACCTAGAACACCTAGTAAATTTGCTAAATTTATTTGATGATCCTCTACTGGCTACTAGACAAAATAGGTAGTTCATGACGACCACGCACCCCTACACTTTAAATGTCAGAAACCATTGAAATGAGAATTTTCAAGATCGAGGTATGAGCAGAGGAAATAATGATCCTGCAAATTGGGTACCCAGTTTACTGAATCTATCTCCTCTGGATTACATTTTATGGGAAATAATCAAACAAATATTATACTGTAGACTTATAAACACCGAAGAAGATTGGTAAAAATTCAGTAAATATTTATTTTTAGATACAGAGACAATGGAAATGGTGCAGTTCAAGTTTCTCCGTAGAACTATTTTTTATGTACATGAAAACAGAGGTCATTTTGAACATCTATTAAGCGCTTAAAAATTGAGATTTTAGTAAGAAATAAATAAATTCATCGTGTTTAAATAGTTGCCTAGATGTATTCTCTTTTTAAGCAGATAAACGAAAGAATATTAATAATTTATTTCCTGCAAATATAACTCTGATTCTACCTCCATATGCGTTTCGACCATCTAATGGTCTCGTCAGTGGAGCTGTATCGAATCGAGAGCAACAGTAAACAGCTGTAAACAACTGTAAAACAGAAAACAACTGTAAATATAAAATATATATTCCGTATAATGTCAATAGGATAATAAAGCTGCAGACTGTTCGATGTCAGACAGATAAATATCGCCAGAGTCGATCGACATCTAGATATTCTCGGAGTAGTGTGAAACTTAAAAGTTTTAAAAATCAAAATTTCAGTAAGAACTAAATAAATGTATTTCCTGTCGTGTTGAAACAGTTGCCTATATATATTCTGATTTCAAACAGATAAGGAAAATAATACTCACAACCACCTGATGGCCTTGTCAGTGAAGTTGTATGGAACCGAGAGCAACATTCGCAAGGAACAATTGTCTACATAAAATATAAATTTCGAGACAGGTCGGCAGGATATTGAACCTGCCGACTTTTCGATATCAGATAGCTCCAGTGACGAGATAATTAGGTGGTCGGAACGCTAATGGAGAGAGAACCATAGTTTTATTTGCAAGACTTAAACTATATTTTTCCTTCTCAGCTTGAAAGGATAATACATATAGGCAACTATTTAAATAGGGTAGAAAATAGATTTTTTGATTTCTTATTAAAATCCTAATTTTTAAATCTCGCACTACTCCGGCGAATGTATAGATGTCGTTTGGCTGGCTATATTTTTCCATCTGACATCGAAAAATCGACAGGTTTAATATCCTGCCGATAAGTATCGGAATTTATATTTTAGGTAGACAATTGTTTCCTGCAAATGTTGCTCTCGGTTCCATACAGCTCCACTGACGAGACCTTTTGTTGATCGGAACGCTTAATCAAGAAGAACCAGAGTTGTATTTGCAGGAAATGAACTGTTTGTTTAATTAGATTTTATTTAAAAAAAAATTAAATAAATAAAATTTTTCTTTTTTTCGTTGAGCTGGTGTGTTATTTTCATTGTTTTTTGCCAGTAAATTCTTACATTATTATCATTGTTAACTGGTTGCTATGTAATTTTTTATTGTTGTTGACCTATTTCCCCTAAACGCGCTCCAAATTTCTTGGATCAGTCTTAAACCTGGAAAGGTGGCTACAAAGAGTCGAAGGATGAAACAGAATATTTATATTGGAACGGCTGTTTAAAACGACACCTAATTGTTATAACTTTTTAAGAAAAAAGATATCCAGGAATAAAAATTTTTAATTAGAAATTTAATATACCCAGGCACAAAAAATATTATGAAGTTTTAGATGTAGGCTACGTGCTGCTGGTGGCTCCCTCTGCAATATACATCGAAACTATAATCGACTCTTGATTTTTCATCCTAAAGAAATCCAAAGTATAGTAACTTTAGTGCAAATTAGGTTTAAAATATATAACTTTGACATTCTATGTGTTGGTAACTACCAGCTTTTCGACCAAGGTAATCTGGGCTAGATTTTCATATTTTAGCTTTAGGAATATGCGCTATTATTTTGTACAGACCTTTTAGAGATCCTTGTATTGCAATGCCTACAGTGATATTTTCCTCAGGAAATTTAAATAAAATATAATAATATAATTTAAAAATGCTCTTGTATAACTTTCAGCACGCCAACGTGATTTTTTGTAGGTCCAAAACACCAATTTATGTTAATTTGTAACTCTTTTTCTTGTGAATAATGCTCTATCTATGACGGGAGAAATGCCAGTCGTAGCTAACAATCAGTTATAAATTTTTGTGTAGAACCGTAATATTCTCCAAAGTTTTTTTATAGACTATGCAGAAATATTTTTCATTTTATTATTATCAAGTACCCACTATTGAACCCGCATACTTTGTCGATATCTTCTGTGCTCAGAATGAGATAAAGGCTTTAAGCCGCTGATTTTCTGGGGTGTCTACAGATATATTCAAAATTATTGTTATGTGGAGTTTAAGGTATTCTTATTCTTTCTGTTCCATTTCATGTCACTTAATAAAAACCTAATAAATACTTTTATATTAGAGAATCTATTTAGATCTCAAGAATCTATTTAGATCTCAAGAAACTGTACTCTGTTCTAATAATGTTAGAGACAAAGTACTATCTCATATTGCAAGGAAATTCCAGAAAAGGGTAGAAATTTCTCCTTGGCAAAAAACAGCTATCTGCAGACTGATTTCGAACTCACTGGTTCTCGTCAGGACAGAGTATGCAAGCGCATCTAACCATAAGAAAAGCGAACCCTTTAAGCAACTTATATCGAACGAAATATTAAATCCAATACGAGCAGTGCCATCTTCCAATATTTTTAGTAATATATGATTGATTTAACCGTTGCCACCATGTAATTTACAAAATAATCGAAGTGGGCTTCGATAGTATCTGGCACTTTTACAAGTAGATGATCCTATTGATTATTTCTTATTTGTAGGTACTTATGGATTTATGTGAAACTTGATGTTTCGTAGAGTTTAATGAGGTTGTTTTTCCTTTTCTAGTGAAAAAATATTGAGAGACAACTTCTATTATGAATTTTATTTTTAATACTATCAAAATATAAAAAGTTAGCGACATACCTATATATATATATATATATATATATATATATATATATATATATATATTATATAATTATTTTATTTCTAGCCCATAAACATGCCCCGGTCAAACTTTATATACCTTTTTAAATTATGGGTTATTTTTAATTGACTTTTATGATCTAACTTTTATTGATTGTTGGACCTGTAGAAAATAGCTCTCGGTCGATATCTCAGGAACTTTGTTTTAAATATTATGCAAAACCTCCTATTCTTTTAGATTTAAGGAAATCTTTTTATTTTTTTTAAATTGGTTCTTCATTTATATACTTATTTGTTGTAATACTTGGGTTACACATAGAACTTCTATAACAAGTTAATAAGGAATTCGACGACCTATTTGATACACATTGTAAACAAGCTAATTTACCAGTCGTGAATAGGAACATTTATATAACCGTAATGTTCGACTGCTTTACATTGGCAATTACATGCACAAGTTGTTGAGTACGTATTTCATAGAGCCTGACCCGGTCTGAATTTACCTATATGTTTATTTTGCCGTTTAATAGCACGTAGGTGGTTAACAAAGAAGGGATACTTTTGGTAAACAATTATGGAACAAAATTTTCTGTTGTTTCTAGTATATAATAAATACATAAAGGTTGAACATTTTAGAAACAACATAATTCTCCTTTCTAAACTAAAACGTTTTGTGAAATTTTGGCGTTAGTTCAAAATTAAGTACAAAATAAATCTAATACGGGCTAGTTTTGAGGGATTTTAAGAACATTTCTGGAGGCTATGAAAACACTATATGTAGGTTGTCTTGTAATCTCAATCCTCGAGTCCTTCGAATATTAGGTATAATATATTTTTAGACATCTACGTCGCTGAATGTTACTTATAATGTTCTCTGCCCAACCACCCGAATTAGAATATTATTCTCTAAAAAAAAACACCATGAATATCAAGCGGTCCAATCGAGAACCACCTCTCTTTTTGAAGTCAGTTAAAAAAGTATCCATCTTAGCTAAAGGTTTCTGCAAACCATGATAAATTGAGCAACGAAAAAGTATTTAGTCTTAAAATTCCCCAATTCTAATTTTCTTGGCATAATATTCCTTAAAAACGTTTTTATCCGTTTGAGGGTAAAAAGCACCGTTCTGCTTCAGCTAATATCATCGAAATAGTAATTAAAATTTTTAAAAGTTTTAGAATTTCACTAAACGTCTCACTTAGCTCGCTATTTTGTGAAAGATAGTCATACAGTAATAATTGTTAATTTACATCGCACCCCAAAATTGCAAATATTACTAGAAGATGTCGTCTTACTCTACATAGTGCAATAAAAGGATTTGAAAACAACAATAATTTTAAAAACCTACCACAAACAAAACGACGACCAAAGCTTTGACTAAGGGAATAAAGGAAAATTGTTAAGAAGATTCAATTAAATCCTAACACTTTGTAAGGGAACAAAAGTTTATTGTGATTTTTAATTATTTTAACATTTATTAATTCTAAATAAAATTTTACTAAATGGAAGAATTTACTTGAGTCCCTCTGTATAAAGATTTGGACCGTTGAAATGTATAACTTAAGCTCAGTTTTATTACTTTAGGGGTAGTTAATTTTTCTGAAAAAAACAACAACATAAACTTAGTGAATTTATTTGACACAAAGTCCAAACCGTTCTACCCTCTCGAAATTTTTAATATAAATCTATCAAAGTAACTTAATAGTCTTAAAAACCACATCATTAAAGGTCTAAGTTCAAGTACCAAAGTGATAACCACATGCGACCGACCGTGAGAGAGCTTTCTTTAACTTAAACTGAGCAAATTTTCCCATCATAAGAAAACAAAAGAATATTTACATAAAATCACTAAAATGCAATATTAGTATTTGCTATTATGTACAAAATTCGCATCTGTTACCGATTTTTTTCCCAACTGACGAAAATAAGAATAAGAAAATGTGAAAATGGTTAAAACCTTAGGGTTTTCTTCTATGGGTTCTTTTACGATCTTTTAGTGTAATTGTAGAATAGTTACCGATCACATTTGTATAAAATAATTATTA
Organism: Diaprepes abbreviatus; assembly: GCA_034092305.1. Lineage (NCBI taxonomy): Eukaryota > Metazoa > Arthropoda > Insecta > Coleoptera > Curculionidae > Diaprepes > Diaprepes abbreviatus. The sequence continues at coordinate 4,108,319 of JASJET010000141.1, read as the reverse complement.
GTTTTGAGCTCTGGTCAGTTTTAATATTAAATTAAATTAAATTTGACGCATGGATGACTTATGCCATCTATGAACCAGAGGACCGAAAACGTACAGACGCTCGGGAACGAAAACTACCCTTCGCGCGCGGGGATGCAACGCGTAAGTACGTTCTATTGGTGGAGAAGCACGCATGTCAGAACCAACGCGTCTAAAACAAGGGAGGTTCCAAGGGATGAAAGTTGAACTTGATTTTTAGAAATTAATTAAAGTCAGTTCATTTCTGGAAATCGTTAGAGTCGGTATGGGTGTACCAGTGTAGGAAATTACGTGACGGTTATATTCGTCGGGAACGAAGGTTTTCTTTGTTTTGTTTTTCAGTTAATTTGTGAAATTAAGGGAATATTCTATGTTATTTTAGTCGGGCATTTCGCGGTTTTCATACGGTTTGATTAAGTAATATAAATAGCTGTTTTTCGCGTTTTATTTCTTTTTCTGTTTAATATTTGAGTAAGCTATTTATACGTGTTTTTTCAAAATTGACTTTTATATTTTTGATTAATAAGACGACCAATAACAGCAATTATGTTAGTTTTTTTTTTTTGTAATTGTTATTAGTTTTAAGTTTCTCATTATAAATAGTTCATTTTTATTCTATTTATTTTTGTTAATATACCAAGTGTTGTGAGAAACTTGTTTTATTTAATTTAGTTAAAAAAACCTTCACGCGAATTAACGTGTGGACGTACTACTGTGGGAGCTGCATACAAGAGGTGTCAACTGTCCAGCTAATTAGCAACATTGCCTGAGTGCTGAAGTACTGAGTTGTGGTTGGTAAGCTTAAATAACCGTAGTTGTTTGGAACTAAAGCTGCAAGAGAGAAGATGAACGACCAGACTTCCAGAGTGTCTTTATTGCTGTGAAATTTAATTAAAGTTTAATAAAATAACTACAAATTAATGTGTGGCAGCAAATTGGTTATAGATAGAATGGCTAACGATACCTCAGTGTGTCATTGACAGGAGTCTATGATCAAATTCTGTCACAACTTCAGCATCAGACATCAGTTCTACATTAAAGGAAAAGAGTATAATCTTGAAGCTAGCTCTAAAATAATTTGCAGATTATTACATATAGCAGGTTGTTGAGTTAAAGTTGCTAAAAAAACTTACATTAAAAAAGCTAATAAGGCAAAGAGGTTAAATTACACAAATCAACATTTATCATACTAATGCAGTGATTTTCGACCCTTCTATATTAGCAGTCTGAGTTGTCATACCAGTTTTAATCGTGTCCTCTTTTTAATGGTATTTTGGGTTTCGATCGATAAAAATTGACTAGAGATGCGCTTGCAAATATGTAAACTGAGTTGCGCCGATGAGGTCCCCATTTTATTATACGACGTCTTCATAGGAAGACGCTCCCCACGGGTTGAGAACCGCTTTACTAGTGAAACAGTTAGGCATGGTAGAGGTAGCATTCCAATTTAGGGTATGTAGCAGCAGGTAATCTGGTTTTTATCGATGAAATGATGGATAAAATCATTTATTTAAATGTTTTGAAAAAAAAATGCAAAATAAACGTATTACGTTTTTATATAGTGGTTAGTTTACAATTTATCACACCCATTAAATACATCTTCACAATGATCAGACCATAGAAAATTAATGGAACGAGTTAGATAAACGAATTTAAAAACATTAGTTTTTAAGTAAAAATTAACTAAAAAACTTCTTTTTCAAAAATAAAATGTTTAGGTAAAGACTGAGATCATTAAAAAGCGGTTTCCTAAAAAATTTATTATGTTTTAGTGCCAGGTTTTTTCCAAGATAGGTGGATAGCAACAAATGACTCGATACTTTGTTCTCCAAGATCACCTGACATAACTCAACTAGATTTTTACTTTTAGGGTCATGCCAAGGGCGAAATCTGTATAAGAAAATATGCTAACCCAGATGGACTTTAAGATAGTATTTGATACATTATACTATCCATCGTTAGCAGAACAGTTTTAAAAGCTGCTAAAAATACTCGAATACATATTTAACAAAACGATCATGTCTTTTGCACATTAATTATAGCTTTTGTCTTGTTACGCTTAAATAAAGCAGTATTTAGAACAATAAGTTTACTTTCAAAAATACATTACCAACTTCTCAAAGCATAACTCTGTTAATAATTCGGTTATTTTCAATTTTAGGCCAATATTGCATGTAAACTTTTTTGTCCTGTAGATGATTTGTAAACGTAACGGTAAAAGATATACCGGATGTTCGGTTTAAAAAAAATCCATTTTCATCATTTATTTGGAAACGCTTTGTTCAATTGCTTTTACCATCTTAGTTAACAGAAAAAAAATGCTACTAATTTGCTAGCTTGACCGACTAATCTATAATAATAAAAGAGTTAGCAATAGTGTGCACGTAATTTAGTTCATTCTGTATAGGAAGATAAATCAAAAATCACAAAAGAATTTAGAGATTTCCTGTAGTTTATTCCATTAAATACTAAACTTTTTTTTTGGTGGTAATGGCAATACTTGCTAATTCTTCAAACTGTGACCGCATACAAAGAAAAAAAATTGAGTGATTTGATATTAAAAAATACTTTGATTTGCAACAACATTTAGCATTTGTTTGAAGGTCATAGACAACGATGTTTCTTGCGAAGTAATAGATATCTGTTGGATTTCCATTGTCTTTATTTTTGTTGAATATCAAGACGTCCTTAGCTACATGACTATTTATACGAAAAGTAAATGCAGTGGAGTGTGACTGAGATGGGTGCAGTCATGCCTGCTATGGCAAAATCCCATTTTTATGCTGCATTTAGTTTTAGTTTTTTTTTATATTTCTCTTATATCTAAAGATGGTTTACTAAAACAACTCGGGTTCTGATGTATAACCGCGGCTTCTTTGAATTTCCGTTTTCTCCAATGTTGTTCTCGGTGTAGTATTTTAGCTTCAGACCATTTTATGTGGTGTCCATGAGTACAGGCATGGTTGGTGGCACCAGATTTTTCTGTTTCTCCTCGAGATGTGCATTTTTGGTGTTCTTTGATCCTTATGTCAAGAGCTCTCTTTGTTTCGCCAACGTAGGAATTGCCACATTCACATGGTATCTGATATACACAGTTCTTCATGTCCCTTTGAGTTGTTGGTTTGACCCTAGTGAGCCAACTTCTAAGAGAGTTATTTGAATTGAAAACAACGTTGATTTTATATCGTTTTCCTATCCTTCTAACTTTTTATGAAATGCCTTTTACATAGGGGATGTTTAATTCGTTGTCGATATTGTCCTATTTCTGCATGGTTCTAGAAATTTACCCACTAGATATACTGGGTATCCGTTGGCTGTCAGATCATTTTTAATGTAATCTATCTCTTTCATCAAGTTCTCGTTGGAGTTGCAGAGAGTTAAGGCTCTATCTACGAGATTTCTTATAATTCCTTGTTTGGTGTTATTGAAGTGACTAGATGAATAATTAAGGTATTGTCCTGTGTGCGTGGCTTTACTGTAAACCGAAGTTCGGATTTGTCTGCCATTTCTTTCAACCAAGATATTTAAGAATGCTAATTAATTTTCTACTTCTTTCTCCATGGTGAGATTAATAGTTGGGCTGATATTGTTGAGATGAACAAGGAAGGTTCGAATTTCTTCGTCGTTTCCACTCCAAATAATAAAAGTATCGCCCACGTATCTGAGCCATAACTTTGGTTTCTTAGTTATGATTTGAATTGCAAACATCTCGAACCATTCCATGAAAATATTTGCGACCACCGGTGAGAGTGAAGATGCCATCGGTAGTCCATCATCCTGGATGTAGAATTTTTCCTTTTCTTGAAAATAGGAATTAATCAAACAAGTTTCCAACAAGTCCATAATGGCGTGCGGTGGTAAAGATCTTCTTTCTGCTAAGGTCTGGTCTTCTTCAAGTTTCTTTCTTATGATTTTTAGTGACTCTTTAACTGGAACGTTGGTGTATAGGCTTTCCACGTCAAAGCTAATAAAATGGTCTTCCGGTTATACTTCTATTTCGAGTATAATTTCTACGAAATATTGTGAGTTCTTAACCCAGGACGCTGTATTTTCTTGTAATGGTCTCAGAATTGGAAGAAGTCGGAGAGTTTCGGGAACTCGTGATAGGTCGTAAGGGCATGTCTTGCTTATGTATTTTCGGGAGTCCATAAAGAGGTGGAGTTCTGCTATGGTGTGGCGTCAACTGAGTCCAGATCCTTTCAGGAATATACCGTTCATGTTTCTTCAGTTGCAGATGTGAGATCTTTAGCAAGAGATGTATAATTTCCTTTCCTTAAAACTTCGTCAATTTTTTGGTTGTATGTCTAAGCATTCATTACGACTTTAGCATTTCCTTCATCCGCTGGTAGAATTTTAATACTGGAGTCCTTCTGTAGGTTAGCTAGGGCAGTTCTCTCGTCTTTGCTGATGTTTGATTCGGTTTTTCTAGATTTTTGTAGAGTTTCTCTTATTTTCTACCTGAACTCTTCTGCAAAAGGGTCTTCTATGTTCGCTGAGTGTGCGACTCTAATTATATCGAGAATGGGAACCTCTTTTGGAGCAACCGTGAAGTTCTAACCCTTGGCAAGTAGTGAGTTTTCCATTGAGGTTAATTCTTTGGCAGATATATTAAAAATTATCCTCTGGTTTTGAGATGGCTGTTGTCGTTCTTGCCTGCTCTGGTATTTGGAAAATTTCTTTTGGTGTGTGATTTCTTGTTTTGTTCTCACTATTGTCACAAGTACCGTTAATTTTTCTTAGGATGGGGGCGTAGTCATCTTTTAATATATATTCTTTAATTTCTTCGAACCGTTGGCGAATGTTCTCTAGTCTTCTTGAAAAGATGATAGTTTATCTGTGAACGTATTAATGCCTTACTAGCATTTTCCAATATCCTGTTTGCCCGTTGTCCTGGAAGTGGAGATTTTATACGGAAACAATCTGGTATTATTTCCTGATCTCGTGCTTTCGTAGAAACAAAGACAACGGAAGTCCAACAAATATCCACTACTTAGCAACATTTAGCATGTGCTTTGCGAAAGACGAACTTTTAATATTCGAAAAAGCTAAGTTCTCCTGGAAAGGGGGTACAAAAGTATGTTACAATTTTTTAGATCTATTACCTGTGTGGATTAAATATAAGCTTAAGTAGATTTTGGTAACGGCTCCCTTAAAGACTAAACGTAAATTATGTTTGAGTTAAAAAATATTCCCATAAAAAAAACAATTTTTGATTAATCTTGACAATATCTCATCCATCTTATGAAGTTGCTATATTTTCTTTTCTTAAATAATCTGTTTTAATTTTAGATCCCCAGTATTTAATATAAAATATCTTCTACGGTAACTATGGCCTCACTTAACAATAGTTAGTTATAGAAAGTTATTTTTTTCTACTTGGACAGATATTATAATTAAAACCACAAAAACCAATTAGCTGTAGTTATTTAATTTTATTTATTAAACCATAAAAGATTTACCTTCCAACTTAGAAGTTCTAAATACTACGCAAAACCATAGGTAATTAATGTGAGAAGTTACAATTTTAAAGTATATTATATACCTAATACAAGGTACTGACAAGTTAATTTAACTTTCCTTGAAATGGATTCAATACTTTTGAAACAAAATCCCTCCTTCCCTAAAAGTTTTCCGTCTGTGTTTCAATGATTAGAATGAGATAAAATTAAAAGTTTATTTAATTAAAACAATATCTAAATGTAACAAAGTTTTTTTTTTGGATTATCCGATAAATTAGATTTATTGATTTGGATTCTCTTTATACGTTATTTAAATTTTTATCATTGAACAATACTAATGAAATTATTATATAAAGAAAAAAATATTACGTCCGAAGGAAATTTATTTAAATGGAATTTTAAAAATTGTATTTAAATGGGGTAGGATGATTTTAAAACTTTTACAAAAAGACACCGAATTCAAGGCGTTTTAGAATATTTCGAAGAACTCCTTTGTATCACGGTCCGCTTCAAGGCATTTCAGGGTATTGTAAAGCAATATTAGCTGGACTATTAAACTACTTGAGGGAGTTGTAAATATTGCGGTAACTGTATAATTGTTTTCCATTAGTGTAGAGTTTACAAAATATTGATTCGCCTTTTGAGGTGATGGTACGTTTCGTTTTAATACGGCTTACGCAAACTGACAATAATATTTTTTTTAATTGAATGTTTCGAGTTTTCAAACATTGTTAATCTGAATCTGAGTAATAGAGTTATAGTATTTTCTTTATTTTATAAGTTGTAATTTGTTTTTTTTTTCATATCTTTTCCTAGATTTATTGATAATTGAGTGAAAATATTTGACGTTCCTTGAATAAACTTTATTGTTTGAATTTGAGTCCTGCCCGTCAATTGTAGCTGGTTGTAATTAAGAAAATTTAGTGACTTTCGGCGTTTTGATTTATCACCGCAATACGCGATTTGTCAAGTCCTCGTTTGGTCATTTTTCGAAACATTTTAATTTTCTAATCGACTTTTATGTATGTTAAGTTTCCGGGGTCGTAAATAACGAACCTAAAATTATTTTTAAAAATTACAATATGGTGGATCCCATATGACAGATAAAAAAATTTGCTACTTTTGATTTTATTCCAAATTGATAGAGGGGTGTTTTGGAGGAAGTAAATGACAGATTTAAAATTATTTTTAAAAAATTAAATAAAATAAACGTATAAAGACGGTTGAAATTCCGAGAAACAAACTGCACGTTGTCGGTGGGAACGGCGCATCGACACCGACACTTTGGCGGACCGCGCTAGCGCTGATTGGTTCCTTTTAAACGACCTTACAGAGTGCTGAGAAAATATAAATAGCACCTACATCTGTTTGCAATACTCGACAAAAAATACTCATTAGATCAGCATGGATCATACTACACGTGAAAAACACCATTTCACATCATTTCAAACATGATTTTCTTTCCAAATTCACAGTTCAAAAAGCATTAGTGCTTATGGAACAAAATCCAGCTTTCCCATTCGTAAATTTTAACTTTAAAGGCGTGGCCTAAAAGTTACTACAAAATACGTCGATCACAAGCATTGCTCTTTTTGGAATCACACTCTTCAGAAGCAACAAGCAACGGCCGTGGCGCTTACCAGTTCCAGTACCTCCATACAACAACCACGACGATCTTTTTGAAGGCATCGTAGTCTTCGGAGAACGTCCAGTCTTCGACATTTTAAACATAAAATCAGTTTTTCGGGGTCTTTGGGTGTTTAGTAGCTATCACTTGCACTTAGATAGTGAAAAACCAAAGATTCAAGGAGATTTTAAAGCGAAATGCAAACAAATCCGGATTAAATACGGTGTCTGAGGATTTCCCTTGTATAAAACATAGTGTTGGACTTTCAGGTAATATCTGCTTACGAACGCCTGAGGTAAGTTTTCGCAACTACAGGGCCCTCAGACACTATAGCTCGAAAGTCGGGTGCTATTCGGGACTGCATACGCGAACTGGCGTTGCAGTAACGGATCACCGACATAAAGATCGCGATTCTATTCGAAATAAAATTGAGTTTCCCAATACTCAACCAAGACATAACCTCAAACCAACAAAATATGACATAAATTCCTATGTTATATTTTCCCCAGGAAATTTCATTCAAATTTAAATTCACATTCATTCATTTTATTATTCCTATAATATCATTTCATAATATTATATCAAACCTTCACTTAGAGAAAATTTTCATAATTTTTCTATGTCCACAGTTACTAATACTGTTTTTAGCAACATTGGTTAACCATAGTTTTCTCACAGCGTTCTATTACCAATACTTGTTTTTCGATCTGAACATGAAAACGCCTTGTTTTCGGGATACCTGGGAAAAAAGGTCGGTTCTTGAATCCTGTATTACTTGCGAGTGTTAAATGGTTTGTTTTTACGACGTTACGGAATAGATTACAAGGAAAGTATGTACAGATAGTTATAATTACACACATTACGCGCTAATTATCACATGGGTAAAAATAACGCTAAAACATTTCATTGCGGAATAACTTCTATTCCTAATTTTCATTTTATGCATTACTTTACATCCCCGTAGCGGATTTTATATTCACATTTGCATACGATTTTCATGCGACAAGTTGTACAACGATTTCTTTTGCGGAAATTTTTATTATGAATTTTCAATCATTTTCTTTGCGGAAAATACCAACACAAAACAAAGAAACAAAAAGGCCTATAAACTCAAACAGTTGCAAGTTCCCCCTGGCTAAGTGTTATTCACCGTAATGCTTAGTTTACCCAATACTTTAGTCTTCTTTTATAATCTCAACCTTGGAGCATTCCAAGCTCAGCACTCATCATGCTTTATGCATAGCCGATAAATGCTTATTTTTGTAAGCAACCTTTACTTCAATTTCCGAAGTAAACAGAAGAAAAACAAAAGCCTTTTTATCATTCACTCCCCTTTTGCCCCGGTGAGCGAGAAGAAAGTTGAGGCGGCCAGATTTCCTATCTGGTCGGGTGGTTTAGGAGGGACTCTCACCGCACCCCCCTGCGTTGCGGTTCGATAAGGTAGATAATAACTTAGATACGGTTTTTTACGTTCTAAATCTGCCTTACTTCAACGACAAAAAAGCGACCTGGTGGAAATGAACCACGATAGCGCTCGTTACAGGAGCAACACGTATCACGATACGGTCTAGCAAGATAAATTTATACTTGGAAATGCTTCGCCTGAGATTGTTATGGTCCCTGCTTTATGAAGATATCGTATACTATAGCGATTTTAGGAACAACATGGCGCTTTCGATGACTGACTGAAACCCGGCAAGCTCGATTCGACACGCGTTCAGCAACCAAAACACACCCAATTTTAAAAAAGGAAGCGTTCCTTTGTTTGATATACCCGATGTCACGATTCGTTAGCAGAATAGTCCGGTCAAAATAGACATTGAAGGTTACATTAATTCGCACCTTGCTAAAAATTGGCATGAATGTTGGGAACCCTATTATACACAATTTGTCAATTATCCACATCAATCCGAAGTGTGGAAAAAAATTTATTCAAGGTCAAATGTTGCAAAAATCGGTTTTTTGAGTTTTCCAGCTAAACGGTAAGTTTTATAATAAAAATAGGTGAGACAAAAATTATTCATCATACAATTATCTATAAAAATTGTTCATACACTTTTTTTCCTAAGAATCACCATTTCGGAGATACAGCGATGCAAAATGTTGGAAAAGTTGTATTCTTCATAATATGAATGTCAATTACCGTAATATACGTTACAGAACGATAATATAAGTAAAAATATTAATTTTCGTAGCGTATACATACATATTATACAGTTTTAAAAATATAAACTCCAAAAAAAACCAGTCCCTCATTTTATATGACCGTACGGCCTTGAGCAACATCTGTCTGCTATTCAATTGTCCACGTGGCGACGGTCGTATACCTGCTCCTTTTTGAAGGGCCTCCCTAGATAGAATAGTATTAGTCTCAAGCATTCTTTCGTAGTAAGAACACGTAGTTATTGCTTATATTTTCAAACAAAATTTGTGCAGTTTTGTGTTTGTAATAGAAATGTCGCAGTTGTGCTTTATTTGTAATAAACATTTGACCGAAAGCGAAACAGTTACTGTTGATCGTGGCCTAAAGACATTAATTAATGCAAGTATTGAAAGAGGTGATGAATTTTCTGAATACCTGAAAGACCAGACTTCTGTGACAGTTCATGTGCAGTGTCGAAAAAACTATACTCGGAAGGGTACAATCGCTGCATTGAAAAGAAAACAGGATGAAGAACAAGCTAGTACATCAAAAATAAGTCCACCTCGTACTAGAGCACGCGTAAGTGAACCATTTTTTTGTTTTAAAAAGTGTTGCTTATTTTGTGGCAATGAATTGAATGAAGAGCTAGAAAACAGAAAAGCACTGAAGTATCGGCGTAAAATTTTTCATGTAACAACACTTTCATTCAAAGAAACAATCCTGAATATAGCCCAGACTCGTTCTGATCATGTAGCAAAAGCTGTTATTACTCGAATTGAGTTCGAACATGATTTAGTTGCTGCCGAAGCTAAGTATCATAAAGACTGTCATAATGCCTTCTTGAGACCGACTACGGGGGGTCAAGCCAGTCGTCCTCAATCTGAAAGTACGAATCTTTTAATGGAAGAAATTTTTGCACACATCGAAAATAGTGATGATTGTCAATTTTCATTAGACGAATTACAAAATATTTGCAACAATTCGTTAGATAATAGAACCATTAAGTTACGATTAAAGTTGAAGTATGGCGATAAAATTATTATAACAGAAAAGTCAGGAGCATCAACATTAATATGTTTTGTTGATAATCACTATGACATTTTAAATCGAGCTAGCTACGAAAAAAAAAACAACAAATGAAAAAGAAGAGCGATTTAGAATCGTGAAGGCTGCGGCAGCAATCATTCGAGAAGATATTCAATGTGCAGTTTTTGATAATTCTCATTACCCCCCGCCAGGTCGTATGTTTGAAGATATTAACAGTCAAATTCCAGAGTCAAAGACTTATTTTTTGGAGAAAGTTATTTTGAAAAAAAAGCGATTTAATTTACAACATTTGAAATTAGTATGCACAAATATTAGCCATAGTATTATGACTGCTGTTCGACCAAGGTCTTTCAAATCAAAGTTACAATTGGGTCTCTCTATTTTTTTTCATCGGCGATTTGGGTCAAAACGTCTTATACAAATTTTTTCGTCTTTCGGTTTGTGCGCATCTTATAATGATACTATATTGTACGAAGCAGCAGCAGTTTTTCACCGTCCACCCCACATTTTACCACCAGAAACTGGCACATTCATTCAGTATGTTGCAGACAATGCTGATATAAATGTAAATACGCTGGACGGTCATAACACACTTCACATAATGGGTATCATTCAAGTTGTTACTCCAAAAAGTTCAGTTTTACTAGAAGAGCCGATACAACGGATAAAAGAAGCTCCTTCAGCAACAGATTTCGCGGCAATAGCTCATGTGCCACTGCAGATATACCAAAATGATGGTGTAGTAGGTTATAGTCAAATAATTGTCCATGATTTTGCTTATAATAGTGAAGTAATAGAATCTGTACTTAAAAAAGTCGATGCGATATGGTTCTATAGTAAATGGAAGAATTTTTCAATACCCGGTTGGAATGGTTTCATTGAACAATTAACAAATAATGTTACGAATTTTTCAACATCCAAAATTTTATTTTTACCATTTATTCACCAACCGGCTAGTAATTACAATACTATATACACGACTTTACTTTGTGCATTACAAAATGCAAAACGCTATGGTCATGATGTATGTATTGTTACTTTTGACCAGCCTCTGTATGCAAAAGCTCGAGAAATCGTATTAGCCGCACCTGAAGGGTCTGAATTATCGAAGATCATCATTAGGCTCGGAGGATTTCATCTCCTCATGTCGTTTCTTGGTGCAATTGGTTACATTATGCAAGGAAGCGGCATAAAAGACATATTTTCTTTGATTTATGCACCTGGGTCATTAGAAAAAATGCTCAATGGTCATGCTTATGCGAGAGCTGTTCGAGCTCATACAATACTTCAGTTAACATTAGCAATAATAATATTGAAAGAGCTTGATATTGATGACGTCATGGACGCAAATCTTATCATGACTGCTGAAAACATAATAAACAACACTATTTCATATAATGATGTTGAAAATGACGACGAAATATCTGGAGCATTACTCGATCAGTTCAATGAAAAACTAAGAGAATATGAAGAACGTGGACCTACCGCAAAACTTTGGATTCAATATTTTTATATGATATCAATTATGAAGGAGTTTATAAGGGCTGAGCGCATGGGAGATTGGCACGCTCATTTGAACTGCGTTAAAGAAATGCGTCCTTACTTCCACGCTTCGGGACATTTTCCGTATGCTAAGTCTGCACACTTATATTTACAAGATATGTTACAATTAGAGAACTGTATGAATCCTAGTACTTACAAACAGTTTACAGAAGGATGTTTCACTGTTCGACGTTCAGATAAATTAAGTTGCGGAACTTCAACAGATATGGTGATCGAGCAGTCAATGATGAAAGCTATGAAGACAGATGGAGGTATTGCTCGAGGGAGAAGTACAAAAGACAGTGTAATAAGTAAATGGGTTTATGGTATGCATGCAATGAATATTGTTTGTGAAGGATTGGAAGATCTCGCTAATGTTAGAATGGATACAACGGATCAACATGTAGATGCAAGTGATTCACGAGTAAAGAAAGATTCGAAAGACATACAAAACCTTCTGCAGTGGTTTTCATTGCATGATCCGTTTCCGGAAGTTAACAAAATTGTATCTATTGCTAATGGAGTCGTTGGTGATGATAAAATTAACTGTCACAAAGCTCGTGAAGTTGGAATTGCCGTCATGTCCAAAATGACAGGAATGACGTTTAATAACATAAAATTAAAACGCGCTGATAAAGTAGTACCTCTCTTAGCTATGAGTAGCACCGTAAAAGTTCACGATAAGAAAGTTCCTGTCGACCCTGTATTATTATTTCAACGCATGAGTATTACTAGCGCTTTCGAAGATGAAATTGAGAAATATTTCGAATATGAATTGGCTCCGTATCCGTTGTCACTGTTCGATGATGCTGGAATGCGTAAATCACAAAAGTCAGCTATTTACGATTGTTTTGAAACAGTAAACATAGATATTGACGACATAAATGCTACGTACATAATCGACGGAGGATATCTATTACACCGTGTAGTGTGGGATCACGAAGAAACATTTAAACATATTTTAGATAAATACGTGCGGTATGTACATAGACATTTTGACCATAGAGTGACTGTAGTATTTGATGGCTATGCTGATTGTACAAAAAATATTAAAGCTGCAGAACAACGTCGTCGAGCTACAACATCTTCATCTTCGGACGTCATTTTTGATGAATTTATGACAGTTACCACAAGCCAACAGAAATTTCTCGCAAATACACACAACAAGTCTCGGTTCATTACAATGTTGAAAGAAAAATTTACGTCTGAAAATATCTCTGTAAAGCAAGCTGATAATGATGCTGATGTCCTGATAGTTGAAACAGCAATAGAACAATTTAACTCGACAAATCCAACTATTCTTGTTGATGAAGATGTTGATTTGTTGGTATTACTTACTGCTCGAACGCCAACTGAAAAAATTATTTATTTTTTAAAACCTGGGAAGGCTCAACAACAATCAAAAATATATTCATCCAAGAGTTTATCTGCTTTTTCAAAATGCCAAAATCATATCTTATTTCTACATGCACTAACTGGTTGCGACACGACATCAGCATTTTTCAGGAGAGGTAAAAGATTGGTTTTGAAATTGTTTGAGAGACAAGATTTAGTTGATTGTGCTGATGTTTTCAAAGAAAGTACCTCTACTCCACAAGCTGTAATCACCAACGGAATTCGCTTTCTTCTTTCAATTTACGGAGCTCCAAAAAAAATTACGTGCTTAGATAAGTTTCGATACTTATCTTTTGCAAAAAATACGTATAAAAAGAAACAAGTACAATTAGCTTGTCTTCCTCCAACCTCTGCTTCTGCTCATCAACATCTATTTCGAGTATATTATCAAGTTCAAGTATGGCTTGGTAATAAACTAAACCCAGAAGACTGGGGTTGGAAGTTAACTGACAATATATTGGAACCAATTCAGACTTTACTCCCTCCAGCACCGGAAAAACTCCTCAATTCAATTTTTTGCAATTGCAAAACGGGGTGTAATGCTAAATGCGGCTGTAAAAAAGTTGGTTTGTTTTGTTCATTAGCATGTATCAGTTGTCGAGGCCAATCGTGCTCCAATGTTGAATCGCCAGTAGAAGAGGATTCTTACGATATAGGCGAGGAGACATCTGATGCATTGCTCTTTGAACAATTTATTTGTACTCAGCAGGAAGAAGAAGAAGAAGAAAAAGAAGAAGAAGAAGAAGAAGAAGGAGAAGAAGAGCAAGACAGTATGGATTATGTTCCATTAGAAGAGTATCAATCAGACAAATAATTTTCTCAATTTACGCATTACTTACACCGCTCTTGTTATTTACAATAGTACCATTTTCAATTTAATACAATAGCTTTTTAACTCAACAGAAGCACAATAGATCGTGGGATACACTACCTCACGGGTGGCGCGGAAACGTGTGCATATTATGAAGAATACAACTTTTTCAACATTTTGCATCGCTGTATCTCCGAAATGGTGATTCTTAGGAAAAAAAGTGTATGAACAATTTTATAGATAATTGCTATTTTTATTATAAAACTTACCGTTTAGCTGGAAAACTCAAAAAACCGATTTTTGCAATATTTGACCTTGAATAAATTTTTTTCCACACTTCGGATTGATGTGGATAATTGACAAATTGTGTATAATAGGGTTCCCAACATTCATGCCAATTTTTAGCAAGGTGCGAATTAATGTAACCTTACCCCTATTTTTGATGCTAACTTGACCGGACTAGAATCTGTTTGTCTATTCAAGAGCAAAGATCTCTCAAATTTCACACCCACGCGCACATGAGTATCTAAGTCTTTTGAAGGATTTACTCAGGCGAAACGTGAGATTCTCTGCCGTTGCTGATTAGTCTGGCACTTGCACCACGTCAGAGAAAGGCACGGAGAATCTTCAATAGGTGAGCCACTCGTAGGTAATCTCGCAAGAGATTATTGTCAATTTCCCTTCCAGAAGAAAAAATTCGACAGATCAACACGTGAATAGGGTGTTTTAAATTTCCTAGAGGTTTTCCTGGAGCGCCTCTTTCGGCATCAAGAGGATTACTAAGCTGTTTAGGCTAGTGAGAAGAGGGAGGCCGCTCTGCTTACGATGGCTTAAGAAGAGAAGCTCTTGGTTGTCCTAATAAGACGATCAAAAATTCGATTCAAGAAAGAAGATTAAGAAGATTGCGGTACTAGGAAGGCAAGGAAACCTCGTCTGTTGGGCGGAAATTCCTTAAAGGCCAACTCTAGCAGCTGATAACAGTTCAAGCTCAAAGTAAAGTCTTCAGTTAAATAAAAGCCGTGAAACGCAAATTTTTAATAAAATTCCAGCGCCGTCGGAAAAAAAAATAAGCTTCTCTCAAACCTTTCCACGCCGATTTTTTTTTAATTTTTGCGGAAACTGTTTAAAACAAATAATATACGGAGCATTCACGCGCCTACTTCTACGAATAAAATAATTTGCGGAAATTAAATTGCGTAAAGGAAATCTGATAGCGACATTCCCGATTGCGACTGAAATAATTTTTTGTCAAAAGAAAATTAGTGACAACCTGATGGTGACATCGTTAACGGATCTAAGAACAACAAACGTGCCTTAGCTTGCGCTTAACACAAAGAAAAAAAAAATAGAAAATTTTATTAAGAGTCCCAATACTACATTTTAATTTCGACACAAAACTTAAGAGCGCCAGTCTAAAAAACTTTTACTGCAAAAAAATTTTATAGGGGCTCACGTCTGATAAAACACAAATTAAAGTAAATATTGGCCAAGTTCTTATCCAACCCAAATTAAATATACCTAATTTTTCTCATATATTAAATATATTGAAACCCAGCTCTCCGTGATTTTTGTATTTTTATGTAAAACATTCCAATTTAAGAGGAAAAATAATTTATTTAAAAATGTCCAATAACTTCTCTCACAGTTCCTTCAGGTCTGATGAGGCGCGTGGCATTTCAGGCTGTCCGGGCGGTTTTGGTGGGACCTCCGCAGCTCCTCGAGGGGTCGCGCCAGATCTAACAGGATTCGATACTCATAATGAATCTAAAATGACCCGAATAAACCAAATGCTCAATTAAATCCCAACACTCTAATTTCTCCAACGGAACAATTTTTAAATAATATCCAAGCTTCACTTCAAGGTAGGGATGACGTAATGCTGGGACAAACGCATACCAAAAATGACCAAATTCCTGATACGCAAGTCGTTCATAGGTCGTATATGTCGTCAGCGTTCGATCGAAACGTACCTCGTGGCGTTCTCGCGGAAAATTCGATCTCCATGAATAATTTTCCTGAAACGACGGACGTGAATATACGACATGATATAGGGGGATTTTTGAAGGTATAAATTACGAATTTAAAATTATTTTCAAAAGCTGAATATGGCGAACTAAAAATTTAAGATCTTTTGATTTTGTCCAAAATTGATATAAGGGGGTTTGGAGGGTGTAAATTACAAATTTAAAGTTATTTTTAAAACTTCAATATACAGGATCTAATAAGGTGAACTAAAAACTTAACATCTCTCAGTTTTTTCAAAATTTGTTTCTGATAGTGCAAATAACGATTCAAAATTGTTTAAAAAATCAATAGATTCAATATGTCGGTTCAAAAATTTAATATTTTCGGATTGTGTCCAAAATTGGTACTGGGGTTTTCGAGGGTGTAGATTAGTATTAGATCAAGAGTCGAAATGCAATTTGACAGATCCAATATGGTGAGTTGATCATTTAGCGTTGTTCATATTTTTTCAAAATTGCTATTAGGGGTTTTCGGGGTTTACAAATCTAAAGTTAATTTTTTCCAATTGAATATGGCAGATACAATATGGGAAACGCAGGCCCAATCTTTTATCCAGAAAATAACAAATCTGGAACATGCCCCAAGATGAAATGAACAAGAAATTGAACTTTCTGAAAAACTTCAGCCAAAGTTGAGTCACAAGAGCGAATGGTACAGAAACACCATTGAAAAACAAGAAATTCATTATATAGTATACAGATGGCTCCAAAATAACGGACGGAATTGGAATAGGAGTGTATGGACTCATCACCAAGTCAACAAGCCTTTTTTAGGCAGAAATACACAGCATTAGGAAATGTAGTCAATTCATCAAGAGATTATCATCATGTCAGATAGTCAAGCAGCCATCAGTGCGTTGACTTCTCAAGTTATCAGCTCCAAGATGGTCTGAGAATGCATAAAGGAATTAAATGAGTTGAGTAAGAGTAATAAAGTCACAGGGGTCCTGAAGAGGCATTGCCACCTGAAAGGCCACCTCAAGAAATTCGGACTGGCAGAAGGAAAAGAGTGCAGATTCTGTGAGGAGGAGGACGAAACCTCTATTCATATCCTTTCAGAGTGCAGCGCTCTAGAAAACCCTAGGATGTAGTTCTTGGGAACATAATAAATTGAAGAAGGAGAACTACCCACCTTGAAGTTATCCAACATCTTAAGGTTCCTGAGGGAAATGGGACAGGAAGGCCTGCTTTAGCCGATAAGGTAACTTTTACGATTTGCTAGTAACAGGGTGGCACAATAGATCTACCAGGTCGCAGTGTACATGCCCCAAGTCTACCCCCCTACATAAATTTGAAGAACTAAAAATTTCATATTTTCCAGATTTGGTCCAGAATGATATTGGGAGTTTCTTGGGGTGTATTGTAATGGAACTGGATACAACCCTGTATAATTTTAGTATCCTTATTAAGTTTATCTTGTATTTTAAACAAATTATAGTTCTAAAATTTCCAACCAATGTTTTATTAGTTTAAGTTCTTTGTTAAGATGTCACTATTTGTTGTATACATAATTAAAAGCTCATTACTCTTCAATTGCCATAAGATTATTTTAAAATATTAATTTAAGATATACTAAATTTATTTGTAGACAAATATTTGGATAAATACGTAAATGTTTCATTTTTGACTAATATAATTAAAAACTAACTGAGGACAATATAAAACCATTTCTTTGGGAGTTGCAGAGACACATTACATTACGACACATTACATTTGGCATTCAATTCAACAGAGAGTTCAAGTTCAATCTTATATTTCTATTTCTATTTCTATTTAGACAATAATCGTAAAAGAGTTTTAAATAAGGTATTATTAAATCTTTATATGTAACATATATAGTACAATATACGAGTGTTAAAGGATACCAAGTGTTTAACTCAAGCAATCATTACAGAATATTACGGACTTTAAATTAATTTTCGGGGGCCTAGGTTACGAATCTAAATTAATTTCTTACAATTAAAGATAGCGGATTTAATATAGCAGATCAAATATTTGTTTGGTACAATTTAATTCAAAACTGGTATTTGGGGAATTCTCTGATTAAAGAATTTTTTTGTTGTTCAGTTTAGTGTGGTCGACAACTTTCGCTGAAATGGATACTTTTTTGCGACTCTAGAAACTCACCTCAATTCAAAATTAAAAATCGAAAAATAAAATTAAAAAAAGAGGAAAATTGAACTGAATTCTGAAAAGGCACTAAAAAACAAAAAATAGCAATATATATTTTTATATGATATTGAAATTTTTGGAGTCGACACTAAATTATTACTAGATGAAACAAATAACTACTAACTCTCGATACATACTCGTAAAAGCTATAGTAAGAAAGTAATTACAAATAAAGTATTCTTCAATCCTTTTTTGTGAATTACATTTTGTCAGGTATTAAGCGTTAACATCAAAAATGTTTAAAAAGTTGATGCTGGTAGCCGTTACTATGTGATAGTTAATCATCTTCGGGAAATGTTTAAAAGGAACAACTATGTTTTATACCACTAATTTAGTGGTATAAAACATAGTAGTTCCTTTTAAACATTTCTCAAAAATGTTTATTTAATATAAAAATCTATGTTATTATTTTTCGCTTTTTAGTGCTTTTTTAAGACCGGTTCAATTTTTTTTGTTTATCCTCGCAGTATTTTTGATGGGAGTGACATATCTGTTTTTGGTGGTGTGTAAGGTAACAAAGGTTCATTGCGATTTTTAATTATTTTATATTGGTTTCTTCTTCTTCTTTAGGTGCCATGTCCGTATTCAGACGTTGGTGGTAATCATATTTACAATTTCCTGAAATCTTTCTCTATCGGCTGCAGCTCGAAATAGTTCCTCCACCGTGTAATCACCCCACTGCCTGATGTTACGTAGCCATGAAAGCTTCTTTCGGCCTATCCATTTTTTCCTTCCACTTTTCCTTGTATTATAAGGCGAAGTAGATGGTATTTAGGTCCTCTAATTACGTGGCCGAAGTATTCTGTTTTCCGCCTCTTTATAATGTTCAAGAACAGTCGATCTGTATCCATCATTCTGAGAACATCCTCATTGGAAGTGTGCGAAACCCATGATATCTTTAGGATTCGACGATAGCACCACAATTCGAAAGCTTCCAGTTTGTTTAGCGTTGTGGTTTTTAGTGTCCATATCTCGCAACCGTATAATAGAATAGACCATACATAGCATCTCAGGACCCTCTTACGAATATGCATTGACAGGTTCCTGTTGCATAGAACTGGTTTCTATGTCATAAAGGCCTTACGCGATATTTCGATCCTAGCTATTATCTCTTCATCTGAGTCCCCATTCACATTCAACTAACTGCCAAGGTATCTGAAATGGTTTACACGCTCTATCCTCTCTTCATCGAGCCAAAGTTGACATTTATCTACATTAATCTTTCCAACATGCATCCCCTTTGTTCTTGAGATGTTGATTTTAAGGTCTCTTCGGCAGCTCGCCTCATTGACTAGATTTACTAATGTTTGGAGATCCTCGATGCTTTCTGCAAGAATGGCCGTATCATCAGTAAATCTAATATTGTTGATTACTTCTCCACCCAGTCTTACTCCCTCTTTTCTGTCATCCAAAGCCTCCCTAAAAATTTCTTCAGAGTATACATTAAAAAGACAGGGTGACAAAACGCAACCCTGTCTTACTCCACGTTTGATGGGTAGGCTTTGAGTACGACTGTTTTCAATTTGGATAGAGGCTACTTGATTGTAATACAGATGTTTTAGCAGTCTTATATAGTAGTGGTTTAGACCTGCTGCTTGTAGACATTCGAAAAGTGTATCGTGTTGTACTCGATCGAATGCCTTTTCAAAGTCGATGAGACAGACGTAGAGGTTCTTTCGGAATTCACAACTTTTTTGTAGGAGAACGCGCATACAAAATAGTGCCTCTCTGATTCCTAGACCATTTCTAAATCCAAATGGCTCATCACTCACTCTACTTTCACATAGAAGGAATATCCGGTTCTGTAGAATTCGTAGAAGTATCTTAAGTGTGTGGCTCATTAAACTAATCAGTCTAAAGTCGCTGCATTTGGTGGGTCTACTTTTCTTTGGTAGTGTGATAAACAGCGATTCTAACCTATCATCTGGTATTAAGTAGCAAATATTTTCCTCATCCAGAAGTTTAAGCAGCTCAGCAGGGATTTGATCTGGTCCAGGTGCCTTATTATTTTTGGCTTGCTGTATTGCTTTTCTGACTTCTGATTTCAATATACTGGGGCCCCTGTCTATCTCGCTGTCGCATATAGTGTGTGTATTTTCTAGAGTAGCATCGTCAAAAAGGTCACTGATGTATCTCTCCCATTCTCTGCACTATTGTTCGTGATTACAGATTTTTCCGTCGGCGTCTTTGAGTATATGAGCATTTTTTGGTTTTCTAATTCCGGAGGTATATTTAAGTTTCCTGTGGAGATTGAAATTGTTGTGTTTTTTTTGGAGGTTCTCTATTTCTTTACAGGAATTTTCGAGCCAAAGTTCTTTGGCTTGCTTAATTTTTCTTTTTATGAGTTTATTGACTTCTCTGTATTTGTTAGTATCTCCATTTCTATATTTCCGTCGTACCTCCATCAGGTCAAGAATTTCCTGTGTCATCCACTCATTTTTTGCCTTTCTTTTAGGTGTTTTCAGAGACTCTTTCACTTCTTTTAAAATCGAGTTTTGTATATCGTACCAACATTCGTTAATGGTTCTGTTTTCGTTTGGTATTTTCGATATTTTGTGTATTTCGTTATTTATTTGCTGCGATATGTGTTCACGTGTTTGAGAATTTCTGAGGGGGTCGAGGCATATCCTGTTTTATTTAGATGGCTTTGTTAATTTCTTTAATTTAATTTGTATTTTGAAGCAGAGTAAATTATGGTAATATTGGTTTAATTCAAGTAAATTCAACTAAACGGAGAAATTTATTTGAGCCACTCTATATATAAATTCGTTACCACACTTAAGCTCAAACTCAGTTTTAATACTTTTGTTTTCTAGAGAATATATAAATCTTGAAAATTTATGTGACATAATATCTAAACATTCCTACCCTCTTGAATGTTCTAAAATAAATCCATCAATATTTTTTATCATCCACTTCGTTAGCGGTCTAGCATTAAGTGCTAAAGACCTTTCCAACATGTGGGCGACCCTTAGAAGTGCTGTCTTTTCTCAGCTGAGAAAATTTTCCAATCATAAGAAAACAAAATAAGAATGAAATAAAATCGCTGAAATGTAAAATAATTATTTGTTTATATGTACAAAGCTCGCGTATGTGGACCATTTTTTAACCCATTCCACGAAAATTAGGAGAAGAAAATGGAAAATAGCTAAAAGCGAGTGGGTTTTTTTTACATGGTGACATGACTCGAAGTTTTATTAAAAGACGTAGAATAGTTACAATTAATTTTTGTATAAAAACTATTGATTAAGCTCAGGCTGATCAAATATCAAAAGTTTAACATGCGGATGACTAATGCCCTTTACGAACGAGAGGACTGAAACGTTGAGATGCTCGGGGACAAACACTACTTGTGCGCGCGGGGATGTACCGAGAAAGTACGTTCTGTTGGTCGAAAGAACGCGGGCAGTATATAAAAAACTTATTTTCTGTGAACATAACAAAATTAAAATTAGAATTAAAAATAAATATTACTCCGAACCTGAACGGATTTTTGTACGTCATTATAAATCTTACAGCTGTGGTCGAAAGGTTTTATTGCAGTTTCATTGTTTTGTGGATATGACTTTTAAGTCAGTTTCTATTAATTCTGAATACACTATACCAACTCAACTAAACTGATGAATCTTCCGAGGGCTGTAAAGTTAGATTTGGTAATGGCAATTACGATTTGAAATTCGTTAGCCAGTTAACGAAGCATTGCTCTTTTTATACACCCGATTCATAAGAGAAGAAAACAATTGTCAAGAATTATAATTGCTAAATTTGCATATCGATACAAAGGGGAATCGATATTTAATTTTATGAATATTTTTTCAAGAGGACGATATTCATAATATTTTGTCAGTGGCTACTGATGGTGCTCCAGTAATAACGGAGCATCAAAAGGATTTCATAGTATATTTTAAATAAGTATTTATTGTGAAGAATCTGAATGAATACCTGCTTACGTTCCTGCATTGCCTTATAAAAGCAGTCAATAAGATTAGAATCAATTCATTGAGATTCCTGTTTCATACCAAAGTTCGTTGCCTATCTAAAGGTATTTGTCTGAATAATTTTCATAATCTGTTGGACCCAGTACTAGATTTTCCTGTAAACTTGATTACATTCAAAAATGACATCGCTTATTTGAAAGACATATATCAAATATTTATTGAAGTGTATTTACAGTTTCAAGGTGATCACTTCTTTTGCTCAAGCAATATCTCGGCAGAGGTGAATACCCATCACTTTCCAACTTTATCAGCAGTATCTGTGAAATGGGAAGCTTTACTTACTTACTGTCTATATTTAGATATTCTTTATGTTGATTTCATGGAGAGGTTCCAGGATTTTCTAAACATGAATATAGCTAGTGTGTTTTTAGATCTTTTTTCAAATATAGATACAGCAGATTCATCAAATTTAGAAGAGGAACTGGTAAAACTCACAACTAACGAACTTAAAGTAAAATTAAGAAATGGATGATACCAAGAGTTCTTGGTTCAATGCTAGGACCCTGGATTGGGGGAAATAGTTTTTTGATTGCATTCTCCTCATCATATTTCTGTAAGTGTGGGTTTGGTACAGTAGCAAGTTTATTTTTCAAAAAAAGGAACATCCTACAGCTACTGAGCATGGCGATTTGCGACTGCTGCTGTCAAAACTGAAACCATAAATTAAAGAATTGTTAAAACTGCGTCAATTACCTCGTTATTTTTTTTATTATTTATTGATTTTTATATCAATTTTCTAATATATTTGATGCTGTCTTAAGTTTTAATAGGATATTTTTACATTAATTACAACCATTATGAGGAAGGAGGCGTTGAATTTTGTTTTTTTTGTTGCAAGGTTGATGATGGTCCGGTAAACCTAGACTCTAAATAATTAACCGAATTAAACAGGATATAAGAAACTGTGAACTTTAATACTGAGGACAGAAATTATATTCTAAAATCAGAAATAAAAGATATTTTTGCGGTTTTGTCACCAAAAAGAAATTAACAAAAATTAATATTCTTTATCTGAATTCGATGCCAAATAGTTGAAAATATTAAACATATTATTTTGTTTGCAATAGATAGCAATTTATTAGACGAAATTAATCCATCAACCTGATTTTAAAATACCAAAATTGATAAACATTCACATATCTTTTAATAAGTTTTTAATCGTACAACCCCAAATAATTGAAAAACCGAAAAATAAATAAAAACTTCCAAATTCTTTTTTCAAAAACTACAGCAGAAACATTTAGTAATTTCATGACTTAAAAATGAAGATTAAAAGTAAATGATAAATCATAAAAATCTAAAAAATATTCAAGAAATCTTACAAAACTGCAACATTCGCCAAGATCTTACTCAATAAATGGCGAGATCAAGGAAGCTGGAGGGGATAAATGGAAGAAAATACAGTAAAACTAATTCGGTCAAGCACATAACGCTATACTCCCGAAAAGTGGTCGTACTGTACTTGCGCAATAGTTTTTTGAGTGGAATTGGTAAACATTTGATTATGTTTATATCATTTATCCATTTACAAAAATGTATATTTCTTCATATAAGAAAATAATTTGTTGAAACAAAATTGGCAGTGTATTTTTCGATTGTTAACGGTGCGTATCAGGTTAAACGAAGATACGACCAAAGGATAAGATTTTGCAATAAATAATATAGTAGGTTATTCGGTAAATCTTGGAGAAGGTGAAAACACAAAATTTTCCGAATTTTTCGATAATTTTTGAGTCGTAGAACACGAATATGTTGTCATTTTTCGCCGATCTCTCGTGGTTTTCCGAAAAAAAAATCATTTTTACTCATATAACTTGAATTTTCCGATCACTACCTTTAAATTTTGGACATTTATAGTAAAATACACAAATACAACATTTAATCATTTTTTTAAACAAAATTTACCTAAATAACCGCAAAAAAATACGAATTTTCCATAAAACGTAAGAAAACCGTTGTCTTGTCGTTTTATACTGTTTCTAGGCATGCATGGTTAGTTGCATACGGTTTACATCCAAACATGTGGTGCGATGTTGCCACATTGACGTGGATTTTAAATCTTATTATGATGGAAAACTTGGTGGTTCAAATGCAATTAATTGTGGTCATTCCAGTATTGTTGCGTAAAATGTGGATAAACTTGCAGAATTGGGATGGCAAATATGGATGGATCGTTCGGCAGGCTATGTTGATCTAAAAACGAAAATCATAACTAAACTAACTTGAACTGACCTGAACCAAACTTATCTAGATTTCATGGAAATACTACGCAAGATCGGCGAAAAAAAAAACAACATATTTGTGTTCTACGACCCGAAAATAGGAGATATGTAAAAAATCATCGAAAAATTCGGAAAATTCCAAATCCCAATTCTGCAACAATACTGGAATGACCACAATTAATTGCATTTGAACTATTAAGTTTTCCATCCTAATGGAATTTAAAATTCATGCCAGTGTAGCAATATCGCATCACATGTTTGGATTTAAATCGTATGCAACCAACGATGCATGCCTAGAAACAGTAGGAAATGACAAGACAACGGTTTTCTTAGGTTTTATGGAAAATTCGTAGTTTTTTGAGGGTATTTATGTAAATTTTGATAAAAAAATGATTAAATATTGTGTAGTGTTGATATATTTTATTAAAAGTGCCCAAAATATAAAGGTAGTGATCGGAAAATACAAGTTATATGAGTGAAAATGAATTTTTTTTTTCGTAAAAGCCACTCGAGATCGGCGAAAAATGACAACATGTTCGTGTTCTACGAAAATAGGAGAAATGTAAAAAATTACCGAAAAATTCCGAAACTTGTGTGTTTTCACCTTGTCCAAGATTTACTGGTTATTCTTATGAACCATAAAATAATAGGTCACATAGATCTGTTAAAATTCTTGTTATAATCAATGGTTAAAGTCATGATTAATTTTAGATATGGAAACAAATACTTACTTATAAAAAATAACGAATTTCCTTGTTATCATATACCCATACTAACAGCATTGCAAGGCACAACAAAGAAAAATTAACTTAATTATAGGTATAGAACCTAATTAATGATAACGAACAAAAGCACTAACGACTACGTCAAGACGCTGCTGGCTTTGCGAAACCTACGGCGGTTTTATGCAATTTTAATATTAAGTTTTTCTTTGTGCGCTATATCCATATAAATTTTATGGGAATCTATGATATATAAAATAACTATATTTTGGATTACAGAGCAATTTGGGGTAAGAACAAATTAATTCTTGATAATTTTGTAAGTTACTCGTAATTCATAATTAATATCAAATTTATTTAATTAAAATATAGTATTGTAGACAACATATATGCAAATTTCTCTTCGGATCCCCGAACACATTTAAAATAATGACATTTCTTGAACTACCTTCTTGGTTGTATAAAAGGGGTTGATACATTGGCAAGATAAAACCCAAAGTAAGAAATGTCAAACCCCATTTCGTTTAAATGGCGGCTTAGGCAAAGTCGCGACTGTTTTTCCCAAGAGAAGCGGGCCACGCAAATGAGCCAATCCTGAGTCTCTTCCGTCTTGTTATCCGAAAGCCCGATCGGGGAAAGGAACTTGTCGCCCTAACTGGAAATAATGAATATGTGTTTTATTTCTGCAGCGGCGTGTTCTACATTTTAAATTTAAATAAAATGGAGAATAACGTCCTTGGGGGAGTTTTTAGAGCATAAGAATTGCTCCTGCTTTTTTATTGTATACTAAAAGATATGTCTAAATATGTCTTTCATACGAATGAAATAGGATTTTATTGCTTGTCATTTGTTATTATTTAATTTAATGCTTATTTACAATTTTTTGAATCAATTGAAAAAGTAAATGCAACGTTTTAGTGTAAAATAACATGGTTAAGCTGGTTAAGTCATGTGTCATCACATCTTGGTCAGGTGTACTGAAATGAAAAAATATTACTGTGATTAAACAAACATTTAAAACGTACAATAGCAAATTTCTAATACATAACATTTTTGTGCGATGAATAAGGTGAAATCAATGGATGAACAATTTATGATGTAATAGAATAGGAACCAGGGGCGGATCCAGCCACTCCCTTTGGGGGGGGGGGGCGGTGACATCACGAAAGTACAGTATGGCAAGCGAAAGCAAGTTGTCGACTAGGGGGGGGGGACACCGGAAATATTCCTATTTCTAGTGTAAAAAACAGGATTGGGTCAATTTTTCTGAATTTGAAGCTTTTGGAGAGGGAGGGGATGTCAGCAACATACACATTCCTAGTATAAGAGGCAAATCGGGTCTATTTTCCTGAACTCAAAGCTCTTGGGGGGCGGCTATCGCAAGAAAAACAAGTTATCAACGGGGTGGGAGTGCCAGCAGCATACACATTCCCAATTTAAAAGGCAGAAGCGGTTCTATTTTCCTGAACTCTAGGAGGGGGGATCGCAAGCATACACATTCCTATACTCTATTCAAGAACTAGAGAGAGTAATAAAACAGTTACCGAAACCTCCAACGTACCTACTCCAGTGCCACAGGTAACTGAGGACTGCCGTAAATCTAATAATATTTAATTATATTTAAATATTATTAGTTTTTGTAAATTTACTGCATCAACAAAATTTCTGATAGTTCATTTTAATTTCTGTCAGTGAGCAAAATACACATTCCAGTGTGTGTTTAGTGATTTATTTTGCTTGCGCTTGTATTTATATATTATTTGAGATTAATGAGATACCCAAAAAATATAGCTTCCACCTCAATATTTATTCCAAAATCGTTAAACCAAGGCATTTCTTCCTCAACAAAAAACTTATTACGATGAATGTTTATGATGCCTTAAAATATCAATATCTAGATAATAGTGTTTAAAGCTCTGTTGAGATGTGTTCCATTATGACAGGAGTTGGAAAATCTACTATGTACCGAATACCGAGAAAAAAAACGACTGGAATTGTTAATACTGCCAAGCGACATTCGATCACAGGCAGACGAAAAACCTCGTTGAAAGAAGAGATATAAACTGCAATAAAAGGAGTTGTACATACATTTTATTATGAGAAGCAGATCTCAACCGTCGACAAAATTCTAACTAAAATCAATGAAGATCGAGATTTACCTGAAACTAAAAGAATTGAGCTCTGGAAATTGCCCAGAGAACTTAATTTTGCTGGGAAAAACCAGACAAGAAATCTGTTTTTATAGATCGTCCGGAAACTATCCGTTGGAGAAGGAAATATCTCTCTCAAGTAAAAGGTAGAGTTGCTAGAAATAACATAACTTACAAAATTAGTAATTTAACTGAATTTTTGAAAGATTTTTTTGAATTAAGTCACTGCGGAAAATTGGGAAAAATCCATATAATAAAAGAATAAAACAAAATGTGGAAACTCGATCTCATGATCGGTGAGATAGAAGAACCAATTATAATTAATTTGAGCGAAGATAGCTTCACTGAATGATTACGAATTAGATACGTAATGTTTACTAGTGTAAATACAATTTATTATTTAAATTTTTGTTTTTTTTTGTATTTTATTGTTTAATGTTGTTTATATATTTTTTTATTTTTTATATATTTTTATTTTAGTGTGTCCCACTCTTTAATTTTATATATATTTAATTCCAATTAGCCGTAAATTTTTTATTATTTTATTATTATATTTGTGTCCTTTTCTTAAACGTGTAGAATAAACTGGTTTATTTTATATTTTTGGGGCTATCGGATTTCCATATAACAAAGTAAATTAACTTGAGATGTCAGTGCAATAGAAATAAAAATAAGTAGGTCTAATTTTAACTGTAAGATATAAAAATTAATTACATTTGAATCCCTTTTTAGTGTTTAATTGTAATTCTGCAGATGGTTTAAGAAATAAATAAACTGAAACGTCAAATGTCCTAAAAATGTTTTTAATTAATAATAAAATGACCGATAGCCCTAAAAAAATTTAATATTATATGGACGAATTTATTTTTTCATATATGTTTAACTTCTTGTATTTTTGACAATGCGTATTTTGTAAGTATTTAAATTATAACTTTTAAATTGTTTGAAAGAATAAGACTACGTTTTAGTCTGAATGTGCCTAAAACGGTTTTTATGTCCAAATTAAAAATAATAAAAAATACCGTTGTGATTTGTATTAAATATGTCAGAATTATCTATATTTTGTAATGTATGCGAATTATTAAGAAATCATAAGAAACAAAATATTATTATAAAAACTTTTTATTTTAAGTTTGTTGCCGAAATAATATTCTATGCCATAAATACTTAGTGATAAAATAAACCTCCTTCCGATGCCTATGACAAGGATTAAAATCCTTTTTAACACTAAACATTTCCAAATATCTATTCTATTCAACCAAAATAGTCCATTATTAAAGACCGGTATTTTTGATTATAAAATTTCTAACCCATTCCTATGAAAAATATATGTGTCTAACAGATTTTCCAAAGACACCGGACTAAAGAACACAGGTAGTTTGCGAAGAAAAAAAAACGGTAAAAAATTATTTATTACTCTCTCGAGTTCTTGAATAAACTATAGTATAAGAGGCAAAATCGGGTCTATTTTCCCTAACCCAAAGCTCTTGGGGGGGGGGGGCGATCGCCCCCACCGCCCCCCGCTCTTGGAAACGCGCCTGGTAGGGACAACCAGATACTTTTGCTTTGGTTTCTGGTTGTTGACTACATTTTAGACATAATGAATATAGCTATATAAATATACACATTTTAGTCAATATATTTAGTTTTCTAACAATTACAAGACTGGAAAAAAAATAATAACGTTTGTTACTTTCGACCTCAGAGTCAGGACGAAAGTAACAGGGAACGGGTCAAAAGTAACACACTTAAGGTCGTAGGAAATATAATAATAACTATCAGAAAGAACCACAAAACCATATCAAATTATTTATTGGTAAATTACCAAGCTACAAATCAATAAAACATAAAATATTTTCTTTTAAAAATGTAATAGCAAAATATGTAATAATGTACTTCTAGGTAATCAAGCATTTATAAATTAGCTTTAATGAGATTAATAAAATAATTTTATTCAGATTCGCAATTATGGCAAATATAATATGTATCATCGTTAGTACACGTAACGTAAGACCATTTTTTACAATGCAGGCATTGTAACCACTTCTCATTTGGCAAACTGTTGCTGAATAATTCTAAAGAAACGAGGCAAAAGCAATCATCTTCATCAATCCACTTGACACATTTTCTTTTTCTTTGGGTCGATTCTTCGTTTTTTTACTTTGCAAATGATATTTTTTTTCTTAATGGGTTATAATATTAATCTTTTGGCTTTATCTCTTTGGTTGTATCCTTCTTCAATTGCATTTGTCTCCGGAGTATCAGTAAATATCGCAGTTTTACGTTTTTACCACCTCTTTTCTTACGTATCTTGGACCAGCTTTAGGAAGAGGTCTTATATCTTGGAGTGAAAAAGCAATTTGATTTGTTAAGTCCAGTCTTGAAATATTATCTTCAGAGGCTGTTCGTTGCATTTCATTATTGGTAGGCAAGGGACGCTCCTTACAGAAGACGGTTCTGGAATATTACTTATTCCAATCACTCTATTCCCTTCAGAGGCTGTTAATATGAATTTTGATCAAGTAAAACCCAGCACTCTACATACTAATTTAATATATACTGACTACCAGTTAAATAAATGATTATTAGAATATCATATTTTTTGCAGATTCTAAAAATATTTCTTGCACTGACTTTTGAATAGTTTAGCAATTTAATAATTCATATCACCAGGTAGAAAGATTTACGGCTCTATAAGTAAAGATATCCGAAACTAAGCGCATTGATG
The DNA here is from genome assembly GCA_034092305.1 of Diaprepes abbreviatus. NCBI lineage: Eukaryota > Metazoa > Arthropoda > Insecta > Coleoptera > Curculionidae > Diaprepes > Diaprepes abbreviatus. The sequence continues at coordinate 4,078,261 of JASJET010000141.1, read as the reverse complement.
GTGCGGCAGCGTTAACATATGTCTATAAGGAAGATAAGTTGAATGTATACTGCAAGAAATAAGTTGTTCACAGATAAAACTAGAAGAACTATGCCCATTTATTATATTTATGATAAAATAAAATGTAAAAGTGTAGAAATCTACGGGAATCCGTCCAGAGCTATTTTAGTTCAGAGAACGTATGTGAAACATGATCATATTTTTAAGATTGAACATAAATCTTACGCAAGCATTTTATATATATCCAATAAACGTGCAACTCATAAGCGGTTAGACACACCCCAGTAGATATATATCGCAAAACTTCGTGCATTCGGGGCTCTTAACTTCACACCTGATCTGCTGAAAACGTAACGTCCACAGTTCTCAGTTTGTTGAATCAACATTTTGAAATTTTTTGTCAAAAAAATTATATTTTTTTGTCTTTATGTTTGTATACAATTTTGGGGATACTGTATGCTAGGTAAACTGTGCTATGATTTTTTTTGTGCTAAACTTATAAGCTTGGACTTGTTATAAGAATCGTCAATTTTGGATAATGTAAGATAAATTTTTCTAAAAATTCCAACTTAAGGGCTCACGTCAAAATGAAACATCCTGGTAGGTTTTTCATGCTTGAAAATATAATATTGAGTGCCGTAAAATAATCCCGTTGTTTTATTTCGAAAAACTAAACTTACTGGCCACGAAGGTCAAAAATCAACCTGGAATTCATACATGCAATGAATGTAGTGCCAGTTTTGGAAACTTAGCTAATTTAAGGATGGTCATAAAACTAAAACATCCTGGTAGAAAAGAGGTTAAATCTTAAAATTAATACTTTCGATTTCATTTTATATATATATTTTTTTGAGAAGTTGAAAAATTAGCACAAGAGAAGTATGAACTTTTTAAATAGTTTCCGATGGATGTACTGCTAAAGAGTAAAGAGAGACCTTAACACTAACATGCATGTAGAAAGAATGCACAGGACAATAAAACATTCTTATTGGATGGCCAATTTTATTTCTTCAAAATTTGTTTGAGGCACAGTTTCCGCGAGGCTTTAAATATGTTTTTAGTTAGTTATTTCACTGGGAATATGGTTCATTTTTATATTGAAACTACATATATAAAGTAGTCATACTTATTGTATATATATATTTCATATTTCAGAACGTTTCAAATCTTTCGAATTTTTTTCAACTGATGGTTTCGGCGGATTCTACAAAAATGTACATTTTTAATATTATTATATACGGAATAACGGGTTAAAAACTTATCATTAAGAACAGAGATCACACTCTCTTGTATATTAACTTTTCAATAATATTTTTAAAAGTCCAGCTAGAAGAATGGACATTACATTTTTAACCCTATAACTGCCTTCACTTGACTGAATGTGGAACCCAGATGGTGTATGTTTTAGGTACTTTAAGTGGTGTAAAAAGTTTGGGTCTTTTAATTGAAGTGATATCTTTCTGAAAAAATATCGTGATTCAATTTAGAAGAATTGAAAGCGGAAAATTATTTTTATTTATCGTTTTATTTATTTTAGAAATATTGGTTTATTTTAATATGTTGAATAACTTTGATTTAGATCATTAATGTCTGTTTTATCGTTTACGGCATTTGGATTTTTTTTATTGCGATCATTTCGTAAAATTCTCGTTTTCCTTTGTCGGTTTCAGTTTTCAAGATTTTTGTATTTTCATAATCAAAGGTGGTGCTTGTGTTTCATTTCGTGTTTTTTTGACTGTAATATTTTTTTGTCATATTTATGTCCATTTAGATGATTTTGCAGATACTGACTAGTTTGGCCGATATAATTCGATGGACAATCCTTGCAGGGTATTTGGTAGACAACATTTGATTTTTTGTCTTTTGGAAGGTCACTTTTTAATTTGCTGAAATTGCTTTTAAGTAAATTATGACCCTTATGACTAGTGGTTATATTATATTTCCTAAAAAAAGTTTGAAAGTTTTCGGAAAGTTCTGGTATGTATGGCAAGGAAAGATATTGTTTTTTGGTATTATTGTCTTCTAAATTTTCTGTTTTAGTGTTTCCATGCTTGTATTTTTCTAGCCTTTCTTTAAAAATTTTATTAATTAGTTTATTTGGGTCAGAGTTTGACATAAGGACCTCTTTTGCGTTTTTGATACAGTTGTTTCTAAATTCGAGACTACTAAGGATGATGGCTCTATCGGCTATTTCAATTATTACTGATTTTTTTTGGGCCATATGGTGTTGGGAATTGTAGTTGAGGTAGCGACCAGACCAGGTAGATTTTGTGTACCACAAAGTAAGTTTTTAACCCGTTATTCCGTATATAATAATATTAAATTTTTGTACAATCCGCCGAAACCTTCAGTTGAAAAGATTCGAAAGAATCGAAACGTTCTGAAATATAAAATATATATACAATAAGTATGACTACTTTATATATGTAGTTTCAATATAAAAATGAACCATATTCCCAGGAAAATAACCAAATAAATAAATATATATATATATATATATATATATATATATATATATATATATTTATATGTGGAGTTATTCATAAACACAATAATTCGCCTTCAACAAAATTGTTAATTACTAATCCTATTTTGTATACCTTAGGTAGTTTTTGTACTGAACAGAATCGTCAAACTCTATAGTTTACAACTAAATATATCTTCTCATTTTGGCTTTGTACTAAGTACATATATCCTTTACAAAACATAAGGGACCTCTAATATATAAACAAGTCCCTAATTGAAACATGAACATAACTTTAACAGGGATACAAACTTCACACTAAAAGTATCTATCTAGGCGACTTTAAAAATACACAAACAAGTATAAAGGCCATCGTTAAAAAAGGAATTAACAATGCTTAGGATTTAAGGAAATTGAAGGCCCTTTAACTTTCCCTTGAATGTTTTTACAAACGAAATAAATCTAAATAATTGTTTTCGTAGATACCAGCAAAATTATTTGATACTTCCCTATTAGTAACTAATTCTGTTAGTCTTATTCTAAATTAATTTAGCAGTATGTTTGAAGCTTGAAGCACTTTTGTAGATTACATTCTGGCACAGCAATATATCCTTAATGCGCGAAAACACTTATTTCTTTGCAATCAGGTGTTTCTGCTCCGTTTTCATTTGTTTTAAAATCTCGGAGTTAAATCAAAATACATAAAATGGGATTAGATTGAGGATGCTTAGAAAGGCATGAAAAATAAAAATGGGACTAGTATGCATTTCGTATAGTTTAATGATTAATCACTTATTTTTTACCAATAGGTAAAGCAGGTTGTGTCGATCTTATTTTCGTTATACTTTTGTTGACTTATTAATTTATATTTTTACTTATCATGAAAACCTTAAATGTTGATATATTTACGATAATATTATTATGTTTAATATATTATAGCGAAGAACTAGGGGAATTCGCGCGTCTTTATGCTGTCTGAGTGTCGTTATAAAAATATTATATCGATTAGTCATCATAGTTAGTAGAATTTTAGACTTTTAATCCAGAATATTTTATAGTTTTTATAAATCAGTAGGATTAGATTTAAAGAGCAGTTGTGATTTAACAGTAAAAGTGTTAAAACGTAGTTATTAAATAATTTAAAGTAATTAGTAAAAAATATTGTTTTTATTCAAACGTATTGAGGAAATAAAGACGAGAAAATCATAACAATTGGTGTCAGAAGTGAGGATTGTCACTGGATTTCCCAAAAATTCGATTTGTAACCGAGAAGATAGAAAGGAAAACGGGCTTCAATGTTGAATTCTTCATCAAGTAAGAAGATAAGAGTAATCTTTGATGAAGTTTTAGGACGTTCTATTCTTAAATCCAAAAAAATCATTGAATTTGTCATTAAAAAATATGCTGAGAACCAAATTTTCGATAAAGTTCTTGATAATTCCATTTGGAGATAGCAAAAAATGAAGTTCACAGTAAAATTTAACATTATAAAATAAGTTAAGAACCGAGTTTTCAAAAACATTGTACAAATTTTTATGGTAAGTAGTAGACAACAAACAGCTGAAACGGAGAAAATAATAAAGCAAAAATTTTATAGAACCTATAGAAGAACGTCGCCTTAAAGACATCAAGAAGGAAAACGTCACTAAAAAGGAGAAGAATGTTACTAAAAAGAAGAATAGTATCGTCTCAAAGAAAAACGGAAAGAAGAAGCACGTTGCCGAAAATAAAAAGAAAAAGAAAAAGCACGTCACTAAAAAGACGTGAAAGAAATTCTAGACGCGATAGAAGTAAAAGTACGGTAAGAAATAAATAATATTGGATCAATGATGCGACATTACATAGGAGAAGTGCGACAAGAATTTTAAAAAATCGTAGAAGAGATAGAATCAAAAATGAAGAACCTTCAATAAAATAAAGAAGCTTGGCCATTGTGATAAAGCAATAACCACCGGACAGTACATCAGACCCCACACTTGTGATATTGAAACATCATGGATAATACACAAATGTAAATTTGAAGCTGCCGCTACTGCAAATAACTGAAATTTCGAAGATACGGCTACTGCTTTAATAATTATTATTCGTGAAATAGCATTGGAGGTATTTTAAACCATTCCTACAACCCAACAAAAAAGACTATGAAATGCTACATTGGAAAGAAGATTTGGAGATCAATATCTGTACTAGTTATACGAGTCACGACTCAAGTTAAGGCATCAGAGAAATTAAGAAAGTTTGCAAGAATATGAACCAGATTTTTAACGCCGTGTTAATCAAGCTTACTTAGGAGCTATGGAAAAATTCCAAGATTCCAGTATTTCATTAAGAGAATCAAAAACCAAGAAATACAGTTTATGCTGGATATAAGCAAATTTAGTTACTGCAGTGAAGCACTGGTTAAGGCTTTGGGAATGGAAGTAGCTTATAATATGTCAAGGTCAAAAATAAGGGCTGTTACCATGGGGAAAAACAAAAATTCACAAAATCACATAATGGAGATAATCTGAAATTATTAAAAAACTAACTTCAAGAAGCTATAATTCACTTTATAATAGAAACTAGATAGGTACTAAAGATGTGGATGTATTGGATACATGAAAAGGACTGTGAAGTGCAACTAAAGTATCGTTCACCATCCAGAGATCTCGCACAAGGGAACCAGGAGGACTGCACAACAACGTAGATGCCTTGTTAAGAAGACTATGTAAAGATGAATGCAAGCACTTAAGCAAAATAGAATAAAGAGAAGAGTTTCATATTTAGAGTGTCATTTTTGACGTTGATCCCGAGTGGATAACAGTTTAGGTGAGAAAAATCAAGTTATAGATAATGATTTGGAGTCATGTCTTCAATTTAAAGAAAATAATGAAAGACGTCCTAGTTGGGAAGATATCTTGGATAAAGGACCTACATTCAAAGCATTTTGGGCTCACTGAGACTTGCTATTTATTGAAAACCAATTACAAAAGAGATCCTAGGAAAGTATCAATGACAAGAAAATCAAAACTCAGTTGATAGTATCCAGGAACACAGTTTCAGTGGTTTTAGAAGAAATTCACTATTGGAAGTCAGGTGCTTATTAGGAGTGAACAGAACTTTAGACTAACTTATAGAAAGATTTTACTTGGTTAACTACTTTAAAGATGAAAAATCATAGTGTAGATAGTATCCTAAATGGGCAGCTAGCCAAGGTCCAAGCATAAGATCCAAGGGAAAAATGAAGAAGTATAATGAAATATCTTTTGGACAGGGGGCTCTTAATATAGTTGGACTATTCCTAGCTACAAATAAAGGCAACAAATACATCTTGGCTGCTGTTGACTACTTCCATAACTGACCTGAGGTATTTACTATCCTTAGCCAGGAGACTTCTCAGTAGCTGAAGTCTTAGTCAATAATGCATTCAACCGATGTGGAATTTCTTTGGAGCTATATTTTGACTAAGGTTATAAGTTTGAATTTAAACTTTTTCAAAAGCTCTGTGAACTACTGAACGAACAGCTGTACATCCTCAGTCAAATAGCATTATTGAATGATTTAATAGGAACACTGAAGAGCACCTAACAAAGATCATTGGGACAAATATTTATCAATTTTATAATGGCCTATTGTCCCGCAGTTCATGAAAGTACCGGAGTTCCACCAGCCAAGGTCTTATTTGGAAGGGAACTTAGATTGTCTTGCTACATACGGTCCGGTTCCTTCACTTAAGTATGGGTGAATACCACCTTTCGAGAGAAACTGCTAGAAGTTCATGAACTAGTTAAAGAATTCAAGAATCTGGTCACAGACAGAATAAAGACAAAATATGACATCAAAGTAAGCTTGGCAAGGTTCCAGCAAGATGATAGAGTTTGGTTATGGAATCTATAGAGAAAGAAAGGTAAATCACCTAAATTGATGCTAGCGTTGTAAAGACCATATACTGTTCGGAAGAAAATCAGTCACGTTGTTTAAAGGGTCTGAAGTCGCAACACCAAGATGAAAGCACTATATCTTCACAGGTTAAAGCCCTATCATGGAAGTATCGAAGCAGACTGGGACAATCATAAATAGGATGGAACCACCGTATCGAGAAACTAGAGGAATTCAGCGGCATTCTTATAGAAATATTCTAACGAAGAACTGTTTGAGTTTGGACGCGTTCTTCTAGAAATATTATACCAATTATTCATCATTGTTACTCATGTTATTAGTGGAATTTTAGACTTCTAATTGAGTATATTCTATAGCTGTGTATAAATAAGGGGATAGGATTTAAAGTTTAGTTGTGATTTAAAAGTAAAAGTGTTAAAAAGTTGTTACTAAAGAGTTAAAAGAATATAATCAAAAGCGTTTTTTCTATTGAAACCTAGTGAGTTAGTATAGTGAGAGAACATCGTAACAATATGAATTAAAATACTTAATGTATATCTGCTTTGTGCAACGAAAATCTCTGGAGAGTATTTAGCTTTGTTGGTCTAGCTGAACTTTTCTATGGTTAATCTCTAAGCTTGGTGTTTCGTTATCTTATTTCTTCTTTCTCTAAAACAATTTCATTACTGTTATCAAGGAGTACTCTGGGGTTTTTCTGTTTGTATATTCCAGCTACGTCTTTCAACTTTTTGTATTCTCGATGTATATCGTGATTTTGATGAAGTTTTTCTATTTCTTTGCATTCTTTCTCTAACCATAGTTTTTTCGTTCATTTATTCTGCGGTACTCTTCGCAATTTGTTTTTTATGTCGTCTTCTCTTATCTATTAAATGCAAAATTCTTTTCCTCATCCACTTTTTCTTGAGAGTGCTCGTACGATACTTTAGCTTATTCTGCGTTATATTAATAATAGTTGATCTTAAATTGTTCCATAATACGTCTACTTCCTCATTTAGGGATGTTTTATATTGTTCTCTAAGTTGACCGATTATTTTATATTGTAACTCTGTGCTTAGTAGCATTTTTACTTGAACTTACTTGGCATAATTTCGTTTTACTCTTTATCCAGCACTTGCAGCTTGATGATTTGCATTAACTTGTAGATAAAGCTATTGTCTAAATATGGAACCAATATCTAACCTCAACTAATGTATGGGATGATATTAATCTATCAGTAATTAACATGTTTAACAGAGCTTCTCGCCAATTGCCCGCATTGTACGATTTAAACATTTTTCTGTTTTACTTATAACAACTAATAACGTAGCAAAAATATTAATATTAATAGTTGAAAGTGTGAAATTTATTCAACCATATTTTAGTTTATTTTGTTTTGCCGCATAACATCGATTTGCATAATTTGTGTCGGCAGATAATTTATGACATATAAAAGCCAAGTTTACTGATACAAACAGAATAAATAAACTTTGACTACAGTGTGCATGTGCTATAAATATTATTGTTTCATACCGCAGTTGATTCTCTATGAGGAAGTTTGGCTTTAGTAATACATTAAGTTGAAACTTTGAACAACAATAAACCTCTACATATGATATTAAATATTTTAACTGAATATTAATTATTCAAGTATTCAATGTACCCTCATTGCAATTTAGTTTTTTAAATAAATTTGTAGTTTGGAAATAAACCATTGCCATTGATTTAGATTCATGATACAGAGAACCTCTACTCTTTCTTTATCATATGCAAAAACTTTGCAATATATAATATATTTGCTTTTGTCAATGATATAACGCTGTTTGGCGATATTTATTACCCTGAAGGTAAGCCACCAGGATCTCCTAATGAGAAAGTTCTGTTCCCTATACGATCTTTAGTGAGACATCTTCCTAAACTTTATGCCTCCAATGCTGTCCTTGAGTAATTGTAAGGTGTTTTATTGGCACACGTTAGGGTTAATCAACCTGTTCTACTATGGGAGTTGAGGAGCTTTGGTCGAGTGCTTGCTGATTTCTTTTTTTCGATATTTTCTTCAGGATTGCCCTTGTGACTTCCAGCTTCTGTAATGTTATAGGGCTCGCTTGAACATTTTTCGACTTAATATCTGCCCTTTATTCCTCCAGCAATCTGGCTGACTTTTGGTCGGTGTCAAACCGAAGGAGGAGGAGATTTTGCTCTCAGTCTAGTAATGACCCTGTCAGCCTTTTTAAACTCCTTTATACTTTGATTATTGGGGTACTCTCTTCCAACCAAATGCTTTTCGATTATTTAATAGAAAAGGATTCTAATCTTTTCATGAGCTTTTGAGCTCGAAGGCGTGCTCTGTGTTTTGAATGCCGCTTTGTAAGAGTTATTTCACTATAATTCTGTCAATTTCGCTGAGACGAAGGCGTCTTTCTCCCTTTCATACACTGAGAGCTTTGAGAGAGTTCTCCATCTTTTCATTGCTGTTAGTTTTTAAGAGGTTTGTCACCTACAGAACCTATATTGGTTGTTTAAGTCGAGGAAGTTCCAGTATTTCTTTTTCAGATGAGTACCACGAGAAATTAAGGAAGGGATGTTCGCCCACGTGCCGTAAGAAGGCTATTTAAAACGGAGTGCGTATAATAAAGACTAAACTCCTCCCTTCTAGTTATGTATCCTCCGCCTATGCTATTTCACGTCTACTTAGAGGGAGAGGGATTTCGCTTGGCCGACAGATGGAGGAAAGCCTCCATGTTCCTCGAAGCCCGGTATAAACCAGGCAAGTTTCCATGAATCATGCTATATATATATATATATATATATATATATATATATATATATATATATATATCATTTTTCTTAATTTTGTATTTTCTTGGGTTTAGGTTCTATCTATATATATATATATATATATATATATATATATATATATATATATATATATATATATATATATATATATATATATTAGCATGATGAAAATATATATAAAATACAGTTGATCTATAACCAGCCAACACAGAATATATCAAATGAGGTTTTGGCGAAATGTCTACAAATTCCTATAAGAAACCAAACGAACAACAACTGACAAAATAATATAACTTTCAACAAAATAGTTTCTGCGGTCCCATCTTACTTTAAATATCAGTAATCAGTTCTCAACTTTCAATTACGCGCGAAGTGATCACTTTACGTCAGTTCTAAATGAACCGGAAACTAACATTAAAATAAACTAATTTTAAGACAGGGAGCATGGAAGGAACCTTCAAGTCAGTAATGTATCAAATTTAAAAAATGTAACTATACAGACAATCTTGTTGCTGGTACTTCCTAGAAACGTCCTTTGGATGGCTAATCCTTCCATTTCAGGCTTCAAAAACTGACCAAAACATGGACAACAAATTAAACCTCCTTAGAGCCGATTTCGACATTCTTTTTTTTTATTCCTCTTCTTCCTAAACCTGTATTTATCCATTCTTGGACACAGGTCCCTTAAAGTATTTTCCACATTTCTCTGTTCTGTGCCAAATCCATCCATTATTTTGCCTATGACTGATATCGTTTAGCTATCGCTTATGCGATCGTCCAATATTTCTTTTTCTCTGCATAGGTCTTCATTTTATTATTCCATATGCCCATCTGTTTGTGGGTAGTCTGGCAATATGTTCTGTAACTTTGACATTAGTGGCACAGATGATATTACATAATATAAGCAAATAATTCTATCTGAATTATATATGAAACCCTTCAAGTACGACATATTATATGTACCAAAATCCCAGTGTGACATAAGAGCATTACACATTAGTATGGCAGAATGCAACATACTATCGAATATCCAAGCATTTGACATGGAAGTGATGTCCTGGTGAGAAACGGTATGGCTGTGATATCTGCCGATAAATCGTACCACAATAGTATCGAAATCTTCACACTGAAGTGGGAATATTTACAGTTACTTCTGTGTAGATACCACCACAATATTCTGTGTGTCGCAGACAAAAGCGATTAGCTGGTAGAAAATTGCTCGGCAGCTTTTCAAAGTAAGAAGTGGAAGAAAAGTTATAATCTTTACTAAACTTTTATAAACACGTCACTAGAAGACTGATATGTTAAGAGAGTATGTAAGCCTGTTCCAAGAACGCAACATTCACCAACAGAAATAAATCTTTTCAGCACTCCTAAAGCATCGAAGATACCTTTAGAAAGTCTACTATAAAAGTACGAGACTTAGCCCCTGCCCCAGAATAATATGATGCATTTATGAAACTGGTCAAATCAGTCTATTTATGTAACAGAGGTTCATAATCTACCCAATAATATAACAAGGATCCATTCAGCGAAAATACAGTGTCGAAAAGTGAAAAATTACAACATATATTTAGTACCTTAAGACAAAAACGATTGAATGAAATACTAGAAATAATGTATATAATATATAATAGTAAACAGGTCTGAAATATGAATACAATTCAATAACTTCTTGAAAATGTCAAAACCAATCATTCATGCAAAGCAATAAAAATTAAGAGAAAACAGGAGAAGAGATTAATCTGTTGGGAAACACAATCCCTTTTCATTAACTCGAAAAAGCTATAGTGAAAAGAACAACACCTGAACTAAACGAGATATTAACTGAATAAATTAAACATTTTGGCTTTAAAGCAAAATAAAGGTTGCTTAATCCCTTTAGCAACTGTAGGTGTACAAATCAAATTCCGAAATGCTGATCTAAATCGAAAATATTAGACTTTATAAAACCACTTAAAGGCCTAATGCGAAAGACTTATTCTACAGAGTGTTATAGGCTTGGGAAATCCAGCACTGAATTTATAGATCGCTTTGAATATGTATGTATAATGGCCTTGGTTGACCTTATGTCATAAACCTTAAGATATTTTTGATTAAGATATGCAACATGCTCATAACCTACAAGTTGATAAATATTATTGAGTCATTAGTAGATAAGAGAGGTTTCTATATTGTGCTGGATGGAAAGAAGTTTGAAAACATAGAGGAATGATATACTTCAAGGAAGAATGCCAACCGTGTCTATCTCATATATATGAACGAGAAGTTAAAACATCTACAATCCGAATATTTCATTTATGTCGATGACTTGAGTGATGATTTAAAAGACAAAATCTAGATCTATCAAAACCAAAATTCTTTTTTATAACCAAAATCCGCGCTAAAATCTAAGTGTATTCATTACACCTAAATACAGTTCGCGAATAAGAAAGCAACTATTGCCTGGAGGAGCAAAACCTTCAACCCACCGATAAAGCTAAGTACCTGCGAGTTGTACTCGATCGCTCTCTTTCATACAAGTATGGCTATTAAATTACTAGACAGAAAGTTGCCAAAACAAATAATCTTCTAAAAAAATTCGCAGGCCGCAAATGAATGCAATCCCCAAGATCCTAAGAACAATAGTTCAAGCTGTGGATTGCAGTTACAGAATATGCTTGTTCACTGTTAAATAGATCTAAACATACAACACAAGTTACTACTGCAATAAACAACATCTGCAGGATAATCACAGATTTCTATTAAACCAGGCAGCTAGAATTCTTTATCTAGGAAAAATTCTACTCAATACGTAGAAGGATTGAAATAATAATTAGACGATAAATACCTTCTACTCCTTTATAGAGAATCATAACGAGCCAGTTGGTACAGATTAAGAAAACGATTTTTATGGGATGGAACAGGAATGGAGGACTTGTCGAATGATAAACCGAATGCAAACTGGTACTGCTTCTGTCAAATTTAATCTGGCTGCACGGAGAGGAATACTCGATTATTCGGATCTGTACTCGAAAAAGTAAAGTTATTGTACAACAAATTTAGGCATTGTCAGTGTTCAATTTTGTGTAATGGTAGTAAATTTTACATATTATCATTTGTAAAGTACTTCTCCAAAATTGTTGAGACCAACGTAAATACATTTTCGTATGCTTTATCGATTCGAGAAAGCGTTTGACAGAGAACAACATGTGAGGCTCATAGATATACTGAAGAATGTTGTTGTGGATCGCAAGAATGTGTGGATTATGGAGAATTTATATTAGCATCAGAATGCAATGGTCTGAATTAATGGTAAGCTTACTAAAGAATGTCAAATTCAACGAGGTGTCAGACAGGGATTTATTCTCTCTCCAGTGCTGTGTAGGAAGCCCTACATAACAAAATATTTGGGGTTAAAATTAACGGCGAGCAAATAAAGACGATTCGTCATGTCGATGATACGGCCATCATAAGTTAAAGCCTTCAGGGTCTACAATAACTCTTAGATTCTATCAATAGGGTGGGGAAAGAAATTAGACTCAACATAAATGTTGCTGAAACTAAATTTATAGTTTTCAGGTATCCAGACTCTTCGCTGCTAATAAATGGACAAACCATTGAAAGAATCTCCCACTTCAAGTATCTTGAATGTTATATTACTGAGCAGCTTGACCCGGATAAAGAAGTTAAATGCAGAATCGAATCAGCCTTCATAACTTTTCTTGAAATGAGATCGCTTGTCTGCAATTACAATCTATAAAACTTCACCCAGGGGTTGTAAATGTTATTTATGGTCAGTGTTATTGTATGGAGCTGAGGTGTGAACAATGAAGGCTGCCACGATAAATCGTTTGGAGGCATTTGAGATGTGGTTGCATAGGCGAATACCATGGGTAGTTACGCAAACTAATATTGTGGTTTTAGATTGGGCAGATGCCACTCGCGAATTTCTGACAACTGTAAAGTTCAGAAAACTAGAATATTTTGGCCATATTCTCAGAGAGGATTGGTATAGAATTCTTCAACAGATTATAAGGGGTATGATCGGGGGTAGTAGAGGTGTTGGAAGGAAGCAGATCTTTTGGCTGACATCCGAGGGTGAATAGGAATACATAGTGCTGAACAGCTATTTTGAATAGCAGAGAACTGTGATCAATTCGCCATTATAATTGCCAACATCCTGGGGACCTGACATGGCAGATTAACAAGAAGAAGAAAATAACTTGACTAGATTTCCCCATTTTTATAAAATGTGTATCTGTCTCTCGAATTTTACCTCTAGAAGCATTAGGAAAAGATTATTTTTACCTGAGGAAATTATTAAATTATGACTGAAAGGAGCCGGGCAGCATAAAATAAAATACTTTTTACAGGAAAAATGTATAGCGTATTTATTTATCAATTTAGTACAAACAAAAGGAAGCATATGTATATTCTAATCCATATACGAATATGACGGAAACAAAAAGCTTATACCGCCAAAGTTTTAACCTAAAATTAGAATTTATAAGCGAAAATTTCAAAGCAGCCTTTTTATTTTCATTTCCAGCTGTTGCAATTTAAGCTAAAAATTTGAATAGTTAAATATTTAAAAGTTTTCGACAACAGTTTGGAATAATTTTTGAAAAGAAAGATTTTTCGAAGATCATATATAACTTACGAATAAATTTTTACTTTTATACAGTATGTACAGGGTGTCCGGAATTCGTTGTTTTTACCAAGTAGCTCATTTATTTTTAAAGTTAGCGGGACGCGGTTTTCGAAGAGCTGTGCTACTCTTGCGTTACTGGGTCTGACGAAGTTTTTATTAGCAGTGCAGGTATACTAAATAGACAGAATAATAGATATTGGTCATAAGAAATACATAACATCTACAATCTACAATTATCATACAATATCATATATATGAAGGAAATCTCACCGCAGATCGTTATTTACAAATACTGGAATATATTATACCAAAAGTTCGTGAAATTATGAATTTGAATCAGTTAAATAGTATATAGAGCTCCTGCCGTAACTCCCGAATCATTCGGCCTTATTTGGAAAATAATTTTCCAGGGCGTTGGACTGGTACACAAGGTCCCATAAGATGGCCCACTAGATCCCCGGATCCGTTGGTAATGGATTTTTTCTTATGGGGCTATCTAGAAAATAAAATCTACAACATCATACCATGCAGAAAGAGGCGTATGTCATAGAAAGGGAATTCATAAATTTAGTAAAAAATTATGCCAGTGCTGTATTCTACAAGATGGTTTATAATTTGAACAATATCTTTAATTTTTCTTATTTTTAATAATTATTCTTTTAATGTACAATTTAATAATAATTGAATAATTTAATGTATAATACAATGTTTTCTGTAATATCAATAAGTGTTGCCCATTGGTTATACATTTCGCAAGGTTTAGTTTAACATATAACTACTTGATGTACTTTCCACAGCCTCCTAAAAAAATTAGAACATGTAAATTAAAAGTATAATGTAATATCTCAAACGAAAGAAGAATTATTAAATGCTATAAATCGTTGAATAGCCTTTAGTAAGCGGACTAAAACGGTATATGAATATACGGGGTGTTCCATTAAAAAAAGGTTGATTTTATATAAAAAAATAGTAGTAGTTGGAGAGAAACTAACGACGCAACTGAATTTTATATAAAAAACTTTATTTGAGTCACGAGGAGTCTCTCAAAATGACAAATTTTTCAAAAAATCCTGTATTTAAAAAACTGTGCTGTGAAAATTCTGTCTGCGGCATCTTTCGTTTCGCCATAGAAAAAATATACCAAGAATTCTTATCCTGTGCTATAATTTTGACGCTTCTAAATAGTACGCAAACTGGTACTCCGTCTAATTCATAAAAATCAATTTACAATATTGTCATTGATTAGATATCAGTATTTTAATGTGATATATATGCTTTTGTTAGAAACAAGTATAAAAGACTTAAATTTTCGGATTTACGTTGAAAACGTGGCAATTCTACATATCCCTTTCTACCGACTAAGAGGGGTAAGCTCCTCCCATAAGAATGAGCCGTCTTAGTATAATTCGTCAATGGTTTCACGCAAAAGTAGCACGGCTTCTTTAAAATCGTATCCCGCTATCTTTAAAAATAACGTAGGTAGGCAGCAAAAACAACGAAATTTGGACACCCTATATATATATATATATATATATATATATATATATATATATATATATATATATATATATATATATATATATATTCTTACTGAAGAAAATGAAACATATTTTCTATTAGCCGTTGCTTAAGATCCGTATATCAGCCAATGACCCATTGTTCAGCAAAAATGGATATAGCGCGATCATCAGTACAAAGAATTTTAACAGCCTTCACAATGCATCCAAGCCGGATTTAGTTACTATTAGGAATTAATGACAAAGATTACGAGAGAAAAGGAAATTTTTATGAGTGGGCTCAAAATAAAATAAAAGTCAATTTATATAACAAGTTTTTAATACATCAAACAGATTAATACTTAGTATTTCCTTCTCTAGCTCTAGCGATAGCCTGCATCCTCCGCAGAAGGTCTTTTATCGTTTCTTGCTGAATCCGATTCCATTCTTCCTGTGCAGCAACTTATGCTCTATGGAATTTACATCAAGGCTCATTGGGGGCCAATCTTGAATCACAATCCCAAAAGCTTCAAGATACTGAGTGCTATTCTTGCGGCATGTGCACTGCCATTATCATGCATTGGCACGAAATTCATCCTACCCAATGAAGCCGGAATAAGGTAAAACATGCTTCTCAAGGATGTTGTGTATGAACCAGCTAGCATTAATTCTTAGATTCACCTCAATAAGTTCCATACGACTCTTCCAACTTATACCATCCCATAGTATAATAGACCGCCACCAAAGTTAACGGCTTGTTTGAGATTACATGTTGCCAAACTTTCTACATGTCCTCTGTATACTTTACCACGTCTATTTGACTTCCATAATTGTCTCCTGGTTTCATCTATGAAAAGAATTTTTCTCCATTATTTTTCATTCCAGTTAGTATAAGCTCCAGTAAATTGTAACCGTTCAATTTTGTGACGTGGGAGAAGCCTAGGAACTCTGGTAGGATGTTTTGTATTTATACCGATCTCTTTAAGTTTTTTATTACTGTTTTGACTCTTACATTAATTTATCTTGTGATTAGTAATTTATTTTTGAGGTCCGGAGCTGTAAGTGTGCGATTTTGCAAAGATTGAGATTCTCAAATATTATTCAACTCTTGTAGTTGTGCATCTTTTTCGTCCTTGACCAGAGCGCTTTTTGTATTCTCCAGTTTCTCTGTATCGTTACACTAAACGAGAAACAGTGGATTGATTTATATGCACTCTCCGCGCAATATTTCTTGTTTGCAATTCTCATTGGCTAAAGTAACAATTGTAACACCGACTAAGTCGCTTAAATGTGGCATCTTCGCAAGAAAATTACAGAATCGACAAATAAAGCAATAGAAATGTCATTTTGTGACAAACAAAACATCAGCGATTTTTAGTTGCCAAGGCATCCTATGCAATATTTGCAATTTGTGATATTATTGCTCCTTTCGCTTTAAAGGCTATGCCTAAGTATTGTAGTTTCTGTAATACATTGCAGTAAAAGTAAAAAGCCGTAGCATAAGAAATTTAAGAATAAAAATACATAACGATTTAAAGGAAAGAAAATGTATATAAAAAAATTTTAAAACTAAAATATGCAATATTTTCTTCCGTGATTGTATTTTATGTGCTCGACTCTAGTAATTTTTGCGAAGTTATTGGATGTAGTCAAACAGTTACAGTTTGGTAACTGAATTTTAAAAGTGCCTTGCTTTGGTTGGTGAGTACTCATTATGAAAAATGTAACAAATTTAGTTTTTTCGACGTTAAAACTGCCATTCACGTATTTTTGAATTATATTCAGCAGGCTTTTCAACACAAAATAAATTTTCAGTATCATCTGCATACGCAATAATAGTACTATTCAAATTAAAGCTTGTATGACTTTTATATTCACCAAAAACTGAAGTGGATGAAGTAGATTCCCCTGCGGCACCCCAAAGTCAGTTTCCACCATTACTAATATCATTAACTATAATCTATTGTTACCTGTCGGAAAGGTAGTTCACGAAAAGTTCCAGAAGGACACTCCACACACCAACACTTGTTAGTCCTTCTAGAAGTCTCTTTAGGCATACCGTATCAAATTTTTTGTAAAATTTCTTTCGTTAAGAAGAACACTCTGTACTTTTTTGTTTTTGAAAACCATATTGTTTATCAAAATTTATCTTTTCTTTATCCATATTTAAGCTATTACATTATTCGCCATCAGGTCTCATAATATAAAATTAGCAAATTTATTCAATAATGCCAAAATTTATTGCCTTACATTCTCACGTAAATTCTAGCATTTAATAAACAATTTAGAATTATAACTGGTATTAGGACATTGCCGATTATTACTAATGTCATCGCATCGTGTTCGACGTGTAAAAACAAGAGAGAGTCAAAATGAATTTTAATTAATATGATTTGGGATATATTCAGGATAATTGGTTTACATTATTTATTGTAATTCAAATTTATTAGTTCACATCAGCGAAGTAATTAGCTAAAAAAACTAATTAATAATTTATGCAGTGTTTATTTGCAAATTAAACCGGTAATATTGAATAACTCTCCATGCAAATAACTCGGAAATTATAGGTAAAGGGTGATATGGAAAAATAAAAATCAAAAATATTATCAATAATTCTGGAGTAGAACTAGATCAGAAATAAATAAAAATCTAAATAGATTTAAACCAGAAAATGCTTACTTCGTTTTAATAATTAAGGAAACAGAAAAATATTGAAACAATGATCTTTAAATTTACGGTTCTACTTGCAGAATAATCAAAAAGTAGTTAGCGCCAATCAGCTCGTCTAAAAACAAATGGCAAACTGTCACCTGACTGCCAAATAAATGAATGGATGAGTAAAAGGTGATGAAACTTGATTATCGTTCTTAGGCCTCTTTGGGTCCTTTACATCCGACCATGGCTGCAGGTCATTCGAGGTTGATTGTTTTTACGAATCCAAGCAGCATGTTGAATTTGCTTAACAGCTTCCGGTGACAAAATGGCATCTTTGGAAAATGCCGGTATGGCAAAGAATTTTCGAGAAAAATGTTTCAGACAAAAGTTGAAGGAAATTGAATGGCGCGTCTGACGGTGATCTTGAATTTGAACTTAAAGGTCAATCGAAGGTCATATTGCTTTTTTCAAATGGTATAAAATCACATCCAGAGGTTATTTAAAGGGCAAATATCTTTACACCACGGATTGATGTTGACCATCCAATAATTCGAAGACTAGGAGTGCTGTAGAAGAACGTTTCCTACAAAAGTTGGAGAAAATTGAACAGCGCGCCTGATGGAGACCTTGAATTTGACCTTGAGTTTGACAATCGAAGGTCGAGTAAGTTTTATATTTATATAATTACTTTTGATATTAAAATTGTTATTCTGGTACGGAAAATCTTGACTTATTGCATGTTATCACTTATGAGTGCCCACACCGTGTTTTTTTACTCGTGATCCATCAGGTTATTTCAGGGTTTCTGACGTCAGCTTGTTCATATTAACGATAAATATACATATATATATATATATATATATATATATATATATATATATATATATATATATATATAATAAATAAATAAATAAATATGTTTGAAACTGTTTTATTTCTAGAAACAAAAGAAAAAATAAATAAATTTTCTTCTTCCTCTTCTTATGCTTCAGAAATGGAATTTATTATTCCTCCTTTTAATTTCGTTGGCCCTCTTTTATTTTTAATTTTAGAAAGTTGAGCTTCAATCAGTCTGAAAAAAAAATTGTTTTAAATTAACTACCAAACTACTTGATGATATGAAAAAACATATATTCATATTTTATAAAGGTATCTTTATTTGATGTAACCATAGACGACAGTCTAACGTGTCTAACTGTTGAACAGATTGGCAATAATATTCATCTTTAAGTTTTACAAAGATCAGAATTTATGTTACTTCTTCTTCATGTGCCCTGTCCGTTGCGAACGTTGGCTATTATCATGGCAATCTTGATTTTGTTTGCGACGCTCCTGAACAGTTCGGCGGATGTTAGTCCAAACCATTGACGTAAGTTTCGGAGCCATGAGTGTCTTCTTCTTCCTGGTCCGCGCTTGCTATCTATCTTTCCTTGGAGTATTAGCTGAAGGAGACGGTATTTGTTATGCCTCATTACATGACCAAGATATTCTAGCTTCCTCCTCTTGATCGTCGGTATAATTTCCTTTTCTTTCGGTATACGGCGAACTATCTCCACGTTGGTGATGTGTTCAGTCCAGGATATTTTCAGGATACGTCGATACACCCACATTTCAAACGCTTCCAGCCTCTTCAATAGAGTTTCCGTCACTGTCCATGCTTCCGCGCCATACAGCAAGACAGGAAATACGTAGCATTTAGCAAGTCTTACTTTTAATGGAAGAGATATGTCACCATTCATGAACAAACTTCTCATTCTGTTAAAGGTCGCTCTGGCTTTTTCAATTCTAGATCGTATTTCGGTGGTTTGGTCCCATCTTGTGTTAACAACTGTGCCGAGGTATATATATGAGTCGACATGCGCTATTATTTTATTATCTATTATCAATTGTCTGGCTGGTTGTTGATTTTTGCTAATTAGCATCCATTTTGTTTTATTTATATTTAGATCGAGTCCTTTTTCCTTGCTAGCTTTCTGGACCTTTTCCATGAGACATTGTAACTCATCTATGCTATTGGCAAGTATAACTGTATCATCAGCGTATCTTATGTTATTTATTATCTCTCCATTTACTTTGATGCCTACGTCAGTTTCTTCCAGTGCTTTTCTAAAAATTTGTTCTGAATAGATATTGAAAAGTAGAGGAGACAGGATACATCCTTGTCGTACGCCTTTCTTAATTTGGACGTTTTCAGTGAGCATATTGCCTATTTTCACCTTAGCCGTTTGTCCCCAATAGAGATTTGCCACAATTCGGATGTCCTTGTAGTCAACACCTATGTTTTGGAGCGTTTGTAATAGTTGGTCATGTCTCACATTGTCAAATGCTTTAGAGTAGTCGATAAAGCACATGTAGACATCTTTATTCATATCTCTGCACCGCTGTAATAGTACTTGCAGGCAAAATATAGCCTCTCTTGTGCCGAGAGCATTTCGGAACCCAAATTGTGACTCGCTTATGTTTTCTTCGCATTTATTGTATATTCTGTTGTATATGACTTTGGTCAGGACTTTGGTAATATGGTTAATTAGACTTATCAGCCTGTGTTGATCACAAAGTTTGGTGTACGGCTTTTTAGGTATGGCAATGAAGGATGATTGGAGCCAGTTTTCCGGAATTTCGCCGCTGTCATATATGTTGTTTAAAAGTGAAGTCAGAGTATCCAAGAATTGATTATCCATTTCGCACAGCATCTTTAGAATTTCGCCATGAATGTTATCTGGGCCTGGAGTTTTATTATTTTTGAGAGACCATATGGCTTTCTGTACCTCTGACTTAAGAATGGGAGGTCCGGTTTCGATGTTTTTAATGGTATATTCATAATGGCGGTCTGATGCAAAAAGTTCTTCCACATATAATTTCCATGTTTCGAGTATCTTCGACGGCTCTGATGTAAGGTTACCGTCAGCATCAGCTATGGACGTAGCTGTACCATTATAATTTGTCTTCTTTGTCATTTCTTTGATCTTCCTATGCATGTTTTGATAATCATATTTCTTCTCGCATTGCTCGATCTCTATACATTTTGCAGACAACCATCCTTCTTTCGCCTTTCTAATTTGTGTTTTTATTTTTTTGTGTATTTCGTGATATTTTAATTTGTTCTTATTTTTATATTTTCTTCGTTCTTCCATCATATCAAGGATATCTTCCGTCATCCAATCCTTCTTCTTCTCTCTATCGTGTATTAATAGTTGCGTGCATGTTGTGTGGATAGCCTGTTCAATCTTGTCCCATCTTGATAGTGGTTCTGATGTATGTTCGTTAATTTTGTCTATTTCCTTGTTTAGAGAATCTTGTACCTGTTGTTTAATTTTGACATCAGAGAGCTTTCCTATGTTTATTTTCTTGTTATTGATTTTCTTCTTAACACGCTTTAATCTGACTTCGATTTTGCAGACAACTGGGTTGTGGTCCGACGGAACATCGGCCCCCGGGTAGGTTTTTGATGATTTAATAGCGTTCTTGTATCTTACTGGTACACCTATGTAGTCTATCTGATTTCTTACGATGTTTTCTGGTGTGTCTGCTGGCGACTTCCATGTGTATATTCTGCGAGCGGGTAACTTGAACAAGGAATTAGTTAGAATCATATTATGTTCTTGACAAAAGCGAATGAGGCGATCTCCGCGGTCGTTTCTCTCTCCCAGTCCAAAACTTCCCACCACATTGTCCACTTTGCCCCTGCCCACTTTTGCGTTGAAATCACCCATTACAATATTTATCTCGTGCTTATTGATCATCCTGATTAGTTGGTCTATTTGATCATAGAATTCCTCGATGGCTGCTTCATCCTTGTCTGCAGTGGGTGCATATATCTGGATTATATTTAGATCTACCGGGGTTGCATGCAGCTGCAGAAGCATCATCCTGTCAGAGAGCGGAGTGAAGGCTTTTACTGCTTTCTTAATGTGCGGTGCGACTATTATTCCCACTCCGTTTCTATGCTGTGACGTGTTATTGCCGGAATAGTAAACCATGCAATCCTGAATTGTGCAGTGCCCAGAGCCGAGCCAACGGGTTTCACTAACTCCCATGATATCTATATTGAGCCTTTTCATTTCCTTCACTATGTTATGTACTTTTCCGCCCTCATACATACTCTGTATATTCCATGTAGCGATCCTTTGACATGTCGGCATTGTATACTGTTTACCTTTGTAGGGATTTCGCATGCTGACGACCTGGGAGGCCCTACATTTTAAGTGCGTCTGTCCTCCCCTGCCGGATCTCGGATTCCGAGGTCCGTGATCAGTAACATTATCTATGTTATATTTGATTACCATGACAATTTTACTAGGAAAGTAATAATGAGGTGGTTTTCCGTTGCCTTCCTCATCGCTGTGTAAACGCCGTTTCCGTGGGTACCACTGCGCCGTTTATTCCCTGATTCACAGCCTTTTTGGTTCTCTGAACCATTGCCTGTGTTCAGTATTGAAATAGCCAGCTGCCGCTATTCGCTATGTTACTAAAGAATTTTAACTTTAAAATTCTATACTGAAAATGCACGGTTTTAAATGGTATTGCAGTTATAGGAAGAAATGCAATAATTAGTTAAATTAAGGAAATATTGGTAACCCCTCATCATAGAAATAAAAACAAAATAACAGTAGCTTGAAAATCTATAGAGGTCATCGTCTTTTTCTTATAACATTTCAGTTGCATGGCTCATTACCGTTGCTGAATATTACACCTTGATTTTTTCATGGAGGTTTGTTACAGTTCAAAATTCCGTTTAGGCTCATTATCACTAGTTCTGTTAATTTTACCTTGTTTATGCAAATACTCACGGTATGGGCAATCACAGTGACATTTTCCTTTAGAATTTCTCATTAATCCCTTGTATAAAAATAATCCATTTATAGTACTTTCAACTTTACTATATTTTGAACCCTGTTAGCTCCATTTCCTGGTTGATTTCTTTTACAGCACTGATTTGTATCCTACTTTCTTACGCTACAAATACAGTTTTAATTACGTTAATATCCTATTACATCGTACCTGGCTGTTTTCTTTATAGAAGTCTATTTACCGTACCGTTCTTTTTTCCTAGATTTCGGTTTTACAGCTTTCCAGGAATTATTTTAGTCAATCTCGCGAATTCTATTTACATTCTTGTTTTATTAGGTTATGGGGTCATTTTCTTCTTTTTGCAACGTTTGGAAATTCTACACCGCCTCAAGAGTATTCTCTTGAACCACAGTGAGGCTGTGCGCAGATTCTGCTCTGTATGTTCTGTACTTGCGGAAGCAAATTTGGGCAGGTAGCTTATGCTTTACTCGAAATGGCCTAAAGTATAGAGATTTGTTTTATCGACTATGGTTTCTTTCTTTATGGGTTAATGTACGGAATTTTATTTAATTTTACCGAAATTTAATAGTATAATAATTATTCTAACTTTGATCTGCAATATAATGATGTTAATTGTGTTCTGTTCATCAAGAGCTCACATTGCTTTCGGGAGATATGCCGACAGCTTAATTTTATTTTTTGTTTTGTTGGTTAAGAAAGTTACTTTGACGATTTCAATCGTACTTGAATATTGTACTACGTATAATTATTGTCAGACTGGTCAACTTCATCATGGGTGTTTCTTTCTGTCCTGTTTTTTTCTGGAAGTGAATATTTTACTTGGGAAGAAAAAGTCGTTTTCCTCGTGCATCCATTTTGATCTTAAGCAGCCAAAGTGTGGAAACAACGCGTGTCCGAGATTTTTAATCCAATATTTTGGGATATTCGGCCAAAGTTGATTGCCTTATCTTTTGCCTTTATTGTGTTAATGAACAATTTCTTCTTGGAAGGATTTATCCACAAAGACTGTTACGACAACTTGCGAGGATTGAGGGTCTCATTTGACCAGAAAGTTTATCGGCCATCTGTAAACCTTAAGTGTTCTTCTACTTCTTCTTCTAGTTCTTATTCTTGTTCTCGTTCTCGTTCTCGTTCTCGTTCTCGTTCTCGTTCTCGTTCTCGTTCTCGTTCTCGTTCTCGTTCTCGTTCTCGTTCTCGTTCTCGTTCTCGTTCTTGTTCTTGTTCCACCAAGCATAGACATAAGACAAATTAATATTACTTAATCTAGACTGAGTATCCCATAGAAGAAAGTTAGCTCATGCTTAAAAAGAGTTAGAGCGTTTTCGATGAGTAGTACTTTTATAATTTCGGTCAGGTCACAGGGATATTTAATGACGTTTTGGTGTATCGGGCTTAGCTCCACCATTGCGCTCTGTCTCTTTCTAAGCGAGAGCCATTTTTCTCCAATAGGATTCTCGGTCTAGTATCATTATGTCTATGATATCAGGCTGACAATCATGTTTTTCGGGATTTTTTTATAAAACTCGTCCTCCAAGGCTCGGCACCCCGAATTTTCACCCACAGTCGTGACCCACAAATGTGAGCGGAAAAAGTCGCGGGCATTTCACTAATCGCAAAAAACCCGAGGTGGGCACCAGCAAGTTAGATGAGGCCGTTAGGAAGCAGATGAGGCAGACCTCAAATAACTTGATTATAGGACATTGAAAAAACCATATCCTGAATAGGATTTGTCTTCGGGAGACTGGAGAGATGAAACTGGAAACTAGAGACTAGGAGAATGCTAAAAAAAGAACAAAATGTAAATAGTGATTAACCAAACCTAATAACATCCGTTTTTTTTTGTTTTTTATTTAATTACTTATTCTGGGTAACTTTTACCGGAAGTGAAGTTCATCACTCCATCAATTCATGTTTCTGTATTACCGCACCAATTTAGTCATGACTAATACTTTCTTCCCGGAGAGTTTCATTTACTAAAAAATCTTTATATTTTTAATATCCGCTCTCGAATTAACGCTGGCCACAATTTTATTAAAAAAGAATTTATACGTTAAATTTATGAACGACCAGTTTAATGTGACGCACAAATTTATATAAACAACTAATAATTATATAAAATTATGCTTGTTTAATATCTCTAAACACGTTTTCAATACAAGTAGTTATATGAGATCTAAATTAGTCGTTTCAAATTGAAATTATTTTGCAATACTTCATTGCAATTTGTTATCATATAAATATCGAGCTCTTTGAGAATATGTTCTCTATAGTATAGAGTGTATAAATTTTATTTTGTGTATCGCTATATTAGATCATGATATTTCAAAGAAATTATCTTAAGTTAATGGACATTCTTATGTAGTTTTACAATCAGACCGTTAGGTTAGGGTTATTTACGTCTTTTATTTCTATTGAAGTTTGGTATTTGTATGTTCTTTATATAAATTTTCATTCAATGTCGGTAACTTTGTAAAACAATTTTTCATCACAATGTAATTTTAATGATCTCGTTCCTATTTCTTGTTCATTCAAGTCATACGTCTACTGAGCAATATTTTCGAGAAAAAGATGAATTAATTTAAAAAACTACTAAAATATAATTAATATATACCACTTTATATACAGAGGATGAGTCCATGTTTGGATGTGATAAGTTTATGGATTATAGGCAAAATTTATTAATAAATATTATTTACTATAATATATCGGGTGTCTCTAAAACGTATATAAAAAACACTAGCTCAAATTCATAGTCCAAAATTTTCCAAAATATAGGATGCCAATTTAAAATTTTTTAAAACTTCCTTGTAAATATGCATCTTAATAATAGCTCGATTTGCAATAAATTTGGTACTTTGAAAATTTCTGGAATGAGGAATCAAGATCTGATTAAAGTTCCGATGTACATTGCAGAGGGCGCCACCAAGGGCACTTCGTCTACATTTAAAGCTTCGTAGCTTTTTGTAACTCGATATATTAAAATCCGATTTAAAAACTTCTTATTCTCTGATATCTTCTATTCAAAAAAGTTATAAGCAGGTGTCGTTTCAAGTAGCCATTTCTAAGGTAATCAAATTTAAATATTTTATTGCATGCTGACTCATTCGTCACTTAGACTGGGTAAAACTACCCCTAAACCAGAAAAATGGAAATAAAATATAAAATATCTGTTCATGAATCAAAATTTAAGCTGATCATTAAGTAGCAATTGCCATATATTTATGGTTTGTTTTTATTGACATTCACTCTTGAAAAAGGGGTGAAAACAACCCTTAACTGTCAAAAATGTCGAAAAATGGTTATAAAAGTTTGAACAAAATTATTTCTGGATCACATAAATTACAAGAAATATGAAAAAGATATTTACCTCAGTTCCAATACAAATATATCCCATGAAGAGGGTATATTTCTGCTATGAACCTGAATTTTTAATCGATTAATATCACGGAAAAAGGATAGTTCGCAGTAGTCAATTTTGTTTGCGAAGTTGGTAAAAAATGGTTTAATGAATATTTTTTGAGTTTTTAGGGCACTAACGTGAACCAACCTTTAAAGCGAATTAAAAGGGTGGGGAAGGCAGGGATTAATTTATTTTTTTATTTGAAATTAAAATTTTTTGATTTCCAACCCTGTAGTTTAGACTGAACGTTTTATTTTCTTCAGATATTCATTTCGATAATTACACTTGACGGCAAAAAATGTTTGGCAATGATTTAATAACGGGAACACACCCTTGCCCCGAAAAAATAGATGTGACATTATAATTTTATTTTTTATTTCCGACCCTGTATGTACGATTAAATGGTTTTCTGCAATTATTTATTTTAATGATATTTGAAGGCAAAAAAAGTTTCTCAGGAACCCACCGATTTTATTTTTTATTTCCAACCCTGTAGGTTAGATTGTCGATGTCACCCCGATTTTAGGACACTAATGATGGGTTCTTGTTAGTAAATCGGGACCAAGATTGAGCCACATTCAAATGTCATCGAAATAAATACGTGAAGAAGAAAATGTCCAATCTAAACTACAGGGCTAGAAATTAAAAAAATCTAATCTCAAATAATAAAAATAAATTACTCCATACCGTTCTCATCCCTTTAATTCGTTTTAAGGGTTAGTTCACGTAGTTCATCTGAAATGTCCTAAAAACTGAAAAATATTTTTAAAATCTTTTTTTACAAAATTCGTGAACAAAATTGACCATTGGCGAAAATCCTTTTTCGATGTTATTAATCGATTAAAAGTTCAAGTTCATCGCAGAGATAAACCCTCTTTATAGGGTGTATTTGTATGAGATTTGATGCAAATACCTTTTTCATGTTTCTTGTAATTTATATGCCGCAGAAATAATCTTTTTCAAATTTTTATAAATATTGTTGGTCATTTTTGACTGTTAAGGGTTATTTTTACTCCTATGAAAGGGTGAATATCAATAAAAACGAACCATAAATATACGGTAACAGCTACTTAATTCATGAACACAATTTTTTTTCAAATATTTTATAATTTATTTTCATTTTTTTGCATGGAGGTAGTGTCATCTTGTCTAAGAGGTAAATTTAACAATTTTTTATGTCACTGATATTTTTCGGTTTTTTAAGTGATCTAAGCTTTCGAATGAGATAAGGTAAACATTTTATCTTCTTTTTTTCTCGAGATATTAAATGTTTGATGTCAAAACTTTTATTCAACTGAAACACATTATGTAACTCAATTTCCTCAATTTTCATAATTAATTTTTCAAAATTGAAGCAGATGCTCAGCTTGAAATTTTCTTAGAGCATCTTCAAATCATAAACTTTCAATTAGCATACATTTTTGTTTCAAATACGAGATCCACGAAATAGACTAATTTTCGCCTATTTTTGCGGTCACTCTTTGGAGCGTGTTAAGTACTGGTATTAGTCACAAAAAAACATTGTCAAACGAATCAGCTTGATACCGATTTGACATTTGTGGTTATTGCCGAGGAAAAGTCAGTGAGAGTATACAAAAAATATTCCTTAATATACGCGTACCAAATCATCAAACATGTGCCGCATTGAAATGGATAGTTTTGCTCTTGCAACTATCGATTATGGATGGAATCTTACGACTAGGCCACCAGAGATTAAGGAAAATTTTTTTGAATAAGTTGAAGTAAATCAGAGTGTGAGCTTCAGACATTTAGGTTTAAAGCTCACAATCTCTAAAGATACAATAAATAGGACTTTAAGAGAATACAAGTGTTTCCATTCCACCTCTAGAGAGTAAAAAAAGAGCTTTTATCTCTCGACTTAGCCTTCTGTCGGCTCATGGATAAACGGGCAGCATATAATGTAAATTTTCATAAAAATGCTGAGAAAAACCATCATGAAGGTTGTGCATTATCAACATGAATTAAAAATTAACGTATACGCTCGTTGATAGTTATCGTACATTCTCATTTAAATGGTTTGAATTATCTAGAACACCTAGTAAATTTGCCAAATTTATTATCAGATTGTCTTCCATTGGCTACTAGATAAAATGCCTTGTTCGTTCAGGGCAGCGCACCCCCACACTTCACATTAAATGTTAGAAATAGTTTGATTGGGAACTTTCACAATCGATGGATTGGAAGAGAAAAAGATGCTCTTACAAATTAGCAGCCTGGTTCACCCGATTAAACCCCTATGGATTACTTTTTATAGGAAACTTTTAAACAGATGTTATACTGTGGACCTGCAAACACGCAAGGGTACGAATACAAAATTCAGTAAGTACTTTTTACTTGCATGCGGAGATGATGGAAAAGGTACAGTTCAAGTTTCTCCGTAGAAATAATCTTGGTGTACATAAAAACAAAAGTTAGTTTGATCGTTTACAATATATTTCTTCGTTTTGGTTTGTTATTGACTTTGTGTGGTATTCTTATTTTTTTCCACTTCATTCTTATATTATTATCATGTAAATTTTTATTATCATTAGTTTGTTGGTCTTTACACTTGCTTCAAATTTCTTGGACCAGTACCTAAGTGTGAACATTTAAATTCGGTTTTCATAGAAAAAGTTGCTCGAAGTAATATTACTAGGTATAATTTTTCTAAATAAAATATTTCAAGAAATAAAAAATTTTAATTCAAAATTTACTATAACAAGGCACAAAAAAGTTATGAAGCTTTAGATGCAGAAGATGGCGCCTTCTGCATTGTATATCGAAACTTAAATCAGATCTTGATTTTTCATCTTAAAAGAACCAAAGTACCAAATTTGGTGCAAATCAATTAAGAAAAACAGTCAAAAAAGTATAAAAAAATCATAATTGTAATACTGTGTAATTAGGAAATAAACAATTTTTGGACTAAAGTGATTTGGGCTAATTCCTGATATTTTAGCCTCAGAAATTTGTACAAGCGTTCTGTATAGATTATTTAGAGACTTCCCGCATATTTGCTAAATGTATATAATGTAAAAAAATTCGGACCATATAGGGCGCGTCAAAAAAGTAGGGACGCATAAATGCTTTATAAAAATCAATTTTTGATACTACATATTTTTGACTCCAAATTTGATTAACCTAAACTTCATGTTTTTTTTAACATAAAGAAGTATTGAATTTGTATTCAATGTAGTTTACAAAAATTTTAATTCAAGGTCAGAGTAGATGATTTCGGTCTCGAACTGAGGATGTCTACCTGCTCGATGGATTGATGACCTTAGAAGTACAGCTGAAAACTGGATGCAGGGGGTGCAAGATCGCTCTAGATGGAATAAATGGAAAATGTTCAACAATAGAGAATGTGTAATGATGAATGCTGAGACGTACCACCATTTCATGCAGTCACATATTCACGTGGTCAATTATCATTCTTAGCATATTCTAGAATGATTTATCCAGGAAGTAAAACTACCTGCCATTACACCAAAGTGAGCATTTTTTATACTTAATTCGACTGAAGCATATGTTTTCTCGCATGCTTATTTCGTATTACAGCATAATTGCTTCTTCACTGTAGAATTATTTTTACACACAATTTTATATTACTACTGTGAATTAACGACGAGGCTAGTATATCATGCTCTATAATGTTATACAATATATATTCGTTTTTCTGAAAAACGAGTAGAAACGTTTTTTAGTTATTAGTAACTAAGGCTTTTATCATATAGTTGATATTAAATGTTGCGTTTTTTATACCAATTATTTCAACTATGGGCAGGGTGTCTGAATTTTATTAGTCTCAGAGAAAATTATATCAGAGATTAATAACCAAGTTTCAAGATAGTATTTAAAAAGATGTATCGAGATCTCGAGCCGAGGATGTCTACCTGCTCGATGGATTGATGATGTTAGAAATATAGCTGAAAACTGGGTGCAGAGGGTCCCAGATCGCTCTAGATGGAACAAATGGAAAATATTTAACAGTAAATAATAGGGAATATGTGATGATGAATGCTGAGACGTACCACTATGTCATGCATCCACATATTTACGTGGTCATTTATCATTCCTAGCATCATTACAGAATGATTTATCCAAGAAGTAAAAGTACTTCCCACTACACCAAAGTGAGGCTATTTTAAACCTAATTGGAATAAACTAGATGTCTTTTGCGCACACTTATTTCATATTACAGCATAACTGCTTCCTCATTTTAGAATCATTTTCACGGAAAATTTTATATTACACTGTGACTTAACGACGAGGCTAGTATAACATGCCTTATACTGTTAAACAGCATATATTCGTTTTTATGAAAATTTAGTAGAAAAGTTTTTTGGTTAAAGTAAGGCTTTTGTCGTAGAAAGACGTTTCTCACCGCCTTTCTCCGAGGACATTTCACTTCAACTATAAGATCCAACAATATATTAGTACGGCAAGCGAGTGTCTGAGAAGGTGTCAGTCGGAATCCCACTGACGAGTCCTACGACTGGCACCGGGACGAAACACTCCAAAATTTTTCAAGTGTATAGAAAGCTGCTTCTTCAGGCATGGGCGCTAAATGAGGAGCCGGAAGCCAGGGGGCGTAAAGCCGGTAACGTAGCGTCCTATAACACAACATGGCATCCCTGGTGTTCTTTGGGCCGTTGCAGACAGGAGTCTGCACTGAGCATTGTGCTAATGCTGGATCAACGACGGGGTGTTAGTCCCCGCTGTTCTTCAGTTACATCTCGACTTCTCGTATATTCAGAAACAAGAATACAGATTCTAAGTAATACGCCAAGTGAGATGTCTAAAGGGGGGGGGGGGTGTCGTAGAAAGACGTTTCTCACCGCCTTTCTCCGAGGACATTTCACTTCAAATATAAGATCCAACAATATATTAGTACGGCAAGCGAGTGTCTGGGAAGGTGTCAGTCGGAATCCCACTGACGAGTCCTATGACTGGCACCGGGACGAAATACTCCAAAATTTTTCAAGTGTATAGGAAAGCTGCTTCCTCAGGCACGGGCGATAAATGAGGAGCCGGAAGCCAGGGGGCGTAAAGCCGGTAACGTAGCTTCCTATAACACAACACTTTTATCATATAGCCAATGTTAAATGTTGTGTTTCTTATACTGACAAGGTGTCAGAAATTTCTCAATTATATCAAAGATCAATAAACAAGTTTCGAGATAGTATATAGAAACTCGATTAGCCGATAAACTATCTTAATTTTATTTTTAATTGAATTATATGAACCATTCAAAATATTATATGATCATTAAAATATGTAATAAGTAGTCGGCATTATTTAATACAATGTAAAATTTTAACATTTTATTAATATGTATATCATACTTTAAAGAATTACGTTATAATCTTCCTTATCCTTGAAGTTTCCTACTTAAACGTAAGCTACATTATTACTCCGTTTTGCATCTAATTGCATTCGCAAGTGTCTGCTTCCGATAGTTATTTATTTTTTACACTATATTACTTAACATTTTTGTAAAATATAAATATAGAATGAATTACGGATCAAATAATAAAATATGCATATTTCTTCGAAGAAATCATAGTATATAAGAATTTTTCACTGCATTACTTCCAGTATTTTTCTTAATAGTCTGCAACTTTCTAATATAAAGTTGAAAATAAATTTTTAATTTCGTATAAGATAAAAAGTTAATATTTCTAATACAAAAAATTTTAGGTCTGCAACTAGTTATTGATCTAATATTTGGCTTAAAGCTTGTTTTGAAGCTGAAGTGTGAGACGGGACCATAGGGGAATTAAATTCTTGGAATTTCCGTATTCCTGTCATTCCGATCTATGACTGCGTGTTCGCTCGTAGTCTGGTTAAAATACTTAAGCGGCCTAAATGTTTAAGTCCCTTTATTATAGAATATATGTTGATAAAAAATAATAATAATATGAAGTTGAATACAATGCGTTCATAATAAGAGGTTTCCTAGAAATATTGTGCCAAATAGGCATTCTTTTATCATAATTAAATATATATATATATATATATATATATATATATATATATATATATATATATATATATATATATATATATATATATATATATATGTAGAAATGTAGATAAATCGGCCGTGGAAGCATTGGGATACAAAGAATTCAACACAAATTCTAAGCCGTCAGCTAAGCACTGGTATACTCCTGAGGTGAAATCATTGGCAGTAGAGAAACGACAGGCTTACCTCCGATACAGAAATAACGAGTCAGAAACAGAACACAATCGATACAAAGAAATAAGAAACAGAGTAAACGCCGACATAAGACAAATCAAAAACGAATATTGGCGAAGGTTCACAGTAGATATGGAACATGACTTCTATGGGGCACAAAAGAAAGTATGGAACATGATCAGAAGAAGGAAACAGGATATAAACGAATATACACAATCCCAAAATATTCCTGAGCACGAATGGGAAGAACACTTTAAAACACTATATAGAAATACAGATCAATCACAACAGAACAACTACCCACCTGAAAATGCATCTGAATATGACGAATACACCAAGAAAGTAAGCCTCCAAACGACGAAAGACACGATAGCCAAATTAAAAACGAGAAAAGCCCCAGGACCCGACAATATTCCCAACGAACTAATTAAATATGGTGGAAATGCATTACACGAAGAACAAACAAAACTCTTTAACAAAATAATTAAAGACCAAGAGATACCCCGAGATTGGAAGAAAAGTATAACAGTACCTATTTTCAAGAAGGGTGATAAGAAAATCACGGAAAACTATAGAGGAATAACTTTATTAAATTCAATAATGAAATTATTCACCAAAATCCTTGAAGGTATAATAACTGACTATTGCAGAATATCAGAAGAACAGCAAGGTTTCCGCAAAAACAGATCTACAGTAGATGCCATATTCATCGTAAGACAGATAGCAGAGAAATCTATTGAATTTACTAAGCCGGCTTTTATGTGCTTTATAGATCTCACTAAAGCCTTTGATAGGGTGAGACTGGATGATATTCTGCAAATAATGTGAATTAAAGGCATCCCAAACAATTTAATTAACATAGTTGAACAGCTAAACTCCAACACCACAACACCAATCTCAGTAAGCGGCAACCTAACTAAGGATGTACCGATAGCGTCGGGCATACGACAGGGGGACTCTCTGAGTCCATTACTGTTTAACATAGTAATGGACCAAATAATTGAGAACGTCAAAAGAGCGGTACCAGGATACAGAATGAATACCGGGGAAATAACAATAATATGTTACGCTGATGACGCCGTCATAGTCTCGGAAAATGAAGACGATTTCCAAAGACTTCTATTTCCATTCCACACCATAAGCCAGCAATTCAACATGAAAATATCCATCGATAAAACTAAGTAAATTGTAACAAGCAAAGTGCCCTTAAGATGCAAACTAGTAGTGGATGACAAACCAATAGAACAACTCACGACCTTTAATTACTTAGGAGTTGAGATATCCGCAAACCAAGACAGAACAAGAGAAGTAAGAAACCAAGTAAACAAGGCAAATAGAATCTCAGGAAGCCTGGCGGATATAATATGGCACAACACATGCATGAGCAAGGACGCAAAAACAAAAATCTACAAGACCTGTATTTGACCGATAATGACGTACGCAATAGAGACGAGAGCTGACAACACAAAAACAAAATCAATTCTAAGAACTGCCGAAATGAAAGTACTAAGAAGAATATCGGGATATACATTAAGAGATCACATACGCAATTCAACAATAGGAACATGGAATGCAGGATATAGTAAGATGGGGACGGAAGCGCAGAAGAGCCTGGAATGAGCACGTAGGAAGAATGGCGCAAAATAGAATCACCCGATATGGAACACCGGAAACCAGAAGACCAATAGGTAGATCACCGAAAAGATGGAGAGAGTCCTGGATTTCAACATCAAATGAGATGAATGATTGAGTTGGAAAAAACATGCTGTAAGCCTATAACAAGAGGAAGAAGAAGAAGATATATATATATATATATATATATATATATATATATATATATATATATATATGTATATATATATATATATATATATTATATATATATATATATATATATATATATATATATATATATATATATATATATATATATATATTTAAATTTTCAAAGCCGTCCGTATAGTAAACGTATAATATTATCAATTTTAGATCTGAGATTGTATAATATTTATAAAGAACAAATGACTTAATGTTCTATTATGTCACGATTCCCGTCAAAAGAAGAAATTTATATATCTTGATTATTTTCAGTTGAGCAAAATGGCGGGAATTCGTTATACTCTGTCAGCAAAATTTTTATTTCCTAGAAGAGATATTTTTAAGGTAATTTATTATCTTTTAGGATCTAAACATTTATTATTAATAAATTAAATTTTATTAATTTTATATCTCACTAAATTTTTGTTTCAACCTTTACGAGTAACGTAGTTTTATTAAGAGGGGCGTTCAATAAAAAGCGGCGTATAGGTCCTCACTTCTTTCTTATCTTTGCAAAAATGGCTAACTTTGAAGAAAATTTAAAAACAGTTTTCGAAAGATGAAAGTTTAGGCTAGACAGTCTGCTATTTTTCATGCCGAAATATTTCAGAATAACCACGTTATTAATAAATAAAAATAGCCACATTTCGCAATTTTGTATCACAGAATGTGATAAAAAAAGGGGTAACGTTTAGGTTACATATCCGTAAATATATTTACGAAATTTCACGTTGCAATATACATTATCATGGGTAATAATTACGAATAATTGAAATATTTATCAGCTGTAAACATTTTTCCACCATACTGGACTGTGCATAAAAAACTAAAATGTTCAGTCCGCGGTTCGCAGATGGCGAAAATGGTGTTGTATGTTGGGTTGCCTGCACTTTACAAACTTTTTAGCAGCGACCTTGGTAAAGAAAAATTGATTTATACAGTGTACCAAATAGAAATATTATTTTGTTTTATACGTTACGAGGGGCGTCCAATAAAAACTGATGTATAGACCCTCACTTCTGTGTATTGATTGCAAAAACGGTTGACTCTAAAGATAATTTGAAAACACTTTTCGAAAGATGAAAGTTTAGGGCTAGACGGTCTACTATTTTTCATGACGAAAAATTTCAGAGTAATCATGTTATTAATAAATAAAAATAGCCACAATTTGCAACTTTGCATGCATTACAGAATGTGATAAAAAGGGGGTAATGTTTAAGGTTACATATCCCTAAACATATTTAAGAAATTTCACGTTGCAAAATACATTATTATGAGTAATAATTACATTTTTCCACCGTATTAAACTGAGTGCCATATTCGAAGGATGAAGGACGCAAGTTATGCAGAATCAGAAGTTGCCCAAAATTGCCTTTCCCAACATAATTTATTTATATATATATATATACAGGGTGTCCAAGATAAGGATCCTAACCATGGGGATCTCGGAAACAGTTGGAGATACGAGGTCGGTTAAATTAGAGAAAAGTTGCGCAATTTAGTGCTAATTTAAACGCAATTTAAAAATTTTAAAAATTCAAAATATTTCCGGAGATTTCCGGAAAAAACCGAATTTTGGCAAAATCGTTTTTAATTTTTGTAGGCTTTATTTAAAGAGATATCAAAAAATAAAAGGTAGATTCTTCTTGCCATTTTATTTTTTATAATTTGGTCTAAACAAAATTTAAATCCGACGTTTCGTTTCTGAGATACCATCATGAACTTTCATTTTTTATATGGAACAAAAAAAAGTATCCCATGTATTTGATAGCATTTTTTATTACAAATTCAACGGTGTATCACACTTGCATATCAAGTGTGTAGTTCATTGGCTTTTATAAAACTGATATACCTTTCTCTCTCGCTCTCATGGAGCTCTTATGGAAAGTACTTGAACTACGTATTCGATATGCAAGGGTGATACATCGTTGAATTTGTAATAAAAAATGCTATCAAATACATGGGATACTTTTTTTTGTTCCATATAAAAAATGAAAGTTCATGATGGTATCTCAGAAACGAAACGTCGGATTTAAATTTTGTTTAGACCATATTATAAAAAATAAAAAGTGGCAATGAGAATCTATCTTTTATTTTCTGATATCTCTTTAAATAAAGCCTGCAAAAATTAAAAACGATTTTGCCAAATTTCGTTTTTTTCCGGAAATCTCCGGAAGTGTTTGAAATTTTTAAATTTTTTTAACTGCGTTTAATTTAGCACTAAATTGCGCAACTTTTCTCTAATTTAACCGACCTCGTATCTCCAACTGTTTCCGAGATCCCCATGCTTAGGATCCTTATCTTGGACACCCTGTATATATATATATATATATATATATATATATATATATATATATATATATATATATATATATATATATATATTAGAAAAAATACTGTTATTATGCTCAAGAATTATTTTAAAAAATTAACATTCCAAATTTTTTGAAGGGGTGTTCAAAGTTAAATGTTCCTTATCCCCAGTACGAGTTTTTCACTTTCTTACGATCGTCAACTTTGAGGATGGTCACTGTATTCCTTTTTCATGAAAATTACATTATTTTCAAATAAACCTCGAAAAAAATTGTTTAACCAGAAACATAATATATGGGTAAAATTAATATGCGTAGCCAGAAAACAATTCATATTTACCTGTGCTGTTAGGATATAATCCAGCTTTGGACTTGAAATTACTTGTTTGCTGGGTAGCCACTTTAGAAATAACAGTCGTTGTATTTCAATAATTTTTATTAATAAATATAAAGATGTGTCAAAAAATACAATAATTATATTTTTGAAATGAAATGTTAAAAGTACGTGAATTACATAGTTCTGATATTTTCTCAGTGTGAAGAAAGAAACCATATTACACTATGTATTATACATGTATTGGCATTAAAGAATTAAGTTGTAATGGAGATTTATTTTTTATGCTTTAAAGTGTTTGATGGTGCAAAATTTATCAAAATTAGTCAATGCAGACTTTCAGAAGATCCATAAAATCCATCAACTTATGAAAGATTTTATATTCGGTACCTTTTTCTCATAACACAGATATAGAAACAATTCATTCTCTCTATACCATAGATAGACGAAGCAAATTACTTGTAAACATTTTTTAGAATGCACATAAGATATCAAATTTTTAAGATTCTAAGTGTCGAAAATTTAAAAGTAGGTGTATAGAAAATCATCTGTGATTTTAGAAAGACAAAAACATATATTTATTGATATTTGGATATTTAAAAAACCTAAACTGTTACTAATCAAAATGTCGTAAATGTTTTATTTTTTCAAAATTCCAAACTTTCTATAAACATTTGAAAACCAGCAGTTTTTAAGCATATTACATTTCAAATACTTCATAGTATTTTAGGAGACAGGAGTTATAGAAAACAATCTCCGTGACTTTATGCAGAATAAGAAGTCGAGATTTCAAAATCTTTCTACGAATCTACCAAATATATGAGTTTCTTGGGAGTTCATACTATTTTATGAGAATTTACTTACATTACAAAGATTTAATAATATTCTAAAAACATATTCCTATCATGTTAGTTATTTCATGATTCATATGAGAATTACTTTTAAAAAAATGTCAAATATTTTAACCATATTGGCAAATATAGGTTTTTAAAATAATATGGTATGCTTTGCATGATGTTCATGATGAATGAAGATGAATTGTTTCTAGAAAATTTCCAGTAAAAGAATCTCTCCAATTAGAAAACATATTTAACATCAACAGCCGGATTCACTAACATGGTTTAAATTTAAAACCGCCCCAAATTAACACCTGAGGTCTTAAATTGACATATGGAACAGTACGTCGAGCAAATTTTAAACCATAAAAATTAAAGAATAAAAAATAATTACTGAACCGGCAAAAATGGAGAACTTTATTTGTTTTCGGGATAAAACTATTTCCCCTAAATATTTCAAGGCTACATCACAAGGTTAATATATAAATATATGACAATATTATAAAGAAAACAAAGCTGGTCCACTATAAGATTTAAATTTCATAGCAACTAAATCGAGTTTAAATCTTAAATCTTCTTAGTGAATCTGGCTGCAAATGTTTATTTTTATTTACCCTTCAAAATTACACTGTGAAAATAAGGTGTTAAAATCTTATATATTGTTTTATGAAAGTTAAGAGGAACTCATTTGGTATATTCTCTAAGAAGTAGACAAAATATTGATTATATTTTTTCGGTGTTTAGTATTTTAGTGTACCATTAATATATCATTTTATTATGGACAGACTACTTTGTGCAAAATGTTTAATTTTTTGACACTCATCTGAAACAGGTTTCAGTTATTATAAATTTATATATTAAAATGAATTTAAAACTTAAAGCAAAAGCAATTAATTACAGAAGCAGAAATTTGGTGTAATTCTTTTATATACTTTTTTTATACACAGGAAAATAGTGTCTACAGTTACATATAATAAATATTATGGAAACCTATATTAAATAAATTACAAGAGGTTATATTCATTTTATCTTCATTATGAATTATTCTGTTTTGCTTAAAAATTATAAGTGTCTTGTAATATATAGGGGGATCCTTCAGTTTAATTCCTTTGCCAACATATCCGGAACAATTTCAGGTTAGTTCAAGCGCGTAGAATTCTTAATAAAATAATATTAGTTTGGGTGCAATCTTGTTCTTCCAAAAATACTCATCTTTTTCAATTATCTTTATTCACTTTGTCTTTAGTGTATTAGGTAACAAAATGACATCCTCTTCTTAGATACATTTAATTCACCTTGAACCTAAAAAATAATAAAAACGAAGTAGTCAATATCAATACTTTAAAATTTCCATTAACAGATGGCAAGAAATTTTCGTTCAGGTACAGAATGGTTACACTTAAAAATTAGACGCTTGATAGCCACTTTAGCAGAAAAATATATTATCAGCAAATTAATTAAATATATTTTTAACAATATACAGGGTGTTTGTTTGAAGGTCATAGACAATGATGTTTCTTGCGAAGTAGTAGATATCTGTTGGACTTCCATTGTCTTTATTTTTGTTGAATATCACGACGTTTCGGCCAGTAGTTATCTCTAGCCGTTTTCAAGTGACACTAAATAAATCCCTTAGCTACATGACTATTTATACTAAAAGTAAATGCAGTAGAGTATGACTGAGATGGGTGCAATCATGCCTGCTATGGCAAAATCATATTTTTTTATGCTGCATTTAGTTTTAGTTTGCAATTACTAAGAAGTGGTTTCCATACTTCTCTTATATCTAAAGATGGTTTACTAAAACAACTCGGGTTCAGATGTATTCAAAGAAGCCGCGGTTATACATCAGAACCCAAGTTGTTTTAGTAAACCATCTTTAGATATAAGAGAAGCGTGGAAATCACTTCTTAGTAATTGTAAAGTAAAACTAGATGCAGCACAAAAAATATGATTTTGCCATAGCAGGCATGACTGCACCCGTCTCAGTCATACTCTACTGCATTTACTTTTAGTATAAATAGTCATGTAGCTAAGGGATTTATTTAGTTTCACTTGAAAACGGCTAAAGATAACTACTGGCTGAAACGTCGTGATATTCAATAAAAATAAAGACAATGGAAGTCCAACAGATATCTACTACTTCGCAATATACAGGGTGTTCAGATAATGCATCAGGAAATTTGAAGAGATGATTCTACATAGTGAAATAAAGGTAATAAGTTATAAAGCAAAGAGCCGAAAATTCAATACTTCTCGAGTTACAGCCTGTCAATGTTCAATTTTTTTTCTTATTTTTAACATCTTGCGTTTATTTTTTAACCTAACAAGTTGATATTTGGCACAGGGATTATGCTTAGAAATTTCTACCATCCTGTTATAAAAATGTTTCTCGGCTGTACCGCCAGAGGCTTCTGTGTTTTGGCAACTATTGGAGAAAAGGACATGTCATTTAAAGATAAAAGAATACCTAATAAAAATGGTATTATTTATTCAAGTCGATAAATCACAGCGCTTAGGCGCAAATTGGAATTAAATTTTTCTTTACCAGTAACATCGGTTTTTCAAACAGAATGTTTCTTTCAGGATATGCTTCCAGATACA
Source organism: Diaprepes abbreviatus (assembly GCA_034092305.1). Classification (NCBI taxonomy): domain Eukaryota; kingdom Metazoa; phylum Arthropoda; class Insecta; order Coleoptera; family Curculionidae; genus Diaprepes; species Diaprepes abbreviatus. The sequence continues at coordinate 4,038,041 of JASJET010000141.1, read as the reverse complement.
ATAGCCTTTCTTCTTCTACATCTCCATTTTCTCTCCCATATCAGCATGTAGAGATATTCTATATTTTAATATTTACGACCCATTCTGTAAATAATTAAATATCGTGTTAACTAATTTCACTTTTACTAAAATACAAAGAAGATTTTACTTATAAAGTATTTTTTATGAAATAAAACTTTTTGTAAATATTTGTCATATATATTGCTTATTTATTAATAATGAAATGAAATTTTTATATCGTCTATTTAAGTACTTAGGATACATGGAATGCGAGTGTGTTTTATTTTTTATATTTTAACAATGGACCAAAAAATACCGAAAGAAAGCATACATTTAATTTTATGTTTAAATGGATATTCCATTTTTGATTTATTAACAGGATCGAATACTTCATATTTTTCTTTAAATTAGGCTGATGTAAATGTGGCTCGAATTTCCTATATCCGTTCTGTCGTTAACAGTGTTTTTATCTTTTTTAATTTTAATCATTTCCTTTATCTGTAATTTTTGGTAATTCATATCTTTGTTTTTTATTATGGTATTGTTATAATCAAAAGTATGTTTTTCGTCCTGTGTGTGTTTGTTTAACGCTGTTGATGCGTTTTTCGTATATTTATGGCCATTCAATCTGTTCTTCAGCAACTGGCTTGTCATGCCTATATATTTTTTGGGATAATTTGAGCAAGGGATCGAATATACTACATTTGACTTATTCATGAGAGGAGTTTTACTTTTTAAATTAGTAAATAATGTATTTAATTTGTTATGAGACCTGTGACATACGATAATATCATGCTTTTCTAAAATGTGTTTTATTTTTTCTGACAGTTCACTAGTGTAAGGTAATGCTACATATTTTTGCTGTTTATGTTCTATGTTTTTTGTTATTAGGTTATTATAAAATTTATATGTTCGTTTATTAATTTTGTCGGCGATTTTTTTTTCTGCGTATCATATCTAGAAAATTTATTTATTATTTATTTTTTCGTCTAAATAGTCCATTACTAACTGAGAAATGGTGGATGATATTGGTGATCCCATGCTAAAGAACACATTGAATGGACATAAATATACGAAAAATGCCTTAACAGCTGTAAACGAACAAACAGAGGATGAAAAACATACCTTCGGTTATAACAATACCGTAATTAAAAAAGATAAAAACATTATTAACGACAGAACGGATATAGGAAATTTGAGCCACATTTGCAACAGCCTAATTTAAAGAAAAATATTAAATATTCGATCCTGTTAATAAATCAAAAATTGAATATCCTCTTAAACATAAAATTAAATGTATGTTTTCTTTCAGTTTTTTTTGGTCCATTGTTAAAATATAAAAAATAAAACACACTCGCATTCCATGTACCCCAAGTACCTAAATAGATGATATAAAAATTTCATTTCATTATTAATTAATAAGCAAAATGTCAAGGTGTGTACTGGTAAAATTAAATACTCTTAGAAATTTGACTAGTTTTTTAAAGTGTTTCTTTGTTTCTTAAAATTGTAAATATGTTTGTGTATGAATATTTTAAATAATATAAAAATTATTTTTAGGAAGATCAAAAATTAAAAAAAAAAATGAAGATGCCTTAAATAAAGAGCAAAACGTCAAACTGTTTAGGATTTTTTGTTAAATAAAGAACCCAATCCCAAGAAAAACAAAATAAAAAGAAAATGATATAATCTATGGTTCAAGAACCTGGAATATATATATATATATATATATATATATATATATATATATATATATATATATATATATTTAATAGGTAATTAAAGTTGAAAAAATACTTTGAAAATATTATGGATAATAGATATACCATTATAATCTCTGGTATATGATAACCGCATACATACAATTTTTTATCTAAAAATATAAATTCACATACCTTTTAATTTCCATTGGAGATAATACACCGAGTTCTTGGTATAAACTGGAATCACGGTATTCGAGTGTTTGTTCCTACAAATAATTTATTAAAAATTATTCTTATACAAAACTACAAAAATTTAAGAAGAATGTATATTATTTTAGAAAGATAAAATGTAATATAAGTCATGTAAGGAACTAATTTTTTAAACATTAATCTAAAAAGTAGCTAAAGAGATATATACAGAACTATGATACATTTCATGGACATGCAGAGTTTCAAACAAGAATTATGAATCATTTCAATATATAAAAAATGCCATTTTTCATACAATGCCTGAATTATAAAAAATAATATATTTTTAGATGAATTTGGAGACAACCAGTAAATAAAATTCATACATATTTCATGCTTATGGTCATTCAGGTCAAGCAAAGCTGTCGCATTCAGAATTTTTAATAAGGAATGTATGTATATTTCAATTTATTGCAGGCATTTTTTTTTATAAAACAATTAACATAGTTCAATAATTTTTTATATATTTACGTGCTAAAAGTCAAAAATTTATGTTTCTGTGTGACTTACTTCGACTCAACAGTATTCACTTCCCATTTGGAGTCACTAGTGTCAGTCAGTACTGTAGATGAGATGGTTTCTGAAGCTCTGATATTTATGGTTTGTTAATACCTACAGGAACTTTACAAAATTGCAAATTTGCACTATCATTAAATTCAGAATGCTTCGATCTAAAAAAATTTTTTCAAAATTGAAACTGGTAAATTTACTTTGTAAAATATTAGCAAAGAGATGATTTTGTATGCTATGCATACAGGGTGGACAATTTAACAACAATAAATCCTAGGAAAAAACTTATTAAATTTCTGGAGAAATCCTAAAATGTCAATCTTTATATTCAATTTGTCTCATTTTTATAATATTTGTCTGAGTTTTCCCTTGCATGCACAATTTTTTTTTAATGGAATGGTGTCTTGCGCTGTAATTTGTTAAAAACATCATAAATATGTAGATAATATAATTTTTTTAGTGTACATAAAAAAAATTTGCTAAAAATTTTTTTTAGTAACAATCAAATTGCAATGGTTTAGCTGATCCTGGGGTAGTACTCTAAGAAATGTGTTTTTATTATCATAAGACGAAAACCTCGAAAATAAATATTTGTTTAAAAATGTGTTATTTAGTTGGATCTTACAGAATTGAAATGATTCTTTAGTGTCAAGAAAGATATCCTCATTGAGGGATATGCCAAGAGAAGGATAACTTACTGTGAATAAGGATGCCAAACTAGATGTGTTACTTAATCTTTAGGAAAATCCTGTTACCCCTGCTAAGTAATTAGCAAAGAATTATATCAATCATGCAACTACATTATGATAAATGTTGTCAAAATGCATCCCTTTAAGAGCTTTCAAAAGATAATTTTGATGATCTTCATAAATTTTGTGAGTACATGATCAATTTACTTGATTGAAATCGATTTTTTTTAAAAAGGTACTTTTTTTTCAGATGAACGTACTTTTAAATTAAAAGGTCATACTAATCTACAAAACTGTCGATATTGGTCGGAGAAAAACCCCCATTGGACATACTTAAAAACACAAGAAGTTAGTGTTTCGGCAGGAATAATCGGCGATCGAGTCATACCAATATTTCTTGCGGAAATTACAAATGTATTTTGTATTTAATTTTCTATACGAACATCATATCCTCGCTTTGACTCTCTTATACTCAAATATCATTGTACATTCTGAATTTGGTTTTTCCTAATCGGTAGAAGGGTTACTATTGAATGGCCAGCAAGATCAACAAATCTGAATTTCTTATTTTTTTTTATGAGGCCACTTTAAAACAAGAGTTTTTTTGAGAAACGCGAATTTATCTTCGATACAGAATATCACATGAGATACAACAAATTACTCCAGAAATGTTAAAAAATGTTAGGGAATAATTTTACTTTAAAATAGGGTTCTGCCAACAAAATAAGAAGACTTTGAGCAAATTTTTTATAATACTCTATAAATGTGGCAAATCGAAAATAAAAATTGACGTGTTTTTCAGAAAAATTATTTTTCACAGAATTTATTCCGGTTCAGTTTTTACTCTATATATACTGATTTGAACTGGTACTAATAAGTAGTTAATTTTTTTTATCTCAATTTAGGTTAATTTTTAGCAACAACTATTATATACTAAACTAGACCTTAAATTTTCTCAACCGTTTTTAAGATTTTATATTTTAATTATTTCACTAATTACCTAATTTTTTGGTAAAAATTATATAAAAAATTTTTATAGTTTAAAATAACATCAAAATCATTTTTTATTGTTGTTCTTCCGATAAGTATTTTAAGAGTGATATTTGTTAGTCTATAAGTGACAAATATACTGAATAAAGTAAGCAAATTTAAATTTTGTAGGGGGGTTAGTTCAAGTTTTTCAAAGTTTCTAAAACATACTTTCAAATAGACACAATCAGTAAATTACACATAAAATTACAGACTTATTGAAGGCTTCTCTATATAAAAAATATTGTTTTGGTAATGGATTGATTATACCTAGAGATTGTTAATATTAATACTACTGAGACTTTAAAAAACAAAACCCTCAGCTTGTTTGCAACTGAGAGAATATGAAAAAATTTTTAAGACTTACTGTTTTAGGTCTGCATATTATTGTTATAGGTATCCTGGATCAATGGATATTTACAAAACTGACAGATCCAATTTTAAATAAATAAGATTGACATGAATGGTGATGAAAAAAAGTTAACTGATAAAGAGACAATATCAAATTAAAAAAAACACCAGAATTAAAATAAATTATATATATATATATATATATATATATATATATATATATATATATATATATATATATAAATAAATAAATAAATAAATAATTTCACTTGATATATTTAGATATACCTCTAGGTTGTTGATATAATTGACTAAATATAAATAAAATGTTAACTTGCTCTAGGTCTAGATTGTCTTGGAGAAGTTTCTTTTATTTTATTTTTAGGTCATTATTCTAGTGAACTAACGTGAACTGATCATATTTCGGAGGATTTTTAAGATTCAAATTTCATAGAATCTGATAATATTTTTGCAGTTTTTTTAACTGTGTTATAAAAATATGGTTTAAAGTAGCCGTAATATATTTGCCACATTGTTAAAAACTATACAAATTTTTATGTTTGTGTGAAAACATATTAAAAAATTATGTAAATAAGAGAAAATAATGTTGATTTACTTGTATACACCAATGAGGTTTTGTAACAAAATGAGTTATATTAAATTGTTAAACAAGAATGACTTTGTTACTGCTGAGAAACGAATGACCACAAAACCTAAGGGGCAAATATTTATAAGAACCACAATCGTAGATTTTTTCGTAAATATCAAAGTAAAAAAAGTGCTGTAAAAATGTCTTTCTGTAAATAATTATTAATTGGCTCACACTACTTATATGCTAGATATCTGCCAATATTACAAAAGATGAAACTGGAATAAACATTGGATATACATACTTCGGTAATATGGCAATAAATTACAAAACATAAAACTACTGACAAAATGTCACGGCATCTATAACCTTATTTTTATTACGCTACCTACATTCAGACAAAAAAATGGGTACTTACGGGTCTTCTATTATTTTGCCCAAGTTCTTTTAAAACTCAAAAAAATCTCTTCTAGTCTTTGCTGTTGATCTCGACATAGTAATATAAAAAAAACTTGAACATACACAAAAATCGCACAACTTGCACTACGCATCAAATCGGCCATAACAATAAATCTTATTGAAATACCACTAAAAACGGCCGAAAAGAGTTGACGCCGGTCGCTAGTCACGAAGAGCGGTAGCGGGGTAGAGGGTAGGTCGAATAAATGGAATTTATTTACCTCGCAATTTACCGTGCTCACACGAGAAAAGGAATGAAATATTCCTCAGGAAATTACGCACTTTATTTATTTTATTGACTTTTATTTTCAATTTCGGAATTTATAATGTTAGTTTTTGCAATGAAATAATTATTTTTATATGTCAGATGGTTTTAAGGTTTTAATTTTGTTTTATATTATATATAAAAATATTTTTTTATTGGTACACTGTAACATGAAAGCCTAAAATTGTATTATTTGCTCACAGACGTATTGCCATCTATCAGATTCATGCAGAAATAACCTAGCTAGTGGGTAACAAAGGTTTCATATGAAGAAAATAATAAAATAGTACAATAAGGCTAAAATTATACACCGAGCGTCATCTTCAATTAAAAATTTAAATAAATTTTTAACGATATGCGCTTGCGTGAAAGTGATATTTCGCACGTGTGGACCCCGCTCTTAAAGTTGGCATCTAAATACAACGAAAATAAAGCATTAACTTTTTACATTACTCCCATAAAATACTCATCTTTCTTCCTTTTAAAAACTTTAAGAAAGAGTTTACGAATATTTTTTTGAAGTAACTTAATTTTACAAACAACATATTTTTCTTTAAAGCCTAATATGATGGATAGTAAGTCTGCACTTGAGTGAAGTTAACCAAAAATAAATGACTAACGTTACTAATTTATTTATAAAGATAATTTTGCCGCCACGTGCTGTGCTACTCTTCTTGACAAGAGGATAAGAAAAACAAATTTCCTTACAAGATACATTATTTCTGTCTTTCTCAGAATGAAAGAAAAATGAGTGGAGAGAAGCATGTGTAGCAAGCATATTTTGAAAATCAGGTATTTATGAAACATAAGTCTTGAAAGATAACTTTCTTAAAAAAATGTGATTTATATGAAAAAATTTATTTGATCTTTTAGTGTGTATTTGCCAAATACTTCAAAATATAGAAGTGCAAGGCTAGGCAAAAATTTATACAAATTTTGAACTTGAATTTGATAGGCGCCTCTTATGACTAAAGGGGCAATGGTTGTGTTACGAGGTAAATTGCCAGCTTGTCCTGCGTCTAATGCCTAGAGCCAGAGCTGCCCTTCTGACTAAGTTACACAAATTCGGGTTTATTGATATAAACGGTGGAGATTCTCAGATTGTCGTGTATATACACTCGAAAACCTCCGACTTTTGCAAATTTTTATCACATGTGTAACCAGTACTGTTCAATGCATGAAGACTATCGGAAGCAGCGTTAACCACCTGCTACAGGTATTTCCATGCACTTTCACTGCACAATGGATCGATTTGTGAAGCAAAAATTACCCCGCTTTCTCTAGAGCACACAGCCATGTACCATTTCTCTCAAGGGCCCTTTAGGACTCATCCCGCAACAACCGTTCCCTCCTCATACCGTATATTCAGTTCGGACTTCGGCCTTTGTCCTGAAAGGGTTAAACGTTAGTTTTTTCTGCTTTTTGCAAGAGCAGGCCAGTACCCATGATGTCTGTTTCACCACCAAATGGAAGTGATACTATTTGTGATTATTTTTGATGTTCGTTTGTTGTCATTTTCTACTATATATATATATATATATATATATATATATATATATATATATATATATATATATATATATATACATATATATACCTCTTTTTCTAATTTCGGTCAGGTGAAAGAGAGATCCTGATCCTCAAAAACACTCTATCTCTTTTTGAGCGCGAGCCAACTTTCTTCCATAGGATCCGCAGTCTATATCAAGTATTATTAATTTCTTTTACGTCCGTGATAGAATTATATTTTATTAATTATTATTTAAGTTATACCTACTACTACAACTAAAGCAAATGACCAAGTTCTCATGAGGTGAATTTAATCTTAATTTCATTAAATTCATCAGAACCTCTTCAATTTTTGATAGCGTTTTAACTTTCCGTCCTGCATAATATTTTATATTAAAAGTATCCATGGTTTCACCCAGTATCAAAAATAAAGCATTTGTTGGTATTCCACTGTACATAAGTACATGGGAATCATTATTTTTATGTGTTTATAACTAAATCGTATGGAGACATGATTTAATTTCTGTATGGTTTCTTCTAATTCCTGCTTTGAAAAGTAATTTTCAGTTTCTGAAGATGTCCCTGAACTCCTGATTACACTTTTGGATACTGAATGCGTATCTTCTACATTTGAACTTGCACTTTCACATCTTGGAGTTATCGGAGCTTCAAAGTCAATGGCTGTAGAAGGTCCTGTTAAGTTATTATCTCCTTCCATTGTGAAAAAGAATGGCTTTGTTATCTGCTTCTCTTAAAGTTTTTTTTCTGAAATAAATGTTTACATACATATGGAATTCTCTTAAAAGAGTAAAATAATCTTGTCAAATTTCATTTATAAATATTTTCTGTTCTGACATTTGTGAATTTTTACAAACAAAAATATAGCGAGAGACCTCTTAAAAAGAGTATGTTCACCCTAAGCATGGTACAATTAAAGTTTTTGTTTTGATATAGATACAAATCGCTTCTCTGGAGAAGGTGTTTTCAATTTATTTTTAATTTTTAATATTTAATCCAAATATAGTTGGTTCATTTTCCTAATCCATATTTATAAAATGGCAGTTGAAACTAATGAATATTTTGAGAGTTCGCCCTCTTCTCCCCTACAAATTTGAAATTAAACTGAATTAAAATGTATTGCCAACTTATAAGCATTCTCTAATGTGTGTTCTCAAATAAATGATACTATTATTACAGCTATTATAATAACATAGTTTACTAAATCCACCCATTTTTTCCTTTCTCTTGGGTCTGCAGGAAATACAGAGAAATTGTAAATCTTTTGCTCACTATAATACTTACAGTCAGGTACAAAACACATAACAATTTAGGTGAATTGATGAAGCTAAAAAAATAATAATAATTAAATTAAAACCAATTATTTCAAAACCTAATAATATGCGAAAAACTAAAACATAACCTCAATATATTTCAACTATACGATCACAAGTAAAAAATTATCTTTTGACAATGTCTTATGAATAAATCCGTTCAAATGGAAGAACTCTACAAATTTTTTACATTGACCACCCTTATTTGCAACGACATTAACAATAAACAAGAAATAAAAAATCTTCTATCATTCTTGGGCAAAACGTTAGACTTTTTCAAACATCGTGTGACGTCAGAACTTAGGTTATCCATATCGGGCGGTATGCCGCGGTACCGTTTGCGTGAGTTTCTCAAGCTACTATCCGCAAGCGCCGTTGTGAGGGAAGACGCAAACAATTTCGAGTGAGTCCTCGGTAGAAGTCACGGCTGGTTACTCAAAAAAAACCAGTGACAATATCTTATGAATAAATTCGTTCAAATGGAAGAACTCTACAAATTTTTCGCAATGACCACCCTTATTTGCAACGACATTAAATAAAAAAACTTTTATCATTCTTGGGCAAAACGTTAGACTTTTCCAAACATCGTGTGATATCAGAACTTAGGTTATCCATATCGGGCGATATGCCGTGGTACCGTTTGGGTGAGTTTCTCAAGCTACTATTCGCAAGCGCCGTTGTGGGGGAAGACGCAAACAATTTCCAGTGGGTCCTCAGTAGAAGTGATGGCTGGTTACTAAAAAATAACCAGTTATAAGTTATTCGGTTAAATTTTTGGAAAATCTTAACCGTTGACAAATAAGGACTATATGGCTAGAAAGTTTATCTCCAGATTTAATTAATGCGGCCCACCCATGATGAACTAATTCGGAGATGCAAAAAATGTTTGGAAGTTTAGGGTGGAAATTTCGAACATTTATTAAATTAAGTTGTTTCCCTGTATAGGTAAGCCATTCAGCATTTTTACAATACAAAAATGTTGAAATTATCAATATTTCCGAAACCACAAATTTTTGGAATAGACAACCTTATGCAAAGTCACAGTTAATTTTAATACTAAATATCTTGCTATCAATCAGAAAATGTCTGGCATGTTCTTGATAAAAAATTTTTACATTCTCCATTGTTAATAAACAAATTTAAATAATCTTCGTGTGTATAATTTAATCTCCTCTGCACGATTTTTATTAATAATTACCAAATGGCAAGAAATATTGACATTTCTGTATTACTCTACTGTTCTCTTACGTTGCGTTTATCCGTTATAGCTAACTAATAATAAAATTTATGAACCGGATAGCGTTTCTACAATGCAAATTATTAAATTTCCAATATTTCAAATTTTTCGAATGAATAACCTTATACAAAGTCACACTTATTTTTAATGCTAAATAAGATAACACCCAGGAGTCAGAGGACACTATTCCCTAGGATAAAGTGCGACAACCTTCACAGAGAAAATTTATGCTATTCTGCAATGTGCCCATATTTGTAAGAGGGATATAGACAGGAACAAGGTAATGAACATATGCTCAGACAGTCTGCGATATTGGCACTGAAGTCCAGTGTCGTAACTTCGCGATTGATGTCTGAGTGCAAGAACATACTGAATGGAATGACAAGGAACGGCTGCAAAGTCAAAGTCGTATGAGTCCCGAGCTACTCGGATATACGCGAGAATGAGGAAGCAGATTGTTTGGTAAAGTTGGGTTCGGCAACTGAACCATATAGACCCCAATTAATTCTACCTGTCCTAATTGCGATTGGCAAAAGGGGATTAAAATCGTTGCTGGAAAGTAAATTTATTGAATCGTGGATAACTGGACCTAGTGCATGACATACTAAGGAGCGTAATAAGATCGGTGTCGAAGACAACCCGACAAGATGGTGTTTGGAGGAGGCTGAAACTGTTGACCGTGTCCTCAGAGAGTGCCTAGCACTCAACTGACTGAGACATATATATATATATATATATATATATATATATATATATATATATATATATATATATATATATATATATATATATATTGGAGATACAATTTCGTTATCGGAAGCAGTTAAGCAAGTTCAACTAACGAGGTTGCTTGGATTCGCAAAGGCGATCTGCCTCGAATGACTTGCAGCTATGGTGGGATGTAAGGGGTCCAATAGAGGCCTAGGCATCGATGATCAGAGGTTCGCCACCGTCGTTTTTATTCATTCATTCATTATAAAAATGGAAGGATTATATTTTAAAACATTGACTTTTAACGATTTCTTCAACTGAATATTTCATGTCAGTTTTTGATTTATTTATTATCAAAATATACAGTACACTAAAGTAGATCCCCTTCTGGAAGGTAACCAAGTCCAGTTAAATAATAAAGGTTTTCCTATAGGAGAAATTGATAATTATGTTTGGGTCTGCAAACACCATTGTTGATATAAAGTTTAAAATATGTCAAAAACAGTTAGGCTTAGGTTTAGGACATTATACGTGAAATATGTCTATAATTTTGCGTAAAATCTAAAAATGAAATAACATATAGGTTGTTGGATTTAAAATAAGCAAGAATGCACGAATTTTCGGCATAACCTGAAGTGCCACCATCTTAAAAATATTTTTGCCAGTTGTCCCCACCGACTTTGAAAATTTTTTAAAATTTGGCTGTTTATTTACTAGTCTATTTTCCGAGAAAACGATGGCGGAAGTTCGTTATTTGACCTTTTTTTCGGAATTTACAAAATAATTGGTGTAGGATATTTTAGGACACTCTTCCCTACTATATTATTCAGTTATTTAACTGATAATACAAAATTACTAAACGAAATAATTTGTATTTTTTAATAAATGCATTCAACACCCGGTATTCATATATAGTGTTTTTATTTTTTCTATGTAGTAAAGAGCTGTCCTATAAAGGAGATCTATAAATCAAATTCTCCCAAATGCCAGGAAATACAATTCTTTGTAGTTAAAAGCGATTTTCTTTTGTCTGCTTTAGATGCGATACAATACATTAGGATACAATACAATTATCTCTACGCTGACCGTCTTTTGCAGAGCACGTTCTTTGAAATATCCCACCCTTTCCATTTTATCCCTCAAGTAATCCGAGATAACGTACGGCGGGTAAATATAAAACATCTAATATTTTTCTCGGCTCGATTCACCCTCTAGTACTAAACATTCATCTTAGATAAGCACCATTACTGGAGATGAGAAACGACACTAACATTATTACCACCGGAAATGGGGTCAGAAAGAGGATTTAAACAAAAAGTTTTTGATGTGCCGCGCTTTTCTTAGAACGGTAGTTATGCTAAAAATGCGGATATTTAAATCAAACACGAAAGGCGGGCTGGATGAGAACATATAATGTGACATTGTCCCAAAAATGTGGCAGAATTTTCCTTTTCACGTTAACTTTAATTTAGCTCTTAACAAGCATTTTACATATTATTACTCACTTATTGGCTAATATAAAAACATATTTGAGATTTTTAATGCTAAAACCGCTTGCTTAAAGTTATGGTGAAAATATATCGAATCTTAACTGGTCAAATAACACTGGTCAACAAAAACAAAAAAAAAGCGGCTGATGTTATAATGGCTGTTTGTGGGAGTTTAAAGCATCCTGATTGCGAATTCAAAAACGAAAATTTTTCACCACGTATCGATTTTGAGTTACAGAATGTATCGGTTAATTTTATTTAATATAAACATTTTTTTATATAATATTTGTACTGTGACGCGTTTTCGTAGGCGGGGAGCGGGGGAGCAAGGTCGTGCTCTGCGGCTCTTCTTCGTTCACGGCAGCGGAACATCGGTCAGTGGATATTTCTCGTGCAGACAGTCATCGGTCAAATGCTCAGCGCAGGGGTATCGGGTCAGCGGCAGCTATGTAAATTCGGGATATCCCTGCTCTCTCAACTGATCAACGGTCTGACTGCCTGAAGGTCAAAACATCCACTCGGTTCTCGGGCGCCACCCTCGGGATTTAATGTGGCCGAGGGCCCACTTTTTGCACCGGGCAGCTTGTTACAGTGGAGAAACGGCAAGCCAGGGGTCAATTGCGTGTATTAGTGCTGGCTGCCGGCTGCCAATTGTTACATGTAATGGTAAAAATGGGACTAGGTAAGAAAACAAACGGTTATAAAACATCCTGTATCCTGTATTCCATTCTCTTATACAAAGACATGGCCTAAAACTAACTTAAAATCTAAGATATACAACAATGTAAACAAATCAACGGTCTGGAGGGCAAGAGTATGTTTTGAGAGCGGTTCACGGTAGCTCATTCTGTTCGGTTGCGCTGATGACGGTAACCCGGCGGTATCATTCGCGACGCCATTCACGTATCTAGTACTATTCGGTCGCGACGCTACTCACGACGGCTTGTACGCAAATTATCGCGCCTCGTATCTAAAATCCGCATTCCCGGTTCACGGCGCTTCGTATTAAAACTCGACCGACGGCGGTATACGCGGTATGGAACAACAACACGGCGTCGATCGGCGATAGGCGGCGTCTCTACACGGCGACGGTCTTTACACGCAGCGGCGGCGGCGATAGGCGTCGGGGCGGCAGTTGTTCAGCGCCCTGGTCAACGGACGTCGGAGGGCACCTGGCAGTAAACACATTCCTGGTCAATACGGAAACAATAACAAACTTACGGCATCAGTGCGTGTGTGTATCGGTGACGGTAGGAAGGAAAGAAAGGAACTGACGCTGTCCGTTCTTATAAGGGTCCTCGACAGCGTCAGCAGGATGGAACGACATTGCCCGTTCTTATAAGGCTCCTCGACAATGTCGACCAATAGCGGTAGGAAATTAGGAAAGGAACCGTCACTGCCCGTTCTTATAAGGGTCCTCGACAGTGACGGTGGGATGACGCAACATTGCCCGTTCTTATAAGGGTCCTCGGCAATGCTGGCCATTAGAGGGGTAGGACGTAAGGAAGGAAGTGTATGGTAAACACCATATACACACAAGTCTAGCCTCACCTACATCACTAGACCAGGAAGGCGCGGCCCAGCAGGCGACCCAGTCCAGTCCGTTTGGACTGTTGACCCGGGTGGAGACCGTTTGGTTCTCAACGAAATAATGGTCTGCTCGGACTTAAATAGACGGCTCGAGCTCCCACTACGCTGACGTGTGACGGTGTGCGGTGATCGCGCATACGATACTGCTGTATGCGGCGTGCGATTACTATGGTCGGACGCTCTGAAAATCTCGGAAAATGATATTTCCCGGCATAGCGCGGTAAATCTAATTATATGCCGGTAATCTTGAAACCTTTAACATTCTTTTCCCGCAAGAATCAGATTTTTCGGATGTAAATTAAATAAATGAAACCCCAGCGAACATACACTTGCCCAAAATTTTAGTAACTTCGTTACAGTACATAAGTTTAAAATAATAAAAAAGAACAAGGTATTTTAAGGATAATAGGATTTTTACAAAAATACACATTAAAATATATTTATAGTGTCTTTTGTACATAACTTTTTTGCAATGTTGATTTTCGTTTATATTCCTGACCGCTTTCTCTCATAAGAAATCAACAATAATCCACCATCATTGCTGGATCCCATCTGCCTTGGTAGCGTTGCTTCATCCAATGTCTAGGTGAAACGTTTCTCCTTGCTCGTCACTAACCGCACCCTAATTTTCTGGTAAAGAATTTAAATGGGAATGCAAAAAGTGTATTTTAAGAAACATGCGACACCCCATTTTGCAGTAGCTTTCAAGTAATTTTTCCACAAGTTTTTCGTAGTTTTCTAATTTTTTGCAACATGTACATAATGTTCTTGACATAAATTCATCACGTCCTCCATAAATAACAGATAAATTCAAATAAATTTCGTTTGTATAATTTAAGCATGATTAATAACAATTTCCAAATGATAAGTGACAGCTTCATAGATTTCATTAGCATTTGATAATTTTCCAATAACGTCATAGTCAGCTGTGAGTAAAATGTCATAGCCAACTAAGATTATAAAAATATTAAGTTAGAAATATTTAGAAAACTACAAATTTTGGCGTAGACAACCTTATACAAACTTACCCTTATTTTTAATTGCTAAATAAGACAAAATTAGAAAATTTGGATTTTCTATTTGAAGAAATTGACATTTGACGATTTCTTCTATTTAATATAGATTCTTATTTTTTCAACACTCTGTATTTTTTTATCATAATATTTTAAAAATTTAACAAAGTAGGTCCTTCTCAACAAGCAATCTAACGTAAATTTTATTTATAGGACAAGTTTATAATTATTTTAGGAACTGTATACGCCTTTTTGACATAAAAACTTAAATATGTCAAAAGCGCTTAGACTTAGGTATAGGACATGATAAACAAAATGTGCCCAGAATTTACATAGGGAATTCTATTTAAAATAAGTAAGTTGACACCTATATTCCATATAACCGGGAATTGAAAATATTTTAGCCGAATTGCCCCCAACGACATTAGTACACTGTCAAATTTTCAAAATTGTATTTATTCATATTTAGTTCGATTTGTTTCCCGGTGGGACTCTATTTTTTCTAACATCCCCGTACAGGCTTATAACTACTCCATTCGTTCTATCAGAATCAGCTGATATAGTACATGTGGTAATTATCGATTACAAGTATGGTATTCGGCGGCTCGAAAATCTCTCCATGTAATTCTTAATACTTCGATGCCTATTTCCTTCACAAAGCCCATACACCAGGAGCATGTCAACCTTCTCTAAGTGCGGGTAATTATCCCTGTTTATATATATATATATATATATATATATATATATATATATATATATATATATATATATATGTTTATGCTGCTTTCACGGATTCCCCCGTGTGAGATGCAATAGCAGTGGATATATCCTGCCGATCTGTCCTTTGCACAGCCAGGTGCATATCGGTACCCTGATGAGTCTAGTAGAGACGAAACATGTACCTCTGCCGTATCACTGTGGCGGGGAGGGTAAGTTTTGACTTTCTTCTCGGTATGGTTTTTTCAGGTGGGCCATCATCTCAATGGTGACGGAATGGGATAAATTGCGTTTTATTACAATTTATTCTAACTGTGCAACCTCTAACACAGAAAGGATATGATGGAGGGAAGTTTACATTTACTGTTCGCATGTTACTTCATATATATATATATATATATATATATATATATATATATATATATATATATATATATATTGTTGTAATTGACAGCGAAATCATAAAAATCAAGAATTACGAAAAACGACAGTGACGTCAACTAACATCTTACCGACACGTTCCGCTGACGAATCACTTAAATATTAGTTCCAAATTATGACTACTACGTCAACACAGGGTGTCTGGGAAAGGTGTCAGCGGACCCACTAATGAGTCCAACCGTTGGCACCGTGGACGAAACAAGCCTGTAATTTTTAGTGGCAAAAATCTGTTAGTAATTCCGAGCACGCAGGGACAATTTCAGCTTGGATTACAACACGGCATCCCTGGTTCGGGGCCGATGGCAGGTTTGGAGAGTTTACTGCGTAGAATAATGTCATAGTATAGGGTCCACGAAAGCCATTAAAATATTCGCCGTCAATTTCGTTCAAATTCTAGGCTTCCCATTTCCGAAATTGCTTCATGTATTCGGATGAAAGCTTGAAGAAATACGAAAGTGGGTATTGGGTCCAGGAAAGCCATTAAAATATTCGCCGTCAATTTCGTTCAAATTCTAGGCTTCCGACTTCCGAAATTGCTTCATGTATTCGGATGAAAGTTTGAAGAAATACGAAAGTGGTTGCCTTAAGTGGGGGCGTGTTGTAATTGACAGCGACATCATAAAAATTAAGAATCACGAAAAAAGACAGTGACGTCAACTAACATCTTACATATATATATATATATATATATATATATATATATATATATATATATATATATATATATATATATATATATTGCGATGATTTGTCGATTTCGTGACTGCGCAACGTACCTATAACAAAATAAACTAAATTGTTTGTTTATTAGTAAAATTTATACAGCACATATATACATATGATTCTTATTTTTCCTTTTTTTTTAATAGTTTAATTAATGAACTAAATATTATATTTGATGAAAATAAATTATGAGTTGTGTTAATTTTGGACTTTTCCTGACTTTTTGATATATCTACAATTTACTTTTCATTAATATTTAGCACATAAATGTAAAAAAATATTTTACATATACATTTAAATTTTAATTGTAAATTGCTGAAATTGATAATTCTTGTTTTATTAATATTATAATCATATTTAACAAGGTTTTACCTACAATTAGGTACTATTTTATTCTAGTTTATTTTTAAAATTAACTTATAATCTACATTTTCTTATACTAGTCTTACAGATTTACTATATTTTAAACAAAGTTTTTATAAATATTGTTGTTGAAATGAGTTAAAACTAAAATATTATAAATAATTATTGTCCAATAGTGTCTATATTTCATTAAATGATCATTATTTGACCTTTATTCTCACTAGTATTATCTTTACCCGCACTATTTATAAAATGGCTGTTCAAGATTCTCTTCTTTGTGGATTTCACTATACTGTGTTAAAATACGTTTTTTAGTCACTTTTAGTCACTTCACACATTATTAAAAATATCTATTGTTTATTAGTTTTATGTCTTTTAGAGTGAAATATGTTTATTATTCTTGCTTTAAATGTACTAATATCCAAGCTTTCACTCTAATTTTTATACATTTTATCATGTCATTACAAAATTATAGACAATTAGTGTCTTTTTAAAACATGATTTTTATACAAATTCTTACATACTATAACTAATACCTATTCTATAATCTACACTTACCCCATAAATGCATCAATTAATCATATATACCGGGTGTCAACGAATCAATTAGACAAGTCATAATTTCTAAAGTATTATGTGTATCAAAATGAGAACTGGTACAGGTAAATGGTATGTAAAGGGGAGAGTTTTCGCATATTTTCCACTTTCCGGCCACTTCCGGTTTCACCGGAAATGGCCCCGGTTTTGAATTTTTAAATGGAACACCCTGTATATTTTAACATGTTTGGATTTCTGAGACAATTCTAGATCAGAATGTGTCATTTTTAAAATTTTTTACGTCTAGTTCATTTTTTTAGATCCACTTTTAAAATTGCATCTAGGTGGCCATGATCGGACGCAAACTAATCTAAGGGCCTTAGGTGATGTCAAAAAAATACAATCGCAAAGTTTTAGTTACTAGTATGAAAGACAGGAATAAGACAAGTTGACAAAATTACGTTTTCATTTCTAACTATTAATTTTCAAATGGCGACCCCTTTTTGACAACTACTTTTCGAAAAAAGCATTCTTTGACGAATCTAACGGTACTAATTTATTTGGGATTGGATTAGACATAAGAACAGAAATCAAATATTATTAAGCAAAATACTGGATAATTTATTTACTTATGACAAGTGTGATATGGACAGCTATGATGCATAATAATTTGCAACTGTTTTTATCAAGTCTTCTTTGGAAAACAAAGCACTCACTTAAGTAGATAATGACAGTCACATACGCTCTAAGAACAGACGTAAAAGTTTCTTAATTTTCGTTAAATTTAGTTTAAATTTTCGTTAAAATAATGTATACTCAAAGTGAAAAAGTGGATATGTTATTAATATTTGGGGAGTGTCATAGAAATTCAAGGAATGCTGCCGAGTTGTATGCTCATAGATATCCGAATCGGCAACATCCAGCCCATCAGTATTTTCCGTATGTCGAGACTCGTTTTAGGCAAATAGGAAATCAAGAGGCGGAACAGAGGTTTATCATAAATGAAGAGACTGAGATTAACGTACTTGCTATGGTTGAGGTTGATAAAACAGTTTCGTTAAGAAAAATTAGTCAAGAATTGCAGATAAGTTATGAATCAGCAAGAAAAATACTGAAAAAGCATAGATATCGAGCATTTAAATATCAGTTACATCAACATTTGTAAACTGAGGATGGCGATAGACGGGTAGTGTTTTGTGATTGGCTGCTTCAAAATCATAGAGTTAACCCAAATTTTATCGATTTTATTCTATTTTCCGACGAATCCCGATTTACAAATAATGGTATGTTCAATAAGCAAAATACTCGGTACTGGGCCCAACAAAATCAACATGAAATGAGAGAGGGCAATTTTTAAGAAAGATTTGGCGTCAATGTCTGGGCTGGTATCATTGGAAACAGAATAATTGGGTCAATATTGTTTCAAGTTCAGTTAACAGGGGTTAGATACTTAAGTTTTCTTCAAAATGAAATCGAAAATCATCTCAATGATATACCTTTAGCAGTTTTACGGCGCATTTACTTTCAACAAGATGGAGCACCGCCTCACAATACTAGAGAAGTTCTTAATTATTTAATAGAGCATTTTAATAATCGAATTATTGCAACCAATGGTCCGGTACGATGGCCAGCCCGCTCGCCGGATCTTACTGTGCTCGATTTCTTTGTCTGGGGATATGTTAAAGAAAGGGTTTACTATGGAGCAGCCCCAGCTACTCTTGAAATATTAGAAGAAAGAATTTTACGGGCATTTAGAAGTATAACGCACCAAATGCTACAAAACGTGTTGAGAGAAACAATTGAACGAGCTGAAATGTGTCGTGAAAAAGAAGGAATGCACTTTGAACATTTACTACACTAAACTTTTTAACAAATTCAGCTACTGTACTTTCAAATATTTTAAGTGCGTCGTCTAAGTTATTAGTTTATTTTGTTAGTTTTTTGTTAATTTTGTTAAATTTTTAATCCAATTCCTGTCTTTCATACTAGTCACTAAAACTTTGCGATTGTATTTTTTTGACATCACCTAAGGCCGTTAGATTAGTTTACGTCCGATCATGGCCATCTAGATGCAATTTTAAAAGTGGCTCTAAAAAAATGAAGTAGACGTAAAAAGTTTTTAAAATGTCACATTCTGATCTAGAATTGTCTCAGAAATCCAGGTACAACTACACGCACTTCGAGAAGATCGACATGCTCTTGGTGTATGGGTATACGTACATATACTCGTAAAACTAAAAATTAATTTCTCCTAATTTACCATGTAAATTCTATTGTTAAGATCCAAAAAGGAATATCAGTAAGTAATATTTCACGATAAGTATATTTAATATCACGAAACATTTTATAGTAGAATAATAAAATGTTATGTTATGCTGTAAATCATAAATATAAATTGACGTACTAAAATATAACATTTTATTTAATATAGGAGTGAAATATCTATTCTAGCTTTATTAAAGAATTTATAATACCAGATTCTTTTTTTTATATACTCCATGAAAAAATCATAAAAAGTTGATCATCATTTCCGTTACATTGAAAACGACAGTCAAATATCCGGACATTAAGAATGTTCTTCTAAATCAACCTTTCAATTTCTTGAACTTTAAATCGATATCTTTCTTTATAGAAACCGACAGACAATAACTTGCATCCATGGATTGCCAAAAGTGAAAGAATTTTAAATTTTGCCCAGGTTTTCAAAGAATTTTATCTCTGCGGAAAGATTTTAAATTGACTTTAACTTCGCGACGTTCATTCTTGTTAGCTCATTGTTAGCTTTTCGTGTTATCAACGAATATCTTTATGAACTTTGGGAACCGTTTTTGTTATTACTGTTAAGTATTGTTTGCCTTAATTTACTTACTTATAAAGTATACAAATTTGCTTTCAGGTTGACTTCTGCTGTCTCCCTTATGAAAATGTTAATCTTGTTAATTCATTTAGAATATAACAATTATACGAATATTATTAAATACTAAGTCATAACTATTTTTAGAAATATATATTACTAAACACTGGCAAATTCTAATTAATAATTATTTTGTTTAGTCGCAACATTTAACCAGGCTAACTAAAATCAAAAAGTACTCAGTTTAGGGCTTAGTAATTCACTATTTTTTTAAATTAAAATTTTCATATAACCCTTTTAAAATTATCTATTTAGTTTCTCATCACTACAATTTTGAACTAACCTGGGTGTAATCTTGTCATGGGTTATTCATCCATTTTTCGATAAAGCTAAAATTTTCCACCTATATTATAAGGCGAATCTGTGTAGTAATTATAATTACTCCTCCTAATTAGGAGTTTCGTATTTGGATCCTCACTCATAAAGCTCTACTCACTAGGAAGTAGCAAATCCGATGATGACTAGGAAGGTTCAAGCGAATTTCTGCAATGACTGCACCATCTAGGTTAAGATTGATAACGATAGGGTAAGTCTTCCTTTTTGGATCGACCATGTAATTTTCCAAAGTTCTTGGGAATAAATATAATTAGATTCAAACAAAGAATAAGCAAAAGAACAGTAAACAAAAATATCAAGAAATATGCGCCTTATATAAAAGAGCAAAAGGTTTTAACTCCCTCATGATACCTGCTACTCCTGATGAACTCGAAATAAATTAATAAAAAAGAAGCCCTGAGGTATGGAAGGAATGAGATATTAAAAAAGCAAGAGGACGAGAAGTATAGTGTGGTGACCTGTACAAAAACTATAGAGCCAGCGCGTGCCGACCTCGATACCTGACTCCATAATATGATGTCAACTTTTACTTCTTGAAGGTAATTTTGTACCACTTCGGAACACCAGGTGCAAGTTTATGAGATTAACCATTCGTTGTTGATATGTAGAATTCTTTGTTGATGTGTGCTTGCAAACTCTGTATTGACGAGAACTAGTGTGTTCAAACTGGTCTGCAGGTGGCAATATACTACCAATGAGAGACGTTTCCACCTACTTCTGATAGTTCCTGGCCATCTGAAGTCATTTTTTTGTATTCCTAACTAGAAGAGAACATCTTGTGCTTATCAAATAAGGCTTTTCAGCTGATTTTTTGTGTATATAGGTTTATTTTACAGGTTGGCGCAACAGTTTGACAAAGTACTTTATCTCCCTTCTTTTTCAAAAATTAAAAAAAAATATTTTAATAAAAGTTTTATAACATGAAAATTTCTACAATCTGAAATTATTTTCAACTATACATGGTGTTTCATGGCAGCACCACGCCTAAAAAATTTATTTCTTTTAATGGGATACCCTGAATATCTCTGCATCTGCATATACAGGGAAAATTACTTTTCATTTTAGGTTCAATTCTTTTCACTAAAATGTTAAAGTTTTATTACAACCACAAATTCCACATTAATAGAAGCCTCTGTGTTATACAAAAATTCAAAAATAGGCACTTTTTATCGAGAAAATCAGGAAAATTAGCAAGACACAAATCACAACAAATAAAAACAAAACGCCAATAGCCAATAGCTTACATAGTTCAGATAAAGATGGTGTGCTTGTCAAAATCAGCGATGTTGCCAGACTGCAAAAACATTTCTTTGAAATTCCCATCTCTCATTTTGAACTGGAACAAAGAGCTCCAAAAAAATTTTTTCCCTTTCCTTTGATTATTGAAGTACTATTAATTACTCTTATGTCTATGCCTTTGATGGACGATTTTGACTCAAAATATTAAAGGTTTTAAGGATTATACTAAACTGAGATAACCTGAAAAATAACACTTCAGATTAATTTTAGTTTTTTGAACTAACCCAAACCAACTTTAACCTGTACTAACCAGACTTACCCAAAAATTTTGGGTGGTTAAGATTAATTTTGCCTTTTTTCATACATTAAACTATAATGTAATGGATACATTTAATAGTTTATACCAGGAAAGTATAAATCTAGGTCAACTTTGATTAGTTCAGGTTAGTTTCTGTTTTCCAAATTAACCAAAATCAAGTTAAACTTGAACTAACCAAGGTAATCATTCAGAGTACATCTAGAGGTGGCTGCCATTTTGTTTTTTTTTGTTTTAATTTGCTTTAAATCATTTTCTTGATTTTTCCTATAAAAAAAAGTGCACAAGCATCTGTATTATAAAAAAAATTATAAACTTGCCTTTTTTATAGGGAAAATCAAGAAAAATATCAAAAAAATAATCAAAGCAAACAGAACCAAAATGGCATCTACCTCTAGATTTTTCCGAAGTAAACCTAGTGGTAGGTGCCATTTTGGTTTTGTTTGTTTTGATTTGTTTCCGATAATTTTCTTGATTTTTCCGACAAAAAGTGCACGCTAATAGGAACTTCTCTATTATATAAAAATTTATAAACTTGCATTTTTTTTTATCGGAAAAATCAAGAACATTATCAAAAACAAATCAAAACAAACAAATCTAAAATGGCACCCACCTCTAGATTTATCTGGACTAAATCTAGAGGTGGGTGCCATTTTGGTTTTATTTGTTTTGATTTGTTTTTTAAAATTTTCCTAATTTTTCCTATAAAAAAATGCATACTAACACAAACATCTGTATTATATAAAAATTCATAAATTTGCACTTTTTTATCAGAAAAATCTAAAAAATTATCAAAAACAAATCAGAACAAACGAAACCAAAATGACACCCACTATAAATATCTGCATTATGTAAAAATTTATAAATTTGCACTTTTTTTATTGGAAAATCAAGGAAAATATCAAATATAAATCAAAACAAACAAAACTAAAATGGCACCTATTTACACTAATCCGACTTATTACTCTAACCAAAACCAACCAAAAATTTTGATTGGTTAAGATTATTTTTACCCAGAAACTGTATTAAACATTAAAAAAATTAAATTATGTTGTTGACTGAGATGAACAAATTTTATAGTTTACATCACGAATAAATTTTATATCAGGCAACGTTGGTTAATTTAGATAGTCTGAAGATTTACGGCATTTCCGAGCGGCATTTTTGATTTTTCGTTGAAATTACAAGTTTTTCTAAATTGGCTCGTCAAAATTTGTGCAAAAATAATTGAAATATATTGCAAACAATATATTTTAACTAGTTCCATTGAAAATAAGTACGTAAGTTCAGTGTTTCAACTGAAATAGAAGTGCTTCGTGAAGTGCCGCTTCGGTTTTTGAGTTTTCCGGGAAAATGAGGAAAAATAATGAAAAATCAAGTTCATAATTGTGTTCTACGACCTGGAAATAAGGGGTAGTAGCGAGATTTTTTCAAAAAAACGTAATTTTTCTAGTTTTTACTCTGAACGCATTCTTGTCAAACAAACAGTAAAACAAGAAATATACCTCTTACTTTGTTTTTCACCTAAGTGGATTAACAACCATATTTGAACAAGGGTGCTTTCCTAGAGCTCTCACTTTTTGTCACATTTTAGTGACCCCCAAAAGCTTGAGTCGGAGATTAATTATTTTTAAAATTTAAGAATATTTTTAAGTTTATTTGAAGAATTTTGATATCCTTATCCATAATTTGTGCCTAGGCCCCTATAATCTTTATATTTTACCATGTAAACAGAGCACAACAAAAATTATTTTTATCCATTTTGGGCAAAAGTGGGTGGTGGTTTAAATAACATTATCTTTCTGAAGACCGATTATCTTATTTAATTACATTTACTAGATTTATTATGTAGCAAAATTACAACTCTTTAATTTATTAAAATAGAAAATTACCCCCACCTTAAGCAAGGAATTATTAAATTGGTTAGTTGGAGATATGAGGGAAGTGTAACTGCCTTCATTATTATGGCACGTGTCAAACAAATAGGAAACTTTAATATAAAGATAATGCAGCTGAGCCACAATTTACATAATTATGCTGTGGGAGTAATTTTGTTAAAACGATCCATTATGTAGGCGTCATTTATGGACAAATTTAAATACTTTAAAGTAGGGTCTTGTAGAGTTTACAAACATATTTTTAAATTTTAACAAAATATGTTTTATGTTGTGTATTTTTCGAAGAGTTGTATTAAGGAGATCAAAAATGTTTACAAGTGATATTATCCATGCTGAAGATTTGCTAATAATTTTAATTAAATTAGATAATCCGAAAGATGTCACACCGATGCCAGTTCCTAATATTCTGTGTAAGAACCACTCTGTGTTGATTAATATACTACCCTGAAAAACAGTACTAAAAAGTGATACAAATTGTGCTGTCTTCCTCTTGCTGGGTTCTGGAAATTTGTACTGCATATGAATAACGCTCTGTAAAAACGGTTGTTTCTTTCTCCTGTTACGTGATTAGGAATAATCTGTAGTCCACAAACGTCTAAGCTTTACAATTTTCTTTAAATGCAGCAAGTAGTGCTAGTTTTTTTTGTAAGTTACAGCAATACTTTTATGTATGGAACTATCGGTAAGGTTTTCTTCATTTTTCACTTTTGCGAAACTAATTGTGGCCTTCTATATTTTGGTAAAGTTATTTGTTACACGCTACTTTGATTACAGTGGACAACAGCAAAAATGTATTTAATATAAAATCGACCAAATCTTACCATTTTTGGTGTGCTAAATCCGAAACTTAACCTATCTTGTTAATACTAGTTCAAGTTTTAGAGATACGTGATGTCATTTTCCCTATATATTAACAATGTAACCTCAAAAATACACTTAGTATATTTGTATTGTTATCAAAAGATTTACTATATAAGACAATTAATTAATCAACTAAATTAACCATCACATAATTGGAAATAATAATACAACAAAAGAGAGAATATTTATGATTTAATATCACAAATGTCATTTTAATGCGATAAGGCAAAAATGATCAAAACATAATAACAATATTCACCATAATACTATATAAAATGCCAGGACATATGTTTTGGCATTTGCTTTTTAACTAAATAAAAATAAATGAATTTCTTGTTAAATTGAAAATTCAAGAAAAATTAATCAATATTAATAAAAAAAAATAACGACCAATGACCTTAAAAAGAAATGTAAAACTTAATAGACTAATGCAGTCAATATAGGTAATATTGAGATTTAAAATATCACACTATGACCAGATTCAAAATAGACATTGCACTCATTGTGTAAGAATCCATTTTGAGCTTAAATCTTAATAAATCAAAAATCTATGAAAAATTGTTTTAATAAATTGTAATTAATGGACCTTACTCGATGTTATTATTGGAGTTTAACAGAAAATCTTTGTTGAATGGTGCAGAACTGCTAATATCCCTGTCTCCAGATTTATCCCGAGAAAAATAACTCAAAAACGCCAAACAGGTTACAGATAGAGCAATCAATCAACTAAACACATTTACCAGGATAATTTAACACATTTTATAACCGAAAATCTTGAAAGATGGAAAATATAAATTGAGATATAAAACTACAGCTTCTTTCGTCGTTTCAAATAAGAAAAAGTGAGAGTCAACGCAAAATGCCTTAATTTTATAAGCATACTTGCACACCATGCTTCTTCTTTTAAACGTCAAAAACAAATTTTGAGAGAGGTGACACGTTTGACAGAAGTGACAGCTTAAAGCAACAACAGTCGGCAAAAATAAATTTGCTAAATAAGTCAATTCATTAATCTTTACATTTTCGGCTCAAAATTAAATAAGTAACCCATCACTTTCCTTTAATTAAAGAAACATATTTTCCGCCAGACATTACAGACGCAGAGTGAAAAACCTTTCCAAATATTCTCCTAAAAATTATAAAATAGAAATTTATGCAACCTAACCATATAAAGATCATTAAGAGATTAGTTGTTCAGCGGTGTAAAATAGCCTATTGATACAAATTCGAAACTGCTATAGAAGAATAAAAGGAAGAATTTCACTCGAATAGTAGGCAAGAAAACTGAGACCTATCTAAAAAAAAGTAATAGTAAATTGAGCACCAATAAAAATAAAAGGTCAAACTCATAATCAAACGTAATTTAAAACCATGCTTCGTAGTATAAGAATGTAAGAAAAATTCAGGAAGATAAAATAATCGAGCGGGGAAAAAATTGTAAGGAGGGCTCGTAACATATAAAAACAAAAATAGAATAGAATGCCTCCACTCAAATTATTTATGAGCGGTATTTAAGGAAAAGGATATTTTCCGTTAACGTGAGTATTTGCAACAAAAAAGCTAAAATCAATAGAACCAGCCTTAGTAAAATTAAGCTGAAATTTCAACTGTGGCAGCTTTCTGCAATTCCTGTACATCGAGTACATGTATCCCATTAGACCTTGGTATTTTGTTCTGTATATACTAATATGTATTGTTGTTTTCTTAATATACCTTTATCTTCATATATGAGACTCCTAAAATGTGTTGCTCTTTATATTCATATTTGTATGACTCTTTAAAAAGAGCAAATTTAAGTTAATTTTCTGATTCTTATTTATACATTAATACTTGAATGATAGCTTGGCCTGTATTACTTAATTTTTAAGTAATATAATAATTAACAATATCCAGAGAAATTTTAAGGGATATTTTAATGGTGATCGAAAATTTCACAATAATTACAATAACAGACTCGGCTGTTAACTGATGGAAATATCAAAAATGATATAATATGTTCTAATGCTAATTTCCATTACATTATTTATTCTTTTCGCTAATATTAGCTTTTTAGGAAGGTTGATAAAAAGCTAAATTTTTGTAATTTTTATGGGTGGTAGGTAGTAGTAGCCTATTGTTATAATTATTAGGGTATAATCATAGTAAATAGCCTGGTGGGTATTTTGGTAATTTACGTACCTAATTTCCGGGTATTACTATAATTACTATTGTTAATCTTAATTGAATAGGTTCAATAATTGGGGATTATTAAGATCCAATTGATTGCTAAGCAAAATATGTGCATATTTTAGCCTATTTATTTCGAAGAAATCTATTGGATTTAATTTTTTGCTTTTGTTTCTTTTGTGTAATATATATATATATATATATATATATATATATATATATATATATATATATATATATATATATATATATATTGTAATCGAAGTTACAAATTTTTGGGCAGGAGTATGTTCACCGGCATTTAATTTATTTATTCTACATCCAAAAAATCTGATTCTTGCGGGAACAGATTGCTTAAAGTTTCAATATTTTTGGTTTATAATTACATATGCCGCGCTATGCCGGGAAATACGATTTTCCGATGATTTTCAGAGCGTCCGACCATAGTATCGCAGTATACAGCAGTATTGTATGCGCGATCACCGCCCCGTCCGTCACTCGTCAGCGTAGTGGGAGCTCCAGCCGTCTATTTAAGCTCGAGCAAACCATTATTTCGCGGAGAACTGCACGTTCTCAATCCGGGTCAACAGTCTAAACGGACTGACTGGGTCGTCTGCCGGACCTCGCCTTCCTGGTCTAGTAATGTAGGTGAGGCTAGGGTTGTGTATATATGGTGTTTCACCATACACTACCTTCTTTACGGCCTACCCCGCTAATGGCCAGCATTGTCGAGGACCCTTGTAAGTACGGGCAATGTTGTGTCATCCTACGGTCACTGCCGAGGATCCGTATAAGTACGGGCAGTGTCGGTTCCTTTCTTAATTTCCTACCGCTATTGGTCGACATTGTCGAGGAATCCTATAAGTAAGGGCAATGTCGTCCCATCCTGCTGACGCTCTCGAAGACTCTTACAAGTACGGGCAGCGTCAGTTCCTTTCGTTCCTTTCTACCGTCACCTATACACACACACACTGAATACCGTAAGATTTGTTTTTGTTTCCGTATTGACAAGGAATGTATTTTACCGCCAGGTACCCTCCGATGTCCGTTGAAAAGGGCGCTGAACAACTGCCTCCCCGACGTTTATCGCCGCTGCCTCGTGTAGAGATCACCGTCGCCATGTAGAGACGCCGCCTACCGCCGATCGATGCCGGTTAGACACACTGTGCATACCGCTGTCGGCCGAATTTTAGTACGAAGCGCCGTGAACAGTGTCCACGGATTTTAGACACGAAGCGCAATAATTTTAGTACGAGCCGTCGTGAATAGCGTCGTCGAGTTACCGTCTCCTGTAACAAGCTGCCCGGTGTATAAGTGGACCCTCGACCACATGAATCCCGAGGGTGGCATTCGAGAACCGACCACTGAGTGGATGTTTTGACCTTCGGACAGTCAAACCGTTGATCAATTCAGAGAGTAGGGATATCCCGAATATAAGTAATACCGTCAAACCGATACCCCTGCGCTGAGCATTTGACCGATAACTGTCTGCACGAGAAATATCCGCTGACTGATGTTCCGCTGCCGTAAACAAAGTAGATCCGTAAAGCATGACTCTGCTCCTTCCTACGAAAACGTGTCATAATATATATATATATATATATATATATATATATATATATATATATATATATATATATATATATATATATATATATTTTTTTTTGATAATAAATGGCTGGTATAAGTTGAGGCGGTCTTTTCTTTAAGGAAACTATTTTCACGTTCTGATACCCTTTTGTTCGACCTCTTTGAACTATGATATATTTTATCACAAGAACTGAAATTAATTTGGTAAAACCTTGAATTGTCCTTATTATTTTTTAAAGATGTACATAAAGAACTTTTAGTTCTGTAAGCTATAATAACATCTAATTTTTTAAAAAACTGGTATAATTTATCTGTAGAGGAACCTACATAAGTTTACACTGAGTAATTTGTTTTATTTGTTTTATTGATGGGGTTAATCAAATTTCTTGTTGATGAAACTTATGTTTAGCAAAATAAGCTAAGATGTCGAAATATAAATAATAGAGTGAAAATTAGTACTAAAATATAGTATTTCACTTTTTATATTTAAAAATTTAATTGTTGTCAAACTAATTTTACCCAACATGGCGACAAGTATACTACAGTCATTTTTGGGTTGAAAGCTCAGTTTGAATCCATCCATAATATTTTAAGATATGCGTGATTCCAGAGAACAAACTTGAACGAGCATCTAAACTTAATTAAGGCAACCGACCTGTTCACATGGAACAAATATTATAGGCAACCCAAAGTTATTAGGCAGCACTGAAAGGGCTTCTCAACAATAGCCAACTCTGTCAGTCAATAAATTCAAATTTGCCATAAAAAAGTTTTTCAAAGTATTGTGTCACGTAGCCTCAGCATTTTTACAATTGCCTTGAAATTTCAAGCGAATCATTTTAATTTGTGCGGAGTTTTGTAAAATAATAAAAATAGTCATTATTATGGTAATTTTTCCATCAAATTTTTGGATCAATAATAACACCTTTTGATCAAATATTCATAATTTTATATTTTGCCAAACTCCACATATTTTTTTAGTCAATATCATATAACAAATCTCTACGTTTTAGGTATTTAGACTCTCAAAAATCATGACACATATACATATATATTCTTATAAATAAATTGTTAAATGCAGTATCCTTGTTTGAGTGCTACCATGCTACCTATTTATTTGGATACTACTTTGAAGTTAAATCGATTATATTATTACTGAAAATAATTCCAACGGATTTACATAAAACTCTTTATTTAAGCATAAAGGAAAGCGACCGAACCTTATCTTCATTAAACAGTTGGTAAAATTCAGACATTTATAATTGCTCATTATTTTGGTGGAACTCCAAATTTAATGAATTCCTTTGAGGACCTACTAAAATTAAAATAAGGATATTTTAATTTGGTCTGTTAAATATTTAACCCCAATTAATCCCTTAAAAAGGTCGTTAATATGTTACAATTTATAATTCATATTTTTCAAGAGGTGCTTTTCATTTTCTGTTTTTATTTTATATTTAAAATGGACAAATAAAATAATATGGAAGGTGCAATTAAGACCCTACCTGAGAACAAAACGAATTTATCATGCCACTGAGTAAATTTTTATCTTTTCATGGAGAATGGCGCCCTCTAAATGTAAAGACAAATGACTAATTTGTCATTTGGGTGAAGCTTAATAAAAACTTCCTAAATACTTACACTGCGATGATCATTTATTATATTTTACGTCTTCTTTTGTCTTTTTACAGCATTTTTGCCGTCGGGTTACATTTATTATTTTAATGTTTGTTTTTACGGTGCCGTTAGCTGGATTTATACACCTCGTTTAAGGTAGATTCAAATTAGCCGCGCAGTTTGGATATTATAAAGATAATTTATATCAGTTTAAGCAACTTTAAATTTCTTTTAGAGTCAATGGCGGAACTGGGAGTCTTTTAGTTTAATAGAGCTCTAAGCCGGAAGTAAAGTGTGTATCAGGAGGGTGTTATGAAACTAACAACATGGATCTACATGAATAGGATTATTTTATGTATAAATTGGTCTATGACGAATAGAAATAGTGGGGATTGAAATATAATAAATTACTTTTGATAAACTCTTAGAATTTTGACTCCTTTTTCTATATTTACCAATGAAGAGTTTAAAATAAGTTAGTGTTAGAAAAAAAAATTAACACAAAAGTAATATAAACATTTTTTATTTTTGAACGTAATGTACCAAAATCTTAAAATTTTCAGCATTCCAAGCAGTTTTTTAAATCAATGCTTTCGATATTAATAATGATCATAATGAGATCAATAATTTTACTAACAATCCTTCACCTTTTGCTTGGCGGTAATTATGATTCTAAATTAGTATGTAATATTAATGATTTTACAGGCGTAATATGACGAGTAAATATTAAATAAATAATTATGTTAGAAGTTCTCAAGATAATGAATTAAGAAAAATCAAAATTTTAGTAAGAAATAAATAAATCTCTGACATCGAAAATGCCTGCATATTCAATATCTTGCCGCCATGTCTCAGAAGTTAGATTTTATATAGACAGTTTTTTTTCTGTGAATGTTCCTCTTGGTTCATTACAGTTCCACTAATGAGATCATTAGGTGGTCGAAAAGCATATAGAGAGATAATCAAAGCTGTATTTGCAGGAAATAAACTCTCTGTAGATTTTTATTCAGCTACCTGAACGAGAAAATCGGTAACCTGTTTAATTTGAATAGTATACCTTTTGAAGATAGATAGTTATTGTGAGCCAGCCTTTAAATGTATGTATAAAAAATAAATTCGTCCATATAATATTAAAAATTCTTTGGGGCTATCGATCATCCTGATCTATAAGAACAGATTTCGTATCTGGTTTTTTTCCAGCAAAAATTAATTTCTCTGAGCAATTTACAGAGCTCAGTTCTTTTAATTTCAGGTAAATCCCGATCTTCATTGATTTTAGTTAGAATTTTGTCTACGGCTGGGATCTGTTTCTCATAATAAAATGTATATACAACTCTGCTTATTACAGTTTTTATCTCTTCTTCCAACGGGGTTTTTCGTGTTCCTGTGACTGAATATGGCTTGGGAGCATTACCAATTCCAGTCGTTTTTTCTCCTTCAGCATTCAGTAAATAGTAGATTTTCGAAATACTGTCATTTTGGAAGATATTTTAATAGAGTTTTTAACATTATTATCTGGATATTGATGTGCTAAGGCATCATAAACATTCCTAGTAATAAGTTTTTCGTTGAAGAAAAAATGCCTTGGTTTAATAATTTTGGAATAAATATAGAGGTGGAAGCCATATCTTATTAATCTCAAATAATATATAAAAACAAGCGCAAACAAGATAAATCACTAAGAACATACTGTAAGGTGTACTTTGCTCACTGACAGAAATTAAATTGAACTATCAGAAATTTTATTGTTGCAGTAAATTTATAAAAGCTTATAATTTTTAAATATAATTAGATTTACGGCAGTCCTCAGTTACCTGCTACACTGCAGCATGTACGTTGGAGGTTTCGGTAACAGTTTTATAACTATCTCTAGTTCTTGAGTAGAGTATAGGGATGAGATGCTTGCCATCCCTCCCTCCCCCCTGGCTTTGAGTTTAGGAAAATAGAACCGATTCTACCTTTTATATTAGGAATGTGTATGCTGTAGCTACTCCCCCCCCCCTATTGCCAACTTGTTTTTCTTGGCATGTCCCCCCCAGACCTGTCTGCAAGTTCTTTCTTCTTTTTGATCGTCCCCTTTCTCCAAGATCCAGAAAAATAAATCCGATTTTGCCTTTTACAGTAGAAAAGGGAATGTTGCTGGTGTCCCCCCCCCCCCCCGTCGACAACTTGCTTTCGCTTACCATACTGTATTTTTGTGATTTCACCCCCCCCCCCTCTCCAAAGAAAGAGGTTGGATCTGCTCCTGGTTCTGACAGAGGCAAAAATGCTTTCCGGATTGGTTCAAGCAAATAAAAAAGTGTATTGATTAATGTGGAGAATATATTGAAAAACCATAAAATTTTTTCAATGATAAATATGATTTTGGTATTCCCGAAATAATAACGGCTTCATTGGAAGACCTAAATACATATCGTTGATTGTATTTTTAATTTTTTATGCTTATAGAGTTGTTTAGTAGAAATGTACTCGAATTTAGC
The DNA here is from genome assembly GCA_034092305.1 of Diaprepes abbreviatus. Lineage (NCBI taxonomy): Eukaryota > Metazoa > Arthropoda > Insecta > Coleoptera > Curculionidae > Diaprepes > Diaprepes abbreviatus. The sequence goes on along the minus strand of JASJET010000141.1, from coordinate 4,005,118 downwards.
CATTTTTCTTTTTATTTTTTTATAAAATTTGATAATGATGTCTTCACGATATTTATTATCTACAGGGTGTCCGAAATGTACTAGTACAACGTTTGACGTCAAAATAGGTCAATTTAAACCAACTTAGTTATATTTGATACTGCTTTGTTTAGGCGGTAGAAAAAGTCAAAGTTTTGAGAAAATATTGTTTTTTTCCCAAATTTCTAGAAAACGTGGTAACTGAATTAAATGATTTTTGGTGTGTGTGGTTTTATATTATAATATGGTGTTTTTCAATGGTTTTGCAAGCGGCTATAAAGAAATGTAAGTGGCAATTATTATAATGGCAAGTAGTGCTGAAGATCTTTAGCATCTGTTGGAGAGTATTGTAGATTCGTGTGCGCGGTATGGTCTAACTCTAAATATCAACAAAACCAAATACATACTTCTGTCAAAACAACAACATCCTAATACAGCAATTCTGATAAATAACGATCAGCTCGAGAAAGTTGAGAGAGTAACATATGTAGGCAGAGAAATTAAGAGTGACTGGGACGATTAGGTAGAAATGAAAATCGAATTGAAAGTGCAATAGCTGCTTGTAACCGTTTTAAGTGTGTACTTTGTAGTCATGACCTAGGCCTAAATTTAAGAATCCGACTTCTGCGCTGTTCTGTGATTTCGGTTTTACTTTATAGTGTTGAGCCTTGGACACCCACGGAATGTTCAGTTAAAAAACTAGATGCCTTCGAGGTTTGAACATATATGATAATGTTAAGGATAAGTTCGATGGGTCGAAGAAGTAACGAATAAGTTCTAGGAAAGCTAAATAAGGAAACAGAAGTGATAAAAACAGGAAAAATTTCGAAGCAATTGTATTTCGGCCATATTGTAAAACATCCCGAAAAATACTACCTTCTTCAGTTCATAATGCAGGGTACAGGTAGTGATAGAAGGAGTAGAATATTCTGGTTGAAAAGCCTATGTCAGTGGTTTAACATAACAACAATATCCCTCTTTGGAACTGCAGTAAACAAGGTTGTGATAGCCAACGGTCGACAATCTGATATGGCACGCTAGGACGAAGAAGAAGTGGTATAAAAGTCACTTGTAAACACCACTTCTGACTTTTTATGTCATCAACGTTATGACAATGTAGATATTTTTATCGAATAATCGCATAAATTTGTAAGCTTTTATACCTCTTGAAAAAGATTCGTTGGATGAACAGTTTCACCAAGGAAAGGATATATTTAATTACATGTATATTCAAGTTAACCGTAATAATAAAAAAAACATTTGTAACAATTACTTTTTTGAGTGACTGTTGCAATGGCTTTAATGATTTGACTATTGAAAAATTGCCATCACTGTCTAAGAAGTAGACTAAAGTAAGATGAACATTCTAAATTTCTAAGCCTATTTTACTATTAAACATGGCGAACTACTTGAATTCCGAGAAGATTGACATGCTCCTGGTGTATCGGTTTTATGAAGGAAATAGGAGTCGAAGTGTTAGGGTTTACATAGGGAGATTTCCTAACCATCGAATACCAAACCATAAAACGTTTGCCAATATTGTCCGATATTTTCGAGAAACGGGCAGCTTTGAAAAAATTTGAAGACAGGAGTCATATTCGAATAACTCAAACAGTCGAAAAGGAAGAAGAAATTTTGAAAAGGGTTGAAGAAAAACCAAGTGTTAGTACCCGCCACTTAGACCATGAGTTAAATATCTCTTCTGAAAATCGTAAATGATGTTTTAAGAGAACAGTTCTTACATCCATATCACGTCCAAAAGTTTCAGAATCGTTTACCGGTTGCTCCGTCCATGCACCTTATATTTCGTGAATTTATTCGAAACAAAAGGATTCATGATCCAAATCTTGGTAGAAAAATTTTGTTTACTGACGAGACGTGCATTACAAGATCTGGAGTCACAAGCTTGTAAAAGGAATATGTTATGAGGATGAAAATCCAAATGCCATTAAAGTTGTACAACATCCACATAAATTTAAAATAAATGTTTGTCTTATTAGTCTTGTTGCCATTCCAGACAAGATAAATGGAGATACTTATCTCAATTTTTTGCCAGTTCTTCTGGAAAATTTGCCTATTATACTTCGGTGAGAATTATAAAACATGCATGATGATGCCCCACTCCATTTTTTTGTTGCTGTTCGACAATATTTATAAAACCAATATTTTAATCGATGTCTTGGAAGAGGCAATGAGTCATCAGTAAGATGACAATCAATTTCTATAGAGATAAATAGGTGTGACTTGTTTTTGTGTGGCGCTTTTACAACAGAAGTATACAAAACTTCGATAAATGGTCGCCAAAAATGATTGATGCTCATTACAAATGCTGGCAACCTTTTTAGTAACCCTGTGATATTAAAAAGTTCAATTTTATGTTTTAAAAAGTATTAGTAAGTGTATTCAGCAAAATGGTGTCCATTTGGCACATTTGCTTAATTATTGTTTTCTTTTTAGTTAGCCTTTTCAATCTTTATAAAATACATACATGTACTTCTAACAATTATGTTAAAAATTGTTTTACTATTTCAGCAAATTGTTGTATGCATGTAACTGAAAATATTTTTTTCCTGGCAAAACCACTCTTCCTATAAAAACTTTTCAAAAGTAAAAAAGCTTTCAAATAAATTCGGTTATCCGATAAAAATATCTAGGTTGTTATAACGTTGATGACATAAAAAACTCAGAAGCGACGTTTACAAATGACGTCACTTTTATAACACACTATTGTATGTCGGTCGCTATACCACTACAAAATGTCATATTATAGTGTTAGACCACCAAAAGTTCAGTTACCACGTTTTTGTTAGGGAAAATTAATATTTTCTTAAAACTGTGACGTCTTCTACCGCCTCAATGAACCAATATCGGATATAAAAAAATTAGTTTTAATAGACCTATTTTGACGTCAAAGGTCTGTCATCAAACGTCGTACACGTATTTTTCGGACACCTTGTATATCCTGGATAAAATGCACAATTATTCTTATCCAAAAACGTATTTAAATTAATTTCTGTCCCTTTCTATCCTTTTGTCACTGTTTTTCTGTTTTGTCAGCAATAAATGTAAGTTCCAACAAAGGGAAAAATCTTTTCAAATACATTCAACAAAGTTTAAGCATCAGCTCGATTGACCATATCCATAGAAAAAATCGTCTATTATATTTCATTTTGGCAGAAAAAATAACAAGAAAAACTTCGATAAGACGTATAAAGAATTGCCGAGCTGGAAAAGTTGTTATTAAATTTTGTAGAGTATATTGAACAACCAACGTTTTGTTTCAAAGAATTATGAGGTAAATAAAACTTCTGCAAAAATTATTTATCTTTAAATGAAAACTTTTATGTTTTCTAACATCTTTTCGTGCTTCTCCGAAGGTCATAGAAAACAATGGTCAGTTTTTTTTCGACTTTCGTAACTTTAGCCCACTTCACTTACTCAGACTAGTGCATTTGGTTTCTCAACATTTTACGTTATAATGACAATAAAGAATTTGTGCTACTTAGTCGATTACCCTATTTACACACAATTTTGGATGAAATTGACGCTTGCGTGGTTTTTCTTTATAGTTTTATTTTATACAGTGATCGTGGTCTTGGGATGGAAACCCGAAATATTTTAAAATAACTTCTAGCGGTTGGATGCCAAAGGTGGTGTAAAAATTAACTCGTAAAAAAACAGTAAATGGATTATCATTCCATGATATAATAACTTTTTCTTTTTTAAGGGTCGTAGTCAGATGGGGGCTTAACCAACACTGATCTTGTCTCTTGATCTTGAAAGTAATACTACTGACTCTTTTCCTGAACTCAAAGCTCTATCTATCGCAAGAAAAACAAGTTGAAAACGGGGGGAGGGAAGTGCCAGCAGCATACACATTCCTAATATAAAAGGCAGAATCGGTTCTATTTCCTGAACTCAAAACTCTTGGGAGGGGGGGGGGGAGGCGATCGCAAGCATACACATTCCTATACACTATTCAAGAACTAGAGAGAGCAATAATACTGTTACTGATACCTCCAACGTACCTGCTCGAATGCCGCAGGTAACTGAGGACTGCCGTAAATTTAATAATATTTAATTATATTTAAATATTATAAGCTTTTATAAATTTACTGCAACAATAAAATGAAGAACTAGAGAGAGCAATAAAACTGTTACCGAAACCTCCAACGTACCTGCTCGAATGCGGCAGGTAACTGAGGACTGTCGTAAATTTAATAATATTTAATTATATTTAAATATTATAAGCTTTTATAAATTTACTGCAACAATAAAATTTCTGATAGTTTAATTTAACTTCTGTCAGTGAGCAAAGTAAATCTTATAGTGTGTCCTTAGTGATTTATCTTGTTTGCGCTTGTTTTTATGTATTATTTGAGATTAGTGAGATACCCTAAAGATATGGCTTCCACCTCTATATTTATTCCAAAATCGTTAAACCAGGGCATTTTTTCCTCAACGCAAAACTTATTACGATGAATGTGTATGATGCCTTAAGAAATCAATATCTTGAAATAATGTTAAAAGCTCTATTAAGATGTGTTCCAACATGACAGGAATTGGAAAATCTTCTATGTATCGAATAGTAAAGAAGAAAAAAAACGACTGAAATTGTTAGTACTCCCAAGCCACATTCGATCACAGGCAGACGAAAAATCTCGTTGGAAGAAGAGATGAAAACTGCAATAAAATGGGTTGTACATACATTTTATTATGAGAAGCTAATCCCAACCGTTGACAAAATTCTAACTAAAATCAATAAGGATCGCGATTTACGTGAAATTAAAAGAACTGAACTCTGAAAATTGCTCAAAGAACTTAATTTTTGCTGGGAAAAACTTGATAGAAAATCTGTTCTTATAGATCGTCAGGAAACTGATCGTTGGCGAAGGAAATATATCTCTTAAGTAAAAGGTAGAGTTGCTAGAAATAACACAATTTAAAAAATTAGTAATTTAACTAAACTTTTGACAGATTATTTTGAATATAGTTACTGCGGAAAATTGTGAAAAATCCATATAATAAAAGAATAAAACAAAATGTGGAAACTTGATCTCATGATCGGTAGATAGAGGAACAAATTATAACTAATTTGAGCGACGATAGCTTCACTGACTTTGATTACGAATTAGATACGTAATATTTTTCAGCGTAAACACAATTTATTATTTAAATTTTTGTTTTTGTTGTTTATATATTTTTTTATATATTTTGATTTTAGTGTGCCCCACTCTTTAATTTTATATATATTTAATTCCAATTAGCCATAACTTTTTTATTATTTTATTATTGTATTTGTGTCTTTTTCTTAAGCGTGTAGAATTAAAATGTTTTTTTTTTTTTTTTTGGGGCTATCGGATTTCCATATAATAAAGTAAATTAAATTAAGATATCAGTTCAATAGAAATAAAAATAAGTAGGTCTAATTTTAACTGTCACTAATTACATTGGAATCGCTTTTTAGTATTTTATTGTAGTTCTGCAGATGGTTTAAGAAATTAATAAACTGAAACGTCGAATGTCTTAAAAATGTTTATAATTAATAATAAAATGACCGATAGCCCCAAAAATATTTTAATATTATATGGACGAATTTATTTTTTTATATATGTTTAACTTTTCGTATTTTCTTCGACAATGGGTATTTTATAAGTATTTAAATTATAACTTCGAATTTTTTGAGAGAATAAGGCTACATTTTGGTCAGAATGTACCGAAAACGGGTTCTATGACAAAATTAAAAATAATAAAGATACAGTTGTCATTTGTGTTAAATATGTCAAAATTATCTACATTTTGTAATGTATGTGAATTATTAAGAAATCATAAGAAATAAAATAATAATATAAAAACTTTTTATTTTAAGTTTATTACCGAACTAATATTGTATGCCATAAATACTTAGTGATAAACCTACTTCCGACGCCTATAACAAGGATTAAAATCCTTTTTAACACTTCACACTTTCAAATATCCATTATTATCCAATCCAAATAGTCCATTATTATAGATCGGTATTTTTGATTATAAAATTTCTAACCCTATGAAAAATATATGTGACTAACATATTTTGCCGAACTAAAAAACACAGGTAGTTTGCGAAGAAAAAAAGAGCAAAAAATGATTTATTACTCTCTCTAGTTCTTGGATAAACTATAGTATAAGAAGCAAAATCGGGTCTATTTTCTTGAACTCGCAGGTCTTGGGGGGGGGGGGATCGCCTCCACTATCCCCCCCCCCTTGGATCCGCGTCTGGTAGAAAGTCTGTCAATTTAGTCAAGGCACTTTCTTAAGTTGGATTTGTTTGTTTTAAATTTTATGAATTCTTTGTTTTCCTATATGTGTACCCCTCTGACTACCAAATTTAATCAAAAATAAAATATTTAAACCAAAATAATTTCAGATTCGAGTATTCAAACAAAGCTCTCAACTCCACGTTGTGTGGTTAGCGCTGCAGAGAAATGGAAAATAAATGCATGTATTTCAGCACAACGACACTAGAAATTGCAGCAACATTTCGACAAGCTACGATACGAGTTCAACGCCATACTACATGGAATAAACCTCTTCATGTAATTGTAACTGTAAAATACTAGAACATTGTGTAAATGTCATTCACTGTAGCGTGTGGGTGCGTGGCAAATAGAACGAAAATTAAATAAAGGGATGTATCTTCCTATTATTTTCAAATTTGATTGGTATATGACGTCTATTTGCATATTTTAAAATTCTTTTTTAAGTCAGATTTGCATGTCAAAATAGTAAATAGATATTTGTTTGAAATGGTTTATATTTACTTTGTGTTGAAAGCTTTGTTAAACTAAACTTATGATATATTTCGCATAAAATTGAAAACGAGTTCGTTCCAATTTTTGTATTCAGGGAACTTTTCTTATATTTAAAATCCATAAATTACTAGTAAAAAATTAGAGTGTATAGGATATTGGGAGACCTGATAGAGGATGCACAATAGAAATTCCTAGAAACTGTTTTGCATAAAGAAAATTATTGAAAAAAAGTCAGCACGTAATAAAGAAGTTATATTTGTTGATCTGAAAGAGGCATAAGATAGTATCCCGTTGAAGAGATTGCGTAAATGCCTACACAACACTAATATTAACCGGATCAACATCGAGGTCATACAAAATCTGCATAAGGAATCAAGAGTTGCAGTTAAGAATAGAAAAATATCCAAATATTTCACAATCAAATAAGGGTGCTTCCAAGCTTTTTAAAATATATGTAGCAACAACACTTTTAGTGCAAGCGAAAATGTAAAGGAATGATAATCAGGTTTTCTGTGCTGCGGATTGAGGTGATGTAGAATATATAGCTTAGTTTCTTTACTTTATCCTATTAGCTTGTTTATCTATGCTTGAATTTTCTGTAATGTGACCTTTGACCTGTTGGAAATAAATAGTTATTTATTTATTTATTTTAATTTAGCATAAAATCATTACGATTATTTTTTGTCTATATTTATCTAATATGATTTTTATACTAAGTTATAAAAAATCTATTTTATTTTTTATACTTTAATAATTACACTTGATACTCAAAAATTTAAAAGATTACTTGGTAGTATAGCTAATCCAGCCTTGCGGCTACAGTGTAAAAAAACCTTACATTAATTTTAATGTAAATTGCTGGAAGTAAATTTCATAAACCGTTTATTAAATGCATTTAATGTTAATGAATTAAATTTAATAATTTTTGCATTAAATGTAATATAATTATATATTCAATATCAGTTACTTTATTGAAATTTAAGGTAAAATTCAATTACATTTAATGTACACAGCTTTAATTTCAATGTACATCTAACTTATTCACGATTTAAGGTAAAAAAATATTAAATTTAATTATTGAATGAACACTAAATTTAAGGTTGTTTTAACAATGTAGTTTTTAACTCACTAAGCTGATATTTGGCAAAAGGATTCCACTTAACGACACCTATCGTGCCATTATAAAAATGTTTCTCTACCAGACCACCATAGATCATTTTAGCTGATTTTCAAACTTTATTTTTCATGTATCTTTATTGTTTTGACAGTTATTGGAAAAAAGAATATGTCATTTTAAAGATAAAAGAATGCCTAATAATACCATTGTTCAAATTTAGTAAAATGTGAAAAGTTTTATTTGATAAAAGAATACATTTTTACTATGAAAGAAGAAGAAGCAATGACATTGTAACTGGAAGCATAAATATTCAATTCCAATTTGCGCCTAAACGGCGTGGTTTATAGACTCAAATATAAGGTATCTTTTTTTAGGTATTTTCTTATCTATAAAATGGCATGTCATAAATATAAATTTTGGATAAAGAGGTGGTACAATAAACATGTTTATAACAGAATGATATAAGTCATTAGGCACAGTTCCTGTGTCAAATATCAACTTGATAAGTTAAAAACTACCCGTAAGATGTTGAAAATAGGAAAAAAGAACTTTGACAAGCTGTAACTCGAGACGTTTTGAGTATTCGAGTCTTTGTTATATGTCTTACTACCTTTATTTTACTATGCAGATTCATTTCTCCGAGTAACCTGATGCATTATCTGAACATTCAGTATAACAGCGAGGAAGTAAATATTGTTGCTTCATTATAAATGTTTAGTGAATTATGTGACAATAAAAATATAAATATTCTGTCAACTTTGAAATAAGTTGCATTTTAAAGTTTGTATATTTTCTGGTACTATATGTTATGTTAACTTTCTGATACCTCAACATATTGTAAAATATATTAAATTTTTTACATGATGTAATTAAAATTAATAAATTAAGATCATTAAAGTTTTTTTTTTACAAAAAATAGTCATAAAGTAATATAGTAACTGTGATTCCATTTATTTTACAAACCTAATTTAAAGGAAATGTTTGTTAAGTAATTTTTTATCTTAAAAGCAAGTCACAAGTCTTAAAAGTATTTCTTTTTTGTCAAAAAAAAATTGAACATCCACATTTATACTGTACCTATAAGAAAATTACAAAACAAAAGTCTTTCCCGAATTATGCCGAATCGGAAGTTTCCATCGAGAATGTAAATTTCTCTTATATATTTTCAGGATAGGTTTTGTTCCTTATTTTACATTAGCAAGTTCTTCCTTTATTTTAGCAAAAATATATAAAAATAATATAAAATCCGCTTAGAAATTCGCAGCAAAATTATTCTTATGTTACCAGATTATGCATTTAAAAATTAGATTTGAGGTAGAAAAATATTCTAGCAATTAGTTTCTATTGACAAAATGTGATGAGCTTGGAGATAATTTCCTTTGGCCAAGTAAAAATAAAATGTTCCAATACCTAAGTAATATAAATATTAAAAACATGTTTCCCAAACTTCAATGTAGGTCTCTTTTACGATATATTTTAAATAATATAGATGAAATTTTCTCAGTAATTTTACTCGTTCTATCGAAACAAGCTGGTATTGTCAAATACTTTCACTAGGTGTTTTAATTACTATATTCTATAATTTATACATGATTATAGGGAGAGTAGAGGCAAATTGATATGAGGTTTTTACCGGAGAAACAAAGGAGGCAGAAGAGACTTATTGATACAAGACATGCTAGCAACTGTCTAGATGTGCAAAGCCTGAGGGGTGCAGATGCGGACCCTGACCATTTTTTGGTAAGAGCCAAAATAAGACCGAGAAGAGCAACACTCAACAATAAACGGAATCCCCCATCACAGACATGGAATGTAGGAAGGCTCAAAGACGAAGAAACAAGGGAAGAGTACGTACACAAATTAAGCACACGAATAGCATCGATACTAAATGAGGAAAAAGTGGAGGAAGTGTGGAAACATCTTAAAGAAAGCATAAACGCTACAGCTGAGGAAACTCTGGGAAGGAAACTCAAACGAAATAGAAAACAATGGTTTGATGATGAGTGCATTAGAGCAGCCGATGAAAGAAACAAGGCTAGAAGGAAAACGTACAAAGTCCAAATGACAATAACATACAAGAGTATAAGAAACTAAAAACAAAAACCAGGACAATTATGAAACGTAAGAAAAAAGATCTACAGACTAAACAAATAGAAGAAATAGAGCAAAATAGACAAAGCAGCAATATAAGAGCATACTATAGGGGAATCTCAAATATAAAAAAGGATACCAACCAAAAGCAAGACATTTTATAAGAACAGACAATGGACAGCTTATAACGGAATGTACAGAGGTTATGAACACATGGCGTGAACATTTCCATCAACTACTGAACCCGGATAACAACGACAACACTCTCACAAGCACAGTACAAAGAGCTGAAATTCTTTCCAACCTACGAAGAAGTCCAAAAAGCCATAACTAAACTTAAAAATAACAAGGGGCCTGGAAGTGACAATATTCCCGCCGAATGCCCAAAATATGGTGAAGAAGTCCTGTATCGAATCACTCACCATCTGATAGGAACTATATGGCTCACAGAAGAAATACCAAATGAATGGAAAAAAGGGGTCATCGTACCCATACATAAGAAGGGTGACAAGATGAAATGCGCCAATTATCGAGGCATTACTTTGCTTAATACGGCATATAAAGTGCTCGCAATTGTACTCTTAGGAAAACTTAAACCTTATGCAGAGGAAACAATAGGGGACTATCAGTGTGGTTTTAGGGGCGGTCGCTCCACCGTAGATCAAATATTTACCATTAGACAGTTAATGGAAAAATGCTGGGAATTCATTCGACACCTGCATCAACTATTTGTGGATTTTAGACAGGCGTACGACACCATCCATAGGGTTAAATTGTGGCAAGCAATGGAGGAACTTAGATTCCCAAAGAAATTAATCAGACTAACCCAGGTGTGTGTTGGAGGCTCAAAGAGCAAAGTGAGAATTGGACAAGATCTTTCAGAGGTGTTCAATATAAATGACGGTCTCAAACAGGGTGACGCTATATCCTCGTTGCTTTTTAATATAGCTCTCGAATACGTCAGCAGAAAGGCGAAAATCAAACTGCCAACAGCGATGTTTCAACGCTCCCAACTTACTTTTGGCTTTTGCAGATGATATAGACATTGTGGGAAACAGCACGCTGGATATCAATACGACCTTCAATAACTTCGAAAAAAGTGCGAGTAGCATTGGACTTAAAATTAACGAAGAGAAAACTAAATATCTGTATTCCACTAGAAACAAACAACACAAAAGCAGACTAGGCCAAAGCATCACAATTGGGGACTATAACTTTGAACGCGTGAAAGAATTCAAATATCTGGGAATGACGCTTACTGAAAACACTGACGGAACGACAGAAATTAACTGTAGAATCCAAACAGGTAATAGGTACCTATACGCAGTACAAGACCTCCTAAAATCCAAGTTAACAACAAGACATACCAAGATAAACATATACAAAATAATAATAAGACCTGTGTGATGTATGGGTGCGAAGCTTAGACATTAACGGTAACAAATGAGGAACGGCTCCGAGTCTTCGAAAGAAGAATTCTTAGAAAAATATATGGCCCAACAGTGGGTGCAATAACAGGACGATACAGAATCTGTACCAACTGGAGGATCTATATGGAGACACTAATATTGTACGAGAAATAAAATCTAAGCGACTGCAGTGGGCGGGACACGTAAGAAGACTAACTGATAGTCGCACAGTCAAATTCGCGTGGGAAGAATCACCGGTAGGGAAAAGACCACTGGGACGCCCTCGCCTCCGATGGAAAGACAATATTGCCAAAGATCTAAAGGCAATGAATATTGATAATCCGCTAGATGCCATGGCAGACAGGTAGCAATGGAGGAGTATTGTGAAGTCGGCAAAGACCCACCCAGGGTTGTAAGCCATGGAGTAAGTAAGTAAGTAAGTAAGATTGAAAATAATAATATCAGAAAATATTCGGATATGGTCAGTGTTTTTATTTAAAACCAATTTTTATTATTTATTAGAAAAAAATGTTATGAACTATTTTCTAAAACTGGAGTTAGTATTAAACTGACCCAAACCTGGGGTATAGTAATTCATGCCGATATTGATTAAAATACCTTAAAAACAAAAATAAGTTTTATAATTCTTTATAACATCTATTGATATAATAATTTAACATCGCATGTTGTGAGCTAAGTGGACTTAGGATTAATTTAGTTTCTATTTGGGAAATTATTCTTTCTTAATTTTGTACATAAATTAACTAAACATTTATACATACATATTAAAGAAATTATTTTAGCGTTCAATCAACCGAAAAACCTTATATTATAAGGACAAAAGTACTCTGTTCTATCACAGTTAGTGAATAAGTATTATCTTAGAATGCAAGTATACTTTATACCTTACAAATTGTATATGTTTATTTCCTTTTTATACAACGTCGTTTTAAAACGCTGTAGAATCCTCAATTTTCAAAATTTTTTGTTTCTGAAGAAAGCATTAAGATTGCTGCGACAAAGACTAACAGTTGGTGTGGGTTAGTACAGTTTTCCAAAATTTGTCTGATCTACAGTTAATATCGATGAATTTTCGATAGCTTATAAGCAAACAGCAAGAGCGGTCGCTTTTGAGAGTTATATATTACTAGTAGAAAGTTATGACTCATGAATTTTCTATTGAATTTTTCGGATTTTAACTTATATTTTTTCTTATTTAAAAAAACACTGCTTTCTTGGATTTCCATGCAATTTCCCAGACCCTCGGGCAGGTCAGAATAAGCTCAGCCTTAGGTAAAGTCATTTCAGGAATAAAAAAGTACTAAACAACTTTTTAAGCCGAAGCTGAGGTTCTGAACTATTCGGCTTTGTCATTAAAACGATTTTTTTTTTCACTAATTACACTACTTTACAGCCAATTTGCAACTGTTATGTAAAAGGCACACTTGAGTTAATTTTTGAACTCTAAATGCCAAAATTATAGTAAAAACTTCATAACACGTAAGATTTTTGAGTTATGATTTTTTCAGAAAAAAATGAATGAATATTTTAATCACATTATTTTAAAAAGTAATTTGTAATATACTGAAGCGCGACGATGCCAAATTTATGTTTTCCATAAGTTAAGGAAACTGTGTACAATCTGGCAACACCACCTGGAGGTGTTTGGGGATGATAAGTCGACCACGAAGTTTAAATCCCTTAGGACTTCAAATAACGGAAATAACCATTTAAATCCATATAATTCCAAATTTCACTCTGCCCCGTACCCGAGTCTATTTATAGATGGCCCCTGTATACGAGAAGTAGCTCCTCGCTTTTCGAACTTCCGATACCCGATGTTTCTGGAAAATACCAGAAGTATGGAACGGCTATAAATGCAGCTGGCCGGTAGTCGTATCGTCAGTACTGGTTCAGCACTAGTAGTGGTCAGTATTAGATAGAGAAGCGAAGTGCGCGAACAAGCCAATAGTAAGAGTGTTGTATTAGTGTTATCTTTGTGTTGAATAAAGTTAGTTGACGCCTGTAAGTGTGGAATCAAGTCTCTGAATCGACGTACGCGATAGTACAAAAATGTATAAAGTATACAAACAAATCATTTTAACGACTGTTAATTTTGGCATGACAAAAGTGTCTAATTTTTCAAGATAAAGCAAACATAATATTGAATATCCGGATATTCCTTCAGCTATAAAATCGGTTCTTCGTAGAGAAGGTTTACTAGTTACAGTGCCCCCGTAAAATGGGAGGTAGATTTAGAAATATATGATGATAAGGTAGAATCAGAAAAGGACGGTTCTTATTTTCCTGAAAGTGAAAGAAACCACCAAATTTAATCGAACAACCTGAATTAAATGATCTAGTTCGGAACCTCCACTTGTCCAAAGAGCATGCTGAAGTATTCAGATCCGTAACCAGGAGCTATTCTCATTTTTTACTCTGCAGGATAAAATGTGTGTTTGTGTTAATCCAAATAGTGTTATGGAAAAGTTAGGATTTGCAGCACATAACCCGAATGAATGACACTTATTTATAGATTCTTCTAAAATAAGTTTAAAAGCAGTTCTGCTCCATAATGACAACAAAAGACCCTCTATTCCTCTTGCACATGAAGTTTACATGAAGGAAACATACGAAAGTATTATTGTAAATGCAGTAAGCGATGATATGTATAAGTGGCAAATATGTGGTGACCTAAAAGTCCTAACACTGTTAGTAGGACTTCAGAGTAGATCTACTTGGTATTGCTATTTTCTTTGTCTTTGGGACAGTAGAGCAAAACAGAGCCATTACAAAGTAAAAGAATGGCTTCCGAGAGATCAATATATTTCAGGTCCAGGTATATATATATATATATATATATATATATATATATATATATATATATATATATATATATATATATATATATATATATTTATATATAATTATTTATATATATATATATATATATATATATATATTTGTATATATATATATATTTATATATATATATATATATATATATATATATATATATATATATATATATATATATGTATATATATACCTGAACAATATTAAGTAAAAAAAACTTGATTTGAAAAAAAAAATGTATATAGGTTTTTAATCAAATAATCTAGAAACCAATCACGCTAAAAATATTGAAAACTTAATAGTAATAAAATAAAGTTAAATTAAATCTTAAATTTGGGAGTTTACAAAAAGTTACATAAGATTACACACATTTTGCATTATTTTTAGGAACATTGTACGATTAAAATTTTTCTCAACCAATTAATAAAATAATTTTCCATATAATGCGGAATTTAAGTGTGGAGAAAAAATTTACTACCCTTTTACTTCTCAGATCTATAATGCGTTTTACCCAACTCGAAAAGGTCACAAAGCGAAATTCATGTTGAGGTTCTTTTGATATCCAACCAGAATGCGTTCTGGTAATGAGGAAATGCCACAACGCGTTGTGGATGTACTTTACTTGATGCATCCATAAAATGATATGACACCTAAATAATTAAGGTTATTAATATATTTCAATATTAAGGTTGTTATAATTAGAAACTAATATTAATAATATCAGTAACAAGACTTCTTATGGAAACTTTATTTATTTAGTATTTTTGTGATACTTTCTTCAGAACGCGTGCTTTGAGAGAAATTATTAATAATACATTGTTTATTTTTGCAATTACGTATATATATCGCGTCACGGCTATGCGGTATTTCTTCATAACCTTAACGAATTCTAGTCACGAATCAGAAGAACATTTATACGAATTTCGTTTTGTAGTTTTTTGGAATTGCCAGAATGGCATATAAACGTTTTTTTCAGTGTCACGGAGCAAATTTCGCGTTTTGGGTGAATCTGTCTGAGAAGTGAAAGCTGTTTTTTTTTAATGTATATATATATATATATATATATATATATATATATATATATATATATATAGGGTGATTCTCTGGGAAATTTACCTATCGATTGTGGAAAAACAATAATTAGGAAAAATCTGAGAGTTTTCTAACGTGCATAGAGAGCAGGCTAATATATTTTCAAGATGGTGGCACTTCCGGTTATACCAGAAGTAGATATCAACTTTCTTATTTTAAATAGAACACCCCATATATTATTGCATTTTCGATATCTACATAAAATTCTAGACATATTTTACGTATAATACTTCAGTCTCACCGTTTTGGATATATTTAAATTTTTATGTCAAAAATTACGTTTACGGACCAAAACTTAACTATAAATTTTTCCTATTAGGAAGTCTTTATTATTTCATTTGAGTTAGTTTTCTTGTAGACAAAGATCGACTTTAGTAGTCTGTTTATGATATTTTGAAAATTATTAGTATAGAGTGGTCAAAAAAGAAGACCAAAAATTATATTTAAAAAATCGTCAAAAGTCAATTTTTTCAAATAGAAAGCAACTATTTTTATAATTTTATCATTACAAAAATTTGTAGTTTCCAAAATATTGGCAATGCAACATTTTTTTATTGTAAAAATGCTATACGGCTTTTAAGATTTGTTATTAGTTGGCCACGACGGCTAGGTGTACACGAAATAAATAACTACTAATATATACAAATTATGGTAAGAAAGCAATTACAAATAAAGTATTTTTAATCTGTTTATGCAAATTACATTTTGTCAGGTATTAGTTTGGCGCCGACTTCAAAAAGTTCAATTTCATATAAAAATTTATGGTTATTTTTCACTTTTTAGCGCACTTTTAGAAGTCGGTTCAATTTTTTTATAAACAATTTTTTAGTCATTATTATTATTTTTCAGAAATTACATTTTCTCTAATTTTTCCACTTGGCCACTTACTCTTCTAGTTTCAGTAATTTCTAACATCCATCCTTATGTCATAATATCCTTATTACCCCTTGTATCTTTTCACGAATATCTGTAACTAGTTCAGAAAAATCTAGCCTATTTTATAATACGGAAATGGATGCCACTGATCTGAACAACGACAAGTGGATTGACAGATTTGTTTAGAGAATCTTCTACAGTTGTTATTATATCTTTTCTACATATATTATCAAGTTAATTTGTATATAACATATAAGATTTTTAGTAGGGTAATAATTTACGTTATCATTCCATTTCTTGCTACATCTGAGATACATTTGGTTTAAGGTTTTCTCAAATTCTCTGCAAATCTCTCGGAGGATTGTTATTATTATTTTTACCATTTATATTATTGTCATGATTCGCACTCCCTTCAGAGAATATTGAATCATAGCAGGTATATAAAGATACCAAAAGTATGGAGCTCTGTGGGGACCCTTTCTATGTTATTGGGTCTTAGGTGACGTGGTCTGCTGTATTTCTCACAAATTTTCGGACTATTCGTGCGGTTACAAGGAGAACTACTTTCCGAATCGGCTTATACAGATGTTCAATAAGACCCAGTCCGTTGATGTTCTGGAGGAGGTTCTTTGGTATCACTCCAGTTGTTGAAAAAATTATGAGAATTATTTGGATGCTGTCCATTGCCTATTGTCTTCGAATTTACACCTCCAAGTCTCTGTATTTGGCGATCTTCTCGTTGTATTTTGATTTTGGGTTGTTGTTGTCAGGTATAACAATATCAATTTGTATAGTTCGCCTAGAAATCTGTTAATATAATGTCTGGTCTATTATGAGCAACTGTCTGATCTATTAGAAGCGTTCAATCCTAATATAGCTTGAACTCGTTCTTCTCAAGAATAGGCTCTATGTTGTATTTGTAGTAAGACACTTTTCTTACTTGCAATAGATTTAACTTTTCTGCTAACTCTTGGTGGATTATCTTTGCGGCTGTCATGTCTTTCCTAAAACTTCGTTGCGGTAAACGCTTGGCATCATCCAGGTATGTGCTGAACTGTCTCTGATATTCAACAGCCATATCAATATTGGTTATTTCCTATTGAGGGATCTCTGATGAACTTTCGATAGTTTTTTGTCGGAAGTACCTAGTCTTGGATAGCTAATAAAAAGCCCTCCGTTTCCGGGAACATCTGTCCTGCAATCAACCAGTAGTTCGACGCTGAGTTGTCGACATTGTCCCGATTGACCTCATTTGGGTGCCGTCCATGAAGTGGCTTCTGTGGCCAGGCTTGTAACTATTGTTATTATTATTATTTTTTATTGCATTTTTTTAATAAATTATATGTAAGATAAGTTATTTTAAATTTATTAATCCGTTACCATCCAGAGATAGATGTTAGGGGCTATTAAAGCTAAATTTTTCCCTGATTATATTGCACAGTTAATGTATGCATTATCTTCAATGTTTTGTGATTTAACTGTTTGTTGTTTTCCTTTAATAAAATATGTTTTTTCATAAATTTGGCCTAACGGCTCTCGCATTTCCTTCATAAGAACATTTACTCCGATATACCCAAATATAATAGAGATGAAGCTTTGTGAGGAGTCCTTCCACGCTGTCAGGTCCTAGGTGACATTATGGTTCTCTGGATTTCCCATAAACTTCCGGACAGTTTGAGCAATCTCAAGTAGCACAGCTTTTTCCAGTAGCCTTAACAGGTATTCGATGAAGCCCAATCTCTTGATGATTAAGTTGAAGACTTTTCGGTACTACGCCGGTAGTTAATAGAGTTATGAAGATGGTCCGGATGCTACTCATTTCCCCACTGTCTGTATATTTGTACCTCCTGGTTTTTGTTTTTGTCGATTTTCTCATTATTTTATTATTTAGACGTCTTTCCAATGGTAGTGTATTGGGTTCTGTTCTTGCTTATCGGCGCACTGTTGTAATTTTAGCTTCCAAAGCTCGTGTTATTGCAGTCGCAGTCATATGTAAGGAGCGTTTATGCCTCTGATTAATAAGCTGGTAAATTCCAATTGTTCATGATGTCTTAATTAAGTTTTGGCAGTGCTGGTTTGCATAACTGATTGTTCAATCATACTCTAGTGTCACAGCACTCATTTCTGTTGGGAGTTTCTGATAAAAGAGTTCAACGTTGTCCTGTTGAAAATTATCATTAGGCTGTTCTTGTTGTTCTTTGACTTCGGGTTCCGATTGTGGCTCAAGTTCAGTGATCGGATAGTTGTTATTTTCAGTGTCCCTGATCTCAGCTTTGATGGAATTAAGCCGCGTTATAGGAAATAGGTTTTTTCGGAGAATAAATCTGTATTGGTCAGAAATTCTCTGTTGAGACACCGGTATGTGTGGATATTCTCTACAGGACTCGGCATGTAGCTGTTGTCTATAGCCTCGTCCTAGTTGAGTCACCCTATAAAAGATGCGTATTATTGTCTGGTTCATAGATGTTGTCTATTTCATGTGCTGTCTTGGAAGTCCCGCCTGAATGAGTGCTGTCTGAGGTTCCTGCGCAGCACCTTCGGAGGTTGGAGCTCTCGCATTGGTCTGGCTCTCATTTAGTTATTGAGCTGTAGCTTCTTGTGCGACAGGGGTCTGTCTCCTTAACACCCTGGCACTTAAAGATGGCGATGTCGAAATATTCCTCCCCCCCAGAATCCGTGAGGCTGACAGCATCTGCGATGTGAGATTCTGGACCATTGGCCTTACCAACCTGGGGTACATTATGTTTTACATTCGACATTACATTATTTAACATTTGAAAGTTATC
Source organism: Diaprepes abbreviatus (assembly GCA_034092305.1). Classification (NCBI taxonomy): domain Eukaryota; kingdom Metazoa; phylum Arthropoda; class Insecta; order Coleoptera; family Curculionidae; genus Diaprepes; species Diaprepes abbreviatus. The sequence goes on along the minus strand of JASJET010000141.1, from coordinate 3,986,082 downwards.
CCCATTTAATCGCCTCCTACGATTGATTGAGGCAAACCTTGGACATATGCGTAGCCGGGTCCAGTTGGAAAGCTGGTGGACAGTGGTTTCTAAGGGATTTTGTAGGTATTGTCTGTAGGGATGTTTAAAAGTTACAGAAAGGATTTGGTTAAAGGTCAGCGGATAGCTAGCGTTGCTTGGTGTACTGTTTATGCATTACAGTAGCGACACGTGTACTGCTGGGTGCAGTATATTGTCGGACAGATATTTTATTATTTTATTAAGATTTCAAGTCAAGCGATTTCGCACTTCCTTCACGGAATATTGACTCACATCTAGTATACAAAGATACCAGAAATATGAAGCTCTGTCTCTTATTATTATTATTATGATTTACAAGCCAGACGGCTTCGCACTCCCTCCAGGGAATATTCACTCATACCAGGTACCCAAAGATACCAAAAGTATGAAGCTCTGTGGGAACCCTTTCCATGTTATCGGGTCCTAGGTGACGTGGTCTGCTGTATTTCCCATGAACTTTCGCACGGTTCGCGCGGTTGCTAGGAGAGTTGATTTCTGCATCGGTTTATACAGGTGCTCACTAAGACCCAGTCCCTTGATGTTCTGCAGGAGGTTCTTTGGTATCACTCCAGTTGTTGACAGTATTATGGGAATCGTTTGGACGCTGTTCATTGCCCATTGTCTTTGGATTTGCACCTCCAGATCTCTGTATTTGGCGATCTTCTCGTTGTATTTTGGTCTTAGGTTGCTGTTGTTAGGTACAGCGATGTCGATTAGTGTAGTTCGCCTAGAAATTTTATCTATTAGTATAATATCTGGTCTATTATGAGCAACTGTTTGATCCGTCAGAACCGTTCGGTCCCAATATAACTTGAACTGGTTGTTCTCAAGAATAGGCTCTGGATTGTATATGTAATAAAGCACTTTTCCCACCTGTAATAGGTTGAACTTTTTTATTATTATTATGATTTACAAGCCAAACGGCTTCGCACTCCCTCCAGGGATTATTCACTCATACCAGGCATACAAAGACGTCAAAAGTATGAAGCTCTGTGGGAACCCTTTCCATGTTATCGGGTCCTAGGTGACGTTGTCTGCAGCATTTCCCATGAATTTTCGGACGGTTCGCGCGGTTGCTAGGAGAATTGCTTTCTGCATCGGTTTATAAAGATGCTCACTAAGGCCCAGTCCCTTGATGTTCTGCAGGAGGTTCTTTGGTATCACTCCAGTTGTTGAGAGTATTATGGGAATCGTTTGGACGCTGTTCATTGCCCATTGTCTTCGGATTTGGACCTCCAGATCTCTGTATTTGGCGATCTTCTCGTTATATTTTGGCCTTAGGTTGTTGTTGTTAGGCACCGCAATGTCGATTAGTGTAGTTCGCCTAGAAATTTTATCTATTAGTATAATGTCTGGTCTATTATGAGCTACTGTTTGATCGGTCAGAACCGTTCGGTCCCAATATAACTTGAACTGGTTGTTTTCAAGAATAAGCTCCGGGTTGTACTTGTAATAAGGCACTTTTCCTACCTGTAATAGGTTTAACTTTTCTGCTAACTCTTGGTGGAGTATCTTAGCGGCTGAGTCGTGTCTTTCCTTATACTCGGTTGCGGCAAACGCTTGGCATCCTCCAGTTATGTGCTGAATTGTCTCCGATGTTCGACAGCCATATCTGCATTGGTCATTTTCTATTGAGGGATCTCTAATGATGAACTTCCGATAGTTCTTCGTCGGAATAACCTGGTCTTGGATAGCTAGCAGGAAGCCCTCCGTTTCCGGAAACATCTGTCCTGAAATCAACCAGTAGTTCGACGCTGAGTTGTCGACATTGTCCTGATTGACCTCATTTGGATGCCGTCCATGAAGTGGCTTCCGTAGCCAGGTTTGTAACTTCTCTTGGTCTGTTTGGTGGTGAGAAGTAATATCTTGTTCCCTCAACTGTAGCGGTGTTGAATCGTCTGCCTCGCATATTGCTCGATGTAGTGTGGAAGAGTCCGCCAACCTGTGGAAATATGAACGTAAGTTTATTATTTGTTGGTCGAGCTGCTTACCAATATCCACCAATCCTCTTCCTCCTTGGTGTCTTGGAAGCATTGTACGTTCAATAGCACTCCGAGGGTGATGTTTTTGTGCTTTTGTTAGGAGTGTCCTTATTTTTCTTTGCAGGTTTTGGATGTCCGTCCTGCTCCATTTTACAATTCCAAAGGAGTAGCTCAGCGCTGAGCAAGCATACGTGTTGAGCGCCTTAAACAAATTTCTACTATTTAAATTATTATTATTATTATTATTCTTACTATAATTAATTAAATATTATTCTACTATTGTGTTAACCGATAGACAACATTTTGTAATAAATGATTCAATTTCATCAAATATACAGTTTTAATAAATACAATTACATTTTTATGGGATCTCGAAGATAAAATCTTTTTCTAGTGAAAGCTTCTAAGAAAGAAAAACCGGCATAATAAAATTAATAAATTCTAGTGTATCAATCACCGAACTATTCATTGGAAAAAAAATGATTTATCTCGTTATATTTTTATATAAAAAGGGAAATTTAATGTATCGTAAAACCAGTAACATGTTTTATAAATAAATAAGAGCTCAATATGACGATGAAGCTTTCTGTTACAATCAATCATACGTCGGAAATCTGGGCCAATATAAATTTAAAATGAAATTCTTCAAGAATATCGAATTTTTGCTCCCAATACATAAACAACTTCAGTGATATACTTTTACGTTTTGTTTTTTATTTGAGAAAATAAATAGAAGAAAACTGTTGCTTACAATAATCGACAACTATCTAAATACTTGCATAAATCGAAATATATACAGTGTGTCTCACGACGAACTGCCTCGATCGATTTCGTCTCAAATATTTTCAAGATGGTGGTACTTACGGTTATACTATGAATTTGCCCTCAATGAAAACCTTTGTTATTTAATTGGGCTTGATTCCCTTCTAGAAGGAGATCTACTTTAGTGGACTCTGCTGATACTTTGATAATAAATAAATAAAAACTAACAGTAAATATTAACTAGGAAAAATAGTTAAAGGTCAATTTTCGTAAATATAAACCCCTTATTTTTATAATGTTTTTTTTATTTAGCATTAAAAATTAGAGTGATTTTTTATAAGGTTGTTCCAAAAATTTGCAGTTTTTGAAATGTTGATAATTTTACATTTTTGTTAATACAAAAACAAGAAAGCCCAAGTAAATGTCCGGCGAATGATTAGCCAAAAGAAAAATGAATCGTCTCCAAGGAAATGTGATACACTAAATACATATTGTTACGAACCTTACAGCGTTGTACAGGGTGAGTCAAAGATTGGATGAAGTAGGTTTGTGCCTTTTCGGTGAAAATAACAAAGAAACTATATTTATTGATTGATACAGTTTATTTTTACGCAGATTTTAAAAATATTTAGGACTCTACAGGGTGAGCCAAAAAACTAGGACAGCATAAAGTTCTATTTTTTTAAATAGAACACCCTATATACGAATCGTATTTTCGATTTAGCTTATAATTTTAAATCTTTTTTATTAAAGGTTTACTATAACAAAACTTTATAGTTTCTGAGATAATTAAGTTTAAAGAAAAAAAAGTCACATTTTCATGCATCAATTCAATCCTAAATAACGATTGCAATTTTGTGACAAATATATTCAAATTTGGAGTTTCGTAAGGCCAAGGACAAGTTAATATAATTTTTATCTAATATTTGCAATAAAAGCTACAGGGTGTTGAACACATCGGCTCAAATTTGAACAAGTTTAAATGAATAAATATCTTTTTTTTTAAATGGTATACCCTGTATATTTTCATGTTATTTAATAGAGTAATAAAAACCTTAAAAGTTTTGTTCAATATATCCTATACCTATTTATAATAGTTTTTGAGATATTTCAGTTTTTCTTATTTTCCATACTTTTTTACAGAAATAGTCTTCATTATCATAGTAGCCATGGCAAAAACAATGTAAAAGAACATTTTTCTGTGTGTCAAATTTATAACCGCAATCGCTTCTTTTGGTTTTTATGTAGTGTAGTTTGGTTTTTTTTGCATTCATAAGATGAAAAATGTAAAATGAATTTTCTAAAGAATGAGTTAATAGATATGATTTATACAATAGGAGAGGCTCAAAAAAATTGCCTTCTTGCTCAAAGAATTTACAAAATGAAGTATCCTGATCGACGCCAGCCTAATACCCATAATTTTCAAAACTTAATGCAAAGATTTGATTCTTCTGGTACTGTTGATTATCCAAAACGTAAAGTGGTCAACAAACCAGTAACTAATGAAGAAAAAGAACTACAAGTATTGTTAAATGTTCAGGAAAATCCTTATATTGGTAGCCGTCAGTTAGCAGCATTATGTGAAACATCACAATCCACCGCTAATCGTACTACCAAGAAATATAGGTATCATCCATATCACATGGAATTACACCAAGAATTGCATGGATAGGATTTTGAAAGTCGTGTAAACTTTTGTCGTACAATAAATGCGGAGATTCAATTAAATCCAAATTTATTATGCAAGGTAATGTTTAGTGATGAAGCTACTTTTAGAAGTAACGGTGCCGTAAATAGACGCAACATGCATTATTATGCCACAGAAAACCCATTTTGGATTAGAGAGACAGAACATCAAAACCACTGGTCATTAAATGTTTGGTGTTGTATTCATCATAATCGAATTATTGGACCCCAGTTTTTTAATGAACCACTAAATGGCCATAGTTACCTGAACTTTCTACAAGAAGAACTACCCCCAACTGCTTTAAGGTCTCGATAGGGATGAGCTCGACAGTATGTGATATCCGAAGAAATGGATTGGACGTGGGAGTTTCATTGAGTGGCCACCAAGGTCTTGCGACATCACCCCATTAGATTTCTTCCTATGGGGTTATATTAAAAATAAGGTGTATGTTAATCCACCAACAACAGTGGAAGATATGCGAAACAGGATTAGGGATACCTGTAGAACAATAACGCCACTAATTTTGTCCAGGGTCCGAGAAAATCTGCAAAAAAGACTAAATTTGTGCATTGCACAAGAGGGTCGTTTATTCGAACACTTATTAAAAAGAAATAATTAATCTCAATATTTAATAGGTAATTTTATTGTTTCAATTTAGTATAAAAGTAAATATGTATTTGCCTTGTCGTTATTGTTGTGTTAATTTTTTCACATTATGTTTAATTAAACTATTGCCGTTGTAATATAACGAATAATGTATTTCATCATATTTAACCACATTCTGTTTGTTTCTGTAGTTTCTTTTTATTATTTTACATGGCTACTATGATAAAGAAGACTATTTCTGTAAAAAAGTATGGAAAATAAGAAAAACGGAAATATCTCAAAAACTATTATAAATAGGTATAGGATATATTGAACAAAACTTTTAGGGTTTTTATTACTCTATTAAATAACATGAAAATATACAGGGTGTACCATTTAAAAAAAAAAAATATTTATTCATTTAAACTTGTTTAAATTTGAGCCGATGTGTTCAACATCCTGTAGCTTTTATTGCAAATATTAGGTAAAAATTATATTAACTTGTCCTTGGCCTTGCTAAATTCTAAATTTAAATATATTTGTCACAAAATTGAAAACGTTATTTAGGATTGAATTGATGCTTGAAAATGTGACTTTTTTTCTTTAAACTTAATTATCTCAGAAACTATAAAGTTTTGTTATAGTAAACCCTTAATAAAAAAGATTTAAAATTATAAGCTAAATCGAAAATACGATTCGTATATAGGGTGTTCTATTTAAAAAAATAGAACTTTATGCTGTCCTAGTTTTTTGGCTCATCCTGTAGAGTCCTAAATATTTTTAAAATCTGCGTAAAAATAAATTGTATCAAACAATAAATATAGTTTCTTTGTTAATTTCACCGAAAAGGCACAAACCCACTTCATCCAATCGTTGACTCACCCTGTACATTTCATAGTATTAGTTTGTGTTCGTAGTTTGTAGGATTTTAGGTATATTTTCTAATGTAACGAACTTTGTAGCGTTTTATATTTCTTAGTATTATTTTGTGTTCGTACTTTGTAGGATTTTAGGTCTATTTTCTAATGTAACGAACTTTGTAGCATTTTATATTTCTTAGTATTAGTTTGTGTTCGTACTTTGTAGGGTTTTAGGTCTATTTTCTACGAGTTCATAATTTATTTAAGTAATTTTACCTTCGTTAATTTCCTCAGGAGACGACTATGAAAGAAGGTCTGCAACTTTTTAGAGAATTCGATTTTCTTATTTTTAACATGGAACGCCTATGATGGAAGGTCTAGAAATCGCCGGATTGTTCCTTTTTCTTATTTTGATTACCCCATGTAGTATGGAAATCCTTCTAGAGAATTAGGGAATCTTCCGGTATCGACCAAAAGGGTACATAAAGGGTCCAGATCGGCTTTCTCAGTCAGTATATTTTGAGAGTTCGTCGACGCAACTTGAAATAATTTGACAAGTGTCACAGTTAAGGTTGACAATAAAATGCTTTCAAAATAACAGAGAGTGTATTCAATAATACAGTGTGTGTTCGAAGATCGGCCGTCCGGAACAAATTGGTGTCAGAAATGGGATCAAATCCAGAAGAGGTTAGTTTAGGTTAGAAAATTAGAAAAAGGAGGAAAAAAGTACTCTGAAATTGTATGCCAGTGGAAACTAGAAGCCAAAAAGCAAAAATGGAAGAACAACTTCAAGCTAGTTTGAATCAAATACTGATGATGATTCAAGACATGAAAACAAGCCAAGAAGAGATGAAACAAGAATTATTAGAAAATATACCTAAAATCCTACAAACTACGAACACAAACTAATACTATGAAATGTACAACGCTGTAAGGTTCGTAACAATATTTAGGAGGAAGAAGAAATACAGAAAGCTGGAGATTCCTAAAGCCTATAAGAGAGGGAAGGAAAAAAGATATAGTTTCAACCATCACACTCAGAAAATGGGATAATTATTTTAAAACACTTCTGAATGAAGATAGAATAGAATTTATGGTCAACCAGGCCAATCAAGATATAAGCACGTCAGCTTCTCCCATACGAATAACAGCAAGAGAGGCGAAAGAAATTTGCAAACAATTGCAAAATAATAAATCGCCAGGACCAGAAAATATACCGTTTGAACTAATAAAATACGGTTCTGAAAAACTATGGGAATGTTTACCAAACTTTTCCGAAACCGCATCAACAGAAGCGATATTCCAGAGGAATGGAAGGAAGCCCTAGCAACCATATCCAAAAAAGGGAAGTTGAGAGAATTGTAATAATTACAGGGGCATTGCTATTACCAGTACAGTTAGCAGAATATATGGTACCTTCCTGAAAAACGAATAGAAAGAGAATATAGCAACATGGAGCCTGAAGAGCAGGCGAGATTCAGGACATGAACCATTCTTACGTCACACAAATTATAGAAAAGGAAATGGCCGTAAATCAGAAAATATATTTTGTGTTTGTAGATCTGAAGAAAGCATATGATAATGTCCCACAAAACAAACTACGGGAGGCGTTAGAGAACACAAACCTGAACGTCAACCTAATTAAAGCGATGAAAAACGTGTACAGCAACTCTACAGCTAAGGTAAAAGTTGAAAGCAGTACCTCATCACAATGGGTCTAAAACAGGGATGTTGTTTATCTTCTATGTTATTTAAGATATATCTGGAACAGACGCTGAAGAGCTGGAAAAGAAAATGTTAATATATAGGCATACCGATTAATAACAATACTATATATATATATATATATATATATATATATATATATATATATATATATATATATATATATATATACACTACCTTCTGCAGCGATAGCGCAAGATTAGGTAGATATGGAATATATGACGAGGAAACTAATTGAAGAATACTAGAAATGGGGTTAGACATAAATATAAGAAAAACAGAACATGTAATAAAATTTATATGACTACTTTATATATGTGGTTTTAATACAAAAAGGAACCACACACCCAAGAAAATAACCAACGGCGTATATATGCCATCCGGCGGGAGGTCGGCGAAGCTGCGTTCAGTATTTGCATGCTTCCTTCCGATCTGTCCTTTGCAAAGCCAGGTGCACGTCGGTACCCTGATGAGTCTAGTAGAGATGAAACATGTACCTCTGCCGTATCACTGTGGCGGGGAGGATAAGTTTTGACTTTCTTCTCGGCATGGTGGTACAGGTAGGCCATCATCACGATGGTGGTGGAATAGGATAAATTGCGTTTTATAACAATTTATTCTAACTGTGCAACCTCTAACACAGAAATAATATGATCGAGAGAAGTTTGCATTTACTGTTCGCATTTACTTCACATATACTTCAAAGTTTTGTATTTCATGACAATTCTGAAAAAAACATTTAAAAGCTCTTTGTGAGTACTTGCAGATGACATATAGTGTAAATCGATTTTTAAATTTTTTAAAGGTTTTAATCGAGAATAAAAAAATAAAAAAAAATTTCGACTTTACTAAATTCTGCGCCATTTTTGTAGAAAAGTTTGTGAGAAAATTCTGATCAGACAGTTTTTTAGATTTTTTCAAGAGGTTTAAATCACTTTTTTAAAGTTTGATCTAAGTGCATTGTTGACCAAAATACGGTCCTTTTTACGAAAAAAAAACTTTTTTTCAATGTTTTGTATATTCTTAACTGAACTAGATAGAGGAAAACTTCAAAGAAAAAAATGCCTTTTTTTACATGCAGAAAGACCTTTATTAGTTCCGAAATGTTTTTCGTTAATTTCATTTTTTTAATTTTTTATTTTTTTTTGACTTTTTTGAAAATAAAAACGATAATATGCTATGTACAACTGTTCACTCAGTATGATACCAACGCATAATTTTCTGACAATTTTTCAAATGTTTTTACATTAAAAAATTTTCAATTTATTCTTTTTTATATGTAGTTCTATGATAAATAATTAAAAATTGGAAATCATGTGAAGAAACCAATGTAAAAACATTTGAAAAATTGTCCGAAAATTACCTTTTGGTATCATATTAAGTGAACAGTCGTAAATAGCATATTATCGTTTTTATTTAAAAAAAAATTGAAAAATCAAAAATTTTAAAAATGAAATTCGCGAAAAACATTTCGAAACAAGTGAAGGTCATTCTGCATGTAAAACAGGCATTTTTTTCTCTTTGAAGTTTTTCTCTATCTAGTTTAGTTAAGAATATACAAAATATTGAAAAAAAACAATTTTTTTTCGTAAGAAGGTATTTTGGTCAAAAATGCCCTTAGAACAAACTTTAAAAAATTAATTTAAACCTCTTGGAAAACTCTAAAAAACCGTCTGATTAGAATTTTGTCACAAATTTTTCTACAAAAAAAATAAATATTTATATATATATATATATATATATATATATATATATATATATATATATATATATATATATATATATTGGCAGTCGGCAGATGCTGCTCTGTCAGCGGAGGGGCCGGAGGATCCGGTGTCCATTGTTAAGCTGTAGGTAAAAGATTATAGTTTAGATAGTTAGTAGAAGGATAGCTTATTGGTGTGAACTACCGTATGATTTGGATTTAGATTTTTCAGCAGGCTTGAAATTTATATAAGATATATTAATTATTTGGGTATTTTATAATACGTGTTCGCGAAGGAAAAAAATAACCAAAAAGCCCTATTAGTCTCGAAGTACGATGTAGCTTTATGTAACATTTAGTGCTTGATTAGTTTTGCAGGTGCTTTACTGGAAACTTCTCCCCCCATAGAACAACAAGCAGGTACAATAACCAGGAAAACTCTAACTGGAGTGTTTTTGGTTATACTACAGGAAATGTGCTTCTAGGTAAAATGACCGACAAAGCAACGTGAATGGTCTCCAAATGAGAGTTAATCAAATCTAGTTTTCTCTGTTGTAGGCCCAAAAATCCAACAATACCAACTGCATAAAACACTAAAAACCACTAGGGAGTATTAAAGGGCAAAACGATTCACTTGTCCCTTTTTTAGATGGAGTAAAATTTCTAAAAGTGTGTAATTGCTCACACTCCGTTGCTATTCTAAGGATCTTTTTAGAAGAAGAAAAGAATTTTTGCCGCAAACAGAAAATTAAAGTAAAATGCTTATAAAATGACTGGGCGTCCCACATGTCTAATAGAATAACGGTTGGTATACAGATACCGAAGTTATGCAACCAATCACACACGAACTCGTAAATCAACAACTAAACAATTTACGCATTCCTTGAATCAACAAATAGTATACAATGACGAATATCCCTATCTAAAACTCCGTTACGTTATATTATCCTACTGCAGTTTCCCAGAAACGAATACTAAAATCGTTAGGTCATCAATATTCTATGTCAGACAACGTAGCAATGAAAAACACTTACACTGATGAATCTGCCAGATTTGACGTTACAAAATGAGGCCAAATAATGCAACGAGAAATAATTGGCCTGTCTTTTCAAGAAAGCATAAACATTGGCTCAAGATCTACAATAGTCCAGTATTAAAAACACGCACCAGGAGAGTATGGAAAAATGGTGCTGAGATCAAAATATAACCTATTTTATTTGACAGCTGTTTATTTACAAGTTTAAATTTTACATTATACTTTTTAAAGGCTTAAGGAGGACCAAATGTTACAGGAACCCATGAAACAATCACGCTTATCTAATACCCAGGAAAAGGTTCAGTACTATAAAATTCTTTGAGAGTATTCTTCATGCAAACAACATTACTTCGAAGGTATACCACGCTTTCAAAATGGTTTAGCTTTTTTAAAATAACATTAGTAATTAGTAGCTAAATGATAAGCTAAGTATCAAATATTTAAATTATTAACTTAATAATAGCTATAATTTAGGTTGCATGTTTAAAACGAAAGCTACATGAGAAAATATATTGTTTTCTTTAGTTTGCAATTTATATTAGTTATTATTGACCATTCCTTCAATTGGAGTACACTTGCCAGCTTGTGTTAAATCCGCAATTTAATTCCTCATTATAAGCTAAGTTCTTAACGGAACACTACGTATATTTAAGAACAATATATGAACTAAAATATTGAACGAACTGCATGAGTCAAATATTTTATCATGAAATTCACAAAATATCAAAATATTGTCACGGAAATTCGTGCTTTGGTTTTTCTAATTAGTCGCTTTTCGCTCTCCGTATCTAAACCTCAATTTAAAATCAATAATAGCGTGTACCAAATTGTTTTCCCCTGCTGGCTGGCGCAAGTGGGTAGCTATATTATCTGGAAAGTGTCTACATAGGCACCATATTTCATGAAGCTTTTGGTCTGACAGCTGCAAATTAGCTAACTAGAGCCTATATTTTGGTAATTCAGCTTTCAGTGTATAAAATCGATTTTGTATATAGGATTAGGTATAAGTGGGGAAATGCCTTATAAATTAAATAAGCGGTTTTTAACCGTTCTTCAAAATAAATTTCGGTATACTAAATTTAATTTTAATATTGTAACAATTTGCATACAAATGATATAAATCAGAGGGCGCAAACTTAGCGAAACAACAACCTATAGAATTTTAAAATTTCGAGGTTATATAATAAATTTTAATTTGAAAATTTGTTGAGCTTTTCAGTAAATTTAGTTAATTAAGTATGTGGACCAAATTTACGGAGGGAAAATTGGAGGAATTTCGAAGTCCATAGAGAAAATTTTCGATTTAATTTTAATCTTAAATAATTCAAACATTACAAAAGATATTTGAGTATAAATTTCAGCATATTAAATTGTAGATATCTGTTATGTTTTATAAATACAGAAAATAACATAGTTTTTCTTTACTTTTGTTTGATATAAATGAGTGGATTAATTGCAAAAAGCAACTTTTGACTTTTTTTGGATAGTTTTCGTCGAAGTATATTTCCATAGGCACTCATTCTCTCCTAGAATTCATGATAAAATAATTCTTTATTACTAAATACCTTCAGTACATTACAGCCAAAATAACTAATAGGTTACCTTGGTTACGCATAGAGAAGAAAGTTTTCGATGCCTTCCAATGGGTGTCTCGAAAAATTGTCTTTCAAAACAGTTGAATCAATAAAACTTTTATTCTTAGTTTCCTTGGTGAAACATTACAATGTCATAGGTTGAAATTATACAAATAAAACATACACACCTTCACACACATACACACGATACTTATGGACATATACACCATTAAACCTCACCCTACTTTCAACATAAATAAGAAAGAAGTTGTTACAAGTACCAAATCGAACTGGAAATTACCTTGTAGGAGTGTCAAAAACCCAGCAAGCAAGAAAGCTAGCAGGCAAGCAAATAAGCAAGCAAGCAAGCACGCAAGCACGCAATCACGCAAGCACGCAAGCAAGTTAGCAAGCATTTATCACAAGTAAAAATCAATATTTTATTTCTCAAGAAAAAAGTCCCCGTTACTACCCGAAGTTATAACATTCTTCCAGCGAATAAAAACTTTTTGATTAGAAGTATCTTTGATTTTCTTTTGAACGATATTTTACTTGCAATTATTTTAATGTTATTAGGTAAAGCGTTAACACTTTTGATATAGTTCCTTTATACATTTAGGCTCCATACTGGGGAATCTTGAGACTGCTGTGACCCGTTGAAATCTTATTATTATAAAAATGTTCAACTATAGGATATCCTTGTGAACTTTTCTTCACAAATAAACACATTTTCACATTATCTCTCTCTTCCTCTAGCAGCCCAGTTTGGTCCACTCCTGGACATAAGCCTCCTCTAGTCTCTTCCATTCCAAATTATTTTCTGCAATCCGGTGCCAGTTTCTACCTGCTTTCCTTTTTATGTCGTCTATCCGTCTTTTTGGGGGTCTTCCTGTACTTCTTTTTGACTTCTTAGATCTCCATTGCAATATATGTTTTGTTCACCTTGTATAGTCTTGCCTAGCGACGTGTCCTACCCAGGTCCATTTCAAAGTAGCAATTCATTTTATCACATCCTCCACTTTCGTGCGTTTTCTTACTTCTTCGTTCCTTATTCGGTCACGCAGTGATATTCCCAGCATGATTCTTTCTATTGTTCACAGTGTAGTACGCAGTTTATTGTCTGTTTTAATTGGTAATGGGATTGTCTCCATTCCATAGGTCCTTATTGGGGGAACGCACGAGTCAAATATTCTTCTTCTGAAATTAATGGGAATATCGGGGTTTTTAAGAGCATATCCTAATCTTTCAACGGCTGCGCATGACATTTTAATTCTTCTATTTATTCCGCATTTTGGTTTTCTTTCCCAAGTCTAATTATTCCTCAACTCTTTGTATTTCGTTGTTTCCTACATAAAGTGGCGTATCTTCTGGAGACATTATTTTGGTTCATACTTAATCCAACTCTCTCTATCAATATTTATCTTCTGTGTTTCTAAGTCCTCTGTTATCTTTACTTGCAGTATGTTCTTAAATATATTTCAGAAGATTTCTGTATCTGGAGTCAACCCTTGCATTGTTCATTGCTTGAAATATGGCCCATAGCTCGACAGAGTCAAAAGCCTTGCTATAATCAACAAATGCTAAAGGGATTTGAATATTATATTGGGTGCATTTTTCAATTAGTGATTTGATGTTCTGTATCTGCTCTGCTATAATAGAGCCCTTTCGAAACCCGGCTTGTTCTGAATATTGATAGGAGTCAAATTTATTTGTATGTCTATTAGTTATAATTTTTTTAAACCATTTTTTACGGATGTGGCAGAAGACTTATGGAACGATAATTTCCGATGTCTAATTTGTCGCTCTTTTTGTACAGAAGAATGACTCGGGCGTTTTGCTAGTTGTCAGGGATTTTACAGTTCAAAAGAAAACTCATTGCATGTAGCGTTGTAGACCCTCCGAGTTCCAACATTTCTCTAGATATACCATCTTCCCCTGGGGCACGATCGGATTTCATTTGTGACAAAGCATGTTTCAACTCTTCGATTGTAATGCCAGGTATTTCTTTTGAACCAACATATGTAACATTGGGGAGCTGAAGTGTACAAATTTGAGTAGAACTCTTCCACGATGTTAGCCATTTCGCTTGGACCATTTTTTGTTTCTCCTTCTTTATCTTTAAGTTGGATTATATATTCATAATATACAAACAAAAAATTATTAGAATTTGCATGGATTTTATATATGGTTTATAAACCTCTTAGCTGGAGAGACCTTGCTTTAATCTTATTTTAGGTATTTATGATACAAATATTCAATGCCAATCTATAAAACCAAAAGAAAACATTATGCTATATTAAATTGCTGACTTTACTTATCTTTACATAATATGCCTTACTTACTTTTTTAACCACACTATCAATTTGCTCTCTCCCAGTCAAAGACGGGTTCAGTCTCACACCTAAAAAATTTGTTGAAACTACTTGGGGGCTGGTTTTGCTTTTGGAGGAAATATACAGTTTTTATAGGATATCAAAACAAGTCTTTTCAGTATTTAGTTTCTAATAATTATTTGTGCACCATCTATCCATCCTTGCTACAATTTCATTGTATTTTTTAGGACATTTGGAATATCAGCTTTAGCTGCAGTACAAGAATTGTCATCTGCAAATTGGGAAACAAATGACTATTTGTTTCATCTTTTAAGTTTCAGCTTTCCCGATAGTCATTATGGGTGCGGCGGCGCGCGAGCGAAAACGAAACCGTGACGCTTCAAATTCGTTTCGCCGGAAAAATTTGGATTATCTCGGCGAACATTGATCGTAAAAACTTCATTTTTTTTGATTTGTAATGTCTTGATAAAACATAAATAATGAAGTATATATTTTCCTAAAAAAAATATTTTTAAGCTTAGCAATAAAAAAATTGTTGTATTTTCATACTTTATGCATAATAAGTCTTTAATCAATTAACGGTATTGATAAAATACTGCATTCGAAATTCTGAAAACTCATTGATATTTGTCAATAATAGATTATTTATAAGAAATATTAGATATCAAATTCATTTTTAATATATCATTAATATTTATCAATATGAAGCATGAAACAGACAGTCATTTTCCGCCAAATAATTGATTTTACAAGAAAAAAACACGAATACTTTTTGTATATTTATTCAAATGAGCATTCCTATATACATTTTTTGTAGCATTAATATTTTTCGAGTAATTCTATATATAATATTTATTCGATTCTCCGTTTTTTAGAGATGAAGATAATCTCATTTTCGAAAGACTCATCATTTCCACTATTACCTTCATCATTATCATTACCATCGTCATCATTGTCACCAATATCAGCGTCATCATTATTTTCATAATCATTTTTTATCAACTTTTTTCTCACCTTCATCGTCGTTTGAAGTAATATCGTAATAATCTTCAATCACAGTGGATTGTGAATTCTAGGTGGCCATGATATATCACTTACAACGTCATGGAGATCAAGTTTTTATTCATATTGATATTCACATCAATTTCTTCGACATTTGATCAAGTTTTCCATTACGAGTGGAAGGAAACAATGGGCAGCATAAACTTAATAAAATATACAAAAAAGTATTCATGTCTTTTTCTTGTAAAATCAGTTATTTGGCGGAAAATGACTGTAGCAATTTGTTTCATACTACATCTTGATAAGTATTAATGTGTTACAAAATTAATTTGATTTTCAATATTTGACCAACGAATTCGTAACTTCAAATGCATTAAGTGTATTAAAAATATTGTTAATCGATTAATTACTTATGATGCATAAAATATTAAAATACTATTTATTTATTGCTAAGCTCAAAAATATTTTTTTTCAGGAAAATATATATTCCATTATTCATGGAAATACCATAAATGAAAAAATGACGATTCTTCTATCAATATTCGCCAAAATAATCCAATTTTTTTCGGCGAAACGAATTTGGAGCGTTAGAGTCTCGTTTTCACTCGAACGCTGCTGGCATTCTCCACCACCGCCCCACATTGCCTCTCGGAAAAGTTACAACTTTAAACTATTGTCACATTAATAATTTTCAAATAATGGAGTCCAAAAAACTTCTGCATACGATAATCTAAGCAATGCCCTGTGAATTCCTGCTAAAATAATTTCTTAAAGGTAATAAACAACGCCACAGTGATTTTAAAAAACTCCATCTCTACTTTTATTGGTCGTAGAGACTTCTTTTCTTTTTTAAATTTGCGCAAAAATATCAGCTATCAGGTCCAGTTATCGACGCTTCGATACCGTTATGTGTGGTATGCTATTCGCTTATAACGAAAAAATGAACGTTTACTTTGCTAATCTATTTCAACAATTTAAAATCAATACTTCATTTTGTTTTTTTTTTGCAAGCACTAGTATAAACCTTAAAAGTTAATTTACGCACCCGTAGATCGCCCTAGGACCTCCCGATCGCTGAGAGTAAACAATTAAATACAACCCCAACAGTTATAAATTCGCTATGCAAAAACTATTTCAATATTTTTACTTGAAATTTTGCATGCCTAATTGACTTCTAGAGATTTCTTTTGCTGCAGTATGAAGTAAATGCAATACATTTTTGTACTGTTTATTATCAATGGAAAAAATAGCCATTTTAGTATGTTTTCTTGCAATAACTAATGAACAACTAAGCCAATTTTGATGTTTTTTTTTTATTTTGTAGATATTTCTAAGACTCAATACTTTTGAGCAATAGTTTTTGCTATAACTCAAAAAAAAACAATTTTTTTATACTTTAATTGTTTATGAAAATGTTATACCAAAAAAAAATGGAAGTCTAAGAAACCACCATCATTCTGAACATCCTCTCGCCGGCTGATATCTAGAAACGCTAAATAACAAAATCATTGGTTCATAACTTGCAAATGTTTGAAGCTATCATGAATTAAAACCATATATATATATATATATATATATATATATATATATATATATATATATATATATATATATATATATATATATATATAAGCAACATAACATTTTCAAGTTTACCATTGAAGTTTGTCTTTGTATATTTTAGTCTTTATAATTGTTTTTAAATGCTATACATATTGTTAATTGTTCCCATAGATATTGTAATATTTCAAGAAACTTCGTTACTTTTCAATGAGCTAGACAATTCCCTCTAATGAATTTTGAATAATTTATTACAAGGGGACAAAAAATGTCTAGTCACTTTAATATAAAATTCTTGGAAAGGGACAATATAGGCCAGAACAAAAAATTGACGGAGAATGTAGACGCTGAGTAAAGCAGGATTTTGAAGCTATTTATATAAAAATTCTATCAGAGTGGAAAAATTGTATAAGCTAGTATGCGAAAGAATGGCTAATTTATTTTTTTTTTCACAATGTAACTATTTAAGTTGTTTTTCTGAATATTCAGAACGAAATTGATTTAATATGATAATCTAAATCGGTGAACTGAAATACATTTAACGATGAATAGAAATAAGAAGTGGTGCTCAATACAGACTTTGATATGAAAAAATAACGTGATTCCGGTTCGCTTGAATTCAAATTACCTGGAAAAAATTAAAGTTGTATCAGAGAGTTAAAAATTGACAGTTATACTAATTTGAAAAATAATGCAATTTTCGTAATTTTTTTGAGAAATGCCAAATTTGATGGTCCCAAAAAGTCACGTGCTTCCTCACATGCATGTTATTTGATATTATTATATTACAACTAACAGTAAAATTAAAATTTCCCTTATTATGAAATAAAATAAGATACTGAGCCTCTGTTTTCTTTTTACAAATGCTTAAAAAATTGAATAAGTTAAATATAAGAAAAACACACAAAAAGAAAACTGAGACTAGGGGAAAATAGGCCTGTATTTTACCTTTTCACAACAATTATTTTAGTGGTTGCTTTCCGTATCTACGGCATTATTTCTCCACTTATCATTGGACCCCAATTTGCCCCAATTTACCCATTCGATTAGCTCACGTAGGGGGGGGATTATAGTAGATAAAAATAAGGCGCCACCGCCACTTTAAGGTTGGGTACTCCTAGTGGGAAAAAAGCTGATATGTCTAAAATGGGAAAGATCTAGTCTAACCTAACCACAGACCACATAATGTTATTAGGTTTGTTTAAAGATCTTAACAAAGTTTAAATAATTACAGAATAACTAGCATATTTTGCTGAAATTATAAAAGGCTATTAACCAGTTAGGTTTTATAGTTTAATACAAAATGCGTTAATAATAAAATTGATCAAAAAAGTACACTACCTTATATTATACTGTACATATGTTATAAACCATAATATCTATAAAAATATATCACAGATATTTAGCCCAAAAAGAAATTGCAAATATTTCAAATATATACTACGCTAGTGAGCGGCATATGACCAAACTAAAAATATAATGTTACATAATCTAACTTTGACCGCAACTTTTACATGTAAATTTACTGCAATTTTTCTGATATATCTAATTAATCATTAATATTTCAATATGTCAATAAATCAATAAAAAAATGTAGAACGATAAAATAGCTTATCTTAAATGTCCTTGACGTAGATCCAGGCGAGATCCAGCTTCTACCATAACTTGGAGTCTCAAGATGGTAACTCGTCGTGGATTGAGCAACAGAAATTTGAACTGGCTATTACAGCTTCTACTGGGACGTCATTACCATCTTGAAAGGCATGAGAAAGCGGACAAATGAGACACACAGAGAAAGAGAAACGAGGATCGCCGAAATATCGACGACAGAGCGACGAAACATCAGTGAAAGATCGACAAAAAGAGGAAGAAGGAAAGATCGGTGGAAAAGAGGCCGGAAATGAACGCCCAAAATTAGTGACAATCTCTTGCAGAGGATGCAAAAGATAAAAATTAGTTTTAATCCGGGAACACAAGAATGAAATTTAACTTACCCTAGTTGACATATGGCCTCATATCTGATTCCGTTACAACTGTAAACCATAACTACGCAAACATAATTATCAAACTATAACTGCCCACGGAAAAAACTTACTTTAGGATTAAACCGACAAAAATCCGTTCGAGCAAAGCACCTACACTTTCCACGAAAGACGTTCTCTTAAAAAAATTGAAGATATCCATCGGCTAATCCCTTATAAAGGACAAAAGGCCCCAAAAAATGGAACCACCACTGCCAACCTAACTGTAGCTCTGAATACAGTCATAAGTCACTAATCTGCAATTAGCAACACGGCCTGTTGGTAGAATATCTCATTCTAATCAAAATATCACGAAAAACAGGATTTCTGTAATTTCCGATGTCGAAAAGCGGAATAATTCTACGTCAGTGTGCTCATAAGTTCAGGACATATATCATATGAATAGCTGTGATATGCCAAATCATCCACGAGGGGTCCTCGCTCTAAAATTTGCAGTCCCTCATATTGTATCTTATCAACCTAATAGTTGTAAAAAATTAACTTCATATTCGTAACACACGACTCTGAAAACCCCCTAATACCATATCTGAAAAAATGCGAATAAGGTAAAATTTTCAACTCACCACATTGATTCCGCCATATTGAATTTCAAAAAATAACTTTAAGTTCTTAAGGTTAACCCTTCATATTGCATCTGATCAATTGGATTTTCTTCAAATAATTTTATATTCGCTATTTACATCCTCAAAAACGATTCAGTCCCACCTTTGAACAAAATCGAAAAATGTAATATTGGAATTACCATATTGAATCCTGAAAAAATACTTCTAAATTCATCGTTTACACCCTTAAGACCCCCCTATATCAGTTTTGGAAAAAATCGAAAAATATAAAATTTTTAGGACGCCATATTGAATCCGCCAGATTGAGTTTTTCAAAAAATATTTTAAATTCGTAATTAACAGAAATCCCCCCATACTGATTTTAGAAAAAATCAAGAGATGTAAAATCTTTTATCCGCCATCTTAGATCCGCCATATTTAATTTTTTTAAAATAATTTCAGATTGGGAATATGCCACCCCAAAATCTCCTCCATGGCAATTTTGAAAAAAGTCCGACAAAATTAATTTTTATCCGCCATATTAGATACACCAAATTAATTTTTTTTTTAAATAATTTGAGATTCGTTATGTGAGACCCCAAAAACTCCCTATGCAAATTTTGGGGAAAATTGGACAAAATTGATTTTTTCATCCGCCATATTGGATCCGCCATATTGAATTTTTAAAAAATATTTTGGATTCGCTATGTGTGACCCCAAAAACTCCCCCACACAAATTTGGGGGTAAATCAAATCTTTAAATCAAAAAATTAAATTTTCATATCCGCCATATTGAATTTTTTAAAAATAATTTCAGATTCCTTGTATACGACCCCGAAAATTCCTCCATGCCAATTTTCGAGAAAATTAATTTTTTTGGCCGCCATATTGTCAGCGCCATCTTGGCTTTTACTGCACTAATTTCGTCCAAAATAAAATGAGACTGCCGCAACAACTTCTTGAATAAAACGTAAAAAATTTCATTTAAATCGGTGCCGCTTTTCCAGAGCAGATCAACGACGAAATCTTAATGAGGTTAATGAGAAATTTTCCAGAATTCTTAAACAAAGAACACATGACAACAAAACCATGACCTTTTATAGTAGAACTAGAATTCATTGTTGGAAATGTGGCCAAGAGGGACATGACACAGCTAGCAGTATTGCTTCTGACAGTAATTCTGATGGATATCGGCTTCATTTTGCTGACATAGGTAATGAAGTTTAAAGAAAAGACCTGATGAAAGTCTTTGCCTTTTTACGGTGAAATTAAAGAAGTCTGGTTAAGTAATGGTATCCCCTGCAGAAACCTTTCGTGATGTCGTTAGGAACTAACTATCTTTCAACTTTACTCTTGTAGATTTACAAGTATATAAAAATATACCAACGCATGTGAGCATGTGGGACAAATAACACTCGATACAGATAGTAATAATAAGGGGAACAAGATATTACTTCTCATCTGTATCAGCCGATGCAGAAAACAATTCTCCTAGCAACCGCGCGAACCGTCCGAAAGTTCGTGGGAAATACAGCAGACAACGTCACCTAGGACCCGATAACATGGAAAGGGTTCCCACAGAGCTTCATACTTTTGGTGTCTTTGTATGCCTGGTATGAGTGAATAATCCCTGGAGGGAAAGCGAAGCCGTTTGGCTTGTAAATCATAACAATAAGTCTTTAACTGAAATATGAAGGTGGAGAAGGAGCGCAGGCTAGATGCATTATTATAAAAAAAAGGTTGAACTCCAACAAATTTACAAACAGGAAACAAAGTAAATCAATTAAAATAATTAATGCATACAATAACCTATTGGCGTTAAAACAAAAACATAAAGCAATCCCATATATTCTATGACCATAGGATAGTATGCCGGATTATTGCGCAACGTCTTATAAAAATAAAAAATAAGCTAATAGATCATTATTAGAACTTAAAAAAATAGAAATCAATAAAGTTTGTTTGTCAAATGGTGTGACTGTCAGTAAAATGATCCCTCTTTTTAACGACGCAGGCACTAGTGTAACATCAACGGGTACACGCAGAATATAAACCAGTAAGGAGGATAACAGTTATTAAATTATCCGTAGGGAGGATTCCAGTAACAAAATAATCCGTAGGGAGGATTCCAGTAATAAAATGACCCGCATGAAGGGTACTAATTGTTAAATAACTCTTAGAGAGGACCCCGTTGCTATTGGGGACTAAGAAAATCTTATGTCAAAATGTTCAAAATTGCCAATATCCCTGTTTTCGGGTTTATCTCGGTAAAAATAACGCAAAACGGGCAGAAGTGACTCAGTGATTTAACAAAATTACCGGGATTATTTAAACGACTTTCTAGTCCCAAATGCCAAATGATGATTCAAATCAACGGAGAAGAAAGTCTTCAGCTTCTTCAGCAGAGTTGAAGATCCTTGCATGTGCACAACACTACTTCATTTAGGCGCATTTAATTGACACTCAAAAATGACCCTGAGTAACAATAGTCGGCTAAAATAAATTTGTGAATTAAGCAAATTCATTAAACATTAGCATTTTTCACTCCAAATTTAAATAAGTACACCAATAGATATTTTCAAATTAAAGAAATGCATTTGAAGCCACAGAAATCTAGATAACTTAAAATTATTCCTTCGAATATTCATCATCATCATCATGCAGCCTGTAACGTCCACTGCTGAACATAGGCCTCCTTTAATCGTTTCCAAAGTTCCCAATCTTGTGTTGATTGAATCCAGTTTGCTGCGATTCTCTTGATATCATCAGTTCACCGTGTTGGAGGTCTGCCCCTACTTCTAAATGCCTGGAACCTAGGACGCCATTCTATAATGCGTTTAGTCCACCTAGCGTCTTCCATTCTCGCCACATGTCAGGCCCAGTTCCATTTCATATGTGTTATACTTTCTGTAGCATCCTTGATCCCTATTCTAGTTCTAATAATTACATTTGGAACTTTATCTCTCAGTGTTATTCCCAACATTGACCTCTCCATGGCTCGCTGAGTCACTCTAATTTTTTCGCAGCTTTTCTTAGTGAGTATTAAAGTTTCTGCACCGTACGTGAGCACAGGGAGCACACACTGTTCATAAACCTTTCTTTTCAAGCAAATCGGCATATTGCTTTTAAATGCGTCCTTTCTCAGCTTGCCGAACGCCGCCCATGCTAGTGTCTTTGAATTTCTCAGGTCTGGTTATCTCGGTTTATTCTCAGTTCATGGCCAAAATATTTATAAGATGTTATATACTCGATTTCAGATTCGTTTAGAGATATGTTGCTACTTGGAACTAAGTTTGTCATACATTGAGTTTTTGCACTGTTAATCTTTAGATCTTCCACATCTGATGCTGTACTTAATGTCCTTAGTAACTCTTGGGTTCAAGGTTGTCAAAAATTAACACGATATCGTCAGCAAAGTGTAGGTGGTTTAATCCTCCACCATCTATTTTGACTCCCATGTTCCCCCAACCTATTTTTTTTAAACATGTATTTTAGCAGCATTGTAAATAGTTTTGGTGAGATGTTATCACCTCGTCGTACACCACGTTCCATTCTAAATGTAGATGTTATTTTGTAATGGACTTTCACACTTGCTGTTGCGCTATTATATATGTTTTTAATTGAAGCTGCATATCTGTGGTCAACTCTACAATCAGCTAGTGTAGCAAATATTTTGTTTTGGTCCGCTGAATCGAACGCTTTCTCGTAGTTCACAAATATTAAGACCAGTGGTTTGTTGTACTCCACTGTTATTTCTATGAGCGTTTTCATAACTAGCAAGTGGTCGTTTGTACCATAACCGGATCTGAAACCTGCTTGTTCTCTAGGTTGGTAGAAATCTTATTTGGGAGTCAATCGTCTTGATATTATTTTTATAAATAGTTTGTACATATGGGAGAGGAGACTGATAGCACGGTAGTTTTTTTAGGTTAGTGGGATCGCCTCTCTTATGCATGATTGTCATTATGTCATTGTTCCATGAGGTTGGGATTTGTCCGGTCTCTAAACATCTATTAAATAGGACTTAGAGACCATTTATTATTTTTTTTTTTTCGAATATTACTTGGCAGGAAAACCGAGATCGATCAAAAAAAAGGTAACAGTAAATTCAGCATTGATAAGAAAACAACTTAGCACAGTGTAGTGAAATACCTATATCATGGTCAAACTGGAAATAAAATTAACTTAAAACTTTACTTTATGAAATGCTTTTATTTAAAGGTCTATGAGAAATACATAAAGAAAACGATATTATGTTACCTATAACGTGAGTATTTGCAAAAATAAGGTAAAGGGAAATTTGATCTGTGACAACACTATATAATATTTTTTTTTCTAAAAGTGTCAATTTCCGCGTTGGAGCGTATATGAAAGTTTATGCAAATAAAAAAGTTGCCAGATTCGTGACTCACAGAATTTTAGAATCATGTTGAAATAGGGGTTACATCCTGTAGACTATAAACGTACATAAAATAGATAAACTCTTTATATAAATATATCGTTTTGCTATACAATTTTTCATTTTGTAATTTAATAGTACCTATATTATTATTTAAAAAAAAAAACGTTTTCGCCTCGATTATAAAAAATATAAATATTCCACATAAAATACTATATTATAAAAAAATAGGCTTAAATTTAAAAAGAATATAAAGTATGGATATAACAAAAAAGCCAGTTTGCATAATCTGAAACTCATTATGATGCATGGGCAGGTGCCTGGATGTGCCAAAGAATCGTAACTAAGTTGATGAGCAAATTTCCTTGGAAACTTTAGCAAAGTTTATTTCTTGTCCGCAGCTTCGGAAACCGTTAATTCCAGTTTCTAATGTATATGCTGTTTTCTCTTAAACAATATTAATTATGTTATTTAAATTACTAAATAGTTTTTGTAGTTCGAACAAAAATTTTCAAAATGAAATATTAAAAAAATGGACAGATGTGTGTCGAACAAGCATTATGTTTTGGGTTCCTTAGTAACTGGCGTTATTAGTTTTTTCTGGAATTTTGTTACATGTCTATCTTTGAATTAATTCACACCACGTGCCTAAAAATTTTCAATTTTTAAACACTTTTTAATTTAAAATTAGTAATTCTAACTTAGCAGTACCATTTACCAAGTGTTTCTGTGTCGATTTTTTTTTGAATTTCTAAATCTACCGTTCAAAAATAAATGCAAAGTTTTAGATTTATGTCTAATGCAAAGTTTAATGGGGTATTTTTCAACTTCATTTGCTATATATTAACTTATTATTTTGACCAAAAATTCGACATATTTCAATAGATTCAAGGGGGAAAAATGATTCTTACCTAAAACTTTCAAAAAATGTTTACGAACGGCATAACGAAGGCTAAAGGTACATAATATGCATAGAAAAAACACTAATAATATAGCATTTTTATATCTTTAAAGCACAAAAGTTTCTATCCGTCGGAAAATACAACGATTTTTAAAATCATTTAAAATCTAATTATTATTTCACAACTTTTATTGATATGTAGCCTTGTATTTTTAACTGACTTCTAAAAGAGGGTTGTACTCAATTCGTCTACTATGTATTTTTTTTATATATGTACACCGATTACTCCGGAACGGCTGCACCGATTTGAATGAAATTTTTTACGTTATATTCGGGAAGTTGCTGCGGTCGTCCCATATTTTTTTAGATGAAATTGGTGCAGTAAAATCCAAGATGGCGCTTACAATATGGCGGCCAAAAAAATTATTTTTTTCCGATTTTCTCTAAAATTGGTATGGAGGGATTCTCGGGATTGTACCCACCGAAACTGAAATTATTTTTAATAAATTCAAAATGGTGGATCCAAAATGGCGGACAAAAAAATTTAATTTTGTCCGATTTTCTCCAAAATTGGTATGGGACAGTTTTCGAGGTTGCACAAAACGAATACAAAACATTTTTAAAAAATTCAATATGGCGGACAAAAAAACCGATTTTGTCCGATTTTCTTCAAAATTGGTACGGGGGAGTTTTTAGGGTCGCACATGACGAATCTAGAATGATTTTTAAAAAATTCAATATGGCGCATTCATTATGGCGGACGAAAAAATCAATTTTGTCCGATTTTCTCCAAAATTTGTATGGGGGAGTTTTCGAGGCCTCACAACGAATCTGAAATTATTTTTAAAAAATTCAAAATAGCGGTACCCATATGACGGACAAAAAATTCAATTTTGTCCGATTTTCACCAAAATTAGCACTGGAGAGTTTTTAGGGTCACACCTGACGAATCTAAAATTATTTTAAAAAAATTCAATATGGCGTATCCAATATGGTGGATAAAAAATTAATTTTGTCCGATTTTTTTCAAAATTGATATGATAGCCCATTACGAATTTTGATATTATTTAAAAAAAATTAAATATGGTGGATCCAAGATGGAGGATTAAAGATTCTACATCTCTCGATTTTGTCTAAAGTCAGTATTGGGGGATTTTTTTAGTGTTAATTACGAAATTAAAATTTTTTTTGGGAAACTCAATCTGGCGGATTTAATATGGTGTTCTAAAAATTTTACATTTTTTGACTTTCTCCAAAACTGATATAGAGGGTTCTTGAGGGTGTAAATTATGAATTGAATAGTATTTTTTCTGGATTCAATATGGCGAACGCAATATAGCTGACTAAAAATTTTACATTTTTCGATTTTGTTTAAATGTGGAACTGAATCGTTTTTGAGGATGTAAATAACGAATATAAAAAAATTATTTTAAGGAAATCTAGTATGTCAGCTGCAATATGACCGTTTAGAAATTTTAAATTTCTAGATTTCATCTAAAATTGGTACTAGGGGGCTTTGAAAGGTTTAAATTTAGATTAGATTAAGACGTTAAAATTATTTTGTTGAGATTCAATATGGCGGATCCAATATGGTGGGTTTAAAATTTTACCTTATTCGTATTTTTTCAGATTTGGTTTTAGAGGGTTGGGGGGGGGGTGGTGTATTACGAATATGAAGTTAATTTTTTACAACTATTAGGTTGATAAGATACAATATGAGGGACTAAAAATTTTACGTTTTCCGGTTTTATCTAAAATTGATATTGCGGGATTCTTGGGGCATATACAAACTCAATATGCAATATAAAATATATCGAAATTTTCGTCTCAAGTTCTTTAAATATCGATATTGGAAGATTTTGTGGTCTATATTACCAATCTAAAAATTAATTTAAAATTTAATATAGTGGATTTACTATGACAGACTAAATATTTGTTTGACACAATTTCATTGATATTTGTTCCATTTAAAAAATCATAACGAACATAAATTTATTTTCCAACAGAAGAAGATATCCGACTATCAACTCTAAGTAATCGGCATAGAATGTTTCTGTTAAAATACCGAAAAGTCATCTTAGTTGAATCTTTTTGACGCAGAAGTCATTGCTAAAAATTAATGGAACATTGCTTTATTAATTAAAAAGTCCTCGTTTTAAATCGGAATAATTCTTCTAGATTAGGAATCTATAAAAATAAAGAAAAATAATAGTCATAAAAAGAATCTTGCATCTTTGTTGAATTTGTAAAAATGAGTAAGTATGCCGCTATTTTGAAAGAGATAAGGAAAGAAAATGTCAAAAATATGCTTATAGAATGGACTTTCCAAACAAATGCATAATATATGACCCTTAGAAATTTAAAATTTCTTGTTTATTGTCAAATTCATCGCAAATAAGGGTGGTTAGCTTGACAAGTTTGTAGCTTTCTTTCATTTCAGGGGATTTATTCATTAAAAATTGTCGAAAGGTATGATTTTACCTCTATTCATTCAATTAAAATATATTGAGGTGATGTTTTTGTTATGTTATTTCAAATATTGTAAAATTTGATATTATTTTTATATTATTTTCGGCTTTTTTTTATGAAAGTAGGGTGTCCAAGTCAATGTTAAAATTTTCTAGATCAACGAATTTTTTGGATATGAGCATAAGGTCATTAAAAAGGGCGAAAAAGCATTGGAGTTCAATCCCAGGACAAAATGCAGTTCAGTGGTTATTGACATGAAATTCTTGCTAGTTTGAAGGATAAATCTTACAGCGTTAAGGTAAATTATACATCTTTATTCAGCATTATTAATTTCGAATTATAAATTTTTCATTACAGTTTTCAATAACCAAATCTGAAGATTTTGAAATTGCACCTTGTGCTTTGTCTAAGGAGAACAAAATGACACCATATTGCTACTTTGGCACTATATGGACATTACAACATATATATTACAAAGTCGGTGAAAATGGCTGAAGAAATATAAACTCCAAGCTCTATATTTTGGTTAAGTGAAAAGAGCCAGAAAGAACTAAATAATGTAAATATGAGATTATATTCAATACTGTAGGATTTATTTGGTCGCTACAAGCAGATACTACAGCAGGGTTAGTGTAAATTTATTCATTATTGAAAACATTATTTTGTCCCATAATTTTGTCAACTTATCTGATAAACTTAAATATTTTGAACAATAATGTGCCGTTAATGATGGTACCATAAAAACATTGCAAAAGTGACCACTAGACATATTTGTAATAAAAATTAGTACCCAACACAAAAGTTTTATTTAACTGCAAGCAATTTTGGGGCCATTTTATTAGCCTGTAAGAGAAATCAATATCCTGAGAGGCTATTGAAAAATCATATTAGTATGTAAATTAGTATTTATTTAGAAATTATTAAATGTAATATATTACATAAACTTCCAGTGTTATTAGAAGATGCCCTTTTAAATATTAGAACAACTATGTGGCTTCAACTGGATGGAGTTCTGCCTCATAATCATCGCGAGGTTCGGTAATTTTTTAATGTCAACTTTCGAAACAGGTGGATTGGGAGAGATGGATTTTAAAATTGGCCCCAAGATCTCCGGACTTAACTCCACCAGATTTCTTTTTATCGGGCTACATAAAAGAAATTGTCTACAATGCACCCCCGATAACACCACAAGATATGAAAATACGTATAAGAGACGGTTTTCAAACTGTAACCCCGCAAATGTTGTCCAGAGTTAGTAGTGGTTTAGAAAAAAGAATACGTAAGTGTCTGGAAATGGATGGTCGATATTTCTAACATCTACAATAAATATTTTGCTTCAGTTTTATGCTATCGTCACAATGTGAATACCATTATTGCTACTATAGCCTGTTGGAGGTCTGTAAATCGCTCGTTTCTGAACATTTGTAAAGATATTCCTGATTATTATTCTTATTGTTCTAGGTTATCTGTCACTTCCAAATGCCATATGTTACTAGATACATTAGAACATCTATTTAAAAAACACAAAATGTTGCAGAAAATGATTATTTGGCATATTCTGTGAAAACGCGAAGACTTAGCTATAGAACGTTCTTATACCATTCGATAGGTATTTAAAAGGTACATTTTCTGGTAAGTTAAAAAGTATAGCATTCTATTTAAATTAACCAAGTTATAGCCACTTAATTTCTTATTTGTTTAGTTTTAATTCTCAGACATCCTGTATAAAATAGCAAATTTATTATAATTGGAATATAAAATATGATTTATTGTTACACTTTACTGTAAATTTCGAGTACATAACTGAAATACTACTTAAGTATTTGAAACATGAAAATTAGGTTAGATTTTGTTAAAATTCAAATTATTTAAAAATTCTTAAGATTTAGGTACTATAAATCGTATTAAAATAGGCACTTACTTTGATCAGAGAATCCAAAAATGCAATAATATATAGGGTGTTTTATTTAAAAAAAACACAACTTTGATACTTACTGACCTTTGGGAGACCCTGTATAATATGAAAATAATTTTAAAAAGTAGCTAGCTATATTAGACTTCCATATATTCCAAAAGTAAAACTTTTTGAAAGTCACGTATTTTGACCGCAATATTCCGTGCCGTATAGGGTGAATAACCTTATATATCATGATATTATGATAACGACACCTGAATCAATAAACATAAATGCAGAGAAGTAATTAATCCTATAAACATAAATTTTTAATTTATTTTTATTGAGGAAACTGCAAACATAAATTTTAATCGATATTCAGACCACAACAATTATATTTTTAACCCTAAAAAGTAAAATTATATTCCGCAATTTAGACAAGACTGCTAACAATTCGCCGCAATTTCAACCGTTGGTATTCCATGATTATTTAACCTGTAATTAGTACGTAATTGCTTACAAAGTTGTAGTATTTAACGTATTTGAGGCCCCGAGCACACCGAGGATAACCCAAAACGGCCACGTTATTGCTGAATTTAGGTTTGTGTTATTACATTTGACTTATTTATATTAAAATGAGTTCAGATAATAATTTCCTTAGAGCCTTTTATTTAAACAGTAGTCAGCAAGAACTGGAGCGTTCGCCTCTTTACAAGTACTTTGTTAACGCCTTTTTTATTATCCTCCTTGGTTTTCATTTTATTAAATTCGCAACAGTTACATGTACTAGATACCTAATATTATTTTAACACATTTTACGTGGCTTTAACTCATAAATGAATTTATATATTAGGATATATTTTGAGCAGATGACTTTTGTTATTACTAGGATTTTCCGCCTCGACTTCGCCAGAGCTATTTTAATGCCTCGACTATGTTTTTCAACAGTAACGCTTTTAAAGAACTTCTGCAGGCGAACATGACTAATATCAAAGATTTACAGAAGCTTACTGCGGGAGCAACTTTTTACAGATTTACCAGATAGAGAATTCGAAACTAACTCAAATTTAATTTAACTTTTTTCAAAATGATACTATTATCGTAAACTTTTTTGTGGAAAATCCAAACCAGAACCTGAAAGTTTCTTAAGTAAGATAAAGAAAATACTATATTATGAATCAAATCAGAATGAGACAGTCGTAAGCATGGACATACGTGTTTAAATTTAATATATTACCAGTTTGGCCCTAAGGTGAGGGGTAATACAATGCTGGTGCGGTGAGAGCGGGTGGCAGCATACGCCATGCCCTAGCACAACAAGAGGATTTCAAGTTATTTTCTTTCATTCAGGTCGTCGAAGCGTAAGTACCGAATATTAGCATTTCCGTGTTTGCGCCAATTTTTTTTTTTTTTGAAATGGTAGTTTATTCCACGGAACAAAAAGAACAGATTATTAAGTGGTACTTTCTGGTAAAGGTATGGATGAGATAATCGGCCGATTTGCATTTACGTGCGAAAATCATTCTGTTCCTTGAAATTTTAGAATTTCGGAAATTATTAAAAAATTTGAGACAACCGGTTGTCTAAAAATTTGTAAATAATACACTGATAATAATGAGGAGCAACCGGTTCCTTAAATTACCGAAGAACGAACAAATCGGGAGACTGACATTTGTAGTTTAGCAGAAATTAATTTTCCTTGCAATAGTACCGTAATTGCCGAAAAACTTGATATGAACACTCGCACAGTTCGGAATATTTTAAAGCGGAACAAATATCGCTGTTACAAATTGCGAACAACTCAAGAAATTTTTCCGAAAGACCAGGAAACACGTATGGTGTTTTGTGAAGACATGATAGAAAGGGCTAATAGGGATATAACTCCTGAAGTTTTGGCAAATACTCAAACTGTATTCTACAATAGACTGGGTTATTGTCTCGCTCAAAGTGGAGGCCTGTTTGAACACCTCTTGTACGTGTATTTGTTGATTTAAATTGAATTTAATTATTTGTTTATTTATTTACAATTACTGAACGTATTAGTTTTATTTTTTACCAGAATAAAAGTGTATTTTTGAGAATGGTTTTTAATTTTAAAATGGTCTATTAGCTTATTTACTTAGAAATTACCGTTGTGTTTCATTAGTATTTTTATTGGAATAAATGTTTATTTTGCAACAGAAACATCAATTTTCTTTACGCTCAACGGCCATCAGAAACTATTTTGATGTATTTAAAACAATCAGTGTATCAAATAGTCATTAAATATTCCAAATTCCGTCGATTACGTTATAAGTTTAGACGAAAAGTAAATACCCTCTCATTCGTTTCAAGGTACTGCTCGTCTTCGTATCGCACGGAAGTTAGCGGTGGTAAAATTGCGCGTAGGCGTTCCCTACGACCTTCTGTATCGAACTAACCTGAAAGAAGTTAGACGGATTTAGTGGGTCAGAATTTGAGAAAACGGCCAAAATCATTTCTATTTAAGAAATTTAAAATAGAAGGTTGACTATAGTAACGTTTCTATTAAACCTCGGTAATAAGAACTCTTTTCTTTCTAAAGTTCCGTCTCAGGTCAAAGAAAACAGTGTTGTGGTTGCGTCGCGCCCAGTTATATTTGTGCTCCGCTCTTCTATTTGATATTGAATTGTCGAGAAACAAATATCAACGATTACAAAATTGGGCCAAACAGAAAGGCAGTAATATATTTTCGCCATACTCTGCTGTGTAAAATACAAAAAAGCATGTTATCCACATGACGAGTATCTAACTTTTACTAAATCAAAAGCCGAGGTTAAATTCCAAGGCTTACTGGATCACACAGTGGATCGAATTATATTGCTTCAATTAGACGTCCTTGAACAAATCGATAAATTAGATTTGTACATATGAGTTTCATTTGCAAATGGGGCTTCGATAGAACGTCAGGTCAGAGCAAGTACAAAATGAAATTCACTGATCCGAATATTTCTAATACAAACTTATTCCTAACTTCTCTTATTCCACTTCAATTAGCACACGCAAACTCAACAAGAACAGATTGTGTTGTACAATTCCAAACCCTCCTCTACTATGAATTGCGGGCCTCTGAAATTTAAATTTATTAAGGAAACCGAACAAAAGTATCTAAAAAAACAGAAAATTATGAACTCGAACTAAACAACTTGCACCATACAAAAGAATTCTCTTTGCCACCCCAGCTTTAGTACAGTACAACGTATCTATGACGATGATAGACGGCTAGGTAAATGCTTTGGCTGGAACAAAATCGGTACAACGTCCTTATCTCTGTCAAACAACATCTCAGTTCAACAACATTGATACTGTGTCCTAGTAAATACACCGTATTTCAAGCTACGACTGATAACTCTACACGCATGTATTCGATTCTCCGAATGCTGCTTTTATTTGTCGTATCAATGTGACACACAGAAGTGGTAAGCCTGTAAGCACAGACAAAGGCTACCATTCAACAGGCCTTTAAGGAGACAGATTAGGACTTCTTGTTGACATGCCAAAGAAACGGTTAGGAAGTACTAACGATAGCAACACAGCTTGACGTTTCTTCGAGAATAGTGATGAGCCAGCTATTATAGCAAGAGTAAAGCGACAACTGCAAATTAAACTGCAATAGAGAAGATTTGGGATACACACTTCAAACAAGATTGTTTATCAAAAGATTTTCTTGGTAAAACATGCCAACAAAATTCCACAAATTACTTACTCCATTGATCAAACATCATAGAATTTGCAATATTACCGATAGATACACTATCGAAAGATGCACAAAAATCAACGGGCAAGTTGATAAGAAACTATCTATATATATATATATATATATATATATATATATATATATATATATATATATATATATATATATATATGTTTATGCGGCTTTCATGGATTCCTCCGTGTGAGATGCAATAGCAGTGGATATATCCACATTATGCCGTTGTAATGCTGAAATCACATTTAGCAAACGTACAACTATATGCAGCTCCGTATATAGAATGAAGTAAAATACGAACAGTAAATGCAAACTTCTCTCCATCTTATCCTTTCTGTGTTAGAGGTTGCACAGTTAGAATAAATTGTTATAAAACGCAATTTATCCTATTCCACCACCATCGAGATGATGGCCTACCTGTACCACCATACCGAGAAGAAAGTCAAAACTTACCCTCCCCGCCACAGTGATACGGCAGAGATACATGTTTCGTCTCTACTAGACTCATCAGCGTACCGACATGCACCTGGCTGTGCAAAGGACATATCGGAAGGAAGCATGCAAATACTGAACGCGGCTTCGCCGACCTCCCGCCGGATGGCGTATATATGTTTATGCGGCTTTCATGGATTCCTCCGTGTGAGATGCAATAGCAGTGGATATATCCACATTATGCCGTTGTAGTGATGAAATCACATTCAGCTAATGTACAACTGTTGTTTGCACAGCCAGGTGCATGTCGGTACCCTGATGAGTCTAGTAGAGACGGAACATGTATTTTTGCCGTATCACTGTGGCGGGGAGGGTAAGTTTTGACTTTCTTCTCGGTATGGTGGTACAGGTAGGCCATCATCTCGATGGTGGTGGAATAGGATAAATTGCGTTTTATAACAATTTATTCTAACTGTGCAACCTCTAACACAGAAAGGATAAGATGGAGAGAAATTTGTATTTACTGTTCGTATTTTACTTCATATATATATATATATATATATATATATATATATATATATATATATATATATATATATATATATATATATATGCCCATCTTGGAAATTACGGGCACTCTAGCTTTCCTTATTCCTTCCGTCCAATTTCTCATAGGGCTTCCTCTTCTTTTACGGTATCCTGAATACCATCTCATAGTTTGTTTGGGCAGTCGTGAGTCAGCCATTCATTGTATAAAACCTTACCAAATTAATTGTTTTCTTTCTATAGCTTTCATGATGGTATCTTCTATTCTCATTTATCACCATGTCTGTCTCCTCGTTTTTTATTCTCTGTGTCCATGATATTCCTGCTGATTCCCTCAAAGCCTCTATTCCTACAACTTCTACGCGTTTTATGTTTCTTTTTGTAAGTCTCCAAATCTCAGTTCCGCAAATTAAACAGCTTTTTACCATTGTGTTGCATATGCTACATTTTCGTTTTTTGTTAATGATTTTGCTTTATAGCACCCCATTTAGGTAACCCATCACTTTTTTAGCTTCGATAATTCTTGTACGAATTTCTTTATCGTTTGTACCCGTTCTATCAAAGATCAAATATTTGTAATTGTCGCTTCCCTCTACTTCTGTATTAGCATTAATTTGGAGGTTACTTTTATTATCTCCCATTCATGAGTATTTAATTTTCTCAATGTTTATTGATAGACCCCATTCCCCATAAGTTTCTCGTAGTTTTTTCTTGCCATGTATTTAAGATCTTCTTTGTTGCCTGCTAGCACTAAAACTAAACTAACCGCCATGATGAATTCAGCTCATGGTTATGTTCGCTTGGAGCATTAACCTTTATAATGTAACAAAATTAAACAATATATCTTGCACACTCATTTGTTATACTCAATAAAAACTTACAATTGACAAATAATTACAATATTATGAACAAATAGAGTAAAATGTCGGCTGACAGGATTACTTCTCTTATTTACTCAATAGATGAGACTGTTATACTTTTTCCCAATAATTTTCTCAAAAACATTGTTAAAATCTGACTTGCCATGAGATCCTAGTCACTCGCTACCTAGCGGCTGAAATCAAAAGGAGAGGCTTTTGATTGTCTGCTCATTTATAAGTTTCAATAGATATTTTTTCATAATTATATAGTCTATGATATTTAGAAGTGCACAGTAAAGCCACAGTTATAATTCTGACGTATTCCTCCAAACTTGTGACTAAATTTTTCCGTAAAAAATGCGCTTCACATGAAGAATAAAAATGTGTTTACTTCTATTCTATTTACACTATCTTTAGAGGTGTTTCAAGTATGTGTGAAAGAGGGAGATAAATACAGAAAAGGGATTCAGATCTACGATCATAGGTATGGAGTGCCACAACATATCCGCCATCTAGCGAAAATAAACATACTATGCTTTGGAGTATTATTTTTTAACGTTGTTGTTATTGAAAGTTGATACTTTCTAGAGATAAAATCTAGCGTTAAACCTTCCTAGCTATGTCAAGAAATATGGTCTAAAGTTTGGTGCCGAACAAAAATCCTTTTCTTTATATAATAGTATTCCAAGTAAAGAAAAATTTAATTCTTTCAGATGGAATACATCCTACCAAAAAAAGTCATGCCTTTTGGTAAAAAAGTTTTTAAAGTCTTCGAATTAATTACGTTATTACTGAAATTAAATATAGTTTATCACTTATTTAAGTACGTTTAAACGGAATAATGATTTTCTCGTGAAGTTTTATTAAACGATGAACTGTTAAAATTTATATCGACGACTTAATCGGAAATTTTCTTAAGTCTCGTACACAAAATTTTACAGTATACACTTAAAACTCTATGAAACAGCTAACTTCATTAATTGAACGTTAACATTTAATAGAAATGAAGCTATTTGATATGCTGTTATTAATATTTTAAATGGGCATTTTCTCCATTAATATTAGTATTCTAAAGAATTTTAGACATTTTCGGTTAATTAAATTGCAGTGGAAATAGTTATATTACCAAAAATAAACAAACAAAAAACTAAACTTTGGATAGCTTGTGGATCAAGAAATGAAGGAGCTTTGCAGCTAAATTCAGAATGTCTTCTGCCAAACCAAATTTGTTCACTATTAAAATGTGTTTCTGTATAAATTTATTTAATTTTAGACTTAGTCTTATGTGTAGACATATATCTTCTTCTTTTTCTTCATCCAGCCCTTTGCGTCCACTGCTGGACATAGGCCTCCCTCATTCTTGTCCATTGTGCTCCATCTTGAGCGATTTGCATCCAATTTGTTGCAATTCTCTTGAGATCGTCAGTTCAACGAGTAGGGGGTCTTCCTCTACTTCTTTTGTCTAATCTCGGCCTCCACTCGAGTAATCTCTTCGTCCACCTTCCATCACTGATTCGGGCGACATGTCCGGCCCAGTTCCATTTGAGTGTGGCAGTTCGGAAAATTACGTCGGTAACTCCTGGCTTTCATCTCAGGTCTTCATTTCTAACTCGGTCACGCAGCGATATACCTAGCATTGACCTTTCCATCTTTCTCTGAGCTATTTGCAGCGTTTTAGAAGGTGCAGTTGTCATTGTCAAAGTTTCGACACCGTAGGTCATAACCGGTAACAGACATTGGTCAAATGTTTTACGTTTTAAAGAAATTGGTATATTGCTGTTAAAGATGTCTTTAAGTTTTCCGTAGCTCGCATATTTGATTATCTCTTGTGATCTTTATTTCGTGTCCAAGATATATGTATTTTTCAACAAGCTTCACCTTCTTGTCTCCAATATTGATATTTCCACTAGGTACCAGATTGGTCATAAATTTTGTTTTTGATATACTTATTTTAAGACCCACATTGGCGCACACTAGCTGAAGTTCATGTAACATTGTACATATATCTTTGAGATTATCGGAAAACAAAACTATGTCGTCCGCGAACCTCAAACTTGTTAATCTTTGGCCGTCTACATTCAGGCCTCTTTTTTCCCAGTTAAGTTTTTTACAGGCGTATTCTAGTACTGCAATAAACAGTTTAGGCGATAAGGTCGGACTCCTCTGCCAATTGGGATATGATCCGTGTTTCTGTGTAGTTTCACCGACATAGTTGAATTCCTGTATATATTGTAAATTAACTTTATGTATCGATAGTCAATGCGGCATGCTTATAATGCTTCCATAATTTTGTCAAGCTCTACCGAATCAAAGGCCTTATGGAAATCTACAAAGGCCAGAACGAGTGGTCGATTGTATTCGATAGTTTCTTCTATTACCGTTAGAATGCTCTGTAGGTGATCGTTTGTTCCAAACCCAGTACGAAACCTCGCTTGCTCTATTTGTTGGTAGAAATCAAGTTTTTTCTCAAATCGATTCGTTACTATTCTTGTTAGGAGTTTATTTCGGTGACTAAAAAGGCTTATTGGTCTGTAGTTTTCCAAATCATGTGGATCTCATTTTTTGTAAATCAAAATTACCTACCTAAAATAGAAATATATACAAAATAAATATTTTGTTCCTTTCTAGTAACACTACACAACAAATTTCAGTTTATTGTGCATTTTTGTGGTTAATTTTGGGGCGCTGAACAGAAAACTGACAATGCAATTAAAATTGTGTTGCAATTTTCAAGAACAAGTTTTTTTATTTTATTTTTAACTAAATAATAAAAAATACATACTTTTACACTTGTAGAGACACTAACTGTCCTGTTTGTTTGCTTTTCATCTGCGAATTGTTTCTGGAACATCTCTAACAAGCGTCCACCAGTAGTCGGCAAGCATGGAAATATTCCACTTTCCCTGGTACCTTTTCTCCATTGTTGATATATCCTGATGGAAGCGTTTGCCGTGCTTATCATTTACAGCTCTGTAGTTGTCAGAAAAAATGTCCAGAAGTGAGTGTAGGAAATGGATCTTTGCAACCCATTTTTTAATACGATGAAAGCATATTTTTAACAAGAGTAACGTAATTGTCAGCTTTTTTATTTTCGTAGAAATTAGTGACCACGAGGCGAAAGTAACTCCAAGTATTTTATTCAATATCTGATAGAGTGGTGTCAAAATGTTTGTCTTCCAGAATATTTCGAATCTGTGGCCCAACAAAAATACCTTCTTTATTTTTTGCTTCACATAGCCTTGGGAATTTCTGACACAGGTACTGAAAAGCTGGCCCATCTGTATTCAGTGCCTTAACACAGTTTTTCATTAGACCCAATCTGATATGCAGTAGTGGCAACAAAATCTTTCTAGGGTCTACCAATGGCATATGGTGTACATTCTTTTCACTTGGCTCTGATGTTTGTCAAACGGGCCAATCTTTTCTCTTGTAATGAAGTACCTTTGCCCGACTGTCCCATTCACACAAAAAACAGCAAAACTGGTGTCATATAATCCATCTCGAAACCATTTCATATGTCTGGAAATTAGAGAATAACGTATTATGTATAAATTACTTTGAGGTGGATACGGCAATGGAACCTTGAAATGATGAAGATATTAATTCGTGTTTATTCCAAAGTTTTAAATGTTGAAAACTTTATGCTTGTTCAGAAAAATATAAAATTTCAAGAGACTGCTCGGACATATCAGATGAAAATAGTATTGATAATTAGATTATTTACAATATTTAGTTTATGATTTCAAGCCAAATGGCTTCGCACTTCCTCCAGGGATTATTGACTCAAACCAGGTATATAAAGGTATAAAAGTATGAAGCACTGTGGGAACCCTTTCTATGCTATCGGGTCCTAGGTGAAGTGGTCTGCTGTATTTCCTATGAACTTTCGGACGGTTCGCGTGATTGTGAGGAGAATGCCTTTTTGAATCAGTTTATACAGATGCTCACTAGGGCCCAGTCCCTTGATGTTCTGCGGGAGGTTCTTTGGTATCGCTCCAGTTGTTGATAAAATTATGGGAATCATTTTGACGCTGTTCATTGCCCATTATCTTCGGATTTGGCGATCTTCTCGTTGATTTTAACCTTAGGTTGTTGTTGTTAGGTAAGACAATGTCGATTAGTGTAGTTCGCCTAAAAATTTTATCTGTTAGTATAATGACTGGTCTATTAGGAGCAACTGTCTGATCTGTCAGTCCCAATATAACTTGAACCAGTTTTTCTCAAGAATAGGCTCCGGATTGTATCTTAGCGGCTGAGTCGTGTCTTTCCTTATACTTGGTTGGGGCAAACGCTTGGCATCCTCCATTTATTTAATAATACAATGTATTTTATAGAAATATATGTCGGTTAAAATTAATTGAAAAGGTTTTCAGACCGATTATATGACACCTCTATGGTATTACCCCTTATCCTTTCAGCTTTTTCATAGTTTTGCAAGTTTTTTGTTAATAATGGGGAAATGTTATTTAAGTTTTTTGTTGGCAATGATAAAATCAGTTGATTGCAAAAGGTTTCATCCCAGCGCCTTTTTTGGTTGGTTAAGTTGTATTTGTATGCATCTTGTTAGTGGTCGGCCGCTCCCCTATAAGCAAAATTTTAAAATTTGATATTTTGTTTTTTTGAGTAATTGGTATAAATAAAATGTCGTGCTTGTCAAACGGATTGATGAGTTTACTTTCAGCCACTTCTAACATGAAGAATATATTCTGTTGGCAGCCATCCGTTTCAGGTCAGACGCTACCGGTACCCACTGCTTAATTTTATACTTCGGATCCACTGATTCAAGAAACATCTTTCTATTTTCACTACCGTTGTGGTCTTGATCTAAAACCCTAGACAAGAGATCCCAACGGAGTACTATCAAATGAAGCCAGTTAAACCCTGGTTTTTTATCGAGGGTGTTACTCTTTCCTTTCCTCATTCCTTGTCTCTTGCGAAAAAAGGCACCGTGCTTGCTACTGGCATAGCGGAGAGCTAACATGGAACATATATTCAATTTGTAGACCAGCATAGTGCAATTCTCTATAGGCCAGGAGAATTTAATACTCATAAAATTCCAAATTGAAATTTTACCATGATAACTTAAGAGAAACAAAAAGAGATTAATAGTAACTAAAACTTCAACGAAAAATAAAAATTTATTTTTGATAAAATCCTGGAAATCACTAAATTGCCCAAAATTTGGTAAAATATTAAATAAATCTTTTCCAATTAAGCAGAAGTTCAGAATGCATAATACTTCAAAAAACTTTCTTCTTCTACTGTTTTTTTTTCTCATTTATTTGGAATTTGTATTCCAACTACATGTACGATTCAGTTTGGTTTCTTTTTTTCGTTTCCTAATAATATTTTGTCATTGTTTCCTCAAGGTCATTCGTCACATATTTTACTTTCCTCGAGTTTATCTTTAGACAGATTTTTTTTTTGATTTTAGATTTTGTTCTGTTAACATTTCAATTGTCTCTTCTTTAGTTGTTGCTCTCAAGGTGACATCATCAGCAAATCTCTAATGGTTCAATTTTTCTCCAACTACTGTCTTCGCATACTAGTATTCGATACATATCTTTCAAAGATAAAGTAAAAAATTATGGAGATATCCAAATTTCTTGTTTTATTTACCTCAATAAAATTTATATAATATATAAGTTGTCCGGAAAATATGTCTATAACGTTTGGTGGCAGACTCTTCACATCCAAATAGGTCGATTTAAGTCAACTTAGTTATATTCCATACTTCTTCGTTTAGGCGGTAGGCAAATTTTTAAGAAAATGTTGATTTTTCCCAAATTTCTTGAAAACCTGTTAAGTGAATTTACTATAATATGACGTTTTCTACTGATATAGCGATCGGCTATAAAGTAGTGTAAGTGTAATAAAAGTGACATCACTAGAAAATATCACCTTTGATTATTTATGTCATCAATTTTATGAGAACCTAGATATTTTTCTCGGATAATCGCAAGTATTTGGAAGCTTTTTTACCTCTTGAAAATTTTCGTTGAATAAGCGGTTTGGTCAGGAAGAAATGTTTTCAATTATATGTATGTATTAATTGACAGTAATAATAAAAAATACCTGAAACCAGTGGCGTAAATAATGATCTCGCTGACCCGCGGAGCGGGGGGGGGGAGGCGTAACCAATCCAGGGTACGCCCTCAAGTTACTTGATAAAAATTTATAAATACAAAGAATCAAGACGGGTGCAAAATAGCAGGGCGCCTTCAAAAATCTGCGCGGGAGCGCCCATACTTTTAGTTGCGCCACTGCCTGTAACAATAACTATTTTAGTTACTTTGTTGTTATAGTATATAATAATTTCACTACTCATAAATTGCCATGTCTAAATAGCAGTAATTTGTTTAAGACGTTCAATATATACGCATGCTTTGCGCTTGGCTACTCTTTTGAAATTGTAAAATGGAACAGGACGGACACCGAAAGCCTGCAAAGGAAAATCAGAACACTCTTAACAAAAGTACACACCACCCTCGGAGTGCTATTGAACGGACACCAAGGAGGAAGAGGATAGGTCGTTATTGGTAAGCAGCTCTATCAACAAATAATAAACTTACGTTCTTATTTCTACAGGTTAGCGGACTCTTCCATGCTACATCGAGCAATATACAAGGCAGATGTTTTAATGCCGCTACAGCTGAGAGAACGGTATATTGCTTCTCACCACCGAACAGACCAAGAGAGGTTACAAACCTGGCTACAGAAACCACTTCATGGACGGCATCGAAATGAGGTCATCCAGGACAATGTCGACAACTCAGCGTCGAACTACTGGTTGATATCAGAACGGATTCCGGAAATGGAGGGCTTCTTGTTAGCTATCCAAGACCAGGTTATTCCGACTGTCGAAAGTTCATCATCAGAGATCTCTCAATAGAAAATGATCAATGTAGATATGGCTCTAACATCAGGGACATTCCAGCACATAATTGAAGGATGCCAAGCATTGGCCGCAACCGAGTATATGGAAAGACACGACAGTCGCTAAGATACTCCATCAAGAATTAGCAGATAAGTTATAACTACTGCAGGTAGGAAAACTGCCTTATTGCAAATACAATCCGGAACCTATTCTTGAAAACAACAAGTTCAAGTTATATTGGGACCGAACGGTTCTAATAGATCAAACAGTTGCTCATAATAGGCGAGACATAATACTAACAGGTAAAATTTCTAGACAAACTACACTATTGACAGTGCTATACCTAATAACAACAACCTAAGACCAAAATATAATTAGAAGATCGCCAAATACAGAGATTTGGAGGCACAAATCCGCAGACAGTGGGCAACGAACAGCGTCCACACGATTTCGATAATACTATTGACAACTGGTGTGATACCAAAGAACCTCCTGCAGAACATCAAGGGACTGGGCTTTAGAGAGCATCGGTATAAACCGATTCAGAAAGCAGTTCTCCTTGCTACCACCTGGAACGTTCGAAAGTTTGTAGGAAGTAGAGAAGACCACGTCACCTAGGATTCGATAAGATGGAAAGGGTCCCCACAGAGCTTTATACTTTTGGTGTCTTTGCATAATTGGTCTGAGTCAATAAACTCTGGAGGGAGCACCAAGACGTTTGGCTTGTAAATCTGAGAATTGCCATCACTGTCTAAAAAGGCAACAAGTATGATCGATATTCTAAATTTCTAAGCTTATTTTACTATTAAACATGGACAACTACACGCACTTCGAGAAGAGTGATTTGCTCCTGCTGTATGAATTTTGTGAAGAAAATGGACGACGAAGTGTTAGGATTTACATGGAGAGATTTCCTAACTGACGAATACTAAACCATCAAATATATGCCAATATTGAGTATCATCTCGAGTAGCTTTGAGAAAAATTTGAACGTTGGGATGGTATTCGAATAACTCCAACAATCGAAAAAAAATGAAATTTTGGAAAGTACTGAAGAAGGAACAAGTGTTAATAACCACCGCTGAAAACGTGATATGAATATCCCTAAAACTATAATAAATGATATTGTAAAAGAACAGTTGTTACATGCTTAGTTCGTCCAAATTGTTCAGGAACTTTTCCCGATTGATCCCCACATTTTGTGCCTTTATTCAAAATAAAAGAATTCGTGACCTAACTTTTGGTTGAAAATGTTGTTTACTGACGAGGCATACTTTATACGTTCTAGAGTCACCAACCTGCACAATGAACATGGTTATTCGAATTAAAACCAATATGCGATTAAAATTGCACATCATTAGTATTACTTTAAAATAAATATTTGGACAGGTATTATTGATAACTAATTTATTGGTTCTGTTGTGATTCCAAAGAGGATAAATGAAAACATTTATCCAAATTTTTCGCAAAACTTATCATCCGTTCTTCTGAAAAATTTGCCTATTTTACTTCGGCGAGAAATACGATATATGCGACAGATTGATAAAGGCAATAAGGCAGGAGTAAGATGGCCACCACATTCTTCAGAGTTAAATACGTGTGACTTCTTTTCGTGTGGCGCTCTTAAAACCGAAGAATACAAGACTCCGGTAAACACTTGTGAATAATTATTGATGCGCATTTCAAACGCTGGCAATATTTTTAATAATCCTGAGATATTAGATAGAGTCCGTTTAAATTTTTTAGAAAGTGTTAATAAGTGTACTCAACAAAATGGCGGTCATTTTACACATTTGCTTAATTAATGTTTTCTTTTTAGTTAGTCTTTATATCTTTTTAAAATACACGCGTGTACATCCGAATATTTTTTCCTGACAAAACCGCTCATACAATGAAAATTTTGCTAGAGGTAAAAAAACTTCCAAATATATGCGGTTATCCGATAGAAATATCTAGGTTGTCATAACGTTGATGACAGAAGAAATCAAAAGCGCTGTTTACAAGTGACGTCACTTTTATAATACCTACACTACTTTATAGCCAATCGCTATACCACTAGAAAATGTCATATTATAGTATTAGACCACACACGAAAAGTA
This sequence comes from Diaprepes abbreviatus, assembly GCA_034092305.1. Taxonomy (NCBI): domain Eukaryota; kingdom Metazoa; phylum Arthropoda; class Insecta; order Coleoptera; family Curculionidae; genus Diaprepes; species Diaprepes abbreviatus. Next base: position 3,942,420 of record JASJET010000141.1, on the reverse strand, counting down.
ATTAAATTCAGTTACTACGTTTTCAAGAAATTTGGAAAATATCAATATTTTCTTAAAACTATCTTCCACCGCCTAAACAAAGCAGTATCAGATAACTAAGTTGGGTTAAATCGATTTTTTGACATTAAGAGCTAGTAATTTTCCGGACATCCTGTATATTGTGTGGGCTAATATTTCTATTAAATCGAATAATTTTTCATAACTTAGTATAGTCAATGTCTACTGTGATGTTGTACTCGTTCGTCTTTTCGATTGGGATCCCCATTGTTTATAGATATTGTCGTATTTTCACGTCCGTCGTTTCCGGAAATTTATTAATGGAGATCGGAATTTCCGCGGGAACGTCACGAGGTACATTTCGATCGAACGCGAACAACGTATACAAACTGACTGACTTGCGTATCAGGAATTTGGTCATTTGTGGTATGCGTTTGTCCCTGCATTACGTGGTCCCCACCATGAAATGAACCTTGGATGTTATTTAAGAATTGTTCCATTAGAGAAATTAGAGTATTCGGATTTAACTCAGTATCTTGATTCATTTAGGTCATGTCAGATTCATTACGAGTACAGAATCCTGTTAGGTCTGGCGCGACCCCACGAGGGATCGCGGAGGTCCCACCAAAACCACCCGGACAGCCTGAAATGCCACCCGCCTCATCAGATCGGAAAGAACTGTGAGAAAAGGAATTGAACATGTTTAAATAAATTATATTTCCTCTTAAATTGGAATGTTTTTGTATAAAAATACAAAAGTCACGGAGGGCTGGGATTTAATATATGAGAAAAATTAAGTATATGGGTTGGATAAGAACTTGGCCAATATTTACTTTAATTTGTTTTTTATTAGACGTGAGCTCTTATAGAATTTTGTGTAGTAAAGTTTTTTTAGATTGCGACTCTTAAGTTTTGTGTCGAAATTAAAATCTAGTATTGGGACTCTTAATAAAATTTCCGAAATTTAATTATTCCGAATTTTTTTTTTGTGTAAAGCGCAAACTAAGGTACGTTTAGTGTTCTTAGATCCGCTAACGATGTCACTATCAGATCTTTTGACAGAAAATTATTTGTTACAATCGGGATGTCTAAATCGGGTATGTCGCTATCAGGTTTCCTTTTTTTTCTCAAATTATTTTACTCGTAAAGTAGGCGCATACATACTCCGTATATTATTTATTTTAAGCGGTTTCCGTAAGAATTTTGAAAAAAAAATCCACGTGGAAAGGATTTTAGAGAAGCTTATTTTTTCCGACGGCGCTGGAATTTTACTAAAATTTGAATTTCACGGCTTTTATGTAACTGAAGACTCTACTTTGAGGCTCCTCCTCTAACATTGAACTGTTATCAGCTACTAGAGTTCACCTCTAACGAATTTCCGCCCAACAGACGAGGTTTCCTGGCCTTTCTAGTACCGCAATTTTCTTATCTTCTTTCTTGAATCGAATTGTTGATCGTCTTATTAGGACAACCAAGAACATCTCTTCTTAAGTCGTCGTCAGCAGAGCGGCTTCCCTCATTGCACTAGCGTAAACAGCTTAGTGATCCTCTTGATGCCGGAAGGGGCGCTCCAGGAAAACCTCTAGAAAATTTAAAACTCCCTATTCATGTGTTAAAAGTTGAATTTTTTCTTCTGGAAGGGAAACTGACAACAATTTCTTGCGAGATTACTGACTAGTGGCCCACCTATTGAAGTGTCCCCGTGCCGTTCTCTGACGTAGTGCAAGTGCCAGACTAATAAGCAACGGCAGAGAATCTCACGTTTCGCCTGAGCAAATGTTTTAAAAGACTTAGATACTCGTGTGCGCGTGTGTAAGAAATTTCAGAGATCTATTCACGTGTTAAATGTTGAATTTTTTCTTTTGGAAGAGAAACTGACAATAATCTCTTGCGAGATTACTGACTAGTGGAAGATTCCTCATGCCGTTCTCTGACGTAGTGCAAGTGCCAGACTAATAAGCAACGGCAGAAAATCTCACGTTTCGCCTGAGTAAATGTTTTAAAAGACTTAGATACTCGTGTACGCGTGTGTAAGAAATTTCAGAGATATGTGCTCTTTAATAAGCAAACAGATTCTGCTAACGAATCACGACATCGGGTGCTATTTATACTTTCTCGGCACTCCGTCGGGTGTTTTAAAAGGAGACCAATCAGCGCTTAGCGCGGTCCGCCAAAGCTTTGTGTCTGCGCCGCCGTCTGTGTCGGTGTCTATGCGTCGTTACCGCCGACAACTCGTTTATTCTCTGAGTTGATAACTACCAAGCCAGTTTCTAGACATTGTGTTATAATAATTTTAAAGGATTTGTAAAAACCGACAATATACTAGGTCTGTAGTTTTCTAATTAGTATCTATCTTCTTTTTCAAATAAGATGTTTAACCAAACTGATGAGATTTTGTACATTTCCATCCATTAATCAAATATAATTGCTAGTAATTTTATCATTGATTTATATCGTATCATTTGATACATTTCGGTCCATTTTAGCTTTACAGAAATACGGTCGAAAGAAAACATAATTACCATATCTCCTGTCATCAAATCATTTCCCTGCAGTTGAAAAAAGTCTTTATTTTCTTTTAGTGATTTGTGGTTGTGTACAATTTATTGTTCGTCTCTGTGTAATTATTTTTCTCCTTTTCCATTTAAAAAAGTATTATGGTTTCACAAGATAATAACGCAATTTATTACTTAGGCAACAGATAATAATTTTTTTAATCTGTCAAACATCCCAGTAAATTTTCCATCAAAAATATCTCTCGAATTTAGAAAAAATATACTGTGATATTGCGTTACAGATACGTAATTATCTTTGAAAATTGCTGCGTACGTGAGAATTACAATTATTTCGTTTAGATAATATTAAAAAGATATACATTTTTACGTACAAAACTATCTCCGTTTTTAATGAAACGTATTTATTTATACAAACTGAAAAATAAGTGGTTATTTAATTTTTCTATACGCTTAAGCGGGATAATGATGAAATTACTATCCAAGACGCCATTTATAAGTAGTTTTAGATAAAATAGTTCCTAGTGTTCGTTAGGTTCTCATTTTTAATACAAAAGAATTCCCAATCAATTTCTGTTAGCCCAGAAACAATAATTACTTTGTTAATCTAAATAAATAACCCTGTACATTTTTAAGTATATTGCGTAATTTCATGAAATATTTAAAACAACTTTCATATACAATGTTCTATATCTAAATTTAATTGTTTTCAAGATATTGTTATAAAACATTATGCTAATTTTTAACTTTAAGTTGACTTTTGGTGAAGATTAAAGAAAAAAATATTCCCAGTTTTAATTTATTCTTACAGAAATAATTTAAAAAAAGGAAATATCAATATTCTATCGATTACATTTCAAACTTTTGTCAACTGTCAACTTATCTCCGTTAATACATCTCAATTTTAAAGAGGGATTACTAGGATTTTTGCAATGGCATGTTCCAGCTAAACTAAAATAGATAGAAGAAAACTTTCAATATAAAATTTGAAAATATTTGGTGAACTTTCAAAGTCTTTGCAGAAAATTTAAAATAGACAATTACAATTCCAAAAATGTGTATAACTGATATTTTTGAAATCGAACACCCTATGTATAATTTAACAAAATGAGAGACTGATTCCAAATTTATAAATTTACCTATAGTTTGGTTATATTTCGTTAAATTATTTTTGAGATATGAATAATTAAAGGCTGTGAAAAATACCAAATATTATTTTTAAAACAGGCAAGTGTGTCTGGAGAAACCAATATCGTTCTTTAACACATTCGCTGACGAGGTGTCTGATCGGCTGTGTTTTGCCATACGCCCGCGTCCGCCATTCTTATTTAGCAACAAGACCAAACGAACATATATTTCTAAATAATTTTTAATGTAATAAAGTATCGTATTGGTGACTTTTACTGTATGAAGATTGAATTTTAAAAAAAAGTTTACAAAGCCCGAAAGTAGATACATCATTGAAAGGAAAGAAACTTTTTTAATAATTCATTTTATTTTCAAAATTTAACAAAGGTTTTGAATGATTATATTAACAAACGAAATTATTTTGTTAAAACCAATATTGATTTTAGTGTTCCTAATAATATTTTAGTCGATTAGGCGGTTTTCTTGCTTTCTTCTGAGAATTTTCTTTATAATTTTCTTCTGATCTCGCCGTATTTTCTTTCTGCTTTTACCCTTCATGAACTTTTCTTGAAGATATGCTTTTGTAGGTTGAATTTTTTTCTAAGATAATTTTAAATTATCTCTAAGAGTTTATGAATTGCGGCTTCCCGAAATTAAAGACACTTTATCTTTCTTCCACTAATTTTTTGGTAGATAAAATGGATACTAATAATGGCTGTGCTAGATATAATTTCAAAGGCAATTTTGTGCTACTATTTCGCTCTTTTCCGTAAACATGAAGGATGACTAGCAAACTGATCGGAGAGATCAACCCATGTTTTTTTTTTACAATAATCAAGGACTACTAGCGGCATGATTATTTCTTTATCTCTTATGGTAATCATTTCAGTTTCATCAGAATGGTGAGTTGAAGGCACTATGATGTCTTATTTATCTTTCGTCTTTCTATTTTCTATTAGATATTCTATTTTCTATTACTTTTCCTTTTATTTATTTCTTTTTTCTTTACTTTAGCTTTTACTACTTCTGGTACGTTCTTTTCCGTTTGTTATCAAAGTTTTTTTCGATTAACCGTTTTGCACGATCTACACTGGGGTAGTAGTTATCGAAGACAGCGATACCTACAGCATACAAAAGTTTTTCTTTAAGCTGTGACTTATTCAATAGAATTCTTTTTTTTTATTGTTTCATTGGCACGACTCTTTGGAAGATATTCAAAATAGTTCTGACAAAGGTTTATTCGGATTTGATTTAGTGTTTCTTGTGACGGGATTTTGGAATCCGGTTCTGGATCATATGGATCAGTACTATCGGCATCTAATTAATAAGCCTACATTTTGACCAGGAAAATACTTCATAAAATTAGGTCTATTGCTATCAATCCACTGATCATTACTATTTGGCAACAAATTTTCATCACGTCAATTATCAGAATTAGGGTATGTATTTCTAAATCAAGAAAACTGAACTATCAAGATCAAGAGCAAAACTTCATTGGTCTGTAAAGTATTTAAATTTGTTCCGAGACTGACAATGAGATAAATAATCAATTATTTTTCCATATAAATAACAACTTTCATTTCTGATAACATATAAGAAACTTTTAACAATGAATATACTTACCAAACAGCAAAATTTTGGTTTTTCATTAGACATAAACAACACAATTCATCTTATTCATTAAAGGACTGAATACTGTACAAACCTAGTTAACACTGAAGCCATTATACTAAATAAGCCTTGTCTTGTTACTTCATAAAATGTAGGTGGTTTGCAAGTATCCACTGACTACATATGATCATTTTGTGTTCGCTAAAGTATCTGGTATGGTGCATCAGAGGAAGGGAATCGTTTTCTGTGGCGTTCTTGACGGAATACATAAATTACTTGTTCACAGTGCTACGTCAGGCAATGGTATCTTTTTCAATATTAAAAAGAAAAATAAGTTAAACCTGAAAAACTAAATCAACTTGCTGTGTTCGTCATTCACGACATATGTAGATAGAAAAACAGCTAAATAGGGACAGCAACAGATAATTTTGTTAGTAATTTAAGGGCGCCTTGAATTTTTTATATGTGCTATTATTTTCTTATCTTTGATTTTTTAAAACTACGGAAATACTTTGTTAGAACATTGGCGAAAAATATATCCGAGCAAAACATTTACAGCCATTATTGTGTATTTTTGTTGTGAATAAATACAGCTAGCAATCCATATGAATTATGAATTTAAAATGCAGAAATAAAATCAGGTCCACCTATAAACATTAACCTCCTAATTCACTAACATGGTTTAACGTTAAAACTGGTGTAGATTGATAGTAGAGAATTTAAATTGTTATAATACCTCAAGCAAGTTTTGAACCTTTAAAATACAATTAAAACAATACCATAAGAAAAACAAAACTGGTTATCTTGAAAATCTGATTTCCAAGGCAACTAGATCGGGTCTAAGTCTTTAACCTTCTTAGTGAATCTAGCTATAAAAAATTTAATTTTTAAACATTATATTGGAGTGAGAACCGGAGCAGTATTGTATTAAAAACATTTCAAAATGATTTAAAATCAAAATTAGGAATTTCTAAGGTTTCTTTTAAATTTTCAATAAAAAACTAAAAGCTTTTTGGATCACTCCTTTAATTGAACTTAATTTTTACCCTTAATGGCTTAGAGGGACATTAACTAGATCAAACAATTTTTTATAAAACAAATCTTACTCAGCATCTATACTATTTTCAAGTGCCAAAAATGACCAATAAAAATACACTTTTATAGGTAACTTTAGTATTATGCAAAGGGCAGAATCTTGATCATCCTCTTGGACAAGAATATCTAAAGGACTCTCAATGACATAGAAAAACATATAACTAATGTTCAGTCAAATGAATGATGGCAAAAAAAAGGTTAGTTTTTATGAAAGGCAAATCTAATTTCAAATTTTTCAGATTAGTTTTGGGTTACTGTATAGAAGAAGTATGAAAAAGCATTTATACCCAGTTTTTCTATATGCAAGAGCCTTATATCCTTTAAAAAAGGAATAAATGTAATTTGGTTAATATATTCACCAAAGTTAAAATAATGAGGCAATTGCCACAATTTTTTTTATTTCTTTTAAATTATTGAATATAATTTAACTGTAATAATTTTCATTGAATATACTAAGTAAACGCTATTACGAAAATTTTTTTCGTCAGTGAAAGGGGGCATTTTAAAATACATTTTGGGGCTCACAATTTCTGAAAGAATACACTAAATAAGTATTATTATAAAATTTTCTTCCCACTTTTCACACAAGAGGAGGTAGTATAAATTTATTTTCCTATTTGGCCCCAGGCTTACAGAAAGTATTTACCCGCAAATGTTTGTTGCAAAATGCATTAAAAAGAAATTCTAAAAGTAGCATCTTACGTCTTGGTGCTTAGTTATATATATGATTTGTTTTACAAATAAAATAATTGTGTATCCAATATGAACTTTAAATTTCAATAATTTCACCTATAACCATATATTCCTTACTTAGCTTCATTTTTTAATACAACATTATAAAGGGTGTTTTTTTTATAGATGTATAGGACTTTTAAATGGAATAAAACAAAGATGAATTTTTTAAATTGACATGAAATTTACTTTATTCGAAAGATAATTTTCTATGACCGCCACGGCTGGCTCGGACGTAGTCTAATCTGGAGGTCCAATTTTCGATGACTTTTTCCAACATTTGTGGCCGTATATCGGCAATAACGCGGCGAATGTTGTCCTCCAAGTGATCAATCGTTTCGAGCTTATCGGCGTAGACTAGCGACTTCACATATCCCCACAGAAAATAGTCTAGCGGCGTTAAGTCGCACGATCTTAGAGGCCAATTCACGGGTCCGAAACGTGAAACTATGCGGTTACCAAACGTTTCCTTCAATAAATCAATTATGGCACGAGCTGTGTGACATGTTGCGCCGTCTTGTTGAAACCACAGCTCCTACACATCATGATTGTTCAATTGATGAACGAAAAAGTCAGTAATCATGGCTCTATAGCGGTCACCATTGACTGTAACGTTCTGACTAACATCGTTTTTAAAGAAGTACGAACCAATGATTCCACCAGCCCATAAAGTACACCAAACAGTCAGTTTTTCTGGATGTAACGGTGTCTCAACATACACTTGAGGATTATCATCACTCTAAATATGGCAGTTTTGTTTATTGACGTATCCGTTCAAACAAAAGTGAGCTTCATCGCTAAACAAAAGTCGCTTATGAAAATCGGGATCAACGGCAATCTTGTTTTGGGCCCATTCACCAAATCTACGCCTTGCTAGGTGATCGTATGGCTTCAATTCTTACACGAGTTGGATTTTGTAAGCACGAAAACCAAGAGCTTTCCGCAAAATCTTCCATAAAGTGAATGGACACATATCCAATTCCTGTGCACGATGACGGATAGACTGATTCGGGTCTTCCTCTACGCTACGCTCTACAGCAGCAATGACTTCTTCTGTATGCACTGTACGACGGCTCTGTGGATGCGTATAATCATTTAGAGTAAACGTGGTGCGAAAACGTTCCATAGTTAATCGAATTAATTGCTCTGATGGACAATTATGTTGACCGTAAAATGGACGTAGTGCGCGATACGTATTTCGAACAGAACCATGATTTTCAAAATAAATTTGCACAATTTGGAAGCGTTGTTCAGGCGTCAGTCTATTCATGTTGAAATGCCAAACCAAACTAAACATAAATTACTAGACAGCTGACAAAATGGCCGCCAGTTAAAAAAGTGTTGCCAACTTAAAGTTTTATACCTCTATAAAAAACACCCTTTATTTATGTAGAACTCACATAGTTCAAATAGGTATCCTCCGGACTTTGTTCTAAATGTATCTATTTTTCGCAGCCTCTCACAAATTCATGCAACCCAGTCTAGTGATGTGTGTTATGCAACTATGATAGTTTTTTTCGACCAATTCCTCTTTTTCCCTCGATCGTGCCTTCAATTATAAGATGAAGAAAGTCATTCTGATTTCGGTGAAATATATATTTAAGGTATGCCATCTTTCTTCCTTCAGCGCTTACAAAAGGTATCTTCCAGAACTTCTTTTAACGTCCTGTGTTTGTGACTTTTTCCCTCTATGAAATCCTAAATAGACGAAGAATAGTCCTCATTTCAAAGGCTTCTAATTTAGTTATTGATTAAGTTTTAAATGTTCATGCCACCATAGCCTAAATTTAAACGGTCCAAACATAATATTTCATTATTCCATATTTAAGGTCGAAGTTAATCATGCGATTATTCAGAAACTTACTGAGTCATTGGAATGCGGACTTAGCCTAACCTATTCTACTCTTTATCTTTAATTCTTGTATTCATTTGTCGTTTCTAATCAAAGACCATACATTATTAATAACAATAAAATGAACACTTAAAATGCAATGACTTTTGTTATTTTGGATACGTAATATATATTTTAATAAGTTGTTGGAATTTGGAGCAAGTCATATTACATGAAATTATGAGAAACAAAACAAATATATTCAATACAAGATTTAATTTATAATGACATAAATTATCACGAAATCACAAGATGTTAAAGATTTGTTAATTCAAGTATTAAAAATACATAAAAAGCATTTGCTTTTAAATGTTAAATTATTTAATAAATTGTTCTGCAAATAGTAATATAATTTGCGAAAAAATATCTCCAAAATCTGCTGAGTAAAGTATCAAGTACACAAGACTTCCACTATAAAGGGTGTTCGGAAAATACATGTACAACGTTTGATGACACTCTCTTAATATCAAAATAGTTGGATTGCTTCTCTTAGGCGGGAAAAGATGTTAAAGTTTTAAGAAATTTTTGATTTTACCAAATTTCTTGAAAACGTGGTAACTGAATTTAATGATATTTGGTGTGTGGTCTAACACTGTGTAAGTATTATAAAAATGACGTCATTTGTAAACATCGCTTCTGATTTTTTATGTCATTAATGTTATGATAACTGTCGTATTAACGTAGTATGAGTATTTTTTTTTATTTTTTTTTAATTTAAATTTTAATTTACCGAATTTTAGATACATTTTTCCAAGGATCTCAACTACGTTTCGCCATTTTAATTATTTTTTGATTTTAACGAGACGTCAACGCACTTCACCATTATTCGGTATTTTTGTACCCATCTCCAAGAATGTGGACCTATTTACATATTTACCGGGTTTATTGGATTAATTTTTATCTTTCAGGAAACGTGGAAGTTCGTTTCCGTCGGGACTAATTTATTTTAAGAATTTTCGCATTATCAATTATTTTTGTAAAACCTAAGTTTTAACACAAACCAAGGGTTGTTGGTGAAGTCCCGCTAAACCTCTCGACTAGAATGAAAACCCTAGCCGCGTCACCTTTCTTTTCGCTCACCGGGATAGAATGGGATTGAGTGAAGTTCGGAGTTAACAAAGATTAATTAAATTTTATTTTATCAAAGAAACACTTTTAAGGAATGAGCCAATTAAGAAGAGGTTATCAATTAAAACTCGTCCTTGACTCTTAGTTAACTTTTTATTAATTTTTTTTCTAATTCAGTACTGTTTTCCTTAAGTCAAGTTTGGGATTATTTTACTCTCCACTGTCACGTTCGGGATTTATTTGTCAAGATCAGTATTCATAAATTTATAGTCAGCACGAAGTTGACTATTAGTCGCAATGTCAATATCAGGTTATCTCCACTTTGTCATGTTCTGGTAATTAGGAAACTCAGGACGCGTCGGATCAGTAACTCGTACGCGCCTCTGACCTAGTTTTTATCGACGGTATCAATTTCAGGAATTAAGATACGTGCACATCTGTATTGTCTGTAAAATGTCATGTTGTCAAAGACAACCTACTTTAAGAACCACGAGCTGTCCAAAAAATAGAACAGTCCATGTGGCCTCCGAGAGCTAACCTCAATCGGAAAAAGGACAAGTTGACTTCAAAAGAGCAGCCCGTAATGTCCTTAATTACGCCGCTGCCTTTTCGCTTTTATAGCAGTGGTGACGTTGCACTCTGAATTCTGGGAAGTACTGAGTCAAAGTGCCGCCATCGCGCTGTTTAATTTCTAGATTTCCCCGCAATCGAGGAATTGTAGTTTTAGCATTGTATGCCGTATTATTTAGATAATTTTACTTATTTAGGGAGCTTGGGACATAATAAATCTGAAATTTAATATTTTGTTGTAAAATAAGGGTGTATTCACAACATAACCTAGATATTTCTATAGGATAATCGCATGTATGTGGAAGTTTTTTTAACTCCTGAAAAATAATAATAAGAAATACCTGTAACAATAATTTTTCGAGTGACTTTGTTTCTATGACATTGGACAATTTAACTATTGACAAATTGCCAACACTGTCTAAGAAATCAACTAAGGTAAGGTAAATATTCTAAATTTTCAAGCCAATTTCACATTAATCGTGGATAACTACACGCATTCCGAGAAGGTTTACGTGTTCCTGGTGTATGAGTTTTGGGAGGAAATGAGCTTCGAAGTGTTAGTGTTTACACGAAGAGATTTTCTAGCCTCCGAGTACTAAATCATCAAACCTTTGCCAATATTAAGCGTTATGTCCGAGGGACGGACAACTTTGAGAAAAAAATTGAAGGTAGGAGTAGTATCCAAACAGCTCGACAAATCAAAAAAAAGAGGAAATTTTGAAAATAACTGAAGAAGAACCAAGTGTTAGCACCCGCCGCTTAGAATAATTCGTGATCTTAATTTTGGTAGAAAAATTTTGTTTACTGACGAGGCATTTTTTATAAGATCTTGAGTCCACAACTTGCATAACTAACATGTGAAAATCTATATGCCATTAAAGTTGTTCACCATCAGCATACCTTTAAAATAAATATTTAGCCAGGTCGGTACTTTAGTGGTCCTGTTGTGATTTCAGACAGAATAAATAAAAATATTTCTCTAAAGTTTTTGCAAAAGACATTATAAGTTCTGGAGTTGATGTTGCTCCACCTCATTTTTTCATTGCTGTTAGGTAATATTTACATGACCAATAGCCCAACCGATAAACTGGAAGAGGTAGTGAGATGGCCATCACGTTCTTTATAGTTATATATGTGTGAATTTTTTTATGGGTCGTTCTTAAACCAAAGGTATACAAGACTCCGGTGATCACCCGCCAGAAATTATGGATGTACATTTTAAACGTTTGCAATCTTTTTAATAATCCTGGGATATTAATTAGTCTATCATAAACCGTTCTACACGTACTTTTGGACACAACAAATATGTACTAGATGCATGATAGGGCGCCACCTCATTTCTGCCTTGCTGTGCGAGAACAACTAATTAATGTTTATCTAAACCGTTGGATAGATAGAGGAGGACCTATTGCCCGGCATCCTCGATCTCCCGACCAAATGCCGTTGAATTTTTACCTGTAGGGACCACAAAAACCTTGATGTATTCAACTCTGGTCGATAGTAGAGAGGAACTTCTACAGAGAATCACGTTTCATTGTGATCAAATATGGAAGAATCCTGAGTTAATGTGGCGGTACAGTCCTTAATTCGTCTTGCCCGCTATTATATCATACTTCACGGAGCCCATGTTGAACTCTCTTATGAAGTTTTTAACTAAGCAATTAGTTTTTATTGAAACTATGGTGACAGGGAAAAATTCCGTTATTTTATATTCAACCCGACAGAAAGGGGACTAACAGTGTAAATAAAATGACGTTTTTTCGAAGACGGTTAGGATTAGCGACATGAATTGAAGAGTACTTAATTTTTAGTCAATAGTTAAAGGTGTCCAAAAAACGTTATCCAAAATTCTTATCATACAGGGCGTAAAAAGGATGCTGACATGAGTGTCACAGCTAGTCCGTCTCTGCAGCTGTGAGTAATTTACAACACTTTCTGGGATAGTAATTTAAAGCGTCTTACCTGGTATACATCATATTAAAAAAAATTGATGGATTTTATATTAGCTTGGGGTATTCCTTTCACGTGTTTTTTTTAATATCCGGGAAATTTCCCACATTTTCTCGGGCGCCCTGTATAAGACTTCAGTTATAATAATAAAACGGTCTCTAGCTTAGATGCTCTCTGCGAATTGGGAGTAGTCTTTCATTCAAAACTTTCTTTCATGCTTTATGTCAATGGAGTCATAACGGATGCTTCAAGGAGTTATAGTTTTGTCGTACGCTCTGCTAGAAATTTGATGACAGAGAGTTATCACAGATATTATATTATCCCTATTTGAGATCGAAATTTGAATATGCAGCGATCATTTGAACGCCAGGGTACAGCAATTACGCGTACATTAACAAACTTGAAATAATACAGAGAATATCCTTAAATACCTTAGTTATCAAAATTCTGATTTTTTACTCTCTACAAGATTTTGCACAGTTTAGCAGCTTTAAATAAGGTTCACTTAGAGTTTTAAATGATTATTACTTTTCTCTGTTAACATTCATTCAATATTTTTGATTTTAAAACAAAACTAAATTTTAATGTGCGAGGTCCAAATTTACTTCAAAATACTACTTTTTATTTATCAATTTTATACATTAATGTTTCTTTAGTTACCGAATAAAGAGTTAAAAAAGGTGAAATTAGACTTTTTTAATTTCATGAATGACTTGGTTCTTTTACTTTTTATTTGATGTGTCTTGTATTTTTTATAATTAACTTGAAAAAGTTCGTTAGGGTTGATTATGTTTAGCTCTGCTGTGTTATTGAGGATTAACCTGTAAATCACATGTAGTAAAGAAATAAATAAATAAATAAACAAAATTGTTCTTGTTAAATTTCATCAAATCCGCCCGATTTATTACGAAAAAAGAATTATTATATGTTTCAATAAAATATCAAGTTTATTTAGAAAGAAACACACACACACACAAACAAAAATATTTTTTTAGCCCAATTTATGACACAAGTATATTTAAAATGTATTAGAATAATATAGAAGCAATTCTAATTATTTCATTAGCACACCGTTAAAAAGAGTCTTTAATTTAATGGAAATTGACATTAAATTTAACGGTTTTGTACTTTAAATCGTGAATAATTTACATTTACTTTGAATTTAAAGCAAATTCATTGAAATATCAGTTCGTTGTACCAAAGATTATTATAGCTATTGCGTTAGCTATAATAATCTTTGGTTGTACATTAAATTTGATTAAATTGTATCTTAAATTTCAATATAGCAACTGAAAAGATATTTCAACTTTCTGTACTTTAAAATTAATTCATATGTATCTTAACATTAAAGGAATTTATGTTAATATTCATACTACATTGCATGAGATTCCAGGAGATGGCGCAATTTGTATTGAAGTACGATATAACTTGCTTAAAGGACTTAATTTTCTTAAGATGTGGTGTACATGTCTGCTGGTACTGACGGAAACCAATGAGTTCAAAACCAGTGTATAGATGACGGTACACTAGCTATGGGAAAAATTTTGTTAAGAATGTTCTTATTTTCCTTTGCAGGTGTTTGATGTCCATCCTGCTCCATTTCGCAATTCTAAAAGAGTAGCTAAGCGCAGGACATTGTACGTGTTAATCACCTTAAACCAGTTTCTACTGTTTAGACTAGTTCGTAACACTCGTCTTACCCTCCTGACAAATTCGGTTGTCAATTCGGCCTTCATAGTGTGATGGTCAATTCGTTTAGCCTGTTTCATACCTAGGTATTTGTATGTTTGTTCTACTTTCATTGCAGCTATAATATTATCGTTCTACATCTCAAATGCTTCCGGTCATATCTTTCCTTTAACGATGTTTAAAGTATGGCACTTGTCAAAAGTCCAAACTGGATTCTCTTCGATCATACGCTATAGATATAAACAACAATAGATTTGTTTGAAGGATGTTTATGGTCGGTGGGGAAGAGGCTTTTTTGATGTTTGACAGACATAAACATGTTTACATATCTTTTCATTCAATTTAATTGCTTGTCGTGACACTTTTCAGTATTTTTAAGTGTTGGAAATTACTATAAATGCGAAGTTTGCCATTAATATTAACGAAAAGTGTATTTAAAAACTTATTTTTATTGGTAAATATGGTCAGATATTGAAAATAACAATAATAATAATTCAGGCAACCATACATTCATATCTAGAATTGACGTGCATATTATCATACGTTTAAATAATGCAATTAGAAAAGGATAGTATAAAATCGGTATATGTGTACCAAGAAATGAAATATCCACTGTTTATCAACACGTTTTCAAATATAAATATAAATATTATTACGTTATTCAGCGTTCAAATAACCGGACCCTAGTTCTGACGTTATGCTTATTCTATAGGGGTATGTTCGAAGTGGATTCCAATATCTCCGAAGTACTCGTTCACAATTTTGAGCATTTGCTCCAGCTGGTTTTTGGTATCAGCCATCAGTTTAAGATTATCCATGTATGATCCAATTTCCGTTGTTATATGTAATACTAAAGCCGCATCTGGTGGAGTTCAAACTGCGTGACAATGAGTTCTTTGCAAGGCAGAACCACAATGGGCTTAGTAAATCGCCTTGAAATATTTCCTTTCGTATTGGGATTGTATTAGTTTCTTTGGTATCGCTGGATGGCACTTGCAATTGGATCCTAGTTCTCCAAGTTGACGTGATGCGTTCTAAAAAGGAAACAAAATGATTATCGATCCTATATATTCTCAATATAGTTTTGAACCACTCATGTGACAGTGAGTCGAAGGCCTTATAATCCACGTAGGCAGCAATGAAGTTTCTTCGGTTGATACAGGCTGGGATACATATGACAGAGATAAATTGTTTCTTGCACCCCATTGTTCCCTTACCGCATCCTCTCTGCAGGAAAGACTATTATTATTATTATTATTTATTAACGATTTTTATTTAACCTATACACTAATTTAGTATGAATTCTTTTTTTACTTGCATATCTATAAGAATGAAGTTGAAAGCGGAAGATTTCTGCATTCAACCTAGCTATAGATATAGTGGCTCCATGAATAACCCACCCGTGCTCCCTGACATAAGGGTTAGTCTGGCATTTTTGTTCACTGGTATGGCTACTAACTTTTAACTGAACTCTAGTGATTTGGCTTTAGTATTTATTTATTTGGTTATAATTTATTATTAACGTTCTTCTCACTTCCCTGAGAGGTTTTAGGGTGAAAATACCAGAGTAGCACCCTGTCAAAATTTTAAGTCCATGAGTTTAGTAGTGAATCCGTGCCTTACTTCATCGGTAAGGTCAAAGGTTGTTTATGGCCTAGATTCATGAGCCTTTATCAGTTATACAACAAGTCAAAATTTTATAAATATATGCAAGTCTATTCAAAAGTTTGCTACGCCGCAAGAGAAAGAGAATTAAAATGAAAATGAATGCTTCTGTACAGGTGGTTATTTTTTTGGTGTTGATCGCTCCTTCTTTTAGGGCAATGCCCAGGCTAGCATGCCGGAGATTAGGGGGGGGGGTATATAAATCCAAAGTGCCACCTGTTTTAGGCCCGTTGGTAAGAAGAAGCGATGATGTTATCGAAAACAGGAAACAACCAGATCCAAAAATAAAACACCCCGATTCCAGTTAAAATCTATATTTAACAATAAAAAAAAGGTCCTGTTTTACAAACTATGTCAATTTTAATTTAATCTAAAGAAATATGCGACTATTTGCTACCTGGATTAGAACAAAAAAAACAAAGAAACAATGAACAACAATACTGCAAGTATGACGTCATTTTCGCCATACGCCAAGTCGGTTTAGATGTAGGTCCAGCTTTAGACTGTCGGCTGATAACCTTATTTTTATGTACAGTTGTATTTTGCACTAATAAATTATCTAATATATCGATTTAGGAACTAAATTAAATGTGCTGGACTTCCAATGGGTGAAATAATGTTTTAAATTACCTAGTGTATACGTATACCTTCGGTTTACAAGGTAGTTTAACTTAAATTAAATATAAAGTGTCCTGTGATCGTACGCAGAAAGTCTTATTAGTTCCCAATCACAGGGGAAAAAAATGAAAGCATACGATAAATTAGGTAATAACACAGTTTATTATATATAGTTCTAATACCTGAAGTGTGGTTTTACCACTGAGTCTAAGTACTTTCAGCAAGCAGGATAATCTGTAACTTCTTTGGGAGCAATGGGTGTTTTATGCCAGGCTCCGGCATGGAATTCCAGTTATTAGATAGAAAAGGAAGATCCCGGTTTAATAAAATTTGATTGTGGCATGTACCTGTTCGTCAGCCAAAATATTGTTTTCTGAGCTTATGCCAGTTTTTCCAACCAAGGCTTGGCCCAGAATCTCTCTACTGACGCTTTTAGAAATCTCAAGAGTGCCAGAAAAAAAAAACAAAAGATCAACTACACCCTTGATGAAAGTGGCAAAAGTGGAGTGTTTGATGCATTTCTAGGCACACCTGATTTTTTTACAAAACCGGTTTTTGATGTGACAGTGACAAAAACTTTTAGCTTTTATTTTATATGTATTAAAGAGACTACTTGATGAAAATAAGAGACTAATTTATGGTGAGTATTGGCTTGATTGTTGGTATTTTGGTAAAATTATTTATAGTTTTGTTCATAAAATAATAAAACTGTAACAAGTTACATCCTAAAAGGTAATTCACTAAGTACTTATTTTGGGCCGCGTTAGGGGCACCTTAAGAAAAAAAAAATATGTGAAACTCTAGGGTTACTCTGAGACTATCTATACAGCGCAAAGTGTGACGTATACTTATCGGACACCCTGTATAGAATTTTCATCAATTCAAAAGTTATCTACAATTTTAAATTTTATTGCATTGCGAACACTTTTTTATTTGTCAATTTTAGCTGATGATATTTAGTATTTATTAGAGAAGGAAAATAAGATGATATCTTCAAATAAAAATAATTAAGCTTAATTCATTTAAATACGAAAAAATATAAAAATAGACGAACTATAATCAATAGGCCATTGTATTTCTTACTCATACGTACATAAAAGAAAATCTCGAAAGAAATACCGTGGTTTAATGGAAACGAAGGGCTTTTTTCTGGTTGATAAATTATACCATCGGAGTGTTTACCGCATAAGAACGAAAAGAACCCTTTAGGGGACAGTGCCAGCAAACAGAGGGTGCATAAAATTACCGTTGGGGTTTGGCCTAACTGATTTGATAAGAAATCTTTGAATTTTATTGGATTTCAATGTATAGGTTTTTCTACACGAGATTAAAATTGCTTTTTCGGTTGACAAAGTTTAGACAATTTTCAGAACTAATATTTTTCTTTTCGATTTTGTCGATATATTTTATCAGTATTAAAGAAGATATTTTCTATTTATTCCGTTGAATTAAATATGCACTGTAAAAAAGAAAGGCATTAAATTTAAGGTAAATGTGCTGGTAGCAAATTTCATAAAACGTTTATTAAATTCAATTAATTATTGCATTAAATGTAGTAATTTTTACAATAATCTAAATTAATATACTCCATTAAATTTAATGTAATCATACATTAAATTTTAAGTTTGATTATTACTTTTTAAGGTGACTATGTACATTAAACATATAGCCAGTGTTCATTGAATTTAAAATATGTTATCACATATTTAATGCACCAACATTAATATGAGGTTACAAAATTCTGTTACCAGGAAAAGGTGAAAATTTTTCCCATAGATACACTGGTTTCGAACTTATTGCTTTGCGTCAGTACCGACAGACATGTACACCTCATCATAAGAAAAACATCACCCTCGGAGTGCTATTGAACGTACAATGCTTCCAAGACACTAAGGAGGAAGAAGATTAGTCGATATTGGTAAGCAGCTCGATCAACAAATAATAAACTTACCCTCTTATTTTTAAAAGTTTGCGGACTCTTTCACACTACATCGAGCAATATGAGAGGCAGACGACTAAATGTCGCTACAGCTGAGGGAACGGGATATTGCTTCTCACCACCGAATAGACCAAGAGAAGTTAAAAGCCTGGGTACAGAAATCCCTTAATGGGTAGCATCCAAATGAGGTCATCCAGGATAATGTAGACAACTCAGCGTCGAACTACTGGTTGACTTCAGGACAGATATTTTCTGAAATGGAGAGCTTCTTGTTAGCTATCCAAGACCAGGTTATTCCGATGAAGAATTATTGGAGGTTCATCATCAGAGATCCCTCAATAGGAAAAGACCAATGTAGATATGGCTATCGAACATCAGAGACAATCCAGCACATAACTGGAGGATGCCAAGCATTTGCCGCAATCGAGTTTAAGGAAAGACATGCCTCAGCCGCTAAGATACTCCACCAAGAGTTAGTAGATAAGTTAAAACTACTGCAGGTAAGAAAAGTGCCTTACTTCAATTACAATCCGGAGCCTATTCTTGAAAAAAATGAGTTCAAGTTATAATGGGACCGAACTGCTCTAACAGATTAAACAGTTGCTCATAATAGGCCAGACATTATGCTAATATTTTTAGGTGAGCTACACTAATTGACATTGCGGTACCTAATAACAACAACTTAAGACCAAAATACAACGAGGAGGTCACCAAATACAGAGATCTGGAGGTGCAAATCCTCAGACAGTGGGCAATGAACAGCGTCCACACGATTCCCGTAATACTATCAACAACTGGAGTGATACCAGAGAAGTTCCTGCAGAACATCAAGGGACTCCGCTTTAGTAAGTATCTGTATAAACCGATTAAGAAAGCAGTACAGAAAACCACGCTACCTAGTACTCGATAATATGGAAAGAGTCAAAACAGAGCTTCATACTTTTGGTGTTTTGTATAACTTGTATGAGTTAATAATCCTTGGAGGAGTGCGAAGTCGTTTGGCTTGAAAATCTAATAATTAAATATCTAAGATCCAGCTGTGTTGATATCAAAAAGCTAGATATGATATAAACAAAATAAGTTAACAGTTTAAATAAGCACACAATTTTCGATTCAAATTATAACAAAATTTTCAACTACAATTACAAATTAATTTAGAGTTGAGATATTTAATACTTTATAATGTAGAAAGAATCTTGTAGAAAAAATAGTAGTAGTAAGAGTCAATGAGGAAAAACCGGTAAGAGAAACCAGTAGGTAGAGCTCCTGTTATTATTAGGGTATAAAAGAATTCCTCCATTAAAAGCTGCAAAATCCCTACCTCCAATTTTATTCAAGTAAAAACAATTCAAAAACACCAAACAGGTAAAAGAAAAGGTACCTAATCAATAAACTCAATTACTGGGATAATTTAAACAATTTTCCACTTCAAAATCACAAAGAATGGTTCATATAAATTAAGACGGAAAAACCTCCAGTTTCCTCGGTGGTTTTAAAGAGCAAAATTTAAGTTGTGGCATGTAGCCTCGACCTTATTTAGGCGTGTTCCAAATTTTAACACGTTTGAAAGAAATGACCATGGGTAACAACAGTCGACTGAAATAAATTTGTTAAATAGGCTTATTCATTAATCATTAATATTTTCGGCTCAAAATCAAATAAGTAACCTGTCAATTATTTTTAAATTAGGAACATATATATCAAGTCAAGGGATAAGTTTCCTGAAAGTCTGGGGATTCTACATTTGAAGTTGCTAAGGCAAGTTACAGAATATAAATTTATGCAACGAAAAAACATAAAAATAACTTAAAATAATATTCGATGAGTTGTGAAAAATTAACTACCAATGCAATTTTATTAGTGACGTAGCATAAAAAAGCCACAATGCACACAAAGCAAAATTTTCTGATTTATTCAAAATAATTTAAAGAAAACTGCCATAAAAAGAAATAAGTTCATACGAATAGTAGACAGAAAAGCTGAGATTTATCTGAATAAAAAGAAAACAATAAATTCGATATCAACAGAAATAAAATACAGACACCAACAGTCGAATGAATGCCAAGTAAGGCAATATAAATGGGGTCAAACAGTGACTATTCAATGTAACTTAAAACCGTACTTTGTAGTGTAAAGATGTTGCCAAAATTCACGAAGATGAAACAACCGAGCTGGAAAAGAAATTAATAAGAAAGTTGAACAACGGATATCTGTAGTAAAATAAACAAAAAATGCAACTTAATCGACAAACGGTATGTTTTTATTCGAAGAATTTATGGAGGATACGTAAAGAAAAGAATATTGCTTTTTCCCACATCATAATTATTTGTAAAACTAAGGTAAAATTAATTGACTTAGCGACAGCGAATTTAAAGTGAAATTTGAACCGTGAGAAAGGTCAGTTTTCAAAGCGAAAACATCTTTTTTGTAGATACTTTGGAAAATTATCTAAAAAGGGGTATTCAACATTTATTTCTAAAAAATCAACCATTTTAAAAAATCTGAATTTTATTTACTCTACTAATCAGTGATATAGTGTAAGTTTCTGTAACCCAGGGTAGATAAAAAATATTATTGAAACATCACTTTTAAAAATTATCCATTCCGTATAAAAATAAAATTCCATAGTTCGTTTAAAAACATCTTTAGCAACTCTTCAGATAAGAGATCTCGGAATCCTATTAAAATTTTTCCACATTTTATAAAAACTGATAATTATAATACCCAATTTAGACTGACAACGAAAATATTTAAAAATTGCCGTATCTAATGTAAATCTGATAACTCGTATGAAAATTCTTGTTTGTTAATGATCCGTATTGCACTTTGAAAATCCTTACAAATACGGACATATCGTATATATGGCAATGTGTAAACAGACACACCAAAGCGCTCCTAGCAAAGTGTCTCTCTAGGCATGTGCTCCCTCTGTTCGCTATCGCTACGCAACTGTTAGTAACAGCAGTAATTATACATTAATGGAAATTAATTAAGTTAATTTTTATTGACCAATTAAATTACTATAACAAAAAAATATGGCGTCCGAAGCAGATGTCTGTTTAAAGTGCTCTGATAATTTTGTTGTTAGTACCAAGTTTGTGAAGTGTTTTTTTTTTCTGTGGAAACAAATATCACACAATTTGTGTATCAATTAAAGATACGTGGTATAAAATTCAATATTTAATATATTTGTGAGCCTTGTAAACGTAATTATCAGCCTGGTCAACAAAAAATTGGCGGGAACTTGGATATTATCTGTTCTGAAAATGTTTGGCTACGTAAACTTGTGGACGAAAATGACTAGAAAAATAAAATCCTCTATGAGAATATCGATTGATCATATAGCAGAAAAATTAAAACAAAAGAATTGTTACCCACAAAAGATGAATCAACATCAGGGAGGCCAAAAATGAAGCAATATTTCTTCTCATTCTTATGCTAATGTAGGTGAAAGGGATGGAAGTACTGCAGTTGTGTCGGTGTCAAACATGCGTTTGTGCGGTACTGCTAAGCATGTAGCTCAGGCAACCACGCATACAAGTAACCTCAAAAGAAATAAAGATATAAATTAAATAAAATAATAACATTAACAATCGATCTGTTATCCGTGCCGAACAGATGAATCTAGCGATCATGAAAGCTCAACAAATAAATAAAATGGAGGAAGTGCAGAGTTTGCAAGAGAACTAAGATAGCGATGAAAATTCTGTCTGGCAAAGTGTGAGGCTTAGAAGGAAACGTTGTTTTGTTGTGGGCAAAAATAACAACACAGGACCTATTTAAATTGTTCCTAAATTTGTATCTCTACATGTAACAGGCTTCACCCTCAGACGACACCTGGTGACTTGAAAAGTATTTTAATGGAGGAGTTCCCGGATGTCGAATGTGAAGTACATGAGTCGAAGCATCCTGATAAGTATGCTTCGATGAAAATAACAATCCGCCAAGAATATTTTAGAGATGCTTGGAAAAGGGATATATGGCTCACAGTTTTTCCCGCAAAGGAGAATGCTACCGAATTCGGAGGGACAGGTACATTCTCAGAGCTAAATGTGAATAACAGTCAAGTAATAAATATTTACTATCAAAATGTCAGAGGTCTTCAAACAAAAACTACGCAACTTCATAACAGTAGTCTGTCTGAGGATAACGACTGAATATTTTTAACACAAACATGGTTAAATGCTAGCTACCATGATAGCAAGAGAGGTGGCGGTGTTTTAATCGCAATTAAGAAAAAGTTTCGATTTGAGGTTATTGAGTCTGTGATACTGAATGTGTGATATGAAGAAGTAAACTTAGAAAAATACTAAATATGTATGCTGTGTGTATATTCCACCAAGTCAGAGTATAGATACGTATAACAAATTTTATGATTGTTTGTCCAATATTTTATCAACTAGTGTTCAGGTTATAATAATAGGTGATTTTAATGTACCTGAATATAAGGAAAACGACTGTGATAAATCTGTGCTACTAAGTCAGTTTCTTGAAATTAATAATTTAACTATACAGTTCCTAACCATATGCAATGAAACCTAGATCTTGTTATATTTAATACTTAAATTGTATTATTAGAAAGGTGCGATTCTCCCTTAATTGTGGAAGATTTAGATCATCCATAATTGATTATGTATGTGCAAACAAATAATCAAAAATTTTTAATTAAAATTACAATATCTACATCTTTTGTATATGACTATACTAAAGGTGATTTTTTAAAGCTTTATAACCTAATACAAGGAACAAATTGGTCCGAAGTAAAAAAAATACAGATCTAAATGAATGTGTTGCCGTATTTTATCACAAATTACTTAACTGTTTAAATAACGCAATCCCAAAAAAAGCTAAATCTGTTGGTAATAATGAAGTAAATTATTGTAAATATCCTCTTCGGTTTTCGAATGATTTGGTACGTAAAATAAAATTAAAAAATAGAATTCTTAGACATTTACAATGTGGTAAAGCTAGAATTTTTCAATATGAAGAATATCGTAACCTAAGGTATAATATTAAAAAACAGATTGATAATGAGTTTTTAAGAAATATAGAGAGTAATGTAAATTTTGATCCTAGCAATTTTTAGATGTATATTGGCTCTAAGAGTAAAAGGTATGGTATGCCAAGGATTATGTTTCATAATGGAGTATCATTGGAAGAGCATGAACATGTCGCCAATGCTTTTGCACAGTATTTTAGTTCGGTGTTTGACTTGTCGTCAGTATCCAACGGCGACCCTATAGATATTAGTAGCTGGGGAGATTTGGATTTTTTTTAGTATCAGAGGAGACTGTAAAGAAAAGTATAAAAAACCTAAAAGAGCACAGGAGAGGATAATATTCTCTCATCTGTAAAGGTTGCTCAGACCTTTTAGCAGCCCTTTTTCAAGTTGCCCTAAAAACAAAAATTTTTCCCAATACACTAAAAAGAGCAATTATTTCTCCCATATTTAAAGATGGTAACAAACAAATGTTGAAAATTATAGACCAATTAGTATATTTAATTCACAAAATATTCGACATGATCCTTTCAGATAACATTGTGACCAACACTACTCATAAAATAGTAGAACAACAATATGGATTTGAAAGTGGAAAGTCCACAGTAACAATTTTATGTGTATTTACAAATCACGCCTCGGAGCCTATTGATGGCGGAAAGCAGTTGAATACAGTGTATATTGATTGCGCAAAGGCATTCGATAAGGTGGACCATCGGGTGTTGCTGGCAAAGCTAGTTGAGTTTGGCTTTTCTAGGAATGCTTACCTACCTCTTTTTGAAAAGTTATCTTTCGTGTAGGCCGCACATGGTAAGGGTGGTAGGGTCATTTTCTCAGGTTTTTATGGCAACATTTGGTGTACCGCAGGGTAGCAACCTGGGCCCACTGTTATTTTTAATGTTTATAAATGATTTACCTAATAGTGTTAAATATTATGACCGTTTTTTTATTTGCAATTGACTTTAAAATATTTAAGAAAGTAACAAACAGTAATGATAGTAGTGCACTGCAAGCAGACCTAAATTTAATAACTGAATGATTACGATTAAATAAAATGTTTTTAAATACCAATAAATGTCTTTATGTTTTATACAAATAAAATAAATCCAATTAATTTTAATTGCTTTATTGATGGAGCAAAACTACAGAAAAAAAACTGAATGCAGGGATTTGGGAGTGCACTTCCAGTCTAAGCTGAAATTTAATACCTGCTATCCCACTATTATTAATAAGGCTTTTAGGGTGCTCGGTTTTGTGATTAGGAATACAAGTCACTTTAATAACCATAATATAATAATACAATTTTACAATGCACTTGTTCGTCCTCATCTAGAATATGCATCTAATATATGGTCTTCTAGTGCAAATGTGCATTGTAATGCTATTGAACGTGTTCAAAAAAGGTTTTTGGATATACTT
Source organism: Diaprepes abbreviatus (assembly GCA_034092305.1). NCBI lineage: Eukaryota > Metazoa > Arthropoda > Insecta > Coleoptera > Curculionidae > Diaprepes > Diaprepes abbreviatus. Next base: position 3,917,536 of record JASJET010000141.1, on the reverse strand, counting down.
ATATGTGAATGATAACTTATATCCATATCTGATCTCTTATAGCATTAAAAGCTTTAAATTTCAAATCCTTCAGAAAAGAAGGCAAATTCGATCTGTGCTATTTGTTTATTATATTATCAATTATGTTAAATTTAACAGTTGTTCTTTGATTAATTATATACCTCTTCATGTACCTAAGATAGGATTAACGATACAAAAGGAAAAATTCTTTCATGTCTCCATTGGTAGTCGTTCTTATGCAGTGACCTATAAGTTTATTCAGGTTCTTGTCTGTGCTCTCTTTGTTCTGTGTTAGTTAAGTCTGTAAAATTTTTCTTACTTATAATTACCTTGTAGCATGTTATGTATAGGTGTTTGTAAGAGTATCAATAAATAAATAACTAAACGAAATTTAATAATGACACAGGTCTATAAGGTTCTGTTGTTGTGTTTCTGGGGGTCATTTCCGAAGAAATTTGCTGTGTACCATCCGAATCGGAGGTAAGAAATGACCAATCATTTTCAGAATTTGAGATATGTCAGATTATGTATTAGAAAAATAGGTTTTCTGGCTACTTTTAAATCGATGACCAGGACAAATTTTTAACCCCCATTTGCTGTGCCCCTGGTGTAACATTATTTAGTTATTTGATTAACAGAAAGTCGCTATATATGCCTTTTTCCACTGGTATAAAAGGGACCAAATGACCACTCTGCGGACTGTTATTTCTGCGTTACAAAAATTACTGAGGTAGTAAGCAAGACCAAGAATAACGTTAAATATCCCAAGCTCACTTCAGCTATCAGGTCTGCCCCTCAAAGCAGCGAGCTATTCAAAGAACTAGGGCACACAATTAAGACTAGAAAATGACGACATGGAAGACCAATGGTTGGAACGTCTATCAAATCTCATAGAATCAAGCTTGTGAACTAACCTTGATAAAGAATGAGACAGAATTGTTGGCATCCAGATTAAAAGATTGGAATCTCCTTGAAAAGGGAAAAATAATTTCTTCATATCGTGGACAGGAAAGAGACCTCCAATGTCTTTTCACCGCAGAAGGCAATATAGTGTATTGTCTTAATGCTTGTGGATCAGAAGACCATCATAATGGAATATATGTGGCGATTTGAAAGTTATAGTACTTTTATTAGGTTTCCAATAAAGATATACTAAATTTTGTTGTTTTCTATGCGAGTGAGATAGCAGAGATCGGCAAAATCATTTCGTCAAGAAACAATAGCCGGAAAAAAAATCTGATACCTGACCAAGAAAACCTAACTTCTCAACCATTGGTACATCCTGAATACGTATATCTTCTTGTTACGGCGATGGATATAATTGGTCCAGGTTTCCCGTATTTAAAGAACAAATTCTCCAGTGAGGCTAAAATAAAAGAGGATATAAATATTTGTAGGTCCACAAATAAGAGAGCTTATAATGGACCATGGCGAACAAAGAAAAGTTTCAATGGGATTAGAAAAGCTATATATGGAAAACTGGTTTTAGAAGTCTTTCAAAATTATAAAATTCTGAGATGTAACATGGTTTTAAAAATATATTTTCTGGATTCAGACTTCTTCCTTGAAAATCTCGGCGCTTTGAGCGACATACATGGAGAGCGATTCCGTGAAGATATTTCAGCAATGTAAAAACGTTCAGGCAAAAAGTAAATCCAAATGTGCATGCAGACTATTGCTGTACATAAAAAAAAGACATTCCTCAAACAAAATATGGTAAAAAATGATTAGAAACCATTTTTTGATTTAGATTAACACATGTAAGTTAATCGGATACAATAAATCATCAAATATTCCATAACAAACGGTAATTTTAATTAATTTAATAGACGAATAGTTAATTTTTGTCGATTAGTGTGATTAGAAAGAGAACAAAATTATTTTGTCAAAAGAGTCAGTTCATGCCAATGTTTTTTTTCCATAAGGTGTTGTATATTCTTTGTGGTTTTATCAAAATTATTTTATAGATTTTTTATGAAATGTAAATATTTTCTTTTAATTTTGCGTAATTTGATTAAAATTCCAAAATACCTGTAACAATTTGGCTTTATTCTCGCTTATTTGGCTATGTCATGTTGATATGCAGAAGCGTATTTTGAATATCCATGGAGATACCGTGTATTTGTCGATCTTATTGTAATGGTTCATTGATGTTTGCTGGAAAGCCCTTGAGGTACGAGCAATTAATTTCAAAATGACTAGAAGCTGGATGCACTTAGTGTTTAATAACATCGTCAATATAAATCAGTGACGTGCAGAAATGATTATTTTTTTTTTAACTTAAAGATGGATAAATTTTACCTTGATTATTTAAACTAGGGTTAGGTCAATTTTAAACAAATTATTTAAATAATTATTTAGATAAAAAATATTTATTATAATATTTGGAACAACCTGTGAAAAAAAATAAAAAACGACTTAATAGCTACAATGTAACGTAAAAGAAAACAAAAGAAGATAAACTTTATTCTAAATTACCTAAGTATTATAAACTTTTAATATTATTGCTTCTAAAATATTTAAAACTAAGAGGTGGTGAAAGATGTAAATACAAAAGACAATTTGAGATCATAAACTTATAATTTATCATTTGCATTTTTGTTGAAAAATTTAAATAGAAACATCAGTTTTCCAAAATCTGCACATCCATATCATTCACATTAGCATTCTTCAGCATCTATGAACTTCTCATGCTGGACCCTGTCAAACGCTCTCTCGTAATCGATAAAGCATACGAAAATGCCTTTTCGTTGGTCTTATTCTAGAGTGAATAATACCCAGGAAAACCTTTAAGGTGAGACTTATTAAGCTAGATTTGGTATATCTTTTTTTACGTTGTTTTTTTGATTACAAAAACATATTTCAGTCATTTTCCGGTATTTCTCCAGTATTGTACACAGAATTAAGAAACCTAAACAGTATATCGATATTGTCTTTATGAATCAGTTGCAGGATCTTCACTGGAATATTGTCTGGGTCAGTTGATTTTTTGGGATTTTGCACATCTTATGCCATGAAGAACCTCTGAGTTCAGAATATCCTAAGGTATAATATTAAAATACAGATTGATAATGAGTTTTCTTTGTATTTAGGAAATATAGAGAATGATGTAAATTTTGATCCTAGCAATTTTTAGATGTATGTTGGCTTTAAGAGTAAAAGGTATGGTATGCCAAGGGTTATGTTTTATAATGGAGTATCATTAGAAGAGCATGAGCATGTTGCCAATGCTTTTGCACAGTATTTCAGTTCGGTGTTTGAATTGTCATCAGTGTCCAACGGCGACCCTATAGATATTAGTAGCTGGGGAGATTTGGAATTTTCGTATCCAGCCCTTCAGCTCCATGCACATCATCTGATATGCTTGGTCTTTGATCTTCAAATAATTCAGTTGTGCAGGAATTCCAAGCATTAAGGATTTCTTGTTTATCAATGAGAGGTTTGCGTGTTATGTCTACTAGTATATTAGATGTCCTTCTGCTGAACAATTCAGAAACTTCTCTAACCTTGTTATACATGTTGAAAGCATCATGTTTTCTCTCTAGTTCTTCTGTTTCTCTACGTCTGTCTCCCATCCACTTCTCCTTAGCTGCAGGAATCTTTTGTTTGATCTCTTTTTGCCTCTCTTTATATTTCGATACTGTTCTTATACTGTCTCCTTTCCTCCATGAGACTTAATACTTCTTCAGTCATTCATCATTGTTTATTTTGTTATTAATAACATGTTTCTCCTTGAAACTAGACCATGAAATAATTTCCACATATCTTTTACATGTAGGTAAAATTTTGTCTCTTTCATGTGGTTGTTGATATCTATTTCCACCTGATCTTTTTCTTTATATCTGCTATATTAAACTTTGTCATGTCGGATAATCGCCCAAGGCTTTTTACGTATAAAGTCTTCCCTTATGCAGCTTATGTGTTTGTTATTACCATGTCGTTATCCTGACAAAATTCAAACAGTCTGTCACCACATTCATTGCTTTCACCCAAGCCATGTTCTCCTACCAAGTCAGATCTACGACCTTTACCAATTTTTGCATTAAAAATCACCTAAAATGTATGTGATTTCGTTGAGTTTTAGGCTATTTACTGTGTTATTTAGTTTTTGGTAAAATACTTCAACATCTGGTGGTCATTCTCCTTTGCTACTGTAAGGGCGTAAATCTGCAAGAAGTTAGAATAAATGGGTGGAAGTTTAATTCTAGAAGCAGTATTTTGTCGTTTATAGGGGCAAAGTTTCTTACAAATTTTTCCACTTCCGACCTTATGAAAATACTGACCTCATTCCTGTGTTGTGTATCATCGCTTTTGCTGCCAGAATAGTATAAAATAACATCCGCCTGTCTGCACATTCCCGAATCGGTACATGGCAGTTCACTTATTAGTTATTATAAAACTCCCAACAATTTTTTGTGCTATGAATAAATTCGACTGTTTCGAAAATATTGATAGTTAAAGTTACTATAATACAAACCCTATTAATTAAAAAACAATAACTTGAATTGAGAAATATTTAATTATATGTTCGAATTGTTTTCCTTCAGTCACGTGGTATTATTTAAGCCATTCTAAAAGCAAGGAAAGGGCTTTTCTCAAATATTGATGAGGGATATTATGCACTGTATTTCAAATTCTCTTTTCAAAGTCTTTTAAGGAGTTCAGCTTTGTAGTATAAACTATAAATATTCTCCAAGATGTTCATATAAGGGGATTAGGTTTAGGAGGTCTTTCTTGTACATATTCACCTTCTCGGAACGTTTTATCTAGGTAGTATCTGACATGTCTTTCAAAATGCGATTACGCTGGATTTTATTGAAACTAAATATCATTTCCTAATCTTAGCTTGATGTGTTAATCATAAAAATAAATTAATTATAAATCTATCTGCTATCTATTCTGGCGTGTTTAAGCGATTTTATAATAGCCTAGTTCTCTATGGTGTCACAGGTCTTTTGAAAATCGACAAACGCTAAACAAAAGTTTACATTATGATCTACAGCTCTTCTGTTAAGAGCCCCGTTGTTAAGAAATGCTCGCTTGTATTGAAATTTTTTCGATACCCCGGCTGCTGTTTCGGTTGGTCAAATTTACCCGTCAGTCTGTTTGTTAGGATTTTTGTAAACAGAGATAAGAGTAATATTATTTATATAGTTTTCTAGATTCGTTTTATCACCTTTTTTCTTAATCTGTAGAACCAGTGCATTATTTGAATTATTATGAAGTGTTCCCAGTTCCAAGCATTTGTTAAACAGATCGCATAGTTTTTTCAAAACTTTTTTCTGCTCTCTTTCAACATATCCAACATTCTTTTTGGTTCTTCATAGCATGAAGTACATATTTCATTTCTTTTTCTGTTATTTCTGGTATTTTTTTTCAACCCTATGTTCATCATTCTCGTGTTGTTTTTTTTGTTCGTTATTTTCAGTGCTATTTACATATGACTTAAATAATTTGCTGTAAAACGCCTCAGTACTATTCGTTTTCTGGTAGAAATTTTTAGTTTCTATGCCATCCTCGTTATTTATTGATATAACATATCAATCAATAACAATTTCTTCTCAGACTTTTAAGACCTTTGTTTTTTTCAATTAAGTTCTCTATTTCTTTTTCGTGATGTTTGTTTAGATTTCCTCTTATTATTTTTTAGTTTCTGTTGCCATTTCTGTACATTTCTTAAATTTACCATCCAAAAAGTACTGGTTATTTATTTTTGTTTGGTTTTTGGTTTCTAAGCTTAGTTTGTCTTGTTTATGTGGACTCTTTTTAGCGACTTTCAATGCACTTCTTTTAGTGCCGAAGTGGGATTGTTACATTGTTTCTTGTTTACTAACTTTTTGAAAACTTCCATTCATTTGTCTGATATTCCTTGGTTAGCATTGTTGTATTTATTTTATTATTTTCATTTTGCATCTTTTTATAGATTTTCGTTGAAATTGATGGTAACTATGGCTCGTACTAATCTATGATTGCTATTTAGATTGAAATAAATTAATATTGTTACATCTTGTTTATTACTCGCCAGGACACAATCAATTTATTTTTTTTGTGTCTGTACTAATCCAGGTTCATTGATGCTGCTTTTTCTTCTTGAAAAACGAATTCATGGCATATCGTTGCTGCTAGATAATAAAATAAAACATCATGTCACCTCTTTCACTTTTATTGTTAAAACTGTATGTTCCTATATATTCCTTGCTATCTTCGTCCTAGTTTTGTATTCATATCGCCAATTACAAAAGTATAGAATCGTTTATCCTCCTCCAGTACTGAGATGAGGTCATCATAAAATAGTTCTACTTCTTCGCCGGTTTGTCTCGATGTCGGAGCGTAACCCTGAATTATTTTAATAGAACATTGTGATGATAGTTTAATGATAGTGCTACTTATTTTGTCTGAAATGACGTAAAATTTAACGATGCTGTTTGTAGTTTCTTATTTATAATCAAACCAACTCCTCGTTGGCTCTCTGCATATCCGTTTTCAGTAAATCATGAAAAATTATATAAATACTCTGTAAAGTATATGTTAAAAACTGGACTCTTGCACCCTGAAACTCGATATCATGATACACTCTGTGCAAAGCTAAGACAAGCAAGATACTTGTTTCAGTGTTACATTCTACGTAGAATTTTTATAGAGATATAAGTATTGTTTTCAAAATGCAAATCTTTACTTTCATCATCAATACACTACCTTTATTACTGTAGATAATGAATAATTTTAAAAATTGGCTGAGATCAATCTTATAAACGGTTCTGCTGAATACTTTGTACATATATAAATGGGTAAATAAATTCTAATATAAGCAATTTCTATAATTTCTCGCAAAGTTAAGATTTCGACTTAAAATAAAGTTGCTATGAACCTTATACTACACCATTGCACTGTTTTCAAATTGCAATTTCAGACGGGGTAGGTATTGATAAGTGTGTGTAAAGCCCGTGATTTGTTGATTGCTGTTATGCTATTGGTCGATTATAAACCCCAGATGGTAACTGTATCAACTTGTAGCATTGTGATATTTCTTAGGTTCACGTAGCGTTAATTTCGAGTGTATTTTTTAGAACGTCAGAGGATTAAAAATTAAATACATATAAATCTTCATGTATCAAACCTTCATTTTCCATAATGATTATCATGCATACAAAATATATGTAGTTTACATTATGACCCTGGACTATTTTAATGTGTTATGCGAAAAAGCAATATTTTTTCAATCAAAAACCAAAAGTTGATATAGAAGACATATTTTTAAATTCGAGAATTAATAAAATAAATTATAAAACAGTACAAAGCTATTTAATGTCGGTTTCGCTGCTACTGCAAACTGCTATTCTATTTTTCTTGTTTTAGTTTTCAGTAAAAATGTTTGCTAATGATATTATATAACCATATTACACGATAAATAGAATTATATATTATATTCAAGGTCATCCTTTATGTTTTGATCTCAATATTCGATTTAGATTAGTAGGAGAACTTTTTTGGTAGGAATTTAAAATATTTATTTTGAATAAAAATTATCTTAAAGCAACACTTGTTCACTGAATACAGAAAATTTAAGCCAGACTTACAAATATTTTTGGTATTATATTATCGCATTTAAATGATACTACAAAATGATATGGGAGCCATATGCTAAGCCACAACACATAACATAATTTCTAAATTTATCAAAAAAAAACACATCAATGAATTTCGAATGAATAATTTTTAGCAGCTTAAAACCATTATTCGAGGGCCTCCTTTAAAGTGCCATAGCTCCCTTATGATGCATTTGCTGACAAATGTTCATATAAAATTTTTTTCATGTTTTCATTTGTTGGATCACCCTTAAAAACAAAATTTACGGAAACCCTGTTTGTTGCGTTGAAAACATGGTGTTTTTTGAGTTTCTCTTGTTACCAGGAATTCATATCCTGTCGTCCGTAAGTATCTTACAGCCTTGTAACTTAATCACTATTCCTTTTTTATGATTAAATTTTGTAGACATATATGCTTTTAATTTACCCAAAAACAGGATACTTTGTCATACATCGAAAGTGCATTTTATTTCCGTTTACCTCATCGAGTGGGAAATCTGTCAATAAATGGTTATTACAGAGAAGGAATACCCGTGTGTCTTTAGTAATATTTTTTCGATAAAATTGTTATTCGTCTGAACTGAATCAAAATTAATTAATCAATACAACACATATTTTCTGTTTTCATAAAGGCGTGCTTATCATACCGATGAACCAAATTGTTGAAAAATTCGTAATATTTGCGGATTTGCGTTATTTTAAAGTTTATCTAATATATATATATATATATATATATATATATATATATATATATATATATATATATATATATATAGCTCCGTATATGAATGAAGTAAAATGCGAACAGTAAATGCAAACTTCTCTCCATCATATCCTTTCTGTGTTAGAAGGTGCATAGTGAGAATAAATTGTTATGGAATGCAATTCATCCTATTCCACCACCATCGAGATGATGGCCTATCTGTACCACCATACCGAGAAGAAAGTTAAAACTTATCCTCCCCGCAACAGTGATACAGCAGAGGTACATATTTCGGCACTACTCATCAGGGTACCGACATGCACCTGGCTGTGCAAAGGACAGATCGGAAGGAAGCATGCAAATATTGAACGCGGCTTCGCCGACCTCCCGCCGGATGGCATATATATGTTTATGAGGCTTTCACGGATTCTTCCGTGTGAGATGCATATACCTCTGCTGTATCACTGTGGCGGGGAGGGTAAGTTTTGACTTTCTTCTCGGTATAGTGGTACAGGTAGGCCATCATCTCGATGGTGGTGGCATAGGATGAATTACGTTCCATAACAATTTATTCTCACTGTGCAACCTCTAACACAGAAAGGATATGATGGAGAGAAGTTTGCATTTACTGTTCGCATTTTACTTCATTCATATACGGAGCTGCATATAGTTGTACGTTTGTTGAATGTGTTTTTAGCACTACAACGGCATAATGTGGTTATATCCACTGCTATTGCATCTCACACGGAGGAATCCGTAAAAGCCGCATAAACATTTATACGCCATCTGGCGGGAGGTCGGCGAACTCGCGTTCAGTATTTGCATGCTTCCTTCCGATCTGTCCTTTGCACAGTCAGGTGCATGTCGGTACCCTGATGAGTCTAGTAGAGACCAAACACGTACCTCTACCGTATTACTGTGGCGGGGAGGATAAGTTTTGACTTTCTTCTCGGTATGCTGGTACAGGTTGGCCATTATCTCGATGGTGGTGGAATAGGATGAATTGCGTTCCATTTTACTTCATATATATATATATATATATATATATATATATATATATATATATATATATATATATATATATATATATATATATATATATATATACAGGGTGTTACTTATTTATAACCGGTACTGTTTCGTTTAGGAGGTAGAAGAAGTTAAAGGTTGAAGAAAGTATCTAACACTATAATATGAGGATTTCTGGTGGTATAGCGATGGGCTATAAAGTACTGTAAGTAGTGAACATAACCCGATTCGCTCGATCCCCCCACTCCTCGACCTTGACCTTGACCTTGCTTCACCCCTCTTTGGCCCCGCCCACATGTCCTTGTCATTGACCTTGAAAGTGCACGTGTGCTTTGGCCTTGGCCTTGTGTTCAAGGTTGTGTTTGTGACCTTGACCTTGACCTTGGTCGAGACGACCTTGACTTTGTTGAAGGTCATCTTGGGTGTGTGACCTTGAAGTAGTTATTTGTGCATTGTAATAGTGTGGGATGATCTTGAAATGATTTTGACCTTGCAAATTGTTCTATAAATTGTGTGAGTCTACTTGCATTCATTCAGTGTGAAATGTCAGATACGGAACTATCTAAAGAAAAAATTATAGAGCAAGTCGGCAGAGTAATTTGTTTATATCAGAGTAATTTAAAAAGTTTGTGTGATTTTGAAGAGAAGGATCTAGCATTTTTTCCTCTCGAATATTTAAAAACTTGCGTTGATACGCTGAGTTTACGGCAAATTTGGGATAAGCTGCCAGCGTCATATCGGTGTAACAAGGAACTACAGTTAAGCTTACCCTGTTACATTCACTATGAACAAATATATCGTCATCATATAGATGGGCCACCACCAGCAATAAAAAAGTGTCGTGAATGTAAAAATGAGTGAATAATATGAATAGTGCTTTGCAAGAGACAGTAAAAAAATTGGGCGATGAGTTCACTGAAACGGCTAATAATTATTTCAATGATGCAATGAAAAGTCGAGCAGAATGGGCGTCGCGCTATTGTGATTTGGCTTATGAATATGAAAAGGCTGCGAATGCATGTCGTAAATATTGCAGCAAAACAATAAATTTACAAGACTTTGTTCGTGAGATAAAAAAGTTGGGGTTTAGTGACTGTTTGGAAAAACTGATTAGGTTCATTGCAGATCCGGTTGTGTTAGATGAAATTAGAGTGTAGGACTTAAGTTTAACGTAGTAGTAGTTAATATGGAAAGTTTAGTGCGAGAAATGTACGAGGAATTTCTAATTTCTGCAGCCTGTTCGGAATTTTACGCATATGAAATGCAAGATTCGGAGGCTCAGGACTTTAGTGTATTTTTTAAGTATATGGGCCATGCCGAAGTGTGTCTTTTAGCTAGTATAGTTTGTAAGAATTTTCTTAGAAATAAAAATAAACAATTATTATTGAACAAATTAAGGAAATTAGGTTTAGGTGATAATGTTAAACGCATAGAAGAATGGCAGAAAAAAATCAATGAATAAAGTACATAAAATGTAGTTATTTGTTTCATTATATTTTGTCCTTGAAGTTATCCTTATACCAATTTAAATGTGTGACGTCATTTGACCTTGAATACTCCTCCCACTATTTCTATCGTTAAGCTACCCCCACCATTGTTACAATTCGACCTTGAAACCCCGCTATAAAGGTTCGTGGGAGAAGAAGTGACTTCAAACAGTCGCAGATATCAGTGGCATAAACATCAAATATTGTGTTCGTGTAGTGTTCTGAAAGTGCTTTTATATTCACGGTAATTTTTGGATTTATATACCATTTTTTTCAATAATGAGTATTGCAAAAGAAACTCTAGATGAAATTAATGAAATGTTTAGCAAAGATTTCGAGGTTTTAGAGAAAAAAAAGGTTACCGAAATGATTGTAGGCAAAGTGTATAAAATTATAAAGATGGTTTCAATGACTACACGATTTGGTAAAACTCTTTTAGTGGCTTTACACGATGACGGTGATAATAGCACATTTGAGACTTTTTTACCAAAACGTGTGGCCGAAACACTATCTGACGATATTGTAGATATTATGAGTAAAACTAAAGATAAATACACTCTAACTTATTTGGGGCAGGGCACTAGAGTTTTTGGAAACAATACTCGAACATTATTACGTTTTGGCTCATTGGAGTAAATTGTATGTAAATTGTTTGAAAAAAAGGATGTAATTAAATTTAAAATATAGTTGCACATGTCAGAATACTTACGCGTGTTCATTATTTCTGTTAAAGATGTCTGCTGATGCGACGACGACGACGACGACCGCCAACGAATGTGTAGATAGATACATATTTTGGTTGGGGAGAGAATTAAGAAATAGGGCTCACGATATGTTAGATAGCGTAAATGATTGGTCGCATATTGATGTAACCAAAGATCAATATAAGAACGAGATCAGGGATACAATCAATTTTATGGCTGGGGCACACTTGTGCGACAAATTTTTATATGGTTCCATAGACATGGATACATTTTGTGCTGAAATGGCTGAAGAAGAATTAAAAGAATACCTCGTCAATATTCCACATTTACCAGGTGAGCTTGCTGCAAAATATGAATTGGTTTCTGCAACAGCAACAGCCCAAGACGTTGACGATCGAAATAGTGTCGGATGGGATAGAATTTTGAGCAACGAAAACGAAGACATGGAAAATTAATTTTTTATAATTTTTGTATTTGTGCAATTAAATAACTGTAAATAAATATCTGTTACAATCACAGTTTTATTTTATTTCTTTTATAAACATACCAACCCAGTAGATCATAGTCAGTGTTTCTTTTTCTCAGCTGAAATATTTAATATAAGTAGGGCAAATAAAAATAAAATAGTTTAGTAAAGATTGAAAATGAGTCGAGGAAACAACACAATTGATAAATTTGGTCGTCAGAAATATAATGAAAAATATCATATATTATCTGGGCCACAAGGGGTTGGTTTTAAACTTACAGCGGATGGGCAGTATGATATGGGTGGAAAAATCATAACCAACTTAGGCGAACCTAAAGATGATGACGATGCTGTGACAAAACACTTTGTTAATAGAAAGTTTTACAATTTTGCAGCTGTAATATGTGACATATTTAACAAGGATGTCCTCCCCATGATATACAAAAATAATAGTGAGCTTAAAACAAAAATTGAAGTTATGCAGAAAATACTCTATCATCAGCCTTTAAATGACTCATTAAGCGCACTGTCGTACGACTCGACTTCAAAAAAAAATCTAAAAAAAGCAGGTTAAAGAATAGGAGAACGCACTCCGAGTGGCATAGCCTTGAAGATAACGTCGTAGTCGTCGGTGAATTGGACCTTCCCTCCAAGAATATTGAAATGTTATTTATGTGTATGATGTTTTATTGTCATTGTTTTTAATAATGAAGATTGAAATAAAAAACTTTATTTTACAATATATTGTTTATTTATTTTACATTTTAAATAAAAAATATAGTCATACAATATGTTATTTAAACAATATTAGCTTTATCTATCCAAGAGTTGAAGTGGTTGGGAAATCCTAGCCATTTAACAAATAATTGTTCGATGTGATTTTTCTTGCGTTGTCTAAGGACCTTTTCTACTAGATAAACGTCAGGACTGCTTGTTTTTTGTAGTTCTGATTCGTAAAAACACCCTCTTATAGGCTGACCTTCTAACGATTCCAACAAGTAAGTAGGTGGATTTGTAACGTTAACTTTTACAACTTTAAACAATTCGGTTGACCAAGAGGGCGTATATCCTTTCTCGAATAAGCTTTTGTACTTGCTAATACGCACAATGTCACCCATGGAAAACTTAAATTTTTTAGGTACAATTTTTAAATAATCATATGCTTTAATATGTGTTTTTTCTTGCACGTCTGCAGGCTTCATTCCAATGGTGCGATGTTTCGAATGGTTATAGGTTTTTGTTACTGCCGATAATATATGTATCCATTTGTAAGATCCTCTTGTCGAGAATTGTTTATATAAATTATTTTTTAAAGTCCTTATGACTCGCTCAACAATTGCAGCTTTCTTTGTGCTGTATGTGGAATAATGATTTATATTATATTTTTTCATCAGGGCTTGAAAGTTTGTATTATAGAACTCCTTTCCTTGATCACTTTGCAGATTTGTTGGTGTATATGATGCCTCTTCAATGATGCTTTTCATCGCATTAGTAACTTCTATACCAGTCTTGTTTTTTATGGCTTTGGTATAGACAAATTTCGAGTAACAATTTATACAGACCAAAATATAACGATAACCATCGTTTTCATCAGCATACTGTTGCATTTCAGCCAAATCAATTTGCCACAAATCTCTGTATCCTTTTATTATCGTGCGCCGTCTTACAAAATTTTTTCTAGCCGTTCTATGTAGTTCATTAACAATCTTGATTTTTTCTAGACTGGGCTCCATATTATTAGTAATACTAAAGGTTTCAGATCGAAGGAAGAACTGAATAATATCATTAAATATTGAGCTTAATATATTATATCTTCTTCTCGTAATTTCTCTATGATTGACATAATTTCATTTTCGTGTCCAGTGTGACCGGCCATTTTGGAACTCCACAACAAACGTAAACGATCCACCAACTCTTTAGCTTTGTTCCAGTAGACATATTGAAATTTTTTCGAAGATAATTTCTTGTTTGTGGGTAACTGTAGTTTTTCCGAGAGATTTTTTCTTGTAATAGTACCACCTAATTTTGTGCCCATTATCAGAGGTTTAATAATTCGTAAATATTTGTTCCATCTGGTCTCCCGTAAACCATCACTTTTTTTAAAATTGTTGTAGACAGCACTCGTTGATTCCAAAATTTCCTTGTACGTTGAAAGTACATTATCACTTAATTGTTGTTGTTCCTTGCCTACACTTGGGGGTGTTTTAAGAAATAACAAATCATAAAGTGCCGGTGATCCACCATATTCTGCAATATTTTTCCCTTTTTTGTATAAGACAATATTTCCATTTCGAAAACGCACCTCTAAATTACCAATAAAATTTTTGTTATCTGTTTTTGAACCAAAACGTACACCATATACAGTATCGTATAGAGATGGTTTCGAACGTAATCCTTTCAGGTGTGCGTTTAAAGTATCGGAAGTTGTGGTGTCAGCGGATGCGAGAGATGTATTAGTTGAAGTTGAGGGTGTATCAAACACCGATTGGCTAATATCTTCTTTTGAAATGCGATGCTGCTGCTGCTGCTGCTGAATAGGTGTGGAGGTTTGAAAGGAATGTGTAGGTTGGGGAAAACCTGATATTTGAGTCGATTGCACTGATGTACTGAGACTATGTGACTTTGTAGCTGGATAATGTTGTTGCTGTTGTTGTTGCTGCTGCTGCTGCTGCTGCTGACGTTGCTTAACCACATCAGATATAGTTGTCAACGGCTTAGAAATGGGTTCGTAAAACTTTTCCAATTCCACAACATTAAACTCTTTAGCCGCTTTAATTTGTTTAAATTTTTTTCTGACGGCATTGGTAGCTTCCACTAGTTAACGTTTTAAGTCGATCGCGTTATTCATGATGTTAACAAAGGACGTTTCAACAATCAAATGAGCATTTTCCCTTATTATTACAGTAATATATAGCTATCAAATCCTTTGCGGTATCTTCCCGATTTCACATCATTGTCTTTATCAATTACTAAAAATCCATACTTATTATCCCAACATTTTGAGCACATTTCTTGAAATTGAGTAAAAGTTAGATCCGGTGAAACGTGGTCGGAAAATGTGTGTTTCATATTCAACTCATCTTGTTTAAACATAATAATAAAATTGGCGTTGTCTCGCACAAGCTGTTTAGGCACTCGCGAATATGTTTGCGCTAGGTAAAAGGAGTCGATATTTTTATGACGTCCCATGCTAAAGTACGATCTTATAACATCTTGTTTTTCACATATAACATCATCAAAGATAAATATAGAGTTTGGTTTTGCATCGGACGGTACCACAATATTACTGGAATCACTAAAGGCATAGTAGCCTAAACCTTTGATGGGCGCTAAAATTTTCCTTAAATACTCATATTTCGGTTGATACAGAGATTTCGAGTAAATATAGACATTTTCGAAACGTAGCCCAAGGGGGTGTGTAAGCAGCGAAATCATGACATTAGTTTTTCCACAATTGGATGGACCAATTAACAGGCCGCGAATAGAGGAAGGAAGTAGAGGACCGTGTCTCTTCATTATCTTCTTTTCAAATCCAAGTCCGACTTTTTCATCGAGATTGTCAATAGGAAGTTTTTGTTTAAGATCGATAACGCGCATCTTAGGAAAATTTGATATTTTATAGGCAATTTTTCACAAAAACTGTCATTCAGATGCCGAGCGTCAAACGAAGTGGACGGTCTCACGTTTCCAACAAAACTGGATACGGTATTGTGAATTCGTTAATAAATAAATTACCATTCGAGGTACACATTCCTGGTTATCAATATTGCGGACCCGGAACAAAAGTAATAAAACGTGTAACAAGAGGTGATCCAGGCATTAATCCTTTGGATGCCGCATGCAAAAAACACGATTTAGCCTATTTACATAATAAAGACAACATAAGTGCGAGACATCGAGCCGATTACGAGCTCGAACAAAGTGCTTGGAATAGAGTAAAATCGAAAGATTCCAGTTTAGGTGAAAAAACAGCAGCTTGGTTAGTTACAAACATTATGAAAGGAAAACAACGTTTTGGTATGGGTGTACCATCATCATCATTATCAACAAAAAAAACATCTAGTAAAGGCACGCGTCATACAAAAAGGAAAGGTGTTAATAAAAATCGACATGTTCGGAAAGCCAGTTTCGGAACAGCTATTCGACAAGCAGTTCGAAGGGAATTATTAAAAGCCGGAAGTAAAAATGTGTTGGAAAAAAATGTCATGAATGCATCTAAAATAGCTCTGTCGGCAGCACGTAGATCGGTAAAAGCGGCAGGTGGCAAAAGGAAGGTTCGTACACCGAGAATAATACCGATTCCTAAAACTGGTGGAATATTACCATTAATACCAATTTTTGCCGGGTTATCAGCTTTGGGTTCATTAGCCGGTGGGGCAGCGGGAATTGTGCGCGCCATAAAAGCAGTAAAAAAAAGCAGCGAAGATAAAACCGGTGCCGGCCTGTATTTAAAATCGAAAGGAAATGGTTTGTTTCTAAAGCCATATCGTAAAGGTATGGGATTATTTTTAAATCGTAGATCAAAAAACTAATTGAATCCCTACCTCGAAGACCACTATCTAACATCGATATAGAAAAATATGCCAAAAAGAAAAGAATAGGACACTTTCGAGGCGTTTATATGAGGGATTTATTACCTAGACAAGGTCCTCGACGTTACGAAGCAGCAATAGTGAATTTGGATAGTACGCGTGGTGCAGGGACTCATTGGGTAGCTTATAGAAAAAATAATTCTAAAGTAACATATTATGACAGCTTCGGCGATTTACCCCCACCGATCGAATTGGTACGATATCTACAAACGGGATCGGAACCATCAAAAATTATTTACTATACATACGATCGTCAGCAGGATTTTGGAACAGTCTGGTGTGGACATTTGTGCTTAAAGTTTCTTGTCGAATCATCAGCGTAAAAGATGTCATCATCATCATCGTCACCATTAACACCGCAAATGGATCGCAATAACTATACTAAAATGTTGCAATCACTGAAAGCATTTCATCTAGCCGGTGGATTAAGGAAAATGACCGTGAAACAGTTAGAAAACATGCCCAAGGAAGTAATGATTGCATTAGCCCCAAATGAAATTCCATTCGTTTGGGAAAAGTTGCCGGAGCACCTTAAAAGCGATATCGATATATTAAAATATCAGTGCGGTTGCAAACATTATTTCAGCAGCAGCAGCAGCAATTTAAACGAGGTTATGACTGATGAGGATCTTACGGCTAGAAAAATATTTTGTTGTTATTGCAAAATCAGCGATGTGCGCATAAAAGCAGAAAATAGCATAAAAACATCACTATCTAATGCAGTGAGAAAAGGTGTGACGATGAATCTTTTTAAATGTTGCCGCTAAGAATAAAACCGAGATGTGTGATGTTTTAATGGTTAGTCATGTCTTATACGTTCACACTAACAGGACACTCGAGCGTCTTAAGCGCCGATTTTTATCCACCAGTCGAATTAAATAGAGAAGACAAATATGGTCTGGCATTGCTGGGATTTTACACATACAATTCAATTTTTAATGTGGACGAAAGCAACAATAAGTTTGCCTACATGAAGGAGGGTTACACCACCGAGCCGATACAATTGCAGATTCCACCTGGGGCCTATGAAATAGATGAGATAGGTAAAGCTATGTTGGAGGCTTTGAGGATTTCAACTGAAGAAAAGAACGATGGAATCTTTTACTTGGTTGCTAATAATAATACGCTGAAATGTGAACTGAAATCCCAATATACTATAGATTTCCGGGGAGAGGCGAGTATCGGTAAAATGTTAGGATTTAATCATACAGTGTTAAAAAGAGACAAAAAGCACGAATCAACCGAGATGGTGGAAATAATGAAAGTACGCATCATACGCGTAGATTGTAATATAATTTCCGGAGCATATATGAATTCGGTGGAAGGTCATACCTTGTTCGAATTCGATATCGACGTGGAGCCCGGTTACAAAATCAGTAAAGAACCACAAAATAATATTTATATGCCGTTAATGCCGGCAGGACGTCAGTTTATCGACAACATTACTCTTCGCATCTTGGACGATAGCGGTGATCTAATCAATTTTCAAGGCGAGAAAATAATCGTGAAATTGGAACTGAAGAAACTTTCATAGAAATGGGTTTTTGCTTCAATCGTCAATTGTGTGTGCTGTCGACTAAGATGGGGGAACCGCCGAAACATAATAAAAGTAAAAGAAGAGTTAACGTCAAGGTTAGTCGTCGTCCAGACGTTAGATCACAAACATCTCAACAGTTATCTGCCGAAGACTATAAATTTTTAAAATCAATCGGTCTTAAAGTGCGAAAATGATTTCCACCACCAGCGATAAAATAGAGGTTTTCTCCGAGCCCATCTTGGACAATTCCATTATTAGTCTAGAAGAGCATACGTATAAACCATACGGATCTCCATCATTCAACAATTCGGATGAAGTCCGTATCCCCATTAATTTTCAAGATATTATACTGGATATCGCCGAAAGTTACATATATATCGAAGGAAAATTTAAACCCATAGACGCAACGAAAAGATGTTTTTTATCAAATAATGCCCTCGCATTTTTGTTCGATGAAATTCGCTACGAGATGGGAGGTGAACAGGTCGCCGTGGTTCGTAAACCTGGAGTTACGACGACATTAAAAACCATGGTTTCATTCGGAAGTTTGCAACAAAGATCTCTCATGACGTGCGGATGGGGTCTCGACGAAGCAAACCAAGATATCGTAGACACGGCAAGTAACGTATTCTCCGGGAAATTACCCTTAAAATATCTTATGGGATTCGCCGAAGATTACGCAAAAGGTGTTTTCAACGTAAAACAAGAGCTTATTATGATTATAACTCGCACTTTTACCAATTGTTACGTCGGCGAAGTAGAGGCAGAAATTAGTATCGACAAAATCGAATGGAAAATTCGTCACATCATTCCAGACGACAAGCAAAAATTGAAAATACTGTCTCGCATTAATAAAGGAGGAAACAACGCCAGTATTCAAATGGCATATCGTAAATGGGATCTGTACGAATTACCAGCTTTAAGGCAAACATCTTCCGACGTGTGGGCCTTGAGAACGAGTACAAGTCTGGAAAGACCGCGCTATATAATCGTCGGGTTTCAAGACAGCAATAATTGCGACAAGAAAGAAAAAAACGCAACCCAGTTTACCCACGCCGACGTATGCGACATTAGACTGTATCTGAATTCAACCGTTTATCCATACGAAAGATGGAATTTAGATTTCGCCAAGAAACTGTACGCAGCAGCCTATTACAATTACGAAAACTTCCAAAGCAGCTACTACGGGCGCGAGATAAACGATCCGATGATAACGTTCGCGGAATATATGAAAAACCCCGTTTTTATTATCAATTGCAGTCATCAACCAGAGGCGATTAACTCATCGACAGTGGATGTAAAATTGGAGTTCCAAACGAGAAAGAATAAATTCCCCAAAGACACTAAAGTGTACGCATTAGTTATTCACGACTCATTTTTTAGTTATAATGTATTAAACGGTTCGGTGACCAATAAATCTATATTTTAATGTATCTATTATATGTAACACAAAATAATGTTCTTGAATCAATAAATTTGTAATGAGTGAAGTAGTAGTTTTATATTTATTTGAAACCCAACCAAAAAAAAAAAGCTGGCGGAAAAGCCCGCTCTTTAAGAAAAGAGTACGGGAATTTAGAAAATGGTGGTTTATTAAGTGGAAAAAAGAGCTTAAATAACACAAGAAAAAATTTTTAAGGCAAAATATGAAAACAACGATTTAGAAAATTTGTAGGAAAGTAACGGTTAGGAATAGGAAAAAAAATTATAAGAAAAAATTATAGAGGAAATCGAGTACTATAAGCAAGCATTTTTCTCGATAGTAAAAACGTAAAAAAAAATTTTTTCAAAAAAAAATTGAAAAATGGTGAATGCGCGCCAAAGTTGAAGTTTTGGAGCAAAATGATATTAGGAAATTAGAAAGAGAATTTTTTTCTACATATGGTAGTACTTTTCAAAATTCGGAAAGATGAAATTTTAAGAAAAGGGTTATAGTAAGTTAGTAATTTGGATTTTTTAAAGCGCTGTAGCTCGGGAACCGTTCAAGATAGAAAAAAAATAAAAGCACTTTGATAGCCCAAAATTTTGAGGAGAATGCGATGGTGTAAAAAAAATTATAATTTTTTTTTTTTTTGAAAATGCTGAATACGCGCTAAAGTTGAAGATTTAGAGAAAAACGGTATTGGGAAATTAAAGAGAGAACTTTTTTCTACATATTGTAGTATTTTTGAAAATTCGAAAAAATTAAATTTGAAAAAAAGGGTTATAGAAAGTTAGTAATTTGAATTCTTTAAAGCGCTGTAGCTCGGGAACCGTTCAAGATAGAGAAAAAATAAAAGCACTTTAATTACCTAGAATTTTGAGTAGAATACAATGGTGAAAAAAAAATTTGGAAAATCTTAAAAATGACAAAAAATTTGGACGAAAAAATTGAAATTCTCGAGTTAGGAGGCTAGGGCCGCCGAACGGGAGTATGTGGAAGTTGTAGGGGGAGGTTTTTTTTTTTTTTTTTTTTTTTTCCACCACCATAATTTGCATTTTTTGTAAATATGTAGCAAAGTAATGGTTAGAAATATCAAAAAAATTTATTTGAAAAAAATGTAGAGAAAGTCTAGTACTATATGCTAGAAAAGTGGAGGGGGGTAGTTTGTGTCCATACCAGAGATACGGTGAGTTATAAAATCATATTATTCTCAAACTTATATAATGCATATATGCACTCCACCTTACCCCCTCCAACTTTTTGAATGTATATAGAGGCCGGTATTAGAATTATTTCATCATTACACATTCGATCGGCAAGATGGAAGATATACCAAAAAGGATCATTGGCATTGTCAGGCCATTCGTGCCCGGCAAGATATGCAAGTGTGAGGAGTGCGGGGGTACCGCACCAGGAGCGGCACCTTCGGCACCGCCTGCAACGCCGACACCACCAGCGACGACGACGGTGCCGCCAATGAGAAGACCAAGGGCTGCACCTAGGTCGGTGTTAATATCGTTGGGTATTACTCCACGGTAGGCACCCCACCCTCCCCCCAGGCCCTTTTAGGGCCACAAAAACGGTCCTTTTCAGGACCACATTATATTTTGATCGTAGTTTAGTAATCGTCACTTATGGGGCGAGATATTCGTTTAACGACGATTTGTCTCGTAGCTTAAGTGCCAAGTTATATGCTTGAGAACCTATGAAAATGTTAACAGTTCAAACAAGGTTTCTATTATTTTTTTTTTTGTAATGTATTCTTCACAAAATATTAAGAATAAGTCTTATTGTCTAAACAAATCTAATTCCTTATTTAAAGTTTTTGAAAAAAATCAATAATTCTATAAGCTCTCACCAATACATAACATTTAGAATCCGTTGGTGGGGTGGGGATAGTTCTATATATATGAGACTGGGTCAGTTACACAGTCATATATTCATCAACCCTCATACGATAAACATGGAGGAAGAAAGACCCGCCAGCCGAGGCTCATCCATCTTTAGTGATGACACCGTAGCCGACAACGTTGGAGACCTGCAAGTCTTCGACGACGACGACGAGGTGGATTTTGAAATTGACGTCCTACGTTGGGACGACTTGGATGAGCCGATTCCGCTAGTATATGACCATGATCCGGGTCTAGTGGAATTAGACGACGCGGGTGATTGGGTCTTACAAAGACTCGAAACTCCGTCGCCGCAGCCAGAGCCGGACTCGACGGAAGATGCGATGCTGGAAATTCCAGCATCACCAACACCCGACGACCCACAAGGCCCCTGCGATTCGTCAAGCTGGTGGTCGACCAGCGAGGATGGGGCACCATAAACCCCACACTCTCCCTGGCCCTTTTTAAGGGCACACAACAACGGTCCTTTTCAGGACCACAAAATACTTTGATCGTAGTTTTAGTACATATTAGTACTTTGTTACTAATATTGTATGTATAGAATATACAATATTAGATACAAAGTATTAAAACTTTAAGTGCTGGTGGAACCCAGCTAAATCGTTCGTTCGTATTTGAGACCACAAACAACTTTTGGTCTCAATACGTAATATGACATTTGTTTTCACCCCCCACCATTAATTTGTCTCTATATATACGACCATCAATACTTATTACAATCATTTTAGTTCAACATGTCTGCGACTCAACAACAACAACAACAACCCATCCAATGCCCTGTGGTAGATTCTACCACAGAGAATTGTTTGGAGTGGGAGCCGAACGATCCTAGATGGGATGAACTTTGGCGGTTCATCATCGAATACACAGAGGACAGCACCACCACCCCCGCTGATGATGATGACGGGCCGTGCGACTCCACAACTCAATAAAAGAGTCGCATGTTTTACAACCAAACGGTCCTTTTCAGGACCACAAAATAATTTGATCGTAGTTTTAGTTGGTTATAATACTTTGTAACCAATATTTTATGTTTTTTTCATAAAAACATACAATATTGAGATACAAAGTATTAGAAGTTCTGGCGACAGAACCTTAACTTCATAAACCGAACCATGTTTTAGCATACTTGTAAATATTATCAGAAAATATTTACAACTATTGCTATTGCGTAGTTTTAGTGGATTATTCACTCTTTTTTTTTTATTACCTAATATTATGTGGGACAGGGCCTATATGAAATAACACACAAAAATAAATTTTCAAGTCATTTTTATTCTCATTATAAAATATAAAAAATTTGATCAAACACTTTTTTATTAACTACAATATATATATATATATTTACAAACTTAATACTATAAATTAAAAGCTAATATCTACAACTACCTAACACCTACTACATAATTTATTAAAGTCCTCTAATTGTCTTTTTAACCGCGCAGATTTCACCTTTTTTATCTCTAATTGTTTTTCAAGTTCTATAATGTCACTGGCACACTCGTTCACTTCATTCACTAAGCGTTTTTTCATGGCATAAATGTCAGTCAATTTGGTCTTCTGAGAGTTGGTGAAGTCTTCGACCCACTCCGGTTGTGATGGCTCGGAAGAAGACGCGGTTTTATTTGGTGAAGACGATGACGACGACGACGACGACGAAGCAGCGGAAACTTCATCGCCTTCAAAACACCGCTTAAACCGCTTCTTCATGGGTTTCCGGCACCCCAATATCGGCGACAGTGGCGCTGGCGCTGGGGAAGACTTCACCTCCGACACTATTTCATTCTCGACGCTGGCCGGTGTTGGTGGCGTTGGTGGTGTTGGTCCATCGGGGCCTTCTATGACTTCCACTTCTACTGACAGTGGCTCTTGCGGTGCTGTTTTTAGGAAGTCGGGTAATGGAACAGGGGTGGAGGGACGCTTAAAGTTAAACTTTTTCTTCTTCCCTTGTCCCACACCTTTAATCGCCGAATAAAATGTTTTTTTATCGGCGATTTCCGACTTCCGCATAGTCAAGAGCTTTTGCAGTTTCGACGCTTTCGGAGAAGATTCCCTAGGCCGCGATGCTTTTCGCACAACCACATCACTGATTACATTTATCTTTGGCTCCTTCTCCTCCGTCCAGCATTCCAGGAATTGCGCTGCCGACTGAACTAACTCCTCGTCGCGACCATCGTTGAGGGCTCGGTCTTCGGCATCTTCATGCTCCACGCCATGCCAGTTCTCGAACACCCCCGGACTTAACACTTCTAAACCACTCATGTTATCCAGCATGCCTTGCTGTGAACCGCAGCTCACGTCAAGAGCATCTAAAAGAGACCGTACACTAGACATTTTCGATATTCAAACTCACACAATTAACTTTTTCTTAGCACTGTACTGTTTGCTGTTCTGACGAACTGTGAAGAGCTCGAGCCAGCAAGTCTGCTTTTATGCCCATTTCCCCCACTACACCGCCTTTATTCCTTTTGTTCGATGCATTAAGTATAATATTTAAACTTGTCAGATGCAAGGCCAAGGCCAAGGCCGACGTAACCGGCAATACCAGGGTCGTTTTCAGGGCTGTAATTTTCATGGATTTTTTTTTTGTCCCTGTCAAGGTTATTTTAAAGAAGCATATAAATATAGTACTAAACTTGTTAGATGCGAGGCCAAGGCCAAGGTCAAAGTACCCGTCAATGTCAGGGTCGTTTTCGAGGTTGTAATTTTCAAGGATTTTTTTTGGTCCTGTCAAGGTTATTTTAAAAAGTAATACATAATTAGAGTACCGCGATTGAAAAGTACAACACATTCAAACATCATGTTGCCAACTGATGAACAACCTAGTGAAGCAGCCAAAACATACAGTCATATACCAAAAGCTTTTTATTTAACTTGTCATCATTGTAAAAGACTAGGTATCTGCTGGCGAAATGATCTTACGTACGACTTCAACTACATTGACCTTTTCAGGGTTAAATTTGTACAATGCGGCTTTTGTGGACTAGTTTACTACCAGTTCAAGGACATTAATGAACGTGCCATCCAGAGAAGAAATTGGGTCATAGAAGAAGCTTACCTGTATAGAAGAAATTAACATGTATTTTATTTCTTAATTTTTAATTTTTTTGTTTGTTATTTTTTTTATTTTTTTTTTAATAATAAAAAGTGAACTCAATCTTTTGTTATATTTTAATTTTTTTTTCAATAAAACAATAGTAAAATGAATCTGTATGTGTATTTATTAAACATCACCTAAAATACGTTTTGCAATCCATATTTTTCTGCAGAGTCCGTTTATTAATGAAATAGAACCATATATTAGGGTGAAATCTAATGGTTTCAAATCAGTCTCACATAACAATGTCAGAAGTAAACACTATTGATAAGTTCGGTCGCAAAAGAAAATTTAAGGATTTTAACTTTATGCGAGGTCCTTCAGGAATAGGTTTTAAACTTACACCTAATGGAGATTACGACATGGGAAGCAAAAGATTGTGCTATTTAGCAGAACCTCTTGAAGGAGACGATGCGACCACACGAAATTATGTTGATAATAACCTTGCTCAGTGTGTGCAAGATACGCAGAAAGCTTTACATGACTCAACAATTGTTATTAAAGATATATTCAGAAACCAACTTGAAGGTTACGTACGCAAGAAATTAATTGAAACCGGTCAAGAACTTAGAGGATACATTGATGATACTGTTATTGCAATATATGAACTTAGGCAAGACGAACTGCGTGATGAACTTAACTCTAGAATGTTGAAAATTGAAAAGACTATGGAGGATCTTGTCAGCAAACCTGTTTCACATTAAACATTTACTCGTAGACCTGTGCGTTTAATTTACTATTAGACAAATTTTTCAACAATAACTTTTACAGTTTGTTATTTGTCGACACTTCATTATATTTATAATTTTAAAATAAAGGTTCAATAAAAAAGCAATCAAGTAATGAATACATGTTTTTTATTTAAAAAAAAAAAAAAAAAATTACAATACTATCGTTACATATTAATGTTGTATGTTTAATAGAAATAATAAAAACAATACAAATAATGAAATATGGATTTTCCAGATTACGTGCTGTCCTGACTTAGAAATGATTCCAACACGGTGACTAAATTTGCTAAGTTTTCTTCCGGGTCTGTTTTGTAAAAATCTATGTCTGCATGCCCCCAAGGTAGAGTTTTGGTTGAACTGGGAATTACATAACGTTTATCATCGCTATGTGACAATGCTACTTTATTTATTATGTTGGTATAAATGTTATGTAATTCACTTCTAAATGTCTTCATCTTTCTTAATATCAAACCACCCCGTTCAACAATTCTTTGGTAGTCTTCCTGATGAAGGTCTTTCTCGATAACACATTTTTTGATACCTTTGGCTTTTTTTAATTCATTATTAATGGACTTTACATAATAAGCCTTCGCGCCGGTACCATAAAAACTTATTATCGGATCACCAGGAAACTCATCTTTCATTCTACCAACTACAGAATTACTTTTAATTATGTTGAAATTATTAATTTCGGGGTAATTTGATGTATCGAATTTTTCGGGGTTTTCTGATATAGTTTGATAAAAGTTTTCCGTATACACTTTTAATATAAGCGAGTCAGTATCGGTGTAAAGTAACGAAGCATCATCGCCAAACTTGGATTTAATAAAATTATAATAAAAATCGTATATTACAGTCTTTGATATATCTAATATGGAAAAACCGATATAAATTGGTTTATTGTACAATATTTTAACTTTATTCATATGTATAGCAACAAAGTTCTCGGTAAATATCGAGCTACTATTGAAATTGGGGCGGGATATTAGTGCTCTAGCTCCATTTCTGCCTACACTGTTCTCCCAATGTGTTACTAATTTTATATCCTTTCGATTTTCCACATTTTCCTTAGTTTTACCAAATATCGCGTTATTTTTTAATTTAAAAGTGTCCTTCGCAAATTTTGTGGTGGCCTTGTTACGTAAATTGGTATTAAAATCAATATACGATTTTAGCCATTTTGATTGCTCAAACTGTAATACTCGATGGGTTTGCATTACCACTAAGCCGTTGGCGATGGCTTGTTTTAAAGTTCTATAGTGTACAATGTATTTTTTTTTATCTTGTAAATTAGGAATTAATTTCGGTAATTTAGCGTTTTCTGTTGGCGGTATGATATTTTCTACTAGAAATGGAAGATCAGAATGTGCATCATGCAACTCAGTCGGATAATGCACATCCACTTCCAAAACGTAGCCATGTAAACTATCATCACCAACAGCCATAATATTTAAATCCAGAATTTCGCGCTCGCTTAACCATCGAAAACCACCATATGGTAATGCTTGTGACATACTATGACCATATAGATTTGTAGCATCAAGGTATGTTATAAATGAAGAAGGTTTTGTTGGGTCATAGTCTGGTAAAAAAATATTATTAGCGATGTGCTTCCTTTCTGTACACTGGCTTATGCCGCCGCGTATACCTTTCTTAAAAAAATGTATCATGTCTATATCAGTTAAGAGCTCTAACTCTACCTTAGTCATACGTAGCATACAATCAAATGATAAACTTGGAAGGGTATAGTAATGTGCTGGATCAAGTTTATCGAATTTTAAACAATTATTCCGAAATTGCTCAAAAACATCACACAATAGCAACACATCTGATTTTAAATACACGTCCGAATAGTCCCCCAAAGTTTTACACCCAAACAAGCGCCATACTTCTTTTGCTCTTCTATAGCTTTCATCGCTAATATGTTCTTCCCGTAAATTATCATAAAATTCATCTTTACTTGGAAGACATGTATTTTCCATTTTTTCTATAGAGTCAATAAAGCTATAGGGAAAAACACCCTTTTGACGCATCAAATTAAATTGGTTGATATTTGAAAAATGTTTCCGCGTTTCAATAAAATCGTCGTCGTTTAAACCGCTGCCTAAATTTTCCAAAGACGTTGACAGAAATTTAAAACTATCAATAAATCGCAACTTTAAATATTTCCTCTTGACTTTTCCACATTTACTATCAAAATAATCGTGCACATAAATGCTTTTGGTAAATGATATGTACTTTTCCTTACTTTGAGCCAAAACACCAATTTTATCCCCATATTTACATAACTCTTTTATAAATAAATGGCTGTCGTAGCCGCTTAAGTTATGAAATATGATAGGGATAAAAGAGGGTAATTTATAATTTAAATTACAAACGGAATGTGCAGCACCAAATCTTTTTGCACCAGTTATGTGACAGTGGTCTCGTACTTTAATCTCACCCTCTTCAAAAGGGCCTTCACATATACCACATATTTTAGCATCATTAAACTCCCTTTTTTCTTCAGGCGTTAACGGTTTCATAGGCTTAATGTCTTTTAAATATGTGTTGTATAGAGCCCTTAAATCACACTCGATACGATCCACAAAGACTTGAGCTGCATTATTCCCCCGAAATAGCTCAAATTTCGAAAGTGAGTCGTCAAAAGAGCATTTAATTAAATAAGCAAAAGAATATGGTTCATGTTTAAAACTTTTTACAGTGTAAGAATTTTGTGGGTTTGGTTGTACCGTTTCAATGGGTTTTAAAACAGATTCGAAATCTGCATAAACCACGAATGGAACGCGCATTTGCTTTTCTATACCCTCGAATTTTAAAATATTTTCCGGCACACTCTTTCCAAATTTATCGATTTTTAAATCCACTGAGGGTGTTTGCGTGAAAATGTGGTTACAATCGTAGCTTTGATGTAAAGTTAAAGCTGACGGTGTACTAAAATAAATGAGGCAACCATCACAGAAATATATTTTATGTTGTTGACAACTAATTTGACTTGAAACTAAACGTGATAAATCCCGAATCCAACAATAATGACTCTTTGAACAAGTCGTATCACAAAAATGTTCACCGCCATCTTTACTACTACAGTCTTTTGTAATTAACAATAAATTTACATGCCTATCCAACTTTTTTGACGCATACCTCAGTGGACCAATAACTTCATGTATTACTTCATTATTTTCATATTTAGATTCCAGACCGTATATGTTAATTGATATGTTGTTCATTTCCTCAAATTTTTTAATGTCACGTAATTTTACTGGAAAATCCATACCTGTTACATTTAGCACTCTAGAAAAATGGGGGTAGGATGTCTTCTGTGAAGTCTCTGCTGTTGGAGGAAACAATGCTGATGTTACAGCCCACGCAAAGCAAAATTCGTCCTGGTTAATCACATTGACGACAGCTCCTTTCTTTTCAATAGAACACGGCAACTTGATGTATGATGAGCCACCCATAGGCATATACTTGTTGATACCAACTTCCAAGTATAAAATTCGCACAAGAGCCCATCCTATAACAAGAAAAATAATATATAAAAATCAGTTTAATATATCGGGTTTTGATTTTTCCATACCTGAATCTTTCTCCTGGAACTCTGTCGCCTGCGTTTTTATTAATTCGGTGAAAGAATGGTAAACGGCATCCAAATCACTTTCTACACTAATTATTTGATTAGCAGTGTTGAAGGATTTTTCACTGAATATTTCTTGTGATGGAAGCATGTACTCGCCAACAGCTGTCATGTTAACTTTTAAAGCATGATGCACACGCAATAAATTATTAACAAGTTCCACCACCTTGGATTTAATGTCTGCAAAGAACATTACGTAATCGGAATGCTCCATATCACTGCTAACCCGATAGGTTGCAATTCTCCTTTTGAAGGCACATTGAACGAGTTGCACACCATGACATACCGGCAAACATGAATTATTTTTATGTTGTTGTGTTCGTTTATGCACCGACATATGATTTATTGGAACATCTACATTACATGTAGCGCAATTAATTAGCGGAATCGTCGATGTATACTCTTCAATTCGGAGCCGTTTTCCTCCAGGCACTTCATTAAATCTCGCCGCACACGATTCTCTTTGATGACGTCTCATATTATAAATATTAGTAAACTTAGAACCGCAATTTTCACAAACATATGCCATGATTTGTCAAATATTAACACATGTACTACCTATACAAGTCAGAGCCAACTGATGAATGAAACTGCCCCATACCTTATATAAAACCATTCAAGGTCACCCCCAACCACGTAACATATCTTCAAGGTCACACACCCAAGATGACCTTCAACAAAGTCAAGGTCGTCTCGACCAAGGTCAAGGTCAAGGTCACACACACAACCTTGAACACAAGGCCAAGGCCAAAGCACACGTGCACTTTCAAGGTCAATGACAAGGACATGTGGGCGGGGCCAAAGAGGGGTGAAGCAAGGTCAAGGTCAAGGTCGAGGAGTGGGGGGATCGAGCGAATCGGGTTATGTTCACTACTACTGTAAGTGCTGTAATTGTGACGTTACTTGTAAACATCGCTTCTAATTTTTTATATCATCAGCGTTATGACAACTTAGATATTTCTATCGAAATGTTGAAGTTTTTTTACCTCTTGCGAAAATTTCATCGGATGAGCGGTTTGACCTACCATTAGTTTTTCGGAAACCAATGACTTTTCATCTGCAAGATCCATAACGTAAAATGAATTTTTTAATTGCGTCACATAAGAAGTAAGATATTTTTGATTTATTAACATTTCTAGCATTTGGTCTCCATTGGCGGAACCAACACTATAATCATTTTTTGCCCGTTGTGAAGATACTTCAAAAGTATTTAAATTTACTTTATTGTTTACCACAAGTTCGTCTAAGTCTAATTTATCTGGAACTGAAACATCTTCTATTGGTGTTGAAATTTCCGAACATGACGCTTCCTCTCCCGTTACTTCCAAATCTGATTTTAAGGATATTGAAAAATTAGCACTAACTTTCGGCAACTTTATTTTTTCTATTTCTTGCTATTTTTTTTCTTTTTAAGTTTACCCAACCTCTCGATTTCTTTCCTTTATTTTTTTCATTTTAGGCTAATCAAAAACTTGGAGAATCCTACCGCAAGAACAAATTTTTCAACAAACTTATTACATTACATATTACTAATCGTTATATTAAAAAATTTTGAACTACTCTCAACTCTTCCTATAAATGATATATATATATATATATATATATATATATATATATATATATATATATATATATATATATATATAAATACCTTACGTAAGACCACATTTAATTATTATTTTTCGTTAAAAATGTACAATCAAATATTTTCACCACCCGTTACTTTACCTTCACAATACACAAGAGAAAATAATAATATTATTGCATACCTATCCAAAATGTATACCTTCCAACTTTCTAACACATCGTTCTAAAAATTGATATAAAGGAAAATAGGAAATATTCATAACTCAAACTCCCGCCTTGATCAGCACTACTCAAAGAAAATAGGCACTCGCTGCAATGTCGCTATACTTTGTCGGCAATTTACACATGACAAGGTACCGCGCTGTTTATTGAAATATGGAGAATTTTGATCGTCAAAAAAAGCCTACTTTTTCTTTAGCATTAATATAACTACATAAATTAAAAAAAATAATGCTACTACTCACTATACGCATAGAGTGATGAGTTTTAATAATTTTAAAACGTTTTTTGTTTATTTATTTTTCGTATGTTTTAAGAATAATTTGTATATTCTAACTGACAAGATTCAGTTGCAGTGATGAAATAACAGAATTGGGACGGGGCCTGCGGCTCGTAATGTGATTCAGAGACGAGTGGTACTGTTATCCGTGCCACCCCGATAGGTAGACCATTGCAAACACTCTGGTCAAACCCAGTATCGTTTCGTAAAGGTGCACGACTATGAAAAACTTCGCAATTCACTTGTAGCATAGACAAACTGCTTTATATTTTCAACATTGAAATTGTTAGGAAATAAACTGAATTCTGCACAAATTGTGAAAAATATAACCTAGAGACAATGATATTTCTTGAGGTCAGATATTTGACAACAGTGGATATTGTTATTTACATTTTTCTAGCTTACTAACATAGTTCTGCTCATCCAATCAAATTATTAAAACTTATAAACTAATATCTCGTACAAGCTGATTAAACTTGTATAGTGCCCGAAACCAAGCAATCCACTTCAAGATAAATAGAAATCTGGTAACAATAGATGGGTAATATCCTATCTAATCTCATTAAAATGACCTGAGGCTTAACCTATATCAAAGCATATGGGCGAATGAGGTGAGACAGCAGACGAATTAAAAAAATATATATATTACCCACACTAACATATATTCCTCTTCTTGGGTATATCAACTTTTATCTATTAGTTTCTTTCTATAGTGGGCTAAAACTTAACTTAGAAAAAGAAACATTCATATGGTTTTTGTGTTAATAAAAAGAATGCAATATATTAAGTATATTTATGGTTCCTGGCCAAAATGTTTGAAGACATGGATCTAAAGAGAAAATCAAGAATAAAAGAAACCATACTTAGGTTATGGCTTCAATTTAAGATTTCAGACAGCATCCATCTCCAATGACAAATATGGATTTCTCTCGATCGAAAAAGTAGGACAGTATGCATTCAGCGTCAAAGTCAATTCAAAGTGACCTAATGAGTTTCTAGGTTGCGTCCCAGGTGTTTCATTATTTTGAGTTGTTTATATAAAAATATTTGAGTGCACTTCATTCTCGTGACGTTTTTTGATTGTTTAATTTACAAAAATAAAATTAGAAAATAGACATTGTATTCAAAATTGGACGTAAATGATAACATGCGCGATAAAATGATAGTGTGCGTTTAAATTGATTGTGTGTTTACGAATACGATAATAATAGTTTTTTTTATATTTTAAGTCATCACTGCGAGGCATAATAAATAGATTTTATTTAAAAACAAAACATCTTAAACGTAGTTAATAAAAAGTGCACGTCATTGTACATCTTGAATGAAATAGAAATAGTTAACAATAAATTTTTGTGTCAAATTTTTATGTTATATTTTAGATCTTTTTCGATTTCTGTGAGAAAATATTCCTTAAACCTGCTTGAGTAACCATAATTCTATTAAATACGCTGCTCGGAAAGGAAGTTCCCGAAATGATAATTTTTTTCGACAAATTTCATTTCTTTATGTATATTTATGTGTATATGTGCAAGCGTTTTCTTCACTTTTGGACGCAATTTTAGACATAGCTTTTAGCTCACTCTGTAATTTCGCAAATATTTTCTCTCTCTCTCTCTTTCTCTCTCTCTCTCTCTCTCTCTCTCTCTATATATATACATATATATATATATATATATATATATATATATATATATATATATATATATATATATATATGTACAAATTGCATTTAGAAAAACTTTTCCCATTAACTTTTTTAGATGTTTTGAGATATATCCCCACTTTTGATTTTTTTTCTGGAAAAAAATAAAAATTTTACAGAAAATGCTAACCACGTGACTATTATTTTTTTAATTAATTTTCTTCTCAATTGAAGCTGAAATTGTTGCCAAAGTCAAATTTGGAATAAAGCTGGTAATAAAAAAATCCCATATCTTGCGGACTTTATTGACATATTAATAGCTTTATTCAAAATATAACTTTGGCAACAATTTCTGCTTTGATCGAGATGAAAATTCACCAAAAAAAGAATAGTAGTCACGTGATTAGCATTATCTGTCAAATTTTTATATTTTTTCAAAAAAAATTCAAAAGTCTGGTTATATCTCAAAATATGGAAAAAAGTTATAAGGAAAATTTTTTCTAAATGCAATTTTTTGGCCCAT
This sequence comes from Diaprepes abbreviatus, assembly GCA_034092305.1. Classification (NCBI taxonomy): domain Eukaryota; kingdom Metazoa; phylum Arthropoda; class Insecta; order Coleoptera; family Curculionidae; genus Diaprepes; species Diaprepes abbreviatus. The sequence goes on along the minus strand of JASJET010000141.1, from coordinate 3,884,383 downwards.
GTGCAAAATTTCAGCTGTATAAGATAATTTAGATTTTTTGCAATTTTTTTGTAAATTGCACCACTGTTGCAAAATAAGGCTCAACGCAACCTACATAAAACTTCTTAGTTTTGACAATGCTTCATTCCAGACATATTTTGTTTAAATTAGAGCCATATTAAATGTGTGTTTTTCCACACAACAGATTATGCCTCATTTCAATAGTTATGTTGTCCATAACTTCAAGGATCTCTGTGTTAAGGCAGTGTAGATATTTTTCAAAATTTAAATTACCTCTAGAAAAAACACCGCATCACACCTTTGTTTTAAAGGAATATTGATCTCTGCATTCTATTATAAAATTTGGATTTTCTTGAGGCCTCTATCAACAATTTTGAGAGTTAATAACGCCATTTAAAGTGAAAGTGACCTTCGTCGGTCCATAAAACGTGCAAGGGAAAGGACACATCTTCTTCTTTATCCCCCTGGTACCAAAAAGAGAATCCCAAACGTATGGCAAAAGCTTGTTCCTCCAGAGTATTTTTAAAGTTAGGTTTATAAGGTTTAAATTTATTTTTGTGCAATATTTTACTTACAGTTGCTCTTTAAACGTTACTTCTTCAAGAAACATGTTTAATACTAGTTTGACTATGTTCCACAACATCTCGGCACACATTTTATTAGACTTCTTCACTATGTTTTATAGAATTGTGAGGTTTTTTAAATGAACTTTCCACCGATCCAGTTGATTTAAATTTCGTCATAATCCTACTCACAGAGGATTGTTGCACATTTTTGCTTGGATGCCTTTCATTTCATCATGTTGGCTGCTACACGATGACTTGTATTTTCACCACATATTAATATAATTTCAATTTTTTCCTGTAAAGTTAACATTTGTTTTATTTATTTAATACGCAGTATTAGTTTAAAGTCACTATGACAAACGGAAAGCAATTTGACTGTCATTTTTAAGGCATGACTTGATGATCTTTTATAACCATTAGCCACTTAAATAACCAAAGACTAGATTAACTTCTTTAATAACAGATTCATAACAAATTTTAATAATGGAGTTTTAAAATCAATCGTTGAAACTAGATAAACTTTACGTAAAGTTAAATAAAAATTTATTTCCCACCTAATGCAGACTTTACTGATGACACTGTGTAATTGTTTGTTTTAATTGTAATGTGTATTACTTTCAGATACAAACTACGTTTTCAAAAATAGTTATTTTATCAAGTTACCTTATACAGGGTCAAACCAAATTTTAGTAGCCCTATTTGGATTTTGTATAAAAATACACATTTAATATTGCGCTACTTTAAACAAAATATGTCTGGAATGAAGCATTGTCAAAACTAAGTTTTATGTAGGTTGCGTTGAGTCTTATTTTGAAACAGTGGTGCAATTTACAAAAAATGGGCAAAAAATCTAAATTATCTTATACAGCTGAAATTTTGCCTATGGGCTAAAATTGCATTTAGAAAAACTTTATCTAATAACTTTTTTTCGATATTTTAAGATATAACCCCCACTTTTGAATTTTTTTTGGAAAAGATTAAAATTTGACAGATAACGCTAACCAGGTGACTATTATTTTTTTGGTTATATAATAATAATAGTATGTTAACGGATCAAATAAATACAATCCATTTCAAAAATAAAAAATACAAACACTACATAAAAGAGTCAGAATTAAAAAACTTACAAATCCAAACATGCATTAAAGTGCTTCAAAGACAAGTATTGACAATTGACAATTACCATTTCAAAAATAAAAAATATAATCACTATTTAAAATAGTCAGAAATAAAAAAAAACCTACAAATCTAAACATATATCAAAGTGCTTCAAAAGACAAGTATTGACAATTGACAATACTAACTAGTTTTTCAAGAATTGTAAAATGTTAGACATTAATTGGCAAATGAAAAATATCAATCTTGGTAGGAACTGAATTCATTTCTCTACACATTCGAGAAATAGCCATAATTCGTTCGGTGATATATCACATCAAACAAATTGTACGCTCTAACAGCTCTTTGAGGAACTGATAATCCAATATTATTGAGTAGTTCAGAAGAATCAATACAAGAGTTAACAATCTTATAAAGTAGAACGACGTCAAGATATATGCGTCTCACACACAATGGTAACAACCTCAAAGCATCGGCAGTATCATCATATACAGACCGCGCCTGCTGCATTCCCTGTTTAAAGGCAATGAATCTTAAAAACTTTCTTTGTACTTGTACTTTGTAATTTGGGACGCATATTCTAAGATTGATCGAACTACAGAGCAGTATATCACTTTAAAACAGTCTACACTATTAAAATCTGTAAGCATTATCTTCACAAACCCGAACAACTTCAAACCCCTGTTCACGATATTATCAATATGTGTGTCGAAGCAAAGGGCCCGATCAAATGTAACACCCAGATCCTTCACACATTTAACGCGATTAATCATGTTATTATCAAGAAAGTAATTAAAAGTTATCCAATTCCTTTTACGATAAAAACTTATATTGGAACGTTTATTAACATTGAGGTGCATAAAATTTAACTTACACCATTCAGTGAATCGAGCTAGATCCTGTTGAATGCCCTCACAATCATTGCTACTCCTGACAACCCGAAATATCTTTAAATCATCTGCATAAAGAAGACATCTACTGAAAGTTATGATGTCCTCAATATCGTTAATAAAGTAGTTAAAAAGGAGCGGAGCGAGGTGAGCACCCTGAGGGACACCAGAGGTAACAAATATATCAGATGATTCACAGTTATTAATTTTTACTCGCTGTACTCTACCAGACAGATAACTATTTATCCATTGTAGAAATGATCCATGGATGTCCAAGCCTTCCAGCTTGTAAATAAGAAGTTGATGGTTAACCTTGTCGAAAGCCTTGGAGAAGTCAGTGTAAATAGCATCCACTTGACACTTCCCCCCCAAAGCCTCCAACAACTACTGCTCATAGACAAGCAGATTAATAGTAGTCGATCGACCTGCCATAAAGCCATGCTGTGAAGTTGCTAACACATGCCTAAAAAGAGGACACGTCTTTTGGTAAACAATACCCTCAAAAATCTTACTAAATCGTGAAAATTTCGAAATTTCGTATATATATATATATATATATATATATATATATATATATATATATATATATATATATATATATATATATAGGTGGCTCAGCGAAAAGGTGACGACTTCCGCAACTGCTGGAAGTTCTTTTTTTAAACACACATATAAACAGAGATCTACTTTTTTGAAAATTGGACATTTTTTGGCGTGCATTAATTAGTTATAGCTGAATCTCCTACATATCCAACACATCCTTTCTTAAATCTTAAAGGCAAAAAGTGGCCAAGCTGAATATCACTGGAAAGTTTTTTATTGCTCTATACTATTTTCGAGGTTCAATTAATACTTTCCCGTTGATGGACTTAAATTTTGCTCTTCAGATGTACACGTAAAAAATAATCCAATCTTCCTCGATCAGAGTATCATTAAGGCTATTTTATGATTCTTTTTTTACCAATTCAACAACCCTGACATATCTGATCCAATAATTCACGCATATACCTGCCATAATGAGGAGGAGCTTCGTCCTGCTGAACCATTACTTCATCTTCCAGATAGGCATCGTTGTTCTCAATAATCGTGGTTATAGCTTGATCAATACCTTCTTGTTTCAATTTTAATTTCCAGGAATTTGTGTATGGATTTGGGTTAATAGTCTTGTGTAGGTGTCTATCCAGTAGTGACAATTATGGCGGTTTGCCAAGCTATTTAGGAAAAAGTAGCTTCCATTGGAAAAACAATAATAATTGAAAGGGAAATTTGATTTGTTCCTCGCCCGTTCGCTTACGATTCCACAGAATTGGAGCCAGTGGTCGAAGTCACCTTAGTGCAGTTCTTGGACACCTTAAATTTTGTACGGACAGAACTTTTAATGTTTTAAAATTCGTTGTACACTGCTGCGATTCACATCAGCTACAGAAGCTAACTGTCGTGTACTTAACGTAAGATCTACAGCAATGTATCCCAGAAACACTACCTTTACAGCTTCATTTTGCACAGGGCGTACATTGTAACGTTTTTGATGGTCCACAGATTTTAATTCCATTTCGGTAGGCATGCTTATCCTATCATATAAAAATATTAGGACCATTTTTTTCTAAAAGTTTTAAAAAGAGCAAGACGAAATCTATAAGTTCGAGTACATTACTATGAGGGTAGTCTCAATACAGCCGTCATTATTATATGGAAATTGTTGTTCACCATCGCCTTAAATTTAAGAAAACTTCCTTACCTTAATTATTAAAATCATAACTATTTTTGATTAAATAATTTTGTCTCGAAAATTTGTACGTTTCAAATATCTTTGTAAATAATTGATGGAACCTCAAAAATGACCCACGATTGTATAGATAATTAAAAGAGTTTTTCAATAATGAACAACTTGACTACTCTTTTTGATTAAAGAATTTAAAATTTTGAAGGGAGCATTCCCTACCTATGGGATTGCAGGTTGAACTAATTAATGCACACATGTCTTCCATTCAAAGAAAATCGACAGGTTTATTAAATAAACTATTCCAGCAGTTACGTACTCCATTACGATTTTGTTTTGTAAAATATACAGAGAAATATTAGCTTTCGTATGATATATGGCAAATTTACTGAACCGAATCAGGTTATCCCCGAAATTAAAAAATAAAAGAGCAAATAAAAATGATTAAAACTGTTATTTTTTTAGTAAATTATTGATTTTATCCAGGTGTGGGGTTCCTATAGAGTCTGAGCATATTTTTATAATACATTTTGGCTTGTTGAATCAATATCTGGTATTAATTTTCGCCTTATCACCTACCATTTTTGAGTAAATATTCAATATTACGAATCTATGACCGAAAACGGCTAAAAATGGTTATTAATGTTTTTCTTGACTTGATCTTAGCATGGGGGTTTCCATAAGGATATGAGTATAATAATTATTTTATAAAAAGATATGACTGTATTGACGCGCTACCCTCTTCTCTAAGTCTAACGATTCTATTTTTTCGTTGAAGAACTTATTGACTGCAAATTTCAAAAAGTATTTCCATATTGCCTTACAGGCGCGGATCAAAGGGGGGGGGGGCGATCGCCCCCCTCAAGAGCTTTGAGTTCAGGAAAATAGACCCTGCTTCTTATACTATAGTTTATTCAAGAACTAGAGAGAGTCTTAAATTATATTTATCCATTTTTTTTCTTCGCAAACTACCTGTGTTCTTTAGTCCGGTGTTTTTGTCAAAATCTGATAGACACATATATTTTTCATAGGAATGGATTAGAAATTTTATAATCAAAAATACCGGTCTATAATGGACTATTTGGGTTGGATAACAATAGATGTTTGGATGTGTGAAGTGTTAAAAAGGATTTTAGTCCTTGTCATAGGCGTCGGAAGGAGGTTTATTTTATGACTAAATATTTATGTAGAACATTATTTCGGTACTAAACTTAAAACAAAGGGTTTTTATAATAATGTTTTATTTCTTATGATTTCTTAATAATTAACATACATTAGAAAATATAGATAATTTTGACATATTTTACACAAATCGCAACTGTATTTTAATTATTTTTAATTTTGGCTTAGAAACCGGTTTAGGCACATTCAAACTAAAACGTAGCCTTTTTCTCTCAAAAAATTCTAAGTTATAATTTAAATACTTTCAAAATGCCCATTGTCAAAAATATAATAAGTTAAACAAATATATATATATATATATATATATATATATATATATATATATATATATATATATATAAATTCTTCCATATAATAAAATATTTTTAGGGCTATCAGTCATTTTCTAATTAATTAAAAATAATTTTAGGACATTTGACGTTTCATTTTATTTATTTCTTAAATCATCTGCAGAATTACAATTAAACATTGAAAGGGGATTCAAATGTAATTTGTTTTTATATGTTACAGAAAATTTATATAATAAGTTGTATTTACAGTGGTAAACATTACGTAAATAATTCGTAATCAAAGTCAGTGCAGCTATCTTCGCTCAAATTAATTATAATTAGTTTCTCTATCTCACCGATCATGAGATCGAGTTTCCATATTTTCTTTTATTTTTTTATTACATGGATTTTTCCCAATTTTCGGCAGAAACTTTATTCAAAAAAATTATTCAAAAATCCGGTTAAATTAATAATTTTGTAAGTTGTGTTATTTCTAGCAACTCTACCTTTTAGTTGAGAGAGATCTTTTCTTCTCTAACGGACATTTTCCGGACGATCTATAAGAACAGATTTCATATCTGGTTTTTCCCAGCAAAAATTAAGTAATTTCCAGAGCTCAGTTCTTTTAATATCTGGTAAATCTAGATCTTAATTGATTTTAGTTCGAATTTTGACGACTGTTGGGATCTGCTTCTCATAATAAAATGTATATACAACTCTTTTTATTGCAGTTTACATCTCTTCTTCCATCGAGGTTTTTCGTCCGCCTGTGATCGAATGTGGCTTAGGAGTACTAACAATTCCAGTCGTTTTTTTCTCTTTCAGTATTCGGTACATAGTAAATTTTTTAACTCCTGTCATTTTGGAACACATCTCAACAGAGCTTTTAACATTATTATCTGGATATTGATGTCTTAAGGCACCATAAACATAAGTTTTTCGTTGAGGAAAAAATGCCTTAGTTCAACGATTTTGGAATAAATATACAGATCTCAAATAATATATAAAAACCAGCACAAACAAGATAAATCACTAAGGATACACTGTAAGGTGTACTTTGCTCCCTGACAGAAATTAAATTGAGTTATCAGAAAGTTTATTGTTGCAGTAGATTTATAAAATCTTATAATATTTCAATATAATTAAATATAATTAGATTTATGGTAGTCCTTAGTTACCTGCGGCACTGGAGCAGGTACGTTGGAGGTTTGGGAAACAGTTTTATTACTCTCTCTAGTTCTTGAACAGAATAAAGGAATGTGTATGTTTGCAATTGCCCCTTTCCTTCCCAACAGCTTTGATTCAGGAAAATAGAACAGATTCTGCCTTTTATATTAGGAATGTGTGCTGTTGGCACTCCCCTCCTCCTCGTTGAAAACTTGTCATACTATACTTTTGTGATATCACCGCTGGATCCGCCCCTTCTGCCTTATAATGACAAAGAGTACCAAAGGACGAATTAATTTTTGAAAAGAAGATTTGATGCTGCTGAACAAGTCTGAGAAATCACTGTTTTGTACCTAACAACAAACAAGAAAGATAAAATAGGAGGGTGTAAACTGAGTGATTTATAGATAATTTTAATATTATTTGTTTAAAGACTTAAAGCCTTGGTAATGTAGAAATATTCATAGGAATCCTGTTATAGAGAATTAAGTTTAAGTAGGAAACTTAAAATTCTTAAAAATAAAATGGAAAATCAGGATAACTTTAAGATTTGAACGAAATTAGCGGGCGTGTTTGGGTCTTAGGTATTCAAGAAGCTTCTTTGAAGGAGACTGAGCTCTTGTTTCGAAGTCATCATATACCCACGTTTATCATCTGTTTGATGACCTAAGCACTACTTAAAATTGCTCTAAAGAAGACGTATAAGATAAAATTTTCTCTTATCCCTCTTATGGTGATTCGACGATCATTTTTGTTGATTTTTTTCAACGTTTCATCTGTATTTGACGTGCCTTGTCACGGTCCTCTTCAAAAAACTTTCACCACTCGTAAACAGTGGCTTTTTCATAGTAAATTGACGAAAGCCTTCCTTTAATATTTTCCTTGCATTTAAGTTTATTTTTAACCTAAGATTTAGTATATATTCTTTTATTCATTTTCTAACCAAAAAAAAACAGCGAATATTAAAATGAATATAGTAACATTAGAAAAAATGTGAGATAAATAGCCAGGGAATTATTACCATACTGCCTTATAATGACAAAGAGTTCCAAAGGACGAATTAATTTTTGAAAAGAAAATTTGATGCTGCTGCACAAGTTTCAGTGATTTTGAGAAATCACTGTTTTGTACCCCACAATAAACAAGAAAGATATTCCAACAATATTGATAGATCTACTTTTTCGTATCGATATTTCGTATATATGTATGCATGTAGGAATAAAATACTGAGTTCATGAAATTACGTTATATTTGGTACTTTCTAATGTAGCCAGTGACGAGTGGTAAATATGAACGCTCACAGCCAAGCCCCATCTAAATACAATAAAACAACTTCCAAGTTAAAAGTAGGAGGGTGTAAACTGTGTCATTTAAAGATACTTTTAATATTATTTGCTTAAAGACTTAATGACTTAATAATGTAGAAATATTCATAGGAATTCTGTTACAGAGAATTAAATTTAAGTAGGAAATTTAAAATTTCTAAAAATAAAAAGGAAAATCATAATAACTCAAGACGCTTCTATGAAGGCGACTGAGCTCTTTTTTCGAAGTCACCAAATACCCACGTTTATCACCTGTTTGGTGGCCTAAGCACTACCTAAAATTGCTCTAAAAAAGACGTATAAGATAACATTTTCTTTCATCTCTCTTATGATGATTCGGTGATCATTTTTGTTAATTTTTTCATCTGTATTTGACGTGTATTGTCACGGTCCTCTTCAAAACACTTACACTGCTCATAAATAGTGGGTTTTAATAGTAAATTGCCGAAAGAATCCTTTAATATATATTCTTTTCTTAATTTCCAAATTAAAAAAACCAATGAATATTAAAATGGTAATAGTAATATGAGAAAAAATATGAGATAAATAGCGAGGGAAATAAAAAATTTCCAGTAATTTTCTAATTAAACTTCGTATAATAACAATCGAAAAATGTAAAAAAATGTTTATTTTTACATTTTTTCTACCTGAGTTGAAAATAATACACAATTTGGACCCTAATGTTAATTTCTAAAATTTTCCTTATTTTTTTATATTATTTTTCCAAACAAATTAGAACAGATTTCTTGATATGTCGTCGTCAGATGTAACTAAAATTATACGAATGAATGTTTTTTTTTTTGGGTAATAACACACACCGTTTTATTTACAGAATAAAATTATTTTTAAAATCATCGTTTTTCAAAAAATAATTTAAATTTAGTTTTCCCCCAGTAAATGTGATTCAGGCGGGCTGTAAACATTATTCGCTAGCTTATTTGATGTTACTAAAATACTTAATACTCAAGCAATCAATTTTCTATAATAACTTCGAGAAAATAAAATCCTTTATTTTTTGTTCCCTTAATCTAGACTTTTTACAAACACAATACAAACTAATGGATTTCTACTCCCTTAGGCGCCTTATTCTCTCTCCCTGTCTAGGAAAAAAAGCTCCACAGAAAAACGATGAGTAATTATGATTGCCGGTCATAAGGAGCAACCAGCCGTAATACTCTCGTTTCCTGTAGCTTCGAAACCGCAAAACTAAAGGGACATTTGAGAATGGGGCCTGACGTGACTCACTAGCCAGTGGCGTATCAATAATATTTAAAAATAAAATATGTTTTTCAAATGAGAACAACGAAAACCGATAGATTATTTGAGTATACCGAAAATAAAATTTAAATATTTGAAATTTTTCGTAACTTATTACAACTTATTGTTCGAACGAATGAAAGGGCTCCATCTACTTATAAACCAGATTTAATAACGCATTTAAACATTTAAGTAGACATAATAAAGGGTGTTTTTTATAGAGGTATAGAACTTTTAAATGGAATAAAACAAAGATTGAATTTTTTAAATTGACATGAAATTTACTTTATTCGAAAGATAACCTTCTGGCATTATAATTTAAATATGACTTTTGGCATATGACCGCCACAGCCGGCTCGGACGTAGTCTAATCTGGAGGTCCAATTTTCGATGACTTTTTCCAACATTTGTGGCCGTATATCGGCAATAACGCGGCGAATGTTGTCCTCCAAGTGATCAATCGTTTCGGGCTTATCGGCGTAGACTAGCGACTTCACATATCCCCACAGAAAATAGTCTAGCGGCGTTAAGTCGCACGATCTTGGAGGCCAATTCACGGGTCCGAAACGTGAAACTATGGGGTTACCAAACGTTTCCTTCAATAAATCAATTGTGGCACGAACTATGTGACATGTTGTGCCGTCTTGTTGAAACCACAGCTCCTGCACATTATGGTTGTTCAATTTATGAACGAAAAAGTGAGTAATCATGGCTCTATAGTGGTCACCATTGACTGTAACGTTCTGACCAGCATCGTTTTTAAAGAAGTACGGACCAATGATTCCACCAGCCCATAAAGCACACCACACAGTCAGTTTTTCTGGATGTAACGGTGTCTCAATATACACTTGAGTATTATCATCACTCCAAATACGGCTATTTTGTTTATTGACGTATCCATTCAAACAAAAGTGAGCTTCATCGCTAAACAAAATTCGCTTATGAAAATCGGGATCCACGGCAATCTTGTTTTGGGTCCATTCACCGAATCTACGCCTTGCTAGGTGATCGTGTGGCTTCAATTCTTGCACGAGTTGGATTTTGTAAGCACGCAAAGCAAGATCTTTCCGTAAAATCTTCCATAAAGTGAATAGACACATATCCAATTCCTGTGCACGATGGCGGATAGACTGATTCAGGTCTCCCTCTACGCTACGCTCTACAGCAGCAATGACTTCTTCTTTACGCACTGTACGACGTCTCTGTGGATGCGTATTATCATTTAGAGTAAACGTGGTGGGAAAACGTTCCGTGATTAATCGAATTAATTGCTCTGATGGACGATTATGTTGACCGTAAAATGGACGTAGTGCGCGATACGTATTTCGAACAGAACCATGATTTTCAAAATAAATTTGCACAATTTGGGACCGTTGTTCAGGCGTCAGTTGAAATGCCAAATCAAACTAAACATAAATCACTTGACAGCTGACAAAATGGCCGCCAGTTAAAAAAGTGTTGCCAACTTAAAGTTTTATACCTCTATAAAAAACTTTACTTTCCATTTCGGTAATAAAAAAGGGGGTACATATTTTTAAAAAATGGTCGTATTTAAAAAAGCCTTTAGGGTCACTCTCAAAGTCTCATTCAATGTCACCATTAGATATCTCCATTAAAATTCAACAATTTTTATTTAAGTTATTTTTTTTGAAAACGCTTCAGTAAAAAATATTCAGCTGCAACCTTTAAAATGGGACATCCTATGTAATTCAATCTAAGAATAATAAAACATCGTAGCTTTTATGTCCTTATCTTGATATCTGTGTTCTACTCTACGTTACTAAAAAATAATAATCTTTCAACATACAATAACATCTTTTCTTATTGAATAACCGCGTAACATGTGAATAATTTTGGAGGTGGTTTGAAATATTTAGTCGCCCCCTGATATTTTATTAGGTTTCTTGTGTCTACTGTAATGTGTAAATTCACATATGACTTCGGTTTTTATCTATCATCCACAAGTGTTTAGAAAGGGAAATAAGAAAATAAAATATGAGGAATTCAATAATAAGCAATCTGGAGAATTTTTAAAAACTAAAAAAAAAACAAAATCACTTTTTTTACTTATTTGTGGCCTAACGAACATTCCTTCTTTAAGCTGTGCACGCGCATTTCCGTCTCAAATAAAGAAAATCATTTTAGGTATTTAATATAAATTTTTCAAAAGCCTTACTTTTATGTGCAGAGTTGATAAATAATTTTTCTGCTGCTCTACGTAGGGTTCATTAAGAACGTTTTTCAGACCGGGCACAATGTTTTTACGTAACGACCATTCTTTAACGACATAATATTGGTTTCTGGCTCTGCTGTCCTATTCTCATAAAAAACAACAATCTTTGTTGTAACAATTCTGCAGTCCTGTAAGTAGTACAATACCTTTTTAGACTGGTACAAATGTTCCATGCATTATCTTCGTATTTTATGTTTTGAAGTAGTATGCTCATGTTTTCGTACGTTTATTTCATATTTATAGCATGTCCCATGAACAGGTCTTATGGCTAAAGGAATTTTGAGATATTCAGTTTTATGTTTGCTTTTACTAGAAAACCCCTTGACTTTTGTTAAGGAAAAGGAGCAATCATCAACATGATTCTGAGCCTCCCGCCAAATCATTGGAACTCAAAACTTCATAGACTTCTGAGTACCTAGTAGCTATCCTGTTAATATTCTTGAGCAAGTGTGACAGCAAATTTTAGGAGCCCAAGTTTAGTCTTGATCGTCAACTTAGTGGGATCAAATTATTTCGTTGAGAAAAACATATTGGAGAAAAAAGGGTGAAAATATTATTTTATAGCTTATTAATTTTGAATTTTGTCTGGTTTGGCCAAAAATATTTGGTAGTTTTGTTAAAAAAACTACGAACATAAGTCCGGTAGCTTGTGAACCAATCTTATTTTTCGTCTTTCCATTTCCTTTATTAAATGTTTTTTACCCAAAAACGTACACCTTCTAGGGCTTTATACACCAAATATTTTTAATAGTGCTTGAGGAGCAAGGGGAAAGCAGATCTGACAAGCTCCGAGGTATAATGCGAGAGTTTCTTGCACCTGAAGAGCTCTCAGCTCCTCCGGTCAACAAATCGAGGGCAGTAATTGTTCGCTAGTTCTTTGCACCTTGCTGGTTTATCTAATATTGATCATCCGGCTGCTTATATACGTTTCGTACATCTGGTGTTTTCTAGAAATATCGGATATCGCGACTAACAGAAGAGACGACATAATTGCTTTATAGAGGGGTCCATCGATTAGTAGCTGATCCTTCGACGACTACGGGATATGGTAAAATTTGGCATTACATGAGGTTTAATGGGCATTTCCGTTATTTTAAGCCTAAGGGGCTTGAGACTTCTTAAATAACCCCCATGCGACATTGCTAGATTGTGCTCAATTTCCCTAAAATTAGAAAAAACCTAGATTTGGCAACGTCACAACCCGGTATGCTATAACAACGTATATATCGAATGGATACATTCTTATACCTACTTTGTAGGGAATCAAAATATGTCGTTGATGTTCTCTAGATTTTGCTACGTGATACGACAATCTACAGGTTAGAGTAAGGGTTACATAGCTAGAAATTATCGAAAAAAAACGTTAGTTTGGAGGGAAGGATTTTCATATAGAACGGTATAATCGTAAGGAAACATGGTCTATTTATTCAAATAAAATTACTTGATACCAACTAAAAAGGGAACCTTGAATGGCACCATTGTTTGTCGTGTTTTTCGGTCACCGGCTTCAATTTTACGATTTCGGTTTTGAGCAGTATGTGGTTTTGTTGGTACAATAATTGTGATTTTTGGCATTAGTACAATAATTGTGATTCGGCTTCGCAATATTACCTTTACTCTAGAATTTTCTGCTTTAAAATTAGTAAACGAGTTCTAGTAAGGAAACTCAACTTCATTGTTTTGCTTTGGAGAAGGATATCCTTGATTATTTTTATTGTATAAACGCACAAAGTTATTGTTAATTTAATTACCTCACGTAGTTCAGATTACAATGAAAAATAATATCAAGTGTATCGACGAAATTATACAATGACTTTGTAATTTATCACTACTATCAAACTAATATTATATTTATAAGTATGTAGGTACGTCATAAATCATTTTATTATCAATTTATTCAAAAAATAAAAAATATATAATTATTGGTCAATTGTTTACTTAAAAAGCTTAAAAATTGAGTATTTTAGGTCCGATTTTCCGAACCACTTTTGATGTTGCCCCCTTTTACGCCGCATCTTCTTAAGGGGTACGCCCGATCTTTAATCTAAATTCCAAAGTGATTGCATTAAATGAAGCAACTTGTCAACGCATTATGTTTGTTTGTTATAGCTCTTTACAAAACAGAGAACCTAGATGCTATTATTTGTTTACGATTTTACAAAATGAACCAATGTCAAGAATTTTGGACTTGCACTATAGAAATAAAAGATTTTTAAAGAATCCTGAAATAGTTTAATCAAAATCTGACCATTATAAAATTGTAGGTAATAAAACACCTTTTAAAATTTTCTTTACCAAAATCCACCCAGTGATTACCGAGATATATAAAAAAAAAATAACATTTAGAAACCTTCTTTTGTTATTGTCAATAACATTGCAAAAATGCATTTAAATCGTTGACGAACCTATAGATAATACGTAATTACTGACACAAATAAATTTGGAAAAGTTAGACTGTAAAAGTTTTATAGTCTTTACATAGTTGTTATTGTTTATCTACTGAGGTGAAAGGTTATAATTTTTTTTTTTGGATGAGAAAACTTTTTAGCGAATCATGCGTGAAGTCCCGTTTGGTTTTAAAAGACTTAGACTATTAATCCCTACAAAGAACTGCACATATATGGTACAAAATCTCTGCTTCATTATTTATTAACATTAAGAACTGCAATTTGGCTTTTTCTCAGCAAAAACTTTGAACTATAAAATAGAATATTTTTTCTGCAATTGTTGTAAAATTGTTCAAGTAAATACCGAGCAAAATGTTCAGACTCAGATAACAATGATAGTGTCAGTCAGCTTCACTTGGGGAAAATTATTTACCTTCTCATAAAATTTTGATATAGAGATAGCTATGAAACGTGATAAAAAACATTTAATAAAAAGTTACTGCTATAAATAAGGCTGTATATAATTTAAGATATATCAAATGTTATATTCAATTTTATACCTTCTTAATTTTTCTACAGGAAAATAAAATTTTCTATATATTTGTATGTTAATGATTCTGAATGGATGAATAAGGGTAGTGATACTCCTTGCTCGATGCTTAGGCCTCATTATGCCCATTACATTCCACCATGGTTCCAGGTCAGTTGAGGTCAATCGCCTTTGCGAATCGAAGTAGCCTTATTATATTATGTAGCATCACTGCTTCAGATAATATTATTGTATCTCTAGAATGCCTTTGCCCCAGTCTGTTGAACACCGGACGCTTTCTGAGAACATTATTAACAGTTTAATCGTCCTCTAGACACCATTTGAATACCGGATTATCTGCGACGCCAGTCCGATAAAGATGGCTTCCCAGGTGAAAATATGCCGTCAGCAATCCCACAATCATCCGCAGTTCTTTCCTCTTCAGGGAATGAAGCAGTCTAGTAAGCCACTTATATGTTCCTTGGCACATCTCGTTTCAGGGACTTCTCTACAGCATTCAATAAATTTGCTTTCCAGCAACAGTTTAAGATCTCTCTTACCAACAGTAACTGGAAGAGGTATATTGGGTTGGGACCGTATGGCTCGGCCGCGGACCTCAGTTTTGCCAAAAGGTATGCTTCTCCATTTCCGTGTATACCCGAGTGATGCGGGATCGATACAAGTCTGATTGTGCAGCCGTTCTTTGTTGGGTTGTCAAGTACCTCCCTACATTCAGACATAAATGTGAAACTACTAGATTGAACCCCAAGATCAATATTTCAGTATATATCCCTCTCCCAGGGATAACGAGAATAAAGTATAGAGTTAACGATATTTTTTTGCAAGAACGACTGAACACAATAAATTTATTATATACTAGCTTTGGAAATAAATAAATCAGTACAATGTAATTGATAATAAACAATTAAAAAATTAACCTATATAACTCCGGAATAGTTTTTCTTCATGTCTGTAAAGTTTTATCAAAACTGGTTCAGCCTTTTCAAAGATTAGCCCATACAGACAGACAGAAAAAAAAGTAGCATCTATTAGTTCTGATTACCTTCCTTTCATTTCTGCGAAGATTCGTCGAAATTGGTTCAGCCATTTCACAGGTTAGCCCGTACAAGTAGACAGAGTTTCATCGAAATCGACGCAGTTATTTATAGATATGTAGATGTATAGATGTGTATATGTATAGATGCATAGATATTCATATGTATAGATGGACAGATATATATCTGTTGTATTGTGTAGATGTATAGATATATGGATGTATAGATATATAGGTGTATAGATATATAGATGTATAGATATATGGACGTGTAGATGTAAAGATGCATAACTGTCTAGATGTATAGCTTAGACGACTTCAATATAAAAACTGCAAACTCTTTTAACGGTATTAATCATAGCAGAAATTAGAAAAATGGATCTGTAAGCTATTAAAAAGAACTACATTTTATATAATAATTTGCAATTATCGTTCAAAAATATGAACTCAAGTATCTTGGAAAACATGAAAAAGAAATCATAAATGCATACCCACGATATGGTAAAGAATTCTATTTTGTTTTTAGTCGATAGGTTTGTTTTCGACCAAAGGTTTTCGACTTGTGCCATTTCTCTTAACTTACCTTATACAAATAACCATAATAAACGATAGCTTTTGTTGTACTTCCATTGATACCAATGCTTATTACGGTTGGTGCTAGACTTGGTTTCTCAATTTAAAATTATACATTTTGGAGAAAACAATATGCCGTCATAATGACTTAAAATTTTCAACTTAATAACACCTCAAGATTAGTTCAAAACTAAGTACGTTTTTGTTGCAATGCATTTATTTTATCTCACAGTAGTAAATCTTCATGTCCATGTGTTTTTGAATTGATATTGTAGCATTTAAATTTACAGGTTTACTTCGTTGCTATATTCATACAATAAAGTTGATTCATAACTACGAGAAAGGCATGTAGAGTATGACAATTTACGGTTGAGATTACAGTAAGGAACAGGTAATATTTTTATCACGAATTAGTAATTTTGGACTATTTTTTTTCATTTTATTTTCCTGATAATTTTTCACGATTTATCGTTATTTTACTTATTACCCACTAACTCGAGTAAGTTCGAAGCCGAGTGGGAGTGCTCTAGGTCCAGAATAAGGTTAGTAGGCGTGAGAAAAGAGAATCCCTAAAGTTTGTCACGTGCAATAGCGTGGAAAATTTTTTTGCTTTCTTTACGATCGGACCATCGAAAGCGTGTGACAGCATATTTTTTTTTGCCAATTGATCTGAAAAGGGAAAACTGCTATGTGAAAATTAAATCGAATTAAATCCATTTCACTAAATCATTGATGTAAGATTTTGCCTCCATGTCTTTAAATCCAATATTCTAAAAATATATTTTATTTCAGGGCTATGGACATTCTTTATAATGGCTTTGGATTCTGAATAAATATAAATTTAATTATTGGGATTCCGTTGTGAATAAATACAAGTGTGGATTTGAAAGGATTTGATAAATGAGGTTCTATTTTATTTTTCATGTGAAATAATCAATACCAGAGATTCAGTCCTCGAACCAAAAGATCAATATTGGGTCAAATTTACAGTTATAAATAAGGGTACAATGTAGGAAAAGTTACTAATGGTAGGAGGAAGTTTTAGTTAAGATATAGGAACCAGATACTCAAGGATCATTAGAATATTAGTTATTATGATTAGGTTGCACATTGCAATTTAAACAATGTATTCTAGGTTGTATTGGAAAATTTGGATTTGTCAGATGGCTAAAAAATGAAACAGTGGGATAACTTTTGATAAAGTAAAAAGTTTTCCTTCGGATCTCAGGATATCATAATTTATTATTCCAAAAAGTTGTTTTCTCTTAAATATACATACATGTATAAGTATACATTTTATATGAATGGTGCTTTTTTATTTTAATGTAAATGAATTTTCTGCTAATATTAATTGGTCACAGTTATTATTAGATTATTTTTGAAAAAATAATATTACCTAATCGCAGGAAATACTCGTAATTGCCTCTTTAAGATTGACTTTTCAATTATTCTTTTATTTGACTCCTGATATATTAAAGTGGCAATTGTTTCCAGTAACCTTGATTTTTAGTTTGATTCTTGCAATAACCGTATGACATACAGTTAGTACTTATGGTCCTTTGTTCTCTATTAAGAAAAATCTCTCTCCAAAAATTAAAAGCATAGGAACCTAAAATTTTGATGACGTTATCTCTCCTGGGATTGAGAAATTTTCCAATTCGTCATTAACTAGATATAATTATCTTGAAAACAGTAAAACCCAAAAGGAAATCTCACATAGACAGTTTTAATATATATATATATATATATATATATATATATATATATATATATATATATATATGTATATATATAT
Organism: Diaprepes abbreviatus; assembly: GCA_034092305.1. Taxonomy (NCBI): domain Eukaryota; kingdom Metazoa; phylum Arthropoda; class Insecta; order Coleoptera; family Curculionidae; genus Diaprepes; species Diaprepes abbreviatus. The sequence continues at coordinate 3,866,320 of JASJET010000141.1, read as the reverse complement.
ATGTATATGTATATATATATATATATATATATATATATAGATATATATATATATATATATATATATATATATATATATGCGGCTTTCACGGATTCCTCCGTGTGAGATGCAATAGCAGTGGATATATCCACATTATGCCGTTGTAGTGCTGAAATCACATTCAGCAAACATACAACTATATGCAGCTCCATGTATGAATGAAGTGTTCCTTAGTAATTTGTTCAAACTTTGCAACCTCTAACACAGAAAGGATATGGTTGGAAGGCAGTTTGCATTTACTGTTCGCATTTTCTTTCATTCATATTCATTGCCATTGCATCTCACACGGAGGAATCCGTGAAAGCCGCATAAACATATATACGCCATCCGGCGTGAGGTCGGCGAAGCCGCGTTCAGTATTTGCATGCTTCCTTCCGATCTGTCCTTTGCACAGCCTGGTGCATGTCGGTACCTTGATGAGTCTAGTAGAGACGAAACATGTACCTCTGTCGTATAACTATGGCGGGGAGAGTAAGTTTTAACTTTCTTCTCGGTATGGTGGTACAGATAGGCCACCATCTCGATGGTGGTGGAATAGGATAAATTGTGTTCCTTAGTAATTTGTTCAAACTGTGCAACCTCTAACACAGAAAGGATATGGTTGGAACGCAGTTTGCATTTACTGTTCGCATTTTCCTTCATATATATATATATATATATATATATATATATATATATATATATATATATATATATATATATATGTAATGTCGGATATTCCCACGGGTGTGATGTGTAATCGAAGGTTTTCGGACATCACTCTCAGGACTGTAAGGCAGCTGACGTTTCGGTGAAATCTCATTCACCATTTTCAAAGCTCACTGTACGGCATCTACGAGTGTTCGTTGACGCCGTATAGTAAGCTGTGACTTATTTTTGTTGGGATCTCTTAAAATAGAAATATACAAGACTCCGGTGAACATCCGCAAAGAATTATTGATTCGCATTTTAAACGCTGGCAACCTGAGGTATTAGATAGAGTTCAATTTAATTTTTTTAAAACTGTTAATAAATTTATTCATCTAAAAGGCGCCATTTTGCACACTTGCTTAATTACCGTTTTCTTTTTAGTTAGTTTTTTCAATCTTTTTACAATACATTCATGTACTTTCAAAATTTATTTTAAAAATTTTTTCATTATTGCAGCAAATTGTTCTATGCATGTAATTATTGGCGAAACGGCTCACCTACTGAAAATTTTTCATGAGGTATAAAAGCTTCCAAATACATGCGATTATCGGAAAAAATATCTAGGTTGTCACAACGTTGATGACAAAGAATCAGAAGCGATGTTTACAAGTGACGTCACATTTGTAACACTTACACTACTTTATAGCCCGTCACTATATCACTAGAAAACGTCATATAATATTAGACTTTACATCAAAAATCATTAAACTCGGTTACCACGTTTTTAAGAAATATAGAAAAAAATCAATATTTTCTTAAACCTTTGATGTCTTCTACCGTCTAAACGACGCAGTATCTGATATAAATAAGTTGGCTTAAATCGACTTATTTTGACGTCATATTGTTTTATGTTTGTAAAATGTTGGTTTCGTTTTGTTGCTTTGTTGCCAGTGTGGCTGAAGTGAATAAAAAATTAATACAAATAACGAATAATACATTTAACCTTAAAGGACAACATCAACAATATTGACGATTGAAAATTTCTTTGAAGAACAAACTCTCCGTTGATTTACTTGTAATATGGGTGTTTTGAAGATGTAATTATATTAAATAATAATAACAATAAAGGTTTTTATTTAATAAAATATTCTACAGTTATGTTTTAAGAAATATTGAGCGAGTTTCAGTTCGTTCTAGATACAAAATATCTCTGACGTCTGTGCAGCTAACCCACAAAACTTAATAAAATTAAAATTAAAAATGTTACGAAATATATATGAAAAAAAACAATATAGAAAACAACATAAATATTAATTTGAATACAGCTCAATGTTCATTTTCAAAAAAAAAACAATGTTGATGAGTTTTAAATGAAATAAAGGAAGAGAGGTTCAAAAACATACCCAAAGAAAACCTTCAAAATTCACTCAGACACCCAGGATGCCCCCCAAAACCATGGTCCTAAATCTCCGTGCCGACACCGATCTACCCAATAAATCAATGATATAGTTATTTGAACATTTGGCAACATTATACGAAAATGATCTCTTGAACAACTCTCGCGAGTTGGAGGGAATAGTACTCCTTCCTTTAAACCGAACATTAATATTATGTACATAACATCGAAATCTGATTTTATTATACAAATATGGGGGTGTTTTTTGATTAATTATGGAGAAAAATTGACAAGGAGAGTGCAATTGTTACCTCCGTCGCATGTCGAACCAACCGACTTCTTTTAATTTATAAGTAATATGTTCGAACTTCCGATTCCCATAAATCGGTCTTAAATAAGAGTTTTTTAGTTTTTGTATTCATTTGGTGTCCAAGGCAGATAGGTATGGCTCATAAGCAGCATCACAATAATTCAGATGCGAGAGCACTAAGCTGTCGCAAAGCAAAGTTTTAAGTTCCCTATTTAGAAAATGACGATTTTCGAAAATGAGTTTCAGATTTATATAAGCTTTTTTTTTAATAATTGTGTGATGTGGCAAGAAAATCTTAGATCTTGGTCTAGGTGAAGACCGAGGTCTTCAATTGTATTTTTACAAGTTATCTTAACATTATTCACCTTTACTATATCGCTATAGTTGCGCATAAAATTATCCTTGTCATTCTTCTTAACAAATAAAATAGCTATAGTTCTTTGTGGATTCAATTTTAAAGAATAACCACAAGAAAACTGAACAAAGTTATATAAATCAAAATATATAGCGGACACTGCGTGTGGACGTTTATCGGAGTAAAAGGATAAATACAGTTGAACATCGTCAGCATAGCAGTACTGTTTACAGGATTTAAAGACGCTAGGAAACATAGAAATATATATACTAAAAAGTAGAGGTGATACAATGGATCCCGGCGGGACACCAGTCGCAATATTCGAAAAAGATTACTTATTTTCCTTATAAACAACAGCCTAGATCCTCCCCGTTAAGAAGTTTGATAACATTTCTATTACTGATTCCGATAAGCCAATATAATGAAAAATGGACCTTAATACCTCATGTTGCAGGAAATCAAAGGCTCCAGAATAATCGAACAGCATAAGCAACGTCAACTTGCCCCGGTCGGTAGCCCCAAAAATGTCTTCAGTAATATCCAACAAAGCTGTACTGCAACCATGACCCAGATTGATAAATTGGCATTATTTTACTTGTTTAGACATATTCCCGAAGTTGATTATCAATAACTTTTTCCATTATTTTTGAGAGCGTTGGTTATATAATAATTGGTCTAATATCACTGAAATTTTCAGGAAATGGTATTTTAGGAAGGGGAATCACACGCGCCTCCTTCCATTTTTCAAGCACCACTGAATGTAATATGTAGTTATTAAAAATATGCGTAATGTATGGTAATAAGAAAGGCATACAAAAATTAATTGTAAAAATATTAATACTATCAAGTCCTGTTGCGTTAATCTTAATATTTGAATTATTTTTAATATTTCTAATTCTGAAATGGTTTTGAAATTAAAGTCTGATGACATCAGGTAACCATTTTGATAATACAGTACTTGATCATGATATGGGGCTAGATTTGGTATAGAATTTATGAAATGAGAGTTGATTTATTCTACATTTGATAAGTGATCAGGTAAATCGAAATTAATTTAACTAATTTGATATTAGCCAACAGATGTTTTTTGCTTTTTTCGGCATATGTTTGATTAAAGAACGTTCTTTTCTCCCGCCTCACAGAAGCTGTAAAAAGGTTTCGTAATAATTTGTAATCATTCCAATCGTCCTGTGATTTTGTTTTTTTATACCTACTCAGAGCTCTGTCTCTCTCTTTCTTCAACGCTCGTAATGCCCCGGTAAATCATGAAACATATGGCTTAGTAATTCGATTGGTTACAAAAGAGGCATGTATGTCCAAAAGAACATTTATATTTTGACTCAAAAATTCATCCTTATCGTCAATGGTATAAAAATTTAAAATATTGTTCCAAGGAATGGAGCGTAAATCATATTCAAAATGAGTTTTTTCATGTTTTTAAAGTTACGAACAGTTTTACATTTTTATTTTGGTTTAGTAATCAATATATCTACCATACAGGATACTAGTCAATCGTCAGAAAAATCAACCGACTGTACCCTTATGACCGAAACAATATCACACGATGTAACCAAAATATAATCTAGTAGAGAAGAATTTGCATCAGTGATTCGTGTTGGTTCATTTATAATTTGTCTCAGACCAAGGGCATCAAAACAATCCAGGACAAACTCCGTCTCGGTAAAGGCAACCTGTAATAAATCGATATTAAAGACGCCAAAACAAAATACATTGTTTACTGAAGGTAAGATTTGGGATAAATCTGATTCAAAGATATTAAAAAAAATTCTTGTAATTGTATTTTGGTAGTTTGTAGACGACACAGACAGCGACCCTTGACCCCGCCAGCCTCAATTCTATCCAGAATTGTTCTATGAAATTACTACTTGACAAAATTACATAGTTGAGATTTTTCCTTGGATAAATACCTACTTCTCCTCCACGACCCATTCCATCGTGACGAATAAAATTATATGTCGGAATGTTCAGGACATCATTAGTAATATTGTTATTTTACCTTCTTCTTCTTCTTCTTCTTCGGGTGCCATGTGTTATGCCACACGTCGTCGATCATTTGTCCATCTCATAATCACATTATAACTAGAGTGCCCTCCTCAGCCTGTCTAAATATGATTGCGGCGTCTGATATACCACACCAGTTTGTTATATTACGGAGCCAAGAGTGTTGTTTTCGACCTGGCCCCTGTTTGCCTTCAATTTTTCCAGTGGCATATTTCTGTAAAGGAGAAGATTCTTAAGTTTAGAGAAAGTTATTTTCGCATGGCCAATTCTGCCCTTCACTTCTTGGTCACATTCCCACTATTAATTCAGAGTAGCACCAAGATACTTGAACCGTGCGACACGTTCAATATTTTCTCCGTTGATGTTAAGAGGAGCGATATACTGATGCCTAATAATCACCAACCCGAACTATTCACTGCACTCGTTGAGTTTTTTTAATATTGATTGGTGATGTTTAAAGTTGTTAGCTAAGACTGCAGTATTATCTACATAGCGAATATTGTTTTTTGGGATGCGATTCATTTTGATACCTCGCGTTTCATTTTCTAATGCTAACTGAAATATTTTCTCAACGTAAATATTAAACAGAACAGGCGACAGTACACATCCCTGTCGGACTCCCTTCAATATATTAAAGGTCTCTGTTGACAGATCGCCATCAATACGGATCTCAGCTAACTGTTGCCAATAAAGTTCTCTTATTATTCTAATATCTTTATCATCTACATCGATCTCCTGTAATCCTTCCAACAGCGACTCGTGCTTTACGTTGTCAAAAGCTTCCTGATAGTCAATAAAGCAGATGAAAACATCTTGTCTTTGGTCATAGCACTTTTGCACAAGTGATTTCATTGAGAAGAGAGTTTCTCTTGATAAAGTCAAACTGTGTGTCGCCATTCATTATTTAACCAAGTCTCGCAAATACAGGGGAGCACACCTATACTGGGAAAGAAACAATGACCGAGTTATTTCGGGCTCACTTCCCAGGGTCAACAATAATTGAGAAATCACCGGAGACTTGGAGGACTGAAGCAGAGATAAATACTGCTGTAAGAGCCACCAAGGACAATTGGCAAACGGCAAAAAAGGTGATTACCTATGAAAAGATAAAATGGGCCATAAACTCATTTGAACCATATAAATCGCCGGGACCGGACGGGATTTATCCAGCAATGTTACAACAGGGTCCAAACCTGTTGATCAACAGACTTTGCTGCATATTAAGAGCCACTCTAGCTCTAGGATATGTACCAAAGGTTTGGAGGTTAACCAGGGTAGTGTTCATTCAAAAACCTGGGAAACCCAACTATTCTACAGCAAAGGCATTTAGACCAATCAGTCTAATGTCATTTATCCTTAAGACTCTCGAGAAGCTATTGGACAGACATGTCAGAGATGATTTAATGGTAAACAGCCCATTTCATCGGAACCAGCATGCATACAGAATCGGGAGATCCACAGAGACAGCGCTCCACGACTTGGTCCGCAAGGTGGAAAACACTCTGGAAAATGGAGAAGTGCTTCTAGGAGCATTTCTAGACATAGAGGGGGCGTTCGACAACACGTCTTTTCAATCAATCATCACTGCAATAAGGAACATCAATCTGGAGGAGACATGTTGCAGGTGGATTGGAAATTTGTTAAAAGACAGAGTGATCTATACAGAACTGCTCGGAGAGTCGCTGATGGCACAGGTGACTGGGGGGTGTCCGCAGGGGGGGGGTTCTCTCCCCACTCCTTTGGAACCTAGTAATGGATGGGCTTCTGCGAACCCTGAGTGGGGAGGGTCACTCTGTGCTGGGATATGCAGATGACTTGGTAATCTTAACCCAAGGCAAATTTAATACAACAGTAAGAGAGAGAATGCAGAGGGCTCTTGAAGTTGTAGAAAGATGGGTAAGGCAGGAGGGACTCAATATAAGTCCCCAAAAGACTGTCCTAATTCCCTTTACAAAACGGAGAAGGATAGAGGATCTCGGTCCCATCATCCTCCAAGGAAACACAATACCACTTGCCAGAGAAGTAAAATATCTGGGGGTGATTTTAGACTCCAGGCTGACCTGGAACAGACAAGTGGAAAACATAACCAGAAAATCGGAAACATCTCTTATGACTGTTAGAAGATTATGTGGGAAAACATGGGGTCTCTCACCGAAAATGGTACATTGGTTATACACCAGTGTTGTGAGACCAGCCATCACTTACGCAGACTTGGTCTGGTGGCCCAAGGTAATGCAGAGAGCAACTATGACAAAGCTGAGTGGAATACAAAGGGTCGCCTGTTTATGTATTACTGGGGCCATGAAATCAACGCCCACTTCGACAATGGAGTGTATTCTGGATCTGCCTCCGCTACACATAGTGATTCAGGCAGAGGCAAGAATGGGACTCCACCGACTAAATCACTCAACAGTAAAATCGCAAATGACGATGTCAGGACATAAAAACATATGTAAAAAAATCAGGAGCCCTGAGTTGGAAATGGACACGGACCATATGAACTCGAGCTACCGTTATAATATACCGTTTGAAGTCACAATAGAGGATCGAATGGCAAGTAAAAGAGAAAGACCGGAAACATTCTCGGGTGCAAGTATCTGGTACACTGACGGTTCAAAAACTAGTGAGGGTACTGGAGCTGGGATATACGGGTTACAACCGAGGAAGGAACTAACCCTTCCCCTTGGGAAATACCCAACAGTGTTCCAGGCAGAAATATACGCAATCTTACGGTGCGCAGATGAGATAAATAGGAGAGCTTACAAAGGGAAGCAAATCCTCATTTACTCTGACAGCCAGGCAGCCCTAAGGGCCCTCAAGGGCCAAAAGGTATCATCGAGGCTGGTTTGGGAATGTCAGAGCGAGCTGGAAACTCTGACAAAAGACAACAGAGTTATGTTAAAGTGGGTACCAGGACACGAAGGCATACATGGAAATGAAAAAGCTGACGAACTAGCTAGAGCAGGGTCAGCATCTCAATACATTGGTCCAGAACCGGCCTTTGGGGTGCCGCGGTGTGCAGCACGAGAAGCAGTCAAAGAATGGATCAAAAGAGAACATAAAAACCACTGGATGACCAGACAGGGTTTAAACCACAGCAAGCTATTTATTGGGAATCCGGACCCGAAACTGGCAAAGAAACTACTACAAATGAGTAGAAACCAATTCAGGACTATTACAGGTATAATGACGGGACACATGGCCGTCAAAGTACATCTGAATAGAATGAATCTATATAACGGAAACCTCGGCTGCAAACTGTGTGGACAAGCCGAGGAAACGGTGAAGCATATCATATGTGACTGTGAGTCACTGGTGAGATTTAGACAACAAACTTTCGGGTCAGTAAAACTGGAACCGGGAGAAATACTCACTCACTCCTTAGCAGGACTGTACAGATTGAGCCAGGGGGCTAGGTTGACAGAGTGGCTATAATATCTAGGGTGAGCACAATAGGCCTACTCTGGTCGCAGTGCATCCGGCTTTAGGACGGACCCGGGAATATATAAAAAAAAAAGTCTCGCAAATGCAAACAATATCAAAATCATTGACCGGTAAAACATTTTTAATAGCATCAAGATGTGCCATGAGTGATATATGTGCGCACTTTAAATTAGATACAAACATTATAGTTATATATTGATAACATTTTTTAAATCTTATTTGTAGTCTTTAAAAAGGGATAAGCTCAAAACAGGAAGATAACAAATAACTTTCGCGTTATCAGAGAAAGGCAAAAAACGACTATTTCTATTACAAATCACGAATTTTTTGGGTATGTCTAAGTCTAATATTTTTAGGTAATACAAAATGATTTAAGAAAGCAAAATATAGATATATATGAAACTGAAATTAAATTTCAAAAAATAGAAAATATCCAAATAAATGAAACTTCTTCCATAGAATAGAAAACAGGAATATACAAAGAAAAAAAAGTACACTCTGATGTCTCTTAAAGATGAGGATATTGTAATTTAGTTTGTGGTATTTACTTCTATCTGACGCCATTTTCTGAGGTAATTCTTCGTTTGAATTTATTAACGGAAACAAAAACATAACCATCCCGGATCCAAGAGCACTAAACACTAAATTTATTACAAACCTTCTTATACAACTCTAAGTTAACGCTTGTTAACCACTCGGTCACAACGATTCGACTATCCTTAAGATATTTTTTTTTAAATAAAAATTAGTTTCTTTTCCTTTTATTCACAAACGTTACTGACATGAGCCGTGACTTACTCGAGTGGTGATCCTGTTTTTTGCCCATTTGATATCAATAGCTGATATCGCTGGAAATTAAAGAAATATTTTACATTTTGGAATTTATGATGTTTACGACAACGTCACACTGATTATCTGTATCGAATTCCTCATCAATACCACTGATAATCAAACCATTTAAGAGTCCGAAGTGCCGTTGATTTTCCATCCTTATCTCGCACATTTCTGATTGTTGCTTTAATTTAGTAATTTCGTTCTTCAAGTTGTCAATAGATTTTTGTGTATTTGTTTGAAATAATGGGATTTTTTCTAAAATATTATGCATAGATTCAGTCTCATTGTCTTGTGTAGGTGATAATATTAGACTTTTCAGTTCACTCACATTACGCCTCATATTCTCTTCTAACCTTTGTACCTCTTGATCAAAGTCAACTGTTGTTTTTGTTGGAGAAAGTCCTCCTTTTGGGTTACTACGTGTTGCTTTACCCATTGCACTTATGAAACCAAACACGTGGGCACTATTTATTCCTTTCTAAGGGGTAAATAATCACTTATTAACTTTAAATTTTAGGGAGCAATTTCAGGAAACACTACTCATGCATCGACATCTAGGTAAAACAAGTTTGCATTTACTTGAACTCTGTACATATCTGACTAAAAAAAGTATAATAATAAGTTAGTTTAAAATTTCCATTCTTCTTCTTCAGGTGCCATCTCCTATTGGAGGTTGGATATCATCATTGCCACTCTTACTCTATTTGCCGCTGCTCGAAAAAGTTCTACTGAGCTACAATTGAACCACTCTTTCAAATTTCTCAACCATGAAATTCTTCTTCTTCCGATATTTCTTCTTCCTTCTATTTTACCCTGCATGATCAATCTAAGCAACTCGTATCGCTGGCCTCTCATTATATGTTCAAGATATTGCAGTTTCCTTATTTTTATGTTGTTAATTAAATCTCCATTGCAAGTATTTAAAAGTTATTTTCACACAACTTTGAACCATGTGTATAATCCAACCTAAAAGAAAATCGGAGTAATACAAATTGTTTTGTGCAAGATGATTTTTTATGAAAACCGTTTGTGCAAGATTCTTTTCGCGGTGGTGACTACGTTAAACATTCAAAGTACTTATTGGTCGCTTATCAGAAGAACCTCAAGAAGCGAATAACAAAAATATTAGGAAAGTTCGAAATTCAATTAGTAGGATAACTAGTTCTTTTGATACCAAAATGGGTATTTTGCTTCACTCGCTGTTATCATTAGATTCGTTAAGCAGTTTACTTAGAATCAAAAAATAACAACGATGATGATATTCATCAGAAATAAAAATATTCCTGTTAAAAAGCTCCAAAACAGGTAAAACACTAAAAACATTTTGTAGTAGTTGACACTGGTCTAAATTTCTTTTATTACTTGTGACAAATTCGAAAATGTTACTTATAAATTAAAAGAGATCGGTTGTGTCAATTTTTCTCCATACTCAAGAAACACCCCCATATTTCTATAATAAAATCAGATTTCGATGCGATGTACATAATATTAATGTTCGGTTTAAGGGAAAGCTTACTATTCCCTCCCACTCGCTGGAGTTGTTCAATAGATCGTTTTCGTATAATGTTGCCAAATACTTAAATAATTATGCCATTGATTTATTGGGTAGATCGGTGTCAGCATGGAGATTTAGGACCGCGGTTTTGGGGAGCATCCTGGGTGTCTGAGTGAATTTTGTGCGTTTTCTCGGGGTATGTCTTTGAACCTTTTTCTTTCTTTCATTTAAGACTTATTAATATTGTTTTTTTTTTAATTAATGTTGAACTGTATTCAGGTTAATATTTATGTTGTTAACTAATTTTTCCTTAAGTTGAATATTGTTTTTCTTTTGATATATTTCGTGACATTTTTAATTTTAATTTTTTTAAATTGTTTTTCATTACATTTAGTTTTGTGGGTTAGCTGAACAGACGTCAATATTTTATATCTAGGACGAACTGAAACTCGCCCACTATTTCTGAAAATACAAATATAGAATAATTTATTAAATATAGACCTTTATTATATGATTTACATGCCAAACGGCTTCGCACTCCCTCCAGGGATTATTCACTCATACCAGGCATACAAAGACACCAAAAGTATGAACCCTTTCCATGTTATCGGGTCCTAGGTGACGTTATCTGCTGCATTTCCCATGAATTTTCGAACGGTTCGCGCGGTTGCTAGGAGAATTGCTTTCTGCATCGGCTTATAAAGATGCTCACCAAGGCCCAGTCCCTTGATGTTCTGCAGGAGGTTCTTCGGTATCACTCCACTTGTTGACAGTATTATGGGAATCGTTTGAACGCTGTTCATTGCCCATTGTCTTCGAATTTGGACCTCCAGATCTCTGTATTTGGCGATCTTCTCGTGGTATTTTGGCCTTAGGTTGTTGTTGTGAGGCACAGCAATGTCGATTAGTGTAGTTCGCCTAGAAATTTTATCTATTAGTACAATGTCTGGTCTATTATGAGCTACTGTTTGATCCGTCAGAACCGTTCGGTCCCAATATAACTTGAACTGGTTGTTTTCAAGAATAGGTTCCGGATTGTATTTGTAATAAGGATAGACCTTCATTATTATTATTATTTTGATTTACAAGCCAGACGGCTTCGCACTCCCTCCAGGGAATATTCACTGATACCAGGTACACAAAGGTACCAGAAGTATGAAGCTCTGTGGGAACCCTTTCCATGTTATCGGGTCCTAGGTGACGTGGTCTGCTGTATTTCCCATGAACTTTCGGACGGTTCGCGCGGTTGCTAGGAGAGTTGCTTTCTGCATCGGTTTATACAGATGCTCACTAAGACCCAGTCCCTTGATGTTCTGCAGGAGGTTCTTTGGTATCACTCCAGTTGTTGAGAGTATTATGGGAATCGTTTGGACGCTGTTCATTGCCCATTGTCTTCGGATTTGCACCTCCAGATCTCTGTATTTGGCGATCTTCTCGTTGTATTTTGGTCTTAGGTTGTTGTTGTTAGGTACAGCGATGTCGATTAGTGTAGTTCGCCTAGAAATTTTATCTATTAGTATAATATCTGGTCTATTATGAGCAACTGTTTGATCCGTCAGAACCGTTCGGTCCCAATATAACTTGAACTGGTTGTTCTCAAGAATAGGCTCTGGATTGTATTTGTAATAAGGCACTTTTCCTACCTGTAATAGGTTCAATTTTTCTGCTAACTCTTGGTGGAGTATCTTAGCTGCTGAGTCGTGTCTTTCCTTATACTCGGTTGCGGCAAACGCTTGGCATCCTCCAGTTATGTGCTGGACCGTCTCCGATGTTCGACAGCCATATCTGCACTGGTCATTCTCTATTGAGGGATCTCTAATGATGAACTTCCGATAGTTCTTCGTCGGAATAACCTGGTCTTGGATAGCCAACAAGAAGCCCTCCGTTTCCGGAAACATCTGTCCTGAAATCAACCAGTAGTTCGACGCTGAGTTGTCGACATTGTCCTGATTGACCTCATTTGGATGCCGTCCATGAAGTGGCTTCCGTAGCCAGGTTTGTAATTTCTCTTTTTCTGTTTGGTGGTGAGAAGTAATATCTTGTTCCCTCAACTGTAGCGGTGTTGAATCGTCTGCCTCGCATATTGCTCGATGTAGTGTGGAAGAGTCCGCTAACCTGTGGAAATATGAACGTAAGTTTATTATTTGTTGATCGAGCTGTTTACCAATATCCACCAATCCTCTTCCTCCTTGGTGTCTTGGAAGCATTGTACGTTCAATGGCACTCCGAGGGTGATGTTTTTGTGCTTTTGTTAGGAGTGTCCTTATTTTTCTTTGCAGGTTTTGTATGTCCATCCTGCTCCATTTTACAATTCCAAAGGAGTAGCTCAGCGCTGAGCAAGCATACGTGTTGAGCGCCTTAAACAAATTTCTACTATTTAAATTAGTTCGTAGTACCCGCCTTACCCTCCTGACAAATTCGGTTGTCAATTCAGCTTTCATAGTGCCATGGTCAATTCTTTTAGCCTGTTTCATACCTAGATATTTGTATGTTTGGTCTGCCTCCATTGCAGCTATAGTTTCACCGTTCTGCATTTCAAAAGCCCCCGGTTGTATCTTCCCTTTAACGATGTTCAAAATACGGCACTTGTCAAGTCCAAATTGCATTCCGATATCCCCGGAGAACTCCTCTACAATTTTAAGCATTTGTTCCAGCTGGTTTCTGGTAGCAGCCATCAGTTTAAGATCATCCATGTATAGAAGATGATTCACTCTGACTACCTCTTCGTTGTTATTTCTAACACTAAAGCCGTATCTGGTGGAGTTCAAACGGCGTGATAGTGGGTTCATTGCAAGGCAGAACCACAATGGGCTAAGTGAATCGCCTTGAAATATTCCTCTTCGTATCGGAATGGTGTTAGTTTCGATGGTGTCGCTGGATGGCACTTGCAATTGGATCCTAGTTCTCCAGGTTGACATGATGCGTTCTAAAAAGGAAACAAAATTATTATCGACCCTGTACATTCTCAATATAGTTTTGAGCCACTCATGTGGCACCGAGTCGAAGGCCTTCTTATAGTCCACGTAGGCAGCAAAGAGGTTTCTTCGGTTGGTACAGGCTTGGTTACATATGACAGAGTCAATAATCAATTGTTCCTTGCATCCCATTGCTCCCCTCGTGCATCCTTTCTGTTGAGTTGCAATGATGTTATTTTGCTCACAGTGTGCATAGATGCGTTGGGTCAAGCAGGAGGTGATCACCTTATACAGTGTGGGTAGGCAGGTGATAGGCCTATACTTAGCTGGGTCATGTGTGTTATGTTGGTCCTTTGGTAGGAGGTACGTAATACCTTCGGTCAAGAACAATGGCATTTTTGCTGGGTTAAGAAAAACATCATTAATAAGATTAGCCAGCTGATGGTGCATACACCATAATTTTTTGAGCCAGTAGTTCTGGATCCCGTCGAGACCTGGAGCTTTCCAGTTATGGGATTCCTTGATTATTCTTGAAATTTCTTCGGTGGTAAATGGCTCAAACTGCATCTCGCTGTAATCTTGGCAGATTTGGTGTTCTTCATTGATCCAGCCAGCTGCGATGTTACAATCGGCTGGTGTGGAAAGTTGGTTTCCCCAAAACTCTTCTACCTGCTCTCTATTGGGATATCTATTATCTGCTATATTAGGTGGAGAGTTTAGCTTACGGTAGAAAGTCTTTTCTGATCGTTGGAAGAGCGCGTTGTCTCGTTTTCGGTTATTGCTGGTCTTGTACCTCTTTAGCCGTCCTGCAATAACAGAGAGCTTCTGTTTCAGCGAATCAAGGCATTGCTGAGCAGTAACATTCGCTGGATCTTGTTGCGAATGATATCGGACACGATTCATGATTTCTTCAACTCGCCTTTGCAGTCGAATTGTTCTTGTGCCCCTGATGTACTCCGTCAGCTGTCCTACATCTATTCGAAGATTTTCAATTTTCTTATTTAGACGTCTTTCCCATGGTGGTGTGTTGGGTTCTGTTCTTGCTGGTCGACGCTCTGTTGTAACTTTAATTTCTAGAGCTCTAGCTATAGCAGTCGCGGCACAGTAGATGGTCATATGTAAGGACTCCAGAGTGTAGGCATCTGAAACATAAGCTGGTAAAATCCGATTGTTCATGATGTCTAACATGGCACCCAGTTTTTTGGATGAATTAATTTTTGGCAGTGCCGGTCTTCTTAACGGATTGCTTCCATCATACTCCAACACCGCAGCACTCATTTCCGTTGACAGTTTTTGATAAAAGAGTTCAGTGTTTTCCTGTTGAGTTTCGTCATTCAGCTGTTCCTGTTGTTCTTGGACCTCAGGTTCCGGTCGTGGCTCAGGTTCAGCAATCGGATTGTTGTTATTGTCAGTGCCTCTGATCTCACGTTCAATTTCCTCTTTGATGCTATTAAGCCGAGCTTCAGAAATTAGACTGTTTCGGAGAATAACTCTATACTGGTCAGCTATTCTCTGCTGGGACACTTGCATGTGTGGGTACTCTCTATTATTATTATTATTATTATTATTATTATTATGATTTACAAGCCAAACGGCTTCGCACCCCCTCCAGGGAATATTCACTCATACCAGGTACTCAAAGATACCAAAAGTATGAAGCTCTGTGGGAATCCTTTCCATGTTATCGGGTCTTAGGTGACGTGGTCTGCTGTATTTCCCATGAACTTTCGGACGGTTCGCGCAGTTGCTAGGAGAGTTGCTTTCTGCATCGGTTTATACAGATGCTCACTAAGACCCAGCCTCTTGATGTTCTGCAGGAGGTTCTTCGGTATCACTCCAGTTGTTGAGAGTATTATGGGAATCGTTTGGACGCTCTTCATTGCCCATTGTCTTCGGATTTGCACCTCCAGATCTCTGTATTTGGCGATCTTCTCGTTGTATTTCGGCCTTAGGTTGTTGTAGTTAGGTACAGCGATGTCGATTAGTGTAGTTCGCCTAGAAGTTTTATCTATTAGTATAATATCTGGTCTATTATGAGCAACTGTCTGATCCGTCAGAACCGTTCGGTCCCAATATAACTTGAACTGGTTGTTCTCAAGAATAGGTTCGGGATTGTATTGGTAATAAGGCACTTTTCCAACCTGTAATAGGTTTAACTTTTCTGCTAACTCTTGGTGGAGTATTTTCGCGGCTGAGTCGTGTCTTTCCTTATACTCGGTTGCGGCAAACGCTTGGCATCCTCCAGTTATGTGCTGGATGGTCTCTGATGTTCGATAGCCATATCTGCATTGGTCATTTTCTATTGAGGGATCTCTTCCGATAGTTCTTCGTCAGAATAACCTGGTCCTGGATAGCTAACAAGAAGCCCTCCGTTTCCGGAAACATCTGTCCTGAAATTAACCAGTAGCTCGACGCTGAGTTGTCGACATTGTCCTGATTGACCTCATTTGGATGCCGTCCATGAAGTGGCTTCCGTAGCCAGGTTTGTAACTTCTCTTGGTCTGTTTGGTGGTGAGAAGTAATATCTTGTTCCCTCAAGCAGGTTTGGGTTGATTTTAGTCAAATCACTGTTGTTCTTGCATTTTAACTGCAGCAGGAGCAACATAACGTCTTTAGGAAACGTTGTTTTAACCCATTGTGTAGCAGATCAATTAGTACTGACCAATTTTCAATTTAGACAAAAATTTGTCGGGACGCCACTGATATAAAATCATTTAAGCGTGGCAAATGCAATTGCTAGAACGGGGGTTGAATCGAATATCCCCAGTGCTGATTTATTAATGGTTCTTAAGCACGAAGTACAAGGGGCACAAATTTTCAACTGTGTAAGCACATAAATCAGGATTACTTACTCTCAGAAAAAGGATGATCACTTTAACAATTAACAAAACGTATCAGGCTTTACGTAATTCATGTTGAAATAACGAGATTAGTCATATGCGTCCTTTGCACAAATCTTTTATTTCAATTAAATTGACTTTTTTAATTCAAATATAATTTCAATTAAATTATATATAAAATATAAAAATGTCTTAGCACTATGATGATTTGGTGGTTTTAAATATATCCCGATTTCCATTTTTCGGAGAATACAAATCCTTGAATTTTAATATTATGTGTATCTGTACTAATTTGATTTCTACTACTACAAATGATAAACAATTATATGTTTATCATTTGTTATTGTTAGGATATGATTTCATGAAATTTCAATTACAAGCCCAAATTTTAAAGTTAATTTTGATGTTAGTCTTCGGTTATGATTTTAATTTGGTTATTTTCAATAAACTTCATAGTTTAGTGTAAACGTAGAATATTTCCGATGAAATTATTATTTTCTCAACATTATATATAATGTTGTAATATTATTTTATCAATTTTAGAGTATCTATGATTAGAGCTTTGAGGCAATATAGTTCTAATATTTAGAACTAGTTATCTCTATCTACGTGCAATGGTTCCGAATATGTAATCAGCCTCGTTAGTAAATAAATTCAGCTACTCATTCATAAAGGCCAATGGGAAGAGTTTTACAATTCAAGTTTATCACTGGAGGTTAGTTATTCCATTTGATAACGTGAAATATAAAAATACTTTTTTTAAAACAATTTAAATCACATAAAAACCTAATTAACATAGACAGGATACTATGACAAAGAAATTGTTAACTTCTAAAAATGCCAACATTGATATAAAATGTCTATGGATAAAAGCAGAAAAGTGGTATGCCAAACAGGGAACTAATTTGATGGATCTTCAAGCAAAATCAAATATCTCTGGAACGAAAAAACTTACACAGATGATCTAGGGAGTATGAGAAAGGAAAAAAGACGTAAAATAAAGGAAAATTATGCCGAAATTTTTAGCTTGAAACTTCGCGATTCTACAATTATTTGAAATCTCGAAAATTCAATTTTTAAGCCTAAAAAGCGTGTTTTAAAAATTTTTAAACGTACCAAGGGAAAAAAAAGATATTCCAAGTCAATGAGCGCAATTTCAATTTCAAATATTTCAAGACTTGTAAGTATTGAAAGTGTCTGAGAAAATTAAGTTTCTATATTTGAAACCATAACTGTCTCTAGAAACGCGACTCCTATACTTTTTTGATCGTACCAAAAAAAAAAAGAAAAGAAGGTATTTCCAAGATGCGTTCATTCGATTTTAGCAAGTTCAAAAGACTTTAAAACGCATTTCCATTTATAGCCAGATTAACTAAGAAAGTTTTAGACGTAAACCCGACCTAGTTACCAGGAAAAATAGATCTAGTCGGTCAGTTTTGTTTTGCTTATGATATTGTCATAATTTATATTACATATGTCAACAAAGATACGCTTATTCAGAGATATTGAGGATAAGAATTTAAACAATAACGTCTTGAGATATGCAAGAAAAATAGTTGTATCTCAAAAATAAATAAAATTCTCCATTTCAGTCTGTTTTTTTGTCGGTATTTTTTGGGGTTTAAAATTTGCTTGACTTATTGTTGCTTTTGTCAGTTTAAACACTCTGCTGTCAAAACAATTTTAAGGCTAGACCATGTTAGAATTTTACCCCCTAATTCACTAACATGGTTTTAACAGATCAAAGACAAGCAAGCTTCAAATTCACATAAGCAGGGAACAGAGAGATCTATGAGACTAACAAGGAAGGTACCTGAAGTGTCCGGCTCCTATTTTAATGAAAGTTTAATATGTTGTAGAGAGTACAAAAATAAGACACTTATTTTTTTTTATCGGCGAAGCTTTATTTTTACGGGGTGAAAATCGTCCCTAAAGTTCATTCCTAAAAACGGTATTTTTGAGGTATCTAAGTAAGATATCTTTACAAAACAAAATGAAAATGACTTGTTATTCGAAATAATTTTAGACGATGGTTTTTTCACCCCAAGGATATCATCCATTATTTTTGATAAGGGTAACCCATCTATTCGCGCACGTAATTTAATTCTAAAAACTACGAAATTTAATATAATTGTTTTAAAATATTTCTTTCATGAATAGCCTAATTAACTGAAGCTGACATCTTTCGGGTAACTAAATGAGGGTGAGTCACCTCCAAATACTATTTGTTAGTATCTCAAGTTTGGAGGTGACTCACTGTCTTTTACTACTTCATTTTTTGAAACCTCAAAACATGTTAACTTGAGTTGATTATGGTGTTCGTGAAAAAAATTCTTTGAAACAATTTCATCGAATTTCATAATTTTTAGGATTAAATTACGTGCCCTAATAGATGGTTTACCATTATAAAAAGCAAGGGATGATGTTTTGTAAAGATATCTCAATTAGAATATGAAATTTAAAAAACAAAGGAATTTGGGGTGGCTCACCCTCTTTTACTAGTTTTTTTTTATAAAACCCAAAACCTCTCAACTCAAGTTACTTACGTTATTCGTGAAAAAAATTCTTTGAAACAATTTCATCGAATTTCATAATTTTTAGGATTAAATTACGTGCCCTAATAGATGGTTTACCATTATAAAAATCAAGGGATGATGTTTTGTAAAGATATCTCAATTAGAATGTGAAATTTAAGAAACAAAAGAATTTGGGGGTGGCTCACCCTCTTTTACTACTTTTTTTTTATAAAACCCAAAACCTGTCAACTTAAGTTACTTACGTTATTCGTGTAAAAAATTCTTTGAAACAATTCCATTAAATTTCGTAATTTTTAGACTTAAATTACGTGCCCTAATAGATGGTTTACCATTATAAAAATCAAGGGATGTTGTTTTGTAAAGATATCTCAATTAGAATGTGAAATTTAAAAAACAAAGGAATTTGGGGGTGGCTGACCCTCTTTTACTAGTTTTTTTTTTTATAAAACTCAAAACCTCTCAACTTAAGTTACTTACGTTATTCGTGAAAAAAATTTTTTCAAACAATTCCATAAAATTTCGTAATTTTTAGAATTAATTTACGTGAGTAACTATATGGTTTACCGTAATAAAAAATAAAGGATGATACCTTTGGGGCTGAAAATGCGATTGTTTAACATATTTTTTAATAACAAGTAACATTCACTTTGTTTTGTAAAAATATCTCACTTAGAACCTGAGATATTTCAAAAATACTGTTTTTATGGGTGAAATTTAGGGACGGTTTTTAATCTATTTTAATGAATCTTCGCAGATAAAAAAAAATTGTTTTTTTTTTAAATTCTTGTACCCTCTACAACAGATTGAAATTTTTTTAAAGTCGAAGCCGGACACTTCAAATACCTTTCTTGTTAGTCCCTAGAAGGCGAGCTTTCTACCCCAAGCTCTCTAACAATGTAATCGACCTCTAGGTGGCAAAGATTGCAGAGAGGCGAGAGCAGCATGGATTTAAGCTTGTTCTCTAAACCACAAAACCGGGAAGTACCGAGTTCTCTGTAATTAATACCACAGATAGGCGAGCTTTAAAGTCATATAACTGAAGGACAATAAGTTTAACCTGACCAACATCACAAGTAGCAAGACTTACACGTCCAACTCCCTAAACTTTATAACACACGTAGAACTTGATGTTATGTTAATTGGAGAATTGGGGAGTTAAAACTTGACTATCTTCGAATTTGATCACATACAACTAATTGTGCCCCAGCTTCATGAATTGAAAAGATAAAGCTAGCCTTATTCTTGTCTTTGTCATATGGAATTATCTATCCTGCAGTTATTTTAGGTTGAAAAGCTTTTTAATCCTACCATAGAAAAAAGTAGACTTTTCTAAGACGCATAATTTTATTTCGATAAGCTCAAAAAGTGTTTGTCTACAAATATCAGGCGTTATCAAAAATAGATTTTTGAAACTTCAAATTTCTCTAGAATCAAGAGTTGTGAAGCTTTTTGTATGCGCTATAATAGGAACCACATATTTTGAAAATACCTCCTTTTATTTTCTTGGTGCAGAAACTTTAACACTCACTAAGAAAAGTTGCGAAAAAATTAGAGTGACTCAGCGAGCCATGGAGAGGTCGATGTTGGGAATAACACTGAGAGATAAAGTTCCAAATGTCATTATTAGAACTAGAACAGGGATCAAGAATGCTATAGAAAGTATAACACATATGAAATGGAACTGGGCCGGACATGTGGCGAGAATGTAAGACGCTAGGTGGACTAAACGCATTATAGAGTGGCGTCCTAGGTTCCAGGCATTTAGAAGTAGGGGCAGACCTCCAACATAGTGGACTGATGATATTAAGAGAATCGCAACAAACTGGATTCAATCAGCACAAGATCGGGAACATTGGAAACGATTGAGGGAGGTCTGTGTTCAGCAGTGGACGCTACAGGCTGTGTGATGATGATGTGATGATGAATTAGACTTGGGAAAGAAAACCAAGAAGCGGAAATAAGAAGAATTAGAATGTCATGGACAGCCATTAGAAGATTAGGATACGCTCTTGAAAACTCCAATATTCCCATTTATGACTATGAGATAATTGAAACGCGTATGGAGAGGGAAGTAGAGTAGAATTCATCAAAATAAACTCTCCACCATTCGTTTAAAGGTGTTAAGTAATTTCTTAAATGTAGCGAAAATCCGCAAAGTCATTGTTAGCATATGTTATTAATTAATGCTGATACAATTTTTACTTCGGATTATTCTATCGAATTGGAAATAAATATATGTTCTGGATAAGATTTTGCCTTATCTTAAAAAATGTAACTGTGTAGTTTGGTAAAAAAACAATAAAATTTGTCGAACAAAACATATCATTGAGATTTTTAAGTTTTCGGAAATACCGAGACAATCATAATACACCTGCAACTACTTATGTATTGAATTATCGTATTATAATGCAAAAATGATTACGGAATATTACGATTAGTATATATGTTTCATTAATGCTAAATTTCTAATAAAAAAAATTTTTATTTCAAGTCATCGATTTTTTTATTTTAATGAACACATTTACGGCTCGATTATAGACAGATCGAACATATATATATATGTATATATATATATATATATATATATATATATATATATATATATATATATAAGTATCAAAGTTTTGCTTTTTTTTTTAATTGGAGTCTCCTGTATATTATTGCATTTTTGGAATCTCCGATCAAAATAAGTGGCTATTTTAATAAGATTTATACTATCTAAACCTTAAGGGTTTTTAAATAATTTGAATTTTGACAAAATCTAACCTAATTTTCATGTTTCAAATACTTAAGAAGTATTTCAGTTATGTACTCGAAATTTCCAATGAAGTGTAACAATAAATCTTATTATTATAATTAACTTGCTATATTATACAGGGTGTTCAAACATTAAATCTAATCAAATAAGAATTTTAAATGGCTATAACTTGATTAATTTAAATAGAACGATATACGTTTAACTTACCAGAAAATGTACCTTTTAAATGTCTATCGAATGGTGTAAGGATATTCTATTAGCTAAGTCTTCATGCTTTCACCGAATATGCCAAGTAATCGTTTTCTGCACCATTTTGTGTTTTCTGAAAATATGTTCTTATGTATCTAGTGGCTTATGGCATTTGGAAATGACAGATAATTTACAACTATAAGAATAATAGTCAGAAATATCTTTACCAATGTTCGCGATTTATAGTCGTTCAACAGGCTATAACAGTAATAATGGTAACAAAATATTGACGATAACACAAAACAGAAGCAAAATATTTATAGTAGATGTTCGAAATGTCGACCAACCATTTCCAAATACTTACATATTCTTTTTTCGAAACCACTGCTAGCTCTGGACAACGTTTGCTGGGTTACAGTTTGAAAAGCATCTCTTAGACCTATTTTCATATCTGGAGGTGTTGTTGTGGGCTCATTGTAGACAATTCTTTTATGTATCCCCATAAAAAGAAATCTGGTGGAGATCTCGAAGATCTCGAGGGCCAATTTTGAAATCCGTGTCACTTATCCACCTGTTTCGAAAGTTGACAAATAAAAATTTCCGAACCTCGCGATGATGAGGCGGAGCTCCATCCTGTTGAAGCCATAGAATTGTTCTAATATTTAAAAGAACATATTCTAATAACACTGCAAGTTTGTGTAAAAGAAAATCGCGAAACATCAAACCATTTAAAGGTCCTTTAAAAAACTATGGTCCAATTAGGTATGGACCCAGTATTCCTTCTCACACATTAACCCACCACCTATTCTAGTTTCTCATAACTCTGTATTTATGCGGATTTAAATCAAAATATTATTGGAAGTTATGTCTATTCACGAAACCATTGTTATGTAAAATACATTCATTACTAAACAAAACATTATCAAAAAAGTTTTCATTTTCCACCACTTTATCTAACATCCACAAACAGAGTTCAGTTCGGTTGTCAAAATCATTTCCGTGAAGCTCTGGAAAACGCTGGATTTTATAAGGATGAAATCTGTATATGTTAAGAATCCTTCAAATACTTGCTTGGCTTTTCGGATATATGATTCTGACTAATATTGGGATTTTCGATCACCGAACCAAGTACAGTAAAAATATTTTCTTCATTCTCAGTGGCAGATTTTCTTATAAAAGGTTTTTTATAACTGATACTTACACTTTCCCGAAACTGGTTTAATAGTCTCACAAAAACGGCTGGTTTAGGATGGTTTCTTTCAGGAAACCTTTGAACATTGACTGGTGAACACAAAAAAAAAACAATTTTGATGACATTCTCCAACGATAATAACAAACAAAGCCATAACACAACAATATTCAAATAATTCAATTTAATAAATGAAGTTTCACCGTTACAAAAAATAATAGCGCTATTATAGCAACAAGCTTTGCATACTAAACTGACATTAAATGAATTATCTGATGTTTCTACATGCCATAGGCAACTAGATACATGAGAAAATCTATTCAAAAAACACAAAATTATGCAGGAAACGATTATTTTGCGTATTTTGTGAAAACGCGAAGACTTAGCTATAAAATGCCTTTACACCATTCGATAGACATTTAAAAGGTACATTTTGAGGCAAGGTAAAAAGTATAGCATTCTATTCAAATTAATCAAGTTATAGCCACTTAAAATTCTTATTTGAACAGTTTTAATTTCTGGACACTCTCTATAATATAGAAAATTTATTATAATTGGGATATAAAATACGAATCATTGTTACGCTTCACTGTAAATTCCGTGCCGTATAGGTTGAATAACCCTAAAATATATATATATATATATATATATATATATATATATATATATATATATATATATATATACATGTATACAGGTGTGGAAAATGCAACAGAAACTCTAAAAAAAGGGAATGTAACAGAAAGCGACGGACAACCCTTTTAGCCATGTTGAAGAACTGAAATAAAGCATACTGTTATATCGTAGCTTGCTTCCTGGTTTCCAGCAAAAATAGTGTCGGGCAAGGACCTTTCGCTGGTTTCGGGTCGTCAAAACACAGTGAGTCGAAAGCACGGATTTGATATTAAAAATAAAAATCGGATACAATAATAGCAGACTGAAACTTTAAAATCATGAAAATAAATTCGAAACACGTTTTAAAAATAAAATAAAAAGAATAATTGTATTTCCATGAGTAAAATATTGGGCTTGACTTCAAGGCACATTTTAAATACAATACTGTAATAAATACATGGATATCGATAATCGTTAAAAAGGCGAAAGTACTTTTTCCTCTATGCTTAAGACTTCTTAATAAATACCAATGCAAATAATTTGTAAGTAGTATAATATTTATTGATTCACATAAATGAATAAATAATACGACTGAAATAAAAACAATAAAAAGAACTTTTTAATCACTGTCTTCTTTGTTAACAGCTCTCTTCTCATTCTCCAATACGTATGAATTGTTATCCGAATCCTTACTATGTCAAAAACAGTGTAAGGATCCATCGATGCGAAAAGTTTTGGAACACATCCTCCATATTTTTTCTCGAGAAGATTTTCGGGCAAAGTCTAGGCGATAGTTTCTTATCAACTTGTCCGTTGATTTTTGTGCATCTTTCGATAGTTTACCATGGTATAGTTTAACAATGAGAAAGGATTTGGCGAAATCTTTATTAGAAATGGTGAAAATAATAAAAAATATATAAAATTACATGATTTTCGGGGTAATATTACATAGCATTCAACTAATTCAGTCGAATAATTGTTTTTATTATTCTAAATATAATTAAGTCCGAGTTATACATCACACCCAGATATTGGATATTAGAACATTGAACTCTGTTAATGCAGGAAACGATCATAAATTGGTTCTATCAAAGATTAGAATAAAGATTACACAAAAGAAAAAGCAGCTGGAAAAGGTTAGGATACAAAAAAGAACATAGATTCTCTGTGGCATACGTCAACGAAAGAATTATATCAAAAAAGATTGATGGAAAAAATTGAAAGAAAACCAATAAATGAAGAGGAAGATATAAATCATAGCTGGGAAAAAATTAAGGGAAACATAGAAGATGCTTCAAATGAGTCATTGGGCACACATACAATCACAATCAACAACAAAAATCCTAATAAAACTCCATGGTTCCGTAAAGAAGTTAAAGATAAGTGTAACGAAAAAAGAAAAGCATATTTAGCATATAGAACGTCAAAAACGCCGGAAGCATACAATAGGTACAAACTAATTCGTAACGAGACTAATCTACTAGTCAGGCAACTAAAAAGTGAACATTGGGAGCAGTTCTCTAAAAGAATGGAAGGAGACTTCTGTAGTGTACAAAAACAAATGTGGCGACTGATAAGACAACAGCGCAAAGAAATATCTGAACTCTCCGAAACAAACAAAATATCAGAGGAGAAATGGATAGACTACCTAACAAAATTATTTGAGGGAGATGCTAACATTGGAAAAAACAACATACCAGCAATAAGGAATAATGTGGAAGTCACCATTCAAGAAGTGGAGAAAGCTCTAAAATCCTTAAAAAATAGAAAGTCTCCCGGACAAGACGGAATTCATAACGAATTGTTGAAATACGGAGGACAGCGACTAACACAGGAACTCACAAGTTTCATTCGAAAAATTCTGACACAATGCAAAGTACCAGATAGGTGGAGAACCAGCACAATGACGCTTATGTTTAAGAAAGGTGACAAACAAGAACCAGGGAACTACAGGGGTATTAATCTATTGGACACAACTCTGAAACTCGTTACGAAAGTAATCAAAAATAAAATTAATACGGTTACAACACTGGAAGACGAACAGCAGGGATTTAGATCAGGAAGGTCTTGCGTGGATGCAGTATTTATTCTACGACAGATAGTCGAAAAATCTATAGAATACAATAAACCAACATTTTTATGCTTTATAGATCTAACAAAAGCATTCGATCGCATAAAGCTAGATGACGTAATCCACCTGTTATATAAGAGAAATATTCCTATCAATATAATTCAGACCATCGAAAACATATACGCAAACAATAAAGTTCAGATTCGCACTAACGGTAAATTATCAACACCCATACCAGTCAACAGCGGTATTAGACAGGGAGACTCGCTTAGTCCTTTGTTGTTTAACATGATAATGGACGAAATAATAAAGGAGGTGCGACTTGGCAGAGGATATAAAATGGGTGATACAGAAATAAAAATTCTCTGTTACGCAGATGACGCTGTGATATGTGCCGAAAATGAAGACGACCTCCAGAGATTGTTAAATACCTTTAATCTTACGGGAAGAAAATATAATATGATTATCTCAGCCGAAAACATTAAATGTATGACAACCTCAAAAGAATCCCTCCGATGCAAACTAGAACTAGACGGTCAAATAATACAACAAGAAATGAGTTTCAAATATCTAGGAATCGACATAACTAGTAATGGCAACATCGAAGATGAAGTAAGAGGGCAGGTGGCCAAAGCAAATAAAGTGGCGGGTTGTCTCAACGACGTGATCTGGCGAAACAAACACATACAACAAGAAACAAAAGTTCGGATCTACAAAACCACAATTAGACCTATTATGACATACACCTCAGAAACACGGCCAGAGACGACAAAAACGAAACAACTATTGGAGACTACAGAAATGAGAATACTTCGACGAATAACAGGAAAACGCTACTAGACAGAGAAAGAAGCGATAACATCAGGCAATCATGCAACACAGACTGCATTAATGAGTGGGTCCTACAACGTAAGACACAATGGAACAAACATATAAGCCGAATGACAGAGGATAGACTGGTGAGGATCGCACGAGATAAATCGCCTAGTGGTACACGCAGTAGAGGTCGACCACGGAAAAGGTGGAGCGACAATTTAAGTCTAGAATTAGGAAAATCGAAGAAGGAACAGGTCAGGGACCTATTATAGAAGGTAGAAGAAGAAGAAGAAGATAATTAAGTCCTGAATACTTAAGCGAAACTTTTTTTGCAATTTATAAGTCACTTATTTATACGATAAAACAAATATTTTGCGGTCGAAGCCGCGACGGAGAATTGTTTTTATTATTTTAATTATAATTGAGTTCTGACTATATGAGCGAAACCTTTTCCATACGGGTAAAATGCTAGTAAATTATAATACTATAATTAACAGCTTTTATATACAACAATCTTTTGTTTCAAATTCACTTGAGTAATCAAAATTTCTTACAAACACAATATAAATATAACTATAAAAAATGACTGCCAATAAAATAATATTTTGATTGAAGTCAATAGAAAGTTTGTACTCATGTCTCTTTTTATCTTGCTCTATCCATAATATCAGATTATTTGCGACGTATGGCTTGGATTTGAATAATTATGTTTAGTTTTTAGTCATCTTATTTCTGGACAAATTAAGATGAACAGGTCTTAAAACTGCATTTGACATGTTCGTAGATTGATGACACATTGGTATTCTCTCACTTGGTCAACTGTAATTGATCTTGTAAATGATTTTTCTTTGTTCGTCTGTAGGGACATCGGGTTTAAGTTTTGTATAAAGCCTTTTGAACTTATGGTTTTGCAACTACTTGGATATCATATGGTTTTAGTATTTTTATGACAGGGTTAGTAGGTAAATATAAAAGACACGAAAGCGTATTTTTGAAACGATGAAAGGTTGCTTTTTATTGGTTTATTGTTGTTACAGAATTTTCTACTCGGCTTTTTATTATGGGTTCAATAGTTTTTGTTGGATAATTGTTTCTTGCTAAAGCGTCTTTAACTTTTTTAAATGTTTTGGGATCTAAATTCAGAATGGGAAAACTTGATAGCTCTACATACCTATTCCTATTTACAGTTTAACTTTCTGAAGATAGTTTAAATAACAAATAAATCGAAAGGTAAGAACAAAAACATGTATTAATTTCATATGAAGTAATATTAAGACTGAAACGCAAAAAAGAAAAATCTAATTATGCCTTGTAAATCTTTAATTTTAATAAAATATTTTTCGCGAAATGTCTTCAAATTATAATCCTATCGAATGAGTGGGTGAAACCACTACGGATAACTGTTAGCAAAGAATAAAGGTGAAGATGTTGATGCAATTTGGTTCACAATCAATTCTTATTATGATATATTCTTCACTGTTTTGGTGTGCTAGGATGTAACTTTTCTCTGAAGCCAAAATAAAACACATTTTTTAGGTACTACAGATCTTTATTAAGTATAACAAAGATAATAATTAAATTTTTATCTTTATGTCACGTTGGTGCTTCATGAACATGTTTTTATAATAGATGACGACATAATTATACTCAAGTGTCATTTACGTAAGAAAAACTTGCTCCACTCATTTTTTATATAAAAAAAAACTATTTGTTTTTAGTTCTTCATATTCATGTACATATAAAGATAAAACGGATTCTATTGTTTAACTGTATCAATAGAATCAATGTTTTTTTGAAAATGATATGGGGCAATTTTTGATCGCTCGCGATATTTTTATATAGGTTATTACAAAATAAAATGTAAGTTTATTTTTATGTTTAAATAAACAAAGTAAATTGATTATATACGTTAATGACACTAAAAAGCATGTTTTTAATCTTGATTAACATGTTTGTACGTTTAAGTGAAGTTCTACTTGAAAATATTATAACTAGTGTGCGTGTCTTAATGAGAGATTTGTTGCTACTATATATAAATTAGAAATCAACAAAAATATATTTACAATTATTAGTCCACCAATAAAAAAAACTCATAAGGTTAGAAAGAAATAATTACATTTTGTGATCACAGCTTCCTTTTTGGTTCCAATATTTAATTTGGAACAACCCTATAATTTTTTTTCTTTTTTACTACTTTTCTGAGATACTCCAAGCAATCTTTCTATCAATAATCGCTTAGAGACCCTATAAGTTAATACAACAATGACGCTTAACCTTTTACAAATGTAATATAATACGGCAAAAATTACACCAATAAAAGCGTAAACATCTAAGAGGTAGTATTGGTAGAATGGCAAGTCCACTGCTCCATATCGCAGATGATTGGCGCCTTTGTGTCTTATGACGTACTCAATCCAGTAGACAGCTGTATCCAGAGCACTAAGTGGCTGATCACTTGCTATTAGAGCTTGTTTCTCGATATTCTTTTGGTAGCTGTAAATAGATAAGAAGTGATTGATATAACGAATATTTAAAAAATATTTCTATAAATTTGGACAATCAATTATTTTAATACTTACGATGGATCGGTAAGCACTTTATTAATTTTGTCCTGGAATTCCTCATCAGTGAACGTAGCGAAGGTAATGATTTCAGCTATGCCCAAACGAGCACATCTATCTGCATTAAATTTCTGGTCCGAATGGAAAGGTATAACCAACATAGGCACTTTTCTAGCTAGTGATTCGTCAATAGACTGGAGACCTATAAAGTAAAATAATAAAACGATAAATATATATATATATATATATATATATATAATATATATATATATATATATATATATATATATATATATATATATATATATATATATATATATATACAGGGTTATACAAGCTATACGGCAAGGAATATTGCGGCCAAAATACATGACCTTCAAAAAGTTTTACTTTTGGGATATACGGAGGTTTAATGTAGTTAATTTTTAAAATTATTTTCATATTATACAGGTGCCAAAAGCTCTATAAGTATCAAAGTTGTGTTTTTTTACATAAAACCCCCTGTATATTATTGCATTTTTGGATTTTCCGATCAAAACAAGTGCCTCTTTCAATGAGGTCTATAGTATCTAAACTATAAGGGTTTGTAAATAATTTGAATTTTGGCTAAATCTAACCTAACTTTCATGTTACAAATACTTGAGAAGTATTTCAGTTATGTACCCGAAATTTACAGTGAAGTGTAAAAATAAATCATATTTTATAACCCAATTATAATAAACTTGCAATATTATACAGGGTGTCCAAAAATTAAAACTAATAAAATAAAAATTTTAAGTGGCTATAACTTGATTAATTTAGAACGCTATATTTTTCAATTTACCAGCAAAAATATCTTTTAAAAGCTGTCGAATGGTATAAGGGGGGTGTTCTATTATTAAGTCTTCGCGTTTTCACAGAACACGCCAAATAATCGTTTTCTGCACCATTTTGTGTCTTTTGAATAGATGTTCTAATATACTTAGTTGCCTATGGCATTTGAAAATGACAGGTAATTTACAACTATAAGAATAATAATCAGGAGTATCTTTACAGATGTTCAGAAACTCGGAACGCGATTTATAGTCATCCCACAGGCTACGGAAGTAATTTTGATGATAACATATTGACGATAGCACAAAACAGAAGTAAAGTATTTATAGTAGGTGTTCAAAATGTTGACCATCCATTTCCAAACACTTACATCTGTCCCTCCCAATCGACCTGTTTGAAAAATTGATATTTAAAAATTGTCGAACCTCGCGATGATAATGAGGCGGAGCTCCCTCCAGTTAAAGCCACATTATCGTTCTAATATTTAAAAGGACATATTCTAATAACACTGGAAGTTGGTATAAAAGAAAATCGTGCAACGTAAAATCATTTAAAAGTCCCTCAAAAAAATAGGGTCTAATTAAGTATGGACCCAGTATTCCTCCCCCTATATTAATCGACCACCTATTCTGATTTCTCATAACTCTGTATTCATGCGGATTTGAATCAGAATAATAATGGAAGTTGTGTCTATTAACGAAATCATTGTTATGAAAAGTAAATTCATCAATAAACAACACGTTATCAAAAAAGTGTTTGTTTTCAGCCACTTTATCTAACACACAAGCAGAATTCAATTCGGTTGTCAAAATCATTTCCGTGAACCTCTTGACAAAGGTAGATTTTATAAGGATGAAATATGTATTTGTTCAGAATCCTTGAAACACTTGCTTGGCTAATGTTAGTATTTTCGGATATATGATTCTGACTAATATTGTGATTTTTGATCACTGAACAAAGTACAGTAAAATCATTTTCTCCATCCTCAGTGACCGGTTGTTTTATGACAGCTTTTTTATAACTGACACATCTACTTTTCCGAAACTGGTATAATAGTCTTACAAAAATTGCTGGTTTAGGATGTTTTTTTTCAGGAAACCTTTGAGCATAGACTCGAGAAGCCAACAAACAATTTTGATGACATTTTCCAAGGATAAAAATCATATCAGTACGCTCCTCTTTTGGAAAAATCTTCATTTTGACAAAGCAATAACACAACAATACTCAAATAATTCAATTCAATAAATGAAGTTTCACAGCTACAAAAAATAATACCGCTATTATAGCAACAGGTTTTGCATGCTAAACTGACAGATTGAATGAATTGTTTGACCTTTTTAAACGCCATGGGCAACTAAATACATTAGAACATTTATTCAGAAAACACTAAATGGTGCAGAAAACGATTATTTGGCGTATTCTGTGAAAACGCGAAGACTTAGCTATAAAACGCCTTCATACCATTCGATAGGTATTTAAAAGCTACAATTTCTGGTAAGTTAAGTCAAAGATTATTATAGCTAACGCTATAGCTATAATAATCTTTGGTTAAGTATAGAGTTCTATTTAAATTAATCAAGTTATACCCATTTAAAGTTCTTATTTCATTAGTTTTAATTTTTGGACATTCTGTATAATATAGCAAGTTTATTATATATTATTATATAAAATATGATTTATTGCTACACTTCACTGTAAATTTCTAGTACATAGCTGAGATACTTTTTAAGTATTTGAAACATGAAAATTAGGTTAGATTTTTTCAAAACTCAAATTATTTAAGTACCCTTAAGGTTTAGGTACTATAAACCTTATTAATATTGGTATTTATTTTGATCGGAAAATGTAAAAATGCAATAACATACAGGGAACTTCATTTAAAAAACACAACTTTGATACTTTCAGAGCTTTTGGGACACCCTGTATAATATGAAAATAATTTTATAAAGTAGCAATATATCCCAAAAGTAATATATATATATATATATATATATATATATATATATATATATATATATATATTATATATATATATATATATATATATATATATATATATATATATATATATATATATATATATATATATATATATATATATTTATATATATATATATATATATATATATATATATATATCATGAAAAAATTCTGTACGTATATACGCATATTTCTAAAAAAGATGGGAGCCCTAAAAATAGTAATGATGACTTCGCATTTGACATTTTATAGGTTGTCTAATAGACAGCCCTTATTACGTGTTGCTCTATTTGAGAATCAAAACAAGAATAGCCTTACTTGTGTGAACGATCATAAAAATGTATCCGTCTGGTCACTAGGAATAAATGCATAAGCTAGAATATATAGTATAATGTTTATTAGTATTGATCTCACAAGAAAAAATTCTGATAATAAAAAGTTTTCAGTTAAATAATGCAAATATTCCAATGTAGTATCACTGGTTTATGGAATATTAATAACTCAAAAAATAACTGATTGAACTGAACTAAAAGGCACCACCATATATTTCTACTATATAAGTTATCTTGCTTAAAATATTTATTACTTATGCGCGGTATGGAGTATCTTAACTTCTTTATTTAATAACGCAACTTTGAAATTTAAAAAGAGAAAAACCACCCGGATGACTGACACCTTTTTTGGACTTATATATAATTTAGTGTAATACAATTTGAAACCAATAAAAAACTATATAAGTACCGTACCGACTTGAGTTACTCTGACAAATTATCGGTAACTGAATTGTACATATATCAAAAGTCTGTGTAATAAATTTCAACCTGTAGAAAATATTTTGAACAAGTTGTTTACCAGCTCTTGTACTGTGACCAAAATAAAAATGTTAATGAAAACCTAAAGCAACCAATAAAGAGCGAACGCTTTCACGGCTTTGGTCAATTTGAAAATCATGGTTTTTGGTTGGTTCTTCGTGTCAAATTAGAATTATTATCCGACGTTATACATCTTCAGGCATATTTGCTCCAGGGGATTAGAATACTGAATCACCATCGAGGAGCAACAGGTATTTATATCTGACTGGTGCTCAGTGAACCCTGATCCAGCGTTATAATCGATTTCCACGTGTCATGTAGAATATTATTTGGATATTTAAAAATTCCGATTGATTCTCTAATTTTTCGTTCAAGGAAACCAGATACTGATTGTAGTTTCTTGTACATTGAAGGTGTGACCCGTGGAATGCTGGTGTTCAACTACTGTAGATTGAAGAATTTGTTTATTATGTCTAGTGGATATAGAAACACTGACAAGATTGCCAAATTGCTCCAAAAATCAAACATTCTGACAATTTTCAATACATGAAAGAAAATTGGATAATGTTTGAAGTCATTAAAAGACGCAATACTATTACAAATAGAAGGCGTTTATAAGATACCTTGTGGTGAAGTGTTAGCGAAACAGGACGGTTTATATCCACTAGTCTTAAGGAACATTAAATATGTATTAAAAATAAACAAATTGTACAATCTGCAGTAGCTAAACACCAGCATTGCACAGGTCACTTTAAGGTAAACGAAACTAATGATAGTTCGCTGATCAGTAGTCGGGTATAAATACAGGGCTGTTGCTGCTCCATGTTCATTCAGTGTTCTAATCTCGTGGAGTAAAATCTCTGAATATATCTCGTGCAATTCTACGTGAAACGTCGGATAATATTTCTAATTTGACATGATTTAAACCCAAGAATCTTGATTTTCAACCTAAAGTAACCAATCTAACACTTTCTTTTTCCGATTTATGCTCTACCACTAATTCGAAGATAAACATAGCAGTCAGCGGCAAACATATTTATTTAAATTAGTTAAGTTGAACGATGCAAATTGATGTTAATATATTTAATTATTTACCAGATCTTTCAAATTTATTACATCGCAGATTCAATCATCTATCTCGGAGCATAAACTGAAAACACGATTAGTCAAGTTGTCCAAGGGGAAAATTAATTTTTTTTTATGTTTTTTTTTTTGAACGGGGTAAAAATGTCGCTTTTATTTGAGTTTTGATGAGAATAAATGTATAATTATACAGTTATATGTCATGTGGAACAGATATGATTAACAGAACTATATGTAGAAATAATAAATTTAAAGTTTAGTTTCATTGATATTTTTGTACAATTTTCCAGTATGAGATGTTCAGACAAGATGGTTGCGAAGTGTGTAGGAAAAAGGCAACGAGCCTTATACTAAAAACAGAAATTTAATTTCGCTTTCTGGTTTACAAATATATAAAAAAAAGTACCTGACTTTTGAAAATTTTACTTATAAGTAGAAAACTAAGTTACGATTATTTTATATTGAAATTAAAGAAATATTAATTTAGTTATTTAACTACTGGGGTGAGTGGCTTGGTAGGGATATCAGTTCTTTTTAATTTAATTCTAGGTGGATTGAAGAAATCTATCTTTAACAAAATAACAAGGATCAACACCTTAAAATTATATTTATGAACTGTTTGCTAATAAAAAACTAACAATCCGATCGTAAAACTTATTGGCAATGAACAACCTATAACGGGAGCTCTATTATGTAATTGAAAGACAAAAAGACTTCAGGTACAGTAGAATTCATAATTCATGCGAAGTTATTAAAATTACTAGACGTTGGTTACTATACCAAAAAAACATGTGTATACTATAGAGCAATCAGTCATATGAGCCGCCTCGTACAGGTTTCGTTACAACGATGTAGAGATGTAAACACTGATTATATGCTTATTTTATAGATCATCACAAGGCATTTGACAGCGTCAAATATAACAAATTTATAAAAATGTGAAAAAACATATGTATAGGAAGCAAATAACTGCAAATAATCACCATTTTATTGGAATTAGTCTGCAGGGCCAAGGGTATATGGAAAATATTTGGATCCACTTAAAATAAAAAGAGGAGTAAGTTAGCAATCTCGTCCCCCTCCATTTTCCTTTAAAACAAATATAAATAAACATTAGAACAAGGAGGAATTTTGGTAAACGGGCAGCATTTGAATACCATCTGTTATGCCGACGATACAATCATATTCGCGGATAACTGGGAAGGTTTAAAGAACTTGATAAATAACATTGCACATGTTCGCCTGAAATACGGATAATACTTTTGAACGAAACGATAACAACATACATCGTAATTACTAAGACATGTGAATAAAGTAAAATCTTCAGAAATGATAAACAAAAGATGAAGAAAAGGAATTGATATTTTTTATTTTTTCTAAATTATTGTATTGTTTTCATTACTTTTGCTTTAGTTAAAGGAAATAATTTTTTTTATGATAAGTAAACGATTAAATCTATGATTATTAAATTAGTTGCAAAATAAAATAATCGTTAATTTACTTTCTGCTTTGTAATGTTTGATTTCATTTTTTTAATTATATTTTTTATTTTCAATTAACCTATTAAATGGCCCGATCTAAAATGTGCATGTAAAGTGTTAAAAATGAGTAAAAAGAAAAAATAATATCATCGAGAAAATATGCAAAATGTTGGGATAGATCCAAAGACTTGATAATGCCTCGACGTTCAGAATGGCGATAGATGATCGGGCTATATGTCAACCCCACCAAAACTACCCTAGTAGCCTTTATAAGGAAAGGGGACATCTACTTGAAAACCATCAAAATAGATGGGAACGTTATTAAGTAAAAATCAGTGGTTAAATCTATGGACCTGAACCTACATAATATACTTCTCGGGAATAAAAAAGAAAAAGAAGTAATTAACAAAGCTACAAATACATAGATGGTTTGTTAGACCAATCATCATATATGGGGCAGTGATCTGGAATAAAAGAACTAGTCTGGACAATAAAGGAGCCAATCTCTCGGAAGTTCAAAGACTGATCTGTGCTTGTATAACTGGAGCAGTGAAAACCTTAAATCTTTACATGTACTTGTGGAGAGTATGGGAAAAAGGTAACATAAAGGATGATGAGAGATGAAGCCATAAATCGAAGGCCCAATCCCGTATCCAGAAATCGACCAATACGGACCATGCTCCAAGATGAAATGAAAAAGAAGTTTAACTTTGTGAAAAACTTCAACACAAAGTTGAGTTGCAAAAGTAAATGGGACAGAAACACCAATGAAGAACTTAACAAAAATTCCATTAAATGGTATACATATGACTCCAAAAGAACAGAGGGAACTGGAATAGGAGTATATGGACCCAGACCTAGATATCATGAAAGCTTGGATCAGTCACCAAGCACCTATTAGGCAGAAATACACGCCATAAGGAAATGCATTCAATTCAGGAAAGAGAATAACTATCGCAAACAGGAGATTATTATAATGTCGGAGAGTCAAGCGGCCATCAATGCATTCTCAAATAATCAGCTCTAAGATGGTCTGGATATACCTGGAGGAACTGAATGAGTTAGGTAGGAATAATAAGGTCACCCTCCTGTGGGTACCGGGACACATAGGGGTAGATGGAAACGAAATGGATACAAGCTTGCAAGAAAAGGGGCTGAGACACCATTTCCTGAGCCCGAACCTTTTTGTGAAATCAGCGACAGTGTAATGCTGGAAGAACTAAAAAGAAAGTAAGGGAGCAGGATAGTCAGTTACTGGACGGATCTGCAAGGAATAAGACAAATGAAGATACTCCTTAGGAACTACGACCAGAAGGGATTTAAGGAATACATAGGTCTAAGCAAAAACCAACTTAGAGTTCTGAGAGGAATCCTGATAGGGCATTACCATCTGAAGGGATATCTAAATAAACTCGGTTTGGCAAAAAAATAAGAGTACAGATTTTGCGAGGAAGAGGATGAAATATCTATTCACAGCCTTTTAGAGCACAGCGCTTTAGAAAACCCTAGAATGCAGTTCTTGGGAGCATCCCAAATAGAAGAAAGGGAATTACCTACTTTTAAGCCGCCCAACATTCCAAGCTTCCTAAGGGAAATTGGATTGGAGGACCTGTTCTAGTCGACATGGTATCCCTAACGACTTTGCAGCAGAAGAGGAACAAAATAGATCTATGTCTACAAGTTTCATTTCACCAAAATTAAAAATCTTGAACCGCATTGAGTCCCAAAACAGAGCTTTTTTGCATTCGCTTACTGTCTAGTTTTGATGTCAATAAGCGAATTCAAGCCTAGCTACTCTATTTTTTCCCAGAATACGGGATTTCTAGGCGGTTTTTCTACTGAACAGTTTTTCGTATATTAATTTTCTTTGCACTCTTTTATAGAAGTGAAAAAATATTTAATCTGTCGATTCATATTCTTGTTTTTCGCGGTCTTTCCGATTTCTGTAGATTTTGTAAACTTTTCCTTTCATTATAAAATTAAATTATTTTGGAGACGCACTATCGGGGTAAAATGTACTGTCTTGAATATAATCCACAAAATTATCTAAGCCTTAACTTTTGCAAAAATATTATTTTTTAGGAAAATATTAAAATGTTACTCCCCTTCTGAACCGTTATCAATCTGAATTTGAAAGTTTAAATTAAAATTAGTTAATTTGTTCTATTGTTGTAGATAGTTGTCGCCGATAATAGCAGCGGACTTTGGTATTGAAAAACGCATTCTATTTATGTACATGATATTGCGCATTAGTATATTATATTATGGGACTTGTACACCTGTCGAAAGTACACTTGTCTGATAATGTATATGTTATTACGTATGATTTTGTTGGTTAATTAATATTATCTCTTATATTTGCTATCCGGAAAGTAAAATTAAATTTTCAGTGTTGGAAATTTCTTGTAACGACTAAACATTCTGAAATATTACTTACCTCCTTGAGTAATAAACAGTTTTACTTTTGGATGTCCCAAAATGTCCTGTTGAGGAAACCACTTGCGGACGAAAAAGTTTTTAGGTAGATTTAGGTGAAGGTCTTCAGAATCATGTTTCCAGAGTATAGTATAGGGTAAGCGGCCAAGGATATTGATTAGACGATTAAGAATTGGTTTAGATAGTAGCGAAGCTCTTACATTGGTTCCTAAACTGAAGTAGATTACGTCATTTTTAAGGTTATCCATGAAATTGGCAAGATTCTGAAATTAAAAAGAAATATTTTACATAAACTTCCAAAAATATATTTAATATGTTCAGGGTATTTTAAATTTGGATATCCTAGAATGGCTTGCTAGATACTTAAGGATATCTGCACACATATATACATACATATATATATATATATATATATATATATATATATATATATATATATATATATATATATATATATATATATATATATATATATATGGGACAAGCCACCAAACTTGGAGCAACTTAAAAATATGACCAACAGCTTAAAATCTTCGTTCGGGCATACACTTTTAAATACAACGTAGCATATAGGCCAAATAAAAAATGACGGCCGGATTGGAAAAAAACGTGCTTTTTTTATTACAATATTTTTTGTGCCAAACTTATTTCTGAACACGAATCTGACGTCAGAAATTGAAAATTTTTAAATCCAAAATGATGCAAATTTTGTTTTTTAAGAGTTTTCGGAGTCGCTGATCACTAACATGAAGTCAAAAATTTAAAATTATCAAATCCAAGATAGCGCATCAAATATGATGGACTTATTTTTGTATATTTTTTTTTATACCATATCGTTTGTTACTCGGTTGTTTTTGGGGTCGTTAATTACAAGTCTGAAGTTAAAATTGAAAATTTTCAAATTTAAGATGGCGGATTATATATGGCAGATCTTTGTTGGCTTACATCTTTTATTACCATATTTTTCGTGCCAACCTTGGTTCTCGAGGGCATTCGGGGTCGCTGATCGTGAATTTGAAGTCAAAAATCAAAAATTTTCAAATACAAGATGGCGGATCAAATATGGCGCACCCATTTTTGCTTAAATCTCTGCCAAAAAAATGGTTGTGGTTAGTGACCCCAAAAAATAGCTCAAAAAATATAAGAATAAAAAATCTAACCAAAAAAGATCAGTCATATTTGATTCGCCAAGTTGGATGTGAATATTTTCAATTTCCGACTTCAAATTTTTATTAGCCACCCCGAAAACCTATAAGTTACAAATTTATCACGAAAAATATGATAATTAAAAATTTAAGCAAAAAAGATCCGCCATATTTGATCTGCCGTTTTAGATTTTTCGATGATCGCCATCGTGATCTGTGAAAATGAAAATCCCACGAGTCATGAGTGTACTTTAAAATTATTGTTATGAAAAATTTATGCCGGAAAGAGTTAAACGCATTTCTTGGTAGTTCTATATGGTTTTCCCCTCCCTCCATTATAATGGAGTTGTGGAGTCTTAGATATGTGAAGTTGAGGAATTAAATGATCTGGGTGATACTGGGTTACA
Source organism: Diaprepes abbreviatus (assembly GCA_034092305.1). Classification (NCBI taxonomy): domain Eukaryota; kingdom Metazoa; phylum Arthropoda; class Insecta; order Coleoptera; family Curculionidae; genus Diaprepes; species Diaprepes abbreviatus. The sequence continues at coordinate 3,827,147 of JASJET010000141.1, read as the reverse complement.
CAATTTCCAATTCTCAACCTAAAATGTTTATGAATTGAAATTGTAAGTAGCTAAAAAAAGAGATGCTTTAAAAATTTATAATGACTTTTCACTTTTTTTGCGATTTGCGAATATGGCTCTATTTATAGCGGCCATTTTTGATTTGGTCCACATGCTACGTTCTCACGTTTTATTTAACAGTATATGTCCGAACGAAGATTTTGAGCTGTTTCTCATATTTTTAAATTGTCCCAATTATATATATATATATATATATATATATATATATATATATATATATATATATATATATATATATATATATATATATATATATATATATATATATATATAGAGAGAGAGAGAGAGAGAGAGATTTATAACTGATAAATATAGTAAACATTTTTGGCTCAGGTTATCATATTTGGTATTATTTTTACGAAGTGAACTTTATGAACCACGTGTACGTATTACAACCTCTCGGCAGGACTGTATTTCACTAATTCATATTATACTGCTCAGCAGCATTGGAATATCTTACGCTCGAATATTAATAGGCCTATTTTAACACATGAAAAAACACCCAAAAATTCATGTGTATCTAATTATTATATTACGTTTCCAAGATTATCTATGTACTCCATATGTGTACTTAAGAAAACATTATCTTGTTACGAATACAGGTGTTCATATTTATAAAATAAGGGTAAATAAAATTAACAAACATGTTAAAATAGGCTAAAAGATTTTTGAAATGTTTATATATATTATTAGGAATATTTATGGTCTCTTCCAAAAATTCGTTTTCAGTAACAATGATTTATACTTATTTTGCAAGGTAATAACAAATTTTGGCAAATTTTTCCATTAATTTTAGTGTATTCCTCAAATACAATATAAAATCTTCTTGTCAGTTATTTCCAACGGATTTTTATAATTAAAAAAGAGAATTTTTTAAGTTTTTTTTTGTATCACAAATAAAACTTTTTACATGTGTTACAATTTCAAAAAACATATTATAAAAATAAAAGTGGTTACTAAATTAACTGTACCCAATATTTGCAAAATACTGTGAAAGATTCTTCATTATATTTCTTTGGTCTCATCAATTTCAAAGAGTTTTTTATATATTCCATAGAGACAAAATTTATATATATATATATATATATATATATATATATATATATATATATATATATATATATATATATATATATTTATTTATTTATTTTTGATTTTTTCTTGGGATTATGTTCATATTTAAAATACAGTTTTCATTGCTCTGACGTTTCGTTCTCTGTATAGAACATTTTCAAATATAATCGTCTAAAATTTAAAACGAATTATGAATATAATATAAATACACCTATAATACAGACTTAATGTCCCCGCCTATAAAATACAAATACTTGGTGGTTTGTCGGTGTTAGCGATAGTTTTGACGAAATCTTAAGATAATTAGAATTTTACTAAAAATAATCCTTTTAAATAATCATCATTTTAATTTCTGATATTGTTTTAAATGTTATTGTCTTGAATATTGAATTTTAAGTCTGTATTATAGGTGTATTTATATTATATTCATAATTCGTTTTACATTTTAGATGATTATTTTTGAAAATGTTCTAAATAGAGAACGAAACATCAGAGCAATGAAAACTATTTTAAATATACCTTATCCCAAGAAAAAATCAAAAATAAAAATAAATATTAACGGTTCAAGAAAATCAATACATATATATATATATATATATATATATATATATATATATATATATATATATATATATATTATATGTATATTTACAGCTTTTGTATTTACTGTCTATCTATTACTAGAATATTGTCACATAGGGAAAAACATAAAAACATAATATTTCATAAATTTGCATTTTCCAATTTTACAAATCTTTTATTTTAAATTTAAACAATAACAATCACGTCACCTCCTATAATTTAATAACCTTTTAATTATGAAATGTTATGTTTATTCACTGACCGTCGATCGTGCTAATTCACCAAGTCAGCAAGGTCGCTTTCCGGGTCATGAGGGATCGAGGTTGTAGGAAGGCGATTCGTTGACTTGATGAAAAAAAGCAAACAGGATAAAAAGGACGGACATGCTTGGGACGGGGGAATTGGTTCTATCTGGTCAATTGGTTCAATCTGTTCGATCGGTTGAATCCTGATGCTAGTCTATCGCGACTTAGTTAATTATTAGTGAAGCGAGAATCCCAAGCATGTCCCAGTCCTGAGCAGGTCGACAAACAGAGCATACTAGTGACAACCCCCGTGAAGAGTGCCAGTATGAAGATAGCTTTAATGTAAGTTAAGAATTTAGTGACAATTATGTACAGTCCAAAATGTTAATGTCGTTTATTTTTAATTAAACTATTTTTTTTATATAATCCGTGGTAAAGAGTTTATTTTGAGTGCAACCTCTGAAGACCAAATTCCTAAAATGCTACGTCCCTAGTCACACCTCAAAACTGGGCGTGACAATGTGGTGGAGGCGCCGTGCTTTGATAAACTGATGCAAGGTCCTTCTAGAATTTTAACTAGCCTTTTTGTAAAACTCCACGCACCATGACAATGTTTTAGATACGTCTTTATAAACCCTAAGTAAATTTTCTTTGTAAATCTCCGTACACCATAACAATATGGTGGAGGATTGCAACTTTTCTAATATCGCAATTAATTATTCTAAACATTTTTTTGTAAAACTCTACTATGATAATATAGTGAAGATGCCGTATTTAAAAAGCGGCAAACTCCGTCTTATCTGTGATTTAATTTAAATTCTATATTTATTCATTTTTTTATATACCATTTAACTACGTAATTATAGAATCAAGAATTTGGTCTAAACGAGATTACTTATTTTTAAGATATTCTCTTTATTATTATTATTATTTTAACTATAACATTTTGGGCTGTTCATTCAAATATATTTTAGATTTTAGCTACTTTTACTCTACTTATTCCAGTTAGAATATTTAAATTTTCAAAAATTTTATAAAACAAATTAAGATTTTACAATAACTAGGTTAAACAAGGAAACTTCTTCGATTTTAAAACTTTAAGCTTAAACTAATAAAATATAATATTTGTTTGATACATGCATCTTTTGAACGGCGAAAGTGTATACAAATAATTTTTTTATGTTTATATACTCAATTGTGGCACAAATACCTATTTTCTATAATTTTTACTTCTATATTGATAATCTTTTGTATCAAATTATGTCGCTAATGCATGGTGAACGTATTGCTACACAAGCAAATAGAAATGCAAGCAATGCCTAATTCTCCTGTTAATATTGTTCGTAGATAACTGTTCCAAATAAATAAGGTAGTTTTTTTTACAAGATTAATATTTTATCATATGTAACTTTATATTTCATAATACACAAAAAAAAAATTGAAAAATCTGAAAAATTTAAAATGGCTGTAACATAAATCTAAATAAGGTTTTATTGTATAATAATAATTAATTTAAATATTGAATAAACAAAACAAATGTTTATGTAAATATATTTATAGTAAGTACCACCTGTAGTATACAATTTCATATATCATCACATTTATTTGTTTAATAATAACAGAAAAAACATAAACATAGTTCCATAAGCAGGAAGACTGCGTAAACAATTAAAGTATAAAAGTTTATCATTAATGAATGGTTTAGCAAAACAACGAGGGATATTTATATATTGAAACTAAAATTAATACTGTTTTCCTTCTTTTTTTAATATAGATTTCCTTTATTTGCAATTTTACCACATAGCATAGAAGTCAAAACCAAGGCAGTCTTGAAGTCACACACAACGAAACCAGTCCATTAATTTATACAAGGGTAACTAATCCCAGATTTTAGGACTAGGGGAAGAAACAAGAAACCTCTGACAGGAAATAGCCATTCCTATCACAGAATATTAAAAATATTTTGACCTTCCCGTAATAATTATTTTTTCTTTCTTTTTTCAGGCATCTAACCGTACTATACAAATAGTATGTTATTCTTTCGAATTTAATCGAAATAAAAGTATTAGTCACAACAATAACTAAATACAAAATACAAAATACATTGAAATGTCCGAACGTTAACGGAAAATTTTACATAAAATTGTGCAAAACAAAGTTGCACTAGAGATACTTGATGTAAGAATCATCTATCACTATCTCCTTTTTATAATTAAGACACATAGTATGCCCAAGTTGTCTTGCAAAAATTAATAATGTTAGAGTGTATTTTTACTTTGTTATTTAAGCCAAAACTTTCGGTATACCTTAAAAAAGAGTTCTTGGATAAATATCATTGTAAATTACATAAACTCTAGAGTCCTAGGACAGTACCAAAATAAGGTACCCATATGTAAATGCATATGTAAATGCATATAAAATATTTGTTATATAGTAAATATTAAATACGTTAATAATACGTAAATATATGTAATAATAAGTTAGGTACTTAAATATAGTACCATGTAATACGTATCTAAAAATGATACATTTTTTTTATGGCGTAGGTAGGAGATAGGGGCATACAACCGATAGATGGTTTTTCAAGTGCATCTCAAAACCCTACGCAGATAATTAATAATTTTAAACTGGTATAAACAATACCCCATTATATATAAATCAAATAGGTCCCTTAGAACCACTAAGGAATTGTAAATTTATCATGTGACAAAATTGTTGAAAGTTAGAAAATAATATTTTTTCCTTTACAAACTAAATTTGTACTTAGTGACGTTTCATCTTAGCTGCCTAACATAAGTAATGTAATAATTAATATAAGTTTAAAGCATCTCGACACTTAAAATCATTTGCCTTTTGCATTGAAAACAATGCTTAAATAAGTCATCATTCATTTTTAGTGCAACCATTCATACCATAAAATTACTTTGTAAACTGTTAAAAATGTTCTTGTATAAAAAATTGTGATTTAGTATAGAAATTTAGGTATAAGACAAATATATTACGTTGATACGTAATCTCACCACCACTGTCTGCACGTATGAAGCAAACTGGAGCCATGTCGAGCCCAATAAATGGTCCACGAGTTCTATTGACGCACGCAGCTCTATACCAGCGCAGTCGGCAGACCCCGCTGCGACTTCATCTATGCCTACACATCCATGAACACTCATCTTTTACAGCTACAGTATCTTCTACTGCCAGACCAGAAGTCAACAGAATAAGGAAAGTTTAAGTCAGGAGTAACATGCTACATGTATCTCACAACCTTAGCTACTGGAATTCGGCAGAGAATGGAGTGCATTGTAGGTATGGGCAGTCAACGCAGGGGGCTTATAGACGTCAAGAGTCATTCGACGCGTTGCCGACCTCGGCTGGACAAACGATGTGTGACGTCAGAGGGTTCCGACCAACGGTAGAAGTAAGGAGTACTACAACATCAGCGTGAGTGGTATCCACTCTTTCGACTCACCGGACAAGGCAACACGACAGCATCCTCCAGACAGACTCTTAAAAAAGTGATTTAGTGCAGTGGTGCGAAGCTTTGAAAAACTTTTAAAAGACTTTTTTTTTTATAATTAAGTTCATTTTTTTAGTTTAGTAAACAGAGAGTCATGAAATAGGAAAAAAGTAGAATTTTTTGTTTCTATTCAATTTTAAGTCATATTTTTTTTTTCAGTTTCTATTTTTTTTCTATTCATCGCTGGGGTCCAGCTCTCTAAGACCGGGGGATGTGTCACATAGGGAAAAACATAAAAACATAATATTTCATAAATTTGCATTTTCCAATTTTACAAATCTTTTATTTTAAATTTAAACAATAACAATCACGTCACCTCCTATAATTTAATAACCTTTTAATTATGAAATGTTATGTTTATTCACTGACCGTCGATCGTGCTAATTCACCAAGTCAGCAAGGTCGCTTTCCGGGTCATGAGGGATCGAGGTTGTAGGAAGGCGATTCGTTGACTTGATGAAAAAAAGCAAACAGGATAAAAAGGACGGACATGCTTGGGACGGGGGAATTGGTTCTATCTGGTCAATTGGTTCAATCTGTTCGATCGGTTGAATCCTGATGCTAGTCTATCGCGACTTAGTTAATTATTAGTGAAGCGAGAATCCCAAGCATGTCCCAGTCCTGAGCAGGTCGACAAACAGAGCATACTAGTGACAACCCCCGTGAAGAGTGCCAGTATGAAGATAGCTTTAATGTAAGTTAAGAATTTAGTGACAATTATGTACAGTCCAAAATGTTAATGTCGTTTATTTTTAATTAAACTATTTTTTTTATATAATCCGTGGTAAAGAGTTTATTTTGAGTGCAACCTCTGAAGACCAAATTCCTAAAATGCTACGTCCCTAGTCACACCTCAAAACTGGGCGTGACAATATCTTATTTTTACATTATAAGAAATATTTTAATGTTAAAAATAATAGTATAAATTGAGACATAAATTTACTAACTTCATATTATTTTACTAAGATTTTAAATTTCTAAAATACTAAATTGGTGTTAGTTAGTTGTTATTTTCACTCTAAATGTATTTCCAAACCGACTTTTACATTGCTTAATCATAAACTTAACATTTCTTCTGGAAAATAATAATACTTAATTTCTTGTCTAACTCACACCAAGGTTTATTGCAAAATCAGAAATCTAAACTGCATTTTTTATTGTCCTAAATTCGTAGTAGCATATAAACCTAGCACAATATTATGAATACATTGCCACATATCTCTTTTCAAACATACAAATTGCCGCTGATTGTATTGTCTTTTGTATGATCCAGTTGTTGAAACGTAGAGTTAAGTTGGATATATTATGAAATAGTACGGAGCTGTACATATTTTTTTCCATATGAGTGATAAGATGAACATAGATTGAAAGAAGTAGGCAGACTTCCTTAGTTTGGTACCTATCAAACACCGACTGAAAGTTTTAATAATAACTTACCGGGGGTAAAGGTTTCTGAGGCTGCATATGAATACCAGTAATTGGTATATAATTAGGTGCGTTAGGCTTGACATTTTGTAAGACAAAATTATAATTTCCAAGAACAAGAGTAACTTCCCTAGATAATTCTTCAGCTCCTTTAAATCCTTTTCCAAAATATTTTCGTATTTGAGTATTATATCTACTGACTATCTTTGTTTTATAAAAAAATCTGTATATCCATTTAAATGACCAACTGAGAACTCTTTGTTTAAAAGTATCCGCATAAGAAAACTGTAAGAGTAAATCAGGATCTAAAACTGGATGCTTATCCATGCCTAATGCGTCTGATGCTGGGAGGGTAAGAGGGAACGACGTTATTCCAATCATAGGCGCTTTATATATTTCTTTAAAAGCGTACATTGTTTGCCAAATGTATTCCATTAAAATCAGATCATAGGTCTCATTGTTTTCATTTTTAATGAGACTTTGCATATATGGATGGCTGAGTTGTAAATCAGTAGCATGTTCATATATCTCAAACACCTTATTCAAATCTTCAATCACATTACCAACATTTTTCACTGCTTCGTAGCTAAATCCCAAATCATATTCGGTCAAATTTACTAAAGATTTGTCGTTCAGGGGATTAGGAGTATACACTGTTACTTGATGACCTCTAAGAGAAAGCTCTTTCCAAATTGGTTGATAAACGACCTGATGACTATAACTTGGAGTCATAAAAATACCTAAAATTTTAGCAGCATTTGCGGCAGATGATAAAAGAAACACACAAAAAATGGTTGACACCAACATGATTATCGAACTGAGAGAAATTAATTGTTATGAATGGTTTTATAATATCGTAGTTCTTAAAATTAGTAGATAGCGTGACGTACTCATGAGAAAACTTTTTTTTTTGAATTGGACACAATGTTTTGACTATGGTTTAAGTACCTTTATCATTGTCTAAATATATGATTGAATATGTTATATACCTTTGCCCTAATATTTTTTAATCTCATTAATCGGCTTACGTATTTACCTATAAACTCATTAGTAAAATATACAAAAAACGTGCTGAACAGTTCGAGTTGTTTAGATTTGGGCCGACGAAATTCGACGATCCTCATAACCAGAAACTAGACTTTTCTGAAGGTTTTCGACATACTGAAGCCAAATCTGAAGTCAAAATTGATCTGTTGATGATAGTTTTAGTGATATTTCATCCTGAAAATGCGAAAAATCACTGTTTTTTGCTTATTTTGAGGTTACGTGACAGGACAAGTTTAAAGTTTTTGCTACACTCTATAAGATCGTTGAAATTATTGGTCTTTCTTTCAAAATTTATTGACCTTTTTAGGCCCGTATATTATGAACATAAAATCGATTCTTTGAAATTAAATAAAACAGATTCGTTATGGTGGATTAAAAGTTTTCCGATTTCACCCAAAATTAATATGGAGATGTTTTGGGGCCCTAGATTAAGAATTTAAAATTAATTTCTAAAAATTCACATTTTTAAAATTCTTCCGAAATTGGCATTAGTCTTTTAAAATTGATTTTGGGGTATTTCTCAGGACATAGGTGACGAATCTAAAATACTTTTCACAAAATTCAAGATAATTTTTTTTGTCTTATTTTGTTCATTGATATAAAAAAAATAGTTGCTCAATTTCGTGTGATTTACAATAACTTTGGCTATACTGCAAAGTAGCAAATTATTTCTAAACAAAACAAATAAATATTAACACTAGATTAAACTAGCGACAGTAAAAAATACATCACAAGTACGATCAGCTATAACATTATTTCGCCAACTTAAGTATGTATTTTTGTAGATCAGGTTAGTTGTAAGTATATTTTACTGTGAACCGATTTTTTTATCTCTTAGTGTGACTTTAATTTCAAAATTTTAATTACATAAAAGAATTATTGGATAATTTTTCGCTTTTTGAAAACTCAAAATATTTTGATATTATACTTTTTAGATTCTTTATAAGTTTTAGCCAATGTACAAGAGGAGGGACAAATTTCAATTAGCGATTAAATTTGAGACAAAATAGATGTAAATCAGAAAAACAATCAGCACTTGAATTAATCTTGAAAATATCATGTAATTTACGAGATTATTTCAACTATAAATACACATTTAATCATACATACGATATATAGTATGTCTCAAATTGGTAATCGATATATTGCGAAAATCGAAACTATAAAAAACAAAAAAAAATTATAAAATAGTTAAACTTTGAGGTAATTTTGTTAATAAGTTTTGTTTTTCTCTCTTCACTGTGCGGAAATTATATGTTTGCTTGAATTTTTAAGGGCTAGAAGCTGACGTTTCGGATTATTTATTCCTTAAATCATCTTCAGAATTAGAGTTAAAAATTATTTTCATTTCTATTACACAAACTTATTATAACTTAACTTATATATGGGAAATTTTTTTCACTTTATGCACTTTACATTTTCGTTCTTTTTGTTGTATGTGAAAAAAGCGTGCATTATGGTGAATAAGCATTCTGCCTTATTTATTGTAGACCTAAATCTAAAATTTGATTGTGTTTCTCATTAGTTTTCCTACAGTTAATTTGAAAAAATATGAAGAAATTCGATAAAGAGCAGTGCAAAATAATTTATATGACGCTTTCAGAAAACGGAAATATTTAAAAGACAATTGAACTACAGAGACATATTCGTCGTAAAATTAGCACCTACAGCTGTTTTTTACTGACATCAAGTAATTTTAGAAAATAAAGGAATATTATATTTAATAAAAACAAAACTTCAATATCTTCAAACTCAAAAATCTTGCAAGCACCACTAGAGTATCTGAAACATTCCTCTGTTAACAGTTTTTCTATCTCTTATATTTTCCGATAGAACAACCACTGACCTTTACTATGGATCCCTACTCTTGTCGGCTGCTAAACCAAAAAATGGCAAACCATGGGCGAAAAAATGCGTTTCTGCACATCGGGCGGCAGTCATATTTTTGGATGCTGACCAGATAAGGGCATGCGCATAAGCGACTTCCTGTTATCGCTCGGTTGTTTCGTAGTGCCATCCGTAAACAGCACAGTATCGGCTTAACGCCATTTTTGTGTTTATTTTTGCTTTGTAAGTTACGTGCGATTTAAACGGATTTATAGCGTTTTAAGTGATTTATTTTATTTGTTTTTGTGTTTTTATTTAATATAATGGAATGTGTACATATTTTATTTGTTTTATTTTTCTTTTTCTCTATAGGGTAAAAAATAGTGTTGCTTTACAACGTTTTTTGATTTATAGTGTTTTCGTATAACATTAAATTTCCAAAACATGTAGTATGATATATTTATAGCACTTTCCAAATGATTACCAAAAAAATAAACTGAACTTTTAAGCAATCAATTCTTAAAAAAAAAATCTGAAAATTCGCTCCAAACCATAGAATAGTTTATTCTATCATATGAAAAAGTACATTCATCAATATGTCAAGAAATGGTACAATTTCGCCATCTATTCCATTACTTACATAAATAAAAACATACATCCTCAAAATGAAGTTGGAATATTTTAAAACATATATATATGTATATATATATATATATATATATATATATATATATATATATATATATATATATAAAAAACTTACAATAATTATAATGCATTATTATTTTGTTATATACATAAAATATTTCAGTACAAGATTTAATTTTAGCCAGAATCGGCTATTGGCTCTATAATTTCTAAGCTCTGTTTGAATTATTTTTCCAAATTGCCAACGACTTTTTTCCAGTTACTAATTTGCATATTCTTGCTTAACTTCATCTACCTTATATTTAACCGATGTTTCCAAGCAGCTCAAATGTTTTTTTTTTGTTCTGCAGCCAATCTGATTTATAATTTTGTATGTCTGAAGATTGAGGGCATGACGTTAAAAAGCGTTGTTCATTATTAATACTGGTTTTGGAAGTAAATTCAGATTAGATATGTCCGTACTCATTTTATGACATTGTCATGAATCATGTTGTCATGAAAATCCTCACTTTGAAATCGTCACGTAAAAAATTCATTAATATGTTAACAGAAGCAAAATATTAGGAAATAAGTTAGACAAATGTGAATTTCTTTTGTTGGTATATTTTTTTATTCACCCCCAGCAATGACCTTGTTCACTTATTTTATTTGAAATAACATTTTCATCATTTTGTCGAAAAAATTAATGAGATAAGAAAATATATGCTCCGTTCACCATTACGGCAGAAAAATATTATTATATAAAATTATTTTCAAATTCTGCATATCCGTTAAAAAACCCATTTCGTATTAATATTTTCCTAAAAAATTTAAAAAAAAATTAGTAAAAGATGGTAATTATTTTTTTTATAATTAGAGAATAAATTTCCGGACCTTAAAAATGTTAATTATTCACTCCAACCCCACAACAAGAAAGTTAACGCACACGGACGGAAACAATAGATTAGAGAAATAGTAAGATACATTTTTTTTACAATTTTACTTTCACAGTATAAGAAATGACCAAACTAACTCCCATTGGTACACTGATCGGATTATTCCCTTCTGCTTCAGATATTATTTGTGCCCATATGATATAACTCCCAGAACAAGAAAGTTACATGAGACCGACTTCTTTACTAAAAATTGCAACTTTGATAACTTGCTTCATTTAGACACCATTTATGACTAATTGAACTAACTAAATAGATTTTCGAAGTTCGGTCCTGTCGATGGTCACCTGATCATTTTGTAGTGCGCATGCCGACATCTGTTCTAGGATGTTTACATTTTATTGTCGTAAATTTGCCGTTTTTGGGATTAAGCTTTGCGGATCTATAAATATTTTATCTATGAGAACAACACATTTAGATATTCTGTGAAAAGTTTAATTAAATGGGAAATATTGCTCATCTGATATAAAGAATCTGCATAAGAATATGAATAATTTTAAAAAGAAAACCAAAATCAGCAAAAAGCTGTCAATCAGAAAAAATACGCTGGAAATGGCGTCTTTAAATTATTTTGTTTGGATTCTCTATGTAATGTCTAAGCTGAAATAAAGGATTTACTTTTATTTGTTGTGTATCAAACCTGAAGATAAATTTGCCGTTCATTCATATAATTATAGAGGTTTTTACAAGAGAATGAAAATATAGTGTAAATAAAGCTAAAATCAATTATTTACTCTATATACAGATTCTGCCATCAACTTCCAGTCTTCTCTTAGCCATATATCTAGTTTTTGGTTCTTATAACCTTATTTAATTCCTGCAGTAGCTTTGGCCCATCAAAGAGTGAAACTTATCATATTTCCGATATCATTATCTGGAAAACTATTTAATTTATGTATAAAGCTTGCAATATGAAATATATTTGGCATGAAACCGTCAGACTATTTAAAATTGTTCAGGGTATTTTATTTAAACAGAAATTATTTTGTCCTACTCCATACTTTTGATTAGCCCTGCATATTAATAAATCTTTTCCAAAAATGCTTCCTTCATTCAGACCGAGCGGCGGAGATTAATATTTAATATATTACTTCGATAGCAAAATCTCTGGTTCCATAAAAATTATAAGAAACAAATAAACACATAAAATTAAACTATCCCCGCTTATAAAAACAAGTAGTACGATTTACTGTAATCTTTAATTTTTTTTAATGTCCTTCACCATTTTGTCGGATTGCTTCTAATTTTAGTTGCTTCTAATTTTAGTTTTAGGGTTATTGATAATACCTGTAAACGATTAAAGCTAGTTTTTAGGATAAATTTCTTTTATTTTTTTCAAAATAATCATCATTCGAAAGCATAGTTGCCAACGACTTACCGACTTTTTGTAGTTTATGCGCTAGCTTCTAAAACTAATGCCTTTAAATGCCTCATTAATTTCTGTTGTATTGTCGCAAAACGCTTTTTCCATTGTGACAATTTGAGTTTAGGAAAAAGTCACATACATTTGGTGAATGCGCTAGAAATATATTAATTTTCTACTTCCTTTTTACAACTCTGGGTAGTTTAATAACTTCCTGGAGAGTTCGCAGTTTATGCTTTCATCCCATCGTGTTTTAAGGAGATGGTGGGAGTAATCTTTGATGAGTTTTGTTATTGCTGATTTATTCATAGCCGCCAGTGAGTTTAGATCCCGCATCTTCATCGTAGCTAGCTGTTTCACTAGCGGATTAGCAATGCCGATTTCATAGAACAAATCATGGCCTTTAATCCAGATCAAGGTGATCTCATTTTTAGCTGCATTCAAGACAAAGTCCTTGGTATTCCAGCACTAGGCTAAGGGAAAGTTATGGCCTGTTTAGGGTTAGCAGTGCTTGTCTGATGTTTTAATCTCTTTTTACCTTCTTTCTGGCAATATTTCTATTGGTAATTTCGTTTGCTGCTCTGTTTGAGTTACACTGGCATATTTACTTATTGTCAAGCTAATATTCATGATAGGAAATTTAGAGTAAATAGGTATATAAAATAATTTAGAAATGATTTAGTAAAATGAAATTTGGCAACAAAGCATTTGTACTGTTAAATATGATCATGATAGGTGCCGATAAACTGGCTCAATTAATTAATGCAAAAAAAAAATTCACAAAAACAAGGTTTTCATGAAGTTAAACTAAAATGTGATTGTTAATGTTACGTAATATAATTTATTAGGGTTTTTTATATGTTTCACAAATAACAAATATTTTGTCCAGACAGACACAAACTTTAAGGAAAATGGCCGCTGCTCATTTGAATTTTAGTCTTTAAGGGGCCTTTGATAAAAGTTATAATTGAGTTCAGTATCGCAAGTAGTCCGCCTTTATTTTCCTTCTGTTCTCCGATTGATATGCCATACTTTTGCAATACTTTTGACTGTACTCTCCTGAATATTCTTCACAATATCCCGTTAATTATAGCTACAATTCTCAGTCTATGGCTATTAATTTATTTCATGTCTATATCCACTGTACTATTTTTAGTGATTTTTAATTCTAGGTACGAATAAATCTCGCATTTTTCACATACTTTTCAACAGATCCTGTTGCATTTGCTATATTCGCTGATGAGCTTTCTTGTTATACATACTAAGTCATCGTGTCCTTTTTAGTCATCCATAAAGTATGTAATGCACACTGTGGTGTCATTTAATGGGATGCCTATGGTATTATACTTCCCTTTCCTAGATTTAATTGCCTGTAAGTAAATCACAAGCGATATTGGCCAGAGATCCCTATTTAAGTCCCTTTGAAATTTCACGATCCATTTTTAATTGTGCTTTGACATTATTGTAGAAGCCTTTTATAGCTTTAATGAGAGTTGCTACAGTAGGCTATTCTAAGATCAACATACCCTCTGACCAAAGGCAAGTTTTTTCTCAATAATCTGTAATATGCAGAATAAATGACCTACACTAGATCTCCTTGTTCTAATGCCAGCAACTTCAATATCATGGTACTCTTGCTCTATATTTTCCTTTAAAACTTTTCCATACAAAAGGCTAGTATGGACAATAGTTCTGTAGTTATCACACTCATTTCTCCGTTCTTCTTCGTGGGGTTTTGACTTCAAGACTACCTTCGTGCAAAGACGGGAAAATTTATGTGTATCTTTTTTTTTTTCTGTCAAGTGTTATTAAGTATTTATTTAACCACAATTGATCTTAAGAATAACAGGTCTAGTCTTGAAGTAAAAGACTTCGCAGGAACTTTATGAAAATCTGTTCCCGATCAAATTGGTTGACACTATGAGATAAGTTACTCCATGAGAGGTAGACCAGAAGTCTTCATGGGCTACAAGTATAAAATGATCTAATTTTCGAGTAGGGATTTTTCGTTATGTAGAGTAGGCTATTTTAATTAAAGCGCATATCGTCAAGACAATTATGTTAAAAAGCTTCAATATTCCGAAATCTGGCATACGTGTATAATTTTAAAAAGACTGAATATCATTATTAAGTGATTTTAAAGTTAGTTTTAGTAAACAAAATAAAGCTTTTCTCGGGACAAGAAGGTTATTTATATTTATATTTTCTCAATTATCGGCCAAGAGTTTTCGGTCCTACTTAGATCATTTACAGAGTTGACTCTAGAAACAAGAAAATATGATCAGCAAATAAGCTTTCTTGGTACTTCAACTATGCTATTGGGAAAACAATCTTCAACGCCATCGCAGCCTTCCCACAATACAAATCAAGTCACATTTAATATTGATTAAACAGTAAACCTCAAATTAAAATTAAAACGGTTACAACAACGCAAATATCAATATTATTATAAACACTCAACTTTAACAATCATAACATAACAAAGCAATTAGAAGTATCTGAAAATAAATATAGATAAAAATCTGTGTGAGTTCTTTTATTCCTGATTTATTATATTTCATATCATTATTGATTGGTAAGGATATGAAGGACAGAAAGAATGGGCAGCAGAAATCTGTTGATCTACAGGTTTTTTGTTATCGACTATTCTGTGATATACACTTGGTTTTGGTGAAATAATTTCTCATTCAGGTGGAAAACCAATAAAATACACGAACACTGGCATAGTTGAAATTTGATAGAATATGTCTACTATTAATATATTTAGAATCTAACGTCTAGAATTGAGAAAAGTAATCAAAGTTCAATCACAGCTCTCAAACGCCCAAATGGTTTAATGATTTTTAGAAAAAAAGTTTGAAAATGGGCTTGCGGTCATTTATGCTGTTCATTCTTACATTTAGGCAATGGTGAGGGTTCCTTCTTATCTCCGTGTGTATCTCAAGATCTTCTCTGTACTCCAAGGTTTTAGAGTTATTACCCTTGGAGTGGAATAAGAATTTACTATTATGGGTTGGAAAGAAACTGTTTGGTAAAACTAATATGGTGTCCAAACACGGAGGCCTGGGGTTTATTAATATGTTTTCTAATTTGATTGAAGAACAATCTGGGCAAGAAAGTTGATAGAGTCCACTATGAGAACTAAATTAATTTACGCTCTCAAATGAAGTATTCACGTTCTGTTACAGTCCGTATTATTTTATTAGACAAGTGACTTAAGAACGAGAGACAGAGAAAAATTTACTTAGCTATTTCATTGTGAAGTGTCGTTCTGTAAAAATTTTTGAATTCTTTCTTGTTTTTAATTTTCTGTATGTATTTGTCGATAACCATATACTCATACCCTTTGTTTACGGTAATTTGTTTAAAATTAGTTCCTCGTTATTGTAGTCCTCCGCTGACATGGGAATGTTGGGCAATCTGTTAACACAGCAGTTTACTGAGGACATTTTGTGTTGTAAAAGGTGGTTAAAACTACAAGAAATTGAGCAAATATACACTAAAGCACATAATTTCTCTCGCTTTTTCTTGATTTCTTCTGTGTAAAACCTGTTAATAATTTATTAAGAAGAATCTTGACTTGAATAAAACATAATCAAATCTGTAATATCTAGTCTATTTTTTGAAATCAGTACCAGTGAATTTCATTTCAAATTACTATAAGATTATAGAACATATAGAACATTAGAACATCGAAAAGTTTAAAGAAATAGCTCCAACAAGCTTAGATGTAATTTTCGGAAGAATGGATCTTTTTTACAGAATACGAAGGAAATTAGCCACAATAAAAACAACATACAATGTTGTCTGGTAATGGTCACTAATAACAACCGTTTTCTACTTATATGTGAAATATTATTTCATTTCGTCAATTTTGCTTTATTTTTGAATTATTTTGCAACGAGTTATTTTTATCAAAGAGCACTACAATGAGGTATGAGTTCAAAAAGCGTGCAAAATTAAACTCATCTTTGGACAGTGGAAATTTTTTGAGCCGAGCTATGCTCCGGATAGCCCAAATTCGTCTTCATCTGACTTCTTTTTATTCAAAAATTGGAAAAAGCAATCCAAAGCAAGTAATTTTGCAAATCACTGCTATTTAAACAGGATATTGATATTGATTTCAAAGACCAATAGAAATATTTTTTTCCTGATAGAATAAAGTCGTTCTGGTGGTCAAGTGGTGTAAATAAATGCTTTGAAGTTAAAAGAGATTCTGTTTTGTTCCGTTTTTTCGAAGAAAACATTTCTAATCCCTAGCAAAAATAAAATTCTTTAAGGGCATCATTATACCATGAATTTTCTAGAATTTGTGTGTTCATTCATATATTCTGCCCTAAAAATTAAGATTTCAGTAAAAAAATAAATAAATCCATTTGTTACCGTGTTTAAATGGTTGCCTATATTTATCCTCCCTTTTCAAGTAGTTAAATGAGTATATACAAATAGTTTGTTTCCTACAAATATAACTTTGGTTTTGTCTCCATACGCGTTTCGACCATCTAATGGTATCGTGGAGCTGTATCGAACTCAGAGCAACATTCGCGGGAAAAAATTGTCTGTATAAGTAAAATTTAATTTCCGTCACGTATCGGCAGGAATTTAAACTGCTGACTTTTCAATGTCAGACTGAAAAATATCGCTAGTCGGACGACATCTATACATTCTACCCCAGTGAATGTATAGATCTCATTCACACTATATACCGCTGTTATTTAATTGCACTTAAAACTTTCCGTGGTCGCAAATAACACGTCCAATTTTTTAATAATAATTTAAATAACTTTTGGTAATATGTAGCATAATTTTGTTAAGCTCTATATATTTATGTATTTCTGCCATCCCATATAATTATTTTGAAACAGAAACTTACCGGTGGTAAAGGTTTTCTAGCCTGCACGTGAATAGCATTTAATGGTATATAACTTGGCGTCATCGGCTTAACATTTTGTATGGCAAAATTATAATTACCAATAACAAGACTGACTTCCTTAGCAAGATCAAAGCACGTCTTAGTTATTTTTCCAAAATATTTTCTCATTTGGGTATTGAATCTAGGACTTAGTTTCAACTTAAAAGCCAATCTGTACAGCCAGTTGTATCCCCAACTTAAAACTCTCTGTTTAAAAGTTCCCGCATAGGAAAACTGTAAAAGAAGATCTGGATCCAAAACAGGGTGTTTCTCCATTCCTAATGCATCTGATCCTTGAATGGTAAGAGGCACTGTTGATATTCCAACCATTGGTACTTTGTAAATCTCCTTAAAAGCATACATTGGTTGCCAAAGATACTCCACCAAAAATAAGTCGTATGTTTCGTTTTTAACATTTTTAATTAAATCTTGCATATACGGATGGCTAAGTTGTCGGTCACAGACTTTCTCGAAAACCCTAAACAGTAAATCAAGATCATTGCCAGCTTTCTCAGCATCTTTAGCTGCTTCGTAGCTAAATGATAAATCGAATTCCGTTAGATTTGTTAGAGATTTATCGTTCAGCGGGTTTGGAGTATAAACTGTTAACTGGTGACCTCTTAGAGAAAGCTCCTTCCATATTGGTTGAAACACTACTTGATGGCTATAACTTGGAGTCATAAAAACTCCTAAAATTTTGGCGGCATTCACGATATTACCGAATTGGAAGAGAAAACATGCACTTAAAAACGTTGACACCAACATGATGACTGAGTAAAGATTATTAATGTATGTATCTTATAAGGACTCTAATTCATAAAAATAACTATGATAATAAATTGATAACCAGGTGTTTCAAAATACTTAACCTAGGAAAATTTATTTGAATTTCGTAACAGGTAATATAGGTCATTCTTTTTTAAATTTTATTTAAATATGTTAATAAAAATTGAAACTATTAAAATGCACTATAAACAAAGGGGAATAAGGGATTTTTTTTAAATTTTGAAGTCAATAATACAAATGATGTTAAAATGAGGGTTTCAGATATTTTCGACTTATTGTATGATTTGACTACATGGTTCTTTTTTACAAGATAAATAGTCCAATCCATAGGTAAAAATTAATGCTGTATTTGACGTCAATTCCGAGATGGATATGACCTATCCAGAGGTGTTGGGGACAATGTAAGAACAAACCCTACGTAAAATATTACAGCAAAAAATATGTTGGGTTTTTTGAATTTATATGTCAAGAAACGCATTTTGGAAAAGAAAATTTGAAATAATGTAGAGAAAACCTACAATTTAAGCTTCTGTGCGGTCATTTCCGTCAATTTGTTATTGCAAAAATGTCAAAAAGCCTTAAAATCAGCCATTTCTTGCATATCAATGATTTATTGCAAAAATTAACTTTTTTGCACTTTTTTGATTTTAAATGGAAGCCCTCGTCATTTTAAGTAAAATGATATTTTATAATAGCAAATCAGATAATTTGTTGTTGAGATATTGACTGCTATTTGTTTATCCCAAGACGCAAAATGTTGACTACTGTAAATTTTTTTTGGGTGAGCATTTTGACCTCCACAAAAGCTCAATCTCTTCCGGAAGGCCCAAATTTTCATAACTTGTTAGGGGCGAATGAACAAATTAATTGTAATGCATATTTTTTGGAGCGCTGTTGATTTGAACCCGCAAGTTTAGTTTTCTTGCGCACGCGAGAGCTTTATTTCTTGATAAAAAAACACTCCCTTTTTTAAAGCGATATTTAATAGGTTGAAAATTAACTCTTTCATTTGTGCCTTACAAGATATGAAAGTCTAGGCCTTCATGAAGAGATTGAACCTTTGTAGAGGTCAAAATGTTCACTCAAAAAAAATTATAGCAATCAACATTTTGCGTCTTGGAATAAACAATTTGCAATATCTCAGCAACAAATTATCCGACTTACTATTGCAAAATATCATTTTGTTTGGAAAAACGAGGGCTTCTCTTTGAAAACAAAAAGTGCAAAAAAGAGTTAATATTGAAATAAATAATTAATATGAAAAAAATGACCTATCTTAAAGGTTTTTTGGCCTTTTAGCAATAACAAACACTGATCACTCAAGCTCAAATTGTAGGTTTTCAAAATCTCTATTTTTTTTACCTTGTATATTCAAAAAACAGGTTTTAGTCAACTTTGACCCCCACTCATGGCCACAACCTATTTTTTGCTGTTATATTTTATGTAGAATCTGTTCTTATATTGACCCCAACACCCCTCGGTAGGTCTCATCTATCTCGGAATTTACGTCACTATGGCTTGGAATAATAGTCATAGGTAATAAATAGTATCGTGGTTGCAATTTTTTTTTTGAAAATTTAATTTCTTTTTTATTGTAAAGGAATGAATTATGAAAACAATTTGTTTTTTTTTATTATTACCTTTAGCAAATTCGTCTCAGATCGTTTGATATCATGTGGTCAGTATAATTCTTGAAAGAAATATTCAGCAAAATGTAATTCCAAGATTTAAAGGTATATCAAATATTTTCAAGAGTTCTTTTTAAAGACTAATTTTCCTATACATAATTTAGTCACAGGTTTTCTCCCTAATAAAATATTATCGTACTTAAACTTGAAATTAAGTAAAATCACTGCTCTTCATAACGGACTCGGCTCTTGTGGGCTGTTCAATGCAAAAACGACGAAATACGAATGAAAAAGTGCGTCCAGTGATATTTTTGAAAACGCCAGACTTATCGGCATACTCATAACTAATTTCCTCTTATCGATCGATTGGATTTATAGTGTCACTTGTAAACGAACCCTACCAATTCGACCCCATTTTTATGTTTTGCCTCATGAGTTTAGTGCGATTTAAATGGACTTATAATGCTTATAATTTGTGCTGTGCGTTTTTCATTTAGTCTGTCTACTAAGTGTATGCTTTCGATTAGCCCAAAAAAGCGGAAAATTTCCTACTTTTGAGATAAACCTTTGAAGGTCGTGGTAAGAGGTAATCGACTTTTAGAGGCTATAAAGAGGGGCATGCAACTATAGTCAGCGACGGTTGGTAATGTTCAATAACATTGTTCCGCATTTTGAAATTTGTTGCCGCCCCTTCATATTTTTTTGGGTTTTCTGTATCTACTGTAATATGCCGAAGTCAAATATGAGCTTGGTTTTTTCCTGTAACCCATAAGTTTTTATAGAAGGAAAAAATAATATAAAATATGAGAAACCAAACCATTACAAATCTAGTGAATTCTCAAAGATTAAAAAAATATCACTTTTTTACAAAATATACCCCATTTTATATTGAAAAAAGTATAATATGATCAAATAAATTATTTTGTTGTCTTTATTCACTCGTATTCGCCAAGATCGATTTTACATTTGAAGGTCCAACAGTAGTCTACTAACACGTTTGGGGTCCATTCCAATATATACCGCTTCTCCATTTAAATAATTTGTTAGTGGAATCTTTCGCCATATTCATTTGAAACTGCAATTAAATTGTCAGGGAAGGATAACAAATGGAAGTGAAGAAAATGCAGCTTAAGTGACATGTTGCAGCCTAATGTCTTTTAAGATTGGATCAGTTGTTCAGCTAGATCTTTGTAGTTTTCCGATTTCTTTTTACCTGAAGAGTTGCTACATACATTCTTGAAGCCAGTCCATGTTATATTTTCTTTTCTCAAAAGTGTAATTTCAAAATTTTCTTCTTTAAAAGGTTTTCATATTTGCGGCCCAATGAACATTCCTTCTTTAAGCTTTGCCTCACTTGCACGCACGACTGTTCGTCTCAAATAAAGAAAAGCATCTTCTTCCCAGCTTAAAGCTTAAGCAAAATTTTTTATAAGCCCTAGTTTTATGTGCACGACATAATTTTGGTTTCTGGTTCTGCTGCCCTATTCGCAAAAACAACACTATTTGGTGTAGCCACTCTACAGTTTTGTAAGTAGTGCAATAACTTTTAGACTGGCTCACATTTATGATCTTCGTATTTTATGCCTTGAAGTAATATACGCAAGTTCTTGTGCGTTTCTTTCATATTTACAACATAACCCACGAGAACAGATGGTTATTAATTTCAATTAAACAATAAACTGTCTTTACACTTGTGTGTTCCAAGAATCGATAAACAGTCGTCACTCGGTAGGTTTATAAAAAAGGTCAAGTTCATTGATTAAATCCGAAATATCATAACAGTAAACTACATTTGCTACGGAGGAAAGTAATGCCAACATAGACTAACTTTTTTCAAAGATGAAAATTTTTACTTCTTTCTGTAAGAGATTTCACTGCTGTCAACGAGATCCAAGCAGCTGTAACTATATTTTGGGAAGATCTAAATCATGAATAAGATTGTTAGCTTTTCCTGGTATATAAAATGGGGATGTTTACTGCTACTATATTCGTAATCGTCTTTCTTTTGCAAGCTTGGACTGGCTCACTGGCTTCTAGTTCAAAATAATCTAGTTCATCCGATGCCGAGTCGACTTTGTATTTTTATTAGAGGCTTAGGGACAGGTATGCCAGAATCGTTATGAGATTCAGATCTCACGACTAAGAGAATATTAGGATATTCAATTTTATGTTTGCTTTTACTAGAAAACCCCAAAATTTTTGTTACGGAAAAGTAGCAATCATCAATTTTGGTAGCCAAAGTTTTTTCTTAATCGCCAGCTTTGTACTCAAAATATAACTCGTAGGCTTTTCTTACTGCCGCTCGCTCATTGTAATACAGCGAGCGGCAGTAAGATTTGAACAGGAAATATCCGGAGATGTGGAAATACAAAGGGGAGTCAGACAAGGGTGTATATTGTCACCTTTACTATTTAACGCTTATTCTGAAGAGGTCATATTGGAAAGTCTTGAATCTGAAACAGCAGGGATAAAAGTAAACGGAGTTTTAATCAACAATATTAGGTATGCAGATGACACCGTAATAATAGCTGATAGTTTGAAAGACCTAGAAAAGATAATGAATAAAATATTAAAAGTTAGTGGAGAATATGGACTCTCTTTTAACACGAAAAAGACCAAGTTCATGATAATTAGTAAAAACAACACCAATAATAATGAAACCCTAATGGTAGGAAGCCAGCACATAGAAAGAGTTAAGAAGTACACTTCCTTGGGAACCCTAATAACAGAAAATAATGACTATACCGTCGAAATAAAAACCAGAATCGAGAAAGCACGTGCCAACTTTATTAGAATGAAAAAGGTTATCTGCAGCAAAGATCTAACGTTAGCCCTGAAAATACGACTGACTAAATGTTACATATATAGGGTTCTATATTATGGAATGGAAGCATGGACACTGAATCGAGAGGCAATGAGAAGACTTAACTCTTTTGAGATGTGGACCTATAGAAGAATTCAGAGGATTTCGTGGGTGGATCTAATTACGAACGCCAAAGTGTTGAGAAGAATGGGGAAAGAAAAGGAAGTCGAGATAACAGTAAAACAGAGAAAACTGCAATGTTTCGGACACATTATGCGGGGAGAAAAGTACAGCATCTTACGGCTCATAATCCAGGGCAAAATAAGTGGCAGAAGAGGCGTGGGACGACGACGAATTTCATAGCTAAAAAACCTAAGGGAATGGTTTGGATGCAGTTCAAAGCAACTATTTAGAGCAACTGCCTCAAAAATTAAAATAGCTATTATGATTGCCAACCTCCGCAATGGAGAAGGCACTTGAAGAAGAAGGCTTTTCTTGCAAGTGGACTCAAAGTCTCTCGTTAAACTCTAAGTGTCACTTTACCACATATATAATAGAAACTGTTCGGTTTCGTTTTCGTTTACATACGACGAAAATAATAACACCACTACAACGCTATCACTATTCACTAGTTCTTTGCACTTCGCTAGTATATCCAACATTGATCTTTCGACGACCGGCTGGCTGCTTATACACTCGTTTCGTACATCTGGTAGATTCTAGAAACATCGTATAGCGAGAGTACTAGAAGCGACGTCATAATTCTTGCCTACAGGGGCTTTTTGAGAAGAAGTTGACCCTTCGACTATAACGGGGTATTGAGAAATTTGGAATTACATGGAGTTTAATGGGTATGTCCGTCATTTTAAGCTCTAGGATTGAGATTTCGTAGATGGGTTTTGTTCCCAGACGCTCTCCCACACAGTGTTTCTAGATTGTGAACAATTTTCCTAAATTTATAGAAAACGTAGATTTGGCAACATCTCACCCCGGTATGCTACGACAAAATATGTTATTGATATTCTCTAGATTTTGCTACATGATACGACAATTTGCAAGTCAGTGTAAGGGTTACATAAGTAGAAATTATCGAAATAACACATAGTTTGGCGGGAAGGATATTCACGCAGAACAGTGTAATTAACTACGAGCGTAGAGGGGGGGGGGTTGTTTTTTAAATTTTAGAAGCTAAAAAGGTTTAAATAATAAGACGTAGGTAGTGAGAAACCTACAACTTGAGTTATGGCGCAACTCATTTTATTAACTAGTTACTGCAAAAAAGCGAAATAAACATAAAATTAGCGTTTTTTTTTTGTTTATACTTATTACAAAAATAACTTTTTCGTGGGTTTTCTTCCTGTGTACGAAAACACTCATGACAGCAAGAACAAAAAGTATTTATATATTGATAAAGATTGATTTACCGCTGGGATATATTAAATTATATAGGCAGAGATTTTTTTATTAGCTTATTGTGGGAAGATGGCGTCTTTTTTGATCTTAACCAAAATACGTTTCACTCCTAAGACTTTATATTGCATTTTCATAAGATATAATTGATAAGTATTTTTTCATAAAAACAACTAAGATATTCCTCGGCCTAAAATAATTAGAAGTTTATATTTTCCATGACTGTTTTGTAAAAGCGCAGCCGCAATATACTTGCGTAGTGATAGGGATAATCTCGTTCTAGTTTCTTGTGAAAGGACACAACGACTTAAAATTTTTTAAAGAAATGCTATTCATAAATTTATTAAAAATCGACCAATTACTACATATTAAACTATTAAAAAAGTATAGTGTTTTTATTATTGCAAATAAATTCTCGCTAACTTTTAATCACATTGTGGTGTATCGAAACAGGGTTATTATACTATAACAATGATTGCTAAATACTTTTGAACATAAAGGATATTTATTTCAAGTGAATTTCAAAACTTAAACCTTTAATATTATAATAATTATTATACAAATATTGACAGAAATTCTGATTTACGCCACATTTTTTTAATAAGATAGCTATGGAACGCCAATAGTTAAAAAGTTTGAAATAAGACGCTCGCCAACACTTTTAAATATGATATACTTTAGATCATCAAATTGGTATATTATTAATGATAATTGTGGTAAAACATGGATACAAACGAACGCGAGACTGAATCTGGAACAAATTTTCTGTTAGGAAACAAAATTGTGTCATTTATTTTATAATATTTATTGCAAATGAAAATCATAGCGACTATAAAAGAATTTAAAAAAGAATGCCACTTTAGTAACTTTCATAATTCTTACTACAAGGTAAAGCTCTTTTACAATTTTTTTTGTTAATCTCGCATAAAAAACATTTAATTATAAATAAATATAATCAGTACATAATCGTAGCATATACCACTCTAGTTTCAAATTTTACAGGATTAATTTCGCATTATTCTTTTTCCGCAAATTTTGCTTATAACAAATATTCTTGATTTAAGCCTTACATACTTTAGAAACAAAATTTATGAAAAAGAAAATAACATGAAATTTATCTGGTAAAATTCTAAACTCCCCCGATATAATTATTACTCCTGTATAACGCTGCTTTTTCAAAGATTATCGTCTAGACTTGAAGACGCAGTTGCCGTTCTTGGGCAGCTAACACGCGGTTACCCAAACCATCGACCACTGAGCAAGCTGCAGCCGCTGCTCTATTTTGAAAATTGTTTTTAATATATATCAAAAGCTATTTTAGAAAATTATCAATAGTAGTGGGAAACATTAACTTTTAAATATTTAATGTCGACAAAACAGCTTCTTAATTGTGGTAAACAAAGCCAAAATTGTTTTTTTGAAAAAAAATCGGTAGATCCCCTTATTAGTTATAGAAAATTACTTTTTAGTTTTGCCTTTTAGCTCTCGGAATATCGAAACTAGAATGTCACAGAAGCAACAGTACGGGCTACAACTCTATGAGTTCATTGAGAAAAAATTACCATTCCTTGACATTAAAAAACAATAACCAACGACTTACCAATAATATTTTATTACAATATAAAGTTTTAAGAGTAAAATGAAGTCAGGTTTAGGTAAAAAAAAGTGCGTCGTTAATAAATAATCCCTATATAAACAAATTAAAATATTTGAACAGCAACACAATCTTTATCACTACATAGATATTACTTTTCTTTTATCATGAGGGTTTTCCTATACAATGATAAAACTTTTGAAGAAGGTTTTTTGCAGTAGAACAAACAAAAAAACGACAAGACTTTTGACTAAATCAACTTTTTTCAATTTTTTTCAAAGTGATTGAAAGTGTGAATCAGCATCTACAAGTTACAGTCAAATGTCATACGAAAAAGGTACGTATTAAATGTTTATTTAGGTTATAAACAAATGGCTTTCAGCCGCTTACAGGCATGCGCCGTCTCGTGTGTCGTGTGGAGGCAAGCCTACTCGCAGGCGCCTCGCACGACCAAGCGTCGCTACTGAATATATTATAAATGAAATAAGCCTGCAATATATGTTTTCTGCAGTGCATTAATATTTTCTATTATTTATGTGCGCTTTTTAGCAGAATATCTTTTGTTATGATTTTTCACTTGCTTCAACCTGCATCAATGTATACTGTTGTAGAAGGTTATGAACAGTGGTTAGTTTTTGTTTATAATGTTTTTACTTAGTTACTAAGTTTTTTATGATGAGTGACTTAATTAATTTAAAGCTTAGTATTATGTGGGAAAAAATGAGAAGACGAAGGTTCCTAGTACAAAAAATGGTCGAATTTTATGAAGCTGAATAAATTGGATATATATATATATATATATATATATATATATATATATATATATATATATATATATATATATAATTTATGAAATGTTTGCACAAAATATACAAAACTACACCACCTCCATGAGGTACATACATATCTGCAATGAACTATAACTATCGAAAATACTTACTTTGTTCTTTCAAGACTTGAAATTTATAACACACTTCGTGAAGATGTACACTTACTGTTTGTCTTATTTTATTTCGACTAATTTCTGTAGTAGTAACCTTTATTTTCTCAGTCTTTTCACAAATAATACAAAGCTTTAAATTAATGAGGTCACTCATCATAAAAAAATTAATAAAGAAATAAAAACATTATACACAAGGAACTAACGACTGTTCATAACGTTCTGCAACAGAATACATTGATGCAGGTCGGAATAAGAGAAAAATCAAATTAAACAAAACAGAGTCTGCTAAAAAGTGCGTTTAAATACTAGAAAAATTTAATGCAATGCGAAAAACTTATATTGCAAGATTGTTTTGGTTATGATGTATTATCCGTGATATTCCGCGCGAGGCGCCTGCGAGTGGGCTTCTCTCTGCGCGCCACATGCGAAGGAGCTTGTACGTAAGCGGCCGAAAGTCATTTGATTATAGCCGAAATAAACAATTAAAATGTAACCTTTTCGTAAACCATTTGATTTCAACTTGTTGACGCTGATTCATACTTTCGATCGCTGTCGAGAAAATTAAAAAAAGTTCATTTAGTCAAAAGTTATTAATACTCAAAAATCGCAAAAATCACATTTTTTAATAATTTAACATCAATTATCTTGGAAATCAAGCGTTATACGTAAAAGTTAGTAAGTAAATTTTTTACTTAAAATCACTCAAAAAATATAATATAATCTTTGCGAATATTGCATTCTTAAAAATGTATAACCATCTATCCCCACCCAAAAGAACTTTCACCCTAAAAATTGTTGCCCAAGATCCTAAAATAAATAAATAAAACTGAGGTAGGTCCATGTAAATTAAAGGGGCCACTGTGGACCCCCCTGGCCCATACACTATAGCTCATTTGTCGATTTTCTAACTATCTAAAATTTACTTTGAAACTTTAACGTCTGTAATCAATACCTAGCTTCTAAAAATAATAAACCGACTTCCGCCAACTCTCATTGTTAGTCTTGTATTTATCCCCTTTACAACCTTTATTAGCAGGTTACATCTTATCCGAAAATGTCTGGAATTTTTTTTTGCTGCCTGGTGTACTAATAGATATTATGTCTAGGAGTAAAGCAAAAAGTTTTCAAAATTCCTTTACTTACAAGTAAAATTTAAAATATTACGTCAAAACCTTTGCGTGAATTCCAATGCCAGTTAGGAATCTTTGTATTATTACACTTTTTTTTTAACAGAACGAGATACTCATTTACTTCTCAATTTTTTTTGTCACCGAAGCAAAGATATAGTTCCTAATAAGTAGGTGAATAAGACAAAGACTGAAATTGTAAAAGCTGAAGCAGTGTCCCAAGAAAATTTCAATTTAAAGTCTCTATTTTAACAGGAAGAGTTAGAATTTAAAGAAACGACGTGTAGGTAGAAAAAATACATTAATATTAAACAAATAAAATTCATGTTTTTCAAAAAACATTGACAGGTATATATGTAAATAGTTGTTGTCGTATTCTAGAATAGTCATCATCAGATTACATATCAGTCAAATAGCCCTACTCCACTGAGCCATTGTAAATGGAAGAAGTGCCTTTTAAAATGCTCCCCTCTAATTTTCTAACAGTAAATTAATAAGAAAAAATTTGGCGTGTACTTCAAACCTCACATTTAAATTACATTTGACTACTGTATGTGGAATATTTTAGTAATATATTAGTAAAAGTTTAATTGAAATATCATCATTGAACAAACTATAAAACATATTGTATATTTTTTATATAGAGTTCGAAGCAGTTAGTAACTTAACTATCTAAAAATTTAAATACTAAAAATTTTTCGAAGAAAAAACACCGTATTAATTTTTTTGAGGTATTGATTGTGCAGATTATATCACCGTATTTAAAATATTACATATATAATTAAGTAGTTATTTTCACTACCGAATTTGTTTTGCGATATATTTAAATAAGAAATAAACTAAGTATTGAACCAATATTTAATAATTTCATCTAATAAATTTAAAAAAATATTCCTTTAGTTCCTTCTTTTCGGTTTTTATGGACGCAAAATGTATATATTTTCCATAAAAAGAACTTACCGGTGGTAGAGCTTTTCTAGGCTGCACGTGGATAGCATTTATTGGTATAAAGTTTGGCGTCATGGGCTTGACATTTTGTATTGCAAAATTATAATTACCAATAACCATGCTCACTTCTCTAGCAAGATCAGAGCACGTCTTTAATATTTTTCCAAATTATTTTTTCATTTGCGCATTACGTCTGGGGTCTAGTTTCATATGAAAAGTCAATCTATACATCCAGTTATATCCCCAACTTAAAATTCTCTGTTTAAAAGTTTCTCCATAGGAAAATGACAACAGAAAATATGGATCTAAACTAGGGTGTCTTTCCATCCCTAATGCATCTGATCCTTGAAGAGTAAGAGGTAGAGATGTTATTCCAATCATTGGTATTTTGTAGATCTCTTTAAAAGCGTACATTGGTGGCCAAAAATATTCCACCAAAAGTAAATCATACGTTTCGTTTTTAACATTTTTAATTAAATCTTGCATAAATGGATGATTAAGCTGCTGGTCACATATATTTTCAAAGACACTAAACATTAAACTAAGATCCACTCCAGCTTTATCAAGATTCTTAGCTGCTTCGTAGCTAAATGGTAAATCAAATTCCGTTAGGTTTGTTAGAGATTTATCGTTCAGCGGATTTGGAGTATAAACTGTTAACTGGTGACCTCTTAGAGAAAGCTTCTTCCATATTGGTTGATAGACTATTTGATGACTATAACTTGGAAACATAAAGACTCCTAAAATTTTGGCGGCAAAGACGATATTACCGAATTGGAAAAGAAAACACACTCATAAAAACGTTGACACCAACATGATGAATGACTGCCAGTTGTTAGTTTATACATTTTATGAAACTATAATAAAAAAGTTTAAAAATAAATTAATAGTCCGTTGTTTGACAACACTTAACTTTGTAAAATATATTGATATTTGTAAAAAAAGAATTATAGTCCATTAACAATAGGTAGAAAATATGCTGCATTTGTAAAGTTGCTCTTTAAGAATAAATTTGCATGAAATTTTTGGAGAGTAGTTTCCCCTAAATAAAAAAATTTATAGACTTATATAAATGCAATAGAACAAATTTTAATACTAAATAATAATATTGTGATTTGAAATAACTTTAATGCATAGTTATAAGATTCATAGGGAATATGTTTTGGGGATTGCTAAATAAGAATCTGAATTTATATGTGTAAATGTTTTAAATGAAGGACAATAAAAAATCTAAAATCAAGTACTTTTTTGGAAATCTGAAAATTTTTTATCTTATATTTATAAATTTTCTATGAACAATGATTAAACTAGGAATAAACATATTTTCGCGGTTGCTGAACACGATTTTGATATTCCAATTGCAAAGTTTTAAATCGATTATTTCCGACATTTACGTAAATACTGAAAAAAAATATTTAAAACTCAATATGTAAATTTGTTACTATTGCCTTTTTGTCGCTTTAAGCCGAAATTAAGTGAACTATTCGCTAAAAAACAATAAATTTTAATTAAGGGTTATTTACCCCTTCACCCCGTTAACCTAATTTTTTAACTACTTTATATCCGTATTATTTTCAACAATTTGTAGATAATTTTGAAAATTTTTTTATCAAAAAAAATGACATTACCTTTAAAATTATAAGAAAACGAAAATATCTTTCGATAAAAGTTATATTGGTATCTGAGCCTTTTTATGGTAAGTAATTTAGCGTTTCTATTCATTAATAATTATTTCAATTAAAAAATGTAATATACGACATTTTTAAAATGGACTATAAAGTATAAAATAATTTCTTCTAGCCCCATACAGTTCCCTGCTCCATACATATTACTCTAAAAATTTGTTTTTATAACTTTTTCGGAACTACCTGTAAAATTTAAAACGACAAATATAGGGTGCATGCATCAGGTAATAGTAAGGAGTGTAGAAAGTAGCTGTCGTTGAGAAAACTCACCTAACAGTTATAATCTCTGATGTACTACGTTTTTTATTTTAAATCTTAAAAGTATTTGCACAGATATTCAAAATTCACATTCAAAAATGTTCAGGATAATGTGTGTGGGGTTAGGAATCTGTATGGGATTATATATCTGTATGGGGCTGCGATCTTTTTAAAAACGTGGTATAATATTTTTTTTGTATTTAAATTATTGTTTTCAACTTTTTAGTCTTTAAAATCGATTGCAAAATTTGTGCCGAACAGACAAACAAACAAACAGGCAGAAAAGAAAGCGAGTTAATATTGCACTGTCATCTAGTTCTGAAAATTAGTTTAAAGTTAATTGTAAAATTTGCACTGAATAGATAAACAAACATGATTTCATACTCCAGTCTAATTATATGTATTCTATTACTCATAGTTAAACCTTTGTACATACCCCTGTAGAATTACCATATCGTTACAATTAGGGTCCAGTTGTTTGAATGCTTAATAACGTAATAATATTTTTATTTATATTCGAAAAAATATTTATAGATCGATTTTATTTTTTAGTATACACATACCGATTCTATACTCTTATATATTTTTTCTAATTGCATTATTTAAATGAGCATAGTATGATAATCGCTACGTCAATTCTAGTTTACATGTAAGTATGAATTTGTGGTTGCCTAAATTAGTATTATTGTTATTTTCAATGTGTGAACAATATTTACTACTAAAAATGTTTTTAATTATCTTTTTGTTGATTCCCATTGCAAACTTCGAATTTATAGTAATTTCTGACATTTAAAAACACTGATAAGAAGGATGGGAAGCAATAAAACTGAAAGCGAAAATAAGTTAACACATAAAATTCTACGAGTTATATTCTGGGTGCAAAGCTGGCGATCGAGCCAAAACTTGGGCTACCAAAATTTGTTGCCACACTTGCTCAAGAACCTTAACAGAAGAACTAGTGTGTACTCATAAGTCTATGAAATTTGGAGTGCCAGTGATTTGGCGAGAACCTCAGAATCATGTTGATGAATGCTACTTTTGCTTAACAAAAATTCGGGGTTTTCTAGTAAAGGTAAACATAAAATTGAATATCCTAAAATCCCCTCAGCCATGAGACCTGTACGTCATGACGCTTCTTGCAGAAGTGTCCTTAAGCCTCAAGAAAAATACCAAATCGACTCGGAATCGGATGAACTAGATGATTTTGAACCAAAAACCGGTGCAAATGTAGTAGCTGTAATCAGGCCAATTTTATATCTCATGAAAATCTCAACTATCTTATTCGTGATTTGAATCTTCTAAAACAAAGTCACAGCAGCTTGGATCTCGCACT